>CM019066.1:195138019-196434269 GCA_009667805.1 Leptobrachium leishanense
ATTGCGTTAATGACTCTGGATGTGGCGTCTCGGGCTTCTCTCCCCGGGATGAAACCCACCTGCTGAGAGAACTTTTAAGCTGGTGCGAGATAGGTTCTATTGGCCTTGCATGAGAGCTGAAGTGGAAAGTTATTGTCATTCCTGTCTGAGGTGTATTCAGAGAAAGACTCTACCGACCCGAACTGCTCCAATGAGCCATCTGCAGAGCCAGGGACCCATGGATTTGGTGTGCATTGACTTCTTGTGCTTAGAGCCGGATGCTAGTGGGCAAGGGAACATTCTAATAGTGACTGATCATTTCACTCGTTACGCCCAAGCTTTTTCCACAAAAGATCAACGCGCTCCGACAGTGGCCAAGGTGTTGATGGAAAAGTTCTTTGTTCATTACGGACTGCCAAGGAGGATACACTCTGATCAGGGAGAGACTTTGAAAGCAGACTGGTGGGGCAATTGTTAGAGCTGTTGGGAATCCAAAAGACCCGAACTACACCATATCACCCTCAAGGTGATGCTCAACCTGAAAGGTTTAATCGCACACTGCTAAACATGCTGGGGACCTTGTCGAATGTGGAGAAGCAGAGTTGGAGTCGTCACATAGCTACTCTGGTGCATGCGTATAACAGTACGGAGAGCGATGCAACTGGATACTCACCGTACCGTCTTATGTTCGGAAGGGAGGCTCGACTGCCGGTTGATTTGGCATTTGGGTTATCTCTAGACCAGACGTCAGTAGCTTCCCATAGAAACTACGTGGATAGACTTCGAAAGAATCTGGCTTCTGCGTTTGAACAGGCCCGTTTGACCTCAGGAAACAGGGAGCAAAGAAACAAAAGGAACTATGACTTGAAAGTTCGAATACAAGATCTACAACCCGGTGATAGGGTTCTATTGAAGAACTTGGGTGCTGCTGCGAGACACAAGTTGGCGTATAGGTGGAGTTCCCAGGTTTACATTGTCTGCAAACAACTGCCGGGTCTACCAGTGTATCAGATTCGCCGGATGGAAAGGCTGGGCCTCTCAAGAACTGGCACCGGAATCATTTGTTACCTTTGAGAGAGGCTGTGAGGATGCCAGTTGGGGACGAACTGCCTCTGCCAAATCCGCCTGCTCCACGTTGCCTCCCGTTACTCGGTCTCAACAGACCCGGTTGCCGAAGAGAGCGAAAGAGACAGTGAAGAAGAGAGTTATTGTCTAGACTGGATGCGCTCACCGGAGCCTGAGGAGGTTGTCGTTGTTCCTGAGCGGTGGGAGAGTAACTTGAGGCCTGAAGCTCCTGAATTTCTGCTGGAAGTCCCTGAGACTGTTGAAATCCCTGAAGCTCTTGAACTTCGGTTGGAAGTCCCTGAGGCTGTTGGGATCCCGGTAGCTCCGGAAGCTGAAGCTTATTCAGGTGATTATAGTTCTATGCCTTCACTGGAGGGATCATACTCTGAAGAAACGTCTGCTCCAGTGATAGAGAGAAGGACTGAGCCAGCACCTATAGTACTTCCACCTGAAGAGGAACTGATTGAGCCAGAACCAAAACGCTCTGTTCGACCGCCCCAACGACTCACCTACGACTCACCAGGACATAGCACTGAAGAGGCCATCACCACAGTGCAGAGGTTGCCCGAAGTGTCTGCTATGCTAGCTGAGGTAGAACAAAATAGGAGTCAACTTGATGAAGTGTTCCTAACCCACTGCATGTATGCTGCTGAACCTGTACATGTTATGTAAACTGTATTCAAATATTGTGGAAATGTAATGTAACTGTTGTACCTCCTTGGAGAGACCCAAGAGTTCTAGGAGGGGGAGAGTGTAGCGCTGTGTTAAAATCTTGCTGTGGCAGTACCTATTTTTGGCCACAAGATGGAGACAATCGCGATCAGAGACACTGGACATTGGGACTACATTTCCCGGCGTGCTTTGCCGACAGACAGGAAGTGGGTGGGACACAGACGCTTGACATCCTGAGCCTCGTGGAGAACGCGCCAGAGCGCGCCAGGGAACGAGGGAGAGCAGACGCAGTGCAAGATATCGCTAGAGGGCCTAGGCCAGAGCGCGAGTGAGACCTGTCAGTTCCTTACACCGGGTCATCCAGCCTTAAGAGAAGGAGACCTCCAAGTTCCCGAGATTTGCTGCAGATTAAGGAACCGAAGACCTTGAGTGAGGAGTTGCCGCGAGTTGATCGGATACAGAGAGCAGGCGGTGAGCGGGACAAGTCGTGGACAAGCTACGGAGAGTCAGACAACAGATCCGGCCGCAAGTATCCCCAGTCAATATCGAGCGGAGAGACGTCCTGGGTCAGCGGAGCCTAAAGCAATCGGTGGATGGGTGAGAGGCCTCCAAGGCCGTTTGTAAATAAGGAACACGCTGCTGTTTTCTCTCTGAACTCCACAGGGCCCCAACTTGACTAGTCGAAGACATTCCTTAAGTAAATTCACTGGCCAGTTGAACAGTACCCGGGTACCATACACACACACATACACACCCTTTACATTCCGGGACTTAACCTGTGCAGGACTCATTCTGTTACGAATCGGAACAGGGGTTGAAGATACGTTCCGAATATATTTTCTCTTTTCCGCTGCGCGTTTATCGAAATACGAAGGGATTGTATTCTTGGTTCCGCTACGTGTCCTTTTTCTGAAATTTCGTGCAATTGCATTCTTTTCTGTTCGGTTGCGAATATATTGTTTTTCCGAAATACGAAGCCTCGTGTTTCGTTTCTTTCCCGCTACGCGTTTTTACCGCGATACGAAAGTACTGTAATAATACCTGTGAATACCGTGTCTCAACGTCTGCTTAATATTTTAGTAAACTATTTAAATTATACTCCAACACCGCTGTGGGTTTTTATATTTATTCCCTAGTGCGGGGAGACTGACCCGTGGTTCATTTTCAGCGGCTCCTCCGGGAGTGAGCGCTACAATTATATTTAGGAGACTAGGAGGCTTTCATCCATCCATTTCATCACAAATGTTGTCAGAATTTGGTTTGTGAGTTTCAATCAAGTTTTTGTGTATTATTTACTATCGTTCCCACGCTAGGGGTTCTTTAGTAGGGATGAGCTGTTCAGTTCGATCGGTTCGGAGTTCACATCGAACATAGCCTGTTCGTTTGTTCACGAACTACGAACATTTCCGCGTGTTCGCCCACAATGCACCACAATCGACCACAATGCACTTTCCCACTGGCCTGAAGCTCGTAATTGGCTACAGCCTTGCACCTGACCACAGGTCTGGTGCAAGACAGGTTCAACAGTATGCCAATCACGGCTCAGAGTCCTGATTGGGCAGATTTTGCCCAATCATGGGCTCACAGAGCTAAGTCCCGCAGCACACTATATAAGGTTTCCACGCGCCACTTCACCACGCATTTGAGAGGAGATTTCATAGGAGATTTTTGTTGTGTGTTCTTACTGCCGGTCTGCCACGCTACTGGGGGGCCTGGGGGGGTCTCATTTCTACCAAATATCTGGGAATTTAGGTGATGTGTGTCTTGTCACTGCCAGCAAGTATTTTGGGGGTCACTAATTGCTACAAAACATTTGGGAATTGAGGTGATCTTCTGTGTCTTGTCACTGCCAGCAAGTATTTTGAGGCTCACTAATTGCTACAAAACATTTGGGAATTGAGGTGATCTTCTGTGTCTTGTCACTGTGCCAGCAAGTATTTTGGGGGTCAGAAATTTCTTCAAACATTTGGGAATTGAAGTGATCTTCTGTGTCTTGTCACTGTGCCAGCGAGTATTTTGGGGGTCACAAATTTCTTCAAAACATTTGGGAATTGAGGTGATCTGTGTCTTGTCACTGACAGCAAGTATTTAGGGGGTCACAAATATCTTCAAAACATTTGGGAATTGAGGTGATCTTCTGTGTCTTGTCACTGTGCCAGCAAGTATTTTGGGGCTCACTAATTGCTACAAAACATTTGGGAATTGAGGTGAACTTCTGTGTCTTGTCACTCTGCCAGCAAGTATTTTGGGGCTCACTAATTTCTTCAAAACATTTGGGAATTGAGGTGATCTTCTGTGTCTTGTCACTGTGCCAGCAAGTATTTTGGGGCTCACTAATTGCTACAAAACATTTGGGAATTGAGGTGATCTGTGTCTTGTGTGACACGCAGTATCACACAGTATTTTGGGGCTCACTAATTTCTACAAAATATTTGGAAATTGTTATAATACGTGTGTTCTCACTGACTGCCACCCATCAGGGGGTCTCACTGATTTATAAGAGGTTTCTGAGATTTGTAATCTGTGGCTTCTCACTGCCACCCATCAGGGGGTCACACTGATTTATAGGAGGTTTCTGAGATTTGTAATCGGTGGCTTCTCACTGCCACCCATCAAGGGGTCTCACTGATTTATAGGAGGTTTCACTGCCACCCATCAAGGGTCTCACTGATTTATAGGAGGTTTCACTGCCACCCATCTAATGGTCTCACTGATTTATAGGAGGTTTCACTGCCACCCATCAAGGGGTCTCACTGATTTATAAGAGGTTTCTGAGATTTGTAATCTGTGGCTTCTCACTGCCACCCATCAAGGGGTCTCACTGATTTATAGGAGGTTTCACTGCCACCCATCAAGGGGTCTCACTGATTTATAGGAGGTTTCACTGCCACCCATCAAGGGGTCTCACTGATTTATAAGAGGTTTCTGAGATTTGTAATCTGTGGCTTCTCACTGCCACCCATCAAGGGGTCTCACTGATTTATAGGAGGTTTCACTGTCACCTATCTAATGGTCTCACTGATTTATAGGAGGTTTCACTGCCACCCATCAAGGGATCTCACTGATTTATTAGAGGTTTCTGAGATTTGTAATCTGTGGCTTCTCACTGCCACCCATCAAGGGGTCTCCCTGATTTATAGGAGTTTTCACTGCCACCCATCAAGGGGTCTCACTGATTTATAGGAGGTTTCACTGCCACCCATCAGGGGGTCTCACTGATTTATAGGAGTTTCACTGCCACACATCAAGGGGTCTCACTGATTTATAGGAGGTTTCACTGCCACCCATCAAGGGGTCTCACTGATTTATAAGAGGTTTCTGAGATTTCGAATCTGTGGCTTCTCACTGATCAGTGAGACCCCTTGATGGGTGGCAGTGAAACCTCCTATAAATCAGTGAGACCCCTTGATGGGTGGCAGTGAAACCTCCTATAAATCAGTGAGACCCCTTGATGGGTGGCAGTGAAACCTCCTATAAATCAGTGAGACCATTAGATGGGTGGCAGTGTAACCTCCTATAAATCAGTGAGACCCCTTGATGGGTGGCAGTGAGAAGCCACAGATTACAAATCTCTGAAACCTCTTATAAATCAGTGAGACCCCTTGATGGGTGGCAGTGAAACCTCCTATAAATCAGTGAGACCCCTTGATGGGTGGCAGTGAAACCTCCTATAAATCAGTGAGACCCCTTGATGGGTGGCAGTGAAACCTCCTATAAATCAGTGAGACCCCTTGATGGGTGGCAGTGAAACCTCCTGTAAATCAGTGAGACCCCTTGATGGTGCACGATGAGGTCATTCTCATTGACCAGGAAGACTCGGAAGCTAATGCCACCTCCAACATACGCTGCATGGGCTCCCTTATAATGCAAAGCCTGCTAAAGGAAACCAGGATTCGTGCTATCAAGGAGAGGGTTCATTACTGGTTGGCAACCCTTCTTGATCCACAATACAAGGGTAAAGTTGCAGAGCTCATCCTGCCCGCACAGAGGGAGCACAGGATGAAAAAACTTAAGGACGCTCTAAAGCGACACTTGTGTAACACCTTTCCAGGCACTGGTAGGTTACCAAGTGATGACACACGTGCTTCTGAGGCTGCGGATGATCAGAGGAATAGCGGTGAAGGCCAGGGCCGCTTGACTGATGCATATTTAAATTTTTTTAGTCCACGACGCCCAGGGACGTCAAATGTAGGCACCCATTGCCAGCGCCTTCACCATATGGTGCAGGACTACCTAGGGGCAAGGGCAGACCTGGATACCTTTCCAGCAGATGATCCACTGGCTTACTGGATGTTGAGATTGGATCACTGGCCAGAACTTAGCCAATATGCTATGCAGCTACTAGGTTGCCCTTCATCCAGCGTGCTTTCTGAAAGGACGTTCAGTGCCGCTGGAGGTTTTGTCACAGACAAAAGAGTGCGTCTGTCCACTGACTCTGTAGACCGGCTGACATTTATAAAAATGAATCAGTCCTGGATCAGCAGCTATCAATCCCCTGATGCTGACGTAACGGAATAGATCGGGGATGTCTTCTGTATTCACAAAACCTCCAGCACTGAACTCTTCCACAATACCACAAAAGGGTTACGGGGTGAATGCACTTGCTGCCATGAAAGGCACAATATTTGGCTGCACTGACGCCTGTGTCAGATTTATATCATTTTAATTTTTTGAACCGCAGGGTCCAACCCTGCACTCTTCCACAATACCACAGAGGGGTTACTGTATGATTGTACTTGATGGCCTGGCAGTCTGGCACCAGAGGCACAATATCTGGGTGCACTGACGCCTTGACCAGATTCATATCTTTTCAATATAGGACCACATGGTCCACCCCTGCATTCTTCCACAATACCACAGAGGGGTTACTGTATGAATGCACTTGCTGGCCTGGCACCAAAAGCACGATATCTGGGTGCACTGATGCCTTTACCAGATGCATATCTTTTCAATATAGGACCACATGGTCCACCCCTGCATTCTTCCACAATACCACAGAGGGGTTACTGTATGATGATACTTGCTGGCCTGGCACCAAAGGCACAATATCTGGGTGCACTGATGCCCATTACCAGATAAAAAATTTTCAATATAGGACCACAAGGTTCACCCCTGCATTCTTCCACAATACCACAGAGGGGTACTGTATGATTGTACTTGCTGGCCTGGCAGTCTGGCACCAGAGGCACAATATCTGGGTGTACTGACGCCCATTATCAACTTCATATCTTTTCAATATAGGACCACATGGTCCACCCCTGCACTCTTCCACAATACCACAGAGGGGTTACTGTATGATAGTACTTGCTGGCCTGGCACCAAAAGCACAATATCTGGGTGCACTGACGCCTTTACCAGATGCATATCTTTTCAATATAGGACCACATGATCCACCCCTGCATTCTTCCACAATACCACAGAGGGGTTACTGTATGATTGTACTTGCTGGCCTGGCAGTCTGGCACCAGAGGCACAATATCTGGGTGCACTGACGCCTTGACCAGATTCATATCTTTTCAATATAGGACCACATGGTCCACCCCTGCATTCTTCCACAATACCACAGAGGGGTTACTGTATGAATGCACTTGCTGGCCTGGCACCAAAAGCACGATATCTGGGTGCACTGATGCCTTTACCAGATGCATATCTTTTCAATATAGGACCACATGGTCCACCCCTGCATTCTTCCACAATACCACAGAGGGGTTACTGTATGATGATACTTGCTGGCCTGGCACCAAAGGCACAATATCTGGGTGCACTGATGCCCATTACCAGATAAAAAACTTTTCAATATAGGACCACAAGGTTCACCCCTGCATTCTTCCACAATACCACAGAGGGGTTACTGTATGATTGTACTTGCTGGCCTGGCAGTCTGGCACCAGAGGCACAATATCTGGGTGTACTGACGCCCATTATCAACTTCATATCTTTTCAATATAGGACCACATGGTCCACCCCTGCACTCTTCCACAATACCACAGAGGGGTTACTGTATGATAGTACTTGCTGGCCTGGCACCAAAAGCACAATATCTGGGTGCACTGACGCCTTTACCAGATGCATATCTTTTCAATATAGGACCACATGATCCACCCCTGCATTCTTCCACAATACCACAGAGGGGTTACTGTATGATTGTACTTGCTGGCCTGGCAGTCTGGCACCAGAGGCACAATATCTGGGTGCACTGACGCCTTGACCAGATTCATATCTTTTTAATATAGGACCGCAAGGTCCACCCCTGCAGAAGGGTTACTGTATGATGGCACTTGCTGGCCTGGCACCAAAGGCACAATATTTGGGTGCACTGCCACTGACGCCTGTATCAGATTCATATCCTCAGAGGGGTTACGGTGTGACGGCACTGTTGCCGACGCTAAAGGCCCAATGTTAAAGCACCTATTGTTGCTTTCATCCAAAGCCTGAATAAGTTTCACAATAATTTAGCCAAAAAAATCACTAAACTTTTTCTGCGTGTCCGAAAATGCCTCCTCTTTTTATACAGACTGCCGCCCCTAAGCAGTTGTTTATGGATAGATTAAAGGAAAAGCATTTACCGTAATTTGAAACGTAATTTTTTTGTTTTTAAGTGTTTCTATACATCCTAGAAATCCGCCACTTCATGGGCAGGTTATGGGGACCTCCTAGGCACGATATTTAAAGGAATTTTTCATTTTTATTTTTAACCCTTAGGCTAGGGTCAAATGAAAGCATTTTTACACGCGAACGTAAAAAAGTGCGTCCGAACGCATTGACGTATTTTTCACGCAAAACGCGAAAACGGTCATACGATGCGCATTTTTTGGTGTGATTTTCGACGGATCTGCAATTAAACGCGTAATCTAATTAACCAAATCAATAGGTGAATCAAAAAATAAGGTGAAGGGGTATAAAAAGCCATTTCGTGGATGGTGGCGTCTCACCAAGATGGATGCACTGCAAGTGTTTGTGTTTGCTGCAACGGGCTACCTGTACCTCCAGCACAAAAGACAACGGCGATCATGGGTTCATCCCATCAACGCTGCCAGACACACGCATGGCCACTTTGTGACGCTGTACAGGCCACTGCGAGAGAGGGACCCCGTGACGTTTTTCAACTACATGCGGATGTCCATCCCCTCATTCGATGAACTGTTGTCACAGTTACAGGAGCCGCTGACCAAGAGGGACACCAACATGAGGGATGCCATACCACCGGAGGAGATGCTGGTCATCACTTTGCGGTAAGTACTTCCAAACAACAGCATGCATGACTTCGCTGCCAGTCAGCAGACATGTGCTCGGTGTGCAGAGCCCCTATTGTCGGTCTGTAGTGACATGTACGCAAACACATTCATACCCACCCACACGCAGGCATCACATTCCAAGACACGTACAAAAAACCTCTGACACTGACAAGAATGTATGTAAATAGAAATGTATTGTAATAAACAAGAAAATAAATGAATAACATATTTGTAACATATATACAAAAGAAAATAACATGAAGGACAAAACATAACAGTGACAACAGGAACAGCATGTCAACCAAAAACATAAAACAGACAAGACACCTCACAAATCCTGGTACAGAGGAGCATCTGGCTCATGAGGACCATTTGTGGATCCGCGGCGGTACCCAGACTCTGGGGGAGGCCCAGCAACATGGGACATGGGTGGGTGTTTGGGTGGCGCCTGGCTGTGGCTGGCATAACCAGTGGCATGGTGGCGTTGTGGCACCACACCATAATAGACCGCAGCCTGTTCTGGACGGGACAGGATCTCATGGATGAGGTCCAGGGATCTGCAGCGGTACTCCACCTTCTGCGCCGGGGTCATCTGGTCCAGCAGGGATTGACAGGAATGGACAAAGGACATGTCCTCACTGTCAGTGATGGTGCAGGGCGGAGGTTGTGGATTGTGCGACCCCATGAAGCTGACCATGGCCTGCTCGAAGTCGCTAGGCGGTCCCCTCCTCCTGTTGTGAGCCGGTCTGGTGCTGTCTCTCGGTGCTGCAGCTGGCACCGGTCCGGTCTCCACCTCCCCCTCTACCTGCGAGTCCGTGCCACCCTGGTCAACCTCCTTCTGCCAGCTGCCATAACCCCCTGCCGGCAGGGGTTGCTCCTGTGACCCAGAGGTGGATGGCTGGTCAATGCTGCTCGCAGTTGGCCTTGGCTCCAGGGTCCTCCTGAGGAACGACAATTGTTCGGCATAAAGATAGCTGTGCACCTTCCTCCTTGCCCCAGCTCCAGAGCACGCAGCTGCCGTTTCCTTTTTCAGGACCCGGGTGTAGTTGTCCCTGATAGTGTGCCACTTGTTGCTAATTTCATGTGCTGCAAAACATAATGAGAGTGACATTAGGGTCGGTTCATATGATGTGATCATAACACAGATTTAATTCATATTTCCCAGGTGTCTTGCTAGTGGATGCAGTTTGAAGGAGCTGCATTACAACTTCCGTGTTGGCAGATCAACAGCTGGTGAGATCGTCCGCAAGGTGTGCCAAACAATATGGGAAACCATGAAGAAGCAATGTTTACCAACACCCACGGACGAGGCATGGGTAGCAATTGCAGCAGGATTTTGGGGGAGAGCCAACTTCCCCAATTGCCTTGGAGCTGTGGATGGCAAACATGTCCGCATAGTGAAGCCACTGCACAGTGGCTCACTGTATCAAAATTATAAACATTTCTTTTCCATTGGCCTACTGGCGGTGGCAGATGCCAACTATGATTTTGTGTATGTGGATGTCGGATCATACGGCAAAGACTCTGACTCCACATTGTTCAGGAACTCTACACTGTGGGATGAGCTCGAGAGTGGGACCCTGCACATACCCAGACCCGCACCATTGCCTGGCAGTGACGTGGCAGTCCCCTATGCCTTCGTGGGTGACGAAGCATTCAGCCTATCCACACATCTCCTACGGCCCTACTCAGGGACACACCTGACTGTGAGAAAGCGGGTGTTTAATTACAGGCTGTCGCGGGCGAGACGGTATGTGGAGTGTAGCTTTGGCATACTGACCAACAAGTGGAGGATTTTTCATAGACCGCTTGATGTAAATGTGGAGTTCTGTGTGGATATAGTGAAATGCTGTTGCATCCTACATAATTATGTTCGTGCGAGGGATGGTTTTAATTTCGCTGATACCCTCACAGTTACGGGTCTGGATGAATATGCAAACCATGACATAATAGCTGTGAATAGACACAGCAACAGGTTTCGCGATGCTCTGTCTAATTATTTTACTAGCGATGCAGGGCAGGTGCCCTGGCAGCTGGGGAGCATTTAACATGTGACGGCACCTATTATGTTTGCCTTTACTTTTATTGTACATGCAATTTACATGTGATTATGAATTAAATAATAATGTACTCACTCTGTAGCTTCTGCTCTCTGTCAGACCACGTATCATACTCCAGGTACACCACCCTCGAGACTGCAACCCATGCGTTGGCCTTTCTCGGTTTGTCCTTGTACAGGTCACAAGCCGTGTCCCAAATCTCGGGATGCTCCGCCACTGCCGCTATCAGACGCTCCACATCAATATCCAGACCAACCATCTTCTGCAATTGCCAGGTACCACAACAGCCACCACAGGACACTTTTTTCGTCTGGACGTTATATAGGCCGCACATGTGCAGCGTCTGACGTCTCCGAATCACGCAAACACGCCACTATGCCGCAGCTGCGCACTCAGTACGTCAGTACTAGCGGTTCAGCGTTCTCAAAAAAATGCGTTCAAATTCCACTTGCGTTGCACGGCCGGACTTTTGTGCGGCCGTACATCGTATATTGGCCGTCATTGCCCGTCATCTGCTGCTAGTGCAGCCGTAATTATGTGCGCCAGAACGCACGTTAAAAGTGCGCTGGTCTGACCCCAGCCTTATTTCATGGAAAACTCACTGTCCCTTTAAAAATGTTTTTTTTAAAACTTTTTGTCCTTGTTTCCTGTCCCCAGGGCACTACCCGGACCCCCATACACCTTTTATGGCAAATATCTAGCATATATGCCCTCTTGGAGGGCACTCTAAAAATCGAACTTTCAGCCCCATTGACTTGTATTGAGTTCTAGTTCGAATTCGAACATTTGGAAAGTTCGAGTTTGAATGCGAACCGAACTCGGGGGTGTTCGGTTCATCCCTATTCTTTAGCAGGCCACCCTGTGGTTCACTTATCCCAGGCTTGTTCTGCTTTAGAATGGTGGGGATATTGTACATTTGTTTGTGACTCTATATTTATCACACACACATTTTACTACAGCTTTTAAATTCATGCATTTATATAGCACCACGAGTGATGTTCAGCGACATTTTCTGAAAACAGGAATAAACCACACCAGTGAATATCTATTAACCTCCCTGGCGGTCTAATTTTTTCAAAATTTTGTGTCTAAAAGCGTCTCAATTTTTTTTTAAAGGAAACGTGTTTTTGTACATAGTTAGCCTGTAATAATTAGGAATCACGCACTGAAATCCGTGAAATCAAGAGTCCTTACTGGTAAAATCCTTTATAAATAAATAAAAATATAAAATAGTAAATACACTGAGTCCGATAAAGTTTGAAACACGACATAATAATTTATTATCCCAAAAATAATTATCCAAAATAATGCAAATAAATGATATTCAATAAAATACAACAAAAAACACTGAAATCTGTCTGCAAACAAAGCTGAGACGATGTATGGTCTGTTTCTTATCCTGTAGTGCCACCTAGTGGCCGTTCATGAACAAACATTGCACATTGGATTATACAGTGTATTATAAACTTTTTCTAAGTTTGCTGCTCGTCTCGCCCCCTGCATCGTGTGACTCGCAGGGAGCCTTACCAGGAAGCAACTTGCCGCTATCACACTGTGGGGGGACAGCCAGGTAGCGCAGGAGGAGGGGAGTATCCAGCCCGAGTGTGGCTCGGGGTTACCGGTCGCAGTAGTGAAATTTAACCCCGAGTCACACTCGGGAATACCACCAGGGAGGTTAAATGCATTTTCACTAATTTTCCACCTAGTCATGTGAAACAAAATAGACTGCATTATACACTGGGATAAAATATATTTCAGTAAAGGAAAAACCATATTGAAATATTTGAACTCTATATTGCACTGGGTATCTGTGGGTAAATGGAAACATGTGTAGAAGAGGTAAATTAGCTATCAGGTGACATAGAAAAGTAGAGTCTGCACAGGGTATAAAAAAGTGCACCGATGTAAAAGGACTCAAAGTGCTTGTAACGGTGACTGACCATGCCCCTGTAATGGACCCAGCAGACCATGCCTGTAATCCCAGTATGAGAAAACACTTTATTAAATTACAGGGTTATTCAAAGAGAGACGATCTGGCCCCGAAATGTAACCGAAGACTGAAATTCAGCATACAGCTACATTTCCTGGCCATTTGGCTATTCAGAGAGCAGGCAATTCGCCAAATGTGGGCGAATTGCTGCACGTGCAGTGCCTGTTCGAGGGCAGTGAAATGGTGCTGTTATTTATGTACCGTCCATGTGTCTGTTTTGCCGATTGGAGCATTTTGAGTTGAAGTGTCCTTCTTATTGATAAACCATTGTGCCTTCACCCGGATCCAACCTTTCATAAACATATTCACATTTTTTATTATTTCAGTTTATTAAACTTAATCAGACTATTTTCATGAAAGTGTTTTCTCATCATTAATTTACGGGGAAAGGCCCATTTCTGCCAATTTTGGCATCCAATATTGGTTCTCACCCCACTTTTTTGTTTTGAATTAACTGTAATCCCAGCAGCATAGTGTAGGACTGGCAGCACAATATGCAGTCAGATGTGCTGTTGTGTGATTTAAACATTCATCTTCATCTAGGTAGCTGAAGGGTACACAATAGGGGTCCTACATAGGACCTGGCAACCACTCCCCAGGTGAAAACCTGAAGCCCACTACAGCACTGACAGGCAGCACAGTGTGAAATGCAAATTGTCAGCACGAGGGGGGGGGGGGTTCAGGCTTATGTCTTTCGAAAACATGTTCAATCAATTGAATTTGCCATAGTGCCATAGTGTAGAAATATCTCAAAGATGATCCATGCATCGGAATACTCAGGTCAATGAGATTGTTCATTTTTTTCTTTTTAATACATTTGCATTGTTGTCAGGAGTCAGTTTTTTTTGCGTTGTCATTATGGGATATTGAGTGTAGACTAGACTGATGTGGAAAAATTTAATTAAAACTATTTTAGCATAAAGCTACAACATAAAAGACTATCAGGGTTATTCAGAGAGCCTGAAAAGCAGAAGAATGACTGGAGAATGAAAAATTCTAGGTCAAAATAGCTGATTTGGAAAGTGAGATAAAAGGGAGAATTTTTCTGGTTTGGCTATTTTGACCTAGAATTTTTCATTCTCCAGTCATTCTCCTGCTTTTCACGCTCTTTGAATAACCCTGTATGAAATAAATGAATGGGTCTGAATACTTTCCTTATACACACATACCAACTGTAACTCCAAATGATGATGGAAATGTGGGACACGATTTATATTGATGATGACTTTTTTTTCTATTTGTAAAGACAGGTGTAGAAAAAAAGTGTATATGAAGAAAAAAATAAAGTTTTTTTCTTCCTTACTGTGGCACATCTAAACTCTTATATACGGCTGAGGTCAGAGAATGCAGACTGTAGGGACTATGTCCCAACCTGGACATTCGGGTGCTTTTTTCACCCTATTCGAGTGACTTTCCCTCTCACCTCGGCCCCTATTGACTGCCTTCGGACACCCGTGTCATCTTTTTGCTTTGCTCCGGTGTCTGGATTCGGCTTGAGGACGAGTACCTCCATGTTCCCCCAGCTGCAGTGTGTGACCGGCAGCCATTTTCGGGCTTTGTTCCCTGCCTTCTGAGCCGCGGTGCCCCTTCTGCTGAATTCTCCTGCTGACCCTGTCTGAGCAGATTATGACTGCAGGGATGGTGTGCCCTCATCTCACGGCCTCAGCAACCAACCTGGTGGCAGGGCCGTAGAGGAGATATGGGAGTTGGAGATGGGATGACCTTCTCTCCCCACCTCTGGATGGCTCGAGGATCATGTCGGGCCTTCGATTTGTGGCTGGCAGCTTTGTCTGGGGACCTCCACGCACTGCTGACTGCGATCTGGGTGTGCAGGGGAGCAGAGGCCTGCCTTGGACGTATGTGCTTCCGGCACTGCTATGTGTGGCTGCGCTGCTCCTGGCCATGGGGTACTGGGGACCACAAGGATGCAATATGGTGGCAGCGGTTGTCTGTTCGAGGAGAACTCGATGATCTTTCTGGAGGAGATCCATACGTCTGAGGACACTTACCTTCCTGCTGGCTGTGAGCCGTCCGTCCATATGGAGGTCGCTGGAGATGAGGTATCCCCTGCTGTCCTCAGCCAGAACCTGGTGGCAGAGCTGTGTACCCTTGTCTCTCCTGTGGCGATGGAGCGGTCTCGGCTTCCCGCGCTGACCCGTGCTGTGGAGCTATGTGTGCCGTTGACTTAAGACCTGCTGACAAATTAGAGCATGACGCTCAAGCCCTGCTTGAGCTGTGGGCCTCACACTTCACCTGCCTGCCTTGAAAGTCTGCTGGCTCCCCCAGACTGCAGCCCCCAGGCTCGTTCTACGCGCCTTGGAGGTCAATGTGTCCTGGCTTAACCTATGGCACCTTACCTGTGTTGCTGAAGATGCCTTTTGTGGATGCAGGCTCAAGAGGTGTTTCTGTATCTTTTAAATGCTGTTTAGATTCCTCCCAGCATTTTTCATTCTGAGTGCCCCCCTGTTTTTGAATTTTTGGAGACTGTTTCCTCGTATCTCCCTAAACCCACCCATGCAGTTTCTTGTTGACTTTGTTCGCACTTGCTATGTTAGAGTTGGTGTACCTCCTCCCCCCTTTTGGTGTTTTGGGTTCCCTCGAGGTGTGCCACTGCGGCAGCCACCATGGCTCTGTCTGCTGTACTTGACCCTCGTGCCCCTGGGCCTCGTGACATTGGTTTTTCGTGGCCTTCTGTGGTCCTATGGACTTCCGGGAGTGAGCCAGGAACATCACGGTGCTGGCCTCTGCCGTTCCCCACCTCCCCTGTTACCCTCCCATTTCTTTTTTCTTTGTGTCACCTTCTACTATTCTGTAGGCTGTGTATTATGCTTCGTCCCTTTCCTTTTTTTCTGTACTCCTAAGAGATTACTAGTGGTCTTTATATCTGTTATTGATGTGCCTACTTTTTGAATTGGCCTTGCGTGGCTATTACCTTTTGAGGTCTACTTCTACTGGCCCTGCGCGGTCATACTTCCATGCTGTCTGATACATTGCTGTTTTCTCAAATAAAAATCTTTGAATATAAAAAAAGCTAAAAACTCTTATATACTGTATATACATACACAGGTGGTATTTCAATATGTCTAGAGGCGGAGATTGCTCAGAATTAATATTTCTGGTTCCAATGGCACACTTCTAATGTCCAATACAGATGTGTCTGGTAAAGTCATAGTCTTCAGGGAGGTCTAGAATGTGGCAACTGTTAAAAAATTGCTTTATTGATTCAAAATTATCTCCTAGACATAAAACAAGAAAACGGTGTGCAGTAAAAGTGGTAAAAAAGAGCAGAAGATAATTTCATAAGATACTAAGTACATTATTAAAGCAATGTATCAAAAAACAGTTCCATTTTCCAAACGAAAGATCGAAATAAGAACACCATTATTTTTAGAAAAAAATGAAATTGCAATTTAATATTTCATTTTGTGCTTCATTCTACTAAATTAGAATTAGGTATTTAAAAATAATCCTTGATTATAAATTATCCGTGATTTATTATGCAACTCTTTACCATAATGAATCTTTATACTGAAGAAAATGTTGCATTAAAAAACAAATAAAAGAATGAGGTCATATCATCCATGTGTGGTATTCTAACCCCTTGTACACTGATCTTGTAAAGCGCTGTGGAATTTGTGGCGCTATATAAATAAAGGATAATAATATTACATTGTTTGCGCTAAAATAGGACTCCATTTTAGGTTGTAGGTTGTGCTGCCTTTAGCTCTCGCAAAATAGTGCAGTGCCACGTAGTCATCCACAGAGGGAGACTGGGGACTACTTGTCCCCAGATTCACTCTGCTCACGGCGGCCAGAAGCGGCGGCTCAGGCCATCGTTAGCGCTGCCGGATGAGAGGTGAGTATATGATTTTTTTGGTGGCGGTTGAGCTGCTGCTAATTGATTCCGCAGAATCTGTTTTTTAACCCATTAGCGCTCGGAATGTAATAGGTGGGCTCATGCGCTAAAGCCACATAAGCTAGCATTAACGCGCACATATCTGAGCGCTAACGCTAGCGTTAAGTTTGTAATAGGGCCTATGGTGTAAAATGTAACCTATGAAACGCCATGATCATACTTTTTTAATGCAGGATTGATCAATTAGAATTTAGCTGTCACTCCACTAACCCTGTATAATTGCATATAAGCTGGAGAGAAGAGCTCCTACCTTCTGCCCCGAAACGACTGTTTAAACTTGCTCTTCATTAAACCATATGGATTCATGAGTGGAACAGCATTGCATTGTGCATGTGGCTTGTTATTTCTCTACTGGATGTGCTTCTCATTGAATATGTGCAGATGGAAGAAGGTTGCTGATGCCTGCCTTAGGCTGGGTCCACATTTATGCGATGGTGTGATCATCCGATATCGTCTGAAGTCGTCCGACCGATCAAATAACATGCAGGTGAATCAGCCCTCATCCACTGCCTCCGACTTCCATCGGACGACTTTTGATGATTTTTTTTGCGACTACAACAGACTACCAGTCTTTCCCATTTCAATGGGATTTATTGAATGATGCTGGGACAATCTGGTACAAGTTACATGAAAAAGATGAATTGTATAGTTAAACCGCCGTGCCACGGCAGGGAAATTGTCCCATAGAGAAGTGATTCAGTTTGACAGCCCACAGGATTCAATGTAAAAAAATATTTTCTATATCTTTTTTTTTTTTAACCATTCATTTTTTTTCATCCACAGCAAAGCCTTTTTAGTTGCTGATTTTGTAGGTATTTTTCTGGATTTTTTAGGCGGAATTTTGGGATCCCATTTTTTTACAGAAAAAGATGGCTTCTTTTTCCTTCGCCGAATGCGGCTTTTTTCATCAGGCCAGCTGCATTTGGCGTTGCTGTCGCTGGTTCTGAAACCTATTTCAGCACTAGGGATGGGGGTATATCCGCCCCTGCAGCCTTTGGTGAGGTTGTATTTCTTATTTTTTCAGCTTCGGCTGTCCTTTGTGCTGAAACCACGGTTCAACACCAAGGAGAGGGGTTTTTTCTTCCCGCAGTGGTTTTTTTCACCGCAGCAGGGTTTTATATATTTTTTTGGTGGCCTGTCCGTTGACTGACCTGGTTCGACCACAGACGCTTCCAGTGGATGACCCTGATCGACCGAAGGCATTGTCCGTAGGCGGTTGATCAAATCGGTCATCCAGCTACGGACCCAGTGGATGGCCAACCTTACTCTCTACCTTCACACTAAAGAAAAGTTCAACAAATTTATAGCAGTAAGATGGCAGAATACAGGGAGAGCTCTGGGGTCATTCACTGCTGTACAGGGATAAGATTCAGGGTGTTAAAATCCCTGTACAGTACAGATACAAGGTGTTACTGTAATTTCCATATACAGGCATTATGTCACATACAGATATTATTGTTATATTCTATGGGTATTGTTTTGAAGTTGCATTGCTAATATTCTCGTCATTGCTAATAACCACATTAGCAATCTTGTTAAGCTATGTCTATTGTTTTAATGCATCACCCACTTGTTCATTTATCTTGTACAGTGCTGTAGAATATGTTGGCACTATATAAATAAAGTATAATATAGGCACAAGGAAATTAGCTCTCTCGATCTGCTAAAACACTGGACCCTCAATGTACAAAAACAAAAAATCCCCAAGTGAACTGTGCGTATTTATAGCAATTGAGTTTACCCCTGCACTTGGCTAACAAAATTGAAGGGTTTGGTGTGTGCTCTGGGCATTCATCCTTAACATCGGCCCCGAGCCAAACAACCGCTACTACTAACACCATTGTTAACACGTTATTGTTATAAGTAAATGGTGCAATATATTGTCTTCTTTTGCCTATGCTTATAGTAACAAAAAACATAAAAACTGGGATTTTCTTTGCAGTTTAATTTTAAGTAGAATTAAGCAGCTTATCCTACAAAGTGATATTAAATATTTGTAACATGTAACTACATCCAAGGGTTCTCAGACTATCCCCGGCAGTTTCAATCTAACAAATAAGATTTCTGATTTGTGACATGTGAAACTGCAGTTAAGATTTTAAGGATTTAAGGGGGGAAAATTGAATTTTTAATATCAATGTGGCGACTGCTATCTGTAGGACGCTCCCGAGGTTTACGAGTCTGCTGATACCTCACAAATCACAGAGATGAACAGCAAATGAGAGAGGGATGACAGCTCTGTGATTTGCTTTGTCTGCATTTTGAATTCCAGGACTCAGTATATTCCTGTACCCGTCGCCTTGCCTGCATGCTATCATGTTTGTTACAAAATATTTTTCAGGCGCTCAGGTGAAAATAACTGAAATAGATTAACAAGTTTAGATTTGCTGGCAGCCGGTAGAACGTCCCTCTAAATATAATTTCTGGCATCCATGTCTGGTCCAGTCCTTTGCATGGTGCTATTTTCTGTTTCTGGAAAACATGCAAGACATTTTGTTTACAGAGTATCTTTAAATCTAATATTAACATCTTTAAAGAAGGATATTTCTTGTCAGCAAATCTTCTGTAAATGTTTTTCTTGGATTAAAATATCCATGTCATTTTGATGGGATTAGTGCATTGCAGGAGGCAATGTGCAGCAAGCAGATATATTAGATTGTTTTTCTATTTATTATTTGCAAATCAATGTATTTTTATATAAATTTCAAATTGTTACTACCATTGATTATTTTGCACTTATATAATTTGTTTTCATATGAAGATTCTACGTTGTTAACTATCAGGGTTATTCAAAGAGAATCAAAAAGTCACCGCACGTTCGGTGACTTTTCGTTCTCTTCAATTCAGTGCGATTCGGCGATCCCATTTCGGCGACCCAGCGGTGTATTCAGCAAGCACCACAGGGCCGTCGTAGTGCAGGGAAAAGTCGCCGAAAACCCGGCGAACACTCACCGCAAAACCCGGCGAACGCATACTGAAAGCTGCAAAAACATCTGGATTAACCCCGCCGAACACATCGGAGAAACCCGAGCAGCCACCAATCACACGCAGAGCAGCCGTCATTAAAAGCCAACGCCGTATATGAATGGAGTGAAAAAAAAACAGTACGCTTGAATGTTTGAATAGTGAAATGCTGTTTGCAAAGAAACTACAGAACGAAAAAGTCTGAAATTTACATATAAGATCCAATGAATGATAATAAAAAGGGCTGTTACAGAAAAAAGAAAAAAAACGATTAAAAAAAGAAAAATTTGCGAAAAAATACCGAAATATGCCTAAAAGATCCTAAAAAATCTATTCATAAAGAGACTTTTTACTGCAGACTATTGTAAATCAACGGTTTATTAGATATTGGATTAAAACGGGAATATTTTTAACATTGAAGCCTATGGGGTTCGACCTAAATAAACCTGTCGAATGAAACCACCGAACAGCAGGGCAATTCGGCAACTTTTCACTGCTGGTTTTTGTTCTCTGAATAGACGAAGCTATGGGAATTTCACTGCCCTCGAACAGGGAACAAACAGGCACCGTATGTGCAGGCAATTCGCCAACATTTGGCGAACTGCCTGCTCTCTGGATAGCCAAATGGCCAGGAAAGGTAACTGTACGCTAACTTTAACTGTTCGGTTACCTTTCGCCAGCAATTCAGCTCTCTTTGAATAACCCTGTATATTTTATCTGTATATTGTCACTTTATACTTTATTCTATCTCCCTTGACAGCACAGCATTTCTGTTTCATTGGGGACTTTATGGAGTGGCTAGCCACAGTTACTTAATTAAATTACATATCTAGGCACTTAGGGTGCTGGGGTCTTAGTTGCTTGCGGTTGATTATGGGGTTTGAGAAAATAATTATACTGATTTAGGGTCAGAGGGTGCATAGGCATGGATTGGGGGTCAGAAAACGGATCTAGTCTGCTTCTGAGGGTGTATGTTGACTAACCCGAGACCTGAGGGTGTACTAGAAAGTTTAATGGGATCAAAGGGTGTTATGGTGCAGAATTGGGGTCTAAGGCAGATGGGCATTGACCTCGGGTCTGAGGGTGTGTAGGATCTCATCTGGGGGCTGGAATTGTTTGGAGACTGATCTAGGCTCTAAAGGTGTAATTGGACAGATCTGGGGTCAGAAAGTGGAATCGTACAGATCTTGGGTTTGAAGGTATATAGGGCTAATCTTGAGGTCTGAGGTCATAAAACAGCTGATCTTAGATCTGAATGGTTGTATAGGAAAATGCAAAATGATCTGGGTTCTCAGGTTGTAATCCTGTGTATGGGGCTGGTGTGGAGGCTGATCTGGGGGTTGAGTAAGTATGGAGGCTGATGTTATGTCTGAGAGTGTTTGGGGTTGATCTGGGGAAAATATCCTGATCTGTGCCCTGAGGGTGAATTGGGGATGATCTGGGGTTTAGGGGTGTATGTTGGGTGATCTGGACTGAACCAGGATCTTCGAATCTAATTGGACTATTCTAGGATATGAAGGTATATGTTGGTAGATCTGAGCTGTTAGGCTAGGGTCAGACGAATGCATTTTTCACGTCTACCGTCAAAAAGTACGTTGATGCGTCCGAAAGCATTTTTTCACGAAAGACGCGATAGTGGTTTTTACGGATCCAAACCAGGAAACTTTGGGTGTCTGGACGTTATGATGGCAGGACATGAGCAGCGTCCGACGTCTCCTAATCACGCACTCACGCCGCTATGCGGACGCAGCGCACTCTGTACATCAGTACTAGCGGTTCGACGTTTTTGCAAAAATGCGTTCGTTTGCCACTTGCGTTGCGCAGCCGAATTTTCGTGCAGCCGTACTTCGTGTGTGGGCCTGCGTTGGACGTCATTTGCTGCTACCACGGACGTAATAAAGTGCGGCTAAACGCACGTTCGCACTGCGTTCGTCTGACCCCAGCCTTAGGGCATATGGAAATCAAACTGGGTTTGAGGGTGTAATTGGACTGATAAAGGGTTTTACGGTGTATGGGGGTTCATACAGAGTCTGAGGGTGTATTATAGCTGATCTGGAGGTTTGGGTAATGGAGTTTTATCTGAGGGTGGCTGATCGGGCGTCTGAGGGTGTACATGGACTGATATAGGGTTTGAATGTGTATGAGGCTGGTCCTGGGTCTGAGGGTGTATGATGGCAGAAAGGTGGTGTTCCTGAAAAGGGGCGGGTTTGTCTGTAAAGGGCCATGACTTAATGTTTCATGGAGAAAGCAGGACAACTTGCTATCTCAGTGGGGTAGTGGGACAGTCTCTTCGATTTGTGAGTCCTAAAGCAGAACGGCTGATGTATAGATGTTTAGATAAATCAGTTGGAGCAGGAGAGAAAAGTACTTTCTTCATTGTACTGGGCAGCACAATTTCTTGGGCAGGTTCTGTGCTAAAGTAACACGTGTTTAGTTGTTATCAGTGTAAAAGTATTGAAAATAAAACATTTCATATTGAAAAATTGAATTTAAAAGTACATTAAATGGCAAAGTCTGTTTAAAACCTCATACTTTCTAGGTGCCATCACGTGTTTGAAAGCAGATATTTGGCAGAAAGTTCATGCATTTATTTCTATTTTCAGTACTTTTACAAGAGGCAGTAAAAGTAAAAATTACATTAAGTACTGATTATCTCTGGTAAGAAAACATGGGCAGAATGATCACACTGCTTGCTATTATTAGTAAATCTAATTTTGATGGCATATTCTTGATTGAGGTCTGAGTTGCAATTCCAAATGTTGGTAGATCTTTGGGCTCAGAAATCCACTTTAAAGACATCTCAACACGAGAATAAAGGATGGTTCTTTCCATATGTATATAGGAATCAAATCCGAAGGTGTGGTGGTCGACCCTGTGTTCCTCTGCCACGTCCCGGGTTTCCTCTTACTCCTCCAGGTCCGCCTCCATCTCGGTCCCCTTGATTTCCTATCGACGACGACGACATAAGTCTCTCTCACTAAACCCAGACCTGGTTCTAAAAAAAGCTTCCCTGGTTTGGTTAGAGGCCATATCAGACCCCCAGCCTGTGCCATATATTCAGTATCCAAAGCTGACTCACCGGACGTATAGTCAATAGTAGGCCTGCGTAGAGGGGGTATGTCTTATCCTGATTACAAAGGGTTTGAAAAAGTATTTACGGTTCATTGATGATGTTCTTGTGGTGTGGGAAGGAGAACAGGTGGAGCTACATGACATTATGCAGTGTTTGAACCGGTTAGAGTCGACAGTTCGCTTTACATATGAGATCAACAGTAATCAAATGAACGTCTTGGATGTACAGTTGTGTTCAAAATTATTCAACCCCCACTGCTGTAAAGGGTTTTAGGGAATTTAGTGTAAATTTGTAATTGTATTCAGAATGAAATCCTACAAGGACTTTTTAAAGAACCATATGCAACTAAAATGACATCAATTGGTTTTGTAATACAGTAGTAAATGTTTCTTTTGTGAATTCTTCATTGACACAATTATTCAACCCCTTAAAGACTACCACTCTGAAGAACAGAGGTTCATTCAAGTGTTTTCAATCAGGTATTGAAAACACCTGTGGATGTCACGGAGCAGCAATAAAGCATTAATAAGCACCAATTAGGCAGCTTTAAAATGACTGTGATACTCAGCTCCTTCTAGACATTTACTGGTGTGGTTACAAACATGGTGAAGTCAAGAGAATGGTCCAGGAAGACAAGAGAAGAGGTGATTACTCTTCACAGGAAGGGAAATGGCTATAAGAAGATTGCAAAGATGTTAAACATACCAAGAGAGACCATAGGAAGCATCATTCGCAAATTCAAGGCAAAGGGCACTGTTGAAACGCTACCTGGTCGTGGCAGAAAGAAGATGCTGACTTCGACTGCTGTGCGCTACCTGAAGCGTAGAGTGGAGAAAAGTCCCCGTGTGACTGCTGAGGAACTGAGAAAAGATTTGTCAGATGTGGGTACTGAAGTTTCAGCTCAGACAATACGGTGCACACTGCGTAATGAAGGCCTCCATGCCAGAACTCCCAGGCACACCCCCTTGCTGTCTCCAGAGAATAAGAAGAGTCAACTGCAGTATGCCAAAAGTCATGTGGACAAACCACAGAAGTTTTGGGATAGTGTTCTGTGCACTGATGAAACAAAATTAGAACTGTTTGGGCCCATGGATCAACAATATGTTTGGAGGAGGAGGAAGAACAAGGCCTATGAAGAATAGAACACCTTGCCTACTGTGAAGCATGGCGGGGGGTCAATCATGCTTTGGGGCTGTTTTGCTTCTGCAGGTACAGGGAAGCTTCAGCGTGTGCAAGGTACCATGAATTCTCTTCAGTATCAGGAGATATTGGATGACAATGTGATGCAGTCCGTCACAAACCTGAGGCTTGGGAGACGTTGGACCTTTCAACAGGACAATGATCCCAAGCATACCTCCAAGTCCACTAGAGCATGGTTGCAGATTAAAGGCTGGAACATTTTGGAGTCACCATCGTAGTCACCTGACTTAAATCCGATTGAGAACCTCTCTTGGGACTTAAAGAAATCAGTTGCAGTGCGCAAGCCTAAGAATGTGACTGAACTGGAGGCTTTTGCCCATGACGAATGGGCGAAGATACCCGTAGATCGCTGTAAGACACTTGTGTCAAGCTATGCTTCACGTTTAAAAGCTGTTATAACTGTAAAAGGATGTTGTACTAAGTACTAAGATTGAATGTCACTTGGGGGTTGAATAAAACTGATAATGATGTGAGCACAGAAAAGACATTTGTGTTATTTCATTATAAATGTTATGTTATATTTGTCTGACCTACACGTGCCTCTTTGATTTAATTGTAAGCAAGATGACTGAATGATCAAAATCAATGTCAAACTGGCCAAAACACTCAATTTCAGTGGGGGTTGAATAATTTTGAACACAACTGTATCATTGGTGCGTAATGGGGATAGGCTGGAATATAGTCTATATAAGAAAGAAACAAATCATAACACGTTCTTACAAGCAGATAGCTTCCATCTCCCTAGGCTGATTGAATCTTTGCCAATTTCGCTATTTTTGAGAGTACTTCGAAATAATTCAGCACAGATGACATGTGACACTTAGATACATGAAATGTATGAGCGTTTTTTACAACGAGGCCATACGGCACATGTGCTTGATAGGGCATTAGGGGCAGCAGTGGAGAAGTTCCATCGACAGCAGGGTTCAGAGGCAGGAGGATCCACTGAAATGGAGAGATTAGTGTTTCCACAGACATTTAACACTGAGTCGGTAGCACTGTCTAAATGCACGGAATTGGAATATTATGTTAACAGATAAAATGCTTCCAAAGAAATTTGCCAACCATCCCATGATATGCTATGAAAGGAATAAAAATCTGAGAGATCTGCTAGTACATACAGACCAATTTTCTATGTCACGGGAAATCCCATCACAACATCCAGGGTGTTATCGGTGCTTGGGTTGCACTACGTGCAGTGGTATGATCCCGTTGAAGGAATTTCATCACCCGCATAGTGAAGAAAAAATATACTATCCGCCATCGTATCTGCTGCACAACCAAATTTGTAATTTATCGATTAACCTGTCCCTGTGGTCTATGGTACATAGGGAAGACCAACAACGGGTTACGGGAAAGAATGGCCAATCACCGTACGGCGATTAGGGGAGCCCTGCTAGGAAAGGAGAGCCCGCAGCCAGTGGCGAGGCATTTTCAGGAACGGCGGCACTCTCTCTCATCCCTACGTGTCATGGGGATTGATCATATCCCTACGATGTTTAGAGGGGAGATAGAGCATTAGAACTCCTAAGAAGAGAGGCGTTTTGGATTTTTACCCTTGGTACAATGGTCCCAGGGGGGTCTGAATGAGAAAAACTCTCTGCATTGTTTTTTAGATCTTCGCTAAATTTTTCTTGAGTGTATTTTGTATGAAAGGAATGTTTTCAAGCCATGTTGATTATTTTATTTGTTTACTAAATTGTTACAGTAATAGCTGAAGCGTAAGGGGAAGTACTTAATAATGTGGGGTTAAATTGTATCACTGCAAACTATATTGTGATTCATTTTGGGTTTGACTAGTTGCTGGGCAACGGAATGTTTTACTGATTCCCAGGCTGAGTGCCGGTCCCATCCTTCCAGTTCCGGGGCTCAGTCGGGGCACTCACCTGGGGAAAACTGTATGTGATTTGTTTAGTCTTTAAAAGCTGATCACAGTTTAATGGTTGTATCGTCTTGAGAAAAGTCCGGTTGGGACTGAAACGTTGACATTCAATAAAATCTCTTTTATTTACTCCAAGTCTCCGTGTGGCGAAATATCGAGGTGTCTATAGGAGTTTGTGCCATTTTCCAGCACCGGAGCCAGTAAGCTGCATACAGGGAGTACGGGGATCGAGGTGTTTACATATATATATTATATATATATATATATACACACACACAGTGTCTCACCGAAGTGAGTACACCCCTCACATTTTTGTAAACATTTTATATCTTTTCATGTTAAGAAATGACATTTTGCTACAATGTAATGCAGGGAGTGTACAGCTTGTATAACAATGTAAATTTGCTGTCCCCTCAAAATAACTCAACACACAGCCATTAATGTCTAAACCGCTGGCAACAAAAGGGAGTACACCCCTAAGTGAAAATGTCCAAATTGGGCCCAAAGTGACAATATTTTGTGTGGCCACAATTATTTTCCAGCACTGCCTTAACCCTCTTGGTCATGGAGTTCACTAGAGCTTCACAAGCTGCCATTGGAGTCCTCCTCCACTCTTCCAAGATGACATCAAGGAGCAGGCAGATGCTTGCGCTCCTCCACCTTCCGTTTGAGGATGCCCCACAGATGCTCAATAGAGTTTAGGTCTGGGGACATGCTTGGCCAGTCCATCACGTTATCATGTTGGAATACTGCCCTGCGGCCCAGTCTCCGAAGGAAGGGGATCATACTCTGCTTCAGTATGTCACAGTACATGTTGGCATTTATGGTTCCCTCAATGAACTGTAGCTCCCCAGTGCCAGCAGCACTTATGCAGCCCCAGACCATGACACTCCCACCACCATGCTTGACTGTAGGCAAGACACACTTGTCTTTGTACTCCTCACCTCATTGCCGCCACACACGTTTGACACCATCTGAACCAAATAAGTTTATGTTGGTCTCATCAGGACATGGTTCCAGTAATCCATGTCCTTAGACTGCTTGTCTTCAGCAAACTGTTTGTATGCTTTCTTGTGCATCATCTTTGGAAGAGGCTTCCTTCTGGTAAGACAGCCATGCAGACCATTTTGATGCAGTGTGTGGCATATGGTCTGAGCACTGACAAGCTGACCTCCCACCCCTTCAACCTCTGCAGCAATGCTGGCAGCACTCATACGTCTATTTCCCAAAGACAACCTCTAGATATGACACTGAGCACGTGCACTCAGCTGCTTTGGTCGACCATGGCGAGGCCTGTTCTGAGTGGAACCTGTCCTGTTAAACCGCTGTATGTTCTTGACTACCATGCTGCAGCTCAGTTTCAGGGTCTTAGCAATCTTCTTATAGCTTAGGCCATCTTTATGTAGAGCAACAATTCTTTTTTTCAGATCCTCAGAGTTCTTTGCCATGAGGTGCCATGTTGAACTTCCAGTGACCAGTATTAGAGTGAGGGCGATAACACCAAATTTAACACACCTGCTCCCCATTCATACCTGAGACCGTATAACACTAACGAATCACATGGAGGGAAAATGGCTAATTGGGCCCAATTTGGACATTTTCACTTAGGGGTGTACTCCCTTTTGTAGCCAGCAGTTTAGACATTAATGTCTGTGTGTTGAGTTATTTTGAGGGGACAGCAAATTTACGCTGTTATACATGCTTTACACTCACTACTTTACATTGTAGCAAAGTGTCATTTCTTCAGTGTTGTCAAATGAAAAAAGATATAATAAAATATTTACAAAAATGTGAGGGGTGTACTTACTTCTGTATACTTGTCATGCTTACCTACAAGGTACCCGCATCTTGATAACAACATTGGCACAGGAATTGAAGTTGTTTTTGGAACTGCCAATGTTTATCTGACAAGTGAGATCAGAAGACCGACAATAATGGTACCCAGCAGTTAAGTATGACAGGTGCACTGTAATATTATTATATATTACTGGTAAAATATGTTACAGTGTCCACCATCATCTACCGTAAGCTTTTTTTTATACTATTGATTTGCATCTTTGTCCTGAGACAGGTTGAATAGAGCTTCCCTTTCTTCCTGCTATTCTACATTGTAAGGGAAATTGATGCCTTCTAGATTAAAAATATGGCAGCTTTAAGAAAAAAATACACACATATTCTGAAATGTAACTTAATGCATGAATTATCAGTCGAACATTGACAGTACTGAAAGTGTACACAATAAAGCTGTAACAAAGCCAGAGCTTCCTGCATTTCCTATAAACGTACATAAAACAAAAGAATGAGTAGAAATAGCCATGGTAATAGTGTACTTTAATAACAGTGTGTGTGAAGAGATAATTTTTCTGTGATCAATGAAACAGATCTCAAAGAATTTCACTGAAGAGACCACATTTATCATAAAAACGTATAAGTCTCAGAGTTTCCATGCTTCAAAATAGCTTTTGTTCTTTGTAAAAATTACAGTGCAAAGAGATCTCCTGTCCTTTCTCATAATTATTAGCAAAAAAAATATAATTAGCTGCAGCACCAAACCCAACTTTTCACTTAACGGATTCATTTCCATGATCAACTACACTCGAACTGCAAGTCTGGTGCCCTGATATCAATTACAATGGATTCTGGAGCAAAGGAATTTTATTTATTGCAAAGAAAAAAGAATCGTTTGCAATTGGGCTTCAGAATGTGGCCCAAAGTTTTAGCATTTCCAGTATGATACCAGAGATGGCAAAACAGTTTAGGCTAGGGTCAGACTGAGGCAGTGCGAACGCGCGTGCAGCCGCACTTAATCACGGCCGCACTAGCAGCAGATGCCGGGCAATGACGGCCAATATACGAAGTACGGTCGCACAAAAGTTCGGCTGCGCAACGCAAGTGGAAAATGAACGCATTTTTTCGAGAACGTGAAACCGCAGGTACTGACGTACAGAGTGCGCTGCGTCCGCTACGGCGTGTGTGCGTGATTAGGAGACGTCAGACGCTGCTAATGTCCGGCCAACATAACGTCCAGACACAAAAAGAGTTTTTATTGATGATCCGTACAAAATCACGGACGAAAAATGCGCATCGTATGACCACTATCACGTATTCTGTGAAAAAATGCGTCCATTCGTTCGAACGCACTTTTTCACAGACAACATAAAAATGCGTTAGTCTGACCCTAGCCTTAAACAGCTTGGATTCTTTTTTTCCCCCTCAAGAAATAAACAAAACAAAACAGAGCCCACGCTGTATTATGCAGATGTAGTAGCTGTATTTGGCCAGCAGATGACACCATCCACCTGTCAAATAGGATATGTGTTTGAAAATGAGCTTTTGTGATTTTCAGGCACATTTTCAGTGTATGTATAATGCACATTTGTTTACCATAAATCTACTGGGTCCGGAAAGGGTTTTAGGAAAGAAATGTTGGTAATAAAGGGGTATAGTATGTCACGAGAAGAAGTGATTCAAGGCATTGGCACTTGAGTACTTGTATGGCCAGTGGTATTGGATTGTTTCTTTTCCATTTACATATACAGCCCATTCACTTCAGCACTTTTTCTACCAAAAGCACCTATTCTTGATGTTGCATTGCATCATGATAAATAGCAAAACGTAGCATGCAATACCTCTATTGCATACCTTTTTAGTGCAAGATTAGAGTGTACCTGCAGAGAAATTAAATTCCAAGTGAGGTCTTGCTGCTGTCACCTAGTATTACTGTAAAAAAGCCACAAAAGGGCAATTCAACAATCGTACTGTGGCATAACAACAGACAGTTTGAGGGCACAGGGAGAGCTCTGAGGTCACTCACTACCAGGGGCGGACTGACAACTAATGGGGCCACCGGGCAATAGGAGTTCGTGGGGCCCCATGCGTCATGCCCACAATAGGCCACACCCATAAAACTCCTCCCATACAACGCACAACCTACATGCACATTGTTGTGTTAAAGAATTTATTTATTCACACACATTTCAAACTAGTAATTTTAATAAGTTAAAAAAACCACTCATGCCCCCAGCGAATTGGAGAATCCATTGTGCCCCCTCCAGACTTACAAACTGCCACTGCTCTGCTCTGGTAGCCGTCACACACTCGTGGCAGCTATGGCCGTGGCACAGTAGGTCCCTGTGGCACATGTGGGAAACTGCCAATCACCTTTCAAGTTTAAAATAAACAGGACATTACTGACACACTTGTACACCCTGCACATTAGAGCTCCACAGCAATAACACTATCAGTAATGTGCAGTGTGTTTGAGCGTATCACAGAGCTCCACAGCAATAAAACTCACAGTAATGTGCGGCGTGTATGAGCAATAAAACTCAAGCTCATATACACCGCACATTACTGTGAGTTTTATTGCTGCGGAGCTCTGTGATATGGTCATAGACACCGCACATTACTGTATCACAGAACTCCACAGCAATAAAACTCACAGTAATGTACCGATTTATTCAACCCTCCCAGCATTTAATTTGTCATTTTATTATCCCCCCAGCATTTAATTTAACATATTATTATCCCCCCAGCATTTAATATAGCATATTATCATCCCCCCAGCATTTAACTTGGCATATTATCATTTACCCCCAGTATTTAATTTGTCATATTATCACCCCCCCAGCATTTATTTTAGCATATTACTATCCCCCAGCCTTTCATTTGTCAGATTATTATTCCCCCTGCATTTCATTTGTCAATTATTTCCCCCCCGCATTTCATTTATCAATTATTTCCCCCCGCATTTCGCTTGTCAATTATCCCTCCTGCATTTCATTTGTCAATTATTCTTCCCCCGCATTTCATTTGCCAATTATTTCTCCCCCTAAAATTTCATTTGTCCCTCCACCCAGTTGCTCACCCACCACGGTGTATTCATCTCCTATTGATGCAGGCTCAGGCAGGATGGCTGGCACCGGCTTTGTTTGTCTTCTCCTCCCCCCGTCGCATGCATCACGTGAGGGGGCGGCGTCAATCCAGCGTGCCGTCCTCCTGTTTAGAACATGGGACAGAGGTAGGCACGCTGCAGCACTGCAGAGGTTTGGTAGTGCGCCGCTGGGCAGTGGGCTGGCAGCTACCTGGTATGATCATAGAAAATAGCAGGGCTCACTGTGCCTGCCAGAACCGGGCCCCTACTGACCCACGGGCCCTCGGACAGTGCGCAACGGGCCAGTCCACCCCTGCTCACTACTGTACAGGGATAAGATTCAGGGGGTTACAATTTCTGAAGGTCAGTGTACAGTACAGATACAAGTTGTTACTGTAATTTCCATGCACAGACATTATGCCACATACTATATAGGAGAGAAGCCTGTGTCAATGGTGCCACCTAGAGGAGACAATTGTAAAATGTTCCACAAAAACTGATTGTATGTGGATAAAAAATATAGTGAGAAATAAACAGTTCTTGGATTGAATCAGCTGCTGTCTCTTTCGATAGGTGGTATATCCAAACCCACCAGAAGATAATAAATAGAAATCGAGGGGAAAAAAACGATCGAGTCAGCGCTTCCTTCAAAGAGTGTCTTCTTTCTTTCTGTGTACCTTTAAAATAAACAAAAACGCTGCCATAGCGTAGTAATATTTCTACACAGCAAGAAGAAGCAGAAAGAAGTATCACTCACATTCTGGTGTGTCTCAATCAGACACTGGATGCTCCAGGCAGCCGGCAGTATTTGATGGGAATGACGGATTTCCCCCAGGATTTGCAGTCTTGTTGCTCCAGTAGGAGATGCATTGCTAATAATCTCATTATGATCACTGCAAATCCCCATGAGCAGGAGATCTAACAATTTTAATTATCTATATTATCATATTTACTGTATTTGTCACCTGTCTGCTAATAATGCAGACCCCATTTGAAATTGTTCAAGGTAAAGGACACCATCTAGAGTTTAGAACTTTTCCTCTCAGCAATATTTCTGTAAAGGATAAACAAATACCTGAAAAATTAAATTGAGCAAATTTACTTTTTTGATGATTTTGGGATAACACTGTCTATGTTATACTGCCATTTTGCTATATATTTAACTATGCATCCCATGTTTCAAATAAATGTTATGATATTTTTTTCACTTTATAGTGAGAGGCTTATACAGGTTACCAAAACAGGCAAATTAAATTTTTTCCAAATATCCTTACAAACCAAATGCATATGCAATTTAATTCATTAAAGACAAGGGTTTCCAAAAACAAAAAAAATAATCAAATTTTTTACAAATTTGATTCTTGTGGCATTAAATTGTCTGCCCAGTGTATTGAGATAACAATGCATTTCAGAATTCTTAAGTTCAGGGTAATATGTGAAAGCAGAGATAAAAATGTGACTTGCTGCTTAGGTACATAATTCCTTCTCTGAACCGCAGAGCTTTATAATATGACAGAACATGTCCAGAAATCCTATGCAATATTTTGTTAGTAAATAATTCAGCTGACAGCCTCCCATACTGCATGACATACGCTTGCAGTTAAATAAATTCTATGTAGACAGTTAAATTATGCTATGAAGCCAGATACTTGTTATGTATCTCTGTCTTGATTATCTGAAAATTTAAGAGAGATATATATATATATATTTATTCACAGTTCTGTTTTGATTTTCATTGCCATGCCTTGGAAACATATTATAAAAAAATGCACTTTCCTTGACTTCTCCACAGCTTAAAAACCCTTTTTTTCAACTGGAATTGTAGTCACCTTCTTTATTGTTGCTTAGGCAGCATAACATTTTATAATGTATACCTATGTGTGCCAAGGGTCAAATATATTCAAAAGCAGAATTTTCTGATATACAGTTGTGTTCAAAATTATTCAACCCCCAATGCTGTAAAGGGTTTTAGGGAATTTAGTGTACATTTGTAATTGTATTCAGAATGAAATCCTACAAGGACTTTTTAAAGAACCATATGCAACTAAAATGACATCAATTGGTTTTGTAATACAGTAGTAAATGTTTCTTTTGTGAATTCTTCATTGACACAATTATTCAACACCTTAAAGACTAACACTCTGAAGAACAGAGGTTCATTCAAGTGTTTTCAATCAGGTATTGAAAACACCAGTGGATGTCACGGAGCAGCAATAAAGCATAATAAGCACCAATTAGGCAGCTTTAAAATGACTGTGATACTCAGCTCCTTCTAGACATTTACTGGTGTGGTTACAAACATGGTGAAGTCAAGAGAATGGTCCAGGAAGACAAGAGAAGAGGTGATTACTCTTCACAGGAAGGGCAATGGCTATAAGAAGATTGCAAAGATGTTAAACATACCAAGAGAGACCATAGGAAGCATCATTCGCAAATTCAAGGCAAAGGGCACTGTTGAAATGCTACCTGGTCGTGGCAGAAAGAAGATGCTGACTTCGACTGCTGTGCGCTACCTGAAGCGTAGAGTAGAGAAAAGTCCCCGTGTGACTGCTGAAGAACTGAGAAAAGATTTGTCAGATGTGGGTACTGAAGTTTCAGCTCAGACAATACGGCGCACACTGCGTAATGAAGGCCTCCATGCCAGAACTCCCAGGCGCACACCCTTGCTGTCTCCAAAGAATAAGAAGAGTCGACTGCAGTATGCCAAAAGTCATGTGGACAAACCACAGAAGTTTTGGGATAGTGTTCTGTGGACTGATGAAACAAAATTAGAACTGTTTGGGCCCACGGATCAACGCTATGTTTGGAGGAGGAAGAACAAGGCCTATGAAGAAAAGAACACCTTGCCTACTGTGAAGCATGGCGGGGGGTCAATCATGCTTTGGGGCTGTTTTGCTTCTGCAGGTACAGGGAAGCTTCAGCGTGTTCAAGGTACCATGAATTCTCTTCAGTACCAGGAGATATTGGATGACAATGTGATGCAGTCCGTCACAAACCTGAGGCTTGGGAGACGTTGGACCTTTCAACAGGACAATGATCCCAAGCATACCTCCAAGTCTACTAGAGCATGGTTGCAGATTAAAGGCTGGAACATTTTGGAGTGGCCATCGCAGTCACCTGACTTAAATCCGATTGAGAACCTCTGGTGGGACTTAAAGAAAGCAGTTGCAGTGCGCAAGCCTAAGAATGTGACTGAACTGGAGGCTTTTGCCCATGACGAATGGGCGAAGATACCCGTAGATCACTGCAAGACACTTGTGTCAAGCTATGCTTCACGTTTAAAAGCTGTTATAACTGTAAAAGGATGTTGTACTAAGTCCTAAGATTGAATGTCACTTGGGGGTTGAATAAAACTGATAATGATGTGAGCACAGAAAAGACATTTGTGGTTATTTCATTATAAATGTTATGTTATATTTGTCTGACCTACACGTGCCTCTTTGATTTAATTGTAAGCAAGATGACCGAATGATCAAAATCAATGTCAAACTGGCCAAAACACTCAATTTCAGTGGGGGTTGAATAATTTTGAACACAACTGTATTATGAAACATATCACTGGAATTCATATGCTTGTTCATTATTCCATTAAAGGAATACTATAGATTAAAACATGGGTTAGCGAAAAGAATAACAGCTTTCTATCTCATAGTTTTAGTCTAGAGTGAGTTCATACCTTCATGCTAGCGCCATACTCTCCTTTGGCACTCTTTTAGACTGTCAGAGACTCATGCAGTAAGCAGCCATTGCTATGACGTTTAATGCATGTGAGACTAGTGTGCTCAGAGAAATTGAACGATGCGGTTCAGTTAAAGGAATATTCTAGGGTTAAAATTGAAGGGGAGAAACAGAGGTGTTAAACATTAACCTCTCCTGACCACCTCTGCACTCCATTTTTGATCATTTAGTTATCATTACTCACCTTTGAATCCAGTGAAGAGCTGGTCCCCAGCCCTCTGATAGTGACATGCTCCCAGCTTGCAGGAAGGAGAGTGACACATGGCTCTGTGGGACCCTGATGCTCCAGGGAGTGTTCAGTCAATCCAATGATTAACAAATTGGTTCGCTCTCCCTGGTCCTGGAGCTCAGGACACTCTTTACTGATCTCAGCTTCAAGAACGTGAAAAGCCTCTGCTTTGGGTGGACTGAATCAGCCCTCTTAGAGCAGAGAGGGTGAGGATGCTGATGAGTGGTTACAGTGCACAGAGTGTCCCTTTATCTTACCCAAAGTTTACCTCAGAAGACTGGCCACTGGAGGGCTGATTGACCACATTCCAACAGAAGAAGGTCATAATATGTAATGAGATAGGATAAATACTTGGTTCTTTCTAGGGTGTTGACAATAATATCCACTGCACTAGAAATTACAGAATGTTATTTCAGTGTCTTTCATTTCTGGGTCAATCAGAGGGCTGCATATGTGGCTGCTCGGATTCAGAGACTATCCATTCATCATAATCCCACCTGTTAGGTCACTGTCTTCACTGGAGGTTTTCATCCCGCTACTGTGACCCAGAGCTAATAGCATATGACCAAACTAATTCATAACAGGCCACACATTCCAGCATAAACATCAACTGAACAAAACCTTTATCGGAATATTTCCATAACCCATGATTGCATTTAGATATTAAAAGGACCAAGGTGAATTATTAATTATTTAGGTTCTTCAAACACTTTTACCATCCTTTAGCACTAGTAAGACTCTTATTTGAAACTTGCAAGATAACGTCACAGGCGTGCTCCTTAAGGCTAGGGTCAGACGAACGCAGCTTTAACGTGCGTTTAGCCGCACAAAATCACGGCCGTGCTAGCAGCAAATGACGTCCAATGCCGGGGAACACACGAAGTACGGCCGCACGAAAGTTCGTCCGCGCAACGCAAGTGGCAAACGAACGCATTTTTTCGAGAACGTCAAACCGCTACTACTGACGTACAGAGTGCGCTGCGGCCGCATAGCGGCGTGTGTGTGTGATTGGGAGACATCAGACGCTGCTAATGTCCGGCCAACATAACGTCCAGACACAAAAAGTGTTTTATTGATGATCCGTACAAAATCACGGACGAAAAGGCGCATCGTATGACCGCTACCGCGTATTCCGTGAAAAAATATGTCCGTTCGTTCGACCGCACTTTTCCACGGTCGACGCGAAAAATGCGTTCGTCTGACCCTAGCCTAAATGATCCCATGGGAGCTTGTTAAACAGGGTAACACAGCAATGGCCACTAGAGATTTAATTATAAGGATAAAAGTAGGAGCATTAGAACATAAATCCATTGCATGTTCTCAGTAGGAGGCACAGAGGAATTAAGTTACACCGTTTCAGCATGCAGTCCCCTGCCAGCGATTGACAAAACATTGTGTCCAAGAGCTTTCCAGCAACGAAACGGTTCAAGACAAAGTAGAAACTCTGTGAACTCGTAACAAAGCAATTTAGAGATTTCTATTTCTAATCCTTATGGAGAATGAAAACAAAATACTATGATCTTATACTTTAGAGGATTCATTTGTTATCACCTACTTTTTGGATGAGTATGTGCAGCATAAGCATTAAAAACAGATCAGGTTTTTGAGTTAAATTGCTGTTTAACGCTAAATGCTTAAATTTTTTTTCTTCTTTCTGTAGTCCTAAAAAATCACAAGTATTCACCTAAAAGTTGGAAGAGGTAAAGAAAGAGCAATTGTATTAAAAAAATCTGCATGTGTTTACTAAGCTGTAAGGTAGTATACAATAAAAAAAGTCACTCAAAAGTCTACTCTATATACAGTGGCAAGAAAATGTATGTGAACCCTTTGGGATTACGTGGAGTTTTGCATGAATTGGTCATAAAATGTGCTCTGATCTTCATCTGAGTCACAACAATTTGAAAAACACAGTCTGCTTAAAATAATACAACACAAACATTATATGTTTTCATGTTTTTATTGAACAGAACATGTAAACATTCACAGTGCAGGGTGGAAAAAGTATGCGAACCTTTGGACTTAATAACTGGTTGACCCTCCTTTGGCAGCAATAATCTCAACCAAACATTTCCTGTAGTTGTAGATCAGACCTGCACAACGATCTGGAGTAATTTTGGACCACTCCTCTTCACAAAACTGTTTCAGTGTAGCAATATTCTTGGGATGTCTGGTGTGAATCGCTCTCTTAAGGTCATGCCACAGCATTTCAATCGGGTTGAGGTCAGGACTCTGATTGGGCCACTCCAGAAGGCGTATTTTGTTTTGTTGAAGTCATTCTTTTGTTGAATTACTTGTATGCTTTGGGTCATTGACCTGTTGCATCACCCATCCTCTGCGGAGCTTCAGTTGGTGGACAGATGGTCTTACGTTTTCCTGGAAAATGTCTTGATAAACTCTGGAATTAATTTTTCCATCAATGACAACAATCCATCCAGGCCCTGAGGCAGCAAAGCAGCCCCAATCCATGATGCTCCCTCCGCCATGTTTTACAGTGGGGATGAGGTTTTGATGTTGGTGTGCTGTGCCTTTTTTTCTCCACACAGTGTTGTGTGTTCTTTCCAAACAACTCAATTTTGGTTTCATCTGTCCACAGAATATTTTGCCACTAGTGCTGTGGAACATCCAAGTGCTCTTTTGCAAACTTCAAACGTGCTGCAATATTCTTTTTGGACAGCAATGGCTTCCTCCGTGGTGTCCTCCCATGTACTCCATTCTTGTTTAATGTTTTCCTTAGGCTGGTGTCAGACGAGCGTAGTGTTCACGTCCGTGATTGCGCCTAAAAGTACGTCCGTGATAGCATGAAAGAAAGTCCATTGGAGCCTGACACATGAAGTACGTCCGCACTGAACTGCGGACGCACAACGGCCGCGGCAAACGGACGCAGGTTAGGCAAGAACGTAATACTGCTAGAACGGACGTGCAGAGTGCGCCACGTCCATAACGTCTGCATAGCTTTGTGTGTGAGTGATGGAGCATGGTCAGACGGACTGCATTTATACGTCCAGCATTTTTGACGGACAGAATGTTTTTTCATTGTAATTTATTTTTCCCTCCTACATCCGTCAAAAATAACTTAAGTGAAAAAACGGACTGTGTGACCACTACTGCGTCATCCGTACTGACGATGTCCGTACTGCACGGACGTACAGTCCGTAGAAATCACGCTCGTCTGACCCCAGCCTTATTGTAGATGTGTCAACAAAAATGTTAGCATGTGCCAGAGATTTCTGTAAGTCTTTAGCTGACACTCTAGGATTCTTCTTTACCTCATTAAGCATTCTGTGCTGTGCTCTTGCAGTCATCTTTACAGGACGACCACACCTAGGGAGAGTAGCAACAGTGCCGAACTTTCTCCATTTGTAGACAGTCTGTCTTACCGTAGACACATGAACATCAAGGCTTTTGGAGATACTTTTGTAACCCTTTCCAGCATCATGCAAGTCAACAATTCTTGATCGTAGGTCTTCTGAGAGCTCTTTTCTGCGAGGCATGGTTCACATCAGGCAGTGCTTCTTGAAACCAGTAAACCCAAAACAGTTTTTAAAGGGCAGGACAGCTTTCAGCAACACATCCAATAATATCACACGGATTGGACTCAAGGTTGGCTCACTCCTGGCTCCAATTAGCTCTTGGAGAAGTCATTAGGCTAGGAGTTCACATACTTTTCCCACCCTGCACTGTGAATGTTTACATGTTATGTTCAATAAACACATGAAAACATATAATGTTTGTGTTGTATTATTTTAAGCAAACTGTGTTTTTCAAATTGTTGTGACTTAGATGAAGATCAGAGCACATTTTATGACCAATTCATGCAAAACTCCACGTAATCCCAAAGGGTTCACATACTTTTTCTTGCCACTGTAAGCTGGGAGAAAATTAAAAAGGGTTTTTATTTCTTTCAAAAAAAAAAATGAGGTTCAGTAATAGCCAAGTTATGTTTTGGCTTAAATTAAATGTTAAAATCCTGTTTACATAATCATAATTCACAGTTTATTGATTTCTCCATTAAAACTAAAATATGTATGTGTATTTTAACTTACTAATTGTAAGAGGCCTGCATTGATTTATTGTTTTTTGGAAATATCAATTTTTTATTGCTTTTATGTGCTAGTTAGCATTTTTCATGTTTGATAGTTGTGTTTGTAGTCATATCGATTTATGAGTGCTTTATTCAGAGTTGGAGAAATTATAAGCAATTTAAAGAAAGGGTCAAGCTAATGAACTCATTCATTAAATGTGAGCTTTAAGAGCCGTCCTAACTCCAAAGGCTAGGGTCAGACTAGTGCATTCTGTGCGGACTGTGCGTCCGTGCACAACGGACGTACTTTCTTACTGACGACAAGGTAGTGGCCACACGGTCTGTTTTCGTGACTGACGGTTTTTTTAACTGATGTAGAAGGGAAAATATATTAATATGAAAAACATTTTGTCCGTCAAAAATGCTGGACGTCAAAAATGCAGTCCGTCTAACTTCGTTCCATCACTCGCACACAAAGCTATGCGGACGTTGCGGACGCAGCGCACTCTGTGCGTCCGTTCTAGCGGATTTACGTTCTTGCCTAAACTGCGTCCCTTTGTCGCGTCTGTTATGCATCCGCACTTCTGTGCGGACGTACTTCGTGTGTGGGGCTCTATTGATCATAATTTTATGCTACCACGGACATTAAGGCTAGGGTCAGACTGAAGCAGTGCGAACGCGCGTGCAGGCGCACTTAATCACGGCCGTAGTAGCAGCAAATGACAGGCAATGACGGGCAATATACGAAGTACGGTCGCACAAAAGTCCGGCTGCGCAAAGCAAGTGGCAAACGAACGCATTTTGTCGAGAACGTAAAACCACTAGTACGGTTGTACAGAGTGCGCTGCGTCCGCTAGCGGCGTGTGTGCGTGAATTGGAGATGTCAGACACTGCTAATGTCCGGCCAACATAACGTCCAGATGCACAAAGTGTTTTATTGATGATCCGTACAAAATCACGGCCGCAAATGCGCATAGTATGACCGCTATCGCGTACTCCGTGAAAAAATACGTCCATTCGTTCGAACGCACTTTTTCACAGACAACGTGAAAATGCGTTCGTCTGACCCTAGCCTAAAATGTGCGGCAACACGGACGTGAACACTGCGCTCGTCTGACCCGAGCTGAAGACGTAATTCATGTAGAAAAACTAGGAAACTCCAGCACAGAATACTCAGTGGGTTTAGTCCAATATCCTCATAGCAAGCATTGACGACGATGTTTTGACCAGAGTCTGGTCTTTGTCAGGTCTGACAATGAACAATCTCTGGTCGAAACATTGTTTGCTACGGGGATGTTGTAATAAATCCACTGAGCAAAAGAGTCATGTGCTGGAGTTTTTAATTTTTTAAAAATGTTTCTACATGGGCAAATTAGAGGCATATATAGGCTGAAATACCCTTATTCTTCTATTCAGTATTTTGAACTTTAACGTGATAACAATGGCTGCAATTGAGCTTTTTTTTTCTCAGTTCTGCAGCAGCTTAACCCTGGATGGTTAAATGTTGTTGATGGTTTTACGCATGATACATTTTGTATTCTATGTAAGAGTAGCAACAAAAAGGCATGATTTCAATTATGTTTCTCCCTGACATCTAGGTGAAAGTCTGGAAAATTTCAATCTGTGCTAGCAACATGTACTTATTAGACCTCGGCCTTTGTCATTTCATGTTTTGTAATGATGTTCCACAACCTCAAATGAAGTTGAAATACAAATGGTTTTTTTTTTCTATGTCACTGAGAATAACATGCCTAAAGAAGTGATATTGTACAAATTAACAAACCTATTATGATTATGTCCTTCCAATTCATAGGTTCTATGTTTGTTATGTTAATTAATCTAATTGAGCAATTACCCCAAACACAGCAAAGCTATATTCAGCGAAAAAAGACCTTTATATCAATATATTTTTCTGTCATATTATCAGTGTTCTAATGGAGCACTTTTAAGTTCAAGTACCCTTGAATGGATGAAATGTTTTCTTTCGTATTGCACATCTACCTTGATATGGCTGTATGTATTGTAGAATTTCTGCTATCTTTATGAATGAATCTCAGTGCTAAATTCAAGGCTGTGTGAAAACATCATTGCCCTGTAATTTTCAGACAGTGCTGGTAGACTTGAAAATAAAAAAAAATGTTTTTTTTTTTTAGAAAGTATTTTTCCAGGAAGGATACATTGAGATTTCTCTCGTTTTCAAGTATGTCCTGGGTGGCGTGTATGTACCGTTAGGTGTCTTGCCCAAGGACACTTACTGGAGAGGTGCACTTGCCGAATTCGAACCTGTGTCTCCACGGTCACAGAGCAGTGATGTTACCTCTACTCCACCCAACTTAGTTGAACCACTAAAAAAAACCTTGCATACAACTGAAAAACCTTTCCCCTTAATTGAGTAGGACAGACAAAATGTGTATACCACATATCTTTAACTAAAAGGTGGAGCACCTCTTATCCGGAATGCTTGAGACACTGTTTTAGACACTGTTTTAGACGGTGTGCAGGGTTTTTCCATGGACATGCTGCTCAGAGCCAGCGTGACTACTTGCAACATGTCACACACTAGGGCTGCCAAGATTTTCCCAGTGAAAGGGTTACATCTTATCTATGTGTTGAAAAGCATAGAGAGCAGGGCAGAAGTTCAGGGGGATGCCTAGTTGGCCTGGAAGTGCATATCTCTATTCCAAGCTTGAACAAAACTCAAGGACATGACTTGGCATCCCCATTAGTTAGGTTTTGTTTTCTGAATTTTACATAAATTCTGGGAATTTTAGGACTATAATAAGTGCCATGTATGTCATTTCTGCTGTATTATGATTGCTGCCTCCTTTGAGCTGTTTGTCTATGATTCGCTGAATCATAGTGCCTGTAGTGTGATGTGTGATCTGCTCAGTATAAATCCTTTGTTTTCGGTTGTAGCCCTTCAATAGAATTCTAACTTGCACCTTGTGTTGTGAGTTATTTGAGTTTTATTCCCATGGCATTTGAAACAGGTTGAGACCGTGATTGGAGTCACAGGTAGATAAGTCTATACATATATATATATATATATATATATACAGGGTGAGCCAGTCAAACCTGCATTTTTGAAAAGGGCGGGAGAGCCGTGAAAGTGGGCGGAGCGAGTTAGCAAGGTTACCATTGTGTCCCCCACAACTAAGCATTTCAGTCGTCATGGAGCAGTGGTCTAAACAACAACATTCATTCGCTGTGAAAGCGTTTTACCAAAGTGGTAGTTATGCAGCCGCTCAGCGTCGTTTCCAGAAGAATTTTCAAATTAATCGAAATAAGCCAGTGCCGTCTGTTAATTCAATCAAATTGTGGGTGACAAACTTTGAAGCAATTGGTGAAACGAGAAGCAGAAGGGGTGGCAGTGCAAGATCAGTGCGAACTCCCGCGAATATTGACCGCGTGAGAGTTGCTGTGGAAAGAAGCCCTCGGAGATCGGCGCGTCGACAGAGTGCTGCGCTTGGCATGGCAAACACGAGCGTCCGAAGAATCTTGATGTTAGATTTACACCATCACCCATACAAAATTCAGGTTGTTCAGGCTATGAATGAAAACGATTTTGCAGCTCGATGGCGTTTTTGTCAAACGTTGTTGGACATGTTTGATGAAAACGAGGACCTTGTTCACAACCTGTGGATGAGGGATGAGGCACATTTCCATCTCTCCGGTTTTGTGAATAAACAAAATTTCTGATATTGGAGTGATGAAAACCCTCAACAACTCCATCAAACACCACTCCATTCAAGCAAGGTAACAGTTTGGTGCGCAATGTCCTCATTGGGAATCATAGGCCCGTATTTTTTTGAAAATGACAGGGAGCAAGCAGTTACTGTGAATGCACAACGCTATTCGGAAATGTTGCAATTGGAAATGGGCTGTTTCAGAAATCGCCTACAAGAATGTCTCAATCGGGAAGGACACCATCTTACTGGAGTTATTTTTAAACAGTGAATGTTGTTTCTTAAATGCTTTTTAATGTACATTAAGATAGTAACAATAAAATTTTGAAATATCCATCCGTTTATTTTTTACAGTCATTTCAAAAATGCAGGTTTGACTGGCTCACCCTGTATATATATATATATAGCAGGTTGAAGAGTGATCACTCGATATGCTAAAGGAGCAAGCACCCGTCTATCACCCAGCATGTACCATGGTCTGCTACAGTGTTCGGGAGCCCAGTTCCTGAGCAGCAGCACTCGTCCAGAGGGCCCCTGTTATAGAAATCCTAAAATCTGTATGGATCCAAAAATTCCTGTTTTCGGAGTTGTTCAGATGATAGAATTTACGGGTAAGGGCGCCCGACCTGTAGTTTTGTCATATAAAGCAGATATGGTTTTAATTCTTTAGTCAGCATTTAGGGTGGAGAAAATTGTACAGATTTTGGGGGGACGGGGTAATTATTTTAATAGAAATGGGAAAGAGAAAGTAAGAAAGCAAGACGAACATGCCTACATGGAATTTGAAAAGTCACCGTCTGCTCAGTTAGTTTTTTTTCTCTATAGACAAACTTATCAATTGGACATTTTGTATTATTAATTGGTAGCCAATATGATTCAGATTTTTATTGTTTAATACTAAAATGATCCTATTGGAACCATTTGCATTCCAATGCAAATGCACACATGTATCATTGAGAGCTATTGATTAGTTGAAATTAACATAAACCTCAGTGCCTGCTCGGTAATTTAGAGTTTCTTGTTTAAATGCTCAAGGATTCCTGTGTGTTTGTTCTTATAATAAATTATTTGCAAAATGTGGACAGACCTAGAAATCATTATTTGAGCTTTCACATTAAAACCTGTAGGTTTCACATCTCATATTTGTAGATCACACTACCCAAGCATGAGATTGATCCCTGAATGTTTTAAAAATATATAGAGCAACATATTGAAATTAAATGACTTCCGGGAGGCAGGCCGACCAAAATGGCTGCATTATAACCCACCTCCGAAGCTGATAAACATTTCTACCATAATCTCAGGCAAACAGCCATCACCTTGTGTTTCCAACCGGGCTGCTTACTTAGGGGTGAGTAGCAGCACCTCACTACCAGGGGTTCTGTGGACTTGCCGCCTTCTCGGTGATACCAACACAACCTGTTGACCGAATCACCTTGTGTTTCCAACCGGGCTGCTTACTTAGGGGTGAGTAGCAGCACCTCACTTCCAGGGGTTCTTTGGACTTGCCGCCTTCTCCTCATACTTCGGAGGTCCAGAGGCCTCAACTAGGCCACGCTGTCTCCACGATCTCCAATGTGTCATACCCTGATCCAACCTGTATCTCGCCCTGAAGAGGGACCTAACAGTGCATTGAGTGCTCCTCCACCTTCACTGCAGATGGGTCTCTCCGGGAGGTAGTTTTCCACTTTTTTAGCGGGACACCTCTTTTATAATCTGCGGACAAGGGGCTGCCATTTTGATGCCTGTATATCTGTGCTCATTCCTGTAGCTCCATTTGGAACAAAACACAAAGATTTTGGTTTACTTGAATGGCCTTCGAAGTGTAAGCTCACCTGCCCCGTCAAGGCACTTCTGGTAAGGTGAATCCTACCAAATGAAACCAAAAGTCACTCCTCAGAGCAACCACACACGCTCATGCTGCTTCTCAGCTAAGAGACAAAATGGTGGGTTTTATTTATACCCTCACCAAACACTTCCACTTTGGGGTTAAAAACAAAAACATAGAGAAAGAACAGCAGCAAAAATGACCTGGCTGGGGTTATCACAAAATATACATACATACAGAAAAAGCAGTGTTGCGCCTATTCCCACATGTCCATTCCTTTCCATGTTTTTTTTTAAAATAAATAAATAATTTTTTTTATATATATATATATATAAAAATTCAACATACAGTTTGATTTATACTGCTCAGTAATCCTAACGCAAATTAATCTTTGCGCTCCCCATGTTAAGCATAGGGAGTGCAAAGTAAAGTACGCTTGCGATAACAAGTGCAATCTCAGATTATAGTGTTCACGCTCACATAGATTTGGGTCTAACCACATACCTATATATTTGAGAGAACTGACTGTGGTCAGCGTGCCATTTGATTTTGTCCCAACACATAAGTTTGAAATTTATGTAGTTTAGGAACTGTTCCAAAGAGTATTTTGACAGTTTTGTCAGCATTTAGTAGACGTTTGTTATCTTTGATCCACTTGTCTACCTCTGTGAATTGTTCTTGCAGCACGGCCTCCAGCTGCGGGAGATTTGGTCTGCTGGTATAGATTACAGTGTCGTTTGCATACATGTGTACAGTTGAGGCTTTGCAGATGTTAGGCAGATCATTTATGAATATCGTGAATGGCAGGGGGCCGAGTATCGAGCCTTGGGGTACACCGCAAGTGACTGGGAGAGGGAGGGAGGGGTGCCAGAAATGGGCACATATCGCGATCGGTCGGATACATACAATTGAACCCAGGTTAGCGTGCGATCATCAATACCAGAGTTTTTACGTTTTTGTAATAAGATGCCATGGTCTACTGTATCAAAGGCCTTGGCAAAATCAGGGAAGATGGCTCCAGTTAGGTCTCCTTGTTCCATGCCAGCTTGGATATCATTACAAACTTTTAAAAGGGCGGTGCTACAGTTACAAGCAATTATAAAGCGCCAAGTTCTGTAGCGCTGTACAATGGGAAAGACAGAACAACAAATATACATACAAGTTACACACACAGAACAGTAGGAGCGAGGACCCTGCTCGAGAGCTTACAATCTAAGAGGAGAGGGGTGGCACGCTAGGTAGTTGAATGATTTGGATGAAAGCCAGATTGATCTGGGGTTGAATAGTTTGAATAGTGATAATAATCACGTAATTACATGTGAGGCACATCGCTCCCATATAGAGCTTAGAGAATGTGACCCTAAATCATTTAAGCCAGTGTTTCTCAACCTTTTATGGGAAAGTACTCCTGCAGGTCTAAAAAAACATTCCTAAGCACCCCTGTCTCAGGAAAGTAATTTCTATTGATTGGGTTTGATGATGTGTGTGTGTAATGTCAGTATACGTGTTATGATGGTTTCTGACCATTTTAAAAATATAAAGCAGTCAGGCTATTTTCATTAGGTTAACACTTCTCTGCTGAGGCATAGCCATTAGTGCTGAGCTCATTTTGACCGTCTTTTTTGCTCCTGTGTAAATGTGATTCAAAGTCATGTCAGTATATCTTTTGTGATGCTTTCTATTTATAATATCAATATATGTGTTGATTTGTGTCTGTGTGTGTAATATCAGTATGTGTTTGTGATGGTTTCAGTGTGGAATATCAGTATATGTGATTATTAGTGTATGTGTGTGTAATGTCAATATATGCTTTTATGATGTTTTGTGTTTAGTAATGCCATATGTGTTTGTGATGGGCTCTGTGTGTACAATGCAGTATGTATGAGGTTTTTTTGGTACGTGTATGTGTCCATGCTGCAATAACAGATACACACACTTACTTTGATAAACACATAAACAACCCCTAATTAACACTCCGCCATACACAATCCCTAACTAACACACTTGCAGACAGAATGTTAAATTAACACAATGCCACACACACACACAAAACCCAAATTCAAACATTTGCAGACACAACACATAATTACAAAAAAACACACTGGCAGACACACACATAAATAATCACAAATTAAAACACTTGCAGATACACACTTTATCCCAAACTAACTAACTGGTAGAAAAGGGGAGAAGGAGGAGAAAAATGGGAGAGGGGAGAAAAGGAGAGGAAGGAAAAAATGGAGAGAAGGTGGAAGAAAGAGGGAAGGAGGGGAAGAGAGGGGAGAAAAATGGAGGACGAGAGAGGGGGGAAGAGAAGGGGGAGAAAGAGAGGGAAGATAGAGGGGGAAGAGAGAGAGTGAGAGAGGGGTAAGAGAGAGGAAGGAATAGAGAGAGGGGGGAAGAGAGAGGGGGAGGGGGAAGAGAGTCGGAGAGTGAGATGGGAGAGAGACAAAGGGGAGAGAGAAAGGAGAGAGGGAAAAGAGAGGGAGAGGGAAGAGAGAATGAAAAGTGGGGAAGAGAGGGGGAGGGGATGAAAGAGGTGAGTCATATTGGGTGGAGAGGGGGTCAGAGTGGAGGGGAAGAGGGGACAGAGTGGGGGAAGGTGGCAGAGTGGAGAGGAAGCAGGAGATAGAGAGAGAAGAACCACAGGGGCAGACTGACCAGTCTGGCCAATCGGACCTCGGCTTAGGGCTCGGCCTAGCTGGCGGCCCAGGCTTGGGCAGGGCCTTGCATGCTGGTAGTCGTCCCGACCACAGAAATAACGCAAGTTGCAATGACCACAGTGCAGGCAGGCAGTCATCGCGATTTGCAAAGGCAATCTACCCATGATCCATCCACCTCTTTGGGTGGTTGGGATGGCAGCATTGGTAAGCAGTGCGTGGATCTGCAGGTGGATCCGCACACTCGGCATTATGTTGTGCTGCCTAACCTAGCGGAACAATGCAAGGTCTGGCAGTCCCAGAGCTGCCATATTACATATTTACAAGGGAGGCAGTGGTTCACTTCTTCCATCTCAGCACAGTACAGCCACCGCCCAATGGAGCCCATAATTTTTCCACCTAGGTGGCCCAGAAAGAGCCTGTTGCCTGCGACTCGAGTGCCAGGCAGCCTTGCCAGCCACAGCCAACCAGAGTGAGCCACACAATTTGACTCAACATTAAGGTGAGCCAACTTGTGCTATATATTTAATTGAATAAGGTATATGGGCCAGGGGGGAATTTGTGTTCGAGGAATACTCCACTGAAATATGGAGGTCCTTTTTTTATTTTCCTTTTATTTTTCCCAATTTTACTTGCCTTTTTCTCCCTCACGTGCAAGGCTTTTCTGCACAGTTTGCGCTACTGGTGCAAATTGTGCAACAGGACATGTGAACTTTAAGTACACAAGTCCTGTAGCACCTGGAGCTGGAGCTTCACGCGCATGCACAGATCTGATCCATCAAGGCCTCTCTGAGAACGCTCACTACGCAATTGGTCTCAGAGATGGTGACTTCGGCAATGCCGCCGTCCCAACCCTACAGAAGATAATTCCGGCACCAGCTGACGTCCCAACCCTACAGAAGATAATTCCACTGTCAGCTAACGTCATGTGTGCACCTCCATGCACTCCACCAATGACGAACCCCAGGCATTTCCCATGATTTGGTGGATGGATCATGGGCAGATTTGCCTTTGCAAATCACGATGACTGCAGTGCAGGTCATCCTTCAAACAAAATGTATCCTTTTTATACATTCTAGCAAACTTAATTCTTAGGAAATATACAGATGTGCCCTCAGATCTGAACATTAGCTATTGGTCTGTCCACAGATATATTATTATTATTATTAGATATATTATTATGAAATAATTAAAATTCCTCTTTGAAGATTTTGAGCTCCTCTACAAATAAAATTTATCATAAGAACACTTGAATCCACCTTATATGTTTGCATAGTACCATATGGCATAATAGAACTTAGATTTACGAAACTGAGCCATACATCGTCCACCAGCCAGCATTCTGTTCAAAGATTATGTGCCTCATAAAATCTAAAGAAAATCATGGAGAAGCATTCCAAAATTAATTCATACCATTACTACGTGTGTGGCAAAGAATTTGTTACTTTACTTCTTTTAATGTGTTTTTTCTTTAAAGCTGGAAACGGACCGAAAGTTTCTAATTTATAACCAAACTTTTTAATTTAACCCATTCACTGCTGAGCCATTTCACCCCTATGGTTTGTGTTCATCATGTTTAAACGCGATTTGAAGTCATGTTTTACTGCAGGCTCTGCAGATTCATAGATCATTATTATAAGTCATGTCCTGTCAGAATGCTATAACAAAAGTTTTTTAAAAATATGAATTTCCATTCAGAGTTCAATCATTTACAGAGCGTAAAATATTTTTTATTCACATTTCATCATCCAAATCTATTGTGGTTATATAGTCTATGTGGCACTCCTGTTAAAAAAAAATAGAAATGAGATCCTGAAACAATAGACACAGCGTTGCACACGGCTGTAGTTCCCACGGATATGGTTGATTGAATGTCAGCCGATAAAATAGCGACGTTTCGACCACCAAGAGATCACCTATCAGCCTCCTCCTCGGCGAATACTAGCATCCGGGATAGGCGTAAAACAAGGCGAATTTTATTAGTAATAAAATATACAGTATACCAAAATGCGTTTTGCATAAAACGCTTCATCAGTTGGTGCTACTGTCGGTAGCACCAACTGATGAAGCTTTTTATGCGAAACGCGTTTGCTATACTGTATATTTTATTACTGATAAAATTTGCCTTATTTTACTCCTATCCCGGGTTCTGGATGCTTGTATTTGCAGAGGAGGTGGCTGAGGCTGATAGGTGATCCAGTGCACCTTCTGAAGTCACCAGCTGCCTACAAATCTGATCTCTGAGCGATAAGACTCCAGCAAATGTGAGTACGACATTCTTCTTTTTTTGCACTCCATCTTAGACAATATTGCTCTATGTGAGTCATTTTATATTTTGAGGGACACGGAGGATGGTAACCCTGTAAGGAAACCACGCTTCCGAGCCACAGGGTGCAGCATAAGGAGCCACTAACAGGACAAATGGTTAATGTCATTGGTTATCACATTGATTACATTGTATTATGACTTTAAAATTGCTCTTGTCCGCGAAGAGGTTAAAAACAAGGTTCTTTTAGTACCAATGACAAGAAAATAGATTTTTATAATAGGTATCATTCAAGTAAGGAGTATTGTTGCATCCATCCATCTGCTTAGGCTAGGGTCAGACGAGCGTGATTTCTACGGACTGTACGTCCGTGCACACGGACGTACGTCAGTACGGAAGACACAGTAGTGGCCACACAGTCCGTTTATTCACTGACGTATATTTTGACGGATGTAGGAGGGAAAATAAATTAAAAAGCAAAACCATTTTGTCCGTGAAAAATGCTGGACGTATAAATGCAGTCCGTCTGACCACGTTCCATCACTCGCACACAAAGCTATGCGGACGTTGCGGACGCAGCGCACTTTGTGCGGCCGTTCTAGGGGTTGTACGTTCTTGCCTGCCTTGCGTCCGTTTGCCACGGCCGTGGTGCGTCCGCAGTTCAGTGCGGACGTACTTTGTGTAACAGGCTCCAATGGACTTTCTTTCATGCTATCACGGACATACTTTTAGGCGCAATCACGGACGTGAACACTACGCTCGTCTGACCCCAGCCTTAGATTGAAAAAAAAAACATCAGTAGAACCACCAGACACCACTAGAGTTGGTTTGTTTGGGCAGATTTTGGCTTGCCCATATTTTGGTTTCATAAGGATTTTGGAAACAGCCTAATGAGACAATTTGACTTTCTGATATTTTAGAATTGGAAAATTTCTGAAATATTGGAAATGCCTGATAAATTCATATGATTCCATGCTTCAGTCATGCATAATAAATTTAGTACAGATTTCCTTCCTGCAGCATATGAAATATACATGTTGCAAGGCAGCAGTTTTCCATGTACTCCACCACGGCATGAAATAGTAATATATGTCCAGGAAAACATGACTGATCTGGCAACTCTATTTGTACTATGCACCTGAATTTAACCCCATGCATACTCCCAATACACAAAGGACAGCACCCTCCTGGTCACTGTGTAGTGAGATTCTGCAAGGGTTCACGCCATCTCCTGCATCCTGGGCTCCAACTCCAGGTAAGTCCCTGAAAGCAGAGCTGGCACTGGATGTTTTTTCCAGTCATCGGAATTGGCCCATTTATATTCAGATCAGACCTATTCAGGTTGATTTGGCAATATTTTATTCAGATGTGTTTTGGTTCAGCTAGTCATTGATCCAGAAGTTTGGATGCTTCTGATATTCTGAATTGACAATACTCAGATGAATATCAATTCAACCCAAAGCACATCACACAGGTCTAAGAATCAATATAATAATAAACTCACTAGTATCATGCTCAGTTATTATGAGGTTTACATAACAATGTTTAACAACAAACTCATCCAATTGGCAGTGAAATTAACTCCCCCAATTTACATCCAAGAGCAGTTCAGTTTGACTGATTAATTACAGGTTGACCTCAAGCATTCTGGATTTCGCAGTGTTCCAGATCTTTGAATCTGGGAGAATCCAATTTCTAAGAAGAAAGGGAATGAGGCAGGGGAGCCATAATTCTTCCTGCTGCAGCACTAGCACGTACACACGTTGGGGGAGAGCTGTGCAGCCAGTTTCCACGATTGTACTACACATTGGGCAGTTCCTGCTTCTCTGAGATGTGGCTCCCGATCATTGCATCAGATCGCAGCACACACTGGGAGCCTGAGTGTCAGGCAGGTGAGAATAACTAAACTACGGAAGGCTCTATTTAGTCAAGATTTCAGAGTCTTCCGGATTTTAAAATTCCAAATTTCCAGTAATTCCAGGGATGCCCAACCTCTATAATGCTATTCTTTGATTTTGTAATCTGTAATCAGGTCTGCAATTTTGTCATTCAAAACTTATTTAATTTTTGTAAAACTTTATGTATAAATTTAAAAGGATTCTTACAGCAAGATTCAGTAAAATAAAAGAACAAAAAGCTGATATAATGAACACATGTATTAGAATTCAGGGACAGCACAAATTACTCAGTTTAAATATCAGACTTAGTTTCATGCTATGCCAACCATAATGGATGAAATTAAAAGCTTTACATAATTATTGAGCCTCAAAATTAACTCCACTAAATCAGAAGCTAGGAATACATTTCAGTCAAGAAGGACTTAATTTTGTAATTGTATAGCTAGTTTCCCTCTCTATGGAAATACACATCCATAAAAATTTGGGGGAAAAGATTTATGGCTACAATCAATATTTTTAAAGAGAGCATTAGGAATGTATTTCATTCTTTAAAATCAGTCTTACAAAAAAGTTTTATGTATTTCTTGGTTAGGGAAGTGGAACTTAATTAAAATTAAAGTTATGCCTCAAATGCTATATATCATACAAACCTTGCCAATTAAACTTTTCAAAGATTTAATTGGAAACCTACAAGCTTTTATAACTAATTACATTTGTTCCTAGGCATAAGTGTTATCGAATTAAGAGCGAGGTTAGGTTGTGTCCTACTCTTGGGCTATTCACATTTAGAGAAAGAATGATTTTATGGAAAATTAAAACATTTGGGTCAGCTTCAAGTACATATAAAGAAACCTTTTAATTGTTACACTTGCAACGGCAATTATAGTTAAATTGTACCTGAAGTAAAGACAGTATGGATTATAAAGTAAGTTTCAGTTAGTACATAAAATGGAAATCTTTACAGATGCTGACAAATGTACAGATTTAGGCCGGGTGCACACTAGGCCTTTTTCCGGGCACTAGCGCGTTATGACGCTCATTATGATATGCGTTGTCGCATATAATTTTGTGGATAGAGAAGAACAAATGTAGTACGCGTGCAACGCATAACGCGCGCTGAAGACGTCCGTCATGGAAACACCAAGGCTGTTGCGCTAGGATTGACGCGACGTTGATCAGTTTTTACGAAGGCATCAAAATTATCGCATCGTCTGGCGTCTACCATCTCTTCCGTCATAAAGTGCGTCCTTTTTAACGCACGCTAGTGCGAGAAGAAAATGCCGAATGTGCACCCGGCCTTAATTCAATAAGTACTTTGAATGAGAAATTTTGCTTCCAGGGTTGGACTCTTCAGGTCATCTCCATTTTTTGAGTATATGAACTTCTTGTGAACTTTTCTCATTATAATTATCAGTATTTTGTAACACTCAATACTAGTCCAAGGACCTTCAGCATGTTGGTAGACCTTCTGTGGGAATCCACTTTGCACCAGATGTGTGAATTATAAATAGCAGTATCAAGAGGGGTACATATGGCCCATAGATGACAAGAAGACCAGGGAGGTACACTTTATTAGACAAACTTTGTTTATATGTTCTTGAGAATGGGTTGTATTTGTCTGAAGCAAATTTAAGAAAATCTTTCAGCTCACATACTACTGTTTGGTGAAAGGTAGAGCCAAGTAAAACAGTGTTAAGTCTTTCCGGCCACTTTCATTTTTTGAGGCTTTCTGTTTTTCTACTAGCTAGAAAGATGGACGGATGTAGGCACACAAATGCATTGTAAATGCAGTGCAATTTTTTGTCCTCATTTTCTCGGTGAATGCACTAAAAGTAATACTCTAATTGCATTAAAGAATTAACATATTCTTACAAAAACAGAAAAGACTAAGTAAGATTTACTCTCACAGAATATGTCACCTGAAATAGAGTGCTGAACTGAATATTATATCATTATCATATATTACACAGTATCATTTTCAAAAACAGATTTATGGGGTCTGGGATTACTTTGCCTTTTTTTTTTAATATTGCCATTACATTGGATTTTATTGTTATAACAAATAATTATCTTAAAATGTTTAATCTTAAACAATACTTTGTTTATAAATGCAGAATGCATTTCTTTGTATGCAAAATGATACAATAACTGCCTTAGAACAGAAATTATGCATTAACATGGATGCCGTATCCAACCACTCATTTGATAATACATATTGGAGGATACTGGTACAGTCACATTTTGGAGCGTTACAGTTACAAGTATTTATAAAGTGCCAACAAGAAAAACAAATACCGTAGATACTCGAGTATACCGCTAGATTTTGGTGACAAAAATCTACCTTAAAATTGGAGGGGTCGCGTTATATTCGAGACATCTGCATCGCATGTAAAAAAATAAAAAAAACTTGCCTTGCTCTGGATCCCAAGTCTCCCGGAGGTTCTGGTAGTCTCGCTGAAGTGAATGCCGGCTCCCTGATGGTTGCAAACAGTTTAGGAATTCCCGGATTCAGGAGAGGTGGGATACATCACAGCCATAGGACACGCTCAGTTTAAGCCAATCATTCACCTCGCTCACCTCCGCTGGCCATCTAATTGCTAGTAAAGAAGACAGGTGCCAGTGGCTTCATACTTAGTAACAACTGCAATCATTCTAGAGCAGAAAACCCTGGCGTGAGGGGTAGCCTGTGTTAAGAGAACCTGGAAGGATTTTAATTGTTTACGGAAAAAAAAATTTCCTCGCATTATATTCGAGTCTTGAGTATTCTCTAATTTCCATAATAAATCTCTATCCATCGCATTATATTCGGGTCGCGCTATACTCGAGTATCTACGGTATACATACAAGTTGAAAACACAGACCATTAGGAGAGAGGACCTTGCTCGAGACCTTACAATCTATGAGTGACACAATGTCACTCTCAACAATGGTAATCTTATCATGCAGCAGAAAACCTATTGTAAAATTAAAGACTGGAAATTTTGGGATTACCACAATAGGCTTCTTGCTAAAGACAAAATAACAAATCACAGTAGCAAAGGTGAAGGGCTGATCAGGAATAATCTGGAGGCAACAAATTGGGAACTGGTAACAATATTTCTTCCACAGAAAGACAATGCATACAAGCTAGTTTGGGTAACCGATCACAATCCCTAACTGACATTTAATTATTCTATCGCTGGCATTCTTCTAGTTGGCTCATTAATCCCTAGATTCAACAGGAAAGTACTAAAAATGTATTGATGAAGAAAGTATGAATTCAGCTGGAAAACCACTTTTTTAGCCAAAACATTGCTGTACTTGGTGTCTGGGCAGGAAAAAATTATCTGAAAAGGAGGTTGAGTGCTTGGTCCAGTTTTATGGATATCTAGGAGGAGATGGTTGCTCCGTGGATGATGACACCTCCCTAACATTCGTGGGAAAGCTTTCCCACGAATAAAGAAAGAGATTATACACCTGGCTGTTTGGAGACCCACTCCGTTCTTTACGGTATGTTAGGGGTATTTCGGCATCCCCATTGAGCGGTGACTTCGCGCTGATTTGGAGGGCTCCCAATACAGTGTGATCACAGCGTGTGTGGACACCTCCCTAACATTGCCTGATGGGTGTTTTTTTCTACATTGGGGAATTATCAATAGAAGATTAAGACCAAGTTTACACCTCCCAAATGCCTTACTGACGTTGTACTCTAGTGCCAGTTGAGCTTTGGTAACTCTGTAATGTATCAATCTGATGGGTGATACCATTTTCTTTTTGGATAACTAATGGAAACAGAAGGATTGAGCTTGATACTCTTTAAAAGAAAACCACCAAAAACATACATAAGCGATAACTAGATTACTCGTGCATTACATTATAATACACATTCTACTGTTGTATTTTTCTTTGTTTGCAGTAATTGTATGTAATACTTAAAAGGAAAATAAAGTTAGGTTTTTATCTCCTGTTTCCATTTTGTCGATTTCTCCCAAGATGTAACATTTACCAAAATCTTAGCACAAGTTTCACTTTACAGATGTGTATCGCTTCTAAGGTAGTGAAGGGGCAATGGGGCGAGGGAGTGAATGTTTAGACAAGGCTGCATGGGGTCTATTGCACTGTCTAAACTACTCAAGATAAGAGATGGCATTTGAATGAGATCTTATAGTGGTTTTATACATGTGCATACATCCCACACAATGTAATCCTTGAGTAGGATTTTTGGAGACACGACCTATTCACTTCATTCTATGCTCAATGTCCTACAGTTTATTTCACAGACATTTCTTAACTAAAAATACATGAGAAAACCAAAGTGCATGTAAGATATCAGCAATATGGAATATAAAAAGGGACATTTAATTTTTTGGTTGCAGTGGTCCTTTAATTCTTTACAACCTATATCACTATGTAACTATGTAATCAACAGTTAGGTTCACGTTGAGCTGTAAACATAACCTGGGTTAAAAATACTGCATATTACGTTTATGCTATAATAACATGTGTACCAAATCTCTTACCTTTATTTTCTTACATATTTACAATGTCCGTTACTTTAAAATTGTAGTCTATCAGGGTTATTCAGAGAGCATCGAAACAACACTGAATCGATGCGAAACACCCCCGAATCGATCCGAAAAACCACCGAATGCATCTGCCAAAAAACTGTCAAATCAATCCAAAAATCACCGACAACCCGCTGAACAGACCGCCAACCTGCCGCTGGAATAAATAAATAAACAGGGTATAAATAAAACAAAAAAAAAAACCACCGCAACGTTTAAAAGGCGTTTTTTAAAAAGAATACTGCATGAAAATGCCTGGGAATAATATAAGGTCCTATGAATAATAATAAAAAAGGTTTGTTACAGGAAAAAAAAAACGCCATTTACAAAAAAGAAACGGAAAACAAATTTGGTAAAATAACCCGAAAAAAATGCCTAAAAATCCTAAAAAATAAATAAAGAGACTTTTTGCTGCAAATGAAAAGAATAAACTGTTGAATAAATATCTAAGAAAAATGGGCAAATTTACAGCTTTTTGAATCGCCGAATGGTTACGAAATTGCCCCTTACAGGGGAAATTCACTGTTGGGTGCAATGTCGTGGCCAAATTGGTGCTCTTTGAATAACCTTGTATGTCTCATAATAATTGGGCCAGACATTTTTTTTTCTTTAGCTGCCATTTATTTGAAAACATTCATATTTCATTTAAAAAAACTAACATGACTTCTATCAGAAACTTTACATTATTCATTTTCATCTACTTTTGTTTTAGACTGTTAGGAGCATGGAAGTGATTTTTGAAGTGTTTATTGAAATGTAACATTTAAATGAATTAATGCCCATTTCACAATTGAGGATTAAGTGATGTCTGGAGAATAAGTGTCAAAACCAGAGAGGTTAACCTTTGACACTTGACAGTAGCATTCTTAATATTTCTGCTTTCAAGTTACCTACAAATGTCATTGGGTTCTTAGTCAAAATTATTAATATTCATAACAGCCAGTTTTCAAGAACATTTAAAAATTCCTTATTTCTGTCACAATATTCTTAATTTGAACTACTTTCCTGACTAACTCATGCAAAATGAATATTTAACCACTTAACTACCAAGTGATTTTCCAAAAAAACAATGTTGTAAAATATATTTTTTATTAATTATACATTAAGAAATATTTGGGCATATTACTATTGTATTTCTTTTTGTATATTATCGTTTTTATTGGATCAAGCATAACAAGACAGCGTCACATACGATGTGAACAGGAACGAAAAACTGGCATAGAAAGGCAATGTAGTGGCACGGACCTGTCAGTGCAAGTCAAAAACTGACCAAGTTCAGCAGTTAGTTTACAATATACAATATCGCGTTACAGAGATGTCCCGGGCTCAGAGCCCAGGATGGGCCTACGGAAGCCACATAACAGCATCAATATACATATATGAAAAAGAGAAAAGAAAAAACACAGGAAAAACACAAAAAGAAAGAAAGTAAAGGGTAAAAAAAAGTACTGCTAGCTCCAGTAAAACATTTATATTATCAGCTCTGAGAAAGTCGTCAATACTCCATTACATTCTGACGTCTCGAGTGTCCATACGAAAGGTGGGGGGGGGGTCAAACGGGGGTGAGTGCCGGGGACAAAGCAGGGTGTGGGTCAGGGGTGCAACCGAACTCTCAGTGAGTACTATTGTATTTCTTACTGTAAATAACTTATTAGGCCAGTAGATGGAACTATCTTTATGAGTTAAAGCTGCAGTTCGATTTTTTATTTTTTTTTCCCTGCATTGACTGCTCAAAGCTCGAAGTCAGGACATCATCAGCCGATTTTACACAGTTTTAGCTCTTTGGGCATTATGCCCACAGGGCTAAAACCTTGGGGGTACCTTCTGCAGCCCAAAAGATAACAAAATAATTTTTCAGCAAACTAATTTCATTTGCTTTTGGGCTGCAGATCAGCAGATCGAGATATCTTAATATTGGAGCACTTGATAGTGCCTTTGAAGCCTGAGAAATATCGATCTTGGTAGTAAAGGGTTAAGAAAATAGACATCTCAGGCACTATTACAACCGAGCTGTTAAGTTAACTACTAGGACAGTTAGCTTCTCTGACTGCCCTGCATATGGTCAGAAGAGATTGCAGATTACACCACCCTCAGCATCGTGGGACCAGACAATATTTTTTTTATTGTATTTATAGGTAGTTCAAATTCAAAATCACTTAATACTAGGGCTTCTGGTCGAGAAGAATGAGTTACAGTGGAATACTTTTCTCTGGCTAGCTAAAAATTAACAGGTCATACACCAAGAATTGGAGCCATTAATTTACAGTAGTTAGTCAAAAATTTGAGCCACACCAAAGTGTGCAGCATGGTTGGAATAGCAGCTTGAGCTGATAAGTACCACCAATGCATGAAGTATAATAATGCAAGCTGTTAACTTAATGTCTTGATTGAAATAAGTCCAATTATATTTAGAAATTTCTCTTGATCACACTATCAATTTGCGATGTCACAATGGGCATTTATATATTTTGTAAGACAAACCAAGCAATGGTTTCTACACCCAGTTTCTAGGGACTCTTCCCTAAGCTTCCCAAAACTGGGATATAAGGCAAAGAAAAGGCCCAGGCCAACTCATTCTGGCCAACCTGATATTGTTGACTATAATATTTCTATCAGTTTCTCCGTCTATCGGGGTTTGCTTCTTTTTCATAAGTTCATCTTCCAATTCTTATGAAATTAACCTAAAACCTTACTGTCTCAATCTCCAGCAAAAGATACAACGTCCAAGGCTTCTACTAGAATTATCTAAAGTATAGGACAATCTACCAGAGTGCTATCTACCACCAGGAACCCTATGTTCACAAGACTGCACTTCCCTAGATAAGAAAGTTGCTACCGGCTGCTAGTAACCAGAGCACAACAAGGAAGGAGGGAGGGTCAGAAGAAAACAGGTCGTTGGACAAAGTTTCAATATTTCTAACAGTTCCCTAACCTTAAGGCCACTGTTAACATGTACAGCTTGGAAAAAAGACGAGACAGAGGAGATATGATAGAAACATTTACATATGTAAAGGGAATCCACAAGGTAGAGGAAGGGAGTATATTTAAAAGGAAACAAAGTAGCAAAACAAGAGGACATAGTCTTAGATTAGAGGGGCAAAGGTTTAAAAGTAACATCAGGAAGCATTATTTTACTGTGAGGGTGGTGGATACATGGAACAGCCTTCCAGTAGAAGTGGTAGAGGCCAAAACAGTAATTGAATTTAAGCAGGCATGGGATAGGCATAAGGCTATCCTAAACAAAAGATTAATCCAGGTAAAGTATCCATGTAATTGGGCAGACTAGCTGGGCCGAAAGGTTCTTATCTGCCGACATTTTCTATGTTTCTATGTTGTCACAATCCAGATGGCAGGGTTGCTGGTCAAGCCCACTATGCAATGAAATGATAAGTATATACAAGTAGGAAATAAACAAAGGATATTTATTCAACACAATAAGAATACTATAAATGAAGGAACTGAGAAAACAGTCTCCCTAGTTATACCTTGCTTATTAATTATTCATTGTTCTCCTTGTTTTTCCTGGGGAATAAATGGGAAACTGAAAAGATACCGAATATAATAGAATCACAGGAACAGCTAACACTAGCGTCGGCGTTAGCGCTAGCTTAAAGGAGGACATAGCGCTGAACCCAGATTGCCTTTGAATCGCTGACAGCTTAAAAAGCCTGTTAACACTCGTTAATTTGCGATTCGTAGTGCGAGTTTACTGTACTTTGCGCTCCCTATACCTAACATGGGCAGCACAAAGTGCAAGCACAGATTAACTAGCGTTAGGATCACTTGGTCCTAACGCTGTTTACCAAGAGCTGGCGCTAACAAAAAACTTACTTACACCCAGGGCCAGCCCAAACCACTCTGCTGCCTGGAGCGAAGGATGACATGCTGCCCCCCAAAAAAAACACGTGACTTGTATGAGCGTATCAGAGCTCCACGGCAATAAAACTCGCATTAATGTGCGGTGTGTATGAACGTATCACAGAGCCCCACAGCAATAAAACTCAGTAATGTGCAACGTGTATGAGTGTATCACAGAGCTGCACAGCAATAAAACTCATAGTAAACTCACAGTAACGTGCCATGTGTACGAGTATCACAGAGCGCCACATATCCCAGGCCCACTGTCACACATCCACATACAGGCACAGTCACACATCCATAGACACACAAACTTACCCACACACACATACAGACACACACAGAGACACAGACACACACACACATACAGAGACACACACACACATACAGAGACACAGACACACACAGTCACATACAGAGACACAGACACGCACACTTACCAACACAGTGGCCTGGTCGCCAGGCCGCTGGAGTACTTGGTGGATGCAGTTGGGCTCCTGCTCACTTGAGGGCTTGGTCGAGGTCTGTAAAGCGCTGTAAAGTTTCTTAGAGGTCTGGCTTTGGGTCTAGCTCAAGGCCTGGCTTTGGGCCTAGCTCCGGGTCTGGCCGAGATGGGATCGCCCCCATCCGAGGGAGTAGTCCCAAGAAGGAGGGAGGCGAGGGACAACATCGGTGGACCAACTTTCATCACCTCTATTGTAGGGGTGGCAGATCGTGCCGAACTCGTTGCCCGAGCTCCTGGGGGGGCTCCTCTGTCCCCTCTCTTCCCCATGTTACTGTGATCAGTCTCGGAGGCTTCGGTATCTCCAAGTCCACCAGAAGAGCCTCGCTATCCATGGCCATGTCCGCTGAACCGGCTCGACTTCGGGCCTGGGCTTGGCTTTGGGCCTGGCTGGGGCCTGACCAAGGCCTGGCCGAGGCCGGCAGGCTTGAAAAGGATCAGACCTGCCTGGTCTGCTGAAAGTGGCGGGCTCTGCCTGCCGCCTTGCTCGAGGCAAGGGTGCAGGCGTCAGCCCGCTCACGTGAAGGGGGCAGGCGCTGCTCCATTTGCGTGAAGGGGTGGGCACCAGCCAGGTCAGAGCGGCGGGAGCCAGCCAGCATAGAGGGGCGGGTGCCGGCCAGCTCTGATGGGCGGGCGCCGGCCAGCGTAGAGGGGCGGGCACTGACCAGCATAGAGGGGCGGGCACCGGCCAGCATAGAGGGGCGGGTGCAGCCAGGCTTTGGTACCCGATGGAGGAGGCCTTGTTTGGGTGGGAGCTCCATGCCACGGCCCTTGACAGGGTGGCAAAATGCCACACCTGACAAAGGGCCACCTGGAGCCGCTGCTCCGCCCTGCTCCATGAACGAGCCGGCCCTGCTTACACCTCTGAGCTGGTGGTAACAGATTCCGTTGCTGTAGAATCTGTTACCTGCAGCTCAAACCCCCCTCTGCAAAATCACCTACTCACCTCTCATCCCCCGGCGAGAACAGCATACCAATCTGCTGCTTTTGGCTACCGGGAACAGAAGGAGACTGGGAGAAGAAAGTCCCCTGTCTCCCTCCGTGAACACTTCTCCGACCAGCAAGATCTGTAGGATCTCGTGAGAGGCAAGATCCAGCCGGTCATGTGAACCGGCAGCACGATCCTCCATGGAGTCCTATGGACGCCATAGAGGGGATGCTGGGGACGGAGCTGTAGCGCTGCCCCCAGCATCCACAAGCCTAGCGATCGCTAAGGGGCATGTTGATGGACTCGATGCCTGCCCCGCGATCTGCTGTGGAAACCAGGACACTAAGGGGTAATTTTCCCCTTAGGGCCCGGTTTTAGCTAGGGCGCACTATTTCGAATGCTACAGACACCTGACTCTAGGGTCTAATTTTCAATATATAGAACTGATTGTGAAAAGATGGTGGTCACTGTCAATTAACATTTATCTCATCTGAAGAACTTAAAAAAAATTGTTGCTACTGTGGCTAAAAACTTTACTACGAAAATGGCTTTTACATTGAAATAAATTTATAAAGGAAAATTGATATTAGCATATAGAGCTCCATTAACCCATTCACTACCAAGCGATTTCCCAAAAAAGACATTGTCAGAAACCAGTTGTTTTTTGTAAAATAATTTTAATTAATTTTAAAGACATATTTGAGCTTATACCTATTGTATGTCTTACTGTAAATAACCTATTTTTGGCCAGTAGATCTACTGCCAAATTTAGTTAGAGGTTTGAGCAGCTGGTCTATTTTATTCTTTTTCTCTCTGCATCGACTGCTGAAAGCCCGATATTTCAGAGCTTTGAGCAGCTGATTTTATAGTTTTAGCTCTTTGCATTATGCCCACAGGGTTTAAAATTTGGGGGTTTGGGGGCACCTCTTGAAGCCCAAAAGCAAACAAAATATGTTTGCAGCAAACTAATTTCATTTGCTTTCGGGCTGTAAATCAGCACACCAAGATATCTCAATATCGAGGCACCGGATGGTGCCTTTGAAGCCAGAGATATCTTGATATCGGTAGTGAAGGGCTTAAATCTTCCAAAGATGTCTCCAGGACATCCGGAAAGCTTAAACTTAAAGGAACACTCCATGTAAAAATCAACCCATCCCTCATTCCTCCCCTATTTTTTTCCTTCGAAACGTGCTTAGTGTACGTAACTTTCATACAAACATTTGCAAATTGCGTATCTTGCATACTTTTCACACATAAGTTACACGAGCGCCTGGTGAGTGTGATAGATTGATACTGTGTGTGCAGCTCGAGCCCATGCTTGCTTTCTCCCCAAACAAAAGTTGCTATGAGAGCTTGGATAGACATGATGTCAACACACAATGGGCATTATTCACTAGTGAACGCTGGTCAGGGTGCGTAGAGTGTGCTTTTAAAATAATTTCATGAACGAATCGAGTGGGAGGAACTAGAGATGAGAGGGAGTTTGGGCCAAGGACCGTACCAAGTATGAAAAGGAGTGAGTTTGAGCAAGAGACTGGACCCGAATTTGAAAAGAGGTTTAGGGGAAGGGACCAAGCTAAAAGGAGGAATGGCACTCTGGACCTGAGAGAGGGAAGCAAGGAGGGTGGGTTGTAGCACAGGACTCCATCTCCAAGTTGGAATGAGATACCAGTGATACAGCTCTTCTACCCAGTAGCAGTACTCCTGGGTCTGTGCTGTAGTTCTGCTACTGTTGCAAAGTAAATAAAAACAAATTAGTGTCATGGGGGCACCCGGCGTGAGCCAAGATGGGCCCTTTTCCAGGATATTCAGCCCTTGAGGCAGGTTAGCTGCTGGCTGAATAGACAGACCACACACACATATAATATACAGATAAAAGACAAGATATATAACAGGACTGTAACAGGAATGGCAGGAGAACAAGGAAGAACTCTAAAGGGATCCCGAACTCAGGGGTAAGGTCCTTGTATGACCTTCTATCTAGGAAAGGAAACCTAACAAGAAATAATACATAGACAGAAGAACAGGAAATGAGAGGGTTAAACAAGATTCTGGCAACACAAAAGTACACAAATGAGGAAACCCTGATCTGGGTCAAGGTCCTTATACTCGTCGTCTAATACTATACAGGATACAAGGCACAGAAATAACAACAAGGGTTAACAAGAGAATGGTCAGAGGAAATGCAAGAGGGTCTAAACGCCAGGGTAGTGTGTCAGCCGTATGCCAGGGATCAAGAGCCAGAAGAGTAGTCGGACAAGCCAAGAATCAGGAACCAGAATATCAATATACAGAGTACAGGGATAACACAAGAGAGTAGTCAATACCAGAGCAAGAATCATACATAGAAATCCAAAACACGAATACAGGAAGCAGAAACTCAGGAACCCTCAGAAACATGAACCCATGCAGGAGCAGTGAGCCGCTCTGCTGCTTGCATCTATATACTGTAGGTAACAGGACTGAGTTAATGGGACATGTGATCCAAGGCCTGACAGCCACAGGGGAATCCAGGAGCGGCACAGGGCAGAATGGGGGAAGAGCTGGCCTGAATCACTCTCACCAGCAGGGGCATGGCTTGAACCGGTGGAAACGTCACAGTTATGTCTCACATAAGCCTACAACTGAATCTTACCGTGTAAAATAGTGGCACGTCTTCTCCAATCAGCTATGGATTAGCGCCTGAGGTTCTTAATGTGTAACTCAGTCTGACTCTAAACAGTGTGAGCTGTGCATTCTTGGACAAACCAATTAATTGATAATGACAATAGTTGTCAACTATTTTAATTATTGATTAGTTTTCAATTAATTGATTAATCAATTGTTTCAGCCCTAAACACAACACAATTCCTGTAACCATTAGTCCATTCCTGTAATATTAGTCTATGCCATAAAGGCCTATATTTCAAGCCTACTGTGAAATCAATACATTATTGCTGTAGTTGACAATGAGACAAAATGAAAAATCCATATTGTATGTCCTATATGTGTTCTTGTCAATGCTGACTTGCTTTGACATATGTGGTTATGTCCCATTACATTTAAATAAAAAAAGTAGATATTACCAATACCATCACACCTTCAATGCAGTGACTCAAATGAGAAAAAAAAAGAACCTAATGTAGATGCATCCATGATAGAATCAGATGAGCACATTTTCAGATAGGAGCCTTCAGTTCCTTTTTTGTCAAGTACAATGACGTACAAAATATAGTTTGCTGGTGTATTTCTAGAGCCAGAGCTAAAGTGCCTGCCTAATGGCACACAGCGGTGAACAACTGTAATTGGAGAAAGTAACCATTACCATGTCCTCTGAATTGCAGCAGCTTTTAGCACATTACATATGATTACGCACATTTGAATTATATAACCAGTGTGCATTGCTGTTCCCATGATGCAGATAAGAGTCCACAGCTGTCAGTTTGATTCTTCTCCATCACAAGTATGTCTGATTTAATAATGATTCTGGTTGGATTGACATCAACTTACATCAACACAATTGAAGGAAAGGTGTCAGAGCTTGGAAAGTTGGTTGTGTGTTGTTAGTGAACAGATGTCTAGTCTCCCACAAATTTGTAAATGAACCAATCAGACATTTTAGAGGCTTAAACCTACACAATGTGAGCATTTCTTCTTTTTTTATTTCTTTAATAATATTGGCCAGTAGCATCAAGCAGAGCACAAGAAAAAAAGTTTCATAAACTTTTCTAATGCCTAAAACAGAATATATTTTGCAAGGGGAAGAAACGCCAAGCCATAATAGGAAAAGTATCACTGCATACTTCAAATGAACACAATATATTCCCATCAATGTCTTGGGAAATAAAAATATCATATGCCCTTGGTTCTCGTCTCTGACAAGTACCCACAGATACAGAGCAAAGAGCACATTTTTTCAAAGTTTCTCATTTCTCCATTAACCTTATGGCTTAAACTTAGTATCCAAATTTATCTGTAGCAGACAATGCTTTATACATGTTACTGTCTTAAATAGCAAAAACAGACATCACAGAGGAGTGGTGGCCTGTGCGGGAGTACTGTGAGCAGCTGTATACCTGCCAAGAAGTGCCCTAGGTGCTTTAACGCATTTGTTTCTATAATGGTTGAGCAAATGCACAATCATTATACTCAAAGGGTTAAAATACCATTTCCATTTTTTTAAAAGATACTTTATTTAGAGACCACATCAGGGAAACAGCGGCAATGAAGAGCAACAAGCCTCTTAAATCGACAAGAGAAGAAAAGAAGCAAGAGAAAAACAATATTATAAAAAATATAAAATATTAAAATAGAAACACATATCATCCCTCTGGTCCTAAGACAGGACCTGGCCACAGGAATTCCAGTCCCTGCATTTGCCCCCTTTAGCTGCAATACAAGGTAGTTTCTTTGTATCTTCTTCTTCTCACCAAGAAAGTGAAATGTCCTTATGTCCTTTTTGTTTTCCACATTCACTAGGAGACACTAAGGCTATCTTTTGTTTGCACTGGTGTGCACAGCCTATAGCATTAGGGTTTGCGCTAATAGAACATTTATTAACTGAAAACCTATGTATAGAAAAATTTGCACAAAATACACATTTTTCATTAGAAATAACAAGCCTGTGTTGGGGGCGTGACCGGAAGCAGAACAAGATGGGTCATTGCTCTTTATTATTCCCCAGCTCTATTAGCCACAATGCCTCTCATCCCCTTCCTTTCTCTCCTTCCCCCTCCACAGGTCCCGGAACCGGCTGGGCACCAGAGCATGCCGAGCAAGTCACAGAAAACTCCGCAGCAAGGCCGTCTCACCTCCTTCTTTGGGGACCCAGCCTCTCCTCCCAAGATGGCGCCAAGATTGTCTCCCTGGGGGCCCACACTGACTCCCTGGAAAGGGTGCACAATGATGTAGCACAGGCCCACAATGTAATGGCGCACCACCTGGAGGCCTTGTTGGTGGAGGTATGCAACTTGCACAGAGCCCAGGCGGATCAGGATACCCGTTCCAGGCGGAACAACATCAGGCTCAGGGGAGTCCTGGAGTAGATCACTGATGTGCGGGATTTTTTGCGGAGGTATTTGCTGATCCTTCTCCCTGATATCCCCAGGACCGCTGCCTGTTTCACCCCAGACCAAACCTGGGGGGACCACCCAAAGATATCATAATTCGACTACACTTTTATGGTGTCAAGGAAGCTTTGGTCACGGCTGCAAGGATACAAACTTCGGCTTGATGTTATCAATAGACAAAGTTGTTGAGAGAAATCTAGACCGATTAACATACATTACCAATACGCACGTACCTCCGGCACCCAGCAGCCTCCTCCAAACTGCTCGCTTGCCGAGCGCCAGATAAAATGCACGCTGGTGCCGATCATGTGATGCCCGGAGGGGCGGGGCCTCATTACGAAAGCGCGCAGTCTGGTATATAAGCCCTTCAGTTAGCCCAGACCAGCACGATGTTGTGTTCTCACACTCCCCCAGTGCTCCCAAGTGTTCTGAATTATATATTGATTGTGTATGACCTTTTGGCTTTGGATAATGACCACTCTTGTGTATAGACTACTGTCTTTTGGAAATCGACCATTCTTGTGTTTTTGACCCCTGGCTGTGGCAAACGATTACTCTTCTGATTATACCTCTGAATCTATCGATCTACTACTCCTGTGTTTTGTCATCTGGATCCACAGTATTGTATACAGATATCTGGTGTCTGTTTGCTAACATATATATACGCTCTTGTCTCAGTCTGTTCTCCACTTAGTCACTATAACCGACCACTACAAGAATCGGAATATTAGAGCAACCCTGCGTACAGGCATCATATACCTATAGGGAATCCGTGACACATATTGAACGGCAAGAGACAGGGATGCCCCTTATTTCCCCTGTTGATTGTTCTCTGTGTGGAACCCCTTGCTCAAAGCATCCAACAGGACCCTGATCTCTCAGGGATCAAGGTGAGCAACATAGGATATAAGTTCAGTCTATTTGAGGATGATGTTTTGCTTACTCTGACCCAACCGTGCATCTCTCTCCCAAACCTCTACCGTAGCCTCCATTCCTTTGCTGCTATGCCCAGGTTATAAAATAAATATCTCTAAATCAGAGGCTCTGAATGTTTCCCTGCCCCAGTCTGATGTTGCACACCTTATGGATTTGTTTACCTTCCGATGGTGCCCAACGTGCCTTCAGTATTTGGGTGTACACATCACTCCCCAGCCCTCCCAACTATACGCTGCCAATTACTTAGACATTGTTAAAACTATTAAGTCCCTGCTCCTTCAATGGTCCTCCTACTCCATCTCATGGCTAGGATGTATTTCTGCTCTGAAGATGACGTCCTTCTCGAAACTTTTGTACCTATTCACACCTTGTCTATCCCACTTTTACCATCCATGCTCCCCAACCTGCAGTCCCCTTTCTACCAATTTATCTGGCAGGGCAAGAAGCCTAGGGTGTCCCGTGCTGTATTAAGCCTCTCTAAACTGCAGGGCAGCTTGACGGTGCCAGACATCGGTCTTTATTATATGGTGGCCCAACTGGCACAACTTTTGCAATGGGAATCGAGATGGGTTAAGGTTTGCTGGGTAGATATTGAGCAACGGAGGGTTGAGCCATCTCGCCTCTCCCAATTTCCTTGGCAACGGACCTCTCCTGCAGAGCAGTCGCCTATGCTGCCAATGTCCGCCCATACCCTGACCCTATGGACCACGGTTAAACACAGAGCCACCCTCATGACTCCTTGGTCAGTGTTAACTCCTTTAGCAGACAACCCACTTTTTCTGCCCAGCATTTGGGAGAAGGGTCGGGCATTTCACTGGTGGGAGAGGGGAGGTTTCACAATAATGGGATCGGTACTCCTCCAGGGCAAGTTCCCTTCTTGTGTATATTTCAGGGAGTCCCACAATATCCCGCTATGGGAATTCCACAGGTACACTCAATTGCATCACTTTGTTAACTCTCGCGTCCTGTCTGTGCCCCTCTCCTTGGCCACCACGAACGCTTGATGGCGAGAGGTGCTAGTACTTCTGGGGCTATTTCCCATATTTACTCCCTCCTCCTTTTCCCATCTTTAACCACCCCTTGCCCCTTTCAGACACTATGGGAAAGGGACGTGGGATGCCCTATTTTACCTGAAGAGTGGGATGCAATAATTGAGTCCTCTTTGAGTATATATTTTTTATGTTATTCATCAAAAATGTCATAGCAGTAGGTGAATGAGGACCTCTTCATCCAACATTAGGGTGTGCCTGGGCACACCAGACACACCCACTATGCACAACTATGTTTGTATGGCTTAAATAACCAAAATACAGTAATACAGACATAGGGTAGATTCTTTAACAGTCATGAAAATGTCTGATCTACTTTATATGATTTAAATAACTAACCCATCACCAGTTATAGAACTACCAATGTCAAAAAAACATTTATTACATATCAACATTGTAAAAAAAAAAAGAGTTATAAATGTTAAATAGTTTAAATCACATCCGTGGATGAGCTAGACATCAAAAACTGTACAATATATAGTGTCAGAGGCTAAACTTAAATTTCAGGACAGAAAGAAAGTGCCTGACAACTACTTTATTTTTACAGTTTCTGTACATGCACTAAAACTGCATAAATCATCATATTTTTTGCATGATTTTATCTTCTAGAACCTGAATGAACAATCTAATTATCTTCTCATGAAAGGTGAAATTGGAAACTGGTTAGAATTTTCTTGACATAGTATAAGCCTTTTCTGCTGGTTTTGCAATCTTAAATGGATAAAAATGGACTTACAGAAGAGTTTCACATGCGATGCCTTCAGAGTGACTACCACTAATTTCCTCCTACACACACATTAACACTATGAGAACTGAATATTACATATCTATCTATCGTAAGCATATTTCTTTAATTCTTTTACCAATTTAATTATTCTGCTGTGTGCCTCTAGGAGGAATTTTTTTTATAGTCTCCAGATTAAATAATCTTCAACTCAAGATTCACAAAAACAAATGGAAGATTAGATCTGGCTATGAAGCATAGCATTTTAGTAGCCGCTAATGCAAACAGTAAATACAGATTCCTTTACACAATCTTAACAGTACGATCACTGCTTTTGGAGATAAACCTCTTTCCCAGAGAAAACTATAGGACTATTCCAGCCACGCTTTTATTGTTAACACACGGGGCAGGTATACTTAATAGCTCACTTTTTAATAGTGATGAGCCGAACACCCCCGTGTTCGGTTCGCATTCGAACTCAAACAATTTCAAAAGTTCGAGTTCGAACACGAACCGAACTCAATGCAAGTCAATGGGACGCAAAAGTAAAATTTTTAGAGTGCCCTCCAAGAGGGCATATATGCAAGATATTTGCTATAAAAGGTGTATGAGGGTCCGGGTAGTGCCCTGGGGGACAGGAAACAAGGACAAAAAGTAAAAAAAAACGTTTTTAACCACTTGGCTGCTACAGACGCGCTCAGCGCGTCCAGCCAAGTGGTTCTCCTGTGCTCCTGATTGCTGCGCCCCCCCGGTGCGGGCTGACATCTTGGATGTCAGCCCAGCACTCGGGAGCCCGGCGGGGACATTAGGTGTAATCGCGGCGACGCGATGACACCTAATTCAGGCCCCCCCCGCATGTGCGGAGGAGGCGCCTGAAAGGGAGGGGGGGAGGTCCTTCGGACCTCTCTCCCTCCCGATCGCCGGGGAGCAGGGGGTTAAAACAGATACCGCTTGGAAGGGCACAGCCTGCCCTTCCAAACGGTGGCTGTCATTAACCCCTGGGGTGCCGGATCACGAATCGGCGCTGAAAAGCGCCGGTTCGTGATCCTTTCCCGGAGCTGGCCGACATCTTGGATGTCGGCCAAGCCTCCGGGAACTCCCCCTGAGGACTGGCGTCATCGTGCATAGCATGATGACACCAGTCCTAGAGTTAACCCCTAGCTGCCACCAACGGTGGAGATAGGGGGTTCCAATGAACTCCCGATCTCCCGATCCGTGGCAGCTAGGGGTTAAAGTTTGGTACTGTTGGATCGGCCAGAGCATGGCCGTTCCAACGATACCAAACACTACTGTGAAAAATTTTGTAAAAAAAAAAAGTAAAAAACTTAATTATAAAAAAAAAATATATATTTTTTTTTTCTTTTTTTTGGTTTGTTAATGCAGCAATATTGTTCCCATTTCAATTATAATGTGAACAATGATGCTGCACTAACGATTTTTGTATGCGGTGCGTTTGTTAAAAATCGTGTAATTTTCCCCAAAAAAAAATGTAACGAGACCCCATCTCTAATTTTTTTAACAAGCGCACCCCATACAAAATATAACCGCAATTACTCGCATGTTAAAATGTGAAAAAAACCACTTTACACGTTGTAAATTATTGAAAATTCATATTTTATTGCATTTTTTGTTATAATAAACAGACAGGTCATGACGTATACATATAATAATGACATATTATGAATCTGCCGAGTCTGACGGAAAGAACGATATATAATATGTCTGGGTCATATACTAAAATAAGCCTTCAAAACGCGTTTAAACATGATGAGCGAAACCAGTAAAAATGACCTCAGCACAGAGGCGGGAAAAGCCTCAGCAGCGAAAGGGTTAAAGGAACAGTGAGTTTTCCATGAAATAAAGGTTAAGAATAAAAACGAAAAATTCCTTCAAATATCGTGCCTAGGAGGTCCCCATAACCTGCCCGTCAAGTGGCGGATTTGTAGGATGTATAGAAACATTTAAAAACAAAATGACATTTCAAATGACGGTAAATGGTTTTCCTTTAATCTATTCATAAACAACTGCTTGGAACGGCAGCCTGTATGAAAAGAGGAGACATTTTAGGACACGCAGAACAAGTTTAGTGATTTTTTGGCTAAATTATGGTGACACGTATGCAGGCTTTGGATGAAAGTAACAATAGGTGCTTTAAAATTGTGCATTTAGTGTCGGCAACAGTGCCGTCACACCGTAACCCCTCTGTGGTATTGTGGAAGAGTGCAGGGTTGGACCCTGCGGTCCAATATTAAAATTATATGAATCTGGTATAGGCATCAGTGGCAGTGCACCCAAATATTAGGCCTTTGGTGCCAGCTAGTGCCTTCACATCGTAACCCCTCTGAGGTACTGTGCAAGAGTGCAGGGGTGGAGGTTTTGATAATGCAGAAGAGATCCCCGATCTATTCAGTTACATCAGCATCAGGGGATTGATAGCTGCTGATCCAGGACTGATTCATTATTATAAATGTCAGCCGGTCTACAGAGTCGGTGGACAGACGCACTCTTTTGTCTGTGACAAAACCTCCAGCGACACTGAACATCCTTTCAGAAAGCACGCTGGATGAAGGGCAGCCTAGTAGCTGCATAGCATATTGGCTAAATTCTGGCCAGTGATACAATCTCAACACCCAGTAAGCCAGTGGATCATCTGCTGGAAAGGTATCCAGGTCTGCCCTTGTCTCTAGGTAGTCCTGCACCATATGGTGAAGACGCTGGCAATGGGTGCCTACATTTGACGTCCCTGGGTGCCATGGACTAAAAATTTTTAAAAAGGCATCAGTCAAGTGGCCCCGACCTTCACCGCTCTTCCTCTGATCATCCGCGGCCTCAGAAGCCCCTGTGTCATCACTTGGTAACCTACCAGTGCCTGGAAAGGTGTTACACAAGTGTCGCTTTAGAGCGTCCTCAAGTTGTTTCATCCTGTCCTCCCTCTGTGCGGGCAGGATGAGCTCTGCAACTTTACCCTTGTATCGTGGATCAAGAAGGCTTGCCAACCAGTAATGATCCCTTCTCCTTGATAGCACGAATCCTGGGGTCCTTTAGCAGGCTTTGCAGGATAAGGGAGCCCATGCAGCGTAGGTTGGAGGTGGCATTAGCTTCCTTTACTAATTTAATTATTCTGCTGTGTGCCTCTAGGAGGAAAAATGTTCTATAGTCTCCAGATTAAATAATCTTCAACTCAAGATTCACAAAAACAATTGGAAGATTAGATCTGGCTATGAAGCATAGCATTTTAGTAGCCCTTCTCCTTGATAGCACGAATCCTGGGGTCCTTTAGCAGGCTTTTCAGGATAAAGGAGCCCATGCAGCGTAGGTTGGAGGTGGCATTAGTTTCCGAGTCTTCCTGGTCAATGAGGAGGATGACCCCATTGTGCACTTCCTCCTCCCAGCCACGTACTAGTCCTTGGGTTTCTGGGCACACAAAACCCTCCCTTGAGGAATCCCCACCTTCAATGCCCCCACTACTTAAATATTCCTCCTCCTCCTCGTGTCTGATCTGAGGACCCGCAGGAATGCTGTCTTCGTAAAGACTGGGGCCTTGAGAGCTAGGGAAGGCCTCCTCTTCCTCCCGCTGCTCTGCCTCTAGTGCCACATCTATAATTCCCTGCAAAGGGCGCTCCAGCAGGAACACTAAAGGAATTGTGTCACTGATGCATGCACTGTCCCTGCTCACCATCCTCGTTGCCTCCTCAAATGGTGACAGTACAGTGCATGCATCCTTGATCAACAGCCACTGCGGGGGGGAAACACCAAGTTGACCTGAACCTGTCCTTGTGCCATACTCACACAGGTACTCATTGATGGCCCTCTGCTGCTTGTGCAGATGCTACAGCATTGCTAATGTCGAGTTCCACCTGGTGGGCATGTCACAGATCAGACGGTTTGTGGGAAGGTGAAATTCTCTTTGAATTTCTGCCAGGCGAACACTTGCTGGGAATGACCGTCTGAAGTGGCTGCAGACTTTTCTGGCCTGGCTGAGAAGCTCTGCCAGCCCTGGGTACCTGGTTAGGAACGCTGTACCACCAGATTTAGGACGTGTGCTAGGCATGGTACATGCGTCAACTTACCCTGGCATAGGACGGAGAGAAGGTTTCTGCCATTATCACAGACGACCATTCCCAGCTGAAGCTGGCGTGGTGTTAACATCTCTGCACCTGCGCCTGCAGAGCTGACAGAATTTCTGGCCCGGTGTGGCTCCTGTCCCCTAAACAAACCAGCTCAAGCACAGTATGGCATCTTTATGCTTGAGCCATTGCGTAGCCCCTGCCACGCGTCGGTTTAACTGCCACTTCGCCAGAGACAGAGAAGGAGGAAGAGGAGGAAGAGGTGGTGGTGGAGCAGACAGACCTCATACAAGCAGCTTTCTGGAGGCGTGGTGGATGAACAAGCTCCAGCACAGAGCCCCGTCTTGGATCCCTCCCAGCTGCAATCAGAGTTACTCAGTGTGCTGTGAAGGAAATGTAACGGCCCTGTCCATGCTTGCTGGACCACGTGTCTAAAGTCATGTGCACCTTGCCACTGACTGCCTTTCCCAATGACTCCATAACATTGTGTTTCACGTGCTGGTATAGTGCTGGAATGGCCTTCCGTGAAAAGAAATGGCGTTTTGGAACCTGCCACTGTGGTACAGCACATTCAGCAAATTCACGGAAGGAAGCAGAGTCCACCAGCTGGAAAGGCAGCAGCTGTAATGCGAGTAATTTTGCTAAGCTGGCATTTAGACGCTGTGCTTGGGGATGATTGGGACTATATTTTTTCTTACGCTGCAGCAGCTGGGGCAACGTAATCTGACTGCGTAAATCAGCTGATGGGATGCTGTCACATTCTGAGGAAGGACCTGGTACACCCATTACTGTAGCATCATCCCTGTCAGTGGAGGTTGTAGCAGGCAATGACATGGCAGGACATACAGTGGGGGTAGAGACAGATGAGGAGGAAGAGGACCTATGCAAAGTGTTGTGCCAATGGGATGCGTGGCAGGTGGTCATATGTCGCCTCAAGCACGTGGTACTCAAGCGTGGGATGTCTTTCCCACACTTGATCCTCATCTGACATAGATTACAAATAGCAACGGTGCGGTCTGCTGCACATTTCTTAAAGAACTCCCAGACAGCAGACTTCCTGTACATGTGCTTTCAGACACCAGTGCTCTGCACCTGAGCAGCTGTGACTTCTGATGCTTTGGACTGGCTACGGTTGGTCATAGAGGACGTTCTGCCTCGATTTTGTTGTGCCTCCTCCTCCTCTGTTCGATCAGGCACCCAGGTGGAGTCAGTGACCTCATCATCGTCATCACCCCCTATCTCCCCGTCACTGGAGCCAACCTCGCAATATGCTGCAGCTGCTGGGGGAACATAAGTGTCAGTTCTTTGTGTGTCACTGGCACCCCCTCCCTCTAGGCTGATTTTACTCCCTTCCTCAACCTCAGAGTTTGAATCAGAGCACTGGAGTTGCTGCGCATCCTCAAGCAGCATGTCACTGTCATTGTAGTCAAACAATTTAGCTGACTCCTCCGTGTATGATGGTGAGGCTACGGCAGGAGTAGCTGTGGACATGGAGGCTGAATTAGATGTTTTGGCAGCTGAGGTGGACTGTAAACCACTACAAGCCTGGCTGGCGGAGGATGAGGATGGCCTGGTTAGCCAATCCTGCAAATCCTCTGTATGTTGCTGCTGCTTAAGATGGCCAGCACCAGTTAGAAACAAGGACAAGCGTGCCCCTGCAGAGGATGCACCACGTCCACGACGACAAGGGGCACAGCCTTCGACACTTGCCCTGTTATCTGTGTCTGGGAGCGTCTGCCTGTCCTTTTTGGTCTTTCTGACATGGTGAGTGATATATAGATTAAACATATACAGAACTCTGATTTAACTCTGTTATAAAAATTGGAGATATGCTGCAGAACTCTGATTCAACTCTGGTATAAAGATTAAAGATTTCCAGAACTCTGGTATAACTCAATGAGACACCCTGATAGCTGACAGCCAGTGACAAGACACAGATTAAAATTCCCAGAAACCTCCTATAAATCAGTGAGACCCCCTGATGGGTGGCAGTGACAAGACACAAATTACAATTCCCAGGAACCTCCTATAAATCAGTGAGACCCCCTGATGGGTGGTAGTGACAAGACACAAATTACAATTCCCAGGAACCTCCTATAAATCAGTGAGACCCCCTGATGGGTGGCAGTGACAAGACACAGATTAAAATTTGCAGAAATCTGATAGAAGTATGTGGGACCCCCTGATAACTGGCAGTGAGAAGACACAGATTACAATTCCCAGAAACCTCCTATAAATCAGTGAGACCCCCTGATGGGTGACAGTGACAAGACACAAATTTCAATTCCCAGGAACCTCCTATAAATCAGGGAGACCCACTGATGGGTGGCAGTGACAAGACACAGATTACAATTCCCAGGAACCTCCTATAAATCAGTGAGACCCCCGGATGGGTGGCAGTGATAAAACACAAATTACAATTCCCAGATATCTGCTAGAAGTGAGACCCTCTAATAGCTTCTGGCAGTGAGAACACACAGATTACAACAATTCCCAGATATATTGTAGAAGTGAGACCCCCCCAATAGCTGCTGGCAGTGAGAACACACAGATTACAACAATTCCCAGTTATCTTGTAGAAGTGAGACCCCCCAAATAGCTGCTGGCAGTGAGACCACACAGATTACAACAATTCCCAGATATCTTGTAGAAGTGAGACCCCCCCAATAGCTACTGGCAGTGAGAACACACAGATTACAACAATTCCCAGATATCTTGTAGAAGTGAGACCCCCCAATAGCTGCTGGCAGTGAGAACACACAGATTTCAACAGTTCCCAGATATCTTGTAGAAGTGAGACCCCCCAATAGTTGCTGGCAGTGAGAACACACAGATTACAACAATTCCCAGATATCTTGTAGAAGTGAGACCCCCCCAATAGCTGCTGGTAGTGAGAACACACAGATTACAACAATTCCCAGATATCTTGTAGAAGTGAGACCCCCCAATAGTTGCTGGCACTGAGAAGACACACTAACAGAACAATCTCCTCTCAAAAAACACATGCTGGGGCTGTGTGAAGCCTTATATAGTGTGCTGTGGGACTTAGCTCTGTGAGCCCATGACTCAGGACTCTGAGCCGTTATTGGCATAGTCTTGCACCTCACCTGTGGTCAGGTGCAAGGCTGTAGCCAATTACAAGCTTCAGGCCAGTGGAAAAGTACATTGTGGTCCATTGTGGTGCATTGTGGGCGAACTCGAACCGACCACGCGGAAATGTTCGGAGTTCGGCGAACGGCCGATGTTCGATGCGAACTCTGAACAGATCGAACCAAACAGCTCATCCCTACTCTTTAACACTAACTTTTCCATTCTCAAGCTGTAAACCGTAAGATAATGCTTAGTACACTTGTATTAATTTTGTAGCAGCTGGAGAATAACGACTGGTTCCAAGGTTGCTCTGAGACCCTTATGTTAAGTGATTTCACTTTTACAAAATAACTGAACACCTAACTTCTTCTCTACCTACTTGTTTTCTATAAAAGTAAACCACTGTCAGAACACAGTGGATTTGTAAAAATAAAACAACTTTGCAGTAGCCATTCAGTGAAAATGTGCTTGAAATCTCAAAAGCACATTTCAAGTTGGAAGCACTATTTGACAGGTCAGGCACCATCTACTGGCCAAAAAGTGGCACTACATCTCTATAATACTGCTTGGGCTCCAGTGTTTCCTTGGAAAAAACAACAGAAATTCTAACCTGTTCAAACTGTTTCAGCACTTTGGAATTTGAAGATTTCTTCATCAAACAAGATCCTTCCCGTGCTGCAGTACGTGGTCCAGGCTTGGCCTCTTCTGGCGATCGTCGGGTGGCCAAACAGCAAGGCCATCTTCTATTTCATCTGGAGCTGGAAGATGCAGTACGATACTTCTTCTGGGGCTGGAAAATGGAGTATGATGGCAGGTCATGTACAAGGTGCCTTCAAAGGGCGGGAAGGGCATCCTGGATATATACCTACCCTGCTGAGGATGTTCTGGCTATGTGCCTGGGACCTCCACAATAGAGACAGAGCCGTTGTTGTCTACGACGTTCTAGTTCAACATGGGTAGATGTCCTCTCGTGAGTCCAAATTGAATGGGCTCTTCCCGAGGTACCGGAGAAGGGGGAGAGGGAGGTGGTAAGGCCAAGAGTCGAGGGGTATTAGGACCATTTCTCTTAGGCGGAGCTTGTATAGCAAGTTGAGACCACAAGCTTCTTTCCTGTTGTCGTTCTCTCCAATGATGATCGATTGAGATGGAAAGGCATATCAGGTTTTCCAATAAGTGAGGTCGTTTACCCCTAGAGAGTTCATCCTTTCTACGATCCGCCAAGCCTCTTCGAAATTGATCTACCATGGCGGCCTCGTTCCAGGTGGTAGCAAGGGCATATCGTCTGAATATATCGAGGGCTGAATCCTGAGCATGTATGAGGGTATGAGCCCAGGTACGTGCTTCCCCTGTCAAAAGGGTTATAACGGTCTGTATTTTGACATGATCAGAGGGGTAGGTACGAGGCTTTAAGGCGAAATATAGGAGGCAACTTGTCATGAACTCCTGATGTGGTTTATGGTCCCCATTGAAACGTTCAGGCACAGATACAGCTGGTTCTGGGGTAGGAGAATCCTGGGGGTGAATTTGAGGCATAAGGAATGACCAGGACTGGGGCATAGACGGACAAGAGCAGGTCCCTTAGAGGTCTTGTAACTGCAAAGCCTCAACTGTACACATCTACGCAGATGACACCATAATCTATACCAGCAAACCAACTCTCCTGCAGCTGGAGGCAGTGCTGCAAGAACAATTCACAGATGTAGAAAAGTGGATCAAACACAACAAACGTTTTATAAATACTGACAAAACTGTAACGATGCTCTTTGGAACAAAACCTAAACTACAAAAATTGCAAAATCCCCATCTATGTGTCAGGACAAATTCATATGGCACACTGACCACAGTCACTTCTCTCAAATATCTAGGTATGTGGTTAGACCCAAATCTATCCTTTGGCTCTCACATTGAAAATCTCTCATCTAAACTTTATCCCAAACTAGGTGCCCTGTACAGAAACAAATCCTGCCTGAACACCGCAGTAAGAAAGCAAAATGTACAACAAATGCTTATGCCAGCTATTGAATATAGAGATGTAGTGTATGCAGCTGACCCACAAACGCACCTTCAGAAACTTACTACATTGTATAACTCATTCTGCCACTTTGTGCTACAATGTAACTACATGACCCACCATTGTGACATGTTAAAAGAGCTAAACTGGCCGTCGCTGGAATCTAGACTCACCCTACACCTTTCCAACCTGGTGTTTAAGAGCTTTTCTGGGAAGCTACCACCCTACCTGAATAGACTGCTTCCCCCCAGCAGTTCCCTCATCCTATAACCTCCGATCCAGGACCTGCACTTAACTTGCAGTACCACAATACAAAAAGAAAATGACTTGATCCTCTTTTTCCTACAGAGCACCACAATTATGGAATAACCTCCCAGACACCATCAAATCTTCCCCCAGTCTAAAGTCCCTTAAGAGATCTCTATTAACATACCTCGATACAGAATGTACCTGCAAACATGTAATATAGTGAATATATTTCCTACATATTAATTTTCTGTTAATCTGTATATTTGTGTTGTTTTTTAATATCTTGCATTTTATTACTATATATTTCTGTACCTACTGTAACAATTCAATGTTCTTGAACCCATGGCATACGTGAAAACGAGAGAAATCTCAATGTATCCTTCCTGGTAAAATCCTTTATAAATAAATAAATGTGATGATAAAAATATTTTCAACAAATATCTGGTAGTGAAGGAGTTAATTTGGCTTTTTCATATTAGTCTTTAATATGCTATTTATGTTTATCTAGGGTAGCATACTTATGCCATTGGGGTTAATGTGTAATGGGTGGAGAGTTCAGGCGATCATCATAGCTCTACTGTGCCTATGTCCCACAGTGGAGAGATTGATTCCTATGCTGGCAGTGTACCAATTCCTCCCAAGTTTGGCACTGTATCCACGTCCCACAGTGGAGCTGTGGGTTCCAGGTCATGTATGCAAGTGTACTCTGAGAATGACGGTAAGCCAGTGCGTTCTGAAAATAGCAGTGAGCCCCCTATGTTATGCAGTGGGTCAGTGTTTCTTAGACCCTGCAATGGGTTAAGTAAAGCCACAGGCATCCAGAGTGGCAGTGTAGCCACAGGCGTCCAGAGTGGCAGTGTAGCCACAGGCGTCCAGAGTGGCAGTGTAGCCACAAGCATCCAGAGTGGCAGTGGATCCACTGATATTGAACAGGGAGGTGTGACTACTTTAGCAGCACCATATGTTCCAAGCAGTGAAGCTGTACTGTTTTTGCCAAGCGGCAAAGGTAGCAATGCCGTAGGTCCTGTGTCTGGTGATATGCCAGCCATGTCTTCTACTGGCGAAGTGCCAGCTATGTCTGCTACTGGTGATATGCCAGTCATGTCTGCTACTGGTGAAATGCCAGTCATGTCTGCTTCTGGTGAAATGCCAGCCATGTCTGCTACTGGCAAAATGCCAGTCATGTCTGCTTCTGGTGAAATGCCAGCCATGTCTGCTACTGGCGATATGCCAGTCATGTCTACTACTGGCGATATGCCAGTCATGTCTACTACTGGCGAAATGCCAGCCATGTCTGCTACTGGCGATATGCCAGCCATGTTTGCTACTGGCGAGATGCCAGCCATGTCTTGCTCTGGCGATATGCCAGCCATGTCTTGCTCTGGCGAGAAGCCAGTCCTGCCTATTCCTAGGGATGTGCCAGTCATGCCCGATGCTGGCAAGCTGCCAGTCATATCTGATGCTGGTGAAGTACCAGTCATGTCTTATCCTGCTGAAGTACCAGGGGTGCCCGTATCCAACAACAGGATGGCTGAACCCATGTTGAGCTGCGAGGCAGCTGTACCCATGTTGAGTTACGATGCAGCTGTACCCATGTTGAGCTGCGGGGCATCTGTACCCATGTTGAACTGCGAGGCAGCCATACCCATGTTGAACTGTGAGACAGTTGTGCCCCTCACGTCTGGTTCGGGCGATATGCCCCGCACATCTGGTTTGGGCGATGCGCCCCTCATGTCTGGTTTGAGCGACACGCCCCTCATGTCTGGATTGGGCAACGCGCCCCACGTCTGGTACTGACGATATGCCAGCCATATCCCACTCTGAAATCCCAGTCCTACCCGAGTCAAGCTGTGTGTCAGCGGTGCTCGAGCCAAGCTGTGTGTCAGGGGTGCCCGAGTCAAGTTGCAAAACCACTGTGCCCATGTCCCACAGTGGGTCCACCATTGCCATACCCTGTGGTCAGGTCATCCCTTCCAGTTCTCGGTCCAGGAGAAGACGTAGAAAGGTAACCAACCCTAGTCCATCTGGGTCCGAGGATGCCACGCTCTGTTCTGGGTCCGATGAGGCCACACTCTGTTCTTGTCTTGAGAAAATCCAGCAAGTTGGTGGTCTGACTGGTGCTATCTTCCCCAAATCGAGCCCTTTTCCCGGGGGATATGTACGGACGCCATCTGGGTTATTGGTCCAAGAGGCACATTTGGCAGTGCTCCAGAGACACCCTACTGTCTGGAGGTGGTTTGAGGAGGATTCAGATGACTCACATGAGCAAAAGTACACTCCTGAAGGGGATCTAGTATGACTAGTGTTCATGTCCTGTGTGCCTTGTTTTTTGTTGGGTACCCAGTGGTCACCCCTAAGGGGGGTCATGTCACATTTTTTCCATGCCCCCTGGTGGTGAGAGCAGGACTCATCAGTTTGGTGGATTTTAGGCTCAGTCACTGCAGACCATCTCACATGGGCTGATAGTCTGTGGTCACATGACCTGCTCAGCCCTATATTTAGGGCCAGCAGTGCACTTGCTCCCTAAGTCAGGATAGGTCTTCACCTATTGAGTACCTGCACCTTGAATTGTCATTCCGTTACCTGTAACTGATATCGTGTATGACCTGGCTTTGCTTCCTGTTTATTCTTCTGTCTGTACCCTGTATCTTGCATTTGATATTCTGTGTATGACCCTTTGGCTTTGCTCTAGATTACTTTCCTGTCTGTTCCTTGAAACCTGTATTACTGCAGGTACCTGTGCATGACTTTGCCTTCGTTCTAGATTATTGTCTTGTCTGTACCCTGCACCGAGCTTTTGATACTTCTTGTATGCCCTGGTTTCATTTGGATTACTTTTTCCTCTTCCCTGGAATCTGTATTTTTGTATACCTGTCTATATCTTTATGTTTTGGTTTATGTGTATTTACCAAGCAGCAAATTATAGTAAGTTGTAGAGGCCAACTTAGAAGGACCTCAGTCAGGGCTTTAGGTTCAGTCTGGTTGTATTGCACCTTCTGTGTGCAATGCATGCTTAGATCAGTTATTGTGTTTACCCTCAGCCCTGTTATCTATTTTAGTTCACAAATCTTACCCAGTGCAGGGCTCCCCCTTGTGTCCGTGTGCTGCACTATCTCTCTTTTGTATCTGAGTTTAGTTGTGTGTGCTGGATCTTGCATTATGCAGCAGACCGCAAACCTGCCTCAAGGGCTTAATACTACACAGCCTAAAGGACCCCCTTTACCATCCGTAGGGGGTGATCATGACACCAATAAGGTTCATTATTGCAGAAGCCACTTGCACATCACAGCAATTCAAAGAACTGCACCACAAAACTCCTGTGCTACATTCCCCATATGCAGCAAGAAACTCTGGGTAAGACATGCAAATGACATCTGTCTCACTTATGCATCCTGGGTCTGTTTTCACACAGAGCCCTTCAATCAATGCCATGCCATACTAGATGGCTTTTTTAAAAGAGATCAGGTTTATGCAAATGGTCAAAGACACCTCTGGACAGTGCTGTTTCAGGTTTATTGGACCCTCGTCAGCAGAGACTAGGCATGACCAGTTGCTGCAGTGGATGCTTGGACCCGTAGGTCCAATAAACCCGAAACAGTGCTGTCCAGAGGTGACCTCTCATCAGCGGCGAGAATGGTTGCACGATCTGCTGCTTCCTGCCGCCGGGAGCAGAGTGAGACTCCGCAATCATTCCACGGCCAGAGAGTGAGATTGCAAAGGGCTCGCAGCCCGGCAGTGCAACCCTCCATGGAGTGAAATGGACTCCAGGAGCTGATACTCACTGTGGCGCAGAAGGGCTACTGCGAGCATCAGCTTGGGTAGCACTTTGTTCCGGGGAAAGGTGCTGAAGTAGACTAGAATCTGCCCCGGAATATCAAACTAAAGTGGGGACTCTACGGGGAAACCTGCAGGAGCAGGTTTTTCCCATTAGCATCCCGATTTTAATGTGAAAAATGTAATCTAGTCCAGAGATGGGAGAGAGGAAGGCTATTTAAAAGGTTATTGCAGTAGTCTAAGCAGGAGATTAAAAGAGGATATAGTTGCTTGGTGGGGTAAGCAGTCTAGAAATGGACACATTTTGGTGATATTGCAGAGGTACAGTGCTACAGATCTTCTTAGCGCTTTATAAAAAATTGTAACTGTAATTGCAGCAAGATGAGGAGATGTGGATGTGGAGGTTGAAGGAAAGAATGGAGTCAAGAGTGACTCTGAGGCAACAGAATTGGGCTGAGTACATTAAAAGAGGTTATTCACCGACATCCAATCTGGCCCCGAAATGTCACCGAACAGGGAATTTCCCCATACGGTCACATTCTGGGGCCATTCAGCTATTCAGAGAGGAAGCAGTTCACCAAATTTTGGCGAATTACCTGCACGTACGGTGCCTGTTCGAAGGCAGTGAAATTCCCCATAGAGAAGTAATGGTTAACCTATTCCGAGAATACCGAGCAGCAGTGAAAAGTTGCCGAAGCGCCCTGCTGTTCGGTGGTTTCATTCGGCAGATTTATTCAGATGAACCCCATAGGCTTCAATGTTAAAAATATTCCCGTTTTTATACAATATCTAATAAACCATTTATTATTTTAATCTGCAGTAAAAAGTCTCTTTATTTATTGATTTTTAGGATCTTTTAGGCATTTTTCTGAATTTTTTTGGCAATTTTTTTTTTTTTATCCTCCCTGGTGGTATTCCCGAGTGTGACTCAGGGTTAAATTTCACTACCGTGAACGGTAACCCCGAGCCACACTCGGGCTGGATGCATACTCACCTCCTCCTGGCTCCCTGGCTGTCCCCCGCAGTGTGATCGCCGGGACTTGGTTCCTGGTAAGGCTCCCTGCGAGTCACACGATGCAGGGGGCGGGACCAGCAGCAAACTTAGAAAAAAATCATGATACACTGTATAATCCAATGTGTAATGTTTATGAACGCCCACTATGTGGCACTACAGGATAAGAAACTGAAATCTGTCTGAAAACAAGGGTGAGACAATGTATGGTCTGTGTTTTTTGTTGTATTTATTGAATATCATTTATTTGCAATATTTTGGATAATTATTTTTGGGATAATAAATTATTATGTCATGGTTCAAACTTTATCGGACTTTTACCAGTAAGGACTCTTGATTGCACGGATTTCAGTACGTGATTCCTAATTATTACAGGCTAACTATGTACAAAAACACGTTTCCTTGAAAAAAAATGCTTGGCGTGTTTTGTGCGGCAGTTCCAGCGGGTGGTTGGTGAGATTTTACGATGAGTGTTCGGCGGGTTTTCCCTGCACTTCGGGGAAAACCTGCAGTGAATGCTAAATTTTCCGAATGGTGGGCGGCGACATTTCAGTGCTCTCTGAATAACCCCTCTAGTATACTCAATTTGGTCTAATCCTCTAAATAATTGCCAGTCTCCAGACTCAAATTATGGAAGCAGAGTTGGCTGTCATTAACTCGTGAGGACTGAGGAACTCTGGGCTTGTACTGTAAAATAAAATGACTATGTCCCTGTTTTGCTTTTTACCTGAGTGTTCGGCAGTATGTTGTAAGCATTCAAGTGGATTATGCTTTGATTGTGATTTTTTATTGTAACAGCTTTAGTACAACTGTATTAGACTGTTAAAATATATACACTGGACAACCATTATTTTATTATTATTTATTATTATTATCCTTTATTTTTTATAGCTTTACAAGATCATTATAGAAGGGGTTGATACATTGGAATACCACACATGGATGATATGGCCTGATTTTCCCAAGGGAACTTACAATCTATGAGAAGTGCAAGTATTTTACAAAGTAGGTGCATCCATCTCATTAGGTGTCTTGCCCAATGATACTCGCTGGTGGCGTCTTCTGAGTGGAGTGGAGTCGGCTTTCCATGATTGTAGATCAGCAACCTGGTGGTTAGGTTGAACTTGCTTCTCATAAAGTCGAGACATGCTTCTCCAAAGTTGTATTGGAGGGATGTGCTGAACTGGATTTTGACTTGCTTCTTCACGGTCGAAGGGCAGAAATGTTACTCCTGAACTCCACAGCTGATATTGTGTGGTACGCAAGTATGTACCGTTAGGTGTCGTGCATAAAGACACTTACTGGAGAGGTGCTCTGGCCAGGAGGATTCGAACCTGGGTCGCCACGATTATAGAGCAGTGATGTGATATGATGTGAAATACTTTCCAATCCATATACTGTATATATTTAATTTAATATACAGTAAATATAGTGTAATAATATTTCTTATAAATAGTTAATGAACATGATCCCCAAAAAACAGCTTTAGCGCTCACTCCCGGAGGAGCCGCTGAAATTGAACCTCGGCTCAGTCTCCCCGCACTAGGGAATAAATATACTCCAGCACTGTCGTGGATTTTATAAATTATATAGTTTACTAGAATAAATGGCATATAATGAATAACACGGTATACGTATATATATTTACAGTACTTCGTAATGCGGGAAACGCGCAGCGGAAAAGAAATACAATGCTTCGTAATTCGAGAAACGCGCAGCGGAAAAGAAATACAATGCTTCGTAATTCGAGAAACGCGCAGCAGAAAAGAGAAAAATATATCTTTAACCCCCTTTGTGGTTGGGGAGTGAGTCCCGTACAGGTTATGTCCCAAAGAATGTAGGTGTGTGTGTGTGTGTGATGGTACCCGGGTACAATATTCAACTGGCCAGTGAATTATTTATGAGGTATCTTCGACTAGTCAAGTTGGGGCCCTGTGGGTTTTTTAAACAAACAGCAGCGTGCTTTCTATTTTCACAACGGCCTGGAAGGCCTCTCACCCATCCGCCAGATACTTGCTCCGCTCGACCCAGGACGTCTCTCCGCTCGATTTTGACTGGGATTCTATGGGTTACCGGATCCGCTGTCTTGCTTTCCTTTAGCTGCCGCAAGATGTCCAGCTCACCGCCTGCACTCCCTGTCGATCTGCGGTGCTCCTAACTCGGGGTCCTCCAGCTCACTCGATATCAGCGTGGGTATTCTGGTGAATCACTGGGTCTTCCTCTTGTAAGGCTGAATAACCCGGTCTTTATCTCTGTCAGGCCCCAGCTGCGCTCCGGCCTGGTCACTGTCACGTTCTGCAGCACTGTGTCTTGCTTCTCTCACTCCCTGGCGCGCTCTGCCAGCTCTCTCCACGAGGCTCAGGATGTCAGCGTCTGTCTCCCACCCACTTCCTGTGTAAGCTCCCAAAGCATGCCGGGAAATGTAGTCCCAATGTTCAGTGTCTCACATCGCACATGTCTCCCTCCGGTGGCCAAAAACAAGTACTACAACGGCAGGGGATTTAAAACCAGCGCTACACAGCACACAATTTTCTTATTTATTAACTAGGTGGAAAGCCTGCCCAGAGGGCAGTCTATTGTTAAGTGAGGTGTGCATGAATGTTCGCCGAAATGAAAGCAGCTCACATGGATATATATATATTGCCCCCAGCTCACATGGGTATATTTGCCCCCAGCTCACCTTTTTAAGCTCTTGCAAAAGTGAGTGGTCTAGACTTTTTAATATAAAAGATTGGGGCCATTGTTCTTGTGTCTCCTTTTTGTTTTTGAGAAACGCTGAGGATGACAGGAACCCATTATAGTGCAATAAGGAGGACCAAGTTGACTCTTTGAGTATTATTTTCTTTATATTGGACATTTATGCACTATTGGATTCACAGCTCTTTGCACTATTGCACGGATAAAGTGACAATAAGCACTCTTGCACTTTATGGATTACTAATACTGACACAATTGCTTGTACAACTATTTCATACTAATTTATTGATGCGCTATATGGATTTCTTTTCTGTTTGTATTTTGATAGTTTTGGCTGATTTCATTGATAGAATATTTTAAACAATTTTCTTTTCATATTTATTTCTGGATACTTTACTGCCCTCTGTGCATTGTTTAAAATGATTTGAATATTCTGAAATGGAAAGAAAAAACATTGGCATATTGTGTACAAATTATGCCATTTGTTTCTAGCAGTGTTTTACAAGGATATTAATTTCCCTGACAGTCGGTACATACTCTTTCTAAAAAGGAAGTCTGACATTTAAGTAGTAGAATCTGAGGAAGATTATTATTTAAATGTTAATCAGCTAATCTTGGCATACACTTTAAGATGTTCGTTCCTTTCACAACCTTCATTTTAGTCGAGTGAACACTGCAACATTAGTGCCAAACCAGATTTTATTATAGCCTTATTTTTGGAGTTTTTTGCTGCTTGATTAAAAAAAGAACCTACAATTTTACTCAATTTTTGTTTACCTTTTTTGCAAACTAATTAAATGTGTTTTTACTTTAGTCAGAGAGAAAACTCATCTACTCTATAAAAGAATAAGAGGAAGCGTGTCCGTCGCCACGCTGCCTCTGCGCATGCGCGCGCAACCAGCGGCGGTTGGCTTCGCGCGCATCCAAGAGCCACGGCACGCGCTGGCTGTGTGCGTGCCACGGCGGTTACAGGATGCGCACGCAGCAGCCGGGTACAGGCTGCGTGTGCATCCCGTAGAGCCGGATGCGCTCGCAGCAGACGGCTATAGACTGCGCGCACATCCAATAGACCAGGATGCGCGCGCAGCCTATCGCTGTCTGCTGCGAGCGCATCCGGCTCTACAGGATGCGCTTGCAGTCTCTACCCGGCTGGTGCGTGAGCATCCTATTCTAATGGATGCACGCGCGGCCGACGGGTAGAGGCTGCGCACGGATCCAGCATCTGTGAGCTGGGGGCAATTATACCCATGTGAGCTGGGGGCTAATATACCCATGTGAGCTGGGGGCTATTATACCCATGTGAGCTGGTGTAGGACTTACAGCAATTTGCAGATGTGCCTCCCACTTGTTAAGGGACCAAAGGTAATGGGACAGAATAATAATCATAAAGCAATCATAAAGCGTCTGGTGATGTCTATGCGTTCCAGACTTCAGGCTGTGATTGACTGCAAAGGATTTGCAACCAAGTATTAAGAAGGGAAAGTTTGCTTTATGATTATTATTCTGTCCCATTACCTTTGGTCCCTTAACAAGTGGGAGGCACATCTGCAAACTGCTGTAAGTCCTACACCGTTCACCTGAGTTGGTTGTACATACCCTCAAATTAAAGCTGACAGTCTGCAGTTAAAGCACATTGTGTTTGTTTCACTCCAACTCCATTGTGGTGGTGTATAGAGCCAAAGATGTTAGAATTGTGTCGATGTCCCAATATTTCTGGACCTGACTGTACCACTGCACATAGGGCAGCACCATGTAGAGATCCATGATTGCTCTTAGCAGCCCTGGATCTTTACAAACTAGAAGGTAGCTGCTCCTACCCCAGTAATCTTGCTTATTAGTGTATAGAGGGCTATATAGTACTATGAAAAAATTCATGTCCATTTCCCCCATATTTCATCTCCATTCACCCTTTTTAGAAACATAGAAAAAGTTGGGCAGACTAGATGGGCCGAAAGGTTCTTATCTGCCAATTACATGGATACTTTACCTGTATTTATCTTTTGTTTAGGATAGCCTTATGCCTATCCCATGCCTGCTTAAATTCAATCACTGTTTTGGCCTCTATCACTTCAACTGGAAGGCTGTTCCATGTATCCACCACCCTCTCAGTAAAATAATGCTTCCTGATGTTACTTTTAAACCTTTGCCCCTTTAATCTAAGACTATGTCCTCTTGTTTTGCTACTTTGTTTCTGTTTAAATATACTCCCTTCCTCTACCTTGTGGATTCCCTTTACGTATTTAAATGTTTCTATCATATCTCCTCTGTCTCGTCTTTTTTCCAAGCTGTACATGTTAAGATCATTAAGCCTTTCCTGGTAACTTTCTCCTTCAAGCCGTACACCATTTTAGAAGCCCTTCTCTGAACTCTCTCTAAGATGTCTATATCCTTCTGGAGATACGGTCTCCAGTACTGCACACAGTACTCCAAGTGAGGTCTCACCAGTGCTCTGTACAGTGGCATGAGCACTTCCCTTTTCCTACTGCTAATACCTCTCCCTACACAACCAAGCATTCTGCTAGCATTTCCTGCTGCTCTATTACATTGACTACTTACCCTTAGTCTGAAATAATAACCCCTAAATCCCTTTCCCCAGATGTTGAGGTTAGGACTGTATCAAATATTCTATATTCAGCCCTTGGGTTTTTACGCCCCAGGTGCATTATCTTGCACTTATCCACATTAAAACTCAATTGCCACAGCTCCGACCATTTTTTTAGTTTACCTAAATCATTTGTCATTTGGCTGATCCCTCCAGGACCGTCAACCCTGTTGCAAATCTTAGTGTCATCAGCAAAAAGACATACTTTACCATTAATACCTTCTGCAATATCACTAATAAAAATGTTAAAGAGAACGGGTCCAAGTACTGACCCCTGAGGTACCCCACTAGTAACAAGACCTTGCACCGAATAAACACCATTTACCACAACCCTCTGTTGCCTGTCACTCAGCCACTGCCTAATCCATTCAACAATATTGGAATCCAAGCTCAAAGATTGCAATTTATTGATAAGCCTTCTATGCGGAACAGTATCAAAGCCTTACTGATATCTAAATAAGCAATGTCTACTGCACCACCTATGTCTATTATTTTTGTTACCCAATCAAAAAAATCAATAAGATTAGTTTTTCATGATCTCCCTGAGGTAAACCCATGTTGTTTCTGATCTTGTAATCTATGTGTTTTTAGATGTTCAACAATCCTTTCCTTTAACATGGTTTCCATTAATTTCCCTACTACTGACGTAAGACTAACTGGCCTATAGTTCCCATAGTTTCATCGCTATGATTCACCCCCTATAATATTCCATGTCCATTCCCCCCATATTTCATCTCCATTCCCACACTCCTCCCTGAGCTCCCTCCCATCCTGATCCTGAGACGCCAAGTACATCAGAAGTGGCTGACTTGCTTGCTCTCCCACAGACCACTGAACAGGGCTTTTCACAGTCATATTCAGCAGTCTGCTGGAGAGCAAGCCAGCCACTTGTAGGATTTCAGATGGATCCTGGTCACACTACTGGGGGCCGGGCGGTGGTTTATGCATGAGTGCTAGGTGGGGATTTTTCCTGGATGGTGGCAGTGTGGGTGTCTGCAGTTACATTTTTTACTGCCCCCTGGATTCTGCCGTCCTAGTCAAACACCCTAGTCTGCTTTGTAGCAGACACACGCCTCCTTATATGCTCTAAACTCTACTGCCCTCCTGTATCAAATATATTTGCCAATGAGAAACGGTATGTGACAAGTGCTGCAGCTCTGGTTGTCAGTATTTTCATCATACTTTATTTGGCACCATCAGTGCACCAATGCGAACAAGACACACTTAAACAATTATGGGAATGGAAACAAGGTGTAGAGGGTCCTGCTCGGATGAGCTTACAAACATCTCCCATATTTAAAAAACAGTCCCAGTATTTCAGGTTTGTGCCAGGGCCGGACTGGCCTACTCTTTGAGAAACCGCTGGCTGGTATCGGCCAGGCCAGCCCGCGGGTTACGTACCGCATGGCCATCTGCTGCAGCTGCCTACGAGTGAGGGAGGAGGAGCCGCCGGGCAGACAGCCGCTGCAGCGTGAGTGTCATTTCCCAGCCTCGTGTGCTCTGGACGGCACTCACGCTGCATTGGCGCCACCCTGCCCACCTGCGTGGACACACTGCGCAGGCGTCGTGCAGAAGACAGGTCCCCTGCAGTCACTGGTGAGGGAGGCCGCCCAGGCCAGCGCCAGGCCAGCCGCCCAGCGCCAGGCCAGCCAACTCCTCCAAGTGACCTCGGCGAATGGCAGAGGGCCAGGCACAGGAGGAGGACTGTGGACACAGTCACGATGACGACAGGACTCACTGGTGGTCGCAGTCGAGTTCATAACGGAAGAGGCCAGCAGCCGCTCAGCCAGCCCAGCAGCCAACTCCCGTTTTCACGCTGATGCAGGACACTGTGCCGGGGTCTGCAAGTGCATCCCTGTGATGCGCTCATACACGACACATTTACTGTGAGGTTTTTTTTACACTTCTCCAGTCATGCCTTTTCTCAGTAAACTCTGTATGGTTTGTGTTATTGCTTGTTATCTTTCTTTTTTTTAAAAAAAATTTCCAGGCATTTAACCCATTGCTTCAGCTTGTCACAGTAAGGAGGAGATTTGACACTGGCCATTTTCTCTGTGTATTTTGTATTGTTGTCTTTTATATTTTTCACGCTTTTCCAATCATGCCATTTTCTCCATAAATTAAGTACATTTTGTGCTATTGCCTTTTATGTAAAAAAAAACAACAAACTTTTCCAGCCATGCATGTTCTCCATAAAACCTGAATATTTATGTTCATGCCTGATTCTGATGCTTTTCTGGGCATTTTGCACATTGCTTGACGCAGTAAGGGGTGTCTGTGCTGCAAGGCATCCATCTAGCTGCCCCAGGGCCAGGCTGGGTGGGTGGGACTGGGGATGGGGACAGGCGGGGCATGCATTTACTGTGAGATTTATTTATTTTTTGAAATTCTAAATTTTTATTACTGTATAGCTCTGCGATACCCTCAAACACACCGCATTTTACTGTACAGCTCTGCCATACCCTCAAACACACCGCAAGTTACTGTATAGCTCTGCGATACCCTCAAACACACCGCACGTTACTGTATAGCTCTGTCATACCCTCAAACAAACCGCACGTTACTGTATAGCTCTGCCATACCCTCAAACACACCGCACGTTACTGTATAGCTCTGCCATACCCTCAAACAAACCGCACGTTACTGTATAGCTCTGCCATACCCTCAAACACACCGCACGTTACTGTATAGCTCTGCCATACCCTCAAACACACCGCACGTTACTGTATAGCTCTGCTATACCCTCAAACACACTGCACGTTACTGTATAGCTCTGCGATACCCTCAAACACACCACACATTACTGAGGCTGGTATGAAATTATTTCCAGGCCTGGTTTTTATCCCCAGTCCGGCCCTGGTTTGTGCTCAGTGTCTTGAGGGCTTACTTGCAGCACATGAGTTAAGCTTAGAGTCCTGTGACAAGTCTCAATCTCTGGACAGAATCCTGGGGCAATTAACCCCCAGTACACAAACTTATACCGGAGACTTCCCTGGAAAACTGGGACTGTTGGCAACTATGCATCTACTGGGCCGCTGGGCTCCGCCAATGTGGGACAGAAATTGGACTGGAATCACGTGAATGAGTAGGCACTTTATGGACATACACACTCAGGCACCATCATAACTGCGGTTGCATTGCCATTAACTCAGGGCACTATTCACTTAGTGAACGCTAATGGTAGCGTATGGATGTGTAAGCATTATCGCCAGGATATGTGACTTATATATATGTAACGTATGCCCCCATTATTACCTTCCTGTCACTAAACCCGTAAAAAAATCACTTAGCACTTAGGTTGTTGCACTAGCTTCTATGAGCTTCCCTTACTTTGTGCATCCTATACTTAACATAGGGATCGCAATCATTAACTAGCTTTAAGATAAATAAGGTATTACAAAGTGCTAGAGCTAATTACTACAGGGATGTGCAAGCCGAAACTATAGCTACTCCTAAAAGCTGGTAGAAACATAGAAAATGTTGGCAGATAAGAACCTTTCGGCCCATCTAGTCTGCCCAATTACATGGATACTTTTCCTGGATTTATCTTTTGTTTACGATAGCCTTATGCCTATCCCATGCCTGCTTAAATTCAATTACTGTTTTGGCCTCTACCACTTCAACTGGAAGGCTGTTCCATGTATCCACCACCCTCTCAGTAAAATAATGCTTCCTGATGTTACTTTTAAACCTTTGCCCCTCTAATCTAAGACTATGTCCTCTTGTTTTGCTACTTTGTTTCCTTTTAAATATACTCCCTTCCTCTACCTTGTGGATTCCCTGTACGTACTTAAATGTTTCTCTCATATCTCCTCTGTCTCGTCTTTTTTCCAAGCTGTACATGTTAAGATCATTAAGTCTTTCCTGGTAACTTTTCTCCTTCAAGCCGTACACCATTTTAGTAGCCCTTCTCTGAACTCTCTAAGGTGTCTATATCCTTCTGGAGATACGGTCTCCAGTACTGCACACAGTACTCCAAGTGAGGTCTCACCAGTGCTCTGTACAGTGGCATGAGCACTTCTCTTTTCTTACTGGTAATTAGGGATGAGCTTTTCGGTTCGGAGTCCGAACCGAACTTAGCCTGTTCGGTCTGCTCGCGAACTCCGAACATTTCCGGGTGTTCGACGCATGTTCGACCACAATGCATCACAATGGACCACAATGCACTTTCCCACTGGCCTGAAGCTCGTGATTGGCTACAGCCTTGCACCTGACCACAGGTCTGGTGCAAGACAGGTTCAACAGTATGCCAATCACGGCTCAGAGTCCTGATTGGGCAAATTTTGCCCAATCATGGGCTCACAGAGCTAAGTCCTGCAGCACACTATATAAGGTTTCCACGCACGGCTTCACCACGCATTTGAGATGAGATTTCATAGGAGATTGTTGTTGTGTGTTCTTACTGCCAGTCTGCCACGCTACTGGGGGGTCTCATTTCTACAAAACATTTGGGAATTGAGGTGATCTGTGTCTTGTCACTGGTGCCAGCAAGTATTTTAGGGGTCTCACAAATTTCCACAAAACATTTGGGAATTGAGGTGATCTGTGTCTTGTCACTGTCTGCCAGCAAGTATTTTGGGGTCTCACAAATTTCTAAAAAACATTTGGGAATTGAGGTGATCTGTGTCTTGTCACTGGTGCCAGCAAGTATTTTTTGGGGTCTCACAAATTTCCACAAAACATTTGGGAATTGAGGTGATCTGTGTCTTGTCACACAGCCAGTGCCACGCAGTATTTTGGGGGTCACTCATTTTTACTAAATATCTGGGAATTGAGGTGATCTGTCTCTTGTCACTGCCAGCAAGTATTTTGGGGGTCACTCATTTCTACAAAATATTTGGGAATTGTTATAATCCGTGTGTTTTCACTGGCTGCCACCCATCAGGGGGTCTCACTGATTTATAGGAGGTTTCTGAGACTTCTAATCTGTGGCTTCTCACTGCCACCCATCAAGGGGTCCCACATACTTCTAGTAGATTTATGCGAATTGTAATCTGTGCTTCTCACTGCCACCCATCAAGGGGTCACACTGATTTATAGGAGGTTTCTGAGATTTGTAATCTGTGGCTTCACACTGCCACCCATCAGGGGGTCACACTGATTTATAGGAGGTTTCTGAGACTTGTAATCTGTGGCTTCTCACTGCCACCCATCAAGGGGTCACACTGATTTATAGGAGGTTTCTGAGACTTGTAATCTGTGGCTTCTCACTGCCACCCATCAGGGGGTCCCACATTCTTCTAGCAGATTTATTGAAATTGTAATTTGTGTCTTCTCACTGCCACTCATCAGGGGGGTCTCACTGATTTATAGGAGGGAATTGTAATCTGTGTCTTGTCACTGGCTGCCAGCTATCAGGGTGTCTCACCGAGTTATACCAGAGTTCTGTAAATCTTTAATCTTTATACCAGAGTTGAATCAGAGTTCAGTATATATTTAATCTATATATCACTCACTATGTCTGAAAGAACAAAAAGGACAGGCAGACGCTCCCAGACACAGATAAGAGAGCAAGCAGCCCCTGTGTCGGGAGGCTGTGCCTCTGGTCGTGGTGGATGTGGTGCATCTTCTGCAGGGGCACGCTTGTCCTTTCTAACTGGTGCTGGCCGTCTTAAGCAGCAGCAACATACTGAGGATTTGGTGGATTGGCTAACCAGGCCATCCTCATCCTCCGAGTCCTCTGCCAGCCAGGCTTGTAGTGCTTTACAGTCCACCTCAGCTGACAAAACATCTAATGCAGCCTCCATGTCCACAGCTACTCCTGCCGTAGCCTCACTATCACACACGGAGGAGTCAGCTGAATTGTTTGACTACAATGAGAGTGACATGCTGCTTGAGGATGCGCAGCAAGTACAGTGCTCTGATTCAATCTCTGAGGTTGAGGAAGGGAGTATAATCAACCTAGAGGAAGGGGGTGCCAGTGATGACACACAAATAACTGGCACTCATGTTGCCCCAGCAGCTGCAGCATACTGCCAAAATTGGCTCCAGTGACGAGGAGATAGGGGGTGAAGATGACATTGATGATGAGGTCACTGACTCCACCTGGGTGCCAGATCGAACAGTGGAATCAAGTGAGGAGGAGGGGGAGGAGGAGGCACAGCAAACACGAGGCACAACATTCTCTATGACCAACCATAGCACTAGCCAGTTCAAGGCATCCGATGTCAGAGCTGCTCCGGTGCAGAGCGCTGTTGTCTCAAAGCACACATGCAAGAACTCTGTTGTCTGGGAGTTCTTTAAGAAATGTGCAGAAGAGCGCACCGTTGCTATTTGTAATCTATGTCAGATGAGGCTGAAGCGTGGGAAAGACACCGGACACTTGGGTACCTCGTGCTTGAGGCGACATATGAACACCTGCCACACATCCCGTTGGCGCAAAACTTTGCGTAGGTCCTCCTCCTCCTCATCTGTCTCTACCCCCCACTGTATGTCCTGCCATGTCATTGCCTTATACAACCTCCACTGACATGGATGATGCTACAGTAATGTATGTACCAGCTCCTTCCTCACAATGTGACAGCATCCCATCAGCTGAGGATTTACGCAGTCAGATTACGTTGCCGCAGCTGCTGCAGCGTAAGAAAAAATATAGTCCCAACCATCCCAAAGCACAGCGTCTAAATGCCAGTTTAGCAAAATTACTCGCATTGCAGCTGCTGCCTTTCCAGCTGGTGGACTCTGCTCCCTTCTGTGAATTTGCTGAATGTGCTGTACCACAGTGGCAGGTTCCAAAATGCCATTACTTTTCACGCAAGGCCATTCCAGCACTATACCAGCACGTGGAAGACAATGTTATCCAGTCATTGGGAAAGGCAGTCAGCAACAAGGTGCATGTGACTTTAGACATGTGGTCCAGCAAGCATGGACAGGCCCGTTACATTTCCTTCACGGCACACTGGGTAACTCTGATTGCAGCTGGGAGGGATCCAAGACAGGGCTCTGTGCTGGAGCTTGTTCATCCACCATGCCTCCAGAAAGCTGCTTGTCTGTCTGCTCCACCACCTCTTCCTCCTCCTCCTCCTCTGTCTCTGGCGAAGTGGCAGTTAAACTGACTTGTGGCAGGGGCTACGCAATGGCTCAAGCAAAAAGATGCCATACTGTGCTTGAGCTGGTTTGTTTAGGGGACAGGAGCCACACCAGGCCAGAAATTCTGTCAGCTCTGCAGGGGCAGGTGCAGAGATGGTTAACACCACGCCAGCTTCAGCTGGGAATGATCGTCTGCGATAATGGCAGCAACCTTCTCTCCGCCCTACGCAAGGGTAAATTGACGCATGTACCATGCCTAGCACACGTCCTAAATCTAGTGGTACAGCGTTTCCTAACCAAGTACCCAGGGCTGCCAGAGCTTCTCAGGCAGGCCAGAAAAGTCTGCAGCCACTTCAGATGGTCATTCCCAGCAAGCGTTCGCCTGGCAGAAATTCAAAGAGAATTCCACCTTCCCACAAACAGTCTGGTCTGTGACATGCCCACCAGGTGGAACTCGACATTAGCAATGCTGCAGCATCTGCACAAGCAGCAGAGGGCCATCAACGAGTACCTGTGTGAGTATGGCACAAGGACAGGTTCAGGTCAACTTGGTTTCCCCCCCCCCGCAGTGGCTGATGATCAAGGATGCATGCACTGTACTGTCACCATTTGAGGAGGCAACGAGGATGGTGATCAGGGACAGTGCATGCATCAGTGACACAATTCCTTTAGTGTTCCTGCTGGAGCACACTCTGCGGGGAATTATAGATGTGGCTCCAGAGGCAGAGCAGCGGGAGGAAGAGGAGGCCTTCCCTAGCTCTCAAGGCCCCAGTCTTTCCGCAGACAGCATTCCAGCGGGTCCTATTCAGATCAGACAGGAGGAGGATGAGGAGGAGGAGGAATATTTAAGTAGTGGGGGCATTGGAGGTGGGGATTCCTCAAGGGAGGGTTTCGTGTGCCCAGAAACACAAGGGCTAGTGCGTGGCTGGGAGGAGGAAGTGCACGATACGGTCATCCTCATTGACCAGGAAGACTCGGAAGCTATTGCCACCTCCAACCTACGCTGCATGGGCTCCCTTATGATGCAAAGCCTGCTAAAGGACCCCAGGATTCCTGCTATCAAGGAGAGGGATCATTACTGGTTGGCAACCCTTCTTGATCCACGATACAAGGGTAAAGTTGCAGAGCTCATCCTGCCCGCACAGAGGGAGCACAGGATGAAAAAACTTGAGGACGCTCTAAAGTGACACTTGTGTAACGCCTTTCCAGGCACTGGTAGGTTACCAAGTGATGACACACGTGCTTCTGAGGCTGCAGATGAACAGAGGAATAGTGGTGAAGGCCAGGGCCGCTTGACTGATGCATTTTTAATTTTTTTTAGTCCACGACGCCCAGGGACGTCAAATGTAGGCATCCATTGCCAGTGTCTTCACCATATGGTGCAGGACTACCTAGGGGCAAGGGCAGACCTGGATACCTTTCCAGCAGATGATCCACTGGCTTACTGGGTGTTGAGATTGGATCACTGGCCAGAACTTAGCCAATATGCTATGCAGCTACTAGGTTGCCTTTCATCCAGCGTGCTTTCCGAAAAGGACGTTCAGTGCCGCTGGAGGTTTTGTCACAGACAAAAGAGTTCGTCTGTCCACCGACTCTGTAGACCGGCTGACATTTATAAAAATGAATCAGTCCTGGATCAGCAGTTATCAATCCCCTGATGCTGACGTAACGGAATAGATCAGGGATGTCTTCCGCATGCACAAAACCTCCAGCACTGAACTCGTCCACAATATCACAAAAGGGTTACGGTGTGAATGCACTTGCTGCCATGAAAGGCACAATATTTGACTGCACTGACGCCTGTGCCACATCTATATCATTTTACTTTTTTGAACAGCAGGGTCCAACCCTGCACTCTTCCACAATACCACAAAAGGGTTATGGTGTGAATGCACCTGCTGCCATGAAAGGCACAATATTTGTCTGCACTGACGCCTGTGCCAGATTTATATCATTTTAATTTTTTGAACAGCAGGGTCCAACCCTGCACTCTTCCACAATACTACAGAGGGGTTACTGTATGATAATAGTACTTGCTGGCAGTCTGGCACCAAAAGCACAATATCTGGGTGCACTGACTCCTTTACCAGATTCATATCTTTTTAATATAGGACCACATGGTCCACCCCTGCATTCTTCCACAATACTACAGAGGGGTTACTGTATACTTGTATACAGAGGGGTTACTGTATACTGTATACTTGCTGGCCTGGCAGTCTGGCACCAAAGGCAAATATCTGGGTGCACTGACGCCTTGACAAGAATCATATCTTTTTAATATAGGACCACATGGTCCACCCCTGCATTCTTCCACAATACCACAGAGGGGATACTGTATGATAGTACTTGCAGGCCTGGCACCAAAAGAACAATATTTGGGTGCACTGCCACTGACACCTGTATCAGATTCATATCCTCAGAGGGGTTACGGTGTGACGGCACTGTTGCCGATGCTAAAGGCCCAATTTTAAAGCACCTATTGTTACTTTCATCCAAAGCCTGCATAGGTTTCACAATAACTTAGCCAAAAAAATCACTAAAATTTTTCTGCGTGTCCGAAAATGTCTCCTCTTTTCATACAGACTGCCGCCCCAAGCAGTTGTTTATGGATAGATTAAAGGAAAAGCATTTGCCGTCATTTGTAACGTCATTTTTTTGTTTTCAAGTGTTTCTATACATCCTAGAAATCCACCACTTCACGGGCCGGTTATGGGGACCTCCAAGGCACGATATTTGAAGGAATTTTTCGTTTTTATTTTTAACCCTTATTTCTTGGAAAACTCTCTGTCCCTTTAAAAACGTTTTTTTTAAAACTTTTTGTCCTTGTTCCCTGTCCCCCAGGGCACTACCCGGACCCCCATACACCTTTTATGGCAAATATCTAGCATATATGCCCTCTTGGAGGGCACTCTAAAAAACGAATTTTCAGCCCCATTGACTTGTATTGAGTTCGGGTTCGGATTCGAACATTTGGAATGTTCGGGTACGAACCCGAACTCGGGCGTGTTCGGCTCATCCCTACTGGTAATACCTCTCCCTACACAACCAAGCATTCTGCTAGCATCTCCTGCTGCTCTATTACATTGACTACTTACCCTTAGATCCTCTGAAATAATAACCCCTAAATCCCTTTCCTCAGATGTTGAGGTTAGGACTGTATCAAATATTATATATTCAGCCCTTGGGTTTTTATGCCCCAGGTGCATTATCTTGCACTTATCCACATTAAAACTCAATTGCCACAGCTCCGACCATTTTTTTAGTTTACCTAAATCATTTGTCATTTGGCTGATCCCTCCAGGAACGTCAACCCTGTTGCAATTCTTAGTGTCATCAGCAAAAAGACATACTTTACCATTAATACCTTCTGCAATATCACTAATAAAAATATTAAAGAGAATGGGTCCAAGTACTGACCCCTGAGGTACCCCACTGGTAACAAGACCTTGCGCCGAATAAACTCCCTTTACCACAACCCTCTGTTGTGGTACTAAATGAATTCACATTTGCAATATCATTAGCACCGCCTTAACCGCCCCCCCCATAAATCTAATACTCACCTCTCATCCCACGGCAAGAACAGTGGTCCGATTCGCCGCTTCTTGTCGCTGGGAGCAGAGTTCCCAGTCTCCCTTCACGATCACTCTGCAGCACTGCCCGATCTTGTGAGAGCGAGATCAGACAGGGCTCGCGGCCCGGAAGCACAAACCTCCATGGAGTCCTATGGACTCCAAGAGGTGATACTTGTGGCAACGTGGAAGTGCTACCGTGAGTATCCCAGCAGTTAGCGTTCTGAGACAGCGCCTGATTCAGAATATCGCGGTAAAATGGAGATGTTACAGGGAAACCTGCAAGCGCAGATTTTCCCCATTAGCATCCCCATTTTAGCGCACACTAGGGAATAGTGCCCACAATCTTTAAACAACTCTGGCATTCTAAATCAGTGGGTTGAGATTCAGTCAGCTTAAGAGCAGTTTACAAATCAAATGTGAGCTAACACTCATGCCTTTACTCAAGGAGTTATCAATATCCATGTGTATATTGACCCAGTTTATGACCTTTGACCCTGATGCTGCCTGCTCCGATCTTAACTTTGTTGATTAACTATGGCCTTTAGATTACGTAGTGGCTAAAGATAGGTCACCTGTCTGCACTGTAGGTTCCTCTTACCTCACAGTCCCTAACAATGCCTCACCACCTACCTAATATATAGATAGATATAGATAGTAAATGTAGGTGGGTCTTGAAGACCACACTTAAAATTCTAAGGGCAGTATGACAATGTTGGTGCGAACTTAACCAGAGCTGTTGTAAACTTAAAATCTACATAGGCTATAATGGCTCTGGTAAGTTTACAACTGGTTAAGTTAGCAACAAACTATGTAATATGGCCTGAAATATTTTCCAATAGTCTGTAAATAGTGAATTTCTTAATTATTTTTCAACAACAATCCACAACCATCAGATGAGCAATATACATTAAAATGTTGGCTATTATATACCACCCTGGAAGCAAAGCTAGAGAAGAGGCATTGCCAGATACGTTCCCATCATTATACCAGTAATTGGTTTTTATCACTCATAAATCATGCAAAATATCATGACAAAAAAATGCAGATTAATTGTAAGTTTCAAATAGGTGTGTGAAATGTTCATATCTATGGATCATTGAGTCACCTGAAATATAGTTGATTTTCTGTTTCTCACCCTAGTATGTATTCATCTATCGATTTTACCAGTAGAGTGGGCCTTGCCTAGAGGAAAATACAGAGCCTCATAAAAAATACAAGCCTTTATGTACTTTGATTGAATTCTTGATTCATTGCTATATTGTTCCATTTTTCAACATAAAGCATCTTGATGTCATTTGGGAAATATTTTGGATTTATGTCATAGAGATGGGAGAAAACTGCTCCCAGAAACCTGCGAAAGAACCTTATATATTTCTTCCACGTCTAAGATGTAAAGCATATGTGTCATGAGTTTTGTCTCGCTCATTTTATTTTTCCTTGAAAGCAAGCAGCATATTCTGAAAAAGGCAAAAAAACACCTCATCCATATATTAATGTGCAGGGTTTATTTTATATATGTTACCTCTCCAGTCTTGCATTGATTCACACTCCTCTTTTACCTCCATGGCTCCCACAAGGTTAATTATATTTGAATTTTCAATAACATTACACTTTATGGATCTCCCAGTGAAACCTGTTTTTATACCATCTATAATTCCTCACTCCAGCTTCAATCACCATGGCAGGTTCCAATTGTACTGTAGAGTCTGACTCAAACAAGAAAAATTGTCGGGGTTATTCAGAGACAGCCGATCTGGCCCTGAAATTGCACAGTGAATTTCCTCGCATGGTGCACTTTCATGGCCATTCGGTTATTCAGAAAACAGGCAGTTCGCCAAATTTTGGCAAATTGCCAGCAAAATACAGTGCTTGTTCAACGGCAGTGAACTCCCCATAGAGAAGCAATGGTTAATCTATTCAGAGAACACAAAACAGCAGTGAAATATCAGTGAAATGCCCTGATGTTTGGTAGTTTCATACGACAGGTTTATTCAGGCGTATTACATAGGTTTCAATGTGAAAAATATTCCTGTTTTTATGCAATATCTAATAAACCATTTATTGTTGTAAAAAGAAGTAAAAAGTCTCTTTATAGATTTTTTTTTAGTATCTTTTAGGCATTTTTTGGCAGATTGACGCTGTGTTCGGCAGATCGTCTACTTTTTTCAGACGTGTTCAGCAGGTTTGTGGCGGATCGTCGGATATGCTCGGAAGGGTTCTCTGTGGCGTTTTCTGTGGATGTTTCGAATCGTATTGGTGGGTGCGTTCGGAGGATTTTCGGTGAGTTTTTGGCGATTTTATGGATCTGTTCGGCGGCTTTTCCCGGCACTTCAGGGACCCTGTGGTGAATGAAGAATACCGCCGTGCGGTGAACGAGAGAGCACCGAAATGTCGGTTCCTCCCTGATGAATTCTAATTTTATATGGACGTTGGATTTTTTTTTATCGTGCTGTGTTTCAAATAAATCTTTTTTAACTGGAGCGGCTTCCTTTGGTGTGTCCTGTGGCGGCAGGGTAGACCAGGAGTGTGGCCTGCGGAATTCAGCAAAGTGGTAACATGAAAGCAAAGATACCTTTATGTGCCTGAATATATTTATACCTTGTGAGTGCAATTTTACAGGGAATAAGGAATATATACTGGCAATTGCTCTCAGTCTTGTATATATATCAGAGCTCAAAATTTCCACTCGCCTACTAGCATTTGGTGAGTGGAAAGTAAGTGAGGATGAGTGGAAATGCATATGTAGGCAGCACAATAAATAATTTCATGCTGCGTATTCCATCAGTGCCGCTGTGCAGCCCCCCCATTCCTTGGGCTGCAGAGTGGAAGGGATCCGCTGCCTAACCTGACCCAGCTCGTCTCTGTCACTGGCGGGGGGGGGGGGTGGAGACTGGAGAGGAGCTTCCCTGCCTCCTCGCTCTGCTCACACATTTTCTGATGACTGGGTATACATGTATCTGGGGTCTGATGTCTGGGTATACATGTATCTGGGGTCTGATGGCTGGGTATTAATGTTAACAGTGTAATTTCATAAGATAATTTAACCTCCCTGGCGGTCTGATTTTTTCAAAATTTTGTGTCAAAAAGCGTTTCAATTTTTTTGGGAAGGAAATGTGTTGTTTCATATAGTAGGCCTGTAATCCATAGGAATAACTCACTGAAATCCGTACAAACAAGGGTCATGTAAACACACTGAGTCAGATAAAGTTTGTAACACGAAATAATAATTTATTATCCCACAAATAATTATCCACAATAATGGAAATAAATAATATTCAATAAAATAATCAAACCAAAACCACTGAAATCTTTCAGAAAACATGTTTGCAATATAGTGACTGCATATTGCCTCAGTACACGTCCTTGGTATGATATATCTTGAAACATGGGACTGCAAAACTCCAATGTCACAATCCGGACAATGGAACCTGGTTTCCTTTCGGATTTTCTTGCCCTTGTCATCCCGCTTGGAACAACACACCACACACATCCTAGGGTGGGATGTGGTCGACGAAGTGACGACCAGTCAGGCGTTCAGGGTTTCCTGCCAGCCACCGGTGTATGATGGCACAGAAATATACATTCAGAAACCTTCCAAATGTAGTCCGCATGAAGGAGGGTCTGGTCACTTGCCTTTTTCTGCAGAATGTAGGCATTCCACAGGCACTGTTCAAGAAGATGCCTGAAGATCTTCTTGTAATACTTCTTCTGCTGTTTACGCATCACAGGGTAAAATGTCATTGCTTGATCAGCTCGGTCAACACCTCCCATGGTGGAATTGTAATCCACCACTACCTGCGGCTTCATAATGTCTTTGCCACCTCTCGTATGTACCATGACAGTGGCGTTGTCATGGACAGTGCTCATCAGGCAAACATCCTTCTTGTCACGCCAACGCAGTGCCAGCATTTTGCCTTTCTGCCAGGCAACCATGTCTCCAGTCTTCAGCTTTTTACTTCTGAAGATGGGTGGCATGTCACGTCGGTTAGGTCGGACGGTCTCATATGCGTCTGTCTTGTGCTGCAGGAGACACTCATAGAGTTCAGGGGACGTGTAGAAATTGTCCGTTGTCACACAATAGCCCCGATCCAGCAATGGCTCAATTAGTGACAGCACGGAAGATGTTGCCAATCCATACTTGCTGTATTTGGCGGCAAATTTCGTCCCTTTGCCCGTGTATATAATGGAGTTCCAGATGTAGCCGGATGAGGATTCACACAGCATATAGGATTTGACGCCAAATCGTGCCCTCTTAGATGCGATGTACTGCATCCAGCTCAGCCGTCCCTTGTATGCCATTAGACTTTCGTCTATACTGATGTCCCTCTCTGGCACATAGGTCCGCTGGAAATTTGTGACGATCATTTCATACACGTCCCAAATTTTGCGCAGTTTAGGGGAAGGATGCGTGGTTTCGTCAAATTCCTCGTTGTTCACGAAGTGCAGGTACTTCATAATGAGCGCAAACCGGTACTCTGGCATCACCGTGCCAAAGAAAGGCGTTGCAATCAATTTGTTGGTTGTCCAGTACCACTTCTGCATCGGTTTAGCGATGACTCCCTGGAGAATTATCAGGGCCAGGAATCTCCAGATCTCATCCTTGGTCACTGGTTCCCACTTTCTGCTATGTGACCACTTCTGCGGCAGAGTAACTGGCTGTTGCTCCTGGTACCGGTTTGTCTCGGTTACAATTTTTTCTATTGTTATTATTATTATTCTTTATTTATAAAGCGCCAGCATATTCCGCAGCGCTGTACAATAAGCACAGTACAGACAGGGTTACAATACATTGAACAACATTTGACAAACAGTACAGGAGGAGATGAGGGCCCTATTCCCGTAGGAACTCACAATCTAGGAGGGTTGGGGTTGGAAACAGGAGGAGAGGACTGTAAGGTGAGAGTGATTGATGGTTGCGTCAGTGAGTTGGGTGGTAGGCTTCCCTAAATAGGAATGTTTTCAGGGAGCGTTTGAAGGAAGAGAAGTTAGGGGAAAGTCTGACAGCACGAGGGAGAGCGTTCCAGAGAGTGGGGGCTGCGCGTGAGAAATCCTGCAGTCTATCATGGGAAGAGGTGATGCGGGGAGAATCTAGGCGCAGGTCACTGTTTGACCTTAGGGAGCGGGCTGGGGTGTATTTGGTGATTAGTGAGGACAGGTAGTGGGGCGCTGAGTTAGTGAGGGTTTTGTAGGTAAGGATAAGGATTTTGAACTTAATTCTGCAGTGGATGGGGAGCCAGTGAAGGGACTCGCAGAGGGGAGCGGCAGAGACAGAGCGGCGGGTGAGGTGAATTAGCCTGGCGGAGGCGTTCAGGATGGATTGTAGGGGGGAGAGGCGGGACAGAGGGAGGCCAGATAAGAGATTATTGCAATAGTCGAGTCGGGAGATTACCAGGGCGTGTATGAGTTGTTTTGTGGTGACAGCGGTAAGAAATGGCCGAATTCTGGAAATATTACGCAGTTGGTATCGGCAGGAGGAGGAAAGAGACTTGATGTGGGGGATGAAGGAAAGAGCAGAGTCCAGTGTAACTCCAAGACAGCGAACTTGGTTTGATGGGGAGATGGTGATACCCTCCACCGTGATAGAGAAGTCAGGAGGTGGGGAGGCATTAGAGGGAGGAATAAGTAGGAGCTCAGTCTTTGACATGTTGATCTTTAGGTGGTGGGAGGCCATCCAGGAGGAGATGCCAGATAAACAGTCACTGACTTTTGAAAGGACAGGGGGAGAGAGATCAGGGGTAGAGAGGTAGATCTGAGTGTCATCAGCGTAGAGGTGGTAATTAAAGCCAAAGCTGTTGATGATTTTGCCCAGGGAGGAGGTGTAGATGGAAAAGAGCAGAGGACCAAGGACAGAGCCTTGAGGTACACCAACAGATAGAGGCAATGAAGAGGAGGAGTTACCAGCAAAGGACACACAGAAGGACCTGTTGGATAAATAGGAGTCAACCCAAGCAAGTGCAGTGTCACCGAGACCCAGAGAGTTGAGGGTCTGTAGAAGGAGGGGTGGTCAACAGTGTCAAAAGCAGCCGAGAGGTCAAGCAGGATGAGAATAGAATAGTGGCTGTGTTTTTTAGCAGTTAGGAGGTCGTTGGTGACTTTGGTGAGGGCAGTTTCAGTTGAGTGTAGCGGACGGAAGCCAGATTGCAGGGGGTCAAGTAGGGAATTGGAGGACAGGAAGAGGGAGAGGCGGTTGAAGACTAGTTTTTCTAAGAGCTTTGATGTGAAGGGAAGCAGGGATACAGGGCGGTAGTTGGATGGAGAGTTGGTGTCTAGGGATGGTTTCTTTAGTAAAGGGGTAACTAGCGCGTGTTTGAAGGAGGATGGAAAGGAGCCAGTGGAGAGAGATAGGTTGAAGATGTGTGTGAGAGCAGGGGTGAGGGAGGAGGAGAGGGGAGGAATTAGATGTGAGGGAATGGGGTCGAGCGGGCACGTGGTGAGATGTGAGGAGGACAATAAGGAATTGACTTCCTCCTCAGTGGTTGGGAGGAAGCGGCAGAGGGTGGCAGAGGGGACCTGTGGGAGTGGAGGTGGCAGATAACTATCTTGTGTTGGGATGTTGCTTCTGATAGTTAGAGTTTTACTGAGGAAGTAGTCTGCCAGGTCTTGAGCGCTGAAGGCAGCTGAGGGGGGAGGTGCAGGTGGGTGGAGGAGGGTGTTGAAGGTGGACCAGAGCCGTTTAGGGTTGGAGGACAGCGTAGATACAAGAGATGAGAAGAAGGATTGTTTGGCCAAGTGGAGGGCAGAGGTGTATGACCGGAGAATAAACTTGAAGTGAACAAAATCAGCTTCAGAGTGGGATTTCCTCCAGGCACGCTCTGCTATTACCGCATCGGTCAGGAACAAGCGCAGGTATGCCAGGGGGTTGTCTAGTTCAACGTCCACTTTTATACCAGGTGCTCCAGTAAATGGGAACCTTGGGGGCGCTGCATTTTCTGCACCATCAATACAGCACCAAGTTGGAACGTCGCTGAGCGAAGCATCAGATTCCTCATAGTCATCACTTTCAGGGTCTGAGGATGAATCGACCCACGAGTCACTGTCGCTCGGTTCCGCAAGCAGTTCGTACTCGCTGTCGCTGCTCTCAGGCTGCGCTGCAGCCGCTTTGGAGGTACAAGCGCACTTTTTGGACGCCATGACCGTAAAAACCGCTGTCAGGACACAGGACCACTCACTAGGGATACCTGGGGATGTATGACACAAAGTAATCCTGACAGAATGCATTGCACCTGTCAGGATTTTATACAATCTAATTTTTAATTTTTTTTTTTTTACAGGTTTCAAATTTGCCGCCTGGTCACGCCCCCTGTGTCGCGTGGCTCACTGGGAGCGGAACCAGGAAGCAAGTCACACGCCGACGCTGCAATCACACGGAGGTGACTGCAGAGACGGCGAGGGAGCGCTGGATGCGGTGAGTATACAGTCCGAGTGTGGCTCGGGGGTACCGATCGCGGTAGCAAAATTTAACCCCGAGTCACACTCGGGATTACCGCCAGGGAGGTTAAGGGCGTGTGTTTAGGGGCAGAGTTAAGGGCTGGGTAGGGGTTAGGTGGAGTAACTGGTGGCGAGTAACTCTTATGGCCTGGTTAGTAGCTTGGGACTTGAAATTTTGAGCCCTGATATATATCATTGATATATATTTATTTACTCTGAGTTTGCTGAGACGCCAATAGGAAGAGACGTCAACTGGGAGTGCAAAAAGGTCCTGTATAAATATTTATTAACCCCAGTGTGCTATCACAATTTTATTGGTTTTTACTCCTGTGATCCTGCAACCTTCAGTTATACCTTCAATCTCGCTATCACTGGGATTTTGTTTATTTACATCGTTTCTGGTTTTATTGTTATTGTTCACCCCCAGCGCTTGGGACTTATATTTGTTAAGTTTGGGCCCCACCATGGTTTATGCTGGGATGCCATCCTGACAGATCCTTTGTACCCAAAGCATGTTGTGATGTTGTGACTGTAATCACTTGAGACTCGGGTCGCATGGACCTAAAGATGCTTTGGGGAGGTGTAGGCTTGATGTTTCATGTTATTCCCCAGCCTTGTCCTGTGTTAAAGTCAACCTGGACCCTCTGTGCCAGATTTCCTGATGTCTGTGTTTTATTATTATTCCCTGACATATTTCTTTGCAGTGTCGTGTTGTTTACACTGTGTGTTTTCCCTTATATGTATCTGTAAGTCATTGATTCCTAGGTTTCCTTATGCTTCCATCCTACCACCAGGATCTGGCTTAACCCTTTCCCGCCACGTGGCGTACTATGCCAGCCTTACCGCTGCAGGGTGGCATAGCACGCCCTGCATGCATCTATGGGCTGCAACAGTCCCGTCCACCAGTTGGCCACCATTATTGGCTGCTGCAGGATGGCCTGAACTCAGGCCTTCGCCATGCAGCCAATGATGAGCACCGCGCGTCAGCTGCATAGGTGGGCCGGAAGAGTAGCCCACAACAGCAGCAGCCGGCAAGCGGGTCGTACTAGTAAGCCCCACTGGCATTAACGCCCCACCATCAGGCAAAACCTGCCCAGTTGTAAGGGGTTAAACCAGATTTCTCTGTCCCCTTCCCTAGCCTTTGTTTGTTATGACAGGGCATGTGTTGGGGAGGGGGGATTTTATTGGGAGTATGCACAGTATGGAAACACCCTGGCATCTTTTAGCATTGTATTCTACCACCTCCCTGTCTGTGTTTGCAATAGAATGAATTTATTTATAGTTTATAACGTTTTGTTTTAACCCTATAAGAAGCTCCGGCTATTAACTGGGTGGGTTTGGGCCAGAATCAGTACTCATTTGGGATACTGACAGCGAGGGGACCATTTCAGCACATGGAAATCCATCCTGGGTACTGATCCCCACATTACACATGTTGAACATCACTGATTTCTAGTTGCAGGTTTCTCAATCCTTAGTGCATGTTCTCCCAGGGCCGCCATCAGGGCATTATGCCCCATGCTGCCGTAAGGGGCCCGGGAGGCCCAGTCCGTCGTCAGCAGTGCCCTTTTTAACAGCTCCGGTATCGGACTCGGAGTCCGAATACAGAGCTGTACTTGGTCTCCTGGGTTACTGGCTGGGTGGGCCAAGCAGCGTGCGTGTGCCTCCCAAGCACACTGCTTTGGCACCACCCCCTCCAGTCACGTGTGTGACACACGCATCACACACAAGTGTAGCTGCAACGGGCGGCCCAGGAGCAGTAGGGAGAAGAAGAGAGAAGAAGAGAGAAGTAGGGAGAAGAGGAGAGAAGAAGGGAGAAGGAGAGAGAGAAGGAGGAGCAGAGGACAGGGGCAGAAGACGGCGGAGTGGTGAGCCAAACCAGGGCCCAGCCAGACCCCAAGGCCCAGCCAGGGCCCAGCCAGACCCCAAGGCCCAGCCAGGGCCCAAGGCCCAGTCAAACCCCTGGGCCCAACCAAGGCCCAGCCAGACCCCAGGGCCCAGCTAGACCCCAGGTCCCAGCAAGACCCCAGGGCCCAGCAAGACCCAGGGGCCCAGCCAAACTCAGCCTTTGTTGGGCTCTGGGCCCAGCCAAGCCCAGGCCAGCCCCAGGGCCCAGCCAAGCCCAAATACCATCATACAGACAGCACATTTCTGAGAGTTTTATTGCTGTAGCCAGGGCCCAGCCAGACCCCAGGGCCCAGCCAGACCCCAAGGCCCAGCCAGACCCCAAGGCCCAGCCAGACCCAGGGCACAGCCAAACTCAGCCTTGGTTGGGCTCTTGGCCCAACCAAGCCCCGGAGCCCAGGCCAGCCCCAGCCAAGCCCAAAGGCCATCATACAGACAGCACATTTCTGAGAGTTTTATTGCTGTAGAGCTCTGTGATATGCTCATACACAGCGCACATTACTGTGAGTTTTATTGCTGTGGAGCTCTGTGATACGCTCATACACAGCGCACATTACTGTGAATGTTATTGCTGTGGTAATGTGTTATGTCCTTTTTTTTGTTTTGGAAGGGGGCAAAAAGCTGTTAAAGGTTGAGGAAGTTTACGAGGGGGCCCCATCGTGAGGTTTCAGTAAGGGCCCCATCATTTCTGATGGCTGCCCTGTGCCCTCCATAGGGTATATCTGAAAGGACAAAGAGGTTAATGAATTACTGAAACATTTGGGATTGAAATTGTATTTGATACAGTATTGTAGTAACCAGTGGCATCACAAGGGGTGCGGACAACACCTGGGTGACACTCTCTGGGTCACTGGAGGGGGGGTGACACCAAGCCCTAGTGACATTACTGAGAGGTACTCCCTTGCCAACAAGCTGTCACAGTAAATGCGCACCAATACCGGCGAGAGGCACTTTGCCTGCTGCCATGTTTGTCTGCAACAAGTCTTTCATGCAGAGCGACCAACTCAGCAAGCATGTGAAGACTCACAGCGTGGGGGCAGGAGTAGCCGGCTCTGCAAGGGGACAGGCAGCGTTGGCAAAAGAAAAAAAAGGCAGCAACACGGACAGCCCATCCTGACATCGGAGCACCTCTAACAATGCTTGCCAGGCCGAGCTGGGCAGACTCCCCTTACTTCTTGCAGTACAGAAGAGGGCGCTATCATACTGGGACCATCTAAACATCAGCAGTCTCAACTCATACCACCATAAAGCCCTACTGGCCAACAAGGACCATCCAAAACCATGTGGGCTGCAAAAACTCATATCCACCCTGATCATCCAAAGCCCCCATGAAGGCAACCTGACAAAATATCAAATAAAGGCCCTAATTAACGATTCCAGGGCAAACTATATCAGAGAATGGAGACATGATATAGCAAACTCCAAGAAACTCACCATTTACCAATCCTTACAGAGGGAATACAAACTGGCCCCATACCTGGAGGTACTACAAGACCCCAAGGACAGACAGATCCTGAGCCGGTACAGACTGAGCGTCCACAGCCTGGAAATTGAATCAGGGCGGCATAGACAGACCTACAAGCCCAGGGAGAATAGACTGTGCCAGCATTGTGACCAGGAGGCCCTGGAAGATGAGGTCCACTTCCTCCTACAGTGCCCCAAGTACTCAGCACTGAGGGAAACTCACTTCCAGAGACTCTCCGCTCTCATCCCGGACTTCACCTCTATAGAAGAGACGAGGAAACTCCACATCATACTGGGAGAAGAGGAGCCGGCGGTGAAAATATCTGCCCAATACGTCGCAGAATGTCACAGACTGAGAGGAACATGAGAGATCCTGGACTTATAAATCCCCAACACGGACTCGCCCCCATCCCCCTTCACATTATCCCTTACCCCTGATAATGTCCATGGACTTGCCCATTCCCCCCCATATATATGTCCCACTACCCCCCCCCCTCCCCATATGCTTTGGCAATGCTAAAATGTATTTGGTCCTGCCAATAAAGCTTATTTTGATTTGATTTGATTTGATTTGACATTCCCTCAAGCTGCTGTACCCCTCCCCCCGAGACAGGAATGGGATTAGAGTGATTCACTCACCCCCTTTTTCCCTTTCCCTCCAGCCCCCTTTCTGTCCTCAAAGCACCCCCTACTATCTCCAAGAAAACAAATTGTTTCCAGTCTTACCCAGACCAGAGGGGAGACACAGGCACACCGAGCTCATGGAGCAGGACCAGCGTGTCAGGGACTGAATAATAAGCTGACCTATTAGCTGATGAAAAAGCAAAAAAAGTGAATTAAGTATAAATTTTATGAATTTCATTAAATCTTATTTATCTCTTCCTTTTTATATATACTGTGGAATGGTTAACCCTTTCAGTGCCAGTAATGGCAGCAAAGTTTCCTGGTTATAGCACACCAATGATTAATCTGGATTCATATTATATGATTTCTTGCTTTTTGAAAACTTCTGTGATTTTTGTTAACATGTACTTTTAACAGTTTCTGTGTTTTGATTACTGTTACCGTAGTAACTTGACGGGACGGGCATGCGTGACGTCACACGCTGCGATGTGATGCCGGTATGCCTCCAGTATCCGAGTGCACCCACGTAGAGCGCATTATGGCCATGGGTAATTCGATTGGTGACTGCTATTTTGTTATTTCTATATACAGTATACAGCAATTAGTCATATCGCTGTAACTTTGACAATGACTCTTGCGAGAGCCAAAACATTGGTACTTCTAAATATGATTTAATAATTTTTTTATATTTTATCTTCCAAGTGCGGTCACATCTATGGTTATTTTGTATTACAGCTAGGCCGAGCTCTGTTTTTTTTGTTATTTTGAATTTTTTTAGTGAAAGGTGTCACTGGAACCCTGCTTGATATATATATATATACACACAAAACACCAGGAAAGAGCACTCCATATAAATGACCACCTTCATCCACCATTTTCTGCAACAAAAAAAACACATTTCAAAAATTCAAAAAACCTGACTGAGGTAAAATGATGGGGATTCAGTTTACAGAGTATGATCATAGTTTGCGTAAGCCTGTCTCAGTCGCCAGTGTACCCCATCGTTGACGGGTCCTATCTAACTTGACTGTATCTGCACTTACAGGATCAACTCACCATGGAGCTCCCCAGCAGGCACTGGCCTTTATAGGCTGTCACGGTGGGACACACCCATTAGCAGGGAGGGGTGCATACCCATGAGAGTAGTCAGCTCTCCATACAAACCACAGGGGGGTTGCACTCAACCTAAACTCGCAATATAAGCTTATGTAAGCTAAGCGTGTGCATCTAAGACATTAAATGCAAAGCACCAGGAAAGAGCACTCCATATAAATGATTTGGTTAGAAAGGACCTGTCAACGATGGGGTACATTGGCGACTGTGACGGGCTTAAGCAAACTATGATCATACTTTGTAAACTGAATCCCCATCATTTTACCTCAGCCAGGTTTTTTGAGCATTTTTAAAACTGTGTTTTTTTTCACAGAAAATGATGGAAGTAGGTGGTCAATAATATGGAGTGCTCTTTCTTGGTGTTTTGTATTTGATGTCTTAGATGCACACGCTTAGCTTTGAGGTTGAGTGCAACCTTTTGCTGTTTTGCATTTTATATATATATATATATATATATATACATATACACACACACATACTCCACACAATCTGCCACTCTATCCCATGAGCTATTTTATCCTAATATCAACAATTCCTCACAGTGCTCAAGAAGCTGCTCCTTGCTTAGTGAATACATCTGGGTTCCTTATGAAATTATGGAGGTATCTTACATTTAATAGACTCCCGGCCTTAGCTGGCCCCTACTCACGATTTGAAGCAGCTGTATCCTCACTCTAACCCATCTCCATAGGCAGCTTCACACCACCAGCGTTGCCCCTACCGTCTGTCCCCAGGTGATCGTCCGCTATTCACGCTCTGCTGAATTATATTTAGAGCACCCACCACACTCTGTGAAACGCTCTTATTATATTACCCTGATACTATACTATGTACTGTTTTTTTTTTACCTGTACACTGTGATTACTTTACAATAAGCACAATATGTAAAAATAAATAAATTGGTATTCCTTCCTAGAGTAGGATTTTTTTTAATTCTTGATATAATTCTTGATATAGGTAGGTTTATATCATAAGTTCCTTTGCTTGTTAAGTAATATTGCTCTCCCTACACTTTCTCTCTTTAAGCTGTCTGTAATGCTAGGCCCAAGCCCTCTACTTGTTTTATTTGTAAATTTAAATATATATATATACAGTATTTTTTTATTTTTTTTGCTGAACATTTCAAAGGGAGCTAAAGCCACCACGGTGATCAGAGTGCCCACATTTAAACTCGCATTGACGTCTGTTTGTCAGGTGTCATTTCACAATGTTTGTGCAGTTACGTCACAAGGGGGTGTAGACTGCACCCGGGTGACATCCTCTTGGGGATGATACCATGAGTTACCGCACTGGGTGGCACCAACCCTAGTGATGCCACTGGTAGCAACTGGGGGCACTTCATGGAGAACATGGTTGCATTGCATTTAGTTAGTAAACAGGCTGACTAGGGAACATCAATATGACCTTGAGCCACCACTGACACTTGGTTTCTGAGAAGTACTCATCTAGATCTCACTTATAACAGAAATATGTGCCCAATATATAGTTTGGTTGATAGTGATTGACTGCAAAAAAAAATGATTAATGATTTTTCCATGTGAATATTATGGGGAAGGTTGATACAAACTATATCAGCTTTATTATAAATGCAATTTCTTAGCTCCATGAGCTGATTGTTTCCATTTCAATCTCTCTTGACCTTAGTCATATGTAGTTACATGCATGCCAAAGAGCAAATATAAATAGCTGATTGAATTAACCAAGAGAGAGAAAGTGACATGAAAGATACATAGTTGACTTAGTTGTCTTAGTGATAGAATTGCACAAAGTATGAAATTATATGGTTGAAAATAGGAGAAGCAAACAGGAAAAGAAAAATATTATTAAGAATTATTTTGATAATTACATTCAAAGCAGAAAAATAGTTTGCATCAATGTGAAAAAAAAGAATCCTCAACATTACTAACAAGCACTGAATAACCCTGAAATACAGAAAGAAATAATTTATCGACACAAGAATGCCTGTTTGTGTATGTAATAAATTCTGTCAATAAACTAATAGGATGTATAGCGTTTCCAAAATGATTTGTGAAGACAGTTTTTCTTATTGCACCTACGTTTCCAGCCTTAAGTAAAGGTCACTATTTCCATACTGGGTACACTAGACAAATCATGCATAAATCCTTCATTAATGAATTAATGAAAATAGAAATGTTGAGTTAACTAGATCCCTGGTTGTTTCAGAATTAATTAACAAAATTTAAAAAGGATTGATGTATACCTTTTGGAAATACTTTACATCCTATTACTTATTTGTGAATGTCTTATCAATACATGGAAGTTCTTCTAGAAGACCATATATGGAGCCTGCTGTGCCAAATGTTTCCTTAAGGACCTTGAATAAAGATATGATTTTAATAATCCTGTGTAGAACAAGTGAACGTCTGGCATTGATTAGGCTATAGCAGCACTATGAGCTTAAGTAGTCCTTGCTCACATTCAATGAGGAACACGTAAAATCATATTCACTAAGAAACACTGTTATACACTGCTTAAATTTCCACGTCTACTACAAACAATCAAAGAAAATGCTCACACTGCTGACTTACTTGAAAAAAACACTGACAGTGATGATCTATTCCACTTTGAGACCCTTTATTCAGGGAACAACATTTTGCTCTTAAATCATGGCCTGATGGCGACAGTGAAGAAAAATGTCTGACTGAAGGGTTCTTTCACATCAGTCTGGAGGAAATAATAGGTATATTCAGAATGAGGGACTATACACAAGGACTGCTATGATAAATTGGTACAAGATGGTCCAGGTTTTAAAGGCGACATAAAAATGTTGAGTTGAAAATACTGTGGCATCATTATGAAGATGCAAAGAATGTCAACCAAGAAGTATATTGAACCTACATTGACCATAGGCATTACTGGAATATAATAAAGGGATTATATACTTCACCCTACTATATTTTCTAGGTATATCTTTTCCTTGATCTGATACATCGCATAATCATTCAGACTCTTCAGTATAGTCTCACAAGACAAGTTTCATGGTCTGTTTTTCTATTTTTTTTTTTGAGAAAGTATATTACCAGGAAGGATACATTGAGATTTCTCTTGTTTTCAAGTATGTCCTGGGTGGCGAGTAGGTACCGTTAGGTGTCTTGCCCAAGGACACTTACTGGAGAGGTGCTCTTGCTGGGATTCAAACCTGTGTCTCCACAGGCTCCACGGTTATAGAGAAGTAATGTTACCTCTACTCCACCCAGCCGGTACAATTTACTGGTTATGGTACATGATCGGTTGATCGTACATAAAAAATTCCATATACACTTGACTTTTAAATACTACTTTTTAATCATTCTACAAGGTGGCCGGACCAATAAATCTTTAATCTACTTTACAAAATTATTTTGAAAGTTAAAAAATCATTAACAGATCTTTCTTTATAGCTATCAATATGAGATTGCAACAGAAGTGGAACATAACTTCCATCAAGGCAAACTATTAGCAGAGATATATTTACTCCGGACAATTAAATTACATTTTTTCCCCCAAGGCAGTAACAGAAATATTGTAGCAAGATTCTGTAAAATAATTTATCTAGCCTGAAATCTTAATTGCCCATTGAACTAATCCACAAAATCCATCCGAAATCTTACTTGGTCAGCTGAACTGCTCGCACATTGTCCTGTTTTATATTTTACATTTATTGTGAGTTTTCCAATACATCATTCAAGATAATGTGTAAAGTATTTTCTGTTAGCTGTTAAATGTGCTCAGCTGCAGTTTTTCTGTATTGTCAAATAATAACTATCAGATAAACTATGATTTATTGGATATTGCTTCAGAGTTTTCACTTTATAGAGGCAGCCCACATTATAGGAATTTTCAAGGCAGCGGGTTCTGTTAGTACAATTTTTCTATATCACAGCATTTCTCTTTCATGGAACATTGAATAAAGGCACCCTGTCATCCCCAAAATCATCACATAGGTATTCAAGATGTATTTTCCTAGATTTTAGGTCTGTCTCCCAAGATGGCTCTTGTAAAAACAAAATGTTGAAGCACAGAAGAAAAAAGCCAAGCATTCACTCTCCGGGGGATTTTTTGTTTTATCTTTATTTATTTACTGATTTTTACCTGTCAAAACCTTTTAAGTTATTTAAACCTATTATTTATTCCCATACATCTTTCATTCCCATGAACACTGCTGCACCAAGATCCTCAGCTGAAACAATAGTAAAAAGCGTTGAAGGGTCTTCCCTTATGTCACTTTTCAGCTTTTTTATCAACTTATCTTTAGAAATGTAATTATCGTTTTAAAAAATGCAGAATTCAGAGGACGCTACTTCAATAAAGTTTTATTTATTACAAAAACACCTTATTTAGGAAAAAGCATAGGATTTTGTTATAAAATATGATCATATATTGCATAAGTCTTCCACAACTTCGATGTACCCCTAATCACTGCCCTTACGAGATTAATTCCCTTACTTTGAAAACCTTTTCACTTTTTTAACCTTTCAAACAATTGACACAAATACATCACAATAGATGATTTTGCCTGAGAATTTGCACCAGTTCACAACTTATTCATCTTATTATGTTTTATGAAAATAAGTGATATAACTGTATGTACCGTAGATACTCGAGTATAGCATGACCCGAATATAACGCAATGGATAGAGATTTATTATGAAAATGAGAGAATACTCAAGACTCGAATATAACGCGAGGAGCAAAATTTTACTCTACCGGTAAACAATTAAGATCCTTCCAGGGTCTCTTAACACAGTCAGGCTACCCCTCAGGCCAGGGTGCTCTGCTTTAGAATGATTGCAGTTGTAACCAAGTATGAAACCACCGGCCACCCATCTTCTTTACTAGCGATTAGATGGCAGACGGAGGTGAGTGTGGTGAAAGATTGGCTTAAACCGAGCGTGCCCTCTAGCCGTGATGGATCCCACCTCTCCCGAATCCGGGAGTTCCTGGAATGTTTGCAAGCATCAGGGAGCCCGCATTCACTTCAGTGAGACTACCGGAATTTCCAGGAGACTTGGGATCCAGAGCAAGGCAAGTGTTTTTTTTTTTTTACATGCAATGCAGATGTCTCGAATATAACGCGACCCCTTCAATTTTAAGGTAGATTTTTGTCACCAAAATCTAGCGGTATACTCGAGTATCTACAGTATGTGTTTCCATTTATTGAAAATTGATAGATATTGAATGGTTATATTGCTGTATATTTATAAAATCCCATAGTTCACCTAATTAGCTGTGAAATTGAATACTATACCCAAGTGCTTTCATTTTGCATGGATATACTTGGTATGGGAAGTGTGACTAATACTAATCTTTTGGAGGCCATTTGTGATAAATTGTTGCCAAGCATTGAGCACTTTAATTAAAGGAAAACAATTCAAATTAACCATTCACTGACTTACCTGGGAATATATTTGTTGTTACCATAGTAACATACATATAGCAACAACCATGGTTTGATGAGACATCGCACGGAAAGTGAACTTGCTTTTGAAAGACGGAAACAGAAGACGCTATCCCCGATATCTGAAGCCCTCAAGAAACTTTAATCTTTCTTCTGGGATTCCTGCATGGTTGTTTGTGGTTTTGGTCTGGTGTCTCATCTGCTGTCCTGATTGGGATCAGCATATGCAATGCAGGTGTCTTCTGTAGTGAGCACTTTAGTAGGCTGCTGATTGGAGAGATATCTTATGGTGGGCCTTGTGGATGCAGATAAAAAGGACACAATGATCAAGTTGCCCAACTGAAAAAGCAGCTCCAATTCAGATTCCAACCCCAACACTAATCCTAAACCTAAAGTAACCCTGGTCCTAAAAGTAACCCTAACTCTAAAAGTAAACCTAAATTCAAATTTGAAAATTTTTGATTGCTCCTGAAAAATGCTACCGAAAACCGATGCTAGGTGTCGAATTTGGAAGTATCTGAATTTGAGCGTCTTTTTTATTCTACAACTTAATCATTTTGTCCCTTTCTTCACTTGACCACAAGGTGGCGACTTTACTATAGTAAACCAATTGGAAAGGACCCACTGGATAAATGATTAAGCTTTTGTCTATTCGTCACAGGGTATTTTCTCACTATGTTGTAAGATTCGTGAAACCGGAGGAATGTTACAAAGCTCATGTGTTATTATTCATTAACATACAGTCAGAACACTCACATGTTAAGCCTATTTAAATATGCTATATATAGATAAGACTTGTTAACACTGGTTTATGCAAAGTAGCATGTTTCAATCTCAAACCATGCAATTTTAAAATGGCATACAATTCTGGGCCATTTAGATAACAAGAGTTATAAATAAGCCAGGATTGACATGACTGCAATTTTCCTCCAGGCCTCAATTACTGGGATGGTGACCTGATACAAGTACAGATGGAGGTGGGAAGATCACAGCTAGGGTGGAGGGGAAATAAACGAATGGCTGTTTTTAACATACATTTCTTTCCTTTTCATCTTTTCTTCCACATTCACAATACTGTTTATATCATTAAATAAAGGCTTTTCTGACAAGTTGACAATCTTCAAGCTTTTACACACACTTTTTGTTCCATTTCTTTTCGTAAAATTGGCACCAAGCAACATTTTGTATTAATGTAGGTGCTGTGGGAGTACGTGAAATACGAATCTAGATATTGCCATTTGAAAAATATATTTAACCTCTGCCCTACCGCCAGGTCATCTTATTCACAAGCTGGAATATATTCAGGGTAGCAATTCAAATTATATAAAGTGGTTCTGTACATTACATTGCTTTGTGGTAAAAGGAAACTATCACAGTTATATATAATTAGGTATGGTTAAACACAAATAAAATCATGATATTTTATTTAATGTAGTGACCAGTTTGTATGACATTATATGACTATGATTACTGTGTTTGGATGGAATCCTCAGCTATGCTTTGTATTTTCTAGATGCATGCGTGTAGTATTTTTTATCATGCTTTACTGAGGACAGGAAGAATACGATATCTCGATAAATATGAGAAATAATTCCAGCATCTAAACTTAATATTTTCCATTACTGGTCAATATTTTTTAGAATTATTTAAGGAGCAATTTTACCATGAACACATTTACTTTAGTCAGGAATGCTGCAAATACAACATAACATGTAACCAATATATCTATCTCTACCTCCAATGCTAGTGGACTGGTACTGTTTATTGTTTTATAGGAGGTGATTATGCCCAAGAGGATTGTTTTTATGTTTTGTTAAGTTTTTTGTGTTTTTTATGTTTTGATTGAGGGGAAACTGATTATCTTCGGAAAGGTTGCCCTTACCTCCATAGCAATTGTCCATAATTAAGGTGACAAATGCGATTCGCGATATCATTTCCGGCGCTGGACGACTCTGGGTGGCGATTTGTCACGTCCGGTGCACTGGAAAGTGCTCCAGTGTTCTTGTTTTTCCCTTTTTGAGGACTATATAAAGAGGACTTACCATCTGGACTCCCAAGCTCTTAAAGTCATTGCACGAAATGCGTCAAGCAGGTGCTCCGCTTCATTCTCTGGGTGCTGATCTATCCACGAGAGTTTCTGGTCCGGTGATGCCCGATCTGAAGGTGGGATCCATCATAAGATGAAGGCTCTCCAAGATACTGAACTCTGGCGTGTGGTGACTACCTAATGTGTTCATATGCTGTTTTTGCACACGTATTCATTTATGTTGTGCCACTTTGATTGTGAGTGGTTCCAATCATATGTTTTATTTGTTTATTAAATTTGTATGTATTTATACTATGTTGTGCTCTCTATGGGCCATATTAAATTCTTTGCCCGCAATGTCCAGCATTATCGTGCAAAAATTAACGTGATATTCGGATCCGAATGCATTTTCTCATCAGTCAAAAAATAATGTTAGTAAAAAAGCGCGCAAAACGAAGTGTAATACGTGCGCAGTAACGTTGCGCATGTAAATCTTGCGCGGACTGTTTTTTTCACGGGATTCAGCCAATCAGAATTAAGAACCTTCATTGACAGCAATTCACCTTAATTGACTCACTAACGATTTTGAGCCTGTCAAAATAAATCTGAGTATACATGCTGCAGCAATAAAAAAAATATGCACGAATTCACAATTTTTTTTGTTTGGGTATGTGTAGAATGTGTAACTATACTGTGCTGTATTTTTTTTTGTGCTGATGTATTTTGTTTCGGCCAGAACGTTCAGATTTGCAGTTAACGCCAGGTTTTCAAAGATATTAAAATTATGCGTGCAAACGTTGTTCGTAGGAAGTTGCGCATCTATTGAAATACCATCCGCTTAACGCATTTGCGCTCACAATGTTAAGTATAGGACGCGCACAGTTCACCACGCTCACGCAAGTCCATCCGCGTTAAACGATAACGCGCATCGTTTGCGCAAACATTGAAATACGACGTTCTGCGCAAATGGTTTTGTCCTCACGCAAATGCGCATTGTGTGTGTGAGGGGTGCTTGAGCTTCTGTGATAGGTGGCTATATACACAACAATATTTGTTTTATTTAAAATGCCATCTAGTTTTAGGCTAGCGTCAGACGAACGCAGTCATCACGTCCGTGTCGCCGCACAGTTAAGGCCCGTGTCAGACGAACACAGTGATTACGTCCGTGTTGCTGCACAGTTTAACGTCCATCGTAGCATAGAATCCTGATCAATAGAGACCCCCACACGAAGTATATGTGCACCAAACTGCGCACGCACTACGCACGTGGCAAACGGATGCAAGTTAGGCAAGAACTTAAAACCGCTAGACGGACGCGCAGAGTGCGCCACGTCCGCGTAACGTTCTGTGTGGATGAGATGTCAGATTCAGAGCATTTGCGACATCCAGCACCTTGACACAATAATGGCTTTTCATATCCTTTTCAAATTTTTATAATTTTTCATATTAAGTTTATTTCCCATAGTTCCCTTTTATTTCTACGTCCGTCAAAACAAATGGATCGTGTGGTGCCTACAGTATCTTCCGTCAGTATGTCTGTCCGTTATGCACGCACGCAGAGTGCGCTCAGACTGCGTTCATCTGACATTAGCCTTCACATCCATCGTAGCATTGATTTGTGATCAACAGAGGCCAACACACTAAGCACCACACAGGTGGCAATGGACGCCATGTAGGCCTTGACGTAAAAGCGCTACGATGGACGCCCAGAGTGAGCCGCGTCCGCATAGCGTCCTGTGTGTGTGATGATGCAACGTCAGATGCAGCGCATTTGCGACGTCCATCACGCTGTTGCTCAGAGGTTTTTTTTGGTCTGGCTGACCGTACCTGTATTTTAATCTTAATTAATTTTGATTCCCATATTTCCCTTTTTTTTCTACATCTGTCAAAAAAAACGGACCGTGTGGTGTCTACAGTATCTGCCATCAGTACGTCTGTCCGTCCGTTATGAACACATTGCATAGTGCGCTCAGACTGCGTTCATCTGACATTAGCCTAAGTCATATTTTAGACATTTGAATTGTTTTAGTCTAGTGTTGGCCAACTAAATCTCACAAACATTTTAGTCTACTAAATCTATAGTAGAGTTACGCAACGAAAATTTTATGGCGTTAAAGTGTACAGCATTGTTTAAGCATTTCTCTACAATTTCCGCATCATTATATATTCCTGGAGTAAACCTCTATTAACATGTTATTATATAAGGCATTGATGTCTATATTTATTAAAAATATATATAAAACCAAGTCTCACAAAGAAAGAAGAATATGACCTTGCTTGTTTCACAAAAGCCCAGTAAATATGCATTGATTATAACAACTTGCATATGACATTCTTCATTCTTTCAAGCACAAGTGCACTTGTTTTAAAAAATATATATTATAGCACTAGAAAGTGCAGAGGAAGACAACTAAATTAATAACGTGAATGGAAGATTTACGTTATGAAGGAAGGCTAAAAAGTTTAAACCTGTTTAGTTTAGAGAAATGGAGCCTTAGAGGGGATCTGATTACTTTATATAAATCTATACGGGGCCATTATAAACCATTGTCTGGAAACCCATTCATTAATAGGACTATACTGGACACAAGGTCACCCATTTAGACTAGAGGAAATGAAATTCAGCCTATAGCATAGGAAAGTTTTTTTTTACAGTGATAATAATAAAGCTGTGGAATTCTCTGCCTGTTGAGGTGGTTGGGTCAGAGTCAACACCGACTATTAAACGACGACTGCATGACTTCCTGCAAAAAGAGAATATTAAGGGTTATAGTCTTCTTTAACTTGTGGGTAAAAGCTGCTTGATCCGTTGAGAAATCTGACTGCCATTCTGGGGTCAAGAATGATTTTTTTCCCACTATGTTACATATTGGTGAGCTCTTCAGACTGTTTTTTTTTTCGCCATTTCTAGATATACTGCAGTAGGTATTGTGTGAAAGGCTGAACTCAAAGGACAAACTTATTTTTTTAGGCCTGTGTAGCTAGGTAAATGCAACTTTAAAATATTAAAAACCTGTGTTGACTGTAATGTCACTGCACATGTCATCTGAACATTAATCAGTTCCCTCTTGATATTAGTTCTCATTGGATTGCTTTCCAAATAGTTCTTCCAACATTTTCTTCTGTTTTCAATAGTCAACGAATATGTCAATAGATTTTAGTCATAATTTTAGTCATTGAAAAAATGTAGTCCGCTATGTCTTTGACGAAAATTATTATGACTAGCTGCCAAAACCCAACCATCCATTGACAAAAAATACATATGTATTCAAATACCCAGGAGTCATATGAGGGTCCATTGGTTGATTCGTATCACACCTAAATAACCAGGGTGGATTATAGAATTGTTCTGGCCTGCAAATAATGGAAGAACTCATAATCCCTATTAATTATGTGCAGGTGATAATTCTTTAGTACATTGAGGTGGAGCAATTTAGGAGCTATATGGTAGTTGAGAAATTCCCAAGCTTCCCTTATACATTTGGGGAATCGCTTAAAAAAAATCATAGATGGCTAAACTGACAATAGACTTCCACTGCCACCAGCCACACAGTCAGTATTATTATACTTTTCAATTTTCTTTGTTTAATTGGCACGTTTGGGTGTTCTCCCATTTGCTTCTTCCGGTATATGTTATATATTGAGGGAGTAAGGGGATACTCTATTTGAGATTCACCTCAAATGTCCCTGAATCTCGATTCCTCTAAACCCAGTCAAGAAAACACAATCTACAATAAAAATACTGTAGATACTCGAGTATACCGATAGATTTTGGTGACAAAAATTTACCTTAAAATTGGAGGAGTCGTGTTATATTCGAGACATCTGCATCGCATGTAAAAAAAGAAAAACTTGCCTTGCTCTGGATCCCAAGGCTCCCGGAAGTCTCACTGAAGTGAATGCGGGCTCCCTGATGCTTGCAAACACTTCAGGAACTCCCGGATTCGGGAGAGGTGGGATCCATCATGGCCAGAGGGCATGCTCGGTTTAAGCCAGCCATTTAATCGTTAGTAAAGAAGACGGGTGGCTGGTGGCTTCATGCTTAGTAAGAACTGCAATCATCCTAGAGCAGAGGACCCTGGTCTGAGGTGTAGCCTGACTGTGTTAAGAGAACCTGGAAGGATTTTAATTGTTTACGGGTACAGTAAAATTTTGTTCCTCGCGTTATATTCGAGTCTTGAGTATTCTCTCATTTCCATAATAAATCTCTATCCATCATGTTATATTCGGGCCCCGCTATACTCGAGTATCTATGGTATGTACTCTGCTATATCCACGCTGTTCACAGAAAATCCTTACTCTCCAATCCAGTACTTACAATCACCCCAGCCACAGACAGGCCAGGTACGGTGATAAAAAAAATAACCTCATGGTATGTTTGAAGTTAAAACAAACTTTACATATTACTTGTAACCTACTAAACAGACCAGTAATGCTTGCACAATATCTGGAAGTAATTTGGCTAATGCCATTCATTAATTTTTTTCTTTGATGTGTTTATTCTGCACATTATGGTGTTTTTCACATGAGTTTGGATTGAGTATCATATTAATGTTATCATCAATTATCTTTTCATCTACCGTTTATAATTCAGTACCCGAGCAAATATGATCTATAAACCTGATAGACAATACCAAACATAACATTGCAAAATCAATATTACCCATTCCAAATAGATCTAGCTAAATTCAACACGTTAGAAACGGAAATGTTAAAAACTATTTTATACATTGTGTCCTGTACTCGTTTTCCTTAGTTCCACTTACTATAAAACTGCAATAACTTACACTGTGAACATTACGCAAAAACAAAGAGTTATATGCATAAATATAAAAGGAGAATTTGAAAGGTCTTTTTTCCTCATTGTTCTTGGTATAACAGACACTTGTCTTGCTCACTACAGAAATGAAAACTTTAAAGAAATGCCAAAGAAATAGAGCAAAAGATCCAGCAAGTAAGAATATCCTAATATCTTTTTAGTGCAGTACAAGCTAAATCCTGCCTAAATTCATTTTCCAGCAGGATATAGGCTTATGATATTAAATGTACACCATTTATTACTATAAAAAGATTTTTGTCTGTTCAACACTAGACCCGCTGGCTCTCCATTGACATAAATACACAAACGGAGTGTGTATATCTGAAAAATATTCTTGCTAAATGAAAGCAACATCCTATTATTCATATTTACCATTGCCAGTATATGAAGTCCTTTACAAGTAGAAATAAAGATGTGTCAAAAACATTGTGTTCAATGTCTGTCATGCTGCCAAGTTTTTAACCATCCATAGACTTTTTAAAACAGTTATTTTTACAAATATTTTTGTCTAGGAAATGATGGTAAAATGGTTAAGAATATAGATAACATTAAGTTGTTGCCTTGGCCTGGTTATAGTAAGCATGGAGAACTCAGGACATACTGGAAAATTAGAGAAATCACAATGTATCCTTCCTAGTAAAATACTTTATAACTAAATAAGGCTCAAGGACCTATCCGAAATATACAACTGCTGTACACAAGTCAAAATAGACACTTCTTAATAAATTACAATACTATCATAAAGGATATTTTCTCTCACCTTTGAGATGCCAAACTCCTGACTTATGGTTTTGGTGGAGTTTATATCTTTATCCAGTGCTTTTATAATATTCAGTATATTTATATTCTTAAAAACTGCAAATCATTCACCCATTCAATGTAGGGAAATCCAGATGTGGACCCCTTGTTTTGGGGCGTCTAGAGGGGTGTCTGTTATACCCTACTGATGAGGCCCACTGAGATTGGTGGGGTTGCTGCATCTCTCCTGCAGAGAGGACTGCCTTGACATTTCAGTACTAGCCACCCTTTCTAGGTGAAAGCAGTCTAGAAGATATTCTTCTCTGTACTAGCACCATCAAGCTAAAGCCTTGTGAGACTTGAGAGCGGACCCATCGTAGAGCAGGTCACTAGTTCTGTTACTCATTCTCAGGACCCTAACAAACCTTGTTTTTGCTCACATCCAATGAGAGAACAGAAGCCTAACTTTAGCAGCTCTAAATCAAACTTGAAGCAACAGTCGAACAGGATAAAATGGGAAAAGGAGTTGTGTGATTACATATAGAAGAGACAAGATATTAACATCTGAATCACGATCACGAGTTCCCTCAGGCACTCTAGTGGACCAGGTTGCGGGGAAGAATGATGGTGTTTTTCTAGTGGTTTGATTGAAGTTATTAAATGTCTGCTACTCTCTACCACATGGGATAATCAATACTGCGACCAATAAGCAATACTGTGACCAGTCACACAGGGAGAAAAAATGGTCAGATCAAAGATCTACTCGATGCAGAGCAACACAATGGCCATTTAATCTCCTCTCTTGGCATATGATCAATATGGCCCATTTACGTTTTATAAATACACTATATTGCCAAAAGCATTCGCTCACCTGCCTTGACTCTCATATGGATGGGTGAGCGAATACTTTTGGCAATATAGTATATATGAAAGAAAAAATTTGAACTTTTATAAAATAAAATAAAAATGAACAACAATGTTAAAATTACATACATTTGCGATTGTCACAAACTGAGTGTAAGTGAAAGGCAATGCATCCATTCTCAAAATATGGATATAAATTGTTTCAAGCTTTAAGACAGGGTACTTGCAAAATCCAACCTTTAATGACCCCTGCTAACATATTTTCCAAGTATGTGCATAGGAGAGCCAAATAGTATAAAACACAGAAAACCAAATAAAAGGGTCCAGAACATAGTGAAATAAACAGTTCATCTTAAGCATCGTAGATGTATAAAATTTCATTATTCACTCTTAGATAAATAAAAAAAGTAAATCTATTTTATTTATTTATAAAGGATTTTTACCAGGAAGGATACATTGAGATTTCTCTCGTTTTAAAGTATGTCCTGAGTTCAAGAACTTTGTTACAGAATATACAAAGCAATAAAATGCAAGCTATTTTTTTAAAAAAAACAGCACAAATATACATATTAAAAGAAAATAAATATAGTCACTATGTTACATGTTTACAGGTGCATTCTGTATCGAGGTATGTTAATAGGGAGCTCTTGAGTGACTTTAGAATGGGGGAAGATTTGATGGCGTCTGGGAGGTTATTCCATAATTGTGGTGCTCTGTAGGAAAATGAGAATCGAGCCACTTTCTTTTTGTATTGTGGTATTGCAAGTAAGGTGCTGGTCCTGGATTGGAGCTTATAGGATGAGGGAACTGCTGGGAGAAGCAGTCTATTCAGGTAGGGTGGTAGCTTCCCAGAAAAGCTCTTAAACACCAGGTTGGAAAGGTGAAGGGTGCATCTAGATTCCAGCGTAGGCCAGTTTACTTCTTTTAACGTGTCACAATGGTGGGTCATGTAGTTACATTGTAGCACAAAGCGGCAGAATGAGTTATACAATGTAGTAAGATTCTGGAGGTGTGTTTGCGGTGCAGCTGCATACACTACATCCCCGTATTCAATAACCGGCAAAAGCATTTGCTGTACAATCTGCTTTCTTACCACGGGGCTCAGGCAGGATTTGTTTCTGACAAGAAAATATATACGAGTAGTATCTGCAATGAAATCACATATACATAGTGCAGACTGTAACAATAAAATAATCAAAAGCCCCGCTGGAGTGACACTCACAGGATATATAGGTTATACAGGCACATAGTAATTTTACCGCTCCTGGATGGAATCATACACACTGGAGAACCATCTCCTGGTATCCCGCAACCCAGACTGCAGCAAGACCTCCCTCCAGTTACCAAGATTAAATGGTAGAATGATCCATGGGCGGATTGCCAAAATCACAAAATGACAGAAAAAGGGGCTTGGTAAAATAAAAACAATTTAATAAAACATAAACATAAAATTGGAACACAATCCAACGCGTTTCGCCTTGAAGACTTCATCAGGGATGGTGTGTTTATCCACAATATCACAATATATACCATACAGTATCCAAAAAGTCCCTCCTACGACCACAGGGACTTTTTGGATACTGTATGGTATATATTCTGATGGAATATATTCTGATGGGTTGCTGGATTCCAGGAGATGGCCCACCAGTGTGTATGATTCCATCCAGGAGTGTTAAAATTACTATGTGCCTGTATAACCTATATATCCTGTGAGTGTCACTCCAGCGGGCTTTTGGTTATTTTATTGTTACAGTCTGCACTATGTATATGTGATTTCATTGCAGATACTACTCCTATATATTTTCTTGTTGTATCCTGTCAGCTTTGAGGGGACAGTGCTCTTTTACAGGAAGCAGATACGTATTTTATATTGTTTTATGGGGGTGGTCAGTGTGTTTTTCTTTTGCAGGATTTGTTTCTGTACAGGGCACCTAGTTTGGGGTAAAGTTCAGATGATAGTTTTTCGATGTGGGGCCAAAGGATAGATTTGGGTCTAACCACATACCTAGATATTTGAGAGAAGTGACTGTGGTCAGCGTGTCATTTGATTTTGTCCTGACACATAGATGGGGTGTTTGCAATTTGTGTAGCTTAGGTGCGGTTCCAAAGAGCATCGTAACAGTTTTGTCAGTATTTAGAAAAAGTTTGCTGTGTTTGATCCACTTTTCTATCTCTGTGAATTGTTCTTGCAGCACTGCCTCCAGCTGTGGGAGATTTGGTCTGCTGGTATAGATTACAGTGTCGTTTGCGTACATGTGTACAGTTGAGGCTTTGCAGACGTTAGGCAGATCATTTATGAATATCGTGAATAGCAGGGGGACGAGTATCGAGCCCTGGGGTACACCGCATGTGACTGGGAGGGGGAGGGAAGCGCTGTCAGAAATGGACAAATCTTGCGACCGATCAGATACATGTGATTGAAACCAGGTTAGTTTGCGATCACCAATACCGGAGTTTTTAAGTTTTTGTAATAGGATGTCATGATCTACTGTGTCGAAGGTCTTGGCAAAATCAAGGAAGATGGCTCCAGTTAGGTTTCCTTGTTCCATAACAGCTCAGATATCATTACAAACTTTTAAAAGGGCAGTTGTAGTTGAATGATTTGGACGAAAGCCGGATTGATCTGGGGTTAAATAGTTCCAATACTGATAATAATCACGCAAATGAGTGTGGACACATTTTTCCAGACTTTTTGACATTATAGGGAGCAATGATTGCTAAGCTTGTTCTACAAATGTCAGTATTCCTATTTTATTTAGCTATTGTTCTGTGATGATGAAAAACTCTCTCTATATAAATATATTCTTTATATGAATGCTGTAGCAAAGCATGTGGTCAATTTTTGGCAAACATATTGGTTCACACACCGTCCAATCAATTATATTATGCGATCAATGAATTTAGCGCACTCTTTTCTCTAATTGCTTTGAATTAAGCAAAACAAGTGGTCTTTGATAAAAGCATAATTTCAGCATTTTTTTCTGTTTAGTTTGACGTTTAAGTCATTGGGATAACAAGGAGTTAAACACATGGAAAGACACGATTTTCAAAATCCACAAGACCTCTGATGTTTCTGTCCAAGAAAACCTTCTTTATTTCACTTGGAATAACAACTTCTATGAAAACGTAGGTTTAGGCACTGAGGGATCTGATTTCTGCTGATGTCCTTGTGTCAGCGCCTTTTTCCTCTATTTAACTTAGAAATGGCTCTGTTCTATGCCTCTGCCTTTCCATCAAGGAAGCTAAAATTCCACCAGCCATTCAGGACTTCATTATTTTGACGCCTCAATTCTGCCTGCGGGTTTTTGACCATTCTTTTCAACATGAACCCCTCTCTTTGTTCTTGATATAAAATGTGAAAAAGGGGTGTGTGGCACTAACAGCTCCGGCGAGACCTGTAACTCAAATACTATTCAGGCACACACACCATAATCTGCTGCCAACGGTGGCTATAATTCAGCCGCATGAGCCAAAGCAGTGGTGCAGGGATGTGTTTTGCTACTTCCTTCCTGACTTTGGCCAACTTTATACAACTTGATTTCCTGAGATATAACCCTGGCTACAGTAAATGTCAGTGTGAGTCTCCTGTTCTAATAATCCATAACAAGATGTTTGATATTAGAATAACATTACTGAAAAGACAAAGATATTAAATAGTATAAAACCTAACATCTACGTAAACATATTTAAAATTTCATAGTGATTGAAGCAAGTGTATCCATGCACATAAAGTATGTATGAAGGTAGGGAGGAAAAACAATGCCATTAATGGTCAACGTTTGGGACTTGCTTTACTCCACAGATGCACAGCTACTGAGGCTTCTGGGCAAGACATACAGTTGTGTTCAAAATTATTCAACCCCCACTGAAATTGAGTGATTTGGCCAGTTTGACATTGATTTTGATCATTCAGTCATCTTGCTTACAATTAAATCAAAGAGGCACGTGTAGGTCAGACAAATATAACAAAACATTTATAATGAAATAACCACAAATGTCTTTTCTGTGCTCACATCATTATCAGTTTTATTCAACCCCCAAGTGACATTCAATCTTAGTACTTAGTACAACATCCTTTTACAGTTATAACAGCTTTTAAACGTTAAGCATAGCTTGACACAAGTGTCTTGCAGCGATCTACGGGTATCTTCGCCCATTCGTCATGGGCAAAAGCCTCCAGTTCAGTCACATTCTTAGGCTTGCGCACTGCAACTGCTTTCTTTAAGTCCCACCAGAGGTTCTCAATCGGATTTAAGTCAGGTGACTGCGATGGCCACTCCAAAATGTTCCAGCCTTTAATCTGCAACCATGCTCTAGTGGACTTGGAGGTATGCTTGGGATCATTGTCCTGTTGAAAGGTCCAACGTCTCCCAAGCCTCAGGTTTGTGACGGACTGCATCACATTGTCATCCAATATCTCCTGGTACTGAAGAGAATTCATGGTACCTTGCACACGCTGAAGCTTCCCTGTACCTGCAGAAGCAAAACAGCCCCAAAGCATGATTGACCCCCGCCATGCTTCACAGTAGGCAAGGTGTTCTTTTCTTCATAGGCTTGTTCTTCCTCCTCCAAACATAGCGTTGATCCATGGGCCCAAACAGTTCTAATTTTGTTTCATCAGTCCACAGAACACTATCCCAAAACTTCTGTGGCTTGTCCACATGACTTTTGGCATACTGCAGTCGACTCTTCTTATTCTTTGGAGACAGCAAGGGGGTGCGCCTGGGAGTTTTGGCATGGAGGCCTTCATTACGCAGTGTGCGCCGTATTGTCTGAGCTGAAACTTCAGTACCCACATCTGACAAATCTTTTCTCAGTTCCTCAGCAGTCACACGGGGACTTTTCTCCACTCTACGCTTCAGGTAGCGCACAGCAGTCGAAGTCAGCATCTTCTTTCTGCCACGACCAGGTAGCGTTTCAACAGTGCCCTTTGAATTGAATTTGCGAATGATGCTTCCTATGGTCTCTCTTGGTATGTTTAACATCTTTGCAATCTTCTTATAGCCATTGCCCTTCCTGTGAAGAGTAATCACCTCTTCTCTGGTCTTCCTGGACCATTCTCTTGACTTCACCATGTTTGTAACCACACCAGTAAATGTCTAGAAGGAGCTGAGTATCACAGTCATTTTAAAGCTGCCTAATTGGTGCTTATTATGCTTTATTGCTGCTCCGTGACATCCACAGGAGTTTTCAATACCTGATTGAAAACACTTGAATGAACCTCTGTGTCAGGGGTTGAATAATTGTGTCAATGAAACATTTACTACTGTATTACAAAACCAATTGATGTCATTTTAGTTGCATATGGTTCTTTAAAAAGTCCTTGTAGTATTTCATTCTGAATACAATTACAAATGTACACTAAATTCCCTAAAACCCTTTACAGCATTGGGGGTTGAATAATTTTGAACACAACTGTACGTGTGAAATTTCCACTCACTTTTTGCATTAGCAGGTTTAATTCCCCTATACGCTCATTGCATTAGGGTGTGCACCCATTGAACATTAATTTACTCAAAACCTGTGTTTAGAAGATTTTGTACAAAATGCATATTTTTAGTAGAAATAGCAAGCCTTTAATCAGAGCAGTCAGTTTTTATGTTAGTCATCGTGAACCAGATAAGGGATATCGAAAATGTCAATGTAGGAAGTGAAAGAAGACCGCTTTACCTAATATTAACATGTACCTGGGAAGACAGACACACCCCCTGCGCACACCTACCGTTATTCTTACTGCTATCTTTCACTCAACTGCACCAGTAATCTCACTTTTTTGCCAAAATAGCTAGCCATACCGTTTTCACCCTCTTTCATTTACCTTAGGCTAATGTCAGACGAACGCACTCTGCGTGCGTGCGTGCATAACGGACGTACAGTACGTACTGACGGAAGATACTGTAGACACCACACGGTCCGTTTTTTTTGACGGATGTAGAAAAAAAAGGGAAATATGGGAAACAAAATTAATTAAATTGATGGACATTGCAAATGTGCTGCTTCTGACGTCGCGTCATCACGCACACAGGCCGCTACGTGGACGCGGCACACTCTGTGTGTCCATCGTAGCGCTTTTACTTCGAAGCCTAAATGGCGTCCGTTGCCACCTGCTTGGTGCGTGCGCACTTCGTGTGTTGGTCTCTATTGATCACAAATCAATGCTACGACAGACGTTAAACTGTGCGGCGACATGGACGTGATGACTGTGTTCACCTGACGCTAGTCTTAGATGACCTCCTGGAGGACCAGCCTCACATACCATCTTCACACCTCCAATGTCTCACTCTTCATCTTCACACCGGCAGTGTCTCACCCACCATGTTCAGAGTCTGTTACCCTTCACCTTAACAACCCCAGTGTGTCACCCTCCACAGTCACACATTTCAGTCTGTCACCCTCCATCTACACACCCCATCCTCCGTCACCTTCTGTCTTCACATCCCCAGGATTTCACCTTTCATCCTCATACAAACCACTTTCAGCCTCTTTCATTTTCCTTTCTGTCTTCCATCTTCACTCCATTAGACAATGTATCTCAGTTTATATTATTTTTACTACTATATGTGATGGAACCTAACGTCACTGGGGCATCTGGAGGGGGCTATGGGCTAACCTCCTGCCCAGCGACTATGGCCTGTGAAAGAGACCAGTGGATTTGCCCTATTTGCCCAATAAAAGCCCTGAAGGGAGCCGGGACTTGAGTGCCAGGCCGACGCACCTTGTGTAGCCAGGTCTGTGGACTCTCATATGGATATATTTGCCCTCCCCCTGCCCAGCTAAGTGGAAACTGACATTTTGATATTAAAAAGAGACTTATTCAACCAGCTATAGACTTTTGGGGAATTGGTGGATCTTATAAATATATTTGTGTTTTCACTATACACCTGTTCACTGTTTTAAACATCCCCCAGCTAACTAAAGATTTCTGATGTCTGTGTATTATTCCTTTATGTATTTTACTATAGTGTCATGTTACAGTGGGGCAAAAAAGTATTTAGTCAGCCACCAATTGTGCAGGTTCTCCCACTTAAAAAGATGAGAGAGGCCTGTAAATGTCATCATAGGTACACTTCAACTATGAGAGACAAAATGAGAAAAAAAAATCCAGAAAATCACATTGTCTGATTTTTTAAGAATTTATTTGCAAATTATGGTGGAAAATAAGTATTTGGTCACCTACGGTACAGTACAAACAAGTAAGATTTCTGGCTCTCACAGACCTGTAACGTCTTCTTTAAGAGGCTCCTCTGTCCTCCACTCGTTACCTGTATGAATGGCACCTGTTTGAACTTGTTATCAGTATAAAAGACACCTGTCCACAACCTCAAACATACACACTCCGAACTCCACTATGGTCAAGACCAAAGAGCTGTCGAAGGACACCAGAAACAAATTTGTAGACCTCCACCAGGCTGGGAAGACTGAATCTGCAATAGGCAAGCAACTTGGTGTGAAGAAATCAACTGTGAGAGCAATCATTAGAAAATGGAAGACACACAAGACCACTGATAATCTCCATCGATCTGAGGTTCCATGCAAGATCTCACCCCGTGGGGTCAAAATGATCACAAGAACGGTGAGCAAAAATCCTAGAACCACACGGGGGGGGACCTAGTGAATGACATGCAGAGCGCTGGGACCAAAGTAACAAAGGCTTTGGTCCCAGTAACACACTACACCGCCAGGGACTCAAATCCTGCAGTGCCAGATGTGTCCCCCTGCTTAAGCCAGTACATGTCCGGGCCCGTCTGAAGTTTGCTAGAGAGCATTTGGATGATCCAAAAGAGGATTGGGAGAAGGTCATATGGTCAGATGAAACCAAAGTAGAACTTTTTGGTAAAAACTCAACTCGTCGTGTTTGGAGGAGAGAGAATGCTGAGTTGCATCCAAAGAACACCATACCTACTGTGAAGCATGGTGGTGGAAACATCATGCTTTGGGGCTGTTTTTCTACAACGGGACCAGGGCGACTGATCTGTGTAAAGGCAAGAATGAATGGGGCCATGTATCGTGAGATTTTGAGTGAAAACCTCCTTCCACCAGCAAGGGCATTGAAGATGAAATGTGGCTGGGCCTTTCAGCAGGACAATGATCCCAAACACACTGCCCGGGCAACGAAGGAGTGGCTTCGTAAAAAGCATATCAAGGTCCTGGAGTGGTCTAGCCAGTCTCCAGATCTCAACCCCATAGAAAACCTTTGGAGGGAGTTGAAGGTCCGTGTTGCCCAGCCCCAAAACTTCACTGCTCTAGAGGAGATCTGCATGGAGGAATGGGCAAAAATACCAGCAACAGTGTGTGAAAACCTTGTGAAGACTTTGTCGGATATAATCTCTGCACGTGAATACAACACGTTATATATTGGACTCATCAGCCAAGCCTCCAATATGTCTATATTAGATTTACTGGACCTATCTCGGCAGTTGCCTCCAATATATCAGGGATTATTATTTCATAAGAAACTTATACGAGACACAAATATCAATCGTTTATATTTCTTAGAAATTATCCTGAATTATTTTAATTGTCTGTGTTTTGCTTTGAAAAATACAATAATCAATAATCGGATAAAAATATATATATATTTATTACGTATACAAAAAAGTTTCAAATCTCATATCATAAACAAAAATTTATAAACCACAATCCATCAGCATATAAAAACTAGCTTCACAATATATGTATCTCCGGTTAGTAACTGCATATATGATTAATATCATTTACCTTATCAGTTAGTAACTAATACACAAATGGTTAATAAACATTTCTGCTTAATACAACATGCATTTCCCAGCAAACAATGTTTAACCAGCCAGCTCTTATAGATATATATATATCTCGATGCTACATGGATCAACAAAAGATGAGCTAATTTAATAATAAGTAATAAAAACTTATTTAGTGAATCCTCCCCTAATCTCGAGAATTAAACTTCTAATCTTTTGCTTTTTATTTTGTAGTTATATAATTCCTTGCTTATTAATTTTAATCACAGTAATTTCCAAATTCAATATATATATTGGTATCAATCTTACAACATTTCTTTTAGGAATAAATCCTTATATCCACTTCTTCATATTTCTATCTGCAGAATAGAAAATACTTAGAATTTGGATTTAACCGTATCCGAGAAGTCTCAGTCTACGTTGCAAGAATCTCTACAAATATATATTTACATTAATTCCTTATTTCATACATTACCTGTCCAATTTGGATGTTGATAAGTCTGCCTTGGAATTCCTGATGTAGTAATTTTTGGAATGTGTGAAGATTATCGATCAGATAATCAATGCATGTGAGTTAGAGATTTGGTGAGAGTCAGAAATTTAGTGAGAATCTTGATTGCCTCGTGTCTTGGGATCTGCCTGTATCGTGGTGTGAGTCTGCGTGTTGAAATCTTGGACTCTCAGAGTGTCATGTCTAATGCATTGCAGTGTGAGTCTGTGAATGCTGGAATCTCCGACTCAGAGTGTCATGTGTACTGGACGTCTGAATGCATTGCGGTGTGAGTCTGACTGCTGGAATCTCTGACTGACTTGTAACCAACATTGTCGCTTATTATAGCCAATTTGACGTCACGGGCAATATTTTTAATATATTTACTATCCTCTAGAGGGCAGTATTGCACTTCTTAATTAATTCCCCCATTTCTTTTTAATATCCTATCTCGGGTCAAAAGATCAATCTGACTTAACAAAGACCTTCTCTTCTCCCAGCTATTAGACACAGTGTCTCCATCTGTCATCTTTGATTTATATCCCTACTCCCTTTTAGTTACTTTCAGCTGAATTCTTTTCTGGTTAACTCAACAGAATCTATTCTTTAGTAAATTTTATTATTTACCAATTATATACTTTCTACAATATTTATTGGAATATATATTTCCTACTGTTAATATAATAAAATATACCTTGATTATAAACATATATTTAGTAAATATAAATCTATATTAGAGATATTAACTCTTATTCCTATACCCAAAAGACAAAATATCTTTTGTTTTAAAACTTAAGACAGACCAATAAATTTAATTATGACACGTCTTAGCACTTAACTCTAACATTATCACACTAAAGAAACATTCTAGATTCCTTCATGTCTGGCACTTCTTAAAAAAAACATAAAAGACTTCACCCAGGAATGAACTCTGTAAAAAAAATCTCGTTCATTTCTAAACCTAGAGAAATTTTGGAGAAAAACTGTCTTTCAAAACAAAATGGCTACAAGCATCCATTTTAAATTTCCTTTGTGTGTAATATACCTGACAACTTACAGAAAACGTTTGACCTCTGTCATTGCCAACAAAGGATATATAACAAAGTTTTGAGATGGACTTTTGATATTGACCAAATACTTATTTTCCACTATAATTTGCAAATAAATTCTTTAAAAATCAGACAATGTTATTTTCCGGATTTTTTTTTCTTATTTTGTCTCTCATAGTTGAAGTGTACCTATGATGACAATTACAGGCCTCTCTTATCTTTTTAAGAGGGAGAACCTGCACAATTGGTGGATGACTAAATACTTTTTTCCCCACTATATATATATATATATATATATATACTGTGTACATTCCCTCCTTGTTAGCTACCCCCACTCTGTATATAGTGTACATCCGCTGGAAGAATATATTCCTTTGTTTCAAATGCTTCCCTCAAACCTCCCCCCTTTTCTCCCAGGAACTAGCAGGCAGTTTAAGATAAAGGTTGCCTGTGTAAACTGTCCATTGTTTCGAAGGTCCCTTCCGATTGTCCTTTTATTGGATTTGTTGATCTTATCTGTGTTATATACATGAAGCGGGTTTCCCTTATCTGTGTATAGCTGTATGTTTTTAAAATAAAGTGTTAGTCTGCTTTTCGGATTCTTAACGGTCTCCATCCTTCTTTCAACTATGGTCAAAGTTTGGGTGGGCTGTTGGGGAAGATTGCTCTGGCGAGTGTAGGGACTGTTTTAAAGAGGAGAGAATCTGCTGACGGAGGTACTCAGGGTACATTCGCTCCATTACACTATATTTTTTGCATACTACTCAATGACAAAATGTAATCTACACACAAAGCGGAAGCATGTCCAGTCTATCGCCAGTCTGCTTTGCACTCTTGGTCATATGGAGGTTATGGGAAGTCACGGCCAGAGTGAGTGCAACAAAAACACCGGGCATCACCCGCTGTTTGTTCTGGAAACAAGCCGAGGAAGATTGGGGCAGTCAGTGCTCCAAAGAATAAAATCTCTTCTCGACTGCTGATGAAAAAATTCAACCCCAATCATATGATTGACTTTTGTTTAATTCATTTCCCTGTAATAAATTATTGGGGGAGATCTTTTCCCCCCCATGCCTGTGACGGCAGACCCTTTGGGCTGGAGGTACAAGGGATTGGGGTTGTTGTGTTGTTGTGGGGAAGGTGGCGTGGGGGGGGGGGCTGTGGGATTCTGTGTAAATAACCCCTCATATGGTTCCCTGGGAGGCTTCTATGTACCAGTCAAGCTACTATAATGGGGGCAGAATGTGAGATTCATTGGAGTTGAGTTCAGGTTCTCTTTGTGATAGCTGCTGTGTGATCCATGCCCGGTGGGAATTCCCTCCCCACCCCAGGGAACTTAGGCCAGGGTCACACAAGCGTGGACAGGATGTCTGTGAGAACGGGCATTCTCTCTGCTTGGACACCCTTGTGGCCACCTCACCGTGTCCTGCTGTGTAGGGCCGCCGACCGTTTGTCGTAGAGTTTCAACGGGAGGGTTTCAGCATGTCCGGTGTAACGTGCGATACTATTAAGCGTGTTACACTGTGTGGTTCACCAGATGAGTCATCATAACACTGCGACGGACGCTGGGAGGAGGGGTCACAGAGACACACTCAGTGCACTCCTGGGACCTTGGCCTAAGGTGTCGGATGGTCTCTGCCAGACACACATGTACTGGAGATGGGGACATTCTATTGTTCTTTGCCTGCTTGTCTTGACGGAGTCCGCTCACATATATAAAACTATACTATGCATGCCAATGAAGGATTCATTGCTGGTTTAGCACAACTTCGAGGCCTGTCTGCTTTGTGGGGAAAAGGTATAAGCATTGATGGGGGCATTTCTAAGAGCAACGAGGAACGCTAGGAAAGGAAACAGAGATACTTTTATCCCAGTACTGAGCTCTGTCAATGTCCCTCCTGTTCCAACGCCCATGCATACATCCAAAGATTTAAAAACAGATTTGAAATTTGTGCAGGTTCTCTGTCCAAAATTAAACCTCTGTCAAGGGTTTCTTAAATCTTTGGATGTAGGTTTTGAGTGGAGTGCACTTAACTTTCTGTTTACATTTATCAGTCTTAGATGTACTGTTTTGAATATGTATGTCTACGTTTACGTTGAGTGCATATCTTTTATGCTGCCAAGAAACCCAAGAACATTTTAGCATACCTGTCATTTTTTCTAATGTTTGACGAATGTCTCATAATCTACATTCTATACTAATATGAATATTTCCTAGTTTGCTTTTAGATTTTCCACTTGTTATTTTATTATGTTACTGATTTTGAGAGTACCTGATATGACTGATATAACTATCTCTTTAATATAAATCTACTTGGACATTTGCACATATAATCATGGTAAATGTTTTATGTGTTTTGTGTATAACTGTCTGTAACTATGGAGGAATAATCCTGCTCATCACCTGAGGAGTATTTAAAATACTCTCATTGAAATGTAAATTTTATGGATTTTGAACTATACAAATAAGATTTTCTTAAATCTGCAATCCTCATTAATTTTATATTCAAAATTTTCATTTGAAGTTCCAGAGACTTTGGCAGCAAATCAATAAAGCTCCAGAAATCCTCTCTCACTTGAAAATATTATATACAGGTCGAAGGTGAAAATTTTCAGTTATCCTAAAAAGCAAGGCTTTCTTAAATAATTTCCACAGTTCACTGCTCTATTTCTGTGTTTTGGAAACAGTCTATTCCTCCAGTAAAGGCTCATCTGTTGAGTTCCACCTGGGTCAATATGTGGATGGAAAACTAATGTTTCAGAGTGGAAAGCAGAAACTTTCCTTGGATTTATTTCAATAAAATAATATTTCAAATACAATTCAATTCAATTTTGCGTTTAGCCAAGCCATTAATTCTGCATATTCCTTGCCCCTAATGCCAATGTTTATTTCCACAAATCTAGGTTCCTTAAATAGATCTTATATTCAGGAAGTGCGTCAAACTTAATTACCATTAACAATATGTAATTTTCTTACTGCTGCTTATTTTGACATATACAAAGGTGCAAGCTATTTAAATATGCAAACCTGTCCTAAAAAATAAACAGTATACTTGATTTCAAATAAATCTCCTAGTTTGGGTAGATGGTCGTAGGGAGTTTCAACTAACATGAAAGAAAGTGCCTACATTGGACCCTATCACATCCCTACAGCTAAAACAGGGATACGAAGGGTTGGCAGAGTGATCACCTGGGAGACTGGGGACTTTTTCTTGAAGTATACTTGATTTCAAATAAATCTCCTAGCTTGGGTAGATGGTCGTAGGGAGTTTCAACTAATATGAAAGAAAGTGCCTACATTGGACCCTATCACATCCCTACAGCTAAAACAGGGATATGAAAGTTAGCAGAGTGATCACCTGGGAGACTGGGGACTTTTTCCCCCAGTCTCACTTTGCTCCCGGGGGCCAGAAGCGGCGGATCGGGCCGACGTTCTCATCGTGGGATGAGCGGTGAGTATTTGATTTTTGAGTGGGAGTTCCAGCTACAGCTAACTGATTCCGCAGAAGAGCCCCCCCCCCCCGTCCCTGGTGCTGAAAAAGCTTTCAGCACCAAAGACAGCAGCGCTGAACGCAGTCGGACTGAAGAAAAGAATAAAAAGACAGGTACGGTCAGGGAAAAAAAGCCTAGTCTTTTTAAAAAAAATTGGTAGTCAAAAAATTTCTCCATAAAAATACAAAAAAGCAATCAAAAAATTACAGAAAAAAAATCAATAAATAAATAAAAAGGCTGCGGATGAGAAAAATAAACAGTTGAATAAAAAAAAAAGGAAAATATTTTTTTACATTGAATCCTTAGTCTGACCCCAGCCGAATCCCTAACGCATTTTTAACGTGTGTTTAGGCGCACTTAATCACAGCCACAGTAGCAGCAAATGACGGGCAATGACGGCCAATATACGAAGTACGGCCGCACGAAAGTCCGGCTGCACAACGCAAGTGGAAAATTAACGCATTTTTTCGAGAACGCAGACCCGCTAGTACGGACGTACAGAGTGCGCTGCGGCGGCATAGCGGCGACGCAAAAAGTGTTTTATTGACGATCCGTAAAAAATCACGCACGAAAATGCGCGTTGTCTGACAGTGTTCGCGCATTCCGTGACAAAGAAGTCAATGCGTTCAGACGCACTTTTTGACAGTTGCTGCAAATAATGCGTTCGTTAGACCCTAGCCTTCACCTGTCGAACTGAGTCACTTCTCTATGGGACATATCCCTGCTGCGGAACAGCGGTTTAACCTCCCTGGCAGTTTTCCCTGAGTGTGGCTCGGGGTTAACTTTCATTGCCGAAAGCGGTAACCCCGAACCCCAGTCCTGAGGCACTCCCTCACTGACCTCCACGATCGCATTCTCCTCCGGCGATCGTGGCGTTTTGCTTCCTGGTTCCCTTCTCGAGAGAAGGGAACCAGGAAGTAGGATGTCGCGATTGCCGGAGGAGACTGCAGGGGACGGCGAGGGAGCGCAGGGACAGGTAATGTATCCAGCGGCAGTCCGAGTCCGAGCCACACTCTGATACCGCTAGGGGGCCAAATAAATTGTTCCGATTCTGACATATAAAATATGTCAGAATTTGACCGCTAGGGAGGTTAACTATACAATTCATCTTTATTTCATGTAGCTTATATCAGATCATCCGATTTCGGCTGACAAATCCCCTTCAACTTGGAAGGATCGGCAATCTGATGTAGTCACAAAAAATCTGACGATATCAGATGGTTGCACCATCACGGACCCAGTGGATGGCCAGCTGTCAATTGGCTGGGCCAATAGACAGTAAAATACAGTGCCGGTCAGCGGACTTTGACTGCAGCAAAATTGTCCCATAGATATCCATTGAATGGGACAAATTGGCAAACACCACCGATCTGCACCAAATATAATGTATCAGGGCTGCAGAATATGTTGGTGCTATATAAAGTATAATAATAAAATAAATAACTGCGATGTATTCCCTGTCAATTGGTCTCCTGTGGTGTTAAAATCGATTCAGCAGGAGGCCAATTGACAGGGAATAGTAGAGTGGAGTTATTATTTATTTCATTATTATTCCTTATAGCGCCAACAAATACTGGAGCGCCTAGGTGCAGCTGGGCAGCAGCGAAATTGTCCCATATAGAACCAATAAATGATTCCTCTATGGGACAATATTGCTGCTTAACTGCACCTCAGCACTGCGGAATATGTTTGCTTCAGCTCTGCAGTATATGTTGGCGCTATAAAGATTAATAGTAAAATAAATAATAACTGCAATGTATTCCCTGTCAATTAGCCTCCTGTGGTGCTGATGAATAGATTCAGCAGAGTCTTATTTATTTTTAATATCTGGAAATTTGAATTGGAATGCGCGGTTTGGGGACAAGGTCTCTTTAGTATGCCTAATTTTATAGTTTCAGACCTTATAGGTTGCGTTCAGGTTGGTTATTATTGCAATACAGGTTTTTTATCTTTTTGCATGTGCAGGACCAGTGGTTTATTTTGGTATGATTGCAGGCTTTGGGGACAAGGTGAATTCATTATATAATGTACTGTTCTGAAGTGATTTGTATATATGGATTCAGTTTGTTACAGAGAGACTCTGCAAGTCTGCGTTATTAATTTCCAGATATCCAAAACAAAGAACATTGTGTAATTGGTGCCAAGTGGACCGGAACTCTGCTCACAGTCCTTATACAGGGTAACAATAATATAAGAATATCAGGACTTTCTGCTGAATTCCAGTCCACTTGGCACCTATTACACAATCTTATTTATTATTTATATCCAGAGTAGCAATATTAATTACTTTTATCCTTAATGCAGCTTGAGAGCCTGAGATTCTGAACATTCACCCAGAGGCATGTGGAATGGGCAGGTTTTCAGGGTCTCAATATGAATGGGAAGAATCTCAGGGACTCTGAACATTCATAGAAACATAGAAAAATGTCGGCAGATAAGAACCTTTCGGCCCATCTAGTCTGCCCAATTACATGGATACTTTACCTGGATTTATCTATTGTTTAGGATAACATTCATCTTGAGATTTTTTTGGTGTCGTTTGGTAGTAGAATTTCGTTGCTGCGGAATTGCGCTGAATGGCACAGTATGTCACTGTCCAATAGCCTGTGGCACTGAATCTATTGGATCTATTGCTGAATCCAATAGATCCACTAGATTCAGCATGACAGGCCAGTGGACAGCAACATACTGTGCAGTTCAGCGCAATTCGACAGCAACAAAATTGTCCCATAGAGAATTATTGAATGATCTCAAGGGGACAAATCGCCGGACTGCACTGAAACGCTAATTTAACCCTTGCTTGCCTTGTAACCCTCATCTTTAACCCTAATCTAACAGTAATTGAGCAGGAATTTTTCAGCCGTGCACATGTCTACTACATACAGCATCAGCCTATATTGTTTGCAACATGTTAAGCATTAAGTGCCCTGTCCTTGCTGCTTTTTTTCATGTTTGCTACTGCAATATTTATAATTTAATTAAAATTAGATGAATGGCTTTTCATCCACATTCAAATAACCAGATATTCCAAATCTTTCTTGCCTATCTATGTATAGTTTATATATGAGAGTCATTTTTTGCATAATTGCCTTTTCATTTTTCAATTGTACGCAACTTCTTTTCCATTACTCTCTCGACCTCCTTTTGTCACTTCACATATGTCTTCCATACTCACTCCCTTTCTTTGTCACAATTTTTCTTACCCCATCTTTTTTTTCTTACTTTACTGTTAATTTTCAAATTACATGGTTTCTCTTCCATTTCTCCTCACCTCTTCACAGATTCATTTTTTTCCTTGCTCTGCTTGTTGCTTTCTCCATTCAGAACTACATTCTTTTCTATCTTTTTTTTGTCCTTTTTTAACTTCTTTTTCATTGCTGCTTCTATACGGTGTAAAATAATGCCTAACTTTTACCTCTAAAATTATTTCCATATATTTCTCCCTCTCCTACATGTATCCAATCTCACGTAATTCTTGAGTCCTCGTCCATGTTTTCATTGCTCTCCTTATCGTATGGTCCCCCTTATTTCTGATGGGTTTAGTTTACATCTCTTCTATTGTTCTCTTCTACTTTTTTCCTGCCTTCTTGATAACAAGACATGTGCAATTCAATTCGTATCTATACAGAAATAGTCCAAAATATTGTCAATTCAGATGGATAAATTCCAAGCTACAGATGTCTGAACCAAATCAGTTTTCAAATTAAAAAATTCAAATCACTACAAATTTTTACAATTATAAATCAGCCAGGTCCAAATATCAATGGAAAAGTTTGTATTTAAGTGGAATAGAAAAAAAAATAGGATTAGGTTACGGTTAGGGCTATGGTTAGTGTTAAGGTTAGGGCTAGAGTTAGTCTTAAACTTTTTTCTAAGTCTAACGCTATCCCTAATCATATGGCACACAGAAAGTGTCCCCTAAGCCTAGCCTTAACTCTAGCCCTAAGCTAACTCTAACCCTAAGCCTTGCCCTAACCCTACTCCCCCTAACCATTTTTTTATGTATTATATATAAAGGTTCTCAATATCAGAAAGGGAAAATTTATCGGACGTTTCCGATATTTCGAATCTGCCTGACACTGAAATATTGGAAGCTACCAATATTCCAAATCGATTGATTCCGATTTCTGAATCTGATATTTTTGGACTCCGAAACAATCCGAACTGAACTGAGCCGAACCTTTCAGTGCTGCACATGTCTATTGGTTACTTTCATCACCTCAACCTCACACTTCCATTCTTTTCTTCCAGATGTCTAACTTCTCACAGCCAAATATCTACATTTGCGCTCGTTTCTATGTGTTCCATGTACAACAAAAATTAGGTTTTTGTTTGTTTCAATGGCCATTGCAACGTAAGCCCACTCGCCACTTCAAGGCACCTCTTTAGAGTGGGTACCTAACAATTGTAACCAAAAGGCCGCTCTACTGAGCAGCTCCAAGCCCCTCCAGCTGCTTTTCAGCGAAGGAGAGGCAAAGATGGTGGCTTTTATTTATACACACACCAAACACTTCCCATTTGGGATCAAAAACAAAAACATGGAAAGAGGAACAGCTGCAGAACGACGGACTGGTGTTACAAGCATGATATACATAAATACAGAAAAAATGGCGTCGTGCCCATACTCACTTATTTTCGGAGTCACCGAACGTGCGGTGGCTTTTCGATTCTCTTTGAGTAACCCTGTAAGTCTTTTAATGTCAGGTTACGTCAATCAATCTACAGAGCATTAGATTCAAATAATAACTTAGATTCACAAAAAGCTAACTTTTTCAATGTTTTCAGCACATGTAACGTCAACATTAGTAGCATCAATAACATTATAAAGTAGCCTTGCTACACACTTTGTCTTTTTTTTCAAATTATATACATGTTACTAGTTAAAATACCCCCATTTTAATACTTACTGATTTGATACACCTACACTACACAAGAAATTCCCCTATGTTGCTGCACCAAATCATCACTGCAAACCTTTAGGGTTGATCCTTTTAACTGACTAATTCAATATCTTTTGCCCCCTGTTCTCTTGCCAATTTGTAGAGCTGCAACCATAATCTGCCATAAGTTCATCTAATGAAAATCATTAGCATATTCTGATGGAGCTCTAAAAACTTCCTTCATATACACTAATCCACAGGTCTCAGAACGTTTCTGTCAAATTACCGAGAAAGAAATTAAATGTGAAAATGCTTGAAGGAAACATATTAGCTCAGAGATTGGAAATGAAATGGAAATCTACTGTCAGATACACCAGATTTTCCTTGGTTTGGATAGGCCATGAGGATTTCCTGTAGCGTCTAATATGTTTTATGGTATTCAATTTATTCCAGTTATGATAGACACATTTACATGTAATACCCTTTGAGCGGAAAAATTCAATAAACATAAATTAATTGAAATCCAGCCTCATATCAGCAACAAAATGTCATATGTCAATCAGAGACACGGCAAGAATTGGTGTTCTGCATGAAGAATTTCACACAGCTGTTTGATTGAGAAACGTATGAAGGCTGTAAGGTTGTTTTGGTGGGCTGATGTCACGATACAAGTAATGAACATTTTACATGGAATGAAGCAGAAAGCTGAGGATGCCCCAGAGGCTGTATAACATTGGCATCTCCAAGATCAGTCAAGATGATAGAACTTCATTTAATTCTATATTAGACCATAGAGGTTCTTGTTGAGTGGTTTCTTGGCAGAGGGGGAACATTGAGAGAAGGATTTGGGAGCTATGTTTTTAAAGAACACACTGTTTCAACCTTTAAGCGGAGCAAGAGTATGAATTCATAGAAGGTTACTAGTGTAGGAAAAAACCTATAGTGACATCATTTAAAGTGCACCCGCCTTTGTAATTGTCACGGTCCTTGCCGAAGATGCCGGAGGAAGGGCAAGTAAAGTGCCGTTCCAGTCCAGATCTTACCTCTAGTAAATGGGTGAGGACAAGGAGTTAAAACATAACATTTATTAGATACTTAAAAAAAATCGAGCCAGGGGTAGAGTAGAGCTGGCAATGTGAGCAGACGCCCTAGGTTTGAGCTCCTGTGAAGTGGCCCTAATTGAACAGTGCATAGCCACCTGAATGCTGTCTGATTGCCTGATTGCAGACTGAAACACTGCTTGGTCGCAGCCGGATTGCAGGGCAGAATTTCCCCACCGTGAAGAGCTGTGGAGAGTTTGAGTTTCTCTGGCTGGAGATAGTACAAGGGAGCATGCCACCAAAAAAGAAGCGACCGGAGGAATTGGCAAGTAGTGTGGTGGTTGCCCCAATTTTTGTGCCACGCAGCCGGGCAGAGGGAGGATCACATGATGGTGGTGGTTCCTCTCGGGAGATATGGAGAAGTCCCTCCCCGGGCTCTGGAGAGGTGGTGGGGGAGACGGAGGTGGAAACAGAAGCAGAGTTGGGCCCTGCTACTCGGCTGGATATACAACGTCTTCAAAATTTTATTGCAGAGGAATTGGCCCGCACTACAAGGTCTCTGACACTGGAGATTCAGGCAGTGGGATCACGCACAGCACAATTGGAGGAGAGAGCTGAGGCTGTAACGGATTGTCACAATGCCCTTGCTCAGCATGCTGAAAATTTGGAGGTAAGGGTGGGAGTGATGGAGAATGCCCTGGAGGACTTGTCTAATAGATCCAGGCGAAGTAATATCAGGCTCCGAGGCCTTCCAGACCAACTTGAAGGGACACTAACTGGTATTATGAAAAAGGTATTACCAACATTACAGCCCTCTGAGTACCTGATAGATAGGATTTACCGTACCCTGGGCACACGTAGAGGTAAAAATACAGCCCCCCGGGATGTGGTGGCCAGGGTCATTTATTCCTCTACTCGAGAGGCCTTTTTACGGGCAGTCCGGTAACAACAAATTGAACATGAAGGACATCAGATATTTTTCTTTCAGGATCTTACCCCTTCAACATTAATGAAACGACGTGAGTGGCGGGTTGTTACAGAGGTGCTACGTTCTCAAGGCATTCGATACAGTTGGGGGTTCCCTTTTCGTATATTAGTTAATAAAGAAGGTCGAACGTACACCTGCACACACCTGTATAATGCTCGAGACTTTTTACGTCAATTAGTTTTTTACGTCAATTAGTTTATTGTAAACCTGGAAGTTAAGGTTATGTATATCCAGGTAAATTTAGCTACGGGTCACTGGTTATGGGGGTTTGATAATAGGGACCCTGGTCTGCAACGTGTCAGTTTTTCTGTTCTTTTCTGCCCCTGAAATCCTGAACCATGGGTACTATGAGTTTCATGGGTATGCCCATTCGTTTAGGTTTATGTGTGGGGTTTTTTTGGCCCGGCCCGACCTTTTTTCTATCTTTTATGTATATGTTTGAGTATGCTTTTCATTAAAACTTTTGGCAATCTATTTTTTCTATCATGGTACCAGGCACAAAATTTTTATCTTTGAATGTTAAGGGGTTGAATTCACCACAAAAGCGACGGTTATTATTTAGGGATCTTAAACGGAAAGGAATAGCTATTGCTTTCTTACAGGAGACAAGACTTTCCGCTGTAGCAGCCCCTCGCCTCTCAGATCCGTCTTATTCTAGAGTGTATACCTCGTGTGGCAATCCAAAAAGAAATGGTACTGCAATATTGATTCATAACTCATGTCCCCTTCAGATTGAGAATGTGCAGTTTGATAACGCGGGTCGATATGTGCTAGTACAGGGAATTTATTCAGCTCAAAGATACACTTTAGTATCTGTATATGCTCCTAATGCCCCAGATTTGAAGTTCTGGACGGATCTATCTGCCTTGTTATCCCTTCCTATGAGGGGACGGATTATAATAGGAGGGGATTTTAATGCGACCCCCGTGTCCACCTTTGGATCGTTCTTTAGGCCCCACACGTGCTAATACAATCCCCACTGTGTCCCATCAAGATAGACAATTCCATGCATTTGTTCATTCCCAGGGGCTGGTGGATATTTGGCGGGTATTAAATCCGTCTGTTAAAGATTATTCATATTATTCGCCAGTCCATCATACCTATTCTAGGATAGATTATTTCTTGCTATCGCCAGATTGTGTTCCTATAGTTGAAAAGGTCTCTATTGGCTCTATAACGTGGTCTGATCATGCGGATCTATCCTTGCAGATTAGACTCTTAACCCATAAAGGGGGGGGGCAGTGGAGATTAGACCCACTCCTTCTTTTGAAACCAGGGGTTCAAGATGCAGTTAGTGCTGCTCTGGATACATATTTTCCGGTCAATGATACTCAGGATATATCTATTCATACACTTTGGAATGCTCATATGGCAGTAATAAGGGGGACTTTAATAAGCCAGGCCTCTTATTATAAATGAAAAAAATTACAATCTATCTTTACTATGCAGGCTAAATTGAGGCATTTAGAACTTTTACATAAACAAACCCCTACGGACGATATTTTTTCCCATCTGGTAAATACTCGAATTGAGCTTAATAGACTCTTTTTGGATGATGTGGGTCGTTCGTTGATATGGTCTAGACGACAATATTATGAAAGGGGTAACAAGGCAGATGCGCCGTTAGCTCGAATGCTTCGCCCTAGACATGCTATTGGGATGATCCCGATTATTAAGGACACTCAGGGCAAAATCTATCGTTCTCCAGAATCTATCAGGGACGCTTTCATGACATATTTTGCAAAACTGTATAAGCACTCCCCTACGCACACCCTAGAGAATACTTATTTAGTGGATAAAATAAAGGCATATCTGAATCAACTAGCGCTCCCCTCTCTTAGTGAAGTACAGATCAATACATTGGCCCCACCTATTAAGGAAGAAGAGATAGTAACGGCAGTTGGTAGAATGCAGCCCCGGAAAGCTCCAGGTCTGGATGGTTTTACGGGCCTTTATTATAAAACATTTTTGTCTAAATTATCACCTTACTTGTGCCGATTATTTAATGAAACAAGAGAGGGGGAACCTTTTCCAAAAGAGTCTTTGTTAGCATCAATAATCCTTCTCCCTAAACCAGGGAAGGACCCTGAGGCTATAGCTAACTATAGACCAATTTCTCTTATTAACACAGATGTAAAAATTTTGGCAAAAATTCTTGCCTGTCGTCTGGAAACTTTCCTTACCACATTAATATCACCTGACCAGGTGGGATTTATTCAGGGACGTCAAGCATACGATAACACGCGTAGGGCTGTTGATCTGATTTGGCTGGCTAAAAAGCATAGAATACCCTCATTGTTTTTGTCACTGGATGCTGAAAAGGCCTTTGATAGGGCAGAATGGCCATATTTATTTAATTTATTGACGCATGTGGGTTTCCCCCCCTCTTTTTTACGACTTATATCAGCCCTTTATGAATCTCCTGGAGCTCAAATATTGATCCCCGGAACAGATAGGATTCCTTTCCAGGTATGGAATGGCACTCGTCAGGGTTGCCCTTTATCTCCGGCTCTATTTATTCTTTTTTTGGAACCCCTCTTACAGACAATTAGGGAGGATCCGGAGATAAAAGGGTTCTGGGTGGGAGATTCTCAGTTTAAATTGTCAGCCTATGTGGATGATATACTTATCACATTGACAGACCCAAAATATTGTCTGATTAGCTTATTGGAAAGGCTGAACAATTTTTCAGAGATTTCAGGGTATAAAATTAATTTGGATAAATCTGAGGCCATACCGGTAGCGCTTTCTCCGTCCATTCTCCTCGACATTACTTCCTCCTCTTTAATACGGATAGTTGATTCAGAAATTACATATTTAAGAATCCATATACCATCATGTCCTACAAAACTATATGATGCTAATTACCCACGTCTGATAACGACTATTAAAAGGGAACTAGAGACATGGAGTAAGTACTCTATATCATGATTGGGCAGAATTAATTGTATTAAAATGAATGTGTTACCTCTATTATATTTTTTCCAAACATTACCCATCCCTCTGATCATTAAGGATTTTGTTATATTACAACGTGCTATTGATCAGTTTATATGGGCTGGGAAACATCATCGGGTGGCAAGACACATGCTCTATCGGCCAAGAGCATTGGGCGGACTGGGCTTGCCTTCATTACTATCTTATTATTATGCTGCCCAACTCGCTCAAATAATAGTATGGCATTTACCAAAAGGTAATTGTAGATGGGTAGATTTGAAGGCTGGCCTTATGAAGCCTAGTGTTCTTGATCAATGGATTTGGATTTGTCAGAAATATCGTTCTAAGTTACAGACGGATTGTCCAGCTATTATCAATTCTGTTCATATTTGGAATAAGCTAGCATTAAAATGTGAACTAACTAATTTTCCCTCTTCATTAACTCAGATATTTGGTAACAGGGATTTTATTCCCGGACTTAATGCTGGTCCCTTTCGGTGCTTACAGGATGCTGGTGTGTGCAGGTTGTACCATCTTTACCCCAAAGGGATATTACTTTCTATGGAAGAAATTATTACAAGAATAGGGGGGAAAGATTTTTAATTTTTTTATTTTCTGCAATTAAAATCGTATGCTATATGCCCCCATGTTCATAGTGCTGCTACGGCTAAACAAACCTTTTTTGAACGTTTATGCAAGAATGGTAAATATCAACGAGGGTTGATCTCCTATATATATAGGGAACTGACGTCTAGACTAGACTGGAAGGAGCTATCTAATGTACGGTTATGGGAAGTGGATTTAGGTGAATCGCTGGATTCAGCAGACTAGTTGGACATTTGGGAACTGTCAAATTCGGTATCTATATGTGCCTCCCTACAAGAACAATCTATTAAGACAGTAATGCGATGGTATACTACTCCAGCTCAGCTGGCTAATATGAATCGGAACATGTTGGATGTATGCTGGAGGTTATGTAATATGCGAGGGTCTTACTATCATATGTGGTGGTCATGTCCAGTCATTGTATCTTTATGGATGAAAATAAGGGATTTATTGTAGACGTTTTTTTCTAATTCTGTCCCACTAGACCCGTGGGTTTTTCTGCTGTCCAGACCAGCCCCAGGTTTTACTTTCCATGAGAATAAACTAATAGCTAAAATTACATTGGCTGCAAGACGGGCAGTAGCAGAGGTTTGGAGACAACCTTGTTTACCAAAGCTAGCAAAAGTATTCGTAAAAATTAAAGATACACAGGTCATGGACGAACTTACGGCTTTGGTTCATAATTCTATGCCCTCTTATAATAAGACCTGGAGACCGTGGCTGGATGCAGGATTGTAACGGGTTTTCTTTTCTTTTCTCTTTATTTTATTTATTTTTTCTGAGATAATATATGGGTCCGGGCCGGGCCCCCCCCTTTTTTTTTCTCCTCTCCCCCCTCTTCTTCTATTTCTTTCTTCTTTTTCTTTGTAAAGTATAGGTAAAATTAAGATGCTTAAGCTGTATTTCTTGTGGATGGATATTAAGTTGATTTTCAAATATGGAGCTATAATATTTCCATGTAGATGTATTCTGAAAATTTTATGCATCTAATAAAATATGTTTAAAAAAAAAACATACATACACAAATAACTGTGTCTCACACAATCCACAATAATAGAAAATGGAATCTCCACATCGGGAATAAACCAGAGACACGGGTGTGTGAGACTTATTTCATTAAGCAAGAAGGTGTTGGAACAAGCCAAATAACGATTAGTAAGCCATTGGAAAAAGGGAATACTAGCCCAGTTAGAAGAATCAATCAGAAGGTTAAACCCAAAGAGACTAATATAGAGATCCTTGAAGTGGTCTCATATAGAAAGAAAAACTGGCAACAAAAATCGTACAAAGTCACTGATTTAGTCCGAAACGGTACAAAAACAAAACAAAACAAACCGGTATATAATGAATTGATTACGTTATTGCGTATCAATTCGTTATACTGTTTCAATTAGACTCAGCACCGTGCCCATGTCTATTGGCAGTTGTGCTGAATCTGTTGTATTCAGCACCACAGGCCATGGACAGCGCCATGGTGACGTTGGTGCATTTCTACGTCAGTGAAATATCCCATAGAGAAGCAATGGTTACTCTATTCAGAGAACAGCACCGAAATGTCAGTGAAATGCTCTGATTTTTGGTGGTTTCATTCGACAGGTTTAAACAGGCGAATTCCATAGGTTTCAATGTAAAAAAAATCCACGTTTTTATTAAATATTTGTTCAACCATTTATTCTTTTCATGTGCAGCAAAAGCCTTTTTATTTATAAATTATTTTTTTTTAGGTGAAAATTTTGGAATCCCAATTATTTTAAAAAGCTAAGGCTTTTTTTCTTTGCCGAAAGCATGTTTCAGCACAAAAGACAGCACCCGCCGAATGCAGACAGACTAAAGGAAAGGAAAAACGCTATTTCAGCACCAAGGACAGGGGCAATTTTTCCTCAGGAGCCTGTGGTGCTGCTGTCCTTGGTGCTGAATCTCTCGAAATAACGAATCACCGTAACCTAACAAATGCACTGAAACAAATGAAAAAAACGCAACGAATCGATCTGAAACAAATTTTTTCATTGTGCACGTCTAGGAGGAATTAAATATCTAAGCTGTGCAATTGACAGCTCGGCCCGGGATGGCTCAAAAGTAGGGAGGGGGGTTCAGATAGAAGGGTGCTTTCACTATTAATTCTGAAAGGCTCAAGGTTTTTTCACATCCCACTGCTTAGCTTCATTGCAATTTCACACACACTTATATAACCCCCTCCGAGCATGCAGCATCCTATTTGTTGAGAAGATCTGTGAGTCTATTGCAAATGCTCTCTGGGGATTCTGAGTTCAGACAGGTGGCAACTCTGGGGGAGTAGTTTCCTGCCCTGCAGCCATAAAGCACTCCCCAGGGACATACGGCATTCCGCAGCACTGATAGCAAACAGGAAGCTCAGGGAGATTTCTTTACCCTTTTTTTTTTAATAAAAACCTATAAAAAAGTTAAAGACCGATACCGAAATAAAATAAACAAGTTAGGAAAATAATCTTAGCAGGTCATTGTACTTTCATGTTCAATATATAAACTATTAGACCTATTCATCAATCAACACCATAATATATTAAGTAGACTAATCTGTGCGATTTTTCATTCACCCATCCAGACAAAGGAACTATTGATTTTCATTTACAGATGTAAGTTGTGTTATACTGGATGCCAATTATTTCTGCATGCCATTGTATAGTGCTTGGCAGTGTTTGGATTTCATCAGATACAGGAGTGAAGTAAAGTAATTACTCGCAGCAGTCAGATATTTCCCTGAGTGATTATTTGATATCTTTCCTGCAGGTCCCAATTTGTACCCAATTTCAAGGAGCACCCTCACACCCTCTGCAACAGCCAGAACTGGCAGGCGTCCTACAAACCATGACAAGTCAAGCAAGATAAAAGTTCAGTGTAGCTACAGTGCATGTTAGGGAACAATGTGTAGGTCACTGATCCCAGTAATTTATTTATTTTATTTATTTATAAAGGATTTTACCAGGAAGGATACATTGAGATTTCTCTCGTTTTCAAGCATGTGCTGGGTTCAAGAACATTGAAGTGTTACAGTTACAGAAATACAAAGTAATACAATGCAAGATATTAAAAAAAACACACAAATATACAGATTAACAGAAAAATATGTAGGAAATATAGTCATTAAGTTACATGTTTACAGGTGCATTCTGTATTGAGGTATGTTAAAAGGGAGCTCTTGTGTGACTTAAGACTGGGGGAAGATTTGATGGTGTCTGGGAGGTTATTCCATAATTGTGGTGCTCTGTAGGAAAATGACGACCGAGCCACTGTCTTTTTGTATTGTGGTATAGCAAGTAAGGTGCTGGTCCTGGATCGGAGGTTATAGGATGAGGGAGCTGCTGGGAGAAGCAGTCTATTCAGGTAGGGTGGCAGCTTCCCAGAGATGCTCTTAAACACCAGGCTGGAAAGGTGAAGGGTGCGTCTGGATTCCAGCAATGGCCAGTTTAGCTCTTTTAACATGTCACAATGGTGGGTCATGTAGTTACATTGTAGCGCAAAGCGGCAGAATGAGTTATCATATTGAATAAAGTGTGATAATGCATTATTCCTCATTGTGAATAAGGTACTTCAGTAATAAGAAAAAGAAAAAAAATACTGGAAAAAATAATTTCTTTGTAATGCAATAACAAAAATACAACATAACCCATTCTGTACGTGTCTTTATAGGCACTTAAAAAATATTGAACATTGGGGGCTCATTTGTTGCTCATATACTTTTTACTACCCAAACGTTAAAATAATTCAAAAGAAATTGTAGCACTTTTTAAGGGCATTGATTACTTACCTGTATATACCAAAAGAAATAAACCGAAACAAGAAAATACCAAATTTTTCAGAGATACTCTAGATTTTTGGGCTGTATTTCCTTACAGGCACTTTGTTTTACTTTGAGTTTTCCCCCTATTATTATTTTTTCCCATTGAAATCAGCTGATGAAGCCGTATGCTAGCGGCGAAATGCGATCTGGACATATGTCTAGCTTCTTTTATTGTTTATTTTATTTCATTTTTTTACTACCAGTTCCTGCATGCGAGGTAGTTTTTTTATTGGATTTGACCAACAACAAAATCCATGTGCGTTCCATCCTGAGCTTGGATAAGCTCCTTCAAATGTGAGTTGGCACTTGTTATCATGCTATTATTACTTTTTTAACAGCCGATATACACAAGGAGTTTTTCTGTTTCTCAATATTCCATATACCAATTGCTGGGATGAGAAATCTTCAGTACCAAGGCGTGGGTTACCTGAGAAAAATTCCAGAAAACAACCCAGAAGCGTTTACCCACTCAGAGCCAGTGTCTAGGCTCTTGATTTGTGAGTTTATCCAAGACAAGCCTTACAATTTTATACATTGTATAAGACATACTGTACTATGTATTTTTGTATTCTGTTTCCTTTCCCTATGTATCCATGGTGATGACGAAATTTTGATAGCCACCAGAATTCCCTAGCGTTGAATTTCACGCTGACCAGATATGTATCTACCATTTATTCTTCCTGGTTTTGGGGGCAACCACTAACCATTTGGTTCAGCTGGGTATTCAGGTGGTGTGACATATTGTGGGTGCTTACCATTGTCATTGACAATTTTTTCCCATTGTTTATTTAATTAGGTTAGGACGCACCCAAGAGATTTGCCTTGACCATGCAGTGTGCTTGTTACTTTAATGGCCATTTAAAGTCAGAATAATTGGTACACAAGAATAGTTACTTAAATAGTCCTTGACAGGGGACCTACTGTATGAGTGAGGATGTTTTTTAACAGAGTCAGAAGGGGTCCATCAATGAAAGCTTAATATGTGTAATTACGACAGAAGATTGATTGCCGTATGCTATATCCAGTTCTGCTCTTACCCTGTCCTTTTTTTTAAGTTAATGATTTTCCAAAATGTGCATATAGTTCTCTGTTGAGTTCTGCTTGGTATTAATATTATAATTTTTGGACAGCCACTATACCCGTGTAATTATCCACATAAGTGATGATACGGGCTCTCCAATTCAGGTTCAAGAAGCATTTATTGGACTGACATCAGACAGACAGATGACATTTCAAGTCAGACTTGAAAAGACTCGTTTGAGAGTCGAAACATCATCTGTCTGTCTGATGTCAGTCCAATAAAGACTCGAGTGAGAGTCGAAACATTGTCTGTCTGATGTCAGTCCAATAAAGCCTTCTTGAACCTGAATTAGAGTGCCTGTATCATCTCTTATGTGGATAAGTATACTGGGAGTTGGCATCTCCTGACACGAGGAGTCGCCTAGTGATATTTTGTTGTATGAAGGGATTGTGCAGCCTGGATTCCCCTGTTTTCTCTTTACTATACCCATAGTGATACCACATGTGTGGTCAACAGTGTTTTTGAAATTCAGGCGGTCATGATACTAACTACATTAATTCTATGATAGGTAAAAAAACACTAAATAAAAATGAAAACCAAAATAAGAAAATCCTTCTTATCAAAGTATGTAAGTGTGAAGAAACCTGTGAATGCGATAAATGTGAAAATAGACATGTGAAGAAATGTAAGCTATGTTTGCATAGGAAAAGCTGGAAAGATAATATGAATGTGAGAAAATTAAAACAATGTGGATATTTGGTGAGAAAGTGATGTCAGGGTGCAAAAGGCAAGCGAAAGATAAAGGAAAATAAAATAAAGTGGGAAAACCTTTCACAGAATAAATTAACATAAATAAGAGAAACAATAAAAAAAAATTGGAAACAAGCAGATATCAACTCTTTCCAAGTATAGAAACATTTTACACTGTGTGTTTTTGGAGCAGTGTCTCCTATAATTCCCATGAAATGTTACAAATGCAGAAACTGGAAAAAATAACTATTCCAAGGTATAGTTAGCACATAAAATGAGATTCAAACAACTCTTCAAGTATGGATGCTTGTAAAATGCTAAAAAAAAAAGTATAGAAAATCATATCTGGACCAATGGCAGTTTTAGTTTTAGTACATACATAATACAAATACTTAATGAACTTAAAATATTTTTTTTACAATGTTTGATAATTACATAGGGCATCTGATAAAAAGCACATCAATAAAAAATAAGCAATCCAACTTTTCATAGAGGACAGCAGTATATTCTCATAGGTCTCTTCATTACAATTTCGAAGGCTATGGAATTGTATATTATACATCTACTAGGTGTTAATCCTGCCCAGAGGGCAGTCTATTGTTATAGAGGACCTGGCTGCCCAGAGCTCCCAATGATGTGGCTGCTTGTCACACCCAGGATCTGGCTGCTCAGGTGCTCCCAATATCTGGCTGTTCAGATGCACCACAGGATCTGGCTGCAGGATCTGGCTGCTCAGGTGCACCCCAGGGTCTGGCTGCTCAGGTGCTCCCCAGGATCTGGCTGCTCAGGTGCTCCCCAGGATCGGGCTGCACAGGTGCTCCCCATGATCTGGCTGCTCAGTGCACCCCAGGATCTGACTGCTTAGGTGCTCCCAAGAAAAGTTTTCCCTTGTGCTATACAGACAGATTATGCATGACCATTTGTCCCCAATCTTAAATAATGCAAATTTAATCACTGCTCTGAAGGAGGAGCTGCAATTCCTTGTCTCTCCACTGGGAGTCCTATTCAGCATGAGTGAGCCAAGGAACTGCAGCTCCTCCTTCGGAGCAGGGAATACATTAGCATTATTTAAGATCCGGGGAAATAATTTGTCCGGGGACTGTCCTCGGAAATCGGGGGAGAATGGTCACTTTATCCCAGGGGGACAGGTGATGGCCTCTGCTCTGCTGCTAGGGCTGGAGATCACGGCCACCTCTTCCCGGGTCCCTGTGAGTTCAGCGTGCAGCCGATTGGAAGGGTCCGACTGTGCTGGATGTGCACGCATCCAGGACGGTGACGGGCACAAACATTTTTATATACATCAGAAGAAAGAGACAGGATGTATAAATGGCGCTTTAAAGATAACTCAGATCGCTACACGTTCTCTCGAATGTGGTGTTCCCTTCACCACGACAAATGTCAATAAAAAGTGAACCAAGTGAGAGAACAGCGCTCTTTCCCAGTATACAACAGTGCGTCCTACATAATAACACCAAGGTGCACCAATAAGCAGCTTATTGGTGCACCTTGGTGTTATTATGTGGGACGTTTCTGTAAATCTTGGGGGATAATACCTCCAAAAATATTCCTTCAGTGAGATTTAACAGATAAGCAAACAATCCAGACCTCCAATACACAAAGAAAAAGGTACAATAGTGCACATCAACCAGTATTGGATTATACAAAATGTAACCAGAGTTCAGTGGTATATTAAACTCACACTTTTTGAGAGCTCCCTAGCTCTATTGTAGTCGCATCACGGACTGTTAAAGGCCAGTCCGTCGGCCAGGCTCCTTTTTTCGATATCACTTTTCTTTAAATCTCAGGAAAAAAGGAGAGAACTCTCATGGCAAAGTACTGTATCCTTAATCAAAGACAGATAGCTTCAGAGAAAAGAATATTACTCACCCTCTGGAGAGCTACACCGAGCTCTAGGGATCCAGCACATACAAATTGCTTTGGCACAATTTTAGAAAGCCTCTTTCAGAATAAGAAATCTGCAGGATTGCCAGATTTTCAAACAAATAAAGGTGTAATTCATAAAACCAATAAAAACATATATCAGATTAAAACTGAGAGGCCAGACGCGTTTCGCGCATCAATGCGCTTCTTCAGTGGCAAAAAAATTACATTTCATACACAGAGCACATATATATATATATATATATGTCCCTTTTGACTGGAATAACGTTCATCATTGGTCCTTTGTTTCCGTGCCATATTGCGCTTCCACTTTCGGCTTATCCCATCGCGGTGCATTAGCCAGGCTCCACTTCCAGATCAGCTCTCCGTACATCAAAACCTTCCCTTCCGGGTCTTATGCGCATGCATGTAGATGTCTTCTCTCTACTAGGTCTCATTCGCATGCGTGTGGATACCTGCTCTCTTGCGGTTTCGTTTTGTTCGCTACGGAGACTCATATTGATGCGTATAATGGACCTTTCGTTAAGATTTGCTTTCGGCATAACCACAAATCGAGGCTCATCAGAACCATAGAAAATAAAAGCATGAAGAACATATTTATATCACATCCAATGGACATCTTTATATAGTTTACCTAAAAATTGTTCTAAACGGCTCTGTACACAAATAGAGAAACAATTAACCTCAAGCTCTATAGCATAATGCACAAATTGCACAGCCCAAGTTGGATGTTCCTTTAGACAAAGCAGTAATGTACATATATACTAGGTATTTGGCCAATTTTAAACAGAGACTAAAACGATCCTCATGGGCAGCTAGTAGCATCTTGTAGCTTATCGATTGGTAGTTTAAATCTATTTATATAAGGGATTTAGCTCCACAGTGAAACCAGTAATCAAAATATTAAGTATAGGGGTGATAATAATTCCCCTTTACTGGTATTCAAAATCTCACCATCCGACAAGAGTATACAGTAGTCCATAGTGAACTTTTAGAGATTAAAATACCCCCCATATCTTTATTTTAATGGAGATCATACATAAAACCTCAGGTTAAAATCCTTCTATTCGTAACTGAAATAATGCAAAAAATGAGTTAAATTCATAAAAAAATGACATCTCAAAATCCTTGTTCAGACCTCTTTGGGATTAATGTGTCGAAATGAAAAATAAGTTTCATTTCTTCTTGATTTATCTTTCTTAAAAATCCTCACCCCTCCAGTCTCTCTCAACCTTACGTAAAGCATAAAATTTGAGGCCTTCGGGTGAGCTATTATGCATAGATAAAAAATGTGACGATACTGTATGTTTTTCAAATCCCCGTTGAATATTGCGTACATGCTCCAAGATCCTTACATATAGAGGTCTGTTGTCCTGCCAATATAGATTTTACCGCATGGGCACACAAGAGCATAAATGACATTATTAGAGTGACACGAGATTATCTGTTTAATTCTAACTGTATCTTTAATATCAAATACAGGACAGAATTTTCTCCCCAACTTTAATTTTTTGCAAGCAGAACAAAAGCCGCATCGATAGAAGCCCTCTTTAATTGATATAGTTTTAAAGTTTTTTATTTCTTGGCGAGTATGGCTTCTAACAATTTGTTGCTTTATTGTTCGAGCACCTCTATTAATATTTTTTGGGTTTTCCTCCAAAATTTCTTGAAGTGCCGGGTCCTTTTTTAGGATATCAATAGATGCATATAAATCTTTACGGTTCGTGTGAGAGCAACTTCACTGGTGCAGATTTAGGTAAAGTGCTATTGCCACAGTAGATGTGATATAAAGTGCAACAGTTTATGCAGTATAAAGTGCAACAGTTTTATAGTGCAGCAATATATACATTGTTAAAGTGCATCAGTGACAACTTGAGTGCATAAAGAAACCAGCATAGCACATAAAAAGTGCAAATGTGCGTATCGGCGTTATAAAGACTGGTACAGTCTGGGTATATACACTGGACGTCTATTAGTGAGTGTACACAAGGTGACCTTACACTGATTTCTTGTGTGTATTGGAGGTCTATTGTCCTTAATGTCCTTGCTTTCCAGAGGTCCTAGGATGGCAGAATATGCACTAAACGCGCTCTGCTTTATATTCGATATGGCGGCTCCTCCTATATCGTTGATTAACTCCACTCAAATCGGGAGATAAGGAACGGGGGAGAGAGAAAAAATAACAATAGTGCAACAACGTTTGGATATTGGTACACGCTTTGGTGTTCAGTGATTGTGCACTTACAGGAATTAGAGCCGCTTAAATCCGGGCTCTGGAGTGAAGCGCCTGGTGTCAACTATAGGGTGACTACTGCCCTTCTTTAATACAGCGTCTTCACCTCAGGTGGAGAGACATAAAGAGAAAGAAAGGGAAGTGCTCTCATGGCACAACATCAGTGATTACTGACTTGCTATAGTGAGGGGGTAGTTGGTTACACTCACCAATTCGGGAGCCTTATCATTCCAGGCTCAACCGTTGCGCGTATGGTACTGCTTGATGGTGAGTACCTGGACCCCTCTCAGCTGTTCCTTTTGGTGCAGGTTGCAGTGTCCGTGGTAGGTTCTGGAGGGCTGGCCTGGTCAGGTTGGTTTGGATTTACCAGTTTAGGTTCAGTAACCAGATACTCCTAAATGCTTGGATAAGGGTTTATTCAAAAAATTACAAATTCAATCAATAATACTCAATTAAAATGGGGGGGGGGGAATGGTGGTATCTCGAGACGCGTTTCGGCGCTGTCCTGCGCCTTCCTCAGTCGATGTGCAAAACAATGGGCAAAAAAATGGGAAATAGGAAGAAAGTTCGTTGTCCCTTTTTATTTAGAAGGGTCCTGTGTGTATTCCTCGTGTTTTCCGACTTACTTCCGGGTTCGCATGGTGTCGCGGTCACGTGGTGCCGTTCGCGTCATCCGATGGCGCCGCGGCCATCTTGGATGTGCGTTCCAGCGCTCTATTTGCGTTCCATTCGCTGGATGTGATTTCCCGGTTGCGATTCTGCGGATTTGGGAAGCGAGCGGAGCCGGGATATGCAGTAGTCCGCTCTGTGTGCTAATATTTGGTCCTGGGACAGTCTTTACTTAATGCTGAATTTGTTTAGGGTGTATTCATAGTCCCCCTTTCATAATTACAGCGGGGATCACTTAAGATACGATATATGACAGCCAATATACAGTATGGCACAGATGCACAGTGATACATTGTGATACATTCTTATGTAATATTGTTCAACAATGGTCACAGGATTAAAAAAGTAAAGTTACTGTACTGATAAACAGACGTAATAAATACGGCATTTATATAACACAGTTGATAAAAAACGATGAGTGCAGTATGCGACTATGAATAATGCGAGGCCTAAATCTGGCGATAAAAAATGATCAGAAAGTGGCAAGTGACAAGTTCATTTTTAAAACCTTTTGTTGGTATAGTGCCCAACTTAAGGATCCGACTCACTTAGTCTGTCCTGAGGAGCATATACTGTTAATCTGGCCAGTTCCTATCTAAAAGTGTTGGTTTTAGTTATCAGTAAAAAGTCCTATAGATAATAATTAAAAAAAGGGAGGGGAGAGGAGAGAATGGAACTAAAACGAATAAGAGAGAGTAACTCAACACATAGATTGGTTGTTATTAAGAACTTCAAGGGGGGCAATTAAATGGAATATTGCTCAGTTAATATAGTAGGGGTTTAAAATGGCTTAATATAAAATACCCATTGATATAAAATTAATATTAAAAGACCCATGAGAAACTTCTGAGAGCATCTTCAGAACAAGAGATGAATTCCTATATGAAGACTAGAGAAAGATCTAGACAAACTCAACGAAGATGTTAAAGAAAGAAAAAAGAAAAAATATTTAAGAGATATGTCAGATTATAAGAAGGGGAATGTCTGGAAACAAGGGAGCTCCGAAGAGCTGGATAACCATCATCCAGAATCAATAAGAACTCCCCTAGATCTTACAGAAGCCACATCGAAGTCACATTTCCAGACACCCGCACGCCAGAAGCCACAACAGGATAGAATACCCTATAGGACACCGCTACCCCAAAGAGGGACAAGGCAGCAGCAACACAACCAAGGCCGATACAATGAAGGACTATATAGCAACAGACCATACTATAGACCACCGAATGGAGGTCACAGGAACAATTGGAGATATGATACATACAGGAATGATCAACCTTACTACCATCACCAGCAGAACCGGACCTATCAACCACCACAAAGAAGACCTCGGCAGAACAACCAGAGAGATGATGAATATCACGACTATTTAACACTCCCCCAGCAACAGGTATGAAGCCCTTGAGGAACATGTGGATTTTCACCAGGCCCAGCGACCAACAAACAGGAACCTCAGCACCCTCAGAAGAGGCTGGTCCCCAGGGAAGAGATCCCACCAAGAAGAGGGCGTAGATCAGGAAAACTCAGAAGAAAATCGAAGACGAAAAGAGAAACAGAGCAGAACGGAGGGATCTATAATTTGACAAATGTTACACTAACAGATGCCCAAATGAAAGTACTGAATAAGGGGTTAAAGTACGCACCCACAGCACACATGGATCTGTTTAATGTGTACATTGATTTGCAAAAATTTAAAAAGAACCTCTGCCTCAAAAAATATTTTATGAAAAACCCCATAGCAAGAGAGTATCCTGTCCACTTTTATCAACATACTACCCTTAAGGAAAAATCCACTTTTTTCCCCAAATCCCTAATTTCACAAGAAATAAGCACCTTCGAGCAAATGGTGATGACAGACCTGGGGAAAGTTAAAACATCCACTAAATCAGACAACCTCACGAATAACGAAAAGAAAGCCCTCAAAGAACTAGTCTCTAATGAACAAATTGAGATCAAACCTGCCGACAAAGGTGGAGGTACGGTAATTATGACCGCAGATTATTATAAAGAAGAGGCTGAGAGGATCCTGGGAGATGCAACAACATACAGGAAACTCAATAAAAATCCAACCAAAGACATCCAAACAAAATTTGATGAATACCTGGAACGTGGGCACGTCTTGGGCATTCTAAATAATCATGAATATAAATATCTTAAGGTAGAACACCCCAGGACTCCTGTCTTTTATTTTCTACCAAAGATCCACAAAAACCCAACTAATCCCCCGGGAAGACCAATCATTTCGGGTGTAGGCTCAGTATCAAGTCGAGTATCAGAGTACTTAGACCATCAGTTACAACCATATGTTGTCAACACCATAGCGCACCTAAAAGATACTACAGAAATTCTGCAAATTTTAAAAGACGTCAAATGGGAAGAAGGCTTATTGCTGGTTACTTGTGATGTACAATCATTGTACACCATCATTCCGCATAATGAAGGAATCAAGGCTGTTGAGAATCCCCTAATAAGAGCAGGCACTTTGCAGCCGGACCAAATTGATTTTATTTTAGAAGGCATCCGATTGATTTTAGAAAATAATTATTTTTATTTTAAGGACGACTTTTATCTACAGCTCAATGGCACGGCAATGGGAACACGTTTCGCCCCATCCTATGCCAATCTCTTCATGTCCTCCTGGGAAGACACTTTTTTATCATTGTATCGCGACCACCTCGTCGTCTATAAAAGATACATAGACGACATTTTTTTCATTTGGAGAGGAGATGTAAACAACCTAAAAGATTTTCTGGCAAACCTAGATCAAAATAACAAAGGGATAAAACTTACTACGACCTGGAGCCATGAATGCATTAATTTTTTAGATCTTAACATCTTTATCCATGAGAATGAAATCCAGACAAAGACATATTTTAAGAAAGTAGACGTCAATAGCTTTATAGAAAAAACCAGCTGCCACCTGCCGCAATGGCTCGATAATGTCCCGAAGGGACAATTTCTCAGGATAAGAAGGAACTGTACGAATCTGAGTACTTACGATATACAATCAGAGAAACTCAAAAGCGATTTTATAGAGAAAGGGTATGATCCGGCCGTTTTAGAAAACGTAAGGTCAGAGATCAGGAACCGGGAACGTGCAGGAATATTGAAAAAGAACATTAGAATATCAAACACCAATGAAAACGTACCCTTTATATTTTCTTATAACGCACAGAATAGGACCATCAGAAGAACAATAAGAAAATACTGGCCAATATTGAAAGGAGACCCGCTACTGAAGGATATATTACCTGAAAACCCCAGACTGATTTGTCGAGGTGTCAATAATCTAAAAATGAAGCTAACACACCGACACACACAGAATACCCTTGCACGACCGAACCACTTTAATATCAAGAAGGGATTCCATCAGTGCGGCAACTGTCTAAATTGCCGTAACACAAAAAGTAAAAAACAGATTATTGCACAAGTAAACGGAACTACAGGACCAATCGCTATCAAAGAAGTCATCACCTGCTTTACAAAAAATGTCATCTATCTATTAACCTGTCCATGCGGTTTGAAATATATAGGCAGAACTACGAGACCGCTCAACGTCCGTATTCAAGAACATATTAGAAACATTAGGAATGGATATGAAAAACACAGTGTCCCATTGCATTTCAAACTGAAGCACGCCCAGAACCCAGAAGGACTTTCCTTCGTTGGTGTAAAGAAAATTGAAACACCGTGGAGAGGCGGCAATATTGACAAATTAATTGGACAGACAGAAATGAGCTGGATTTTTAGACTAGATACGATGCAACCACGAGGACTCAATGCAGATTTCGAACTCTGCCATTTTCTTAATTGTTAGCCCATGGACCGGTCCCTATCTTTTCCATTCACTCTATACCCATTCCGAGACCACTCCGAATCATTTCCCATCGTTTTAGTGGATTTTAGTAATAAATTTTAAATATTTTATATTTAATATTTTATATTAAGCCATTTTAACCCCTACTATATTAACTGGAGCAATATTCCATTTAATTGCCCCCCCCCCTTGAAGTTCTTAATTATACAACAATCTATGTGTTAGAGTTACTCTTCTCTTATTCGTTTTAGTTCCATTCTCTCCTCTCCCCTCCCCCTTTTTAATTATTATCTATAGGACTTTTTACTGATAACTAAAACCAACAACTTTTAGATAGGAACTGGCCAGATTAACAGTATATGCTCCCATCAGGACAGACTAAGTGAGTCGGATCCTTAAGTTGGGCACTATACCAACAAAAGGTTTTAAAAATGAACTTGTCACTTGCCACTTTCTGATCATTTTTTATCGCCAGATTTAGGCCTCGCATTATTCATAGTCGCATACTGCACTCATCGTTTTTTATCAACTGTGTTATATAAATGCCGTATTTATTACGTCTGTTTATCAACAGTACTTTACTTTTTTAATCCTGTGACCATTGTTGAACAATATTACATAAGAATGTATCACAATGTATCACTGTGCATCTGTGCCATACTGTATATTGGCTGTCATATATCGTATCTTAAGTGATCCCCGCTGTAATTATGAAAGGGGGACTATGAATACACCCTAAACAAATTCAGCATTAAGTAAAGACTGTCCCAGGACCAAATATTAGCACACAGAGCGGACTACTGCATATCCCGGCTCCGCTCGCTTCCCAAATCCGCAGAATCGCAACCGGGAAATCACATCCAGCGAATGGAACGCAAATAGAGCGCTGGAACGCACATCCAAGATGGCCGCGGCGCCATCGGATGACGCGAACGGCACCACGTGACCGCGACACCATGCGAACCCGGAAGTAAGTCGGAAAACACGAGGAATACACACAGGACCCTTCTAAATAAAAAGGGACAACGAACTTTCTTCCTATTTCCCATTTTTTTGCCCATTGTTTTGCACATCGACTGAGGAAGGCGCAGGACAGCGCCGAAACGCGTCTCGAGATACCACCATTCCCCCCCCCCCATTTTAATTGAGTATTATTGATTGAATTTGTAATTTTTGAATAAACCCTTATCCAAGCATTTAGGAGTATCTGGTTACTGAACCTAAACTGGTAAATCCAAACCAACCTGACCAGGCCAGCCCTCCAGAACCTACCACGGACACTGCAACCTGCACCAAAAGGAACAGCTGAGAGGGGTCCAGGTACTCACCATCAAGCAGTACCATACGCGCAACGGTTGAGCCTGGAATGATAAGGCTCCCGAATTGGTGAGTGTAACCAACTACCCCCTCACTATAGCAAGTCAGTAATCACTGATGTTGTGCCATGAGAGCACTTCCCCTTTCTTTCTCCTTTATGTCTCTCCACCTGAGGTGAAGACGCTGTATTAAAGAAGGGCAGTAGTCACCCTATAGTTGACACCAGGCGCTTCACTCCAGAGCCCGGATTTAAGCGGCTCTAATTCCTGTAAGTGCACAATCACTGAACACCAAAGCGTGTACCAATATCCAAACGTTGTTGCACTATTGTTATTTTTTCTCTCTCCCCCGTTCCTTATCTCCCGATTTGAGTGGAGTTAATCAACGATATAGGAGGAGCCGCCATATCGAATATAAAGCAGAGCGCGTTTAGTGCATATTCTGCCATCCTAGGACCTCTGGAAAGCAAGGACATTAAGGACAATAGACCTCCAATACACACAAGAAATCAGTGTAAGGTCACCTTGTGTACACTCACTAATAGACGTCCAGTGTATATACCCAGACTGTACCAGTCTTTATAACGCCGATACGCACATTTGCACTTTTTATGTGCTATGCTGGTTTTTTATGCACTCAAGTTGTCACTGATGCACTTTAACAATGTATATATTGCTGCACTATAAAACTGTTGCACTTTATACTGCATAAACTGTTGCACTTTATATCACATTTACTGTGGCAATAGCACTTTACCTAAATCTGCACCAGTGAAGTTGCTCTCACACGAACCGTAAAGATTTATATGCATCTATTGGTTCCAAGTACGACTTTATGATCTGTTGTACACAATTGTTGCGCCACTAGGAATCCCCCCCCTTTTCCTTTATCGATATCTGCAACCCATTCGGAGTCTGTGCTATTTCCTAGACGGCAGCAAACAAAATAAGCACCCATACCTAGACAAGAGCGCCCATACCGACCCTTCTCTTCTTTCCCTTTTTTAGGATATGCCAGTATTTTCGTATTGAATTATTACACGTGTCTGACTATTATAGTCGTAACTGAACGGAACAGAGAAATTTTCTTTTTCCTTACGCTTCCTACATTGAATAAGGGTCTTCCTATCTTTACCTTGAATATCTTTAAGAACATCTATTAGAGCCTCCTCTTTGTAGCCCTTCTTTCTAAAATCACCAATCATTCTATTTGCTTGAAGGTCGAAAACTTCACTCTATGTGCAATTCGTTTTAAGTCTAGTAAGTTGACTTCTAGGGACACTTTTAAGCCATGCAGGAGCATGGCAACTTGTAGACTCTATATAGTTGTTTATGTCTACGGGTTTGAAGTAGGTTTTTGTTTTAATATTCCCCTCTTCAATATAAAGTGTTAAATCCAAAAGTTGATAGTTTCTTTGCTGTATTACAAATCCAATTTAATCCCCCAGTCGTTCCGGTTCAACGAGCTATGGAACTCCTTCAGGCTTTCCACATCTCCCTTCCAAGTAATAAACAGATCATCTATATATATCTCTTATAGAGAATCAGGTATTGCGCCCAGCCACACGAAACCCCCGACCACTGGGATTCCCAGTGTGTCATAAAGAGTTTTGCGTAGCTGGGTGCAAAACGAGTCCCCATAGTAGTCCCCGTACATTGTAGATAAAACTGATCATTATAGGAGAAATAATTATTCTGAAGGATAAAAAGTATGCCCTCCAAAATAAACTCTGATTGTTCTTCAGGGTAAATTTGATATTGATTTAAATAATGATGCACTGCCTGGCAACCCTTTTTATGCGGGATTATGCTATATAAAGATTGCACATCACATGTAACAAGTAAATAGTCAGATTCCCATTGAAAGTTTTCCAGAACTTGTAATAAGCTCATGGTGTCCTTCAAGTAGGACGTGGTTGATTTGACCATAGGTTGGAGGAGAATGTCCAGGTATTGTGATAAATGGCTAGTGACAGATTGTACACCCGATATAATAGGCCTCCCTGGGGGTAGAACTGGATCTTTGTGAATCTTAGAAAGAAGATACAAGACAGGGATCTTGGGAAATGGAGGGTTGAGATATTTTAGTTCTTGTTCGTTGAGAATGCCCGGATCACTTCCTTTATTAAGTAAGTTTGACAGTTCTGTTTTTATAGCTTGGGTGGGGTTGGATGGCAGCAATAGATACGTGGTGTTATCATTTAACTGTCTAAGAGCCTCCTGATCATATAATTCTTTATCCATTACTACTATTCCCCCACCCTTATCGGCAGGCTTTATTATAATTGCAAATCTTTCTTTAAATTTGACAGTGTATCTTTTTCATCCTTAGTAAGATTAGGTTGTAATTTCTTTGAATGGATTTTATTGACATCAGCCATAACCATATACTCGAAAATCCTCATCTCCTCCGATATTATATTCCTCGGAAAGAAAGAGGAACCTTCCTTAAGACCTGAATGGGTAAACTGTGATTGAACTACCTCTCTATCAATAGGATTCTTAAGAAAGAACTTTTTTAAGCACATCTTTCTTTGAATTTTTTTTACGTCAATAAATACACTAAATTTATCCACTTTCGTACCCGGTGCAAATTTTAGACCCTTACTTAGGGCATTAATTTCATGCTCATTCAAAACTCGATTGCTGAGGTTAAAGATGCCATTTGTACAGGAAGCTACCTCTCGTTTCGCTGCTTTGTTAAGTCTTTTTATTTCTTTCCTTTCTTTCTGAGACCTTCCTCCCCTGGCACCCCGTTTGTTTTTTCCCATCCCCTTTTTCGTGGAATAGCACCTAGTTGGCTGGAAATTTTTATAGCCTGTTCTAGGGGCATGTTGGTGAGCTTTAGTTGTTTTGTGGCCGCCGGACGTGAGTTTAAAAAAGATTCTTTAGCTTGTTTACATGGTATAACTTTAGTATAAAAAGAGGGATTTTTTAAAGGTGACCTACCTTTGTTCCAGGGAGATTTTCACGCATATTCCGAAGGGCTCATAGCTGACCCAAAACTATCTTCTAAGGTATTTAGGATCGGATTAATCTCTAGAATACACAAATCCAAATTTGCTACTCTTACATCCTTTTGGGTTTTCTTTAACGTCGGGGAGAGTTCACATATTGACTCATCATGATAGGAACTAGAGAGTTCAATTTCAGGATCTTCATTAGGATCCTTTCCTCTAAAATGATGGGTAATTTTAATTGGGAGTTGATGATCTGCCTTAACAGGTTCCTCCAAAGCCATGGTGTTACGGGGGCCTTCCTTTCTTTTCTTTGATGGTACATCTTTATGAATTTCAGCAGGTGCAATTTAAAAATGTTTATATGTATTGTTAACTGACCAGTATGCAGGGCACTCATCATTCCAAAGTTTATTCTAAGAATGAATACCCAAGAGCAGAGATCCTGAAGCTCAATATATGTAGTTAACATATTTGTTATTCAAATTAATAGAAATAGGACTGATCAGTGTCTTGATCTGCGAGGGCTTTTTTTAAAAAAAATCACAATTATCATTGTTGACTTTACTTTGGTTTGAAGCGCTCATGCACAATCCATCTTGCGTTCCACGGGTGTGTATGGGCTTTCACATGTGCTTTCCGTCATGAATTCCATGAGTCTTTTAACAGTTCTACCTAATCTCAATACAGAAGGCAAATTTCAATACATTTTATATACTGTATATGTAAACCTAGACCTTAGCATACAAATAAACTGGACTAAAGAAATAAATACGAAAATGACACCAAAACACTTTCAAACTGTACCGTGAAAGACAATTAAAAAATATATTAAAATGTGTCTCAAATATAAGAAAAAAATTAAAAAGAGTTTAAAAAAAGTATGTATATAATAGAAAATGAAAAAGGAAAATATATAAGACTGGTACCGTAGTCGGGCGACTGACTTGGCCACCTGACTACGGACAATGCCAGCAGCCGATCAGGGTTGTCCACTGGAAGCGTCTGTGACCGACCCAGATCGGCCAATGGACAGACCGGCCTATGGAAAAAAAATGAAAAACCCCTCTGCAGGGGGAAAAAAACAAACCATTGTGGGGAGAAAAAAATAACTGTCTCTGGTGCTGAAACTCGAGTTTCAGATCCAAACAAAGCCCCATCCAACACAGCTGAAGCGAGGGGGAGGGGGTAAATACCGGAAAAAAATTCTAAAAATTCAATAAATAAAAAAGGCTTTTTGCTGTGGATTAAAAAAATAAATGGTTTGAATAAAAAATAAATAAAAAGGAAAATATTTTTTACATTGTATCCTATGGGCTTCATGCACGGCGGTTATACTATACAATGCATCTTTTTCACTATACAATGCATCTTTTCACGTTTCCCTGAAGCATGACAGTTTTACTACACAATGCACTTTTTCACGTTTCCCTGATGCGGCATGGCATCTTAACTATACAATTCATCTTTTTCACATAAATTTGTACCGGATTGTCCCGGCATAGTCCAATAACTCCAAGTAAGTTTGGAAAGATCACTCATTTTGGAACAATCAGTCTGTTGAAGTCGCAAAAAATCATCTGAAATCATCCAATGGTGGTCGGATGCAGTGGAAGAGGGCCGATTCACCTGCATGTTGTAGGATCAGTCAGACAACTTCAGTCGATATCGGATGATCGCTCCATCGCACAAATACGGTGCCAGTGGACGGCCAGCCTAATGAATACTTACTTAATTTCTTTCATATTTTAAATTTTTTAACTTGCACATTTGCTCTCCAAAACGGTGACAGGAAATGGCATGAGGCCAGGAGACCGGCAGAAGTGCTTTGGATGACCACGCTGACTTCTCTAGATGTTTTTGCTTCAAAAGGAACCTTAGCATGCATGGACAGGATTGTTTTTTTCATCCCTGAAGAAGTCTTTAGTGTCACACGGATGTCTCTATGGGTCCTGATTCTTCAACCATTCTGGTCCATTTTCTCCATTGAGGAGAGTGGAGTGAAGTACAAAGAAGGAGACTCAAACGCATCAATTCAGATAAGCCTATACACTGTACATATTCGGCGTGCAAATTTGTACAATAAAGTTACAGTATATTTTGCTTTTTTTATTTTTCTGGTATATTTTTTGTTGCTGTTGTTGACTATTTGTATGCTCAGGAAAGGACACAAAGAGGAATTTAATTTGTGTGATGTTGTACGCCAGGTCTATTTATTACCTGTATAGAGTTCATCGGTAGAATAGCGATTAGTAAATATAGGGAATGGTTATTTTTTTAAATTCGATGCAATAAGCAACTCCTTCGATATTTATTGATTGCTCTAAAGATGAAAAAATAAACCAGCTACCAGCAGCTTAAATAAAAATAACAATGTTCTGGTCGCTATCAGATAGAGTGTAATAGATTTCCAGCCAGAATACAAGCATAAACAAGCTTTGTTGTGTGATAATGGTGGATTGACAAGATAATGAGGATAATACAGGAAACCTAAGTGTGGGGCTGTTTGGAAATGGAGAGAGAGAGACAAAAGGACATGAAAGCGAAGAAAGTGAAACAAAGAAAGGGAAACTATAAAAAAAAGGAAAGAGGGGAATTGTAAACTAAAAAGTGGTGTTAGAAAAAATTAAGGCACTATGAGCTAATGAAAATCGCATCCAGCATTCAAAATCTATTCAGATACAAAACAGTTACAAAAAATGCATTTGGTGTTTTCGTTTGAAGGATCTGTCAATTTATTTCTACGCATTACTTTTTATGCCTTTATTTCAGACACTTTGGTAAATCAATAGTGGTGTAGTTAGATGTATCTTAAATGGGGCCAGAAATGTTCAAGAGAAAATCTAAAGAAGGCTTAACATGAAAGATGTAATATATATGTTTAAAAAAAAAAAAAAATACTAAGAAGCTTCTAATAGTGTAAAAATTGGAGTTCTATATTACATTTCTTGTAAGTGTTTATCCGAAGAAAGAAGTGGAAAATTAGGTAGCAAAATGCCCCAGAGAGGTTCATCACCATCTTCAGGCACCTTCAGCAGGAACATGAAATCACAACTCCATGAATTCTTCTGAAAATCCAGTTTGACACAATTATACTTTTTTCCTGGCACTGGACGCCTGTGAACAGCATCTTATGTTTATCCCCCAATTTCCACAATAATAATGCCAGGAATAGCAGGCTGGCGTCATTCCCTTTGCAGAGTTGTGGCCATAAAGATGTGCAGAAAAAGCAAAGCCAGCAGATTCAGAAACCTCAAACAGCTTTACAGACAGGTCAGCAAAAAACTAAATAAAAAAGAGTTACAGAAACGGCAGCAAAGCGAAGAATGGTTTATCATTCCAAAGTAGCAACCTTAACTGGTTCTTTTGGTTAAAAGTCTCGCTGCCATTGAAGTAAGATATTCAAGCATAGAAAAAAGTCTATTTAAGTTTGTGGCTATGCATTTATGGAAAAAACAGCAAGTATTTAAATTTTGTTAGTTCTTCATTTAACCCCTTCACTATCAAGTGATTTTCCAAAGGAACATTGCCAGAAACCAGTGTTTTTTGTAAAATCATTTTAATTAATTATACATTAAGAAATATTTGAGTTTATACCCATTGTATTTCAAACTGTAAATAACCTATTTTTGGCCACTAGATGGCGCCATCTACTGCCAAATTGAGTTATAGGTTTGAGCAGCTGGTCTATTTTCTTCTATTTCTTCCTGCATCGCTGCTGAAAGCCCGATATTTCAGAGCTTTGAGCAGCTGATTTTACAGTTTTAGCTCGTTGGGCATAATGCCCACAGAGCCAAAACTTTGGGGGCACCTTCTGCAGCCCAAAAGCAAATGGAATTTGTTTGCAGCAAACAAATTTCATTTGCTTTTGGGCTGTAGATCAGCACATCGAGATATCTCGATATCGGGGCACCAGATGGTGCTTTTGAAGCCCGAGATATCTTGATATCGGTAGTGAAGGGGTTAATAATATTGACTTGAAGGGTGTGAATTTGTTACTTGCCTATCTTGTCAATATGACACAAAAGTGTAAAAATCATGCTCAAATAGTTAAAGGTTGCCTATTATATAGGTCTAATCTCAATATATCAGGCATGACTGGTGCAGACGTGATATGGTTCAATTAACAGGGTGCCTTGACCAGAGGAACAAAAAGGATAAAAACCACTTACACTCATAAGTTAACCACTTGTTGGTATTTGAAAATGGGAGACTTGCTGTCAGGGAAGGTAGGAGCACCAAAAGACAACAACAACAACTATTAGTGTAGCAAATCAAAAGAGTGAGCACAAACCCATAACTGGGGATTTTTCAAAAGGCGGCCTTGGCAGTAAGTAATTCAAATAAAAAGAGGAAGATAGGGTAAGTAGGTAATATAACACCTTGTCGCTTAGAGATTCACCCATATGTCTCTTGCTAATGCCACAAGACTATGGCTAAATGCATTGAGTGTGCTCTGACACTAGTTCTTTAAATGTCATTTCTTAGGTTACTCTCTCCATGCTTTTCCTCATTACTCTCTATATATATGTACTTGGTACCGAGGTATAGGTCTTTTCTGTCTAATTCAGTTGTAACTCACTTGAGGGTTTATTATAGATAGTCTATGCTTTAAAAAAAAAAAGGATTTTTTTATTTTATTTAATTTTTTTATTATTTTTTTATTTATTTATTTTTAAATTTATTTTTAAACCAAACCTGGTCATGTTTGGTATCATTGGAAAGGCCATAATGAGGCCTTTTAAATGATGTCAAATATGACCATCTAGCTGCCACGGATCGGGAGATATGGGGATCCTTAGGATCCCCTTATCTCTACATGGCAGCTAGATGGTTAACTGGCCCACTGACATCCTCACACATAAGGTGAGGTTGTCAGTGGGTGGGGAGGACCTGGAGGCTTGGCTGACATCCAAGATGTCAGCCCCCCTCCAGGTTCGAATCCCGTTTTGGCGCCAATTGGCGCCAAAACGTGATCCGGCGGCGAAACAGTTAATGATATACACCGCTGAAAAGAGGAGACTCTCCCCTTTTCAGCGGTGTGAAAAGCATCTCCCTAGCTTCAATGGTTGGGGAGATAGAGGGCTCCGAAGGAGCCCTCCCTCCCCTCCATTGCTTTGCATGGGGACGCCTGCGAGACGTCATCAGCCTCGCCTGCCCATGTAAATCACATGGGCAGGCTTCCTCCCTGCCAGATCGCTGAGGGATCCAGTGAGGGAGGTGAGTATCGGGCGGGAGGGGGATTAGGCGCCGCTGCCGTACCCTGTATGTCCGCGGGTCTAAGGGAGACCCGAGGACAGGATGTACAGGGTACGTCAGCGGCCCTTAAGGGGTTAATCTATATATCACTAACCATGTCAGAAAGACTAAAAAGGACAGGCAGACGCTCCCAGACACAGATAAGAGGGCAAGCAGCCTCTGTGTCGGGAGGCTGTGCCTCTGGTCGTCGTGGAAAGTGCTCTGATTCAATCTCTGAGGTTGCGGAAGGGAGTATAATCAACCTAGAGGAAGGGGTTGCCAGTGATGACACACAAATAACTTTCACTCATGTTGCCCCAGCAGCTGCAGCATACTGCCAAGTTGGCTCCAGTGACGAGGAGATAGGGGTGATGACAATGATGATGAGGTCACTGACTCCACCTGGGTGCCTGATCGAACAGAGGAGTCAAGTGAGGAGGAGGAGGCACAACAAACACGAGGCACAACGTCCTCTATGACCAACCGTAGCACTAGCCAGTCCAAGGCATCAGATGTCAGAGCTGCTCAAGTGCAGAGCACTGTTGTCTCAAAGCACACATCCAGGAACTCTGCTGTCTGGGAGTTCTTTAAGAAATGTGCAGCCGACCACACTGTTGCTATTTGTAATCTGTGTCAGATGAGGCTCAAGCGTGGGAAAGACACTGGACGCTTGGGTACCACATGCTTGAGGCAACATATGACCACCTGCCATGCATCCCGTTGATGCAAAACTTTGCGTAGGTCCTCCTCACCTGTCTCTACCCCCACTATATGTCCTGCCATGTCATTGACTCCAACCTCCACTGACAGGGATGATGCTACAGTTATGGATGTACCAGGTTCTTCCTCACAATGTGACAGCATCCCATCAACTGAAGATTTATGCAGTCAGATTGCGTTGTCCCAGCTGCTGCAGCGTAAGAAAAAATATAGTCCCAACCATCCCCAAGCACAGCGTCTAATTGCCAGCTTAGCAAAATTACTCACACTGCAGCTTCTGCCTTTCCAGCTGGTGGACTCTGCTCCCTTCCGTGAATTTGCTGAATGTGCTGTACCACAGTGGCAGGTTCCAAAATGCCCTTACTTTTCATGGAAGGCCATTCCAGCACTATACTAGCACGTGGAAGACAATGTTATGGAGTCATTGGGAAAGGCAGTCAGCAGCAAGGTGCATGTGACTTTAGACACGTGGTCAGCAAGCATGGACAGGGCCGTTACATTTCCTTCACGACACACTGGGTAACTCTGATTGCAGCTGGGAGGGATCCAAGACGGGGCTCTGTGCTGGAGCTTGTTCATCCACCACGCCTCCAGAAAGCTGCTTGTATGAGGTCTGTCTGCTCCACCACAACCTTTCCCTCTTCCTCCTCCTCCTTCTCTGTCTCTGGCGAAGTGGCAGTTAAACCGACGCGTGACAGGGGCTACGCAATGGCTCAAGCAAAAAATGCCATACTGTGCTTGAGCTGGTTTGTTTAGGGGACAGGAGCCACACTGGGCCAGAAATTCTGTCAGCTCTGCCGGGGCAGGTGCAGAGATGGTTAACACCACACCAGCTTCAGCTGGGAATGGTCGTCTGTGATAATGGCAGCAACCTTCTCTCCGCCCTACGCTAGGGTAAGTTGACGCATGTACCATGCCTAGCATACATCCTAAATCTGGTGGTACAGTGTTTCCTAACCAGTTACCCAGGGCTGGCAGAGCTTTTCAGCCAGGCCAGAAAAGTCTGCAGCCACTTCAGACGGCCATTCCCAGCAAGTGTTCGCCTGGCAGAAATTCAAAGAGAATTCCACCTTCCCACAAACCGTCTGATCTGTGACATGCCCACCAGGGGGAACTCGACATTAGCAATGCTGCAGCGTCTGCACAAGAAGCAGAGGGCCATCAACGAGTACCTGTGTGAATATGGCACAAGGACAGGTTCAGGTCAACTTGGTCCCCCCCCGCAGTAGCTGATGATCAAGGATGCATGCACTGTACTGTCACCATTTGAGGAGGCAACGACGATGGTGAGCAGGGACAGTGCATGCATCAGTGACACAATTCCTTTAGTGTTCCTGCTGGAGCACACTCTGCGGGGAATTATAGATGTGGCTCTAGAGGCAGAGCAGTGGGAGGAAGAGGAGGCCTTCCCTAGCTCTCAAGGCCCCAGTCTTTCTGCAGACAGCATTCCAGTGGATCCTCCTCAGATCAGACAGGAGGAGGATGAGGACGAGGAGGAATATTTAAGTAGTGGGGCATTGAAGGTGGGGATTCCTCAAGGGAGGGTTTTGTGTGCCCAGAAATCCAAGGACTAGTACGTGGCTGGGAGAAGGAAGTGCACGATGGGGTCATCCTCATTGACCTGGAAGACTCGGAAGCTAATGCCACCTCCAACCTATGCTGCATGGGCTCCCTTATCCTGCAAAACCTGGTAAAGAACCCCAGGATTCGTGCTATCAAGGAGAGGGATCATTACTGGTTGGCAAGCCTTCTTGATCCACGATACAAGAGTAAAGTTGCAGAGCTCATCCTGCCCGCACAGAGGGAGCACAGGATGAAATAACTTGAGGACGCTCTAAAGCGACACTTGTGTAACAGCTTTCCAGGCGCTGGTAGGTTACCAAGTGATGACACAGGTGCTTCTGAGGCTGCGGATGATCAGAGGAATAGTGGTGAAGGCCGGGGCCGCTTGACTGATGCCTTTTTAAATTAGTTTAGTCCACGACGCCCAGGGACATCACATGTAGGCACCCATTGCCAGCGTCTTCACCGTTTGGTGCAGGACTACCTAGGGGCAAGGGCAGACCTGGATACCTTTACAGCAGATGATCCACTGGCTTACTGGGTGTTGAGATTGGCTCACTGGCCAGAATTTAGCCAATATGCTATGCAGCTACTAGGTTGCCCTTCATCCAGTGTGCTTTCTGAAAGGACGTTCAGTGCCGCTGGAGGTTTTGTCACAGACAAAAGAGTGCGTCTGTCCACCGACTCTGTAGACCGGCTGACATTTATAAAAATGAATCAGTCCTGATCAGCAGCTTTCAATCCCCTGATGCTGACGTAACGGAATAGATCGGGGATGTCTTCTGCATTCCCAAAACCTCCACCACTGAACTCTTCCACAATACCACAAAGGGGTTACGGTGTGAAGGCACTTGCTGCCACCAAAGGCACAATATTTGGCTGCACTGACACGGATGCCTATATTACCAGATTTATATCATTTTAATTTTTTGGACTGCAGGGTCCATGCCTGCACTCTTCCACAATAGAGTTGTGGTGTGAAGGCACTTGCTGCCACCAAAGGCACAATATTTGGGTGCACTGACACCTGTACCAGATTCATATCATTTTAATATTGGACCGCAGGGTCCAACCCTGCACTCTTCCACAATACCACAGAGGGGTTAAGGTGCGACGGCACTGTTGCCGACACTAAAGGCCCAATTTTAAAGCTCCTATTGTTACTTTCATCCAAAGCCTGTATAAGTTTCACCATAATTTAGCCAAAAAAAATCACTAAACTTGTTCTGCGTGTCCTAAAATGTCTCCTTTTTTAATACAGACTGCTGCCCCAAGCAGTTGTTTATGAATAGATTAAAGGAAAACCGTTTACTGTCATTTGAAACGTCATTTTTTTTGTTTTTAAATGTTTCTATACATCCTACAAATCCGCCACTTCACGGGTAGGTTATGGGGACCTCCTAGGCACGATATTTGAAGGAATTTTGTGTTTTTATTTTTAACCCTTATTTCATGGAAAACTCACTGTCCCTTTAAAAACTTTTTTAAAAACTTTTTTCCTTGTTTCCTGTCCCCCAGGGCACTAAACCCCCATACACCTTTTATGGCAAATATCTTGCATATATGCCCTCTTGCAGGGCATTCTAAAAATTGAACTTTTGAGTCCCATTGACTTGCATTGAGTTCGGTTCGTGTTCACGTTCAAACTGGAACTTTTGAAATTGTTTGAGTTCGAATGCGAACTGAACACGGGGGTGTTCGGCTCATACCTAATGATCACTATCCGTAACTACATTTTTTTAGAATACCTATGATTCAATATTGTTCCATAGTGAGATACAGTATGTGTATGGTCACAGGTTTTACCAAATTTGAGACCTAAAGCAGATTTATTTAAATTTTTTCCCTTTTTCCCTTACAGGAAATATAAAACATTTAGCATACAATAGGACACATTAATTGATATAGCAGAATAAGAATCCATCGTTAATTTAATATTTTTTTTCTCCAGGCATTGGACAAATGCAGTTTGTTAAAAAACTTCAACACACATCAAGAAGAGCTTCAGCAGCCAAATGTCTCATCAAAAAAATATGCTTTTGGCCTGATTGCACGTTTCCCTTCTTTTTGATTTAGCCTTGGTAAAGAAACACAGTCACATTATTACACTTCATATTCGTATGAATTATTCTAATGGATTCCTTGGATTGTACAGCACAGCATACACTTTCGAGGCATTGATCCTGAGCACTCTTTCATGATGCCTCGGAATCCTGAAACATAGCAGGAAAGGGACAACAGCTATTTAACTCTGCACTACTGGAAGACTCATTTCCTGATGTGTTTCTTTGAAATATATCATTTCACACTCAAAGCCTTGGTTATTTTCCCCTATGTTTTATTGCTATTTCACAGAGGTTTGTACAGTCTGCTAAAAATCTAATGTTTGTTTAAAGCCAAAGTTTGTATTTTATTCCTTTTATATTTTGGTGTTATTTGATCACTTTTCTAAAGTTTTCTCAGCATAAAATGTGCACAGTTTTCCAATGTCAGAGGAAATCCAAAGCAAAGAATCTGTGTGTGTGTATACAGTATATATATATATATATATATATATAGTTATATATATATATATATTCCCTTTACTATCAAGTGGTTTTCCTTAAAACCATTGTCAGTAACCAGTGGTTTTATGGAAAATCACTTTACTCATAGATTATAAATCTACTGTAGAATCCCTACAGCCCATTTCCATTCTGTATGCCTGAGGTCCTCAATCTTGTATCAAGCTTCAGCGCCGGTGGGGCACCGGTGTTGGTGGTATGAGCCCAGAATGCGGTTGATCTTGCCAGCTGGGAGTGATAAGAGACGCACAGAGGGGTTGAAGCACACAGCAAGATAGACACAGGGTCACCAGGAGGCTTGGAGTATAGAAGATCTTCAGATGGTACCAGGGTCTGAAGCAGAGCGGGGATCTATGATCTTGGAGGGACTTGATGGTACTATGAACATAGAAGGACACTGGGGTCCAGGATGTAAAAATGTTGCTGCTTATGAAATAGCCTCTCAGACTCCAGCTGTGGTGCTATTGTAAATGTATTAACAAAACATCTTATAAACAAGTTCTATAAACTTCAGTTCTAGCTTCTAGTCAGTGTCCATGTGTCTGACTTCCTGATTAACTACTTCCTGCTGAACTGTAGTGCAACACATATTAGACGTCCCCTGGAAACAAACACTCTTTGTTCTGGGTCCATACATATTGATACATCTTTTCCCTTTTTGGGGAAATGGAAGTTGCAATCTTTTAAGTTCAATTCCAGGTAGTATTCAGTTCCTGAAATGTATTCTTCTGTGTAAACTTAGTCGACATTGTTGTAATGAATACAATAGTTGTATTCTAAGTGTAAACTTAGTCGACATAGTCATTTAGATATTCTGGCTTTTGGATACATCTCCCACTTCTAGTCTGGGTGTTTCTGGAGACTTGTGGTTGTTGTAGCCGGACTCTGTTGTCATCCCGCATTGTATCTGTGTCTGATATATCACAGGGTGCTTCTTCTTGACCTTCTTCTGTGTTATTTGCCATTGAAGGCTGGTTTGTATCCTCCATGTGATATTCTTCTTGGGTGTTAGTTGGTGTCCTTATTTGAGGCATGTAGCGTCCAGTGCCTCTCAGGTGCCTCCTGTTTCTTCTCAGAACCTGTCCTGACTCTGTTACCACTTCATATGATCTGATTCCCACAGGTGCTCTTAGGCAAGCTTTCCGCCACTCTTTTCCCTGGTTAGTTGGAGGTTGTATCCACACCTGTTCACCCTCATTTAGAGGACTCATGTCTTTGGCTCCCCTGTTGTATTGAGTTGCTTGCAATGCCTGCTTGTTCCTGCAAAGGCTTTGGTGACGGTCATTCATCACTTGATCCTGTTTTAACAAACTCCCTCTCATTGGAAGTAATGATTTGGTTTGCCGACCCATGAGTCTTTGAGCAGGACTACACTCCATGCCTTGTGTCGGTGTGTTGCGATGATCCAGTAATGCTAAATAAATATCATTTCCATTAGACACAGCCTTTTGCAGCACTCTCTTGGCTGTCTTTACTGCTGACTCTACCTTCCCATTGCTTTGAGGGTATCCTGGTGATTAGGTATCGTGGTCAAAGTCCCAATTCATACTGAAGTCTTTAAAATCCATTGAAATAAACTGGGGTCCATTATCTGAACATACAGTGTCTGGGATTCCATATCTGGTAAAATGGGCCTTTAATTTTCTTATTACTGTAGTAGATCTAGTATCCTGAAGCTGGTCTATCTCCCAGAAATTAGAGTCAGTCCACTGTTATTAAATACTCCTTGCCATGGAATGTGAACAAATCAATGTCAAGCTTTTCCCACGGTCTAGTTGGAATGTCTCCTTTTGTTGTTTAGTATCAAATGTACGGCATATGTCACATTGGTCAATATACTCTTTCAACTGTGCATTCAGTCCTGGCCAGTAAACACACCTCCCTGGCTCTACGTAGACATCCTTCCACTCCAAAATGTGAAGAGTGTATCCGAAACATAATATCTGTTCGAAGTTCAGATGGAATAACTACTCGCTCGTCTTTGAACAAAGCACCATCCTGTACACTCAGTTCATCACGTATGTGGTAAAATGGTGAAGCCTCTAGGGGTACCTGTTCCTTTACATGAGGCCATCCCCTCAACACAATTTGCTTCACTGCTTGTAAAGTCTTGTCTTTATCCATGCTTTGCTGTAAAGCTACAAGTCTCCTGCTGGATATTGGTAGATATTGGAGCATGTTTATAGATTCAACCTGGTGCTCCACTGAGCCCTCCGTGGAACCTTCTTCTAGATATGCTCTACTCAAAGTGTCTTTCCTGGGCAGTATCTGATACATGCATCATACATCTGAAGCCGTAACATCATACGCTGAAGACGTCTGGGTGCTTTAAGTAAGGGTTTTTTCATAATGCTTTCAAGGGACTTATGGTCCGATTGTACAGCTACTGTCTGGCCAAATGTGAATTGATTACATTTTTCCATCCCAAAGAGGACTGCTAATAACTCCTTCTCTATCTGTGCATAACCTTGCTATGTCTCCGTCATTGCTCTGCTTGCATAAGCTATTGGTTGTTTACCTTGCATCAGTGCTGTTCACAGTCCTTTCTCCGATGCATCACATTGTAGTTCCAATGGTTCGTCTGGGTTATAATAATTAAGTACCGGCGCACTGCTGATTTTGGATTTGATCTGCTGAAATGCCACTTCCTGCACCTCAGTCCACTCCCATACTGCATCCTTCTGAGTTAGCTGGCGCAGTGGTTCACCTGCCTCAGAGAGATTCTCACAAAACCTTGAACGATAGTTCACCATCCCCAAAAATCTCTGTACACCTTTAACATCCAGGGGTCTGGGCATTTCAATAATGCCTTTGACTTTGCTTGGGTCTGCATGAAGCCCCTGGGCTGACAATAAGTGTCCTATATACGGCACTTCTGTTTTCCGTAGCTGGAATTTCTCTGGATTGAGTTTGATGTGTCTTTCTCTACAACGATCTAGCAATTTCCTTAACTTTTGATCGTGTTCTTGAATGGCTTCCACTTCAGTATCTCCTTCTCCTACAATCAGAATATCATCTGCAATAATCCTGATACCTTGAAATCCTTCCAGTGCATGATTTAGTTTTCACTGGAACACTTTCGGGGCAGGGCTGTTGCCCATAGGCATTCTAACCCAGCGGTATCGGCCAAAAGGAGTAGAGAAAGTGATCAAATAGCTGGATTCATCCTCTAATTCAATATGCCAAAATGCACTCTTGACATTGCACACTGAAAAAATCTTCGCTCTTGCTAGATCTGGAAATATGTCATCAATTGTTGGCAAAGGATTATGGCTCCTTTTCAAAGCCATATTCAGAGGCTTAGGGTCAGTGCAAATTCTTAACTTTCCTGATGGCTTTTTCACTACCACCATACTACTAATCCAGTCTGTGCTTCTCTCAACGGGGGTAATAATACCCTGTTGTTCTAAACTGGCAAGTTCCTCTTTAAGGGGTTTGAGTAAGGACACTGGAACCTTTCTTTTTGGAAGTCTAACAGGCTGTACAAGAGCATCCACTTCCAATTTCAGTTTTCCTTCTAGACAGCCTATTCCTTGAAAAATATCTGCATACTCTTTATTGATGGCTGACCAGCACACCACACCTTGTCATCTGGGCTGTCACAGTCTTGTTCCGCATTTAAGATATTTTGGTGATGCACCAAGATCAAATCCATAGCTTGAATAGCTCTACTTCCTAGTATAGGATGACACACCTCTGTGTCAATGACCACAAACTCAGCCTGATATAACATTTGATTGCGTGGGTTTCGAATTTTAATCTTGCATACTCCTACTGGTGTCAGTGTGCTCTTATTGTACATCCTTAGCATCTTATCACATGGTAGAATTTTAGATTTGTCTGCCACCAATCTTGCTGGTATGACATTACAGTCCACTCCACAATCCATCTGGAATCTAACCGCTTGCTGGTCGATTAGCATGGTAGCAAACAAAGCTGATGGAAATTTACTTACTGTTTTCTTCAGTGCACAAATCTGAAAACTTGTTTCCAAAGTTAGACCCATAATGTCTTCATATTTCTCTGAATCCACAGTCTCCTTATAAACAGCTTGTATTGCTGGCTTTCTTTGTTGTGAATTAGCACGGCACTGGCTAATAAAATGATTGGCTTTACCGCATTCTATACATTTCTTGCCAAATGCTAGGCTTTTCTCTTTTAGTCTCTCGTGACGCTTACCAGAAAACATGCACTGTATTGTCTTGTCTGGAGCCATTGTCATTCTGCTCTGTCCCTTCCTAAGGGTGTAACTTGTTTCAATCCCATGGACTGACCCTGCACTGGTGTTGGAACTCTCCAGTGGCTTCAACCTTGCTTTAGACAGCTCAGCAGCTCTGCCCATTTGTATACATTTTTCCAGTGTTAAATCCACTTCTCTCAGCAGGCATTCCCTGAGGTTAGAGTCACTTGTGCCATATACAATCCTGTCCCTTATTAATGAGTCCCTGATATTTCCAAAGTTGCAAGTGGCTGCCAGTGTACGCAGCGCTGTGACATATGCATCCATTCCTTCCTCTTCTCTCGGAGTCCTTGAAAAAAAAGATATCTTTCCATAGTCTCATTTTGCTTTGGTTCACAATAATCATCAAATGCTTTAATTAGCGCAGCAAGTGAGGGAGCTGCCACTCCTGGGAAAAGGGTGTCTTTTACCTCTCTGCCTTTGTCTCCAAGCAGGGGACAAGTCCTGGGGAAAAAAGTGAGGGAACTCACCCAAGATTTCCACAACCCCCACCACCGTGAGAAAAAAAAGCATATGTGCGTGCGTGTATATAAATGTATGCATATATACACACACTCTTATACAATACATTTTCAGTGCTTCAGTCTGACAGGTTTAAACATGGGAATGCCATAGGATTCAATGTATAAATGTAATATCTATTTTTTAGACAATTATTCTTTTCATTTTCAGCAAATAAACTTTTTTGAACATGTTTTTGTATTTATATGACGAAAGTTTTGTTTCCCGATTTTTGAGTGTATCACAGAGCTCCACAGTAATAAAACGCACAGTAATGTGCAGTGTTTGAGGGTGTCACAGAGCTCCACAGTAATAAACGGGGTGTATAAGGGTGTCACATACGGGGTGTATGAGGGCGTGTATGTGGGAGACTGTCCTGTCTGCAGCTTGTGGGGCCCCCACAGCCTCCATTACAGTTTAACTGCAACCCGTGGGACTGAGTGCAGGGAAGGGAGAGGGGGGGAGTGCAGGGAAGGGAGAGGGGGGAGTGCAGGGAAGGGAGAGGGGGAGTGCAGGGAAGGGAGAAGGTGGAGTGCAGGGAAGGGAGAGGGTGGAGTGCAGGGAAGGGAGAGGGGGGATTGCAGGGAAGGGAGAGGGGGTAGTGCAGGGAAGGGAGAGGGGGGAGTGCAGGGAAGGGAGAGGGGGTGCAGGGAAGGGGAGTGCAGGGAAGGGAGAGGGGGGAGTGCAGGGAAGGGAGAGGGGGGAGTGCAGGGAAGGGAGAGGGGGTGCAGGGAGGGGAGTGCAGGGAAGGGAGAGGGGGAGTGCAGGGAAGGGAGATGGGGGAGTGCAGGGAAGGGAGAGGGGGGAGTGCAGGGAAGGGAGAGGGGGCAGGGAAGGGGAGTGCAGGGAAGGGAGAGGGGGAGTGCAGGGAAGGGAGAGGGGGAGTGCAGGGAAGGGGGGGAGTGCAGGGAAGGGAGAGGGGGGAGTGCAGGGAAGGGGGGAGTGCAGGGAAGGGAGAGGGTAGAGTGCAGGGAAGGGAGAGTGGGGGAGTGCAGGGAAGGGAGAGGGTGGAGTGCAGGGAGGGGAGTGGGGGAGTGCAGGGAAGGGAGAGGGGGGAGTGCAGGGAAGGGAGAGGGGGAGTGCAGGGAAGGGAGAGGGGGGGAGTGCTGGAAGGGAGAGGGGGAGTGCAGGGAAGGGGGAGTGCAGGGAAGGGAGAGGATGGAGTGCAGGGAATGGAGAGGGTGGAGTGCAGGGAAGGGAGAGGGGGAGTGCAGGGAAGGGAGAGGGGGTGCAGGGAGGGGAGTGCAGGGAAGGGAGAGGGGGGAGTGCAGGGAAGGGAGAGGGGGTGCAGGGAAGGGGAGTGCAGGGAAGGGGAGTGCAGGGAAGGGAGGGGGGAGTGCAGGGAAGGGAGAGGGGGGAGTGCAGGGAAGGGAGAGGGGGGGAGTGCAGGGAAGGGAGAGGGGGAGTGCAGGAAAGAGAGGGGGGCTTTGCAGGGAAGGGGGAGTTCAGGGAAGAGAGGGGGACTGTGCAGGGAAGGGAGAGGGGGACTGTGCAGGCACTCAGTGAGGGGTTGTGGAGGGATGGTGGGTTAGTTTTGCTGTTGGGCCAGAGGGCCTCCAGGAAGGGGTTAAGTGGAGGGAGGGGGCATTCCATCATTATTCCTGAGGGCAGACTTGGCAGAGCCCTGTCCTGCCTTATCTCTGTTGAACTCTCCAGCCCGCTGCACATTAAAAGGCTGCAGCTGTTAATGAGACATCAGGCAGGACAGGGCTCTTACTTGCAGAGGTGTCGGACTGTGTTGTGAGTGCCGGCACCCTGCTGCTCTTATTGATAAAACACTCCACTGCCTCTGCCCTGACAATCAGAAGCGTTCGGGAGCAGCATGTGCTGCCGAGCGCTTCTGATTCTGTCTTTGCAGGAGGAGATCAGAGCACCACGCTCTGTCTCCTCTGCTCGTTCGGGCCTCTGGCTGGTGAGGTGACAGTACTGTCTACCGGCATGTACCACCAGAAAAAAGCCCATACAATTGCATTATTTCCCCCTCTCCTGCTTACCTTCTGTGCATGGAGGGGGGGGCAAATCACCGTCGGTCCGGAACATGGCTTGAAGCTGATCTGGGTCGGGTCACTGCTGTTGGTCTGGGTGGGTGGGGCCGGTCTCCACATGTGCTGGCCACCTGACAGTGAGTCCCGCGCGGCACTCTGATGCGTCATCAGAGTGCACAGAGTGCGACGGACCCACTGAGCAGAGGACCTGGATCACAAACCACATGCAGCTGTGAGCGCTCTGAAGTTGCCGCGATCGCAAGGGGACGGCGGATCACACCGCAGGTGCTTCTCTGCCTATGGATCAACGTGGGAACAACGTTCCCGCTGCGTTCCCTCTACAGGAGAAGTGCGGGAACGCCGTTCCCACGCGTTCCTGCAGGACTCGAGCCCTGTCTCCAAGTAAGTAAAGGAACAGTTTTACCTTCATCTCCTTCCGGTTTGTCAGCCATTATCAGGTCTGTGTATAGAAGAATGTCTTCTTTCCATCTCTTCCATGTCTGAGACAGATTCCTTGCCTGAAAATCCAGCAGACCTGGTGGTTTTAAACCTTCCATACCTTTTTTTTGGTGTATGTCTCAAATAATATCCGCTGCCACCATGTATAATTGTTGCTGCTTATGAAATAACCTCTCAGACTCCAGCTGTAGTGCTATTGTAAATTTATTAACAAAACATCTTATAAACAAGTTCTATAACCTTCAGCTCTAGCTTCTAGTCAGTGTCCATGTGTCTGACTTCCTGATTAACTACTTCCTGCTGAACTGCAGTGCAACACATATTAAACGTCCCATGGAGCCAAACACTCTTTGTTCTGGTTCCATACATATTGATACACAGGAGAGGGTACCAGGGGAGGTAGAGGCTGCGGGATTAGGTAGGTTTTCAGGAGCAGGTTATACACATCTAGACAGAGCATGTAAGCTACAATAATGGAGCAATGTCAGAAGGGGGGCGTGGAGCCTTTATTCATGGTGTGTCATGTGACCTTTGGTGTGTGTTTTAACTGTTCCATGCCCTAATGCTGGTGCTGAGCAGTAGGGCAGCACCTTTCATGCAGCTGCCACATGCAGGCACAGATCTTGACAGGCACGGATCCTGACATCTTGGCCCTCCAGATCTTTTGGATTTCACTTTTCACAAAGCTCTGTTGATCAAAAGAGTGGCTACGTATCATGGGAGATGTAGTTCCAAAACATCTGGATGGCCAAGGTTGAGCATCCCTGCTGTATGTATGATTTGGCAGGCAGATGGTTCCATCTGCTGGCCAAAAAAGAGCTACAGGGCAGCAGTGTCTGCCGTGTCTCCCTTAGGACAAAGACAAGTCCCAGCTGGTCAAATCTTTCTAGCACATTAATACAAAAAAAATGGCATCGCGCCCATACTCACCGGAGCGGCAGCAACTGCCAGGAGTAACAGCCCAGTTAATGTATATGACGGAATGGATGTTGTCTGCCTGCGGGTGTGCTCTTATCTGCGTGCCCCACAGCGCTTACCGCTGGCCCGACTACCGAGTGGCACGGCACTCTGCGTCTCGTGCGGCCTGGAGTGACCCTGGAGAAGGGTTAGCGGGCGGTGGAGGGGACCCCTGCATGGAACCAGCCCGACCACTGAGCAACACGGTACTCAGCGTCTCGAGCAGCTGGTTCACTGACCTTGTGTGTGTGGGAGCGTCTGCGGAGCGGCCGTACGGATATGGGGATCGGATCTTCCCCGGATGAATATTCGGATCTTATGTGATCTCCGTCGGATGAATATTCGGATCTTATTGGGAACCTCCGTCGAGTGAATATTCGGATCTACTCACTCCGCTCGATATACCGAAGCGCGGTAGACGGGCCACGCCTTCGGATCGGATCTCGGAACCTCGGTCGAATTCTCAAGACCACTGACCATACGCTGCACCTCTGTCCTGATGCGAGATGCAGGCACAGGGTGTTCGATTCGTATCTTATCTCCGGACGCCGCACTCTGAGACCGCGCGGGATCTCAGGAAATGCGGCCGAAATTAAAAGTCACCAGGCGGAGCTGAATGCACTAGTAAGTCTGTTTATTTTTTACACCACACATGTATTTATAAACATTTGCACAGAGTCATAACAATGGGAATCCCTGCCCGCCCACACAAGTCCCATTGGCCCTCGCTGGCAGGAGGCACCCGGGCCCCGATTCGTATTGGCGGTTACGAATCGGGGAGTTGCCGATTCGGACCGGATGGTCCGAATCGACCATTTTGCGATTCGACCGGATGGTCCGAATCGGCCATTTTCCGATCCGATCATTCTGACCGGATCCACGAGGCGCTGGGAAAATGTTGATGGGCAAGGCACACAAAGGAATTTTCGTACATTTCACAATACAAAAAGGGGGACACTTTTATTACACCACACACAAAACCACATCTAAATAAAATATAAAACGGAACGCCGTGGGTGCAACGGCACCTAACAGTCTATGGACAAAACTCCGTCCCCGTGAACCGCCCCTGGCTGAGGGTGTTGGGCCATTCCGTGACAATGTATAAAACATAACAAGGAAAAAAAGTGTCATCTGCGCTCGTTTCTATGTGATCCATGTACAACAAAACTGAGGTTTTTGTTTGTTTCAATGGCCATTGCAACGTAAGCTCACTCGCCACTTCACGGCACCTCTTTACAGAGTGAGTACCTAACAAATGTACCAAAAGGCCGCTCTACTGAGCAGCTCCAAGCCCCTCCTGCTGCTTTTCAGCCAAGGAGAGGCAGAGATATGGTGGGTTTTATTTATACATGCACCAAACACTTCCCATTTGGGATTAAAAACAAAAACATGAAAAGAGGAACTGCTGCAGAACGACGGACTGGTGTTACAAGCATGATATACATAAATCGCCGTGAAGTGGCGAGTGAGCTTACTTTGCAATGGCCATTGAAACAAACAAAAACCTCAGTTTGGTTGTACATGGAAAACAGAGAAACGAGCGCAGATGACACTTTTTTTCCTTGTTATGTTTTATACATTAACTGGGCTGTTACTCCTGGCAGTTGCCGCCGCTCCGGTGAGTATGGGCGCGACGCCATTTTTTTTGTATTTATGTATATCATGCTTGTAACACCAGTCCGTCGTTCTGCAGCTGTTCCTCTTTCCATGTTTTTGTTTTTAATCCCAAATGGGAAGTGTTTGTTGCGTGTATAAATAAAACCCACCATATCTCTGCCTCTCCTTGGCTGAAAAGCAGCAGGAGGGGCTTGGAGCTGCTCAGTAGAGCGGCCTTTTGGTACATTTGTTAGGTACTCACTCTGTAAAGAGGTGCCGTGAAGTGGCGAGTGAGCTTACGTTGCAATGGCCATTGAAACAAACAAAAACCTCAGTTTTGTTGTGCATGGAACACATAGAAACGAGCGCAGATGACACTTTTTTTCCTTGTTATCTTTCTAGCACATTACCTATAACGTTTGATGTGCTAGAATATTAGGTGTACAATCAAACCCATATATAATAATTTTTGTTTGCATTGCTCCAGAATCAGACCAGATCGAGTTTACTCAATCTTAGCGCACCAGCAGGCTATCTTCATGCTATCTTGGCAGTAAAGGGATTAATAAAAGAACCTGACCAACAGAACTAGTGTGTGTCGGGGTGGCACCTGGCATCGGCCATGGTGGGACCCAAAATAAAGTGAGAAGTCCTAAGCACGGGAAACAATGCAGGTAATGTCGAGCAAACGGTTCATTAATCAAGGTAACATGACATAAATAAACGAAGTCCAGGGAAAAGACAATTCTGAAGGTAGACAGGAGCTAGGCATGGCAAGGCGGGTCCAGGCTGGGAACTGAAGAGTCAATGCTGCTTGCTTGTGACTGTGACTGATTAGCTTAGTAGTGCTGGGTGGTAAGGCAACAGACTCACAGCTTAGCAGAAGCAGGTGGACTGAGGATCCCTGGAGCACAGCTGGACAAGGTCAAAGGAGCAAGGCTGAGGGTGCACAGGAAGAAAGGGAGTTGAAAAACTTTCAGAGTGGCATGTTTTGGGGAGAGCTTCCCATGCTGATTTTATATGATTTGTTAAACCCTGAACCATTTGAGCCTGTGGCTGGCGAAGGCCATACCAAAAATAAAATTCTGTGATCTGCTTCTCAAGGACCATCTTTTGGCATCATTACTATGCTGCTGATTTCCTGTTCCAGGCTAGAAAAGTAGTAGAAAACATCTGTTATTCTCCCTGCCTGGTCAGACATGCCTGAACTGGACTCCATCAACCTGTTAACATAGGGACCCATAGCATTCTTAAACAACTGGGTCCACTCACCCTGACCAAGTTTTCCTTTTTTGGCTTTCTCTGCTCCTTTAAGGAAGCAATAGGAAAAATTATTGAAACTGTTGGTGGGGTACTATTCCCTCAATTTCTTGAAATTATTGCTCTCTGCCAAAGATGTAGGATTCTCAGGTCTAGGGAGGACTGCAGACATATGTTGGACGACAATGTCCTCTGATATTACAATAGCTTCTATGGGCAAACAATTATTTTGCATCCCAATGGGACACAAAAAAGAGTGATTCCTTGAGCAATCAGCTTCTATAAATGTGCATTTAGTTTTGTTCCGTATACAAATTTGGACAAAAATCACAGTTTTCGTTATCTTTTTAGTTTCCAAAATACGAAAATCGACCGTCTGTATTAACGAATTGGTCTAATAAGCACCTCTCCAGTAAGTGTCCTTGGGCAAGACACCTAACGGTACATACTCGCCACCCCGGACATACTTGAAAACGAGAGAAATCTCAATGTATCGTTCCTGGTAAAATCCTTTCTCAAAAAAAACAAAAAAATTAACGAATTGCTTTTTTCAATGAATACTATGTTTCAGCACTATAGATGGCTCCGGAGACTCGCGGGGCTGCTGTCCATGGTTCTGAATCAGCACCATGGACAGCAGCCCTACAGGGCTCTAGAGTGCTGAGACATACAGTTGTGTTCAAAATTATTCAACCCCCAATGCTGTAAAGGGTTTTAGGGAATTTAGTGTACATTTGTATTTGTATTCAGAATGAAATCCTACAAGGACTTTTTAAAGGACCATATGCAACTAAAATGACATCAATTGGTTTTGTAATACAGTAGTAAATATTTCTTTTGTGAATTCTTCATTGACACAATTATTCAACCCCTTAAAGACTACCACTCTGAAGAACAGAGGTTCATTCAAGTGTTTTCAATCAGGTATTGAAAGCACCTGTGGATGTCACGGAGCAGCAATAAAGCATAATAAGCACCTATTAGGCAGCTTTAAAATGACTGTGATACTCAGCTCCTTCTAGACATTTACTGGTGTGGTTACAAACATGGTGAAGTCAAGAGAATGGTCCAGGAAGACAAGAGAAGAGGTGATTACTCTTCACAGCAAGGGCAATGGCTATAAGAAGATTGCAAAGATGTTAAACATACCAAGAGAGACCATAGGAAGCATAATTCGCAAATTCAAGGCAAAGGGCACTGTTGAAACGCTACCTGGTCGTGGCAGAAAGAAGATGCTGACTTTGACTGCTGTGCGCTACCTGAAGCGTAGAGTGGAGAAAAGTCCCCGTGTGACTGCTGAGGAACTGAGAAAAGATTTGTCAGATGTGGGTACTGAAGTTTCAGCTCAGACAATACGGCGCACACTGCGTAATGAAAGCCTCCATGCCAGAACTCCCAGGCGCACCCCCTTGCTGTCTCCAAAGAATAAGAAGAGTCGACTGCAGTATGCCAAAAGTCATGTGGACAAACCACAGAAGTTTTGGGATAGTGTTCTGTGGACTGATGAAACAAAATTAGAACTGTTTGGGCCCATGGATCAACGATATGTTTGGAGGAGGAAGAACAAGGCCTATGAAGAAAAGAGCACTTTGCCTACTGTGAAGCATGGCGGGGGGTCAATCATGCTTTGGGGCTGTTTTGCTTCTGCAGGTACAGGGAAGCTTCAGCGTATGCAAGGTACCATGAATTCTCTTCAGTACCAGGAGACATTGGATGACAATGTGATGCATTCCGTCACAAACCTGAGGCTTGGGAGACGTTGGACCTTTCAACAGGACAATGATCCCAAGCATACCTCCAAGTCCACTAGAGCATGGTTGCAGATTAAAGGCTGGAACATTTTGGAGTGGCCATTGCAGTCACCTGACTTAAATCCGATTGAGAAGCTCTGGTGGGACTTAAAGAAAGCAGTTGCAGTGCGCAAGCCTAAGAATGTGACTGAACTGGAGGCTTTTGACCATGACGAATGGGCGAAGATACCCGTAGATCGCTGCAAGACACTTGTGTCAAGCTATGCTTCACGTTTAAAAGCTGTTATAACTGTAAAAGGATGTTGTACTAAGTACTAAGATTGAATGTCACTTGGGGGTTGAATAAAACTGATAATGATGTGAGCACAGAAAAGACATTTGTGGTTATTTCATTATAAATGTTATGTTATATTTGTCTGACCTACACGTGCCTCTTTGATTTAATTGTAAGCAAGATGACTGAATGATCAAAATCAATGTCAAACTGGCCAAAACACTCAATTTCAGTGGGGGTTTAATAATTTTGAACACAACTGTAGTATTTAATTAATTTCCGAACGCAGCCGGACTGAAAGAAAATAATACAGCTAACCAGCTCATGATGACATCACATTCAGCGGCCATCTGGAAAGTGCCTGAGGGGGAGGAGGCAGGTCTTTGGACCTCTCTCCCTCCCCATCGATAAGGGGCAAAAAAAAGGCAGGCACCGCTTGGAAGGGCACAGTTTGCCCTTCACAGTGGTGCCAGCCTTTAACTCCTTTAGGGGCTGGATCGCGATTTGGCACTAATCGGCGCCGGATGGTAGTTCTCTCCCAGAGATGCCCGACATCTTGGATGTCGGCCAAGAATCCAGGATCTCCCCCGGCAAACTGATATCATCATGCATGGACGTGATGATGTCCAGTTTGGGAGTTGACACCTCGCTGCCAAGTATGGTGGAGATAGGGGGGTCCAATGACCCCGTATCTCCCTATCCATGGCAGCTAGGGGTTAATGTTTGGTAGAGCATGGCCTTTCCAGTGATACTAAACATGACCATGTATTAATTAAGGGAAAAAAACTGTCTGTTTGGTTTTTATTAATGCAGTATTATTGTTCACATTTCAATTATAATGTGAACAATGATGCTGCACTAATTATTTTTTTGGGGGGTTTAGCTAAAATAATATAATTTCTAAGAAAAATAAAAAGTAATGGGTTACCAGTTCTAATTATTTTTTAACAAGCGTACCCCATAGAATATATAACAGCAAAGGCTCGGATGATAAAATGTGAAAAAATTATTTTACATGCTGTAGATGATTGGAAATTCACATTTTTTTGTTATAGCATTCTGGCAGGGCATGACGTATACATATTATAATGATATATTATGAATCTGCCGAAAAAAAATTATATATAATTTGTCTGGGTCGGGTCTGGGTCGTATAATAAAATGTGACTTCAAATTGCGTTTAAACATGATGAGCAAAAATGAGCTCAGCACACAGAGGTGAAATGGCTCAGCAGCGAAAGGGTTAATGATGACTATAAACCAGTGTTTCCCAAACCTGTCCTCGGGACCCTCAACCAGGCCAGATTTTGCAGATCACCTTGGGGAAAAGCAGACTGAATCCTGCAATCACTGAGCAGCAAATCATATCACCTGTGCTGTGCTTCAGATATCTAGCAAACCTGGTGAGGCGGAGGGTCCTGAGGACAGATTTGGGAAACAGTCTTATAAACAGTTACTTTTGCAAAATAGGAGCCCCATATTACTCAATTTACTAGAAAGTCCTAGATAAGGTCTATGAAAGGCATTGTTGTACATTTTAAATATTAATATCCCTTTAACCATGGATACAAAGGCAGATGTCTTGTTAATGTTTTTGCTTGTGATTGGGATGTTTATGAATTTAGTAGAGGTTGCAAAGGGGGGATTTATTAGGTGGATGTAAAATGAATTTCCCATCAGTGCTCATTAATGGCATGAGCAAAGCATCTATGAAATCCAACAAAACCGTTAATATAGTGAGGCATTATTTCAGGGAAAATGGACGTAATATTAGATTTGTACGAGCTCAGCATCACTGTAGAGCAGGGGTGGGCACTTGCGGCCCTCCAGATGTTTTGAAACTACATTTCCCTTGAGGCTCTACAAACCTAATGAGCAGCCGAGCATCACGGGAAATGTAGTTTCAAAACATCTGGAGGGCCGCAAGGGGCCACCCCTGCTGTAGAGCATTTATATTGTTTGCATTTTAATTTAGGCTGCAAATACTCTAAAACCCATTTGTACAAAATCCAGAACTTTTGCTATTTTTGTTTAAACACAGTTTGAAATAATTTACATTTGTGCCAAATGAGAAAAAAATGTTTCTCTTAGGGCATCACTTCTTTAACCTCTATTTATCCACAATGGCATTTGAACACATAGCAGTTATACACTATGCCTCACATTTTCAAAATGAAAGCATGTTGCTAAAAAGTAAAACTGTGCAAGGAAAGTAGGGGCCGCAATGGCCATGAGTCAGTCACAAGCCCTGATCGAGCTACAGTGTTGATTGCCTGCTACATCTCATTTCAGGAAAGTATTAAAACACGCTAATACACTCAAAATATTAAGGACGTCTAATATAATAAAAATCTTACTAAAATATGTGTGACAATATTCACTTTGGACCTGAGGTACATGGACCTAGAGATGCATTTAGGAGGCGCAGGCCTGATGTTTTATATGGTTTTCCTGTCCTTTCCTATGTCAAAGTCACCCTGTATCTAGAATTGTAGGTACGGGTGTTTGTGTTTTCTGTGCCCTATTCCCTGATGTCTGTGTTACATTATGATTCCCTTTATGTATTTAGTGTAGAGTGTTGAGTGTTTTCCTATGTGTAATCTGTATGTCTACATATGCTCTGCTTCCACCTCCACAAACAGGACTGGCTTTAACCAGATCCCTCTACCCGTTTCATTATTCTTTGTCTGTAGACCAGGGGTGTATGTGGGAGGGGGAGGCTATTCAAAGTGGAAACGCTGGGCGTGTTTTATTTTTGTTTGTTTGGAACTGTAAACCCAAAATAAAGTCATTCCCAGTTTGGTTTTCACCCTGCAAGGATCTCATGTTATTGAGTGGGTTCTGGGCCAGAATTAGTACTCCTTCCGGATACAAATGGCGGGGGGAGCATTCTGCATGTGGGTACTAGGACCCCATTGTCACGATTCCCGTGGACTAACTTGATGCAGATCCCTTTAGGGATTTTAGACCTTTAAACCCTCCGATCCTTTGGTGGTCGGTATTGCTATCCCTGTATATCTCTGGTTGAATCAAGAATGCACCACAAGCATACAACACAAGACACAGGCCTAGCACTCTCAGAGCAGGACTGACAGACATGCAGCAAGGGTTAATCTCGTGAATGGTTTTAGGACAAGCTAGATCAGTACCAGGTGCGGTTCTCAGGCTAACCTGGATGGCAACAAGACAGGCACTCGAGCAGACCGAGTCAGTATCAGGACAGGCATACACATAAGCCTGACCAGAAACAAAGAGGTGAACAATACCATCCGAGTCAGTAACATTCAGAGCATGCATACAATCCGAGTCAGCATTGAGCAGGGCCCTCATACAATCCGAGTCAGCCTTGCAGGCAGGCCACTGGATGACCACCCGACGCAGAAGGGTGAGAGGCATGGAACTGATGCACCAAACGAGGTGCATGGACCTCACTAGCCAGTAACCAAGTCCTATCCTCAGGACCATAGCCCTCCCAGTCGACAAGGTACTGTAAAACACACCTGGTTATACGAGAATACAGGATGGCATGGACCTCATATTCGTCACCCCCTCACACTGAACAGCTGGAGGGGGCACGTTAGCCCAGTGGCGTAGCGTGGGTTGTCAGCGCCCGGGGCCAGCCAAGAATTGTGCGCCCCCCCCCAACCTGTGGACACGTTATCGATATTGCCCCAGCTCTCACATGGATTCACCCCGGTCCTGAACAGCGTGCGAGTCCGTCCTGTTGAAGGGGAGGCGGCTGCGTGTGCAGGTCACGCGGTCCGGCCAGTCAGGTGGTACAGAGACTCAGTACCACCTGATTAGACGGATCAGTGGCATAGCGTGGGTTGTCAGCGCCCGGGGCCAGCCAAGAATTGTGCACCCCCCCAACCTGTGGACACGTTATCGATATTGCCCCAGCTCTCACATGGATTTGCCCCAGCTCACACATGGATTTGCCCCAGCTCACACATGGATTTGCCCCAGCTCATGGATTTGTCCCAGCTCACACATTTGCCCCAGCACATGGATTTGCCCCCAGCTCATGGATTTGCCCCAGCTCATGGATTTGCCCCCAGCTCATGGATTTGCCCCAGCTCATGGATATGCCCCAGCTCTCACCTGGATATTGCCCCAGCTCCCGGGCAGCGGGAGTGCCTGCCCGCCCCGGTCCTGAACAGCGTGCGAGTCCGTCCTGTTGAAGGGGAGGCGGCTGCTGGTACAGAGACTCAGTACCACCTGATTAGATGGACCACGTGACCTGCGCCTGCACGCAGCCGCCTCCCATTCAACAGGACGGACTCACTGTTTAGGACCGGGCAGGCACTCCTGCTGCCCGGCATCTGGGTCCCCTCAACCCGCGGGCCCTTGGGCGGCGCCCGAGGGCCCGGCGGGTCAGTCGGGCCACAAGTTTTAGGGGCGCATAATTTCAAAAGAAATTATGCGCCCCTAACAAAACTGCACCCGGGGCCACGGCCCCCCTGCCCCCCCACGCTACGCCACTGCGTTAACCCTGGTATACCTGTTACACACATGTGGCTTGAGGAGACTTACTGACATACCCCGCGGTGCCGTGCCTGCAAGAAGGGCACAAAGTCTAATAAAACAGCACATTAAACCTTGCAATACCTGCCTAGTCCACTATGCCTAAATATGATTCAATCTATAATCCTGCTGCTGCTTCAGGTGTTACCACTGATCACCTGGCTCTCCCCTACTAAAGACCCATCATGCAGTGCTTCTGCATCGTTAAGCCATAGCTGTTTCAGTGTGAATTTACATCTGCTCAAGCCTGCTATCCTAAATACCTGTGTACCGAACCCTTGCCAGGAGATTATATGGACTTTGCCTATTTGCCTGTGACCCTCTGACCTTTTGGAAACTACCTGGATATGCTTATGGAATTGCCCCTTTGATACCACGCCTCAGGACCTTGCTTCTACTGCTAAGGACTTTGATTTATTTGATTAGTATCATTATTTTCTCTGGACTTGCCATTATTCCCTGGAATCTACAGCCATTACTTTTCTGGACTTTCAGTATATTCAGTACATGCCGGTGTTTATGATATTTAATTCACACTCCTGCCTCTTATCTAACTTAACCCCTTCTTATCTGTGTTTTACAGGGTTATTCAAAGAGATTCGAAAAGTCACCGCACATTCGGTGACTTTTCGTTCTATTCAATTCGGTTTGTTTTGCCTATCCCATTTCGGTGACCCTGCAGTGTATTCAGCAAGCACCACAGGGTCCCCGAATTGCAGGGAAAAGCTGCCGCAAACCTGACGAAAACTAACTGCAAAACCCAGCGAATGCACGCCGAAAACCCTCAAAAACATCTGGATTAACCTGCCGAAAAGCACAGAAAAACCCGAACAGGAGCCGATCGCAGCCTTCGACACAGCAGAAGAGGCAGTGAATAAATTAGGAAAACAGTTTGTATGAATGCGTGAAAGTGAAACGCTGTTTGTAAAGAAACTACTGAGCGAAAATGTCTGAAATTTGCATATGAGGTCCAGGGAATGATAATAAAGAGGGCTGTTACAGAAAAAAGCTAACTTAAAAAAAAAAAATCGGACTTTTAAAAAAAAACAAACAGAAAAATGCTTAAAATATCCTAAAAAATCTATAAATAAAGAGACTCTTTACTGCAGAATTTTATAATGAACGGTTTATTAGATATTGAATTAAAACAGGAAATTTTTTAACATTGAAGCCTATGGGATTCTCCTGAATAAATTTGCCGAATTAACCACCGAATGGCAGGGCATTTCGGGAACCTTTCACTGCTGGTTTGTGTTCTCTGAATAGCCGAAGCAGTGTTTTTTCATGGGTTTTCACTGGCCACCGAACAGCACCGTATGTTCAGGAAATTCGCCAGGATTTTGGCGAATTGCCTGCTCTCTAGATAGCCGAATGGCCAAGAAAGGTAACCGAACGCTGATTTTCAGCGTTCGGTTACCTTTCTCAAGCAATTCGGATCTCTTTGAATAACCCTGTAAGTGTAACCTTATCAGTCTATGTGATCAGTCTATTCCTGTAGTGTCCCTCTGCTTCTGTCCCAATCTTATATGTACTTTAGTCGGCCTCTTTTTTCCTCTGCTTAATTCTGCTCTCAGTCATCCCTGTTGTTGTTTTTCCTCCTCCTTGTTGTTTAGTAGTTATTATCTATCTAGTGTTTGCTCTATTTTCTGTTTATTACTTCATTGCTTAGTATATTACTTTATTCTGTGTTGCCTTTGCTTATTACTATTGTCTCTTTAATTAACCCCTTAGTGACCGGGCGGTTTTACACAAATCCGTCCGTTCGTGACCGCAGCTGTTTTTATGTTTCTGCGCTCTTAGTGTTTACGTCAAATTTTCCTCTTACTCGTTTATGTAACCCACACATATTTTACACTGTTTTTCTCGTCACTAAATGGACTTTATAAAGATACCATTTTTTTCATCATTTCATATAATTTACTATAAAAAATATTGTGAAATATGACACAAAAATTGAAAAAACACCACTTTTTCGAACTTTGACCCCCAAAATTTCTTATGTATCAACAACCGTCAAAAAAATTTATTCCTTAGTAGTTTCTAAATTTAGTACTGAGTTTAGCAATACCCAATGTTTACATATTCCTCGCTTTTTTCCTTATTTTATGCAACAATAAGTGCAAGTAGCACTTTGCCATTTCCAAAGAGTTTATTTTCAAAACTAGTGATAGTGACATTGTAACACTGATATCTGTCACTAATTCCTGAATAACCCTCCACATATACATATTTTTTAAAGTACACAAATCAAGGTATTAAACTTGGGGTATTTTGACTCTTTCCATGCAAACCATTTTACCACAAATCTATGCCAAAGTTTGAGAAAAAAAAAAATTTTGGTGATTTTTTTTTTTATTGAACGCAATTTAAGAATACATGTACTGTGAACTTTAAGGTTTACTGCAAAAAAGCACCCCAAAATATGTTCAGCAACATCTTCTGAGTAAATTGATACCACCCAAGTATAGGTATGTCGGGTCATTTGGGGGCTAAAAGGCCTTATTGGGGGGTGCGCATTTCAGTTTTCCAACTTGGAATTTTCACATTTCGTCATCATGCACCCATGTCCTATTTGGGACATTTTTGAAGCCGGCCAAAGTAATTTACCCCCATCAAACCATATATTTTTAGAAAGGGCACACCCTAGGGTGCTTCAAAGAGTTGTATTTTAACACTTTCCATGCACTAGCTCTTTGTCAAACTTTCAGGTAGTCACTTTTTGTGTTATTTTTTCACACACATTGTACTTTAGGCATGAATTGTCAAATCCAGTTATGGGTTACTGCCAAAAAACACCCCAAAATATGTTCAGCAACATCTTCTGAGTAAATTGATACCACCCATGTATAGGTATGTCGGGTCATTTGGGGGCTAAAAGGCCTTATTTGGGGGGTGCGCATTTCAGTTTTCCAACTTGGAATTTTCACATTTCGTCATCATGCACCCATGTCCTATTTGGGACATTTTTGAAGCCGGCCAAAGTAATTTACCCCCATCAAACCATATATTTTTAGAAAGGGCACACCCTAGGGTGCTTCAAAGAGTTGTATTTTAACACTTTCCATGCACTAGCTCTTTGTCAATCTTTCAGGTAGTCACTTTTTGTGTTATTTTTTCACACACATTGTACTTTAGGCATGAATTGTCAAATCCAGTTATGGGTTACTGCCAAAAAAACACCCCAAACTATGTTCAGCAACATCTTCTGAGTAAATTGATACCACCCATGTATAGGTATGTCGGGTCATTTGGGGGCTAAAAGGCCTTATTTGGGGGGTGCGCATTTCAGTTTTCCAACTTGGAATTTTCACATTTCGTCATCATGCACCCATGTCCTATTTGGGACATTTTTGAAGCCGGCCAAAGTAATTTACCCCCATCAAACCATATATTTTTAGAAAGGGCACACCCTAGGGTGCTTCAAAGAGTTGTATTTTAACACTTTCCATGCACTAGCTCTTTGTCAATCTTTCAGGTAGTCACTTTTTGTGTTATTTTTTCACACACATTGTACTTTAGGCATGAATTGTCAAATCCAGTTATGGGTTACTGCCAAAAAACACCCCAAAATATGTTCAGCAACATCTTCTGAGTAAATTGATACCACCCATGTATAGGTATGTCGGGTCATTTGGGCTAAAAGGCCTTATTTGGGGAGGTTATTTTGGGGGTGCGCATTTCAGTTTTCCAACTTGGAATTTTCACATTTCGTCATCATGCACCCATGTCCTATTTGGGACATTTTTGAAGCCGGCCAAAGTAATTTACCCCCATCAAACCATATATTTTTAGAAAGGGCACACCCTAGGGTGCTTCAAAGAGTTGTATTTTAACACTTTCCATGCACTAGCTCTTTGTCAATCTTTCAGGTAGTCACTTTTTGTGTTATTTTTTCACACACATTGTACTTTAGGCATGAATTGTCAAATCCAGTTATGGGTTACTGCCAAAAAACACCCCAAAATATGTTCAGCAACATCTTCTGAGTAAATTGATACCACCCATATATAGATTTGTTCTGTTGTTTTTGGGGTGCTACGCCAATCTTTGACATGTGCTTGTCAATTTTCTAATTTGACATACAGTATCTTCTTTGCTTATCTTCTTTTTAGGGGCCTTTTTACATACCCCAGTTTTATGAACGTGCATATATTTGGTAAGCTAACACCCCAAAGTATTGTAAATGGAGTGTTTTTATGCTATGGATGCATCCGTTTGCTCCAAACAAATTAGATACTGTTTGGTGGTCATTTTTCATTTTCACACCCACATCAGTTTTGGACTGTGATTTAGGAGACACTGTTGTTTGTTACTGCATGAAAACTCTCCAGGTTGTTTTCTGCAAGGTCTCCTGAGTACACCCATGCCCCCCATGCATAGGTTTGCCAGGATTTTGGGAAGGTTCAAATACAATTTTTATGACTTTGTCATTGGAGTTGAAATTGAGATTATTTCTTCAGCTAGGCCTAGCTTTGGTTTTGGGTCTACCGCATACCCCAGTTTGAATTATTGCCAGAAAATTGTTTATATTTGTTATGTTGACACCCAAGGTATTGCATATGGAGTGCTTTGATGCCATGGATGCAACGGTTTTAGCCCAAAACATTTGAGAAGGTGTGTGGCGGTAATTTTTCAATTTTTCAGATTTTTACGCCCACAGTAGTTTTGGACTGTGATTTAGCAGACACTGTTGTTTGTTACTGCATGAAAACTCTCCAGGTTTTTTCTGCAAGATCTCCTGAGTACACCCATGCCCCCCATGCCTAGGTTTGCCAGGATTTTGGGAAGGTTCAAATACAATTTTTATGACTTTGTCATTAGAGTTGAAATTGAGATTATTTCTTCAGCTAGGCCTATCTTTGGTTTTGGGTCTACCGCATACCCCAGTTTGAATTATTGCCAGAAAATGTTTATATTTGTTATGTTGACACCCCAAGGTATTGCATATGGAGTGCTTTGATGCCATGGATGCAACGGTTTTAGCCCAAAACATTTGGCAACAAGGTGTGTGGCGGTAATTTTCAAATTTCAGATTTTTACGCCCACAGTAGTTTTGGACTGTGATTTAGGCTAGGGTCAGACGGAGCGTAGTGTTCACGTCCGTGATCGCGCCTAAAAGTACGTCCGTGATAGCATGACATAAAGTCCAATGGAGCCCGACACACGAAGTACGTCCGCACTGAACTGCGGACGCACAACGGCCGCGGCCCACGGACGCAAGGCAGGCAAGAACGTAGAACCGCTAGAACGGCCGCACAAAGTGCGCTGCGTCCGCAACGTCTGCATAGCTTTGTGTGTGAGTGATGGAACGTGGTCAGACAGACTGCATTTATACGTCCTGCATTTTTCACGGACAAAATGGTTTTGCAATTGAATTTATTGTCCCTCCTACATCTGTCAAAAAATAAATGTCAGTGAAAAAACGGACTGTGTGACCACTACTGCGTCTTCCGTACTGACGATGTCCGTACTGCACGGACGTACAGTCCGTAGAAATCACGCTCGTCTGACCCTAGCCTTAGCAGACACTGTTGTTTGTTACTGCATGAAAACTCTCCAGGTTGTTTTCTGCAAGATCTCCTGAGTACACCCATGCCCCCCATGCATAGGTGTGCAAAGATTTTGGCAAAATACAGCACCAATTGTAGAACATAAAAATGTACGAATAAAATGTAAAAGTCTGGTGCCTGTCAAACTGGGGATGCTCTCTAGGGGAGCACAGGCTGTTGTCACTGAAGTGCATGAAACGCAAAATGTTTTCATACCTTCTACGTGACATTGATTGGAGGTAAATGGGGGTAGAGCAGATGGGGCTACTGCTCCAGCAGGAGCGAATTGAGGGCTTCTTTATGATGCCCTCAGCATAGTAAGTGCCCAGAATTTCAGAAATTCTGGCACATCTAGCGGGGTCCATTGCTGCCTTGCCAAGTAGGAGTCTGGCTTCGCAGCACAATGCTGATGGGCATACAGATTTGATTGGGCCACGATGTGGCCCAACAAATCATCCCCCATAAACACCTGCAAAAACTGTGTGGCGGTAAATCCTGCAACATCAATATTGATGCCAGGATTTGCCGTGAAAGGAGGGATATCTGGCCTCTGGCGATGAGGCACTACCCACTCCTCAGCTGGAGCTGTGCGTCTCCTGCTGGCAGGTGGTGACCCAGGATCTGCATCAGAAACATCACTAGATACATCAGCCAGCATAGATAATGTATCTAGCGACGCCTCTGAGCAGTTAGCGGGGTCGAAATGAGGGTCTGAGTCTGACGCAGATGCCTCAGTCTGACGCCAGGATGGCATATGCCTCCTCGGCGCTGTACACCCTCTCAGACATTATATATAATAGATTATAAAATTTTATAATTATTTATATATATAAGCGGATTGTTGGTTCTTAGAAGAACCGTTGGGTTTCACAAGAAAATACAAATAAAACACCTAAATCTCTCTAAACCTGCCTCAATTCTTCTAAATCTCCCTAAAATCTCTCTAAATCTGCCTCAATTTTTCTAATCTCACTAAATCTCACTAAAATCTCTAACCTGTCAAATCTGATCTCTCTCTCTCGCTCACCAAAACACAAGTGAGGAGAGGGAGGGAGAATCACAGAGGTCAGAGCCAATATTTACAAAATATTGGCCTGACCTGACAAATTAGAAATTTTATTTTGATTTTTTCTAACTTCTGATTGGATGTTGCTAGCCTGCCTCTCTGATGAGGCAGGCTAGGAACATCCCACTCAGCCCCAAGATGACCCTGCCCTTAGAACCCTAACCCTACCCCTGACCCTGCCCTTAGAACCCTAACCCTACCCCTAACCCTAACCCTACCCCTAACCCTAACCCTAACCCTACCCCTAACCCTACCCCTACCCCTAACCCTACCCCTAACCCTAACCCTACCCCTAACCCTAACCCTACCCCCAACCCTAACCCTACCCCTAACCCTACCCCCAACCTAACCCTACCCCTAACCCTAACCCTAACCCTACCCCTACCCCTAACCCTAACCCTACCCCTAACCCTACCCTAACCCTACCCCTACCCCTAACCTAACCCTACCCCTACCCCTAACCCTAACCCTACCCCTAACCCTACCCCTACCCCTACCCCTAACCTAACCCTACCCCTACCCCTAACCCTAACCCTAACCCTAACCCTAACCCTTTATCTCCCTAACTGTCAGTTATTTTATTTATTTTCTTTTTTACACTTTTTTACACCCTTTTTTTTTTACTTTTTTTTTACACTTTTTTTTTCTCTGCTGGGTGCCTTGATCCCTCGAGGCACCCAGCAGAGCACCTGATCACTGAAGTGATCGATTTTGTACTGAGTGCCACGATACCTCGTGGCACTCAGTACTTCCTGCCGCTACCGGAAGTGATCGCTCGGGGGAGCGATCACGGACGGACCGGCGGCAGGTAAGTATATTACAAGGATGCCTCGATGTCGAGGCATCCTTGTAATATGCTCAGAGCAGCTGGAAGCGATCCGATCGCTTCCAGCGCTCTGTAGAAGTGCCGGGCACCTCTCCGGTGCAACCGGATGTAGATCGCTCCCGGGGAGCGATCACATGGTGCCCCGGCACTTCTAACGGCCATTGCACGGATGCCTGGACTCCCAGGCATCCTGCAATGGCGTTTGAGCTGCTGGAAGCGATCCGATCGCTTCCAGCAGCTCAAAAACGGCAGGACGTACCATGTACGTCAGCGGGTCTAAGAGAGACCCGCTGCAATGACGTACATGGTACGTCCGAGGTCCTTAAGGGGTTAATAAATCCTTCAGTTTATATGTGCCTGCTCCACTTTTGTGTTACCGCACACTAGCTCGAACCCCGCAACCCTGAACGCTGAATCAGTTATATAACACTTACATGCAGTGGCGTCACTAGGGTTGGTGTCACCCGGTGCGGTAACTTATGGTGTCACCCCCCCCCCCCGAGTTTTACAGATTTTTTTTTAACTACTCTTACTCCTAAATCAGTACTCCCATATAACACTGAATGCTCATACACACAGCAGCACACATTACTGTGAGGTTTATTGCTGTGGAGCTCTCTCATATGCTCACACAACTTTTTGCCAACTGCCAGCAAGTACGTTGCCTGTTCGAAGGCAGTGAAAGTACACATGGATATATATTGCCCCCAGCAGCTCTGGATATATATTGCCCCCAGCAGCTCACCCATGGATATATATTGCCCCAGCTCACATATGGATATATTGCGCCTCAGCTCACACATGGATATATCGCGCCTCAGCTCACACATGGATATATTGCGCCTCAGCTCACACATGGATATATTGCCCCAGACCAGCTCACACATGGATATATTGACCCAGACCAGCTCACACATGGATATATTGCCCCAGACCAGCTCACACATGGATATATTGCACCAGACCAGCTCACACATGGATATATTGCCCCAGCTCTCATGGATACTGCCCCAGCACACATGGATATTGCCCCAGCTCCTCTCATGGATATTGCCCCAGCTCCTCTCATGGATATTGACCCAGCTCCTCTCATGGATATACTGCCCCAGCTCCTCTCATGGATATACTGCCCCAGCTCCTCTCATGGATATACTGCCCCAGCTCCTCTCATGGAAATACTGCCCCAGCTCCTCTCATGGATATACTGCCCCAGCTCCTCTCATGGATATATTGCCCCAGCTCAAGGATACTGCCCCAGCACATGGAATGCCCCAGCAGCTCATGGATATGCCCCAGCACCTCATGGATTTGCCCCAGCTCCTCATGGATATGCCCCAGCTCCTCATGGATATGCCACAGCTCCTCATGGATAATGCCCCAGCACCTCATGGATATGCCCCAGCTCCTCATGTATAATGCCCCAGCTCCTCATGGATATGCCCCAGCTCCTCATGGATTTGCCCTAGCAGCTCATGGATATGCCCCAGCTCCTCATGGATATGCCCCAGCAGCTCATGGATATGCCCCAGGACCTCATGGATAGCGGCCCCAGCACCTCATGGATAGCGGCCCCAGCTCACCTCCACCGCGTGTTCGCTCCTTCTGAGCATCCGGCGGCGCGCAGCTTGGGCGCTCGCCTGGGGGAGCCACGTGACCAGCCGCGATTGGCTGGTGATGTGTTTCCTCCAGGCGAGCGCCGAAGCTGCATGCTTCGGACGCTCGCAGGGAGCGAATACGCGGCGGAGGGTGAGACACCCGCCCTTAGGGTGACGGTGTCACCCTAAAGGCGGGTGTCACCTGTTGCGGGCCGCACCCCCCGCCCCCACGTTACGACGCCACTGCTCACATGGAAGACATTATCAGGGTTATTCAGAGAGCATGAAAAGCAGGAGAATGCCTGGAGAATGACTGGAGAATGAAAAATTCTGGGTCAAAATAGCCGATTTGGAAAGTGAGATGAAAGGGAGAATGTTTCTGGTTTGGCTATTTTGACCTAGAATTTTTCATTCTCCAGTCATTCTCCTGCTTTTCACGCTCTCTGAATAACCCTGTATGTATTCGCAGATGCAGAGGTAGTGCCAAGGCATATGATACAGGGTTCATCCTGCGTATGACCCTATATCAGTGTTTCCCAAACCTGTCCTCAGGACCCTCCGCCTCGCCAGGTTTTCCAGATATCTGAAGCACAGCACAGGTGATATGATTTGCTGCTCATTGATTGCAGAATTCAGTCTGCATTTCTCCAAGGCGATCTGACCTGGTTGAAGGTCCCGAGATAGGTTTTGGAAACACTGCCCTATATGGACCTATAAATCTGGGAGCCATTTTCATGGAAGGAACCAAGAGTTCTATGTGGCGTGTGGAAAGCCAGACCCTATCCCCAATGGTGTACACCAGGGCTGGTCTCCTACATCTGTCAGCTTTTTCTTTTTGTTTTCTGACACTGTTCTCAATAGCCTCTTTGACCTTATTCCATGTTTCCTTTAATGAGGTGAGATGCTCATCAAGAGCAGGCAAGGTGGTGTCCTTAAAGCTAGAGGGAAGCATGATTGAAACCATACACCGTATGGAAAGGTGAATGACCAGTGGTTTCACTAACAGAGTTGTACTCAGCCCATGGCAAGAGATCAGACCACTCATTCTCTTTCTCAGATACAAAACATTGCAGATATTGTTTCACATTTTGGTTTGCTCTCTCAACTGCCCCCATTAGTCTGCGGATGGTAAGCAGAAGAGAAGTTTAATTGTATGCCCAGATTTTCACAGAACACTCTCCAGAATCTGGACACGAATAGGGATGGGCTGCCGGTTCGCATCGAACGGCAAACATTTCCACGTGTTCGCCGGCAATGGACCACAATGCACTGTGCCCTGGCCCGAAGCTTGTAATTGGCTACAGCCTTGCACCTGACCACAGGTCAGGTGCAAGACTATGCCAATCAGGGCTCAGAGTCCTGATTGGGCAGATTTTGCCCAATCATGGGCTCACAGAGCTAAGTCCCGCAGCACACTATATAAGGCTTCCCTGCAGCCCTAGCGTGTGTGTTGCAGTAGTGAATCAGAGAGGAGAGGAGATTGTTGGATTTGCAGGGACAAGCTGGCAGTGGCAAATAGCAGGGAACTTGCAGCCTGGCTGTGAAATATCATACCACAGTTGAATCAGAGTTCATCTTTATGTATTCAGAGTTGAATCTGGGTGTTGCCAGCTATCAGGGTGTTGCAGCCTGCAGGAGAGGAAGTGAATCAGAGAGATAGTAGAGCACATTGGCAGCCTTGCAGGGAAAATATCAGCGAAATCGCTGACTTATAGCAGAGTTCTGAATATCTTTAATCTAGATAACACAGTTGAATCAGAGTTCTGTGTATCTCCAATCTATGTACCAGAGTTGAATCAGAGTTCTGCATATCTTTAATCTATATATCACTCACTATGTCAGAAAGACCAAAAAGGACAGGCAGATGCTCCTAGACACAGATAAGAGGGCAAGCAGCCTCTGTGTCGGGAGGCTGTGTCTCTGGTCGTCGTGGACGTGGTGCATCCTCTGCAGGGGCACACTTGTCCTTTCTAACTGTTGCTGGCCGTCTTATGCAGCAGCAACATACAGAGGATTTGGTGGAATGGCTAACTAGGCCATCCTCATCCTCCGAGTCCTCTGCCAGCCAGGCTTGTAGTGGTTTACAGTCCACCTCAGCTGCCAAAGCATCTAATTCAGCTTCCATGTCCACAGCTACTCCTGCCGTAGCCTCACCATCATACACAGGAGTCAGCTGAATTGTTTGACTACAATGACAGTGACATGCTGCTTGAGGATGCGCAGCAACTCCAGTGCTCTGATGTTGACTCTGTGTGTTACTGGCACCCCCTCCCTCTAGGCTGAATTTACTCCCTTCCTCAACCTCAAAGAACTGGCACTCATGTTCCCCAGCAGCTGCAGCATAGTGCCAGGTTGGCTCCAGTGACGAGGAGATAGGGGGTGATGACGATGATGAGGTCACTGACTCCACCTGGGTGCCTGATCGAACAGAGGAGTCAAGTGAGGAGGAGGCACAACCAAAATGAGGCAGAACGTCCTCTATGAGCAACCGTAGCCAGTCCAAGGCATCAGACGTCAGAGCTGCTCAGGTGCAGCGTGCTGTTGTCTCAAAGCACACATCCAGGAACACTGATGTCTGCGAGTTCTTCTTCACATGTGCAGCAGACTGCACAGTTGCTATTTGTTAGCTATGTCTGAAGAGGATCAAGCATTGGAAAAACCTCAGCCACTTGGGTACCACGTGCTTGATGCGACATATGACCACCTGCCACACATCCCGTTGGCACAAAACTTTGCATAGGTCCTCCTCCTAATCTGTCTCTACCCCCACTATATGTCCTGCCATGTCATTGTCTACAACCTCCACTGACAGGGATGATGCTACAGTAATGAGTGTACCAGGTCCTTCCTCAGAATGTGACCGCATCCCATCAGCTGCAGATTTACGCAGTCAGATTTTGTTGCCCCAGCTGCTGCAGCGTAAGAATAAATATAGTCCCAACCATCCCCTTGCACAGCGTCTAAATGCCAGCTTGGCAAAATTACTCGCATTACAGCTGCTGCCTTTCCAGCTGGTGGACTCTGCCTCCTTCCGTGAATTTGCCGAATGTGCTGTACCACAGTGGCAGGTTCCAAAACGCCAGTTCTTTTCACGGAAGGCCATTTCAGCAATATACCAGCACGTGGAAGACAATGTTATGGAGTCATTGGGAAAGACAGTCAGCAGCAAGGTGCACATTACTTTAGACATGTGGTCCAGCAAGCATGGAGAGGGCCGTTACATTTCCTTCACGACACACTGGGTAACTCTGATTGCAGCTGGAAGGGATCCAGGACGGGGCTCTGTGCTGGAGCTTGCTCATCCACCATGCCTCCAGAAAGCTGCTTATATTAGGTCTGTCTGCTCCACCACCTCTTCCTCTTCCTCCTTCTCCTTCTCCGTCTCTGGCAAAGTGGCAGTTAAACCGACGCGTGGCAGGGGCTAAGCAATGGCTCAAACAAAAAGATACCATACTGTGCTTGAGCTGGTTTGTTTAGGGGACAGGAGCCACACCAGGCCAGAAATTCTGTCAGCTCTGCAGGGGCAGGCTCAGAGATGGTTAACACCACGCCAGCTTGAGCTGGGAATGGTCATCTGTGATAATGGCAGCAACCTTCTCTCTGCCCTACGCCAGGGTAAGTTGACGCATGTACCATGCCTAGCACACATCCTAAATCTGGTGGTACAGCGTTTCCTAACCAGGAACCCAGGGCTGAAAGAGCTTCTCAGCCAGACCAGAAAAGTCTGCAGCCATTTCAGACAGTAATTCCCAGCAAGTGTTCGCCTGGCAGAAATTCAAAGAGAATTCCACCTTCCCACAAAGCGTCTGATCTGTGACATGCCCACCAGGTGGAACTCGACATTGGCAATACTGCAGCATCTGCACAAGCAGCAGAGGGTCATCAATGAGTACCTGTGTGAGTATGGCACAAGGACAGGTTCAGGTCAACTTGTTTCCCCCCCGCGCAGTGGCCGATGATCAAGGATGCATGCACTGTACTGTCACCATTTGAGGAGGCAACGAAGATGGTGAGCAGGGGGACAGTGCATGCATCAGTGACACAATTCCTTTAGTGTTTATGCTGGAGCGCACTCTGCGGGGAATTATAGATGTGGCACTAGAGGCAGAGCAGCAGGAGGAAGAGGAGGACTTCCCTAGCTCTCAAGGCCCCAGTCTTTACGCAAACAGCATTCCTGCGGGTCCTCCTGCGGATCAGACAGGAGGAGGATTAGGAAGAGGAGGAATATTTAAGTCGTGGGGGCATTGAGGATGGGGATTCCTCATGGGAGGGTTTTGTGTCCCCAGAAACCCAAGGACTGGTACGTGGCTAGGAGGAGGTAGTGCACGATAGGGTCATCCTCATTGACCAGGAAGACTCGGAAGCTAATGCCACCTCCAACCTACGCTGCATGGGCTCCCTTATCCTGCAAAGCCTGCTAAAGGACCCCAGGATTTGTGCTATCAAGGGGAGGGATCATTACTGGTTGGCAACCCTTCTCGATCCACAATACAAGGGTAAGGTTGCAGAGCTCATCCTGCCCTCACAGAGGGAGGACAGCATAAAACAATTTGAGGACGCTCTAAATCAACACTTGTGTAACACCTTTCCAGGCACTGGTAGGTTACCAAGTGCTGACACAGGTGCTTCTGAGGCTGCGGTTGATCAGAGGAAGAGTGGTGAAGGGGGCCGCTTGACTGATGCCTTTTCCAATTTAGTCCACGGCACCCAGGGATGTCAAATGTATGCACCCATTGCCAGCATCTTCACCATATGGCATCCAGGGCAAGGGCAGACCTGGATACCTTTACAGCAGATGATCCACTGGCTTACTGGGTGTTGAGATTGGATCACTGGCCAGAACTTGGCCAATATGCTATGGAGCTATTAGGTTGTCCTTCATCCAGCGTGCTTTCTGTAAGGACGTTCAGTGCCGCTGGAGGTTTTGTCACCGACACTGTAGACCGGCTGACATTTATAAAAATGAATCAGTCCTGGATCAGCAGCTATCACTCCCCTGATGCTGCTGATGTAACTGAATAGATCTTCTGCATTCCCAAAACCTCCACCACTGCACTCTTCCACAGAATCGACAATACCTCAGAGGGGTTACGGACGGTGTGAAGGCACTGTTGCCGACACTAAAGGCCCAATTTTAAAGCACCTATTGTTACTTTCATCCAAAGCCTGCATAAGAGGCACCATAATGTAGCCAAAAAAATCACTAAATTTGTTCTGTGTGTCCTAAAACGTCTTCTCTTTTCATACAGGCTGCCGCCCCAAGCAGTTGTTTAAAGGAAAACCATTTACCGTCATTTGAAATGTCATTTTTTTCTTTTTAAATGTTTCTATACATCCTACAAATCCACCACTTCACGGGCAGGTTATGGGGACCTCCTAGGCATGATATTTGAAGGAATTTTTCGTTTTTATTCTTAACGTTTATGTCATGGAAAAATCACTGTTCCTTTAAAAATTTCTTTTTTTAAACTTTTTGTCCTTGTTTCCTGTCCCCCAGGGCACTACCCAGACCCCCGTACACCTTTTATGGCCAATATATTGCATATATGCCCTCTTGGAGGGCACTCTAAAATTCGAATGTTTGAGTCCCATTGACTTGCATTGAGTTTGCATCGTGTTCGCGTTCGAATTCGAACTTTTTAAATTGTTCGAGTTCGAATGTTAACTGCACACGGGGGTGTTCGGCCCATCCCTAGACACGAACTGAGTACCCCTGTCTGATACGATGCCCAGAGGGATACCCAGGGCCGGTGCTAGACTATTTTGCGCCCTAGGCAAGACATTTTGCGCCCTAGGTAAGACTATTTGCGCGCCCCCCCCCACCAGAAAAAATTGTCAACTGTTAAAATGTGGATGAAACCCACACAAACAGTGCGCGGGGGATGACAAACTATGCACAGGGGGACACACGCTGCGGGAGGGGGGCTACACACAAGGTAGTTCGGTGCCCATCTTACGCCTCTACTGGTCGGGCCAGGATCAGTCTGTGCCTCTTTCTTTCTTTCGCCATTTCTTTTCTCTGCCCTCTGTGCTTCTTTCTTTCGCCATTTATTTTCTCTGCCCTCTGTGCTTCTTTCTTTCACCTTTTCTTTCCTCTGCCCTCTGTGCTTCTTTCTTTCGTTAACCTTTTCTTGCCTCTGCCTTTTTCTTGTCTTTTCTTTCCTCTGCCTCTTTTTCTCTTTCTTCTGTGTGTCTTTCTTCAGTGCTCAAACCCCCCAATATCAATGAGTTCTTACCCCCCAATTTGAGTTCATCCCCATATCAATTTGAGTTCTTGAGTTCACCCCCATATCAATTTTAGTTCACCCTCCATATCAATTTTAGTTCACCCCATATCAATTTAAATTCACCCCCCGAGATCAATTTGAATTACCCCCCCCACACACACACACATCAATTTGAGTCCCTGTCGTCGACCCTCGCTTTCTCACCGGCATACACTGTTGATGGAATCCTTTGTGCACGCGGCCTCAGTCTGGCTGGCTCTGCTGGACCGCACCGCACCCTCATTCGTCTCCTTCTGCAGCAGCCAGACCGCGACTTTCCGGTCGCTCTGAAACCGCCGCTGCAGGAGCACTGCAACGTGCCTGCCTCAGTCCTACACTCTGGGAGCACGGCACGCTGCCTTGGTGCCTCCCCCTCTAGTGATGCGTGAGGGGGAGGTGCCAAGCCAGCGTGCCGTGCTCCCAGAGTGTGGGACTGAGGCAGGCACGTTGCGGTGCTCTGAGACTGGTGTCAGAACACCTGATGTCGACCCCCGCTGATGACGTCACATGGTGCCGCGTGACCTAATCAGCGGGGGCCGACGACTTGCAGGCATTGGGGGCGGTGCTGGCAGAGGAGAAGGCCGCTGCTAAGTGAAACACTTGGCAGTCTGTGGCCGCGCGCCAGGAACATGCAGTCAGTGGAGGCAGGGCCGCACCTGCCATTAAGTGATAAGTTAATAAACTAAAAACAAACTCACCTGCTCCCTCGCTGTCAGCTCCATCTTCTGCCTCTGCAGGCATTAGTTTTCCCAGCTTACGCAATTTGCATAGCAGGACGTTTCCCCGCTGCACTAATTGAGTAAACTGCACGTCAGAGACAAGTTCTGCCTATTTCATGATCACTGCTCATTAGTGCCGCACAGACTGACAGGCACTGATAGAGCATTGGAAAAGCTTGGACCAATGGGAAAGCACCATTGGTCCAAGCTATTCCCAGAAAACCCCTACATTAGAGGACTGCCTCTGATTGACAGGAAGGGGCACATATAACAGTTAGACATGCCCCTTCCTGTCAATGACAGGCCAGGCAGCCCTCCAATACAGGCTGTGAAAAGATTGCATGATGGACAACCCCTGACTGGCTGCATGGGGAGCTGCAGTCCAGGAGCCTGGCACAGGGGTGCCCTGCTCTGCCACTCAGATCTGCATCAGCTGGGGATGATAACTGGGGCTGGAAGAATGCACAACACATCTGCCCCCCAGGAGGGATCTGAGGGGGTGCAGCAGCCTTAGAAATTCAAATAGCAGCAGGAAGCCCTCTTTGCCCAGCTGCAAGGTAAGTGACCTCACGGGGGGAGAGAGGGTTACTGATGGGGAGGGAGAGGCCATGGCTTTCCTCTGTGCTGATGTTCAGATAGTGCTTAGCTGCCAATCTGTATAATGTATTGTACCTCTAGCCAGGCTGCCTGGGGAGGGACAGGCCAGGCGGGGGACTCAGCAGATGCAAAGTTGCCAGCAAGACTCTCACAACTCCTCTTCTACCAGGGCTGTCAGATCACAGCGTGTGCTTCATGGGTCACTGGCTTTGGGCTGGGGTGTCAGATCTCCATTTTGCTCCCTGGTCAGTGCCAGAAAGTTCTGCCCTGCAGTGTGCAGAAATCAGGTTGGGTCAGTGGCTTGCTTTCCCTTCAGTATAATATGAATGACGCAAAATGTATAGGTGCTTTAAGGAAACCTAATGGATGTGGCCAGGCTCCTCTTAATAATACTTTGTTATAGGGGCAGCATATAGAGTGTGTGTGTGTATGTTCTTACAGTGCCAGTCTCTTTACACACACCCTTTCTTTCACATGCTGTGTGTATGTATATTTATATCTCCAACCTGTGTGTGTGTGTGTTTTGCCAGGGGCAAGCGTTGGGTTAACCTTTTTTATGAGCCTGAAATATCAGGGTTATTCAGAGAGAGGTGAAAACCTAGAATTGGCAGGAGAATGAACAGCCAATTTGGAAAGTGAGATAAATGGGAGAATTTTTCTGGTTTGACTATTTTGACCTAGAATTTTCACTTCTGACCAGAAGGTTTGGTGTCATGATACACTGACATGACATTCTTCTTTCTATTTCAGGAATGAAAAGTCTACCAGGTAGCTTTCCCACAGGAGCATCACCCTGAACAACCTGCTATCTTTCCAGCAAAGGAGAAGAAACAGTTACCAGGATAGTAGCAAGAATCCTCTCTTGAGGAACAATAGGATTCTGATCATGAACGTGAAGCTAATAAGTTTCATATTGCCTAGATAAGGCATCTGCCTTGATATTCCTAGACCCAGGTCGATACATGAGCACGTAATTGAAACTAGACAGAAATAAAGACCATCTAGCCTGCCTAGAATTCAGGCGTTTTGCATCCCCAATGTACACCAGGTTTTTGTGGTCTGTAATAATGATTATGGGATCCTCGGATCCTTCTAACAGATATCTCCATTCTGCTATGGCTCAAACCACTGCAAGTAATTCCCTGTTACCTATATCATAATTGTTCTCCGCAGATATCAATTTACTAGAGTAAAAACCACATAGATGTAATGGTTTATCAGGACTTTCCCTTTGAGACAGGACTGCTCCTATGCCGATCTCTGAGGCATCCAACTCCAATTGAAACAGCAAACCTGACTCAGGATGTCGCAAGACTGGTGCAGTAATGAACGCTTGTTTTAACCTCTCGAAGGCCTGCATGGCCTGGCTGTTCCATTTTTGGTTCTGGTCACCTTTTTTGTCATGGCTGTGATAGAAGAGACCACTGTGGAGAAGGTTTTAATGATTCTCCTATAATGATTGGTGAACCCCAGAAACTTCTGGATTGCCTTTAACCCCTGGGGTATAGGCCAATCCTTGATGGTGGAGAGTTTCTGGGGGTCCATCTGAAACCCCAAGGGGTTAATGATGTAACCCAAGAATGTACTGATGTAATATCAAACAAGCATTTTCAAGTTTACAGTACGAACAATTTTCAAGCAGTTTCTTTAGCACAGTGCATACATGAACACGAGGTGTCTCACGATCAGGAGAGTATATAAGGATGTCATCCAAATATATGATAACAAAGGCTTGCAGGAAGTCCCGCAGGACATCATTAATTAAAGACCGAATGGCATAACTAGGTATTCAGTGTCCACTCCTTGTGTTAAATGCAGTTTTCCACTCATGGCCTTTTTCAACCCTAACCAAATTATATGCCCCATGCAGATCTAATTTGGTATAGATTTTTGCTCCTTTTAAGCGATCAAACAATTCTGAAATCAGAGGAATGGGGTAAGCATTGTGTATAGTTATCCTGTTAAGATCTCTGTAGTCCATGCAGGGACGCAGGTCTCCCTCTTTCTTAGACACAAAAAAGAATCCTGCTCCAGCAGGGGAGGAGGAATGACAATTAACCCACGAGCAAGATTATCACAAATATATTCCTCTATATCATTCTCCTTTTGAGAAAGGGGGTACACATGACCCCTTGGAGGCATGGTTCCAAGCATAAGGTCAATTGCACAGTCATAGGGCTGTGAGGAGGTAGAATGTCAGATTTTTTTCTTATCAAAGGCCTCCTTGAGATCAATGCACCACTCTGGTACTTCAGCAGACAGAGGAGGTGCAGTAGCCATGTTCAAACTACCTACCACACTGCTCATCCCTAAACTTCTTGACCGACTGTCACGGTGGCCCCCTCAGGAGCCAAAGGGGGGACCTTGTTGCTGTGTTTATAGTTAAGCCCTTTAGGCCAGTATGTGTTTCTCTGCATAATGCAGAACCCTGAACACGGGATACAGAAAAAACCAGACAAGACAAGACTGTATACACACACGAGGAATGCCCTGCTCTGGGGTAAGGTCCTTTGGATGGCCTTCTGTCTATACAGAGTACAGGGTGGGAAACAAACAAAATGAAATGCCAGAGACCCCCCAGGAGTGGAGGACATGACACCCACGTTACAATGTGTTTAAATATTTATATTTTATGAAACTATTTTGTTAACTGATCTTAATTATGCCTATATTAACTTAATCACTATTAGAAATTATCAAAATGACATTATCAATAATAGAATTTGAATATATATGTACCTGAAATCTGAATTTGAATTGTAAGTACCGCGTATTTAATAATGTGACATAATTCTTATGTGATAATATACATATCAACTATTCTAAACATTTTACTTAGAGTATTTACAGTATTATAGAAATACAAGAAACCCACCTACATATACTGTAGATTAAAACTCACCAGTGTGATTTACTGCACAATACAGTGGATCAGCTGCAATCCCACCGGTGCATTTAATGTACAGTACAATCGCACATTTACAGTAGATAGTACAATCTAACGAGACAGCTGTGTGCATACTAAGAAAATCACTGGTGGGGTTTTGAGTAGGCATTAAGCATACAGCAGCACAGTGCAAATTATTTACATTCTACATCTCCTAGAAGATTTCACTGTATAGTATGGCGGACAGTAGTGCATTACCTGTCTAATCTAAACCCACCAATGATTTCACAGGATAGTAGGATGAGTCAAATGTTTTTATTCGCAAGCATTTTTGCCCAGGGTGTCTCTCTTGTAGTGTGGCTCCTCAGTCGGTGCACTCACAAGTCTACTGATGGGTGTGTCACATAGCCCTGGCTCCATGACTCCGGAGGCTGCCCCTGGCCCAGTATTAGCGACTGGTCTCTGTGATCCACCTGGGGCAGCCCAGCTGGGGTTCACTGTTCCACCGCAGGCAGTAGCATGCTTCTGACAATCTTTTCTCCTTGCCGCTGTGCATCTGAATAAACTGAGCAGGCGCGACAGCAAACACGCCATCAACGATTGCATTGCTGAGACATTGGTCGCAGCTTGATGAAGTCAGCGTGGCAGTGCTTAAAGGTTTGCCGGGAATGGTGAGTTTTTCCTCATTTATTACTTTGAGTTAGTGTTCCTGTTACATTGTCACTTGAATTATCTGCTTCATCTCCTGGTTGCTGTACGCTTTGCCTCTGCCTTGTTATTTCGCCTGACTTCTGCACGCCTTATTGACCTTCAATCTGAATACCCGGACAGGGCCGGTGCAAGCATTTTTGTCTAGTCAGGCGAAGGTGCGTTTTGGTGCCCCCCCTATCCGTGTCGTGTCAAGCCAATCAGGACAGAGGTGCCATAATAATCTCTACATATACACACATACATATATACACACTCTAGTGTCGCACCAAAACCACTTTAAGACCGAGTACAACTAACAATACTTTTTTTTCAGGTACTCACCGATATCATGCCCACTCATCATATACAGACCAGAACATGTCCAGATACATATATATTGCCCCAGCTCACATGGATATATTTGCCCCAGCTCACAAGGGTATATATATTGCCCCCAACTCACATGATATAATTGCCCCGCCTCACATGGATATATATATATATAGCCCCAGCTCACACGGGTATATTTTCCCCCATCTTACATATGGGTAAATTTGCCCCATCTCACATATGGGTATATTTGCCCCCATCTCACATATGGGTATATTTGCCTCCAGCTCACACATGGGTATATTTGCCCCCCAGCTCACATATGGGTATATGTGCCCCCAGCTCACATATGGGTATATGTGCCCCCAGCTCACACATGGGTATATTTGCCCCCGAGCTCACACATGGGTATATTTGCCCCGAGCTCACACATGGGTATATTTGCCCCGAGCTCACACATGGGTATATTTGCCCCGAGCTCACACATGGGTATATTTTCCCCCAGAGCTCACACATGGGTATATTTGCCCCCGAGCTCACACATGGGTATATTTGCCCCGAGCTCACACATGGGTATATTTTCCCCCAGAGCTCACACATGGGTATATTTGCCTCAGCTCACACATGGGTATATTTGCCCCCAGAGCTCACACATGGGTATATTTGCCTCAGCTCACACATGGGTATATTTGCCCCCAGAGCTCACACATGGGTATATTTGCCCCAGCTCACATATGGGTACATTTGCCCCTAGCTCACATATGGGTATATATTGCCCCCAGCAGCTCACCTGCCCCTATGCTGGCTCCGCCGGCATTCTCTTCAGGAGGTGAGCGGCCACTGGCATGCTGCAGCTTGGCCGCTCGCTAGGAACCATCTGACCAGCCAAGTTCTCGTGAGATCGCGCGCTGGCCAGGTGGTTCCTATCCCTGGCGAGCGGCCAAGCTGCATGCTGCCAGTGGCCGCTCGCCTAGGGAGAGCCACCCCCCGGGAGCCGCCATCTTGGTGGAGACCAAGATAGTGGCAGACTCTGCCTCCACCAATGACGACGTTGGCAGAGCGCCAGCTCCGCTCGCTGGGCCACAGTGAGAAGGAGGTGGTGCTGCGCTGCACTGCGCCATGTCTCTCCCCGGCCGGCAACCGGTCAAAAATTCTGCCCCCTCAAACTGGCAGGAAGCCAGACAGTAAGGCGGCCGCCTGTGCCGCCTTACGTTAGCGCCAGCCCTGTTACCCGGATTGCACGTGATTGCTGTCTGCCCTTGACCAATTGACTGTTTTTTTTTAAATTTGACAATTTTTATTGTGCACAGTATAGTATACAAGAGCCAGTACAATGCAGTAATAGCATTAGCAGTAAGTCATGTAGAGAACATTATTGTACAATTCACGATAGAAAGCATCGCGTGCACCTTTTTCCGTTTTTCAAGTTACTTGGTAAGAGGTATCGTAGTCTAGTGATTAAACAAATGAAAAATTTAAAGAATACAAACAAAACAGTGTAAACAAAACATTCAACTGCCCGATCAGAATCAGTGATAAGAATCGTATTGAATTTGTAGGTATTGGAGCTAGAAGTTCAGTCCAGGTTTATAATAGAGTATAATCTGAGAAAGCATTTACATTTAGTTGTATGTAATTCAGGATAGGGATTGTAGTGGGTTACGTCCTGCTACCATCTCCGCAGATTCCAAGACGTATATTGTAATGACGATCGGATCAGAGGGCGCATCGTGGGTGTTAGAGTACAGAAGTAACATTGCCATATGTTAATGAATTTCTTGACATTAGTTTCTTTATTATCCAGGGTATAGAGTCAGTCCATGCGAAACAAGTGATTTAATTTATTTTGAAAAAGCGTAAGAGAAAGCGTCAAGTGATTTCAAGTGTGCAAAATTGTCTTACGGCCCACAGCGGCTACCAGAGATAAAAAGTGTTTATGGCGTATTTTCAAAGAGGGAGTGGGACCTAAAATTAAAAAGTCCGGTGTTAGGGGTAGGGACAATTTGGTAGTGGAGAGTAAATACGTATGAATGGAGGACCAAAAACGATGGATTACCGGGCAGCCCCAAAAGCAGTGGTACCAATTGACTGTTTTGTTGATTATGGACCACGTTGCCTGCCCTTATGAACATTGCTTGTACTAGACCATTCTCTACGGATTACTCTTTGGCATCACAACCTTACTACACCTGGCGCCAAGGTCACTAGTTAGGAACAGCACAAAATTTTGACTTTCAGGTCACGCAAAGATGTCAGGCATTCACTTCTGTCTGCTCGTCACTCTATCGCAAAGGCATCAAATTTGCCCTTCGATACCCAGCTACTCTATGCCTTTAGATCAGTGGCAAAACTCTCTCCACAATCTTACCTAGCAAAGTCTCTTCCTCTACCACATTTTACCAGATTGGGAGAATGGCTAGCCCTCTTCTATATTCGTGGTATTTTCACAAATGCCATAAAATGTTCCCTTTTTTTATTGCTATCTTGTTTTTCACTTTGTACAGTTGCTCTCATATGGCCTCTGTTGAACTGCCCAGTCAGCGACTTCTACCATCATTCCGGGGAGTGGTTCCCTAGCTTGAGCTGGGACTGGGATCCCCCTCTTCTTCTCTACAAGATTGATCAACTTTTCAGAAAGAGATTGGATAGGAATAAGACGCATCCGAATGGGAACTGTTCATCCTCCTCCTACCTCCGCATCTTCTCCTGGATTGTTAATGGTGCAAATACACCTATCAAATGACAGAAAAAACTCATCCTACTATCCTACAAACAGCCTCACATTTCGTTCCTCCAAGAAACTCACTGGTCCAAATCCGCAGCATCTTCTTTCAAGGCCAAATGGATTCAGGACTGCTTACAGTTCCAAAGCCAGAGGAGTCACCATTCTCCTCCACTCGTTCTTGTCATACGTAGTTGATGACTGTATTGTTGATCCAGCTGGACATTATAATTTTCTTTATTTATTGATGAATAATTTAAAATATTGCATTGTAAATGTTTATGCTCGTAATGTTCCCAATGATGCCTTTCATGGTAACTTTCTATGTCGCTTTTGGAGGTTACGACTCCTACTGTGATAATGGGAGGTGACGTTAACTCTGATTGAACTACTACTTGATAAATCCAGATCCGACTTGATAAGTCCAGACCGAAGTGCGCCCAGCCCAAGGTCTTCGAAATTTAGTATCCATCTTAAATCTTCATGATCTGTGGCGTATACTACACCATTCGGAAAGGGATTACACCTTCCAATCGCCATTAAAAATGCTCATGTTTTAGGATCGATATGTTTTCCATTACCTCAAATTTACTCCCAGGGGTGCACAGTATGGATATGGAAACAATTTACCCCACAGATCATGCTCCAGTGTGCTTGCGATTGTTAACGCCTGGTCCCACACCAGTACATCACATTGGCTGACACCCCTAAACTGTTTTGGGAAGCATCCAAACCAGTCCTTCGTGGACATATTATTTGTTATGTTGCTTTCCAATGTAAACAATGGAAGGAAACTATTTCCTTGCTAGAAACCACCATACATACTCTATAAACAATCACCCACAGCAGATAACCTTCAAGCATACTCTCGAGCCAAGAAAGATCTTGAAAGCCGTTATACATGCCAAGGCTCAGGAACATTGTGATTTTTAATCCCAGTTTTTTCGCTGGAGGGGGGTAGGTTTGGTATAATCCTGTCCAGATTGGCTTCACTTAAACAAAAGCGACAACCCATAATAGGGATAATTAGGACTGACAAAACTCATACCTCTTCCCCTCAACAGATAAATGACCTCTTCTATAACTTCTTTAAATATTGCTCACAATCACACAAAGATGACCCGTTACTGGTTGAGGAGTTTTTACAGCGTTCTTCTCTCCTACACTTACAGACCCATCATAGGGAGGCCCTAAACCAGTGTTTCCCAAACCTGTCCTCGGGACCCTCTGCCTCGCCAGGTTTGTCAGCTATCTGAAGCACAGCACAGGTGTTATAATTTGCTGCTCATTGATTGTAGGATTCAGTCTGCTTTTCCCCAATGTGATCTGCAAAATCTGGCCTGGTTGAGGATCCCGAGGACAGGTTTGGAAAACACTGCCCTAAACCAAACCAGAACAGTGAAGGAGGTGGAGGTGTTTAATGTGATTTATGTTTCATACACTCCAATAGATTCCCTGAACGCAGTCCAAATAGTCCTCAATCCTAAACTGGGGAATCCTGTGGATTTACTTACTTCAAATCACCCTAAATCCCTGCTTAACATAGAAACATAGAAAAATGTCGGCAGATAAGAACCTTTCGGCCCATCTAGTCTGCCCAATTACATGGATACTTTACCTGGATTTATCTTTTGTTTAGGATAGCCTCATGCCTATCCCATGCCTGCTTAAATTCAATTACTGTTTTGGCCTCTACCACTTCAACTGGAAGACTGTTCCATGTATCCACCACCCTCTCAGTAAAATAATGCTTTCTGATGTTACTTTTAAACCTTTGCCCCTCTAATCTAAGACTATGTCCTCTTGTTTTGCTACTTTGTTTCCTTTTAAATATACTCCCTTCCTCTACCTTGTGGATTCCCTTTACGTATTTAAATGTTTCTATCATATCTCCTCTGTCTCGTCTTTTTTCCAAGCTGTACATGTGAAGATCATTAAGCCTTTCCTGGTAACTTTTCTCCTTCAAGCCGTACACCATTTTAGTAGCCCTTCTCTGAACTCTCTCTAAGATGTCTATATCCTTCTGGAGATCCAAGATCAAAGATTACAATTTATTGATAAGCCTTCTATGCGGAACAGTATCAAAAGCTTTACTGAAATCTAAATAAGCAATGTCTACTGTACCACCTGTGTCTATTATTTTTGTTACCCAATCAAAAAAATCAATAAGATTAGTTTGGCATGATCTCCCGGAGGTAAACCCATGTTGTTTCTGATCCTGTAATCTATGTGTTTTTAGATGGTCAACAATCCTTTCCTTTAACATGGTTTCCATTAATTTCCCCACTACTGACGTAAGACTAACTGGCCTATAGTTCCCAGATTCCTCCCTACTACCCTTCTTGTGAATGGGCACAACATTTGCTAATTTCCAGTCTTCTGGGATGACTCCCGTTAGCAAGGATTGGTTAAATAAATCTGTTAACGGTTTTGCTATTACATCACTGAGCTCTTTTAATAATTTAGGGTGGATCCCATCAGGCCCCATTGACTTATTTGTCTTTACTTTAGACAGCTGCTGTAGAACCTCCTCCTCTGTAAACTGATATGTAATTGACTCGTTAGTGTTTCCTCCTAACTGAGGTCCCTTTCCTTCCTTTTCTTCTGCAAAGACTGAACAAAAATATTCATTGAGGCAGTCAGCGAGACTTTTATCCTCTTCTACATACCTTCCTTCCTTTGTTTTTAATCTAACTAATCCTTGTTTTACTTTTCTTTTCTCGTTTATGTATCTAAAAAATGTTTTGTCCCCCTTTTTTACTGACTGAGCTATTTTATCTTCTGCGTGTGCTTTGGAAGCTCTTATAAATTGCTTTGCCTCTTTCTGCCTAATCTTATAGGTTTGCCTATCTTCTTCACTGTTTTATAATTATTGAATGCTGTCTTTTTGTTCTTCACTATTTTGGCCACTTCTGCAGAGTACCACAGTGGTTTCTTCCCTTTTTTGTTTTTGCTAACATGCACATCAGGAAGATTAAAGTCCCCCATGATAATAACTTCCCCCTTCATTGCCATTTTGGCTATTTCCTCAAGCAGCAGATTAACTAGCTCTTCTACTTGTCCAGGGGGTCTATAGATCACACCTACACGAGCTACTGTATGATTGCCAAATGTTAGCGTAACCCAAACTGACTCTATGGTCACCTCGCTCACTTTTATTTGGTTTGTTTTTATGTTGTTTTTCACATACAGGGCCACTCCTCCTCCTTTCCTACCTTCTCTGTCTTTTCTATATAAAAAGTACCCCGGTATTGTTATGTCCCAGTTATTTTTCTCACTGAACCATGTCTCAGTAACCGCCACTAAATCTACTTTTTCAGCTGCCATCATTGCCTCCAGTTCATTGATTTTATTGACTAAACTGCGAGCATTTATAGACACGACTCTGAGCTTGTCATTTTTTTCCCCGCATGTTGCTTGCACCCTCCGATTTAGTTTTGGGGGACAATCAGGCAGATTGTTTTTTACCCTTTTGTCCCCCCCTCCTAGTTTAAATATTTCTTTGCGAAACCTTTGAACTTCTCACTGAGGACATAGGTTCCCCTATGAGTAAGATGCAAACCATCTTTTTTATACAGTTCCTTTCTGCTCCAATTAGAGCTATCATGGGACACAAAGCCAAATCCTTGCTCTCGACACCATTCCCGAAGCCACAAATTAAATTCCCTATTGTGCATCTGCCTATCCTGAATGTTATGCACAGGCAAAACTTCAGAGAATGACACAGTGGACGCAATCTGCTGTATTTCACCTCCAAGAACACAAAAATCTTCCTTAACCTCAGAAACCTCATTGCTAGCCAAGTCATTTGTCCCTAGATGGACTAGAACATCCACTTCCCCTTGCTGCTTTGCTTGTTTGACAATATTGAGAATACGTCTCTTGTCTCTACGAGCAGTAGCCCCAGGAAGACATCTCACCAAACCACCACTCTCCAGCTCAACACCTCTTATGATAGAATCACCCAGCAACAATTGCCTTATATCATGTCCCACCTTTTCCTTATTGTTCTTGGTTGCAGTCCTGCATACCTTAGGCATAGGGGATGGTGGTTCCTCAACTATGGTGTCTGAGCCTACTTCCGTCTCACCACTACACTCTGAAAGTGCCTCAAAAGAATTAAGAAGAGCCACAGACTGTGGGACATGCCTTCTATCCACAACTCTAAGTCTACCAGATCCTACAGTAGTCCATCTGCCACTCCTAGGAGGCCTCTGTGGCAGTGGCTTTGTAACAGTCATAGCCATAGCCTGAGTTTGTCTAACAGATAATTTACAAATCTCAGACTTCAAACAGGCAATTTCCTGCTGCAATAAAGAGAGCTGCCTACATATCAGGCACACTCCAAACCTCCAAAAATTGGATCTAAAAACAAATGCATGACAGCTCTTACACTGGACCAAGCCTGCCATTATAAAAGAATGGATTTAAACAAACAAATCTTACCTTTTTGTAGGTTTTCTACCTCCTGTCTAACCTCAGACTACCTCCAGAGTATCTCCAGAAGATCTCCTCTAAGTGCTCACTTTGAAGACTTCCCTTAGAAGGCTTCCCAAGCTCAATTAGACCAAGCTAATATTCCACAAGCTTTATATAGTCACCTAAGAACACCTCCCCCAGCAAGGAGTGGACAAGTTTAACCACTTTAGCAAATAGCACGCAATTGATTCCAATTGTATGCTAATCAGTAAGAGGAATGAGTCACCAGCCTAACCTAATTTACACACCAGACCTAACTTAAAACCGTAAGATGAATAGAAAAGATCTGTTTGAAACAAAAATCAAAATCACTCACCAGAAGATCTCCTCTAAGTGCTCACTTTGAAGACTTCAATTAGAAGGCTTCCCAAGCTCAACATAGACTATAAACTCCTCATCAAGATTCTATACCAGCATTTACAAACTTTTCTACCGGCCCTGTGCACAAACCATCAACTGGGCATTGTGGACGACTGTCATACTGTCATGGGTATTCAGAGAGCCGTCGCAGCCATTTTAGGGTCTCAATTTCCTCACCCTCCTATCCAGTCCTTTTAAGCCTAGATCTAGAACAAGCCTTCGACACTGTGGCATGGCCACACCTACTCTGAATTCTCCACATCAATGTTTTGGCCAAACCTTTATACACTTTATTTGTAATCTGCTTTGCTACCCAGCCTCATGTGTTACCACTAATGGTCTAGTGTTCCCTCTACTTTTTCTTGGGAAGGGGTGTCAGACAAGGATGTCCCCCCCTCACCTGTTCTTTTTAATTTAGCCATCGATCTCTTATTACAGGCATTGGAGGTACTGCCATTTTTCAAAGGAATTTTGATGGGAGGGAGGGATTGGAAATTTCTGCATTTGCAGATGATCTTTTGCTATTTGTGCATGACTGACCAAACGTCATACCCCCTCCCCTTCTTGACCTTCTCAACACTTTCACTGTTATCTTGGGTCTTAATGTTAATTGGAACATTGGAAAATATAAAACTCCACTCCAAAAAAATTAATTTGGAAGGGCTCTCAAATCTCTGATGTCCCTTTAGAGTCGGCATTAACCCTACAACTATTTCTTACTTATCTGCTCTACTCACCCTATCCTCTCAACCAACCTCCTCCCTTTGGTGGCGAATCCAAAATTCAGAGAGGGTGACTTAAAGATCGCATCTTTGACAGATTGGGAAAGGGGTGGGCTATGCGGTTTATATCAATTCTTGGACACAAACACCAAAACGTTTCTATCCTTGACGGCTCTGAAGGCCAAATATCCCACATTACAATTCCCATGGTTCATCTATTTTCAAGTCCGGTCCTATATCCAAAAGGTGATCTCAACCAGCAATACCTCTTCCTCTGGGACTATACTTAGTAGATGTCTGAAGAAGCAGTGAAGGAAGTCTTGTAGATCCACAATGGCCTCAGGAATGTTACTCAAATGCCAGCTGGAGCAGTGGGGCCTATTATCTAAGTCCTCCACCATCTCCTGCAGGGCCTCATACCTCTCTTGAAGTGCTGCCTCCTGAGCCTGCGCTGCTTCTACTGCCACTCTCGCCTCATCTGCTCTCAATTCGAGAGCCGTGGGGTGGGCTCCCAAGTCAGATCGCAAGCCCTCGATGCTGACGCAGAGATCCAACTGAAGGTCGTCCTTGACCGTCAGGAGGAAAACCAGAGGCCCTGGATGACTTGGTGCATACAAGGGTCGTCTGGAGCCGTGTGGTCTCTAGGGGGCGCCGTCATTTTGGATGGTGGTGCGGCACTGTTGACTTTGAAAGGGGGAGGCACCTAGAGATGTCAGATTGCCCCAGAGTGTGGACAGACTTATTCCTGGGCATGAAAAGTGGTCTTCCAGGTAAATGGGTTACACTCGGAGGGTGTCAGGTCAGTGTGGAGGCGTAATAGGAGCAACATGGGCACTGAGGCATCTGTTTAAGTGTCCATCTTCCCCACTAACCAGACCACGCCCCCCAGAGTCACCCTTTTAATCATGATATTTATAAAGTGAACTATATGACTGTTTAATATACAGAGCATACATGGCAGAAACTAAAAAGGATGATAAAATGCAATGTGGGTATAATACAATTTTGAAACAGTTACCATAAACTCACACCAATCCTTGGTATGTTAGAACAGAAATCTAATTGTAGTTGATTATAAATAATAGAGATAATAAGGGTCTTTTTATTCTGCTAAATTAGAACTAAGAGAATTTTCGAACTGTGATATTAAAACATTTTAAATCATTTGAGAAGAAATGTTCTGTAATAGTTTAATGGTTTGAAGAAATTGCTGGCAAGCTTTGTACATGAAAAAACTAAAGGGTCTTTTTTAAATAATCATTTGGAAAGATTGTGAACAGGTTTTAAAAAAATTTAAATTACAACAATAAGGAAAAAACGGAAATAATTTCCAAAGGAGGGGGTAACCCAGTAATTAAAGTATGTATAAGAAACGAAGAAAATTATTTATTGTAGATAATGCAAAAAACACTCCACACAAAAGAAAATAGAAATAAGAATATAAAATACACAAAAATAAGAAATTAAGATAATACGTCTCTGATATAAAATAATATACGGGCAGTGTGTGGTAACCCTATAAGGGCCGTCTACCTATGGTCAAGGGGGAATACTATAAGTATAACACCTTAAAGTTGCTGCGCTAATGCGCTTACACAGTCCCTTCATTGGGAGTTTAACCATATATTAGACGACCTATTGCATGAACTACGGTGCATCTATACAGATATGAGTCGAAAAATTGTATCTATCAGATAAATGAGAGGTAGATTGATTACTAGATAACTGACAGGATTAGCGACTCAATCTTTAGACACTAATATCACCACCGAAACTAGGTGCTCCAAGTCAGAGGTTTGCTCAAATAAATATATGAAGGAAAACCATGCAAAGTATCTCATTTCCATATATAAGAGAAGGCTCCATGCAAGGAGGGAATCCCGCTGGTGTGGGCAACGTTTTGTGGCGTTGTTCAAGCTAAGAATGCAAGTTTATACGGACGGAATAACGTTGGCACTATTTGGGATACCGGCTTTACAAAGTGCAGTCTATCCCAGAAAGCAACGCTATGGTATAATCACCGCCGTGATCTACAGACATAAGAACATATTTATCAGCCATGATATACACTCAGTTGATTCCTACTGATAGTATCTAGATCGAGGCTATTCGTACGTCGTTGAAACCAAGAGTACATGGGTATAGGGACAAATTAACATTATTACTAATTGGGTACCGCCTCTATGGAATATACTTTATCCGACAGCGAACACGCTATGGTATAGTCACACTCTCTTGGTCTGCAATTATACTCTCAACTGGTTCTCACAAAAGATATCCAGATCGAGGCAATTAATGCGTATGCAGTCTTTCAACAATGTTCACCACAGTTATTTCGGCGGTAGTTCTTCCAATAATAAGGAGAGGACACCAGATGAATTCAGTCCAACCCAATATATTCATGAAACAATGTCCCTCATGATCACATGAGTATTGCCGACAGAGATTATAACGTTATCCACACTTATCGGTAAAGAAATAAACCGGTATATAGTAACAATGCTGTTATCCATCAAGTAGCACATTGCAAGATTTTAACAACAGTCATCATAACGTTTAGCATTATTGAAGAATAGATAAACCACTATCCCTCTAATGCAAATGCACAAGTAGTATGGCCAAGCCACAGACCAAAATTAACAGCCCATTAATTACAGAGACGCACAACCATTTGATTAACCATAGTGTCTGTTAAAAAAGAGAGTATAGTACTCAGAGTAGAGAACTCGACGCGTTTTGCCGTTTCAAATTACGGCTTCATCAAGAGTGATTATATAAGAGCCCTTATAGGGTTACCACACACTGCCCGTATATTATTTTATATCAGAGACGCATTATCTTCATTTCTCATTTTTGTGTATTTTATATTCTTATTTCTATTTTCTTTTGTGTGGAGTGTGTTTTGCATTATCTACAATAAATAATTTTCTTCTTTTTTTAAAAAAAATTTATACTGCAATAGCGTGATGAAAAATAAATCTGGAAATTGCCAAAAAAATTGGCAATTTCTGCTACTTTACTCAATGTTTTACTTTCATCGATATAGTAAATATATGCATTCCTTAAGATGTTTTATCATATTTTGGAATATTTTATAATAAACCTCTAGTACATTTCCTTCATTTATAACATATAACTTTGAAAAAAATAATGTATAATACTGAGATGAGGATTTGAAGTTCTTATTCTAGTTCCAAGTTTGATTGGCGCTCCCACTGTGATTGTACAAATGAGTGATTGTGATGAGAAAAGTAATGGGTGTGCAAACTAGAATAATTATAGCTTATACATTACAACTATTCCTTGTGCTGATTTTTCTTCTTCTGTAATGTGAGTATTGTACAAACTCAGAAGGGATCTGGACTACAAGTTATAAAATGTTATATATTTAGCAACAAGTGTAGCTGTTTAAAGTAATATATTGAGATTGCATAAAGACAGTCAATTATTGGAATCTTAACACATAGAAATTATTGGATATATTGTACGGTTGATGAAAACCTTCTACAGTAGCAGGATCATAAAATGTATGCATGGTTTAAACTTACTGTATAAAAATATACAGTGGATATTAGTATATTTGTTCTCAACGAACTGTATGTCGGCAAGTGTTTCTTATATGTAAGAGTAATTAACATTGCAATGCTAATGTTGGTTAAGCATATAGTGCTAGAAGGCAGGTAGAAGTTGCACATTAAGGTAATTTCAGTTACAACACAACCTATGGAAAATGTATGGATGTGTTTTGATAATACTTTTATGTTTTCTTATTTATAACAATATGAATTGTCAGTAATAGATTACCTCTCTTGATCGGATAACTTATATACTGAGGTTGGTTATAGACAGATAGCTGATGTTTCTACACTTAACTCATGGAAAGTCCACTAGAAAATGACACACTAATTTGTGACACTCCCCTTTCTGGGAAACTATTATGTCTATTCACAAGGACTCATTAATACAGTGTATATGGTATGTTATATAGCTAATGTCTGAAGCTGTATTTATTGAGATATAGAGCTGTCGTATAGAATCCAACTCCAGTGGACAGGAAATATGAATAATGATACTTCCCAGATTTCCTAAATAATGATGGAAAGGAGAGTTTTGTGCTTAAATATGAAAAAGGAGCTGTATCAATAACACCACCTAGAGGCGTTTTTTTGTAACCAACACAAGATGCAGAAAAAAGGCGATCTATATGCTGATAAACATATAATATATGGTCAGCACCTATATAATAATATGGAATGGGATACCCAACTTGGCGTATTCAGTTTATACAAAGGATATGAGTCCAGAAAATTCAAATTGAATCAGCAGCTGTCCCCCTCAGCTGTCCATTAGGTGGTATATCCAAAACCACCGACAATTAGAGCAGAAGAGAAATATGGTAGAGTCAGCGCTTCCTTCAACGGCGGTTTTTCTCTCTCTATCTTCTTACTTTAATTGTGGATGAATACCTCAAATAAAACAAAAATAAACATAGCGTAGCAGTTTGGTCTCCACATATCTAGTAAGGAAGAGAGGGAATAAACTCACATATTGCGGTGTCTCGATCAGACACTCGATATGACTAGCATCCGGTGATATTTTAAGTAGCACCAGATCTCCCGAAACGATCAGCAGAAATCCTTTCAACGCTGAATAAAGGCTAGGATCCACAAAATAGGCAGATGGGCCAGTTTATTAATAAAATAAATTAATTAAACGGACAGGCAGTGCACCCAAATGCGTTTCACGAATACGATAGCTTCCTCAGTAGGTGTATGATACGTCTTATGCTTAAATATGTTTTTACTACTTTTGCAGCAGTAATGACTTGAAGCATACAGCTAGTTTAAAATGTAAAGGAACAAATAACACACATTACATCTGATAATAGCATTGGGATAAAAAAAAAACAAGAGAAGGAGGAGTCACTGAGGGAGGCAAGGGTTTGTGACCATGTCTGGAGCTATGGGCCTAATACAAAAGATTATAACACCTCCAGGGTGTGAAACTGGTGATACAATGTACAAATTCAAAGCGCAATAAGACACCTCTATATACATAATACTGGTGATATTAAATTAGTAGTGCCAAAAATCACATAAAAAACGGTTTAAGTGCAATATTTGTGAATAATTAAAGATAAATCAATACGTAAATATATGGCTTTTCTTCAAAGTATCCACAATTGACGCATAGAAGATTCCTCAAAAGGAAACCTAGAAACAACAGAGTGCAGCCAATTTATGAGCCAATGAAAGGGTTAAAAAAGGATTGTTGTAATCCCACGCACATATGTAGGAGCCAGAAACCAGTGGCTCTCCTTTCAACGAACATCAGATCAGCTTTCAGGGGTGATCTAGCCCACACAATCATCGTGCTTTTGTCCTTTGTCACTCAAAGGACAAAATATGAAGAGACATTCATCATGCAGATATATGGACTTCTATAATCTTATTGTAGGAATAGAAAACATGCTTACCAGGGGTGGAGCCCCACTCCTTTTGGCTCTGTTGATATCGCCTATGACCGTTAATGTAGATCGGGTCCAACCTGCCCAAATCCTCAGGGCCTGTCGTATCTAATCCAGAACTTAATGAACGCCAGGATAGCAGTCAAGATTCCAAAGTATTTCACTGATAAATATTACACAGATAAAACAATTAATGCAACCTAAATAAATAAAAAACCTGAGACGCATTTCACCGCCAACAGCAGCTTCCTCGGTCAGCATATTTATATAAAAATCCCGAATTGTCCTTATTTAGTGTGTCTGGTCCATGATCCTGCCAAAAAAATGGCGTTCCCTGATGGTGTCCATCATCTTGAATGGGGCAGGACAGCTCTACACCATCCAGAGGAGCTTCCTCCCGTCAGCACCGCGTCACTTCCGGCACCACTGCTGTTTTAGTGGCGGTACATCAAGCAGCTTCAATTAAGGTGTGAACCTCACCACCGCACCCCCAATTTATGGTGAGATGTGAGTTTTTGCTTAATTCGCAGTCTGCTTTTTTCTGGCTATTCCACCCATTAGTGATCTTCTTGTGCAATCTCAAAATGCAATGTATAGTAGTTTGGCCGTGTCTGCTTGCATGGAGGTCGAACCCTATCATAGCCATATTAATCATCAGTGAATCTTGACCTATGTCATTGGGTAACATGGAGAATTAAATTGAAAAGTCACCATGTGGGGTCTTGATGACTAGCCGCACATCTGTCTTTCCAGATGCAGCAGCTCTAGGTTTGCATACCTGTCATGGGACATTATTTTTCTATGCCCCTTCTGTTGGTCCTCTATGATATGGGGAATGATGGGGAATATCTCTAAGTTAGAATGGAGGATTTATTATATATCCCGTTAAAAAGAATGATTGACAATATTTACTTATCAGGATATAGTGGATCTGTTTATAACATTGTACTGGTGCAAACTGCAGTCACCATTTCTTTACAGTTGGTGAGATATTACAGAGCACCAGAGCAGTGGAGACTCTAGGTGTCAGGTTCGTGCCAGGAAGGAGCCATGGCACGGCCTCAGTGTGGTGTTATATTCCCAAGCGCTGGGGGTGAGCAGGCAGAAAGACACAGGAGACAGTAAATGCACAACAAAGCTTGTATGGTGGGATGGTTCACAGCAAACAGTCCAGCACAGAACAGACGGTAGCACAGAAAATAGGCAAGTGGATGGTGGACCACGTAGTCTCTCTCCAGATCCGCTTGAGGAGAAGCAGGAGCCTTTAGGCAAATGTACCTTGATAGTAGGTTGGTCTCCTTGGAGAGAGCTGGAGGGCTGGAAGCCACTTGAGTGTCTCTGGACCCACTGGATAGTGGGCCACGCAGTGGATTGTCCAGCACGCAGGAACCAGGTAATGCAGACACAGCAAAATAAATCAGGAACATACAATGACAAGAGGGAGCTCTCAAGACCTCTGGACACTGGGAAGGGAAAAACACAAAATGAAAGAGCAAAGGGGAGGAGGGTGTGGTCTGGTTATATGCAGAATCCTCAGGTTCAGACACAGGAGTTAACCCTTAGGTGGGGAGCAGGTATAGAGAGCTAGTGACCCAGGCTGACCACAGCAGGCTCTCAGGGCTGAGGCATGACAGTACCTCCCTCCTTAGAAGGTGCACTCCGGGCACCTAGGGCATAGGCTAGAACCAGGAGCAGCTAGGAGGTCATCACCACCCATCAGAGTCCGAGTCAGTGTCATCATAAATGTCTCCTTGGGCAAGCAGGGCCTGCTCAAAGATTTCAAGGTCCTCTTTACGGACCAACGTTCCATTAGATGCCCAAACACAACCATCAGGAGTAGGGTTGTCCACAGGTGGAAAGGACGTGAGAGGTGTACAGGTGACGACCCCCGCAATGATGGGCGATGGGCCTGTCTCCTTGGCTGCCAACCGTTGCTCATAGGCAGCAAGATCTGAATCAGGAATAATGAAGCCATCAGAGGCTATAGAAAAAGTCCTGACATCCTTATGAGAGCAAGAAACGATTCTATCAGGCAGAGCGTCACAGCCATGTATAATGTTGGGGTCTGAGACTTGCTCTCCTGGACCACCTCTAGGGTGCTTGGCAGTCTGGATAGGAGATACGTGGGTCACACCCACCTCCATAGGTACCTGGGGTTCAGGTTCCATAACCATGGGTTCTGCATCAACGAGCTCAGTAGGCAGGATCTCTATGGACCCAGAAGGGTCTGGGGTCAAGACCTCCATGTCCTCAGCATCGGATTCATCCTCTGTACCCTCCTCCTCCGAAGAGACATCACAGGAAACAGACCTCCTTGGTACAGAGGATCGACGAGGCTTGCCCATGTTGGTAGCCTGGCGAGGCTTAGCAGCTGCCTGACGTGACTTAACTGGGCGAGACTTGGCAGTGACCGGAGTCTGGCGTGATTTGGCAGTGGCCTGGCGAGTCTTGCGTGAAACAGGAGCAGCGGCTGGGGTCTTGCGTGACACAGGGGCAGCGGCTGGAGTCTTGCGTGGCACAGGAGCAGCGGCTGGAGTCTTGCGTGGCACAGGAGCAGCGGCTGGAGTCTTGCGTGGCACAGGAGCAGCGGCTGGAGTCTTGCGTGGCACAGGAGCAGCGACTGGAGTCTTGCGTGGCACAGGAGCAGCGACTGGAGTCTTGCGTGGCACAGGAGCAGCGACTGGAGTCTTGCGTGGCACAGGAGCAGCAGCTTGGCGTGACACAGGACCAGCGGCTGGAGTTAGCAGGTCTGATGGGACAGAGATCTATTCGGTGCAGATCTGACCCACAGTAGAAGCATTGGTTCAGCCTTCTACGCCTTTCCTTCTGAGTCTCCACATAAGGTGCCTGCTCTGCATATAGGTGGAGAATGATTAAACTCAACAGATTGCTGTGATGCTCTGCTCACTGGTATAGGCCTGACTGGGTCAGGTGGGTGGGAAATGAGTCCATTAGTGTATACACATCATCCACTACAACGAGCAACTGATATACAATCTCCTTCAGTGCAGCTTGAACCCCCACGGGCCTGGTTTTTGGCTCTTTCATTATGTCAGGTTCGTGCCAGGAAGGAGCCATGGCACGGCCTCAGTGTGGTGTTATATTCCCAAGCGCTGGGGGTGAGCAGGCAGAAAGACACAGGAGACAGTAAATGCACAACAAAGCTTGTATGGTGGGATGGTTCACAGCAAACAGTCCAGCACAGAACAGACGGTAGCACAGAAAATAGGCAAGTGGATGGTGGACCACGTAGTCTCTCTCCAGATCCGCTTGAGGAGAAGCAGGAGCCTTTAGGCAAATGTACCTTGATAGTAGGTTGGTCTCCTTGGAGAGAGCTGGAGGGCTGGAAGCCACTTGAGTGTCTCTGGACCCACTGGATAGTGGGCCACGCAGTGGATTGTCCAGCACGCAGGAACCAGGTAATGCAGACACAGCAAAATAAATCAGGAACATACAATGACAAGAGGGAGCTCTCAAGACCTCTGGACACTGGGAAGGGAAAAACACAAAATGAAAGAGCAAAGGGGAGGAGGGTGTGGTCTGGTTATATGCAGAATCCTCAGGTTCAGACACAGGAGTTAACCCTTAGGTGGGGAGCAGGTATAGAGAGCTAGTGACCCAGGCTGACCACAGCAGGCTCTCAGGGCTGAGGCATGACACTAGGTACAATATATAGGGAGTAGCGCATTAGATACCACAGTTAAAACTGGAGGGGGGGACTAATAATTTTCACCACTAAATCATACCACTGAAATAACCTAAATAATTATATGTAAATAAGATTCCAAAATCCCAGAGTAATGTGGTGCAATGATACCTTTTTTTTTGTACTAAACTGATACTTAAATTTAATATTATATTCACTACAATTTGACAAAAATAATAAACAGTGTGACATGTAGCCTACCCACTAACCCCAAAAATGCCATTATTCAAAGGAAAACCTGAAATGAATATACTTTGAGGCATATAGTCTACCCATTAGCCCCTAAATGCCATAAATCAAGGGAAAACGTGAAATGAATATACTATGAGGCATATAGCCTACACACTAACCCCTAAAAAACATGAAATATATACACTATGAGGCATGCAGCATACCCATTAACCCCTAACATGACATTAATCAAGGAAAAAATAAAATGTATACTGTGAGGGATGAAGCCTGCCCATTAACCCTTAATATACAACTAAACCAAGGGAAAAACTAAAGTAATACACAATGTGACGTATAGTCTGACCTTTAACCGCTTCACTGCTGAGTCATTGGAACCCTGTAGAAGACAGAAAAAGTTACTTTTTTAATATTATTATTTATGATTTTGTCTTTACCCTGAATATGGTCATGTTGGTTAGACTCTGCCCTTTCCAGTGACATCTCGATCGACCATACACGACGCATGAGGATGTAGAAGTGGGGGAAGCTGGATGCAGATCCCTGGTGGGGGCATATGTTGGCATTTGCCCCCCGTTACCCCCCTGTAGAGATGCTTATGCACCAGAGACTCCATACCTCACAGCACTGTATGTTCTAAACTAAAATCTGACACAAACTAAATGGATTAATTCTTAAACCCACTAGTTAGTAAGAGTTCTAGGGTATGAACGTTTTAAATCAATATGGGAAAAGACTAAAACACATGAAACTATGCCAAATGTCTGGCAGGGGAAACCTTAAAAAAAAAACACACTATACTAGTATGGGATGCATATACACATTTCTAATGCAATAATATTCAAAAAGTATACATTGATATTTTTATGTATTGCAGGTCATATAACACATTCTTCGTTTATCCAGTGAAATATATATTGTATTTGTTAAAAAACATTCTGTCCTACCCACTTATCAGCGCTGCAGAATATGTTAGCACTTTATAAATATTTCTGATTTTAAAGACAGCACTTAAGTATCACAAATGATGAAGAACCTGTATTTATTTTATAGATCCATTTAACACTTTCACTGCCAAAACCGTGTAAACTCGATTTTGCAATGTAATACATTGAAAAGTCATCATTAGCACATAAAACAACAGTTCCAAACTTTGTGGGGAAAAAATAATCAGTAGTAGTTTACTTATCCAGCAAGGAGTTTGGACAGACTCAACAATAGGATTATGCACATCAGCCAAATATCAAACATTTGTTTGGATAAAACGTGCTAAATCAAGCAGAAGAAATGTCCTCGCAAGCTAAGAAGTATGTTAATGGAGGCTTGCCTTGTTTATATCTGAAATCTTCCTCTATTTTGACATCCCATGGATATTTCCATTCACTGTGCCATGATGTGAAGCTTTCCAAAGGACACAGGAAATACCAAGGATGTTTGTGTCAGTAGATATTCATATTACATACTGTACTTCATTACAAGCACTGAGGTCTGCGAAGAAAGCCTGCAGGTTGACTGACATGAGGAAAGGTATTGTCAGCTGCTGAGATAAAGATGCTGATGACAGCAAGGAAAAGTAGCAAAAGTCCTGGCATATATACAAGTTTACAAGGGGGGAAAAATTCAGTTCTTGTGATATAACCTATCAGCGGCACATGCAAAACCTTCTACTTTTTTGCTATCTAACCTATTAATAGCAGGTGGGGTTTTTTTTTAGCAGGGCACAAACAACGCAAACTTTTTTTATTTTTTTTGTTTTGCTATATTCTGTAAATGTAGGGCCATATTACATACTTGTAAACTTCCCAGAGCCATTATAACCTATGGAGGTTTTAAGTTTACAACAGCTCTGGTTAAGTTAGCACCAACTATGTAATACGCTCATAGTTTATCGCTTTCTCTTGTGGTGTTCCCACACATGCTGTATATTGTTTTCAATGACTAGGGCTTTCATGTGGTATCCTAATTGTAGACATAAGTTTTTACCCAGCATCAAAACAATTTTTAAAAATGTAATTTAATTTTCTTTATTTTGTAATATGGTGAACTAAATGCTAACAGGGTTATTCAAAGAGATCCGAATTGTGGCCGAAAGGTAACCGAACACTGAAATTCAGCGTACGGTTACCTTTCCTGGCCATTCGGCTATTCAGATAGCAGGCAGTTCACCAAATGCTGGCGAAGGCTAAGGTCAGACGAAAGCAGTTTTAACGTGCGTTTAACCGCCGTGCTAGCAGCAAATGATGTCCAATGCCGGGCCGCATATGAAGAACGGCCGCACAAAAGTGCGGCCGCGCAACGCAAGTGGCAAACGAACGCATTTTTTGAGAACGTCAAACCACTAGTACTGACGTACAGAGTGCGCTGCGTCCGCATAGCGGCGTGTGTGTGTGATTAGGAGACGTCAGACGCTGCACACGTCCGGCTAACATAACGTCCAGACACAAAAAGTGTTTTATTGATGATCCGTACAAAATCACGGACGAGAATGCGCATCGTATGACCGCTATCGCGTATTCCGTGAAAAAATGCGTCCATTCATTCGAACGCACTTTTTCACGGACAACGCGAAAGATGCGTTAGTCTGACCCTAGCCGAATTGCCTGCACATACGGTGCCTGTTCGAGGGCAGTGAAATCCCCCATAGAGAAGCAATGCTTCGTCTATTCAGAGAACACCAGACAACTGGGAAAAGTTGCCCGAAATACCCTGCTATTCAGTGGACTCATTCGACAGATTTATTCCGACGAGTCCCATAGGCTTCAATGTTAAAAATATTCCCGTTTTAACCCAATATCTAATAAACCATTTAATATTATATTCTGCAGTAAAAAGTCTCTTTATTTTTAGATTTTTTAGGATCTTTTAGCCATTTTTTCGGATTATTATTGCAAAACTATTTTCCATTTTTTTTTTAAATTGTTTCTTCTTTTTACTGTAACAGCCCTTTTTATTATCATTCATTGGACCATATACAGTATGTAAATTCCAGACATTTTCGCTCAGTAGTTTTTTTGCAAACAGCGTTTCAATTTTCCAACTTTCAAGCGTACTGTTTTTTTTTTTCTTTTTTCACCTCCTTCGTCTGCATGTCGGGTTTTTCCAGCGGCTGCTCTGCGCTGTGATAGGCGGCTAGTCGGGTTTCTCAGGCGAGTTCGACGGGTTAATCCAGATGTTTTTGTGGGTTTCGGTGTGAGTTCGCCGGGTTTTGCGGTGAATGTTTGGCGGCTTTTCCCTGCACCACGACGGCCCTGTCGTGCTTGCTGAATACACCGCAGGGTCGCCGAATCGCACCGAATTGAAGAGCGTGCGGTGACTTTTCAATTATCTTTGAATAACCCTGTAAGTGACGGTGTGAATGTGTGCCTATAATAGGGCACTTTAAAAACATATAATGGAACACAGAAATATTTGTCTCTTAATATATGCTGCCTAAAGGGAACTAATAAGTGCAAAAAAAATAACAGAAAAATGACATAAGCAAGAAATGTTCCAATGGTGCAAAGATTACAGTGTAACAGTCAGGGGTCAAGTCCTGGGAAAAAAAGTGAGGGAACTCTCCCCCGAATTTCACAACCCCTATTACCTGAAGAAAATATATATATATCACAAGTATAGCAGTACGTGGTGATACCATTTTTATTGGGTTAACAGTACATTTAAAAGACAAGCTTTCAAGAGTGTAACCTCTCCTCTTCAGGTCTGGAAACTATACTCATCAGTAAAAGGTATCACCACGTACAGGTATATTCGTGATTTTGGCAACTGGAATAACACGTTATATATAATATATATATCACATATATATATATATATATCCAGGCACAGACCCTGTAGAATTATATGCACAGACCCACCAGAATTACATACATAGGCATTGGACCCCCAGAATAATATACACAGCACTGAGCCCCCAGAACAATATGCACAGCTCTGAGCCCCCAGAACAATATGCACAGCACTGAGCCCCCAGAACAATATGCACAGCACTGAGCCCCAGAATAATATGCACAGCACTGAGCCCCCAGAATAATATGCACAGCACTGAGCCCCCAGAATAATATACACAGCACTGAGCCCACAGAATAATATGAACAGCAATGGACCCCCAGAATAATATACCCAGTACTGAGCCCCCAGAATAATATGCACAGCACTGGTTATATGGATATATTTGCCCCCAGCTCACGTGAATATATTTTCCCCCAGCTCACATGGATGTATTTGCCCCCAGCTCACATGGATAAACTGCCCCCAGCTCACATGGATATACTGCCCCCAGCTCATATGGATATACTGCCCCCAGCTCATATGGATAAATTGCCCCAGCTCGTATGGATATACTGTCCCCCAGCGCAAATGGATATACTGGCTCCAGCTCATATTGATATACTGCCCATATCTCACATGGATACACTGCCCCCAGCTCACATGGATATACTGCCCCAGCTCACATGGATATACTGCCCCAGCTCGTATGGATATACTGCCCCCAGCTCGTACAGATATACTGCCCCCAGCTTGTATGGATATAGTGCCCCAGTCCATATGGATATACTAGCTCCAGCTCATATGGATATACTGCCCCCCCATCTCACATGGATATACTGCCCCCGGCTCACATGGATATACTGCCCCCGGCTCACATAGATATACTGCCCCCAGCTCATATGGATATGCCGCCCCAGCTGTTATGGATAGACTGCCCCCAGCTCATATGGATAGACTGCCCCCAGCTCATATGGATATACTGCCCCCAGCTCATATGGATATATTGCCCCCAAACACATGGTTGGATACATTGCCCCAGTTCATATGGATATATTTGCCCCAGGCCAGCTCATATGGATATGTTTGCCCCAGCTCATATGGATATGTTTGCCCCAGCTCATATGGATATGTTTGCTCCAGGCCAGCTCATATGGATGCATTTGCCCCAGGCCAGCTCATCCATATGAGCTGGCCTGGGGCAAATGCATCCATATGAGCTGGCCTGGAGCAAACATATCCATATGAGCTGGGGCAAAAATATCAATATGAGCTGGGGCAAACATATCCATATGAGCTAGTCTGGGGCAAATATATCCATATGAGCTGGGGCAATATATCCAACCATGTGTTTGGGGGCAACACATCCATATGAGCTGGCCTGGGGCAAATACATCCATATGAGCTGGGGCAAACATATCCATATGAGCTGGCCTGGGGCAAAAACATCCATATGAGCTGGGGCAAACATATCCATATGAACTGGCCTCGGGCAAACATATCCATATGAGCTGGCCTGGGGCAAATACATCCAGATGAGCTGGGGCAAACATATCCGCATATGTTTGCCCCATCTCCTATGGGTATATTTGCCCCAGCTCATATGGATGTATTTGCCCCAGGCCAGCTCATATGGATATGTATGCCCCAGCTCATATGGATGTATTTGCCCCAGGCCAGCTCATATGGGTATATTTGCCCCCAGCTCATATGGATGTATTTGCCCCAGCTCATATGGATGTGTTTGCCCTCAGGCCCCAGCTCATATGGATGTATTTGCCCCCAGCTCATATGGATGTATTTGCCCCAGGCCCAAACTCATATGGATGTATCTGCCCCCAGCTCATATGGATGTATCTGCCCCAAGCCAGCTTATATGGATATGTTTGCCCCAGGTCATATGGATGTATTTGCCCCAGGCCAGCTCATATGGATATGTGTGCCCCCAGCTCATATGGGTGTATTTGCCCCAGGCCAGCTCATATGGGTATGTTTGCCCCGGCTCATATGGATGTATTTGCCTCCAGCTCATATGGATGTATTTGCCCCCAGCTCATATGGATGTATCTGCACCAGGCCAGCTCATATGGATATGTTCGCCCCATCTCATATGGGTATATTTGCCCCAGCTCAAATGGATGTATTTGCCCCAGGCCCAAACTCATATGGATGTATTTGCCCCAGCTCATATGGATGTATCTGCCCCAGGCCAGCTCAAATGGATATGTTTGCCCCAGCTCATATGGATGTATTTGCCCCAGGCCAGTTCATATGGGTATATTTGCTCCCGGCTCATATGGATCTATTTGCCTCCAGCTCATATGGATGTATTTGCCCCCAGCTCGTATGGATATATTTGCCCCAGCTCACATGGATATATTTGCCCCAGCTCACATGGATATACTGCCCCAGCTCGTATGGCTATGCTGCCCCCAGCTCGTATAGATATACTACCCCAGCTCGTATGGATATATTGCCCCAGCTTGTATGGATATACTGCCCCAGCTCATATGGATATACTGCCCCAGCTCACATGGACATACTGGCTCCAGCTCATATGGATATACGGCCCCCAGCTCACATGGATATACTGTCCCAGCTCATATGGATATAATGCCCAGCTCATATGGATATACTGCCCCAGCTCATATAGATATATTGCCCCAACTCATATGGATATACTGCCCCCAACTTGTATGGATATACTGCTCCCAGCTTGTATGGATATACTGCCCCCAGCTCATATGGATATACTGCCCCCAGCTCATGTGGATATATTTGCCCCAGCTCATATGGATGTATTTGCCCCCCGGCCCCAGCTCATATGGATGTATTTGCCCCCCGGCCCCAGCTCATATGGATGTATTTGCCCCCAGCTCATATGGATGTATTTGCCCCAAGACCCCAACTCATATGGATGTATTTGCCACAGCTCATATGGATGTATTTGCCCCATGCCAGTTCGTATGGGTATGATTGCCCCAGCTCATATGGATGTATTTGCCCCAGGCCAGCTCGTATGGATATGTGTGCCCCCAGCTCATATGGATGTATTTGCCCCAGGCCAGCTCATATGGGTATATTTGCTCCCGGCTCATATGGATGTATTTGCCCCAGCTCATATGCATATATTTGCCCCAGTTCACATGGATATATTTGCCCCAGCTCACATGGATTATACTGCCCCAGCTCGTATGGATATACTGCCCCCAGCTCGTATGGATATACTGCCCCCAGCTCATATGGATACACTTCCCCAGCTCATAAGGATACACTGCCCCCAGTTCATATGGATACACTGCCCCCAGCTTGTATGGATACACTGCCCCCAGCTCGTATGGATATACTGCCCCCAGCTCATAAGGATATACTACCCCAGCTCGTATGGATATATTGCCCCAGCTCATATGGATATACCGCCCCAGCTCGTATGGATATATTGCCCCCAAACACCTGGTTGGATATATTGCCCCAGCTCATATGGATATATTTGCCCCAGGCTAGCTCATATGGATATGTTTGCCCCAGCTCATATGAATATGTTTGCCCCAGGCCAGCTCATATGGATATGTTTGCCCCAGCTCATATGGATGTATTTGCCCCATGCCAGTTCGTATGGGTATGATTGCCCCAGCTCATATGGATGTATTTGCCCCAGGCCAGCTCGTATGGATATGTGTGCCCCCAGCTCATATGGATGTATTTGCCCCAGGCCAGCTCATATGGGTATATTTGCTCCCGGCTCATATGGATGTATTTGCCCCAGCTCATATGCATATATTTGCCCCAGTTCACATGGATATATTTGCCCCAGCTCACATGGATATACTGCCCCAGCTCGTATGGATATACTGCCCCCAGCTCGTATGGATATACTGCCCCCAGCTCATATGGATACACTTCCCCAGCTCATAAGGATACACTGCCCCCAGTTCATATGGATACACTGCCCCCAGCTTGTATGGATACACTGCCCCCAGCTCGTATGGATATACTGCCCCCAGCTCATAAGGATATACTACCCCAGCTCGTATGGATATATTGCCCCCAGCTCATATGGATATACCGCCCCAGCTCGTATGGATATATTGCCCCCAAACACCTGGTTGGATATATTGCCCCAGCTCATATGGATATATTTGCCCCAGGCTAGCTCATATGGATATGTTTGCCCCAGCTCATATGAATATGTTTGCCCCAGGCCAGCTCATATGGATATGTTTGCCCCAGCTCATATGGATGTATTTGCACCAGGCCAGCTCATATGAATATGTTCACCCCATCTCATATGGGAATATTTGCCCCAGCTCATATGGATGTATTTTCCCCAGGCCAGCTCATATGGATATGTTTGCCCCAGCTCATATGGATGTATTTGCCCCAGGCCAGCTCATATGGATATGTTTGCCCCAGCTCATATGGATGTATTTGCCCCAGGCCAGCTCATATGGATATGTTTGCCCCAGCTCATATGGATGTATTTGCCCCAGGCCAGCTCATATGGATATGTTTGCCCCAGCTCATATGGATGTATTTGCCCCAGGCCAGCTCATATGGGTATATTTGTCCCACCTCATATGGATGTATTTGCCCCCCAGCTCATATTGATGTGTTTGCCCCCAGGCCCCAGCTCATATGGATGTATTTGCCCCCAGCTCATATGGATGTATTTGCCCACAGGCCCCAGCTCATATGGATGTATTTGCCCCAACTGATATGGATGTATTTGCCCCAGCTGATATGGATGTATTTGGCCCCAGGCCCCAGCTGATATGGATGTATTTGCCCCCAGGCCTCAGCTTAGTATATTATAATCCTAATGCTAATTAACACTTTGCTCTCCCCATGTTAAGTATAGGGAGCGTAAAGTGCAGTAACCTAGTGCTGATAGGAACAAGATACCAATCGCTAATGTTTTTTTTTAACCCGTTAGCGTTTGGACTGTAATATGGCTGGCCCACGCTAGGGCCACAATGGCTAACGTTAATGCTCACTCGGGTGAGCGCTAACGTTAGCGTGAACAATGTAATGGTGCCCATAGTGTAGAGAATCACAGTAAGTTAGTCTAATGTTCTTCCAAGAAAAAAACCTCAGATTCTATAGAGCAGAAGTAGGAAATGTTTGACCTGAATGTCAAATAAAGTCTGCGGAATCCCTTTGTCCAGCGCGACAGCAGGGGGGTGTTTAAATGCACTCTCCCACGGCCCTTTTACTTGAACTCGGTGCACTGGGAGTCGTAGAATAAGGTGGTGGGGATTTTCCCCACTTCCCTCACTTACTGGTGTGCGCTGGATCTTCCTTTAGATCTGGAAGATGAGGGCGCAGCATGAAGGAGGATCCGGTGCACTACAGCAAATGAGGGAACTGGAGATAATCCCCGCCCCCTTTATTCTACTACTCGCCGCACGCTGAGGTCAGGTGAAAGTGTCGTGGGGAGGATGAAATGAATTAAAGGGGTGGTGAAATGAGTTAAATGGGGAGGGTGAAATAAATTAAAGGGGAAGTGGGAGGTTGAAATTAATTAAATGGGGAGGGGGTGTTTGTAAATATAGCTGGCTAAACTTTAAAGTTGTTAATTTTGTTTGGCCCTCAAATTATGTTATAAATCTCCAAATGGTCATTGGCAGAATAAAGGTTCCCCCCGCCTGCTATAGCGCCATAGTAATCCATGCTCTAGGTATCCATACGTCTGGCCAAGTAAAGAGTGGCATGACCATTCTTTTATGGTATAGATTATCTTAAAAGAACACAGACATGGAGAGACGGAGCTCCCATACCAAATATTGTCAGTGACAATGATCAGGCTAAGGATGGAAATACACTCCCCAACTGGAGAGCCTGTTACTGCTTAGGCTCATGTGCTACACCTTAGACACATTTAATGCATAAGTGCCCAACCTCTTTGCCTCCCGATTCCTTGTATGTTTACAAAAGCAGGCATGGCCACAAAACTGTTAAAAAAAGGAGAACCCCAAAACAATTTATTCAGGTTCCTAAAGCCTTCCTCAGTCAGTATTGTAGAGTCTAGAGCCCCCCGCAGACTTAAATACCCTCTGTCCTTATTGAGGAGTCCAGGATTGGTCCATGCTGGACTCCGCGATAAGGAATAGAGGGCATTCAAGACTGCTGGGAGCTATAGATTACCGAATACTGACTGTGGAAAACTATTCATAAGCCTAACCCTCAATTTTCCCTAAATAACTTAGACGTAGTTACATAGGCTGAAAAAAGACATGCATTCATCAGGTTCAGCCTTTCACACATCACCTACTGCTGTTGATCCAAAAGAAGGCAAAAAACCCAGTCTGAAGCGCACGCCAATTTGCAGCATACTGGAAAAAAAATCCTTCTTGACCCAGAATGGGAGTCCGATTTCTCCTTGGATCAAGAAGCTTATACCCACATATTAAATATTATAACCCTTAATATACTGTGTCTGCAGGAAGTCATCCAATCATTTTTTAAATGTCTGTACAGTCTCTGACCCAACCACCTCAACAGGCAGAGAATTCCACAGCTTTATTGTTCTCACCGCAAAATAACCCTTCCTATGCTTTAGGCTGAATTTCCTTTTGTTTAGTCTAAATGGGTGACCTCTTCTCCTGTGTATAGTCCTGTTAATGAATGGGTTTCCAGACAATGGTTTATAATGGCCCTGTATATATTTATATAAAATTATCAGATCCCCTCTGCCGTTTCTCTAAACTAAACAGGTTTAAACTTGTTAGCCTTCTTTAAACTAAACTAGACTAAACTCAACAACTTAAACTAAGAAAACAAAAGTACAGTGAGGAAAAGGAGACCCTTATGGTAATATAAATTAATTAAAGAATAATAATAATTTTAATAATAATTTAAAAAAAATGAAAGAAAAATGCACCAGAAAATTAATCCCTTAGGATAAAAAAGACAGTTTATCACTGTACTATACAGTGATCACAGACTAAAAAAACTTTATATGGGTGGACAAGAGGTAACATGACTGCTCTATAACCGTGGAGAAAGGTAACATGACTGCTCTATAACCGTGGAGAGAGACTGTGGAGAGATCCCGGCAAGAGCACCTCTCCAGAAAGTGTCCTTGGGCAAGACACCTAACGGTACATACTTGCCACCCAGGACATACTGGAAAACTAGAGAAATCTCAATGTATCCTTCCTGGTAAAATCCTTTCTCAAAACAAAAAAAAACAAAACACTTTGACATTTGGGGGCTTTTGGGGGGGGGGGGTCTCTTCTCTGCCTCCCAGCACATACATACAGTGCAGAGAGGGGGAAAAAAAGTGACAAAACGAACATTTACTAATGCTCATCTTGTCACTCTTACTCTGCCTGAAAGCCAATCACGGCATTTTTAGGACAGAGTTTTTCTGAATTGTCATATGAGCAGCCAATCAGGGCTACCCGATCACGAGTCCTGCATCAAGGCTTGTATGGGCTTACAAAGCACTGATTTTAATGGTTTATCAACTGCAAGCAACATTAAACAGGCACTCTCGATGCGTTTCTCCTGCTCCTCCTGCAGGTGACAGGAGATTGGGAGGACTGATTGAAAATTGTATGTTACACGAGGGAATCATGTGACTTCGCAGGGCAACAATGAGAGGTGAGAAGAATTGAACAGGACACAATGAAGATGTGGCAGAGCCTCGGGAAAATATTAAGGTCCAGGTGCATAAACCCCATAATACAGAACTGAAAGGAAGAACAGAGAATTGTTGCAGTGATATAGAATGACATGGGAGAGAGATAAGTAAATAAAATTTGTACTTAATAAATAATTAGTATCAATCTCACTGTGACATGAGCACATACGATATCATCTGCATTATTACGAGTAATTTATAAGGTATTGATTTTCACTTTTCTTATTATCCTCTCTTTATTGATACTTTCACAGTAAACCACATGAAAGAAAGGAGGAAATTACTGTTAACTTTACTTTCACTGTACATGAATTTTTTTGGAATCGTTACTTTTCGTAAAGTGAAACTTTGGAAAAATTATCTAAAACAGTAATACAGCTTATAGATTGCCTATCACAAGGAATCAGGAAAGGCAAAAGAAGGTAGAGAAAGCTAGGAATGGTGTTGAGTCTTGGGGAGGAAAAGCGGGTCAAACAGGGCGTAATAGGATAGGGTCAGAGTTCACCTCAATAGGACATTGGGTGTAGAAAGCTGGAACATATTTCCAACCAGAAGCAGGCATCCTTAGATGATCTCGAGAGGGATAGCAACATCACAGCCCAGAAACACACAGCCCAAATTTAATTTCAACACTGATCAGCCTGCAAGCAACATCACAGCCCAGGTATCCAGATCTCAACACGATGGCACCCATCACATTCTGCAATATTCTATCATCGCAATTGTATTTTGTGTCTGCATTTATTAATTTCTGGCTCATTATCCTCTAAATTGCCGCATTTTTAGATAGAATATGTAGCTAGTATTTCACTAGAACCCCTCCCCCATTACAAAGGCCTCTGACACCTAGACACTTACCTGAACTAATTTCCTTTTCACACAGAAACGCAAAGCCCAAATTTCATTTCAACACTGATCAGCCTGCAAGCAACATCACAGCCCAGGTATCCAGATCTCAACATGATGGCCACCAACACAATTTGCAATATTCTATCATCGCAATTGTATTTTGTGTCTGCATTTATTAATTTCTGGCTGATTATCCTCTAAATTGCCGCATTTTTAGATAGAATATGTAGCTAGTATTTCACTAGAGCCCCTCCCCCATTACAAAGGCCTCTGACACCTAGACACTTACCTGAACTAATTTCCTTTTCACACAGAAACACACAGCCCAAATTTCATTTCAACACTGATCAGTCCCACCCTCCCTCCCCATCCGTCTCGCCCACCCAGGACCAGTCTCTAATTTCAGGCATCCTTTCCAGCTGTCTCCACTTCTCTCTAATTACTCTTACTAATCCCAGGTTTCTGGTCTCTCCCATGCAAGCTCTGCAGTGTTTTACTGGCCACCAGCTCCCCCTCCCCTCTGCTGGAATTAGGGAAGTGCAAGGTCCACATACTGCTGCACAATGCGCTCCCTGTCTCTTGTACGCTTATACTCTGCATTCATCCTAAAATGTAACTCCTGCCTCTGTACCACCAACCCCTCCACTATCTACATCTCTCCCTCTCGTATAAGACATTGCCATACAGGGAAGCCTGCCACACAACTCACTAATACAGATCACTGCCTCAACCATTCCATCTAGACATGTGCACAGCACAAAATTTCGTTTTGAACTAATGGATTAGTACTAAAATGCAATTTATTTAGTTGCTAAAGAAATTCGTTTTCAGTTCTTTAGTATGAAAACTAATTTCATTCATCCGAAAACCAGTGGATACAATTATTATTGTAGAGGCTCCTCAGAGTGCTGAGATCGCTGCTTGTTACAGTATCTCTCACTCTCAGCACAATGTGTCAGGCAAAGCTGTTACAGTAACTGACTGCTGTTCATCACAGCGCTCAGAGTTTCAGTAAACCTAGTAAATAATATTTTTATATATAAGAGGTTATAACAATATTATTTCCTTGTTTTACTGAAAACTGAGCGCTGTTACAGTCAGTTACTGTAACAGCTGAGCCTGATACATTGTACTGAGAGATAATATAACAAGCAGCCGATCTCAGCGCTCACAGCCACTGGATTTAAAGGGCTAAAAAAAGGCTCCTCTCTGTATAATATATAGAACATCCTCCTGAATTAATGCCTCTCTATGTATAGAACAATCCTCCTCAATGTTACATTCTCTGTATAATGTATATAACTCCTCCTGCATTATACCCTCTCTGTATAATGTACAGAACATCCTCCTGCATTCATTAATGCCCCTCTCTGTATAGAACATCCTACTCAGTAGGACCTACTGTATTGGCATGTGGAGGTGCAGAACCTCGGAATGCAATGCTTATCCAGCACAGGAGAGGAACTTTTACTTAAACTTTGCATCTCTGTGGGGGAGAGAGACTGGAATATAAAAGCGGGGGAGAGGGCAAATATTAACATAAATTGGTCTGAAAGCTCAGAGAAAAGATGTCTGGTGCAAATTTATTTTATAGTAAAATAAGCACTTTAAATCCAGGGGAAACATTCAAATAAATCACACTGAACAGCTCATAATAAGAGTAACTGTGAGTGGAACTATAAATGTATCAGACATAAAAAAAAACTTTTATAACAAGCAGCACTGGGAGAGGAGGGGACTTTATATAAAATGTGTATTATAGATGAGGAAAGGGGGATAGTGCTCCTGGATAATATACTGTAAAATGTATCAGACCTAAGCCCCTATTATGCAGTGCAGGAGGGGAGATAACACACATTTTATAAAGTCTCTCTTTCTCCCAGCGCTGCTTGTTATAAAGGGTTTTTTACTATCCAGCCCTCCTCTGTCATTAGCTTTCAGTGTGATTTATTTGAATGTTTTCCTTCTCCAGCTGCTTTTATCATCTTGTCTGCCTCATAGACATGCAAGGGTTAAGTATAGGTTTCCTCTCCTGTGCTGGCTGTCTGTGCTGCGAGTGAGTATTCTGGAGCTCTATCACTGTCAGATTTTCTGGTAGGGGTCGGAAGGATTACGCATACAAATCTTTTCTGTAGCTTTGCGATGTTGCACTCTTCATTGCTGGTCTCCTTCACTCATCAATGTAATATCACAAAAAGAACAAACTAAAATGTAGTGCATTTTATTTTAGTTTCTTTCGTTTTTTGTACTGAGCAGTTCGTATCTCTTGAGTCATACTAAAACTAAATTATCCCAAAATTCGGACTAAATCGTTTTAGTACTAAAACGAATGCACATGTCTAATTCCATCACTCTCACCTTGCAGTCCATCACTCTCACATTGCAGTCCTCTCCTCTTGTTTCCACCCCAACCCTTCTAGATTATGAGTTCCCACAGGAATAGGGCCCTCGTTTCCTCATGTATCAGTTTATCAAATGTTGTTCAATGTATTATGGAATAGAACATTGTATTGCGGAATATGTATAAACATATGTATATGTATTGCGGAATATGATGGCGCTTTATAAATAAAGTATAATAATAAGTATAATAATAGCTAAAAGTTGTATGTCTCCCTTAGACAAACTAAGTCACAAGCACCTATTTGTGAAGTACATACAAGTGGGCGCTGCTGGTGTTATGACACACAGATACAACATTAGTATCAGAGGAGACAGTGATAAAATTCTTGTAAGAAATATAATATCACGTATTTCCACTTTTAATAAATGTATTGTTTGGGTTTTCATTACAGTACTTTTCAGTACATTCTGTTTTCATTGCTCCAGGATATTACAAGGCAAAGACCAAAAGACGATGTAACTCCTAAACTACACAGTAAGAAATAAAATAAAAATGATACATTATTCCCTCTTTAACAATTGACTGACCAATGTATAAACATGCTCTGTGGTGTTTTATTTCTTTTTTGGAGTTGCTTGATTGAAGGTAATCGTTCAAAAAATGCATGTGAACCATTGGCAGCATAGTACAAGTGAGCACGTTTTATACACAGAACAACTATTAAAGTCAATTAACTTTCAAAGCCTCCATCACCAAAATATTAATTTGTACTTTATGTATCAGCTTTATTTTTACTGTTGTGATCTTTTTAGTGCCTTGGCAAAGTCACACTGAGATTAGTATAATTTATTAATAATATTTTAATTGTTACAAATTACATCTCAAGGAAAATGCAGTTCATCCTGATGGGATCCCAGTACACACTGATCTCGTCCTTCTCAACCTCATTAAATGTAATAATTCTACGTCGTTGTCATTTTTCTCATTTCCCTGGCTATTACTTGTATAGATGTCTATTTATAATGTATTTATAATGTCCCCTGTTTCTTCAGAACTCTCAGTGAACCCGGAACCATGAGAAAATATTCTACATAATCCAAAGAACTTCTAAACACCAATACTTTCCATAGCACAGGAAGATAATTAGAGACATGGATCAAATATAGAGCCGTATTCATCTTGCAAAGAGTAAATATTTACCTGTACATGCTCTCTGAGGAAGGAAATTGTCTGAAATGTAAAAAAAAAGCAGGAAGTTTATTACTGTGATGGTATAAATACACCCTCCCCCCCATCATTTTAGATAATTCTGGCCACCAGGGATAAAGCCAGGCAATCCACCCATAAACATGCAGGGCTAGATTCCAACACAGCTGTAAATGACAGATCACTAATGGATAAAGGTCCAATCCTTTATCCATTACCAGTTTGCTTTTGACAGTTCTATTTTAACTGAACCACTGTATCAGTGGCTAAACTCCATAGTGACCAGACAATATTACCATTGTCTGTCCGAAAGTACCCACAGCTGCTTTTACATTTCTGCGCTGTGTGTGTTTAGCTCTAATTTTCCTCTTACTAGTTTATGGAACCCACACAGATTATATACTGGTTTTCTCACCATTAAATGGACTTTTTAAAGATACCATTATTTTCATTATATAGTAAAATTTACTATAAAAAAAATTATGAAATATGATGAAAAAACACACTTTTACTAACTTTAATCCCCAAAATTTTGAAATTTTGTCCTGCAATTAGAAATACCCAATTTTTACATGTATTTGCTTTTTAACCCCTTCACTGCAGAGCCATTTCACCTCTGTGTGCTGAGCTCATTTATGCTCGTCGTGTTTAAATGTGATTTGAAGTCAAATTTTATTATACCCGAGACTTCTTTATATATAAAAAAAACACTATATTTATTTATTTTATTTTTACATCAAACATGGTCATGTTCGGTATCATTGGGAAGGCCATGGTGATGTGGCAGCTATGGCTTTAACTGGCCAACTGACGTCATCGCACGTAAGGTGACAAAGTCAGTGGATGGGGGGGTGACCGCGGAGGCTTGGCTGACATCAAATATGATGTCATTGCGATGGCTGGGGCCCATAAAACGGTCAAGCCAGCTTCAGAGAGCTGAGATTAGGGAGGGAAGGGGGTTAAAGGACGTCCTTGGACCTTAAGGGGAATTTCCCCAGGACGTACTATGTACGTCAGTAGTCCTTATGGGGTTAAATTGGAATATTTGGGAGCCACTGGTAAATACTGTTAGCAGCATAGCACACCGCCAATGATATCTGCTCCTGCAGTTGATGGATCTCCCTGAAGTGAAGCATGACACTGCACAAGTTTGTGAGAGTGGGGTCTTGCTGGAACACTGGTAGCTCTTGGTTCCCATGTGTTCTGCTGCATGTGGCCAGAGGACGAAGCTGATTGTGCCATCCTCTGTTCCTTGAGATCAGAGGTAATTGGGATTTTTTAATGTAATTATTCTGAGAGACAAAATTTTTGCTATGCAGAATTCGTTACCTGATACCTGCAAATTAACATTATAGATATAGAAATCATGCTCAATATAGATGGCAAACTCATGTGCTCTCACTGGTTAAGTATCAGAGCAAAAGCATTTTAAATCCCAGTTCCATACACCTTCAGTATTGATACCTCAGTGCTGCTCAAAAAACAGTACTACATAACTTGTTAGCACTTTATAAAAATGTGTAACTGTAACTGTAGGATAGAGTAAACCAGATTTATTAAAATCACAACACAAAATAATAATTGTATTTTGCTTTAATCCAAAGCTTCCTCAGTCAATAATATCCTGTGGTTACCTCATTGTTTATGAATCCACTACATTTCTAACTTCTGGAACACCACAACAACTCCGAATGGTTTTGCTTTCACTCCCGCATTTGTTCCAAGACGTCATTTCCACCGACGTCACTTTCACGTTCTTCCTAGACGGCTCCTGTTTGTCAAGGCACATTTACTTGGCCAATCGTCCGGAGACAGTGGAGTTCATAATATTAATTCATTCCTTCTTTCCTTCAAACATTCAAGTTTTTGTCTATAAATCAATATACACCTCACAAAAAGAGGGGAAATATATATCTAAAACTCAATAGGTATGAGTGCGTCACCAACTACATACCCCCCCTTAAAAACTCAAAAATCCTAATTATAAATATTAACTCTCCACACAGTACACATTAACCCCAATGGCATAAGAATGCTACAGTACCCTAGATAAACATAAATAGCATATTAAAGACTAATATAAAAAAGCCAAATTAACCCCTTCACTTCCAGATTTTTGTTGAAAATACTTTTATCATCACATTTATTTATTTATAAAGGATTTTACCAGGAAGGATACATTGAGATTTCTCTCGTTTTCAAGTATGCCATGGGTTCAAGAACATTGAATTGTTACAGTAGGTACAGAAATACAAAGTAATAAAATGCAAGACATTAAAAAACAAAACAAATATACAGATTAACAGAAAATAAATATATTCACTATGTTACATGTTTACAGGTACATTCTGTATTGAGGTATGTTAATAGAGATCTCTTAAGGGACTTTAGACTGGGGAAGATTTGATGGCATCTGGGAGATAATTCCATAATTATGGTGCTCTGTAGGAAAAAGAGGATCGAGTCATTTTCTTTTTGTATTGTGGTATTGCAAGTAAGGTGCTGGTCCTGGATCGGAGGTTATAGGATGAGGGAACTGCTAGGGGAAGCAGCCTATTCAGGTAGGGTGGCAGCTTCCCAGAAAAGCTCTTAAACACCAGGTTGGAAAGGTGAAGGGTGCGTCTAGATTCCAGCGACGGCCAGTTTAGCTCTTTTAACATGTCACAATGGTGGGTCATGTAGTTACATTGTTGCACAAAGCGGCAGAATGAGTTATACAATGTAGTAAGTTTCTGAAGGCGTGTTTGTGGGGCAGCTGCATACACTACATCTCCGTATTCAATAGCCGGCATAAGCATTTGTTGTACAATCTGCTTTCTTACTGCGGGGCTCAGGCAGGATTTGTTTCTGTACAGGGCACCTAGTTTTGGGGTAAAGTTTAGATTAGAGTTTTACAATGTGGGGTCAAAGGATAGGTTTGGGTCTAACCACATACCTAGATATTTGAGAGAACTGACTGTGGTCAGCGTGTCATTTGATTTTATCCTGACACATATATGGGGAGTTTGCAATTTATGTAGTTTAGGCACTGTTCCAAATAGCATCGTAACAATTTGAAACATGGGATGTGAAGTTAACAAATACATAAGGGGTTATTCAGAGAGGTCCGAAATGTAACCGGACACTGAAATCCAGTGTATGGTGACATTTCGGGTGTCATGCCCGGCAACGCCAGCGCCGTAAAAAGCATAAAACCAGTGCCGCCTCGTAGCATTAAGACTCTCAGGACTCTCCTCTGCAACCCTCAGGTGTTGCCTAATTCCGCTGATGCACCCTGCATAAAGCCAAACCACTCCCAAGGCCCAATGCTTCTGCATTGTTCCAGTGAACCTTTCACTAAGAAGGAGCTGTCTTCTGTCCCTGCATGCTATAACCTGTTCTTGTCTTGGTTCCCACCATACTGTTCGTAGTTCCTGCTACAGAATCCTCAGAGCCTGCTGTCCTGCATCTCGCAAGATCTACAGATTTACAGAAGGTGCTGCCCTGCATCCCGCAGACTCTCCAAGCATTGCTGCCCTGTACATCGCAGATTCTTCCGCCCTCCTTCCAAGGTGCCAGTCCTGCTTCCGTTCCTGCTTCCAAGGTGCCAGTCCTGCTTCCGCCCTCCTTCCAAGGTGCCAGTCCTGCTTCCACCCTGCTTCCAAGGTGCCAGTCCTGCTTCCAAGGTGCCAGTCCTGCTTCCACCCTCCTTCCAAGGTGCCAGTCCTGCTTCCGTTCCTATTTCCAAGGTGCCAGTCCTGCTTCCGTCCTCCTTCCAAGGTGCCAGTCCTGCTTCCGCCCTCCTTCAAGGTGCCAGTCCTGCTTCCGTTCCTGCTTCCACCGTTGCTGCCCTGCACCTCGCAGATTCTCCAGCCGTTGCTGCCCTGCACCTCGCAGATTCTCCAGCCGTTGCTGCCCTGCACCTCGCAGATTCTCCAGCCGTTGCTGCCTGCACCTCGCAGATTCTCCAGCCGTTGCTGCCCTGCACCTCGCAGATTCTCCAGCCTGCCTGCCCTGCATCCCGCAAAATCCACTGCCCTGTTTCCTGTCTCCATATATTTCTCCCTTGTTATAATTTAGTTTAGTCTAGTATAGTTTAGTTTAGTATTGTTCTATCTGTCTTCAGTTGAAATTTATTCTTGTTTGTATAATGTGATCCTTCTTTATTCTTCTTCTGTTGCCTTTTTTGTTTATGTCCTAATAAACCCTCCTTATTTGTACACCTACGATCTCTCAGCCATCATCATTGCACAAAGGGCTCAATTCTACCTCCCTGGACCCAGCTCCTTACAGAATGCAGAAGCGTACATCAATTGAGCCCGCAATGATTCAAACCATCACAGGGTTAATCCAGAAGGCCCTTCAGGAGTTCCTGACCCACCTGATTCAGCTCCTAAATCTGCAGCTTCATAGTCTATGGAATCCCTCCGCAAAAGACAACACTCCTGCTAATAAGGTAACCCATGGTCCTTTATCTCCAACAGAACGTGCCAGGAGACTAAATGCCAACCTCTGTATCTACTGTGGGGCACCAGGCCATTATTTACCACTCTGCCCCTCAAGACCACCTAGGAGGACCCCGGCATCTAAGCCTAAAGCTACTCCTGCAGCCAAACCCAGTCCTAAGAAATCCACCCCATTTCATAAGCATGCAAAAGTCCCTGATTCTATGTATAGAGAACCTTCTACCCCTATGCCGTCTCCTCTGTCTCTACCTGTATCTCCAAGATCCACCAGTTCACAGATATCAACGCCTACACCCTATGAACCCATGGAATATGAACTCTCAGACCCCAGGACATGTGATTCATCTATGGAGACTGAACCTGTGTACTGTAACAGCACCCTCACGCACAACCAGCGACCCTGGAATCCAACAACCATTCCAAATCAGGTCAGTTATTTATTATCAAAGCCTGTACCCCCAGACTGTGCCCGCTCCTCAAACGGAACCGTGGTCTGTAAGAAAGATCTAGTCATGTTTGAAAAGGCTTTAGAGGCCAGGAAAAAGAATTGTTGTCAACCCAAGAACGTGGTTAGGGCTTCTAGTACTACTCCCCTCACCTTCAGCCACCATGGTAAAGCACCACCTCCGGTTATACATACCGCATATGACACTGGTTCAGAAGGCTGGGACTCTGAAGACTCCATGGACATGCCGCTGCAAGTCGCACGACATTCTAATGGTGGTCCTGGACGGCGTAACGGCCTCCTTGGAACCACCACAACCATTCCCCACAGGGATCCAGAAGGGATTTTGTGCCTTCCGACTGCTCCCTATCTGACGAGTTCACTGACAGAGCATATACACCTTCCTCACCTATCTATGGTACAGCATTGGCAACTATGACGAACCATTTCTATCAAGGTCCTCAAGATACAGATTCCGGTACCCACGACCCGGTTCCCTCTATACTCATTCCAGAGGCTAAGCCGAGAGGTCCTGGTTCTCCATTTAAAGAACGACTTCAACTGAAGACCCTTGCCAAGATAGCAGTGCCCGCTGCCAGAGCGTCGTTTCAAGCCAAAGTGCCTGTTGCCGATACTTTAGTTCCTGCTAAAGTGTTCGCTGCCACATCGCCTGCTGACGAAGTTCCTGGTTACGCCAAAGCGCCTGCTGCTAGGGTACCAGTTGCTGAGGTGCCATCAGTCAATATGCCTGTCACTGAAGTGTCACCAACTCACGTCTCTGCTCTGGAGGCACCTCCGGTTGATGGCAAGATGCCGAACGATACACCCGCTACCGTGGACTTACCAGCTGAGTTGTGTAAGACAGAGACTTCGAACCGTGATATGACTGATCCCATACCTGGTGTCATATCCACCATGGTGATACTTGCTGAACAAGTTACCAAGGTGGCTCAGACTGTGAGCGGACAACAGTTAATCATAGAATCGCTGCAAAACCGGTTACAGGACACTCGTGACTATATGTCACCCCCACTTCTTATTACCTCTGCTTCTAAACAGGATCCTGTTGCAGAACCGAATGGACCAGTTGTCCCCATAGGATACCATGGGATGGCGAAGGTGGAGACTCCTATCCTCAACATTAAGAAGATCAAGTCGGGAAAACCCCTACTCCTGGGTGCAATTCTAACATTCCCCATCTCATCAGAACCAGAAGATGTTTCTGACTCTATGGCCACTGACGCTGAAACCGAAACACCTGATACCACCTTGGTCACCCAGAGTGTGCCCTTAGATGGGGGCGTATGTCATGCCCGGCAACGCCAGCGCCGTAAAAAGCATAAAACCAGTGCCGCCTCGTAGCATTAAGACTCTCAGGACTCTCCTCTGCAACCCTCAGGTGTTGCCTAATTCCGCTGATGCACCCTGCATAAAGCCAAACCACTCCCAAGGCCCAATGCTTCTGCATTGTTCCAGTGAACCTTTCACTAAGAAGGAGCTGTCTTCTGTCCCTGCATGCTATAACCTGTTCTTGTCTTGGTTCCCACCATACTGTTCGTAGTTCCTGCTACAGAATCCTCAGAGCCTGCTGTCCTGCATCTCGCAAGATCTACAGATTTACAGAAGGTGCTGCCCTGCATCCCGCAGACTCTCCAAGCATTGCTGCCCTGTACATCGCAGATTCTTCCGCCCTCCTTCCAAGGTGCCAGTCCTGCTTCCGTTCCTGCTTCCAAGGTGCCAGTCCTGCTTCCGCCCTCCTTCCAAGGTGCCAGTCCTGCTTCCACCCTGCTTCCAAGGTGCCAGTCCTGCTTCCAAGGTGCCAGTCCTGCTTCCACCCTCCTTCCAAGGTGCCAGTCCTGCTTCCGTTCCTATTTCCAAGGTGCCAGTCCTGCTTCCGTCCTCCTTCCAAGGTGCCAGTCCTGCTTCCGCCCTCCTTCCAAGGTGCCAGTCCTGCTTCCGTTCCTGCTCCTCCAACCGTTGCTGCCCTGCACCTCGCAGATTCTCCAGCCGTTGCTGCCCTGCACCTCGCAGATTCTCCAGCCGTTGCTGCCCTGCACCTCGCAGATTCTCCAGCCGTTGCTGCCCTGCACCTCGCAGATTCTCCAGCCGTTGCTGCCCTGCACCTCGCAGATTCTCCAGCCTGCCTGCCCTGCATCCCGCAAAATCCACTGCCCTGTTTTCTGTCTCCAATATATTCTCCCTGTTATAATTTAGTTTAGTCTAGTATAGTTTAGTTTAGTATTGTTCTATCTGTCTTCAGTTGAAATTTATTCTTGTTTGTATAATGTGATCCTTCTTTATTCTTCTGTTGCCTTTTTTGTTTATGTCCTAATAAACCCTCCTTATTTGTACACCTACGATCTCTCAGCCATCATCATTGCACAAAGGGCTCAATTCTACCTCCCTGGACCCAGCTCCTTACATCGGGGCCATTTGGCTATTCAGAAAGCAGGCAGTTCGCAAAATTCTGGCGCATTGCCTGCATGTACGGTGCCTGTTCGAAGGCAGTGAAATCCCCCATAGAGAAGCAATGATTCATCTATTCAGAGAACAACGAACAGCAGTGAAAAGTTGCCGAAGTGCCCTGCTGTTCACTGTTTTAATGCGGCAGGTTTATTCAGGTGAATCCCATAGGCTTCAATGTTAAAAATATTCTAGTTCTAATTCAATATCTAATAAACCGTTTATTATTTTATTCTGCAGTAAAAAGTCTCTTTATTTATACATTTTTTTTATCTATTATGCATGTTTCAGGATTTTTTTAGCAAAAAAATGTTTAAACCGTTTTTTCTTTTTGCTGTAACAGACCATTTTCTTATCATTATCAGACCTTATATGTAAATTAGAGACATTTTCGTTCAGTAGTTTTTTGCAGACAGCGTTTCAATTTTGAAACTTTCAAGCATACTTTTTTTTTCTTTTTTACCCCATTCGTCAACTACTCTGCGCTGTGATCAGCGGCTCATCGGATTTTTCCGTCTTGTTCAGCATGGTTTTGCAGCGGTTTCTGAGAGTGTTCGGTGAGTGTTAGGTGGGTTTTCTCTGCACTCTGGGGTCCCTGCGGTTGTACTTGAATACACCGCGGGGTCGGTGAACTAGAATAGCTCAATCGCCCCGAAGTGCGGGGAAGGAAAGGGCACCAAAATGTCAGCGACATTTCAGTGCTCTCTGAATAACCCTAATAGAAATTTAGCACAAAAATTGTTATTCTGAGATAAATAAAAAAGAAGGCAATAGACATACAGCAATAGACATGACCAAGAAGAAGAACTTGCAATAATACATGTACTTAAAAACAATGGTCAGCAAAGAGTGGTTATGCATTTTAATCAAAAGCATAGAACTACACCTGTACTATTTTTTCATTAAGGATCCTTGTTACCTCATGTCACTGCTTATGAGATTTTACCCATAAACTGGATAGATCACTCACGCTTGTTAATGCTAATAGATGAATATACATATAATTAAAAAGACCCTGGAGATTAAATGATTCCATTCTCAATTATCAATGGATTAACCAATATATAAAACTACAACCTGCTAATTATTTTAGAGAAAATACGTCCCCTGACATATCACCATTAATTTTATGGAAAGCTCACAAATCTATAATTAGATATATTTGCATAAAGTGGGTTTCTACATTACATAAATCTTACGCTGCACAAAAGACTAGGCTTGTTAACTCCAATAGGTGAATTAGATAAATTAGACAGTATCCAACTTCCCAAACGAAGATGAACTTTGATCATGCAATAAAACATTACTTTCGCGTCATAGAACATCTTAAAGCAATACATCCTGCATTTCAAAATAAGGCAGGGTAACATTTAGCAGGAAAATTAAGAATGTGTCAACAAACGGCCAAAGTGGGTAAATTATGCTAAAGATAGCTGTCTGATCTGTAATCCGAGTAATATCACTAATGAGTTTTCCACGTTTTATGCCTGTGATGTTGAATTTGTATTTCAGCCTTTTAATGAGGCTATAAATGCCAACCTAAATAACAGGAAATTTCTTATGCAATTAAAGAACTTTACCAGAAAAAACAATCACCAGGACCAGATGGATTCGCCAGGAAATATTATGAAAATTACCAGCCTTAATTACTCACACTCTTTATACAGTGATGCTGCTATATGAGAAATTTCCCTAATTTTGGGCACTATCATGTGCCTACAGCTAAAGCAGGGACCCTAAGGGGAAAATTTTGTGTTCGTAAATCTCCCCTTAGCAACCCCATTTTACCAGTGGATTATGAGGCAAGTGCTGAATCCAGCAGCCAAACCCGTAGCTTTTGCTAGGCTCCAGGATGCCCGGGGCAGCACTAACGAGCCGTTGCGAGCATCTCCTCCATTGAGTCCATAGGACCCTATGGAGGCTTTTGCTGCCGGGTCACATGACCGTCAGGACCTCGCCTCTCGCGAGATCCTGCAGCTCTGCAGAGGCAGACTGGGGACTTTTTTCCCCATTCTCAATCGGCTCTCGGTGGTCAGAAGCAGCAGATGAGAGAGGAGTATTTGATTTTTTGGGGGATTCCAGCTCCTCCTGATTCTGCAGAAGTCAGGGGTTCAAGTGTGTAATTAGCGGCCACTATGGTCAGGACACACTTGGACCTGAGTCAGGAAGAAGAGCGGAGGCGAGTCTGCAGTGGCAGGTCTCTGCCCACCAGCCGAGTGAGAAAAGTAGTGGAGGAGAGAAATCTAGCCCAAGAAAACACGGTAAGGGGCTCTGGAGCACCATGATGGAGGGTGAGGGGCATGAGTTGGTCGATGGAGCCAATCTCTTCAACCTTTACCACAGGCTCTCGCCTGGAAGGGACCGAAAGGGACCTCCAGTAGATCACAACAAGCATGCAGTAAGATTCAAAACAGTATGGAATATTTTTGAAAGCGCAAAGGAGGGGCCAAATGTAATAACAGGAAAGTACCCAGCTTAGCGGCAAGTCCACCTCAGTGAGGTAGAAAATTAGCGCATGAAAAGACTTCCAGAAAGAGAGAAAATGGTCGCAGTCCCACCAAATATGAACTTAAGATCCTTGTCCTGTCCCAAATCACCGACAGGTGGATGATGACCCTGGTTGGAATTTTGACAGAAGCAAGGGGGAGCGATACCAAAACTTATTTCTTTGTACCATTCAACGACTACATTAAAAATTGTGTTCTGGAAAGCATGCGAAAAATTTCTAAACAAAATGCTGCCGCCCACTTCATGGACCAAGTCCTTTACTTTTCTAGTAGGTAGTAGCAGAAATACTTTACTCTGAGAACACATAGATGGAACATGAAACTGGTAAATGAGAAACAAGCCCCGGACAGACCCCTGACATATGACTGTACACTGTTACACTGTTCTAAAATAAGCCTCAAACTGAAAATGTGTGTGAAAATATAGAACATAAATAACATGCAGAAGCATTGAATAAACATCTGAATTATCCCATGTTTAGATCTATATTACAGTCAATTGGAAGCCAACTCAACACCAACAACAAATTGCAAATGGCTTGGGTCTGCATGTGATATATGTGGAGAAATATTGCAAAATACAATGTTAACTGCAGAAAGTAGCACATTTATCATGCACTGAACTGAATCCGTATTTCCATTTTTCTTTCTCATATCATCTGGAAGGATGCACCTTGATAAATAAGTGCTGTCTTCTTCCATCACCAGATGGAGGGTGGAAAAGAATTCTGACTTCCACTTTCCTGTAATGCAGAGAGATAATTTTTACCCATACCACAACTGAAAAGTGTATACTTTTAAAACATTTGCTCATATGGTGTACTTTCAATGCAGGCATATATTTATGAAGCTATGAAATGTTTCTGCACTTACATGAACGGGGAATAATGGAGTATCTAATGTATCTAATATTTGTAAATGTTAGAGTAATAAGGAACATTATTGTTAGGCAGAAACTAAAGGGAGGATACATTTATATTGAAAGGAAGTGAAGCACCCACCGGAAAATATGCACAGTGTGCTCGCCAACCGCTGTATACGGACGTTCCTCTAAAAACCCACAATAGAACACAAAAAGATGTAAACAAGCGTAGCGCCAATGAATACCAAATGGTTAGCACATTATGCACATTACATGTCCTTTAGAATTTCTTTTTTTCCCCTTTCCTTCTTTGACTTTATTCCTTCTCAAAATAACACCTCTCCAAGTCTTCTGAAGTGTTGTGTACTGCTGCCAAAGAGAGGAGACCAAATTTTGCACACTATGTACAGTAGAAGATATGACACACACCGGAAAAGTATCCAACTCACATTTAGGTGAGCCACGCCACCAGGTGAGCCAGAGCCGGCTCTAGGACATATAGCCTTATGGGTCTTCTATAAGGTTTTCAGGTGCCCATCAACCTCTTTGGGTGCTTCTAGAGATCCCAATAGGATTCGCCTATGGTAAGAATAAGCACATGCCAGGGGTATCCCTAGTGCAATAATGTATAAAAAATGCGACATTTAGAAAAAACTATAAATTTCTGACTCACGTGGTTCTGAGTAGGGATGAGCCGAACACCCCCGTGTTCGGTTCGCATTCGAACTTGAACAATTTCAAAAGTTCGAGTTCGAGTTCGAACTCAAACCGAACTCAATGGGACTCAAAAGTTCGATTTTTAGAGTGCCCTCCAAGAGGGAATATATGCAAGATATTTGCCATAAAAGGTGTATGTGCCCTGGGGGACAGGAAACAAGGACAAAATGTTTAAAAAAAAGACGTTTTTAAAGGAACAGTGAGTTTTCCATAAAATAAGGGTTAAAAATAAAAACGAAAAATTCCTTCAAATATCGTGTCTAGAAGGTCCCCATAACCTGCCAGTGAAGTGGCGGATTTGTAGGATGTATAGAAACATCGCCATCAGAGACCCACACACGACACCTAGCCACCCTTAAGGGGTTAAAAGGACCAGGGCTCTGTAAAGCCAATCATTAATGAAGTAGATGTTACGTCATTTGTCATCAAGGGCTTAATAAAATCTTTATCACACTCCTTAGATTTAAATTATTTATTTATTTATTTATTTATAAAGGATTTTACCAGGAAGGATACATTGAGATTTCTCTCGTTTTCAAGCATGTCCTGGGTTCAAGAACATTGAAGTGTTACAGTTACAGAAATACAAAGTAATACAATGCAAGATATTAAAAAAAAAAAACAACACAAATATACAGATTAACAGAAAAAATATGTAGGAAATATAGTCACTAGAACAAAACAATACAAACTTGAGGCTTGTGGAGGGAGCGCAAGTAGGAAGGAGATAGAATTTTTTCTCTCAAGTTTTTCAGGTACACTTGATTAAAGCGATTTCTATAATACAGAATTAAAGGACACCTTCATAGCGTAGCATGTATTGCAATATAAAGGAAACAATAAGGATGATGAATGTGAACTCACAAGCGTGGAGCCTCAAGGCTCGTAATGTTCGCTTCTGAGCCTCTATGGGGGGCTCCACCCGTCAAGATGGTGATTCGGGAGATGGTTCGAGTCTCCGGGAATACCTCGATGAATAAGAAAATGAATGGCACAATACCAGAGCCAAATGACAATAAATAGGATAGATAGTATACACTCACGTGTTTCTGAGCCTCCCGTTTGAGTGGCTCAGTACCTTGGCCTGTGGACCACTTGAGAGATGCGGGGGTCCCACCCTGTGGTGATAAACGCAAGCCGGAATGTTGCCTTATCCAGCCTCCTGCTGATGTATCTAGAGTCCCACACTCTGTCACAGGCGCTGTGTGCTTGAGGACAGCAAGCATCAGACTTGCTGTCCTCAAGCACACAGCGCCTGTGACAGAGTGTGGGACTCTAGATACATCAGCAGGAGGCTGGATAAGGCAACATTCCCGGCTTGCGTTTATCACCACAGGGGTGGGACCCCCCCGCATCTCTCAAGTGGTCCACAGGCCAAGGTACTGAGCCACTCAAACGGGAGGCTCAGAAACACGTGAGTGTATACTATCTATCCTATTTATTGTCATTTGGCTCTGGTATTGTGCCATTCATTTTCTTATTCATCGAGGTATTCCCGGAGACTCGAACCATCTCCCGAATCACCATCTTGACGGGTGGAGCCCCCCATAGAGGCTCAGAAGCGAACATTACGAGCCTTGAGGCTCCACGCTTGTGAGTTCACATTCATCATCCTTATTGTTTCCTTTATATTGCAATACATGCTACGCTATGAAGGTGTCCTTTAATTCTGTATTATAGAAATCGCTTTAATCAAGTGTACCTGAAAAACTTGAGAGAAAAAATTCTATCTCCTTCCTACTTGCGCTCCCTCCACAAGCCTCAAGTTTGTATTGTTTTGATTTATTTTGGTGAGGGACCCACCAGTGGTGAGCGGCAGAATTGTATATTCTTATAGTAGTTACACTACCTCTCAGTAAAACTCTCCAGCGCCAAACACATTTAACTCCCGTTCGGGAGTTAAACACACTTTTTTTTTAAATATAGTCACTAGGTTACATGTTTACAGGTGCATTCTGTATTGAGGTATGTTAGTAAGGAGCTTTTGAGTGACTTAAGACTGGGGGAAGATTTGATGATGTCTGGGAGGTTATTCCATAATTGTGGTGCTCTGTAGGAAAATGAGGACCGAGCCACTGTCTTTTTGTATTGTGGTATAGCAAGTAAGGTGCTGGTCCTGGATCGGAGGTTATAGGATGAGGGAGCTGCTGGGGAAGCAGTCTATTCAGGTAGGGTGGCAGCTTCCCAGAGATGCTCTTAAACACCAGGCTGGAAAGGTGAAGGGTGCGTCTGGATTCCAGCGACGGCCAGTTTAGCTCTTTTAACATGTCACAATGGTGGGTCATGTAGTTACATTGTAGCGCAAAGCGGCAGAATGAGTTATACAATGTAGTAAGTTTATGAAGGTGTGTTTGCGGGGCGGCTGCATACACTACATCTCCGTAATCAATAGCCGGCATAAGCATATGCTGTACAATCTGCTTTCTTACCGCGGGACTCAGGCAGGATTTGTTTCTGTACAGGGCACCTGTAAATGTAATATTCCAGTATTTGTATGTCATGTACTATGCCTATGTGAGCATGCAATTATTATTGTGTTAGAAATGTCTATCATAAAGCGTACAAGCTGAATCTCTAGAGTCTCTGACTATCCATTGTCATATATACCTTGCTTTAATACATATAATACATTCCCTCATCTAACAGGATAGCAGCCAGTCCCTGTGCATTTTAATCCCTTAAGGGTGGCTAGTAGGGATGAGCTGTTCGGGTTTGGACGGTTCGGAGTTCGACCCGAACTTTGAAGTTTGAAAGTTCGCAAATTTCGAACTTTTTGGGCGTGTTCGGTTCGGGTTCGAAAAAAAAAGGAAATTTTGAAAAAAGTATAGAAAATGCTTAAAAAAATACTAAAAAATCTAGAAATGAAGAGACTCTTTACTGCAGAATATTATAAGGAATGGTTTATTAGATATTGAATTAAAAACTAATGTGTACGTGGAAAGATTATCAACTCTAAATGACCTCTGTTCACAAACGGGCATAACACCAGGTGTTTTTAGTCTGGTAATCAATTTGATACATTGTACAATATAATGAGGGTGAGGTGGTGTCGGCTTCTGATTGAGATTTGAGAATTAATTTCCCTAAAACATTTTAATATGCTGCATTTAACTGGTGTTTGAAAAAAATCTAAAGCAATGTTATTTTTCACCTCGGGATTAAACATTCACAGGGTTATTCAGAGAGCGGTGAAAAGCAGGAGAATAACTGGAGAAGTGAAAATTCTAGGTCAAACTAGCCAAACCAGAAAAATTCTCCCATTTATCTCACTTTCCAAATCGGCTATTTGGTCTAGATTGTTCTCTTCTCTTGTCAGTTCTCCTGGCTTGCTTTCACCTCTCTCTCAGGGTTGTTCAGAGAAAGGTGAAAACCAGGAGAATGGCAGGCAAAGAGAACAATCTGGACCAAATAGCCGATTTGGAAAGTGAGATAAGGCTAGGGTCAGACTAACGCATTTTTCGCAGCGACCGTCAAAAAGTGTGTCCGAACGCATTGCCATATTTTTTCACGGATTGCGCGAAAACGGTCATACGATGCGCATTTTTGTGCGTGATTTTTTTACGGATCCAAACCAGGAAACTTTGGGTGTCTGGACGTTATGTTGGCCGGACATGAGCAGGGTCTGACGTCTCCAAATCACGCACACACGCCGCTAGTGGACGCAGCGCACTCTGTACGCCGTACTAGCGGTTCTGCGTTCTCGAAAAAATGCGTTCATTTTCCACTTGCGTTGCGCAGCCGGACTTTCGTGCGACCGTACTTCGTATATTGGCCGTCATTGCCCGTCATTTGCTGCTAGTGCAGCCGTGATTAAGTGCGCCTAAACACACGTTAAAAATTCGCTAGTCTGACCCTAGCCTAAATGGGAGAATTTTTCTGGTTTGGCTATTTTGACCTAGAATTTTCCATTCTCCAGTCATTCTCCTGCTCTTCACCGCTCTCTGAATAACCCTGACAGGGTTATTCAGAGAAAGGTGAAACTCAGGAGAATGACTGGAGAATGGAAAATTCTAGGTCAAAATAGCCGAACCAGAAAAATTCTCCCATTTATCTCACTTTCCAAATCGGCTTTTTGGTCTAGAAGTTTCCATTCTCCTGCTTTTCACCGCCAAAAAATCAGTAAACTTTTTCTGCGTGTCCGAAAATGTCTCCTCTTTTCATACAGACTGCCGCCCCAAGCAGTTGTTTATGGATAGATTAAAGGAAAAGCATTTACTGTCATTTGAAATGTCATTTTTTGGTTTTTACATATTTCTATACATCCTAGAAATCCGCCACTTCACGGGCAGGTTATGGGGACCTCCTAGGCACGATATTTGAAGGAATTTTTTGTTTTTATTTTTAACCCTTATTTCATGGAAAACTCACAGTCCCTTTAAAAACGTTTTTTTTAAAACTTTTTGTCCTTGTTTCCTGTCCCCCAGGGCACTACCCGGACCCCCATACACCTTTTATAGCAAATATGTAGCATATATGCCCTCTTGGAGGGCACTACAAAAAAACGAATTTTCAGCCCCATTGACTTGCATGGGGGTTCGGGTTCGGGTTCGGTCCCGAACAAATGGGAAGTTCGGGTTCCGGCTCGAACCGAACTCGGGGAGTGTTCGGCTCATCCCTAGTGGCTAGGTGTCGTGTGTGGGTCTCTGATGGCGATGTTTCTATACATCCTACAAATCCGCCACTTCACGGGCAGGTTATCGGGACCTCCGAGGCACGATATTTGAAGGAATTTTTCGTTTTTATTTTTAACCCTTATTTTATGGAGAACTCACTGTTCCTTTAAAAACGGCCTTTTTTAAACGTTTTGTCCTTGTTTACTGTCCCCCAGGGCACTACCCGGACCCCCATACACCTTTTATGGCAAATATCTTGCATATATGCCCTCTTGAAGGGCACTCTAAAAATCAAACTTTTGAGTCCCATTGACTTGCATTGAGTTCGGTTCGAGTTCGAACTCGAACTTTTGAAATTGTTCGAGTTCGAATGCGAACCGAACACAGGGGTGTTCGGCTCATCCCTACTCAGAACCACGTGAGTCAGAAATTTATAGTTTTTTCTAACTGTCGCATTTTTTATACATTATTGCACTAGGGATACCCCTGGCATGTGCTTATTCTTACCATAGGCGAAGCCTATTGGGATCTCTAGAAGCACCCAAAGAGGTTGATAGGCACCTGAAAATCTTATAGAAGACCCATAAGGCTATATGTCCTAGAGCCGGGCGTGGCTCACCTAAATGTGAGTTGGATACTTTTCCGGTGTGTGTCATATCTTCTACTGTACATACTGCGCAAAATTTGGTCTCCTCTCTTTGGCAGCAGTACACAACACTTTAGAAGACTTGGAGAGGTGTTATTTTGAGAAGGAATAAAGTCAAAGAAGGAAAGGGGAAAAAAATTAAAAAATTAATTCTAAAGGACATGTAATGTGCATAATGTGCTAACCTTTGGTATTCACTGGCGCTACGCTTGTTTCCATCTTTTTAGGATACATTTATAGTTTAAAAGGGTATTTGGGTTAGGTATACTTTGATGAGAAGTAAATGAAGTAAAAACAGCTACAGGATAAATAGGGATATTAACTGCATGTTTTCTGTATTACCTGCCTTCATGCTATTGTGGGCTTTAACTCCTACTAATATAAGCCAGAAAAATCTTTTTTTCATGTCTTCATCCGCAGAGAAATCAAACGGAAAAAAGCTGCTTCATTTGTTCACCCATTATTAAAGGTGGGGCATCTACCTACACCATTGGGTGTTTTCAAGCTACGTTCTTACGTTCTGAAATTTGGTATATGTGATTAAATGGAATTAAACGTTGAGCTGCTCAATGGCTTTTCATAAATGGGGTAAATCAGGAAATAAATACCCAAGCAAACTAACAAAATTAAACTTGTTTTCAAGCTGCAGTTGAACTGTATCCAAATGTAACTAATGTTTGTTTTATATTTAACAGATCTGTTCTTATTCATTAGCAGTGTCTTATCAAAGCAGCACAGTTGGATGTGATGACTATGGCTGCTCTCCTGCGGCAGCTAATGGTGTGGACAGGCATGTGAGTACGTTGTATAAATAATTGTAAAAATAAGCAATGAAATAAACAAAGCTCAATGTGTATAATTATTCACAATTCCCATCTGTTTGACATTGTTAACACAACAGTAAGGCAGATCTACAGTATCAGGATTACAAGCCAACCAATCCCTTCCCCTTCTGGCAACATGCAGCCAACCAGACAATAGGTACATTCAGTTTTACAAAGAAAAAGATGCAAGGTCCAAAAAATGCTTGCTGTCGTCTGCCGAGTGTCTTATTATAACCGGTTTATGTCGTTCTGTGGCTAAACTGATAAACAGTAACTTATTATTCACAGCCATAGTGCAAGCCTCCCCCCTAACCGGTAGCAGTGTTTGGACAACATATTTTAACGAGAAGGCGTTTTTGTCTGTCTGTGTTACAGGTTCTTCAGAGAGGCAGCCAACACTCCCCAGTAATCTGCATTCAACCAGGCTGGTCTTATAAAAATGCCAGCTGTCTGCATGTTCCACACTGTGATACACTTCAAAAAATATCCAGCAATGGCAGCATCGCTTCAGGATGGACACAAGAGTCACAGTACCCCTGATTTGATCACAGAGACAAGAGATAAAAGATTGTGTCAGCCTCGTTATTTTAAAGTTGCATCTCCTAAATAATCATTTTTCATCTGATGTCTGAGTCTAGCATGGTTTATACTGCTGGTGTGATGTGTTCTTTTATCATTTTGTGGCAATGTGGTGACAAGTTTATAAAATGTCACTATCACTTCAAATGTTTTTTGAATGACCTGGTTATTTAAAATATATTTTTATAGTTATAAATTAAGAGGGCCACATTGTCGGCTTTTCAGTGCAATGACATATCAAAAGATCTCTAAAAAAAATCCTATATAGATACACAACATTCATTCACAAATAATTCATATTTGCAGCAGATATTATTCATTAGAAGTGTGCATTTTGGAACGAATGAAAGATTTTTTTCCGAAATACGAATCACATATACAGTGGCAAGAAAAAGTATGTGAACCCTTTGGGATTACGTGGAGTTTTGCATGAATTGGTCATAAAATGTGCTCTGATCTTCATCTAAGTCACAACAATTTGAAAAACACAGTCTGCTTAAAATAATACAACACAAACATTATATGTTTTCATGTTTTTATTGAACAGAACATGTAAACATTCACAGTACATGGTGGAAAAAGTACGTGAACCTTTGGACTTAATAACTGGTTGACCCTCCTTTGGCAGCAATAACCTCAACCAAACATATCCTGTAGTTGCAGATCAGACCTGCACAACGATCTGGAGTAATTTTGGACCACTCCTCTTCACAAAACTGTTTCAGTGTAGCAATATTCTTGGGATGTCTGGTGTGAATCGCTCTCTTAAGGTCATGCCACAGCATTTCAATCGGATTGAGGTCAGGACTCTGACTGGGCCACTACAGAAGGCGTATTTTGCTTTGTTGAAGCCATTCTTTTGTTGAATTACTTGTATGCTTTGGGTCATTGTCCTGTTGCATCACCCATCCTCTGCGGAGCTTCAGTTGGCGGACAGATGGTCTTACATTTTCCTGCAAAATGTCTTAATAAACTCTGGATTTCATTTTTCCATCAATGTCAACAATCCGTCCAGGCCCTGAGGCAGCAAAGCAGCCCCAAACCATGATGCTCCCTCCGCCATGTTTTACAGTGGGGATGAGGTTTTGATGTTTGTCTGCTGTGCCTTTTTTTCTCCACACATAGTGTTGTGTGTTTTTTCCAAACAACTCAATTTTGGTTTCATCTGTCCACAGAATGTTTTGCCAGTAGTGCTGTGGAACATCCTGGTGCTCTTTTGCAAACTTCAAACGTGCTGCAATATTTTTTTTGGACAGCAATGGCTTCCTCCGTGGTATCCTCCCATGTACTCCATTCTTGTTTAATGTTTTGCTTATTGTAGATGTGTCAACAAAAAATGTTAGCATGTGCCAGAGATTTCTGTAAGTCTTTAGCTGACACTCGAGGTGTCACGAACCTACCACACTGCCTCCATTATCAGCACTATTCAGAAACATCTCCTTACCTTAACCTGGCCATCTGCATGTCTCGTTTGTGTGTAAAGATCAGCATCTTGATGATGTCATCAGAGGAGTGCCGGAGGTACAGAGATATACTCAGAGAGCACCTGAGATCAATTCCACACCAATCAGAGACCCATAAAAGAGAGGCTTGCTGGGTAAGTCATTGCTCAATTATTGTCTTCCCTACCTCGAGTTAACCATTCTATTCCTAGCCTTTGATCCTGATACCCAGGTCGCTGAACCTCTGCCTGTGGCCAGCAACGCTGTCTTCTGTTACCCAAGTCGCTGAACCTTTGCCTGTGACCAGCAACGCTGTCTTCTATTACCCAAGTCGCTAAACCTTTGCCTGTGACCAGCAACGCTGTCTTCTATACCCAAGTCGCTGAACTTTTGCCTGTGACCAGTAACGCTGTCTTCTATAACCCAAGTCGCTGAACCTTTACCTGTGACCAGCAACGCTGTCTTCTATTACTCAAGTTGCTGAAACTTTGCCTGTGACCAGCAACGCTGTCTTCTGTTACCCAAGTCAATGAACCTCTGCCTGTAGCCAGCAACGCTGTCTTCTGTTACCCAAGTCGCTGAACCTTTGCCTGTGATCATAACAACGCTCTCTCCTCTGTTACCCAAATTGCTGAACTCTAACCTATGACCTCAACAGCGCTATCTTCTGTTGCCCAAGTTACTGAACCTTTGCCTGTAACTTCGACTACGCTATCTTCTGTTGCCCAAGTTGCCGAAACTCTGCTTGTGACCTCGTCCACGCTATACTCTTAAATTTCTTTAACTGAAACCTGCCTAACTCCCTCTGACATGGCCTCCGTTGCTGCTCTCTCACATGGCGGTCTACACTTGAGCCATACCCCCAGACCGGGTGAGAGAAATGGTGGCGGGGTCGGACTCCTGCTCTCTCCCACCTGCACCTACCAGCATCTCCCTCCCCCCCATCCCTCTCCTTCTCCTCCTTCGAGACACACTGCATCCGCCTGTTCTCTCCTCTGGCTCTCAGGGTGGCAGTCATCTACCGCCCACCGGGATCAACCTCCCAGTTCTTTGACCACTTTGCTACCTGGCTTTCTCACTTCCTGTCTTCTAATCTTCCATGCCTAATTCTCGGGGACTTCAACATTCCCATTGACGATCCTTCCGCTCCTGCTGCCTCCAAACTTCTTTCACTCACGTCCTCCCTTGGACTCACACAATCCTCCCTCCTCCCTACCCACCGCGATGGTCACGTTATTGACCTGGTCTTTTCCAACCTCTGCTCCATTTCTGAGTTCAAATGTCGCCCTTTCCCCATCTCTGACCACCACCTTCTTTCTTTCAACGTATCTGGACTTCCTAAACACCCTCTGCTCCCCCCCCGCACACACACTCGCAGAAATCTACTCTGCTCTGTGGACCCAATCAATTTTCCAACCTACTTCACACCTCATCCTTCACCTGCCCTGATGCTGCCACTAATCACTACAACACTACGCTTATCTCTGCTCTAGACACTTGCTCCTCTTCGACTCTGTAAGGCCCCACGCCGCCAGCTTCAGCCCTGGCACACCCTCCAGACATCCTACTCTCCGCAAAGATGCTCCTGTACTGCAGAGCGTGCCTGGGGGAATCCGCTCTGAAGCTGATTTTGTTCACTTCAAGTTTATTCTCCGGTCATACACACCTCTGCCCTCCACTTGGCCAAACGATCCTTCTTCTCATCTCTTATATCTACGCTGTCCTCCAAACCCAAACGGCTCTGGTCCACCTTCAACACCCTCCTCTACCCACCTGCACCTCGCCCCTCAGCTGCCTTCAGCGCTCAAGACCTGGCAGACTAACTTCTCCAGTAAAACTCTAACTATCAGAAGCAACATCCCAACACAAGATAGTTATCTGCCACCTCCACTCCCCAGGTCCCTCTGCCACCCTCTGCCGCTTCCTCCCAGCCACTGAGGAGGAAGTCAATTCCTTATTGTCCTCCTCACATCTCACCACGTGCCCGCTCGACCCCATTCCCTCACATCTAATTCCCCCCTCTCCTCCTCCCTCACCCCTGCTCTCACACACATCTTCAACCTATCTCTCTCCACTGGCTCCCTTCCATCCGCCTTCAAACACAAGCTAGTTACCCCTTTACTAAAGAAACCATCCCTAGACCCAACTCTCCATCCAACTACCGCCCTGTATCCCTGCTTCCCTTCACATCAAAGCTCTTAGAAAAAATAGTCTTCAACCGCCTCTCCCTCTTCCTGTCCTCCAATTCCCTACTTGACCCCCTGCAATATGGCTTCCGTCCCCTACACTCAACTGAAACTGCCCTCACCAAAGTCACCAACGACCTCCTAACTGCTAAAAAACACGGCCACTATTCTATTCTCATCCTGCTTGACCTCTCGGCTGCTTTTGACACTGTCGACCACCCCCTCCTTCTACAGACCTCAACTCTCTGGGTCTCCGGTGACACTGCACTTGCTTGGGTTGACTCCTATTTATCCAACAGGTCCTTCTGTGTGTCCTTTGCTGGTAACTCCTCCTCTTCATTGCCTCTATCTGTTGGTGTACCTCAAGGCTCTGTCCTTGGTCCTCTGCTCTTTTCCATCTACACCTCCTCCCTGGGCAAAATCATCAACAGCTTTGGCTTTAATTACCACCTCTACGCTGATGACACTCAGATCTACCTCTCTACTCCTGATCTCTCTCCCCCTGTCCTTTCAAAAGTCAGTGACTGTTTATCTGGCATCTCCTCCTGGATGGCTCCCACCACCTAAAGATCAACATGTCAAAGACTGAGCTCCTACTTATTCCTCCCTCCAATGCCTCCCCACCTCCTGACTTCTCTATCACGGTGGAGGGTATCACCATCTCCCCATCAAACCAAGTTCGCTGTCTTGGAGTTACACTTGACTCTGCTCTTTCCTTCATCCCCCACATCCAGTCTCTTTCCTCCTCCTGCCGATACCAACTGCGTAATATTTCCAGAATTCGGCCATTTCTTACCGCTGTCACCACAAAACAACTCATACACGCCCTGGTAATCTCCCGACTCGACTATTGCAATAATCTCTTATCTGGCCTCCCTCTGTCCCGCCTCTCCCCCTACAATCCATCCTGAACGCCTCCGCCAGGCTAATTCACCTCACCCGCCGCTCTGTCTCTGCCGCTCCCCTCTGCGAGTCCCTTCACTGGCTCCCCATCCACTGCAGAATTAAGTTCAAAATCCTTATCCTAACCTACAAAACCCTCATTAACTCAGCTCCCCACTACCTGTCCTCACTAATCACCAAATACACCCCAGCCCGCTCCCTAAGGTCAAACAGTGACCTGCGCCTAGCTTCTCCCCGCATCACCTCTTCCCATGATAGACTGCAGGATTTCTCACGCGCAGCCCCCCTCTCTGGAACGCTCTCCCTCGTACTGTCAGACTTTCCCCTAACTTCTCTTCCTTCAAACGCTCCCTTAAAACATTCCTATTTAGGGAAGCCTACCACCCAACTCACTGACGACAACCATCAATCACTCTACCTTACAGTCCTCTCCTCCTGTTTCCAACCCCAACCCTCCTAGATTGTGAGTTCCTACGGGAATAGGGCCCTCATCTCCTCCTGTACTGTTTGTCAAATGTTGTTCAATATATTGTAACCCTGTCTATACTGTGCTTATTGTCAGCGCTGCGGAATATGCTGGCGCTTTATAAATAAAGAATAATAATAATAATAATAATAAAAGTGTTCAAGACCAGTCCTAGTGGCGTCTAACCTTATCTTCCACAACCATATTGTACAGATCAAGTCTCCATTGCATCTGGTTCCTTATCAGAACATATATAACACCGTGACAGAATAATTGAGCCTACAAAATGGAACCATCGGGGATAAGCGAAGCTGTGTCAGCCATCTCCAATCAAGTCACCGCTCTCGCTATAACAGTACAAGATATGCAACAGAATCTAGCTACAGTCCAGACCATACAAGAACGCCTCGAGACTCATATTGCTGTTTCCACTCCTTTACCTGGGGATTCTAGAATACCTGAACTGCCTACATATCATACTGTGACCAACGTGACTGAACCTTATGTCTCCCTGCCGGAAAAATTTAATGGAAACCGTAAGAAATTTAGATGTTTCATCACCTCATGTCAAATTATGTTTTCTCTTCAACCCCGTACTTATGCCTCTGATTACTCCAGAATACATTCAATGATCTCTCTTCTCTCCGGAAGGCCACAATGTTGGGCTCATCATCTTATACACACTAATGATCCTGCACTCAGCGATTGGAATTCATTCCTAAAGGCTATATCTGAATTATATGATGACCCTCACAGACTAAACAATGCCGGTTCTGCCCTCTCTAACCTAAAGCAAGGATGAAATGATATGGAAGATTATGTGACTGAATTCCGTCACCATGCACTAGAATCTGAATGGAAGGAACCCGCCTTACTAGCCCAATTTAAATCTGGCTTATCAGAATACGTAAAGGACGAACTGGCTAGAATAGAGGCCCCAACGTCATTGGAATCAGTCATGTCCCTCTGTATCCAAATCGATAGACGGTACCGAGAGAGACGGGCAGACAGAGCTATCGTCTTTCATCCTCCCATAAGACGGGTTGTCAACACTCCGGCATCTCATTCTCTAGTACCTACTCCACCGGCTCCCGGACACGAACCCATGCAAATCAACAGTGCTAGAGGAACCCTCACTGATACGGAGAGGACGAGACGTAGATCTCTTGGTCTATGTATGTACTGTGGTCGTGCGGGCCATCAACTAAGAGAATGCCGAGAGAAACCCAACTACCGAAGAGGTAAGATGATATCTGCCGCTAACAATACTATGTACGATATAAGTGCTACTTGTGCTTCCACTCATCTAACCGTTCCTATGTCCCTCCAGTGGAACGATCAGCTCAAGACCGTACCGGCAATGATTGATTCCGGAGCTAGCGGTTGTTTTATTGATATCGCCCTAGCTTCTACTCTGAAGATTCCTCTTGTATCCAAAAAACGATCGATTACTGTACAATTATTGGACGGAAGTCCACTAAAAACTGGGCCCATATCACAAGAAACCATTCCACTAGAAGTCTCCATAGGAACCACTCATAGAGAAATACTATCATTTGACTTAGTCGGGTCACCCATATTTCCTGTTATCCTCGGACTACCTTGGCTTCGCAAACACAATCCCGTTATAGACTGGCAACACGGCACACTCTCCGTTTCTACGGAAAATAAAACTGATACTGATATACAAAGTAATAATCCTTCTCCTATATTTATCGCAGCGGTTATACATAGTATATATGCAGAATTCTCTGATGTTTTCCAAGAAAAAGGAGCTGATATATTACCCCCTCATAGGCAATATGATTGCCCAATCGATCTATACCCGGGGGCCTCTATCCCTTTTGGGTGGATCTACCCGCTTTCCGGCCCTGAGTTAAAAGTCCTAAAGGATTATATAGATGAGAACCTCCATAAAGGTTTTATACGGCCTTCTACCTCACCTGCTGGAGCCCCCATATTTTTTGTCGGGAAAAAGGATGGAGGATTAAGACCGTGTATTGACTACCGGGAGTTAAATAATATCACCATCAAGAACAAATACCCATTACCTCTCATAACGGAACTCATGGATCGACTAAGAGGGGCCCAATACTTTACTAAACTCGATTTAAGAGGTGCCTATAATCTCGTAAGAATCAGAAGGGGTGACGAATGGAAGACTGCGTTCCGCTCCCGCTACGGGCATTTTGAGTATTTGGTGATGCCATACGGGCTTTGCAATGCCCCAGCAACCTTTCAGCGTTTCCTAAATGATATTTTTAGGGATGTATTAGATATCTCTGTCGTCATATATCTAGATGATATATTGATCTTCTCTGATACCATCGAACGACATCATGACCAAGTAAAGAAAGTATTACAGAGATTAAGAAAATATAATTTATATGCAAAACTTGAAAAATGTACCTTTGATAGCCAAGAAATAGATTTTTTAGGATTTGTATTGACACCAGACAGCATCAGAATGGACCAGGAGAAAATAAAAGCAGTAGAAGACTGGCCAGTACCGGCAAATCGAAAAGGTATCCAATGCTTCCTGGGATTCTGCAATTTCTACCTCAAATTTATCAAAGATTTCTCAAGGTTAGTAAAACCGTTAACAGAATTAACCAGTATCCATTCTCGTTTTATATGGACCACCAGAGCACAACATGCTTTTGACGAATTAAAGAAAAGATTCACGACAGCCCCTATCAAATCCCAATATTTCCTACTACATGGAAGTCGATGCTTCAGAATATGCTATTGGAGCTATATTATCTCAAAGAACCGATTACAATGATATACTTCATCCAGTAGCCTACTACTCGAAAACCTTATCTCCAGCACAAAGAAATAACGACATAGGAGAAAGAGAACTATTAGCGATCAAACTTTCTCTAGAAGAATGGCGTCATTTACTAGAAGGTTCATTATATCCAATCTCCATCTTTACTGATCATAAAAACCTTGAATACTTGCAAAAAGCCAAAAGGTTCAAACCAAGACAAGCAAGATGGGCCCTCTTTTTTAGTCGATTTGACTTACACATAACATACCGACCAGGAGATAAAAATGGTAAAGCAGATGCCCTTTCTCGTTTACACTTTACAGAAATACCTGCCAGAGAAGAGAATATACTTCCGAGCACCTGTTTTCTAACTACTGATGTACCTTTATGGGATGATTTAAAAAGATATGCACAAAATGTTAACCCAAATATTACTAGTGTTCCTTTACAGAGAAAAGATGGATTCCTCATGAGAAATAATCAATTCTACGCTCCTCAAGAAACCCGCCTACGAATCCTCCAATTCCATCATGATTCAACATTAGGGGGTCATGGAGGCATACACAAAACAATTGAACTAATAAGAAGATACTTCTAGTGGCCAGGTATGAACAGAGATATTCTCAATTTTGTCCGTAGTTGTCCCACCTTAATCATATGAAGGATACCAGGTCGCCAGTACAAGGGTTATTATGTCCATTACCCGTACCTTCTTCACCATGGAAGGACATTACCATGGATTTTATTACAGATCTCCCCGATTCTTCTGGTTATATCACTATCATGGTCGTGGTTGATAGATTCTCAAAGATGATTCATCTTATCCCTACCAAGCATGTGCCTACCGCTCTTGAAACCGCCCAACTATTCATGGAGAATATATTCAAGCTTCACGGAATGCCCGAGTCCATCGTTACTGACAGGGGTCCACAATTCAACTCCCGTTTCTGGCCCGCTTTTTGTAAAGGTTTACATATACAACGTAACCTCTCAACCGCCTTTCATCCGCAAACAGATGGACAAACAGAAAGAATCAATGGCATTATAGAACAATATCTACGCTGCTTCATCACACACCTTCAGGACGATTGGGTCCAATACATACCATTAGCGGAGTTTAACTACAACAACCAAAGACAAACATCCACTGGTATGTCTCCCTTCTTCGCAGTCTATGGAACACATCCTACCCTAATACCCAGTTCTCCTATGACAAGCGATACTCCCTCTGCTGATGAGAGAATAAAAGATATAATCACTAACTATAAAATAATACGTTCAAATCTACTTCGTGCTCAATTCAGGTATAAGACGTATGCGGACAGACGTAGAATACCGTCCCCTACATACCACATTGGAGATAAGGTATGGCTTTCTACAAGATATCTGAAATTACATTGTCCTTCAAAAAAACTAGGACCTAGATTCCTTGGTCCATTTTCCATATCTAAGATCGTATCTCCAGTAGCTGTAAAATTGAACTTACCTGCTTCCTATTCTATACATCCAGTATTCCATGTATCTCTTCTAAAGCTTGTTGGAAAAGATTCGTACCAAGGAAGAATAACTCCTTGCCCAGGCCCTGTCTCTACAGAAGATGAAGACATCTATGAAGTTCAAGAAATACTTGATTCCCGCAAAAAAAGAGGCTCTCTCGAATATCTTATCAGGTGGAAAGATTACGGTCCTGAAGAAGACTCCTGGATTCCTGCTAAAGAGGTTAGTGCTCCTGATCTTGTTCGTGATTTCCATCTACAACATCCTAATCGCCCTCGGAGAGGTCGTCTACTCGGGGGGGTACTGTCACGAACCTACCACACTGCCTCCATTATCAGCACTATTCAGAAACATCTCCTTACCTTAACCTGGCCATCTGCATGTCTCGTTTGTGTGTAAAGATCAGCATCTTGATGATGTCATCAGAGGAGTGCCGGAGGTACAGAGATATACTCAGAGAGCACCTGAGATCAATTCCACACCAATCAGAGACCCATAAAAGAGAGGCTTGCTGGGTAAGTCATTGCTCAATTATTGTCCTCCCTACCTCGAGTTAACCATTCTATTCCTAGCCTTTGATCCTGATACCCAGGTCGCTGAACCTCTGCCTGTGGCCAGCAACGCTGTCTTCTGTTACCCAAGTCGCTGAACCCGCCTGTGACCAGCAACGCTGTCTTCTATTACCCAAGTCGCTGAACCTTTGCCTGTGACCAGCAACGCTGTCTTCTATTACCCAAGTCGCTGACCTTTGCCTGTGACCAGCAACGCTGTCTTCTATTACCCAAGTCGCTGAACCTTTGCCTGTGACCAGCAACGCTGTCTTCTATTACCCAAGTCGCTGAACCTTTGCCTGTGACCAGCAACGCTGTCTTCTATTACCCAAGTCGCTGAACCTTTGCCTGTGACCAGCAACGCTGTCTTCTGTTACCCAAGTCGCTGAACCTTTGCCTGTGACCAGCAACGCTGTCTTCTATTACCCAAGTCGCTGAACCTTTGCCTGTGACCAGCAACGCTGTCTTCTATTACCCAAGTCGCTGAACCTTTGCCTGTGACCAGCAACGCTGTCTTCTATTACCCAAGTCGCTGAACCTTTACCTGTGACCAGCAACGCTGTCTTCTATTACCCAAATTGCTGAACTCTAACCTATGACCTCAACAGCGCTATCTTCTGTTGCCCAAGTTGCCGAAACTCTGCTTGTGACCTCGTCCACGCTATACTCTTAAATAAAAGTGTTCAAGACCAGTCCTAGTGGCGTCTAACCTTATCTTCCACAACCATATTGTACAGATCAAGTCTCCATTACATCTGGTTCCTTATCAGAACATATATAACACCGTGACACTAGGATTCTTCTTTACCTCATTAAGCATTCTGCGCTGTGCTCTTGCAGTCATCTTTACAGGACGACCACACCTAGGGAGAGTAGCAACAGTGCTGAATTTTCTCCATTTGTAGACAGTCTGTCTTACCGTGGACACATGAACATCAAGGCTTTTGGAGATACTTTTGTAACCCTTTCCAGCTTCATGCAAGTCAACAATTCTTGATCGTAGGTCTTCTGAGAGCTCTTTTCTGCGAGGCATGGTTTACATCAGGCAGTGCTTCTTGAAACCAGTAAACCCCAAACTGGGTGTGTTTTTAAAGGTCAGGACAGCTTTCAGCAACACATCCAATAATATCACACTGATTGGACTCAAGGTTGGCTAACTCCTGGCTCCAATTAGCTCTTGGAGAAGTCATTAAGCTAGGGGTTCACATACTTTTTCCACCCTGCACTGTGAATGTTTACATGTTATGTTCAATAAACACATGAAAACATATAATGTTTGTGTTGTATTATTTTAAGCAGACTGTGTTTTTCAAATTGTTGTGACTTAGATGAAGATCAGAGCACATTTTATGACCAATTCATGCAAAACTCCACGTAATCCCAAAGGGTTCACAACATTTTTCCTGATCTGTCCTGCCTAACCCCTGATTCCTTCCATGGTACTGCCGCTAATTCCGGTGTTCTCAATAATTGATCAAGCACTTCCCTACTAAAGAACAGAAGATCCATCATGCATTGCTTCTGCATCGTCACTGCTATTCAATGTATCCTGCCTTGAGAGAAGCCTGTTCTGAATACCTGTTCACCAAACCTTTTGGCCTTGTTGACATAGACTTTGTCTACCTTCTAATGCCTCTCGACCTCTGGATTGGAACCTGGACTTGCTTGTGTAACTACACCTTGGATACCGCGCCTTGCAATTTTATTACAAGGACCCTGCTTTTGATTTTACAGACTTGTTTTTCATTACAGGAACCCTGCTAGTATGTCCCTGGACTCTCCGTAATTCCCTAGGACCAGGGCCGGATTTACCACTCAGGAGCCTGTAGGCCGAGAAATCTGAAGCACATACCCCCCCCCCCCATAAAAAAGATATTCTTCTTCATGGCAAAATATTTTTATTTAGAACAAAAATAAATATTTCAAATTTAAATCAAATAAATTAGGTACCAGAAACATTAATAAAAGTGCTGCTGCTGAATGGCGCACTCTCTCTCCTGTCACCACTCCTGTAACCAGCAACAGTGAAGGCGGGGCTTAACGTGGTGACGTGTCATCATGTTAAGCTCCACGCTTGCCTCTCCAGACATTGGAGGACTGATATGACAGGAGGCGGAGCTCAGGAGGGAACACGAGCGATGCGGCTGCAACTACAGATGAAGCCTTGCTTGCTCACTGGCCACAGGAGGTGAGAGGTGAGCCGGCAGGCGAAGCTTCATCTCTAGGTACATCCGGTCTGCATCACCCTCATTACACCGCAGCCTGGCACGTACCAGGCCAAGGACAGGTACCATTCCGGAGGCTGGGGGTTGGGGACCCCCCTTTTTACTGACTTCAGTGGCTGCCTGAAAGGGGTTACGTCCTTGTCACGTTCAGGCAGCCAGTGAGAACAAATCACACTCCTCTCACTGGCTGCCTGAGGGTGTCAAGAATGAAGCTGCTACTGCTACGGAGTCTGATGCTGCTGCTGATGCTGCTGCTACGGAGTCTGATGCTGCTGCTGCTACGGAGTCTGAAGCTGCTACTGCTACAGAGTCTGATGCTGCTGCTGCTACGGAGTCTGATGCTGCCGCTGCTACGGAGTCTGAAGCTGCTACTGAGTCTGACAGAGTGCTGCTGCTGATTCAGATGCTGCTGCTGTTGTAAGGTATGCTCTCTCCCCTGCCAGAAAAATAAGGATTTGTGAGGGTCTTGAGAATGAGCAACGGCACTAGTGGCCTGCTCTACAGTGGGGTCCGTTCAGGTCTCACAAGGCTTCTCCCTCCTAACCAGCGAAGGCAGGGCTTGACGTGATGATATGTCATCATGCTAAGCTCTAGCCTTGCATCTCCTGACAGCTTACTGGAGGACTGAAAGGACAGGAGGCAGCGCTCAGGAGGCAGCGTTCAGGAGTTAATTTGAGCGATGCGGAGCGGCTGCAACTACAGATAATGCTTCACTCGCTCGCCGGCCGCAGGAGATGAGAGGTGGGCAGGCGAGCGGGCAAAGCTTCATCTGTAGATACAGCCGCTCCACATCGCTCGCATTACGCCACGGCCCGGTACTTAACAGGCCATGGACCAGTACCAGTCTGCAGCCCGGGGTTGGGGACCCTGCTCTAGTACTATATGGCAATTTTTTTTTCAAAGGGACATTATCACTTACATAAACAGTAACTACATAACTGCTTCAGAGACTCCAGTCATTTTATGGTGACCATTCGCTAAATAGGGAATCCTCCATATTTTCAGCAAAATGGATTCCCTGAAATGTGACGAAAAGCAAAGGGTCTAAAGATAAATAGATCCTTTATATTCTAACTTACATAATAACACCATAAATTCCATAAACCCAGGGAAATACAATAAAAATAATAAACAGTGTGACATGTGGCCTACCCATTAACCCATAAAATGCCATTAATCAAGGGAAAGCATGAAATGTATACACTGTGAGCGATGAAGCCTACCCATTAACCAGTAAAATGCCATAAACCCAGGGAAATACAATAAAAATAATAAACAGTGTGATATGTAGCTTACTCATAAACCCATAAAATGCCAGTAAGGGAGAAATAAAATACATACTGTGAAACATGAAGCCTTCCCATTAACCCTTTACACTAAAACAAAGGAAAAATGAAAGTAATACATAATGTGATACATAGCCTGACTATTAACCCCTTCATTGCTGAGCCATTTCAACTCCGTAAAAAAGTTCATATTTTTTTATATCCATTACAAAATAAAATGCAATATTTTAATTCTATATAGTCTCCCCAATTTAGAATATGTCTTTATATATTAATCTTTTTTATGTTAGTAATCTAATAAATACTCCTATTCTTCTTTATTATATAACACCCTGTCCAGACCATATGACACTCTTTATGGACTTGAAAGTGTTAATATACAAATATAAACCAAAATATAAACAAGAACCACTGAGGACGAGGTGAAATGCAAGACTGAACCGCACCCCACAAAGAGATGTCGCAGGAAACGTTAAAGCGGAAAAGTTGCACAACAGCCGTCTTGGATTCCACGGAACTTGTGAGATGGCCATCTTGGATTCCCCTGACCCTGTCCATAGGAAATGACATGGCAGAAGACGGAGGCTATTTTCTGTGTTTCAGGAGCAGGCAAGGACTGACTCATCGGGCACTCGGTCACTACATGAGGGCCCAGATGGAGGAGGGGCCTGGCTGGATTGGAGCCCCATCAGTCTACCTTGCTGCCCCTGCAGTGCTGGAACGTCCGAGGAGTGTTATGGGGATTCCTTTTCCAGCTCAAAGGACATTCCATGGACGTCCTGTGTCCCTGCAGTGCTCGGTGCAAATCTGGTACCGAGCAAGGGCTGCAGCCAGAGCGGGCTGACATCTTGGATGTCAGACATGCTGTGGGACTGCCCCCTGGGCTTGCGCGATGATATCACAAACTTGGAATTCTCCTGCTGGGGAGTGAAAATCCATTATGGGAGATGCAGAGGTCATTTAGACCCCTGTATCGCTGGGCCCCTGTGCCTTATAAGAACAGAGGCTGACCTTTCCAACGGTACCCAACATGACTATCTTTGACATGTAAATGTTGTATAACAAAATAAATAAAATTAAATAAAAAAAATCCTTTTTTTTCCTAAAAGCAGCAGCATTGTTTTTTGCCCTTATAAGGTTAACAATGATGCTACACTAAACTATGCATTTTTTCATATACATTTTTGATTTTAATAATGCTTTTAGTAATATATTTTTATATTTTAACAATATTATAATTATATTTTAATTAAATAAATTTTAATATACTGTATTTTATATTTAATTTAATAATAACTTAAATATAATATTTTTGAGTTTTATTGCTGCGGAGCTCTGTGATACACTCATGCACACACATATTACATTTACTGTGAGTTTTATTGCTGGGGAGCGCTGTGATACACTCATGCAAACACACATTACTGTGAGCAGTAGAATGTGCGCAGCCCATTAAATTAGGGTGTGCACAAATGGAAAATTAATTAATTAAACCTTACGTTTCAAAGATTTTGCACAAACTACACATTTGTTATTAGAAATAACAGACCTGTAATCAGAGATACAGTTTTTATGCTTCTGATCATGAACCAGATAAGGGATATCTAAAGTGTCTAAGTAAGAGGTGAAAAAGGACATCTTCACCCAACATTAGGGTGTGCCTGGGCACACCAGGCACACCCCATGCGCACGCCTATGGCTGTTTTTATTCAGTCATTTCTGCAACCGCAATATTACATAACTGATTTTCTAGGTTGAGTTTTCCAAATCCTGCTATTTTAATTCATTTAATTCATAATTCTGTACCCCTTACAGATAACTATGTACATACATTTCAAGAGAAATGCTTAGAGGATTTATAGCAACACCATAAGTAACTAATGTAGCCAGGACAGCCAACAACATCTTTTCCACCCTTGCTGAGAGTAGAATTACAACCCACTAATATTCACAGGGTCACCCACCGTCCAGCGGCGGCTGATGACATTTCAGGTTAATGGGGCACTAGACAGGAAGCATTAATGTTTTTAATCTCATTAATAGGAATATGTCTATATGTCACTACTACCTCCAACATATGTGCTTGATTCCATATATAGAAAATAAACCATATAGACATGTTCCTGTTGATAAGGCAATGAAAGGCCATTTTAAAGCAAAATTCAGTAATTACAAGTGTAATCCAGAATTTAGCCACAAGATGTAGACATAAAACATTATTCAGCATAAAAAAAACTAAAAGTGAAAAAATTATTTTATTATTATTTACTAAAAAAACATTTGCAACAGCTCTGGTTAAGTTTATACCGGACTCAGACTCTAACTCTAGTCTTCTGTGCTTGACTCAGATTCCAAGCTGCATGATAATTGCAAATTGTGAATTGAGAATTAAGAAAACTGAACAGTAATCCTACTCATTTGAGTCAAAATAACTATATGAAACTTCAGTGCATTAAAGATAAAATCCTGTTTACTATTGCTATTTAGCACATTAAAGAAAATGTGACTGTGCATTCTTTGTCATTTAGGGGTTAAGGCAGGCATTTGCTGTGTGAAGGATCAGATTATCTTGTTTTTAACCTCTGCCTAGCAACAGTTGAGGAGATCAAGACACTGCCTAACTGGACAAAACATATTTTATCAATCAGGCACTTGTTAAGTCACACACAAAAAATTAAAAATACATAGTTTAAGGTTTCATATTTTTTTATTGCAAAGCAAATGGTAGGGCACTGCCCCTTCTGCCAAAATGGATAAGATTCCACTGCTCCTGACTCTGGCACCCTATTTAAATCCCGATCACCTTGAGAAGAGTAGTCAACATTCTGTTCCTCCCTTGTGGATAAACCTGAGTACAGTCTTCCTGTTATTACTTTTCCTGGCTTCAGATGCTGCCTTCTCATTTGACCTTTGATTGACCTCTGCCTGCCCTGTCCTCAGAACTGTCTTTCACCCCTTAAACCTTGATTTATTTATTATTTATTTATTTATAAAGTATTTTACCAGGAGGGATACATTGAGATTTCTCTCGTTTTCAAGTATGTCCTGCGTTCAAGATGCTTCGAAACAGCCCATGCAACTCAGGCTGTCACATCTTCGGCTCCTGCGGTGCTCCCTGGGGGTTCTGGGCGCCCGGCAGTATCGCTTGCTGGCCGAGTGCCAGGAGTTCGGGCTGACCGGCCGGCGTCTAGAGGGGCGGGACTTGTGTGATGATGCAAAGCCACCAGCCTAAAATGCAGGGTGCGAGATTCAGCTCGTCGCCCTGACGTGGAGTTATTCCCTCATCGCCTGCTGTGTTCACTTACGTGCCTCAGTGTTTTCTTGCCCAGTTGCAGTTTATCGCTGTATGAGGACCCTGCTTGTGTTTGACCCAGACTGCCTGTTTGCCGATTCTCTCTATTACTCCCTTGGTATACTCATAGCAGGGGCGGATCCGGGGGGCAATTGCCCCCCCCCCGAGATTCTGAGAAAATTATTACTGCCTCTCTGCCTTCAGCAGCAGCAGTCTGCATTGCCGAGCCGGCCAAACTGAAGCAGCGTGCGCCGCGACCCGCGGCGCACACTGCCTGCCTGACGAGGATCATCTCACTGACTCGTCTCTATCTGGGTAAAAAAAAATGTAAACCATCTCCTGTCCTGAAAGAAATGAACAACGCCACCGCCGTTCACTCGGCCAGGCTTGCCGCCGCACTCAATGCGAGCGAGCAGCGCCAGCGAGCAGGAAGTGAGCGATCCAGCCATGCCTTCACGTCACTAACTCAAGTCACGTGGAGGAGGCTGGACTTGAAGCTCATGCAGATCTCCAGCTCAGCGCTCTGCAGCTTTATCAGGCTCTTCAGCAAAGCTCTTGTGTTCTGCTCACTGGTGGTCCAGGAAGTGGAAAAAGCACATGCTGAAGAGTCCTCTCACTGGCCCTGAACCACCTGAGTAACAGTGCAGAGTGGCCTGGAGATATGGAGGCAAAGCAGGACTCCAGCAGCCGCAGATACAAAGCCATAAAAACTGTCCATCTGTACCCCAACAGCTTGACTATTGAGGAGCTATTTGGAGAGGAATGTGATGGGAGCTGGACAGAAGGGATCTTCTCACAGATTCTGCTCAGGACACCTAAGGAGTCCAAAGGCCAGAAGTGGCTTGTTCTAGATGGAACTGTCAGCCCTTACTGGGCAGAGCCCATGTCGTGTCTTGCTGGAGCTTATCCAAACTTAACATTGTCTAGTGGTGAACATCTTGGCCTTCCAGAGTCTATGAAGATAATATGTGAGGTGGGCGACACATCGAGCATTACTCCAGCCATGGCCACACTCTGTGGCTTTGTACATTGTGGGGCAGAAGATACCTGGAGGTCAATTTTGAGAGCTTTCATAACTACAATGCATGTCAAATATAGAATGACCTTGGATACAGTTGGTCTACTGGAGAATCTCAGCTGCTGCTTGGTGGTCAGCACACTCACATTTCTGGAGACGTCCTGCAGTGCTCCTCAGCCCTTCACCCTCATACAGTCCGTCCAGCCGAGTCGGCGAGAGGAATGGCACAGGTCTCATCACTCTGCTGCAATATCCTTCAGGCCTTACTCGATCAGTAACTGCTGCGGGATCACGGGCCGAGCGCATTCAAAACTCAGATCACAGAGGAACCCACTGGACAAGGAGACAGAGTCCACAGAGGGGACGTGAAAGACCCACTACTCAAAGTAACCGGTGAGTTAACTTATGTGTCCCATGTGATGAGCCGTGTGAGTAAAGGTCAGATTTAACCACTTTTCATATACAGTTGTGTTCAAAATTATTCAACCCCCACTGAAATTGAGTGTTTTGGCCAGTTTGACATTGATTTTGATCATTCAGTCATCTTGCTTACAATTAAATCAAAGAGGCACGTGTAGGTCAGACAAATATAACATTTATAATGAAATAACAACAAATGTCTTTTATCCCCAAGTGACATTCAATCTTAGTACTTAGTACAACATCCTTTTACAGTTATAACAGCTTTTACACGTGAAGCATAGCTTGACACAAGTGTCTTCCAGCGATCTACGGAATCTTCGCCCATTCGTCATGGGCAAAAACCTCCAGTTCAGTCACATTCTTAGGCTTGCGCACTGCAACTGCTTTCTTTAAGTCCCACCAGAGGTTCTCAATCGGATTTAAGTCAGGTGACTGCGATGGCCACTCCAAAATGTTCCAGCCTTTAATCTGCAACCATGCTCTAGTGGACTTGGAGGTATGCTTGGGATCATTGTCCTGTTGAAAGGTCCAACGTCTCCCAAGCCTCAGCATCTTCTTTCTGCCACGACCAGGTAGCGTTTCAACAGTGCCCTTTGCCTTGAATTTGCGAATGATGCTTCCTATGGTCTCTCTTGGTATGTTTAACATCTTTGCAATCTTCTTATAGCCATTGCCCTTCCTGTGAAGAGTAATCACCTCTTCTCTTGTCTTCCTGGACCATTCTCTTGACTTCACCATGTTTGTAACCACACCAGTAAATGTCTAGAAGGAGCTGAGTATCACAGTCATTTTAAAGCTGCCTAATTGGTGCTTTATTGCTGCTCCGTGACATCCACAGGTGTTTTCAATACCTGATTGAAAACACTTGAATGAACCTCTGTTCTTCAGAGTGGTAGTCTTTAAGGGGTTGAATAATTGTGTCAATGAAGAATTCACAAAAGAAACATTTACTACTGTATTACAAAACCAATTGATGTCATTTTAGTTGCATATGGTTCTTTAAAAAGTCCTTGTAGGATTTCATTCTGAATACAATTACAAATGTACACTAAATTCCCTAAAACCCTTTACAGCATTGGGGGTTGAATAATTTTACACAACTGTACATAACACAACTGTATTTTACAGAGAATATCAGGAAGAAGATTACAGGAAACTTTAAGGCCGCCTCACTGGACCACCTTATTTCACCTCACAGTCCCCATCTGTCCCAGTCCTGCTTCATCTTCGCCTTCATCTGGGGCTTTGCTGGAAACCTTGACCTTAGGTAAGTTCTGCATATCAGGACCATTCAATGAGCATGTACAAGGAAATACGGAGGACAAGATTCTGAGTCTGATGGAAACCTCCCAGAGCCATTACCGTCCATGGAGGGGACAAATTTACCAGAGCTTTAGTTACGTTTCCTCCCGACTCGGAATCTAGTGCTGAGTGTGAAGCAACTCTGCTCACTTTACACACAGACTGACATGTAACGACACAGACACTGATATGGACGAATAACATCTTCCTCACCCCCACCCCAACTCCTCTAGATTGTAAGCTCCTGTGAGCCGGACCCTCTGCTCCTCTAGATTGTAAGCTCCTGTGAGCCGGGCCCTCTGCTCTTCTAGATTGTAAGCTCCTGTGAGCTGGGCCCTCTGCTCTTCTAGATTGTAAGCTCCTGTGAGCCGACCCTCTGCTCCTTAGATTGTAAGCTCCTGTGAGCGGGCCCTCTGCTCCTCTAGATTGTAAACTCCTGTGAGCCGACCCTCTGCTCCTTAGATTGTAAGCTCCTGTGAGCCGACCCTCTGCTCCTCTAGATTGTAAGCTCCTGTGAGCCAGACCCTCTGCTCCTCTAGATTGTAAGCTCCTGTGAGCCAGACCCGCTGCTCCTCTAGATTGCAAGCTCCTGTGAGCCGGGCCCTCTGCTCTTCTAGATTGCAAGCTCCTGTGAGCCGGACCCTCTGCTCCTCTATATTGTAAGCTCCTGTGAGCTGGGCCCTCTGCTCTTCTAGATTGTAAGCTCCTGTGAGCCGGGCCCTCTGCTCTTCTAGATTGTAAACTCCTGTGAGCCGGGCCCTCTGTAAATTGTCGTGAGTCGGGCTCTCTGCTAAAACACCTTATTTTCTGTCAGTGCCCCTCCCGAGACTAGTCTCTGGATCCGCCCCTGACTCATAGTGCTCTCTGTGGACACTGAGTGTATGTGCAGGTTACTTCACGCTACCTCCGATAGTAGGCCTGCCCTGCTGGCTGCCGAATCTGTCAATGCTCCGCTCTGCCTTGCTGGCATCAAGCCGATACATAAGTTATATCACGCTGTCTCTCATTGTGGGCTTGTCCTGCAGGGTGCTGAATACGGTGAAGTCTCATTCTATCCTGCTGGGTTATACTTTATGAGTGTCCCCTCTGTTGCCGACTTTGCCTGTATGATTGACTACCCCCGCTGATGCCAAATCGGATTGTACTATTGACCACTCTTTAGTCAACCCATGTTATAAGATATTGCTACATCATCTCTGTCTGTTCATAGTTAACTTGTTTTCGCTCAGTAGACACTTGGTCACAAAATCATATGCTACTGAGTGGTATCTAGTAATCTGTCTCACCACCCTGGCTGGGAGTGCTAGGTGTGGCAGTCCTGACTACTGGAAAATTGAGTATCACAGAGGACTGTCCAAAAGGATCCAAACCACGCTGATCAAGGGTGAGCGCCATAGCAAAAGTGACACAGGCTCCAGAACCGCAACCCTGACATTCTTCACCTTATCTAATTCAAAATCACTTTCTAATTATTCTAATTTCTTCTATACTAAATCTATGTTATGAATAGTATATATGACAAAGTAGGCCTCTAGTCACTTCACACATCCTCCACACGCAGCAGGGAGTGCAGAGGATGTGTCCCACACACCGACTGTATTAAATAGGGATGTACACGCATTTGTTTTTTGTTTCGTTTCAGCGCATTCGTTTTTTAAAATTTTCGTTTCGTATCGTTTCTGCCGATTTTCGTTTTGGCTCGTTGTTTCGTATTGACTTTTATTTCGATATCAGAGATTTTCGGTCTTTTTGGTCGTCTGTTCTCTTTGTTTCAAAGTGTCTATTCGTTATGACTTAAACGAATGGTATTTTGGATAGACTTGTGCAACGATTTTTTTTTCGGTTCGATTTGTTCGGATGTTTAAAATTTCGATTCGGCTCGTTTCGGCCGATTTCTGTTTCGATTCGGTTCGGTTCGGCTCGTTTTTCGTATACATTTTTTTTTCAGAATATCAACCATTTTTCGTGTTTTCGGGTCACTCTGCTCGTTTTTTGTATCGACTTTTCGTGATTTCAGAAATTTTCGTTTTTTTCAGAACGTCTGTTCTCCTCGTTTCAAAGTGTCTAACTCTATTCGTTTTGATGTAAACTACTATGGTTTACTTTTTTTATACTTTATATATTTTTTATAATAAATTTTTGGTTTGTTTTTCGGATCCGATAATTCATTCTGTCGATACGATAATTCTGGCGATTCTATCGTGTTTTTTTTTATTAAATAAAGATCCTTTTTTTCTTATGAATATACATTTCACAACTTTATTTAATCATATTAAAATGGTATGAAAGCCAAGGAACAAAAAAAATGAACAAAACGATTTAAAAAACGCTAAACTGACCCAAATGGTCTGACTTTAAAAATAAAAACCAGAACAAAAGGTTTTAAAACGGAAAAATAGTTGATCAAAATGATCTGAAACGAAAAAAAAACAACAAATAAAATGATTTAAAACAGACAAAAAAATTAACCCTTTCGCTGCGGAGGCATTTCACGGGCTTCCCTTCACGCCTGTGTGTGGTCTGCTGCTGAGCTAATTTTTAACAGTTTCGCTCCTCTTGTTTAAACGCGTTTTTTTGAAGCCTTATTTTATAATATGACCCAGACATGTTATATATCGTTCTTTTCGGCAGATGATTCATAATATATCATTATCATATGTATGCGTCATGTCCTGTCTGTATATTATAACAAAAAATGCAATAAAATTAGAATTTTCAATGTTTGTTTTACAAGGTGTAAAGTGTTTTTTTCACATTTTAACATGCGAGTGTTTGCATCTACATACATCAAATGTCACAATTTTCATGAATACGTAAAATCCCAAAAAAGAAGAGCTATTGCAAAAATGAATTTATGAGTCGTGAAAACGCAAAGCTATACACAATCACATTGCATGAAAAAAGGACTAGATAAATCAACATATTTCTGTGCACATTAGCACATGCAAGCACATTATTATTATTATACAGGATTTAAATAGCGCCAACAGTTTGCGCAGCGCTTTACAATATAACATGACACTTACGTTTGGCTATGACATGACGGATGTGCCTCAGCTGCTCCTCCTTGCGTGCCTTGAGGTCGGACCAGCGTTTTCGGAGCTGGTCCTTCGTCCGGTCTTTCCCAAACAACTCCAGGATGGTGGTGCATAGCTTATCAAGGATACGGTCCTTGCGCGCATATATTCTGAGTCAGCTTGCGGCAGGATCAGCAATCGTTCTGAGACTGCTCTAGGTAAACCATACATACAGGCTGTATCAGAGAGAATTGTCACAAGGCATTCTGGGTCAAACACTATCAAGGTCCTCATACACTCCAGGTCAGTAACAGAGAATGAATCAGAGACATAGTGAGTCAAAACGAGCAACTAAGCGATGTGGGAAAATGACTCCACATCAAGGCAATGACTATCGCTCAGGCTCGTTGCCTCTGTCTCCTCTTAGACTCTGATCTCACCTTCACGCCTCACATTAAGTCACTAACCAAATCCTGCTACTTCCACCTAAAAAACATGGCACGCATCCAACTCTTTATTAATAAGGACTCTACTAAACTGCTCATCTAAGCTCTTATTCCCCTGCCTTGTCTATTCTAACCCCCTTTCTCTCACTGGCCTTAAGAGATCCCAGATTCTCCCTCTGCGGTCTGTAATCACTGCCTATACCAGGCTCATCCACCTCACCTCCCGCACCTCGCCCCTTTGTCAATCTCTACACTGCCTCCCTGTTTCCTTTAGAATTAAATTTTAAATATTTGTGATAACCTACAAAGTTCTCCATAACCGTTTCCCTGCCTACATCTCCTCCCTTATTAGTAGGTACATCCAGTCCTGACCACTTCCCTTTGCCAATGATCTGATGTTATCTCCTCGTTCGCAAATCACCAAATGTCGTCTTCAGGACTTTTCCCGACCTGCCCTGTTTTTATGGAACTCCCCCAACATTAGACTCTCCCCATCTCTCCAGTCCTACAAGAAGTCTCTGAAAACACATTACTTTTGAGAAGCATATCGGCTTACTCCATGCTTCCCCCACTGTACATTTCTTGCTACATCTTCTCATACATCCACATGCACCCCGCTACTTCACGTACTCTGCGGTTTATCCTCGCCTAGTATGTCACTTCTCTCCTCTTAGATTGTACGCTCTCAAGTAGGGTCCTCTCTCCTGCATGTTTAACTTGTATGTATATTTGTTATTCCAGGGATCCTCACTGCTTTTGTTCTGAAGACACAGTGGCAAGAGTTCAGTCAAGAAGAGAGCCGCATTACTGAAATACCTAGGGCCTATCGGTTTGGCTCACCTCCCCGCCCCCGGAATACTGTATATTTCAGGAATATAATACAGACAACTGTAACACTTCTATATCTTTTTAAATGGAACTAAGAAGAAAAAATCCTAGCTTTAATCAATACTGAGATGAGCGGAAAAATTAATTATCTTACTTAACTTTAATTTTGTCTCCGCTTTTGACTTCCCAGATTTAAATTTTTTTCCCCTCAGTTTCTGTCTCAGCTTCCTTCTTTGCAAACTCTGCTCTCTGTCCTTATTTCATTCTTTCTTTCCTCTGCTTGCTGTGGCCCTTTCCTCTTCGCCTCTTTGCCTCTTCCTTTTTTCTTCACCTTTTCCTTTCTTCTGCACCAATAGGTGGCACCTGCACATCGTCAGGGGACGCCGGCGCGTCACCAGATGACGCCCACCTCCCGGGCCGCTAGCGGGGTCCGTGAGCCGTCACTGTCGGCTATGTAGTCCGCGAGCTGTCACTGTTGGCTATGCGGCCTGCGAGCCGTCACTGTCAGCTACAGTATGTGGTCCGTGAGCCGCCACTGCCGGCGATGCAAGCTGCGCAATGAGTAACAATGTGTTATTCTATCTCACCCAGTATACAGCGCTATGAAACTTGTTGGTACTTTATACAAAAATAAATAAGCTGACAGCATTTGTTTATTTTTTAATGTGCATGTTGCAGTTTTGGCATTTAATTTTAGTTATATACATTTTTATTTACGGACCACTTACACAACACTCTGGAGGACACCATGTATTATGGCGAAATGTGTCGGGCTATAAGTACAAGTGTTACTATACTTTCTTACATGGTTATATAGTTATATGTGCTGCTTTCCAGCGCTCAGTCACAGCACTGTTTCTCTATGTTAGTATGAGGACTTCAAGGACGTCCTCTTTTTTCTATAGTCCTCTGTGCCCCTTTCTGCAGGTACCTTAGATATTTACTAGGGATGCACCAATACCACTTTTTTAAGACCGAGTACGAGTACCGATACTATTTTCAAGTACTCACCGATACCGAGTACCGAAACTTTTATTTTATGTCATGTGACCGCTTTACAATAAGAACAGACCTCATATAAAAATGCCCCCAGCTCTCATGGATATGTCCACCAGCTCATGGATATGCCCCCCCAGTTCATGGATATGCCCCGCTCATGGATATGCCCCCCCAGCTCATGGATTATGCCCCAGCTCATGGATATGCCCCCCAGCTCTCATGGATTATGCCCCAGCTCATGGATAATGCCCCCCAGCTCATGGATTTGCCCCCCAGCTCATGGATTTGCCCCTGCTCATGGATATGCCCCCCCAGATCATGGATTATGCCCCAGCTCATGGATATTCCCCAGCGTGTGGATTTGCCCCCCCCCCAGCTCCGGGATATGCCCACCAGCTCACCTGGCATCTGGAGCTCTCCGCGATCATACTTACCTTCCTGAGCGACGCCGGTAAAGTCTTCGCACATGTACTCGTTGGAAGGCCCCCAGCCGCAATCACGTGGGACTCCCACGTGATCACGGCTGGGGGCCTTCCAACGAGCGCACGTGTGGAAACTTTGCCGGGGTCGCTCAGAAAGGTAAGTATGATCGCGGAGAGCTCCAGGTGCCTGTCCGAATGGCGATTGTCCGAATGCTCTGTCGCCCCAGCCCCTCGGATGCCGACAAGCCGGCTTCCAGTATCGGGGGAAATATCGAGGGTACTGCAGGAGTACCATGTACTCCTGCAGTACCCGGTATCGGCACCGATACTAGTATCGGTATCGGTGCAACCCTAACATTTACCCATTTTGCCTTTGCTTCTCTGTCCTTTTACCGCAGACCCTTGAAGTCTCTTATTCTGTTCCTATTTAGGTTCATAATCCATTTTATAGTTATACAAAAAATCTGATCGCCAACAGTAATAGTAAGAGGATACCTAGATGTGTTTTTTTTTTTCACTTTTTGTTTATATTTGGATCTGTGGTCCTAATAGTCTGTATATTGTTTAGCTCATCTTTTAGGTTTGGTTCATTAAAACTTAAGATTTAGACAATTCTTAGAGGATATTGCACCCTGTATTCATGGTTTCGTGATTTTGTTTATGGGTTACCCCCTTTTTCTAGAATACTGGATTTTGGGTTGTCCCCTCTTTATGCCATGTATTTTCTAGATATTTATAGTCAGTCTTGGATAAAAAAAATAAATACACTATATTGTGATATTGAAACCAAAGAAGAGAAACCAACTACTTCATGCTGTACAGCATATTGGAATTGAACTTTGAGTGTTTACACAGTAGGGCTTCATAGTTGCATACATTTTTTTCCTGAATGCACTATAGATTGTTTTTTTTTTAAAAACAAATTACGTGCAAATTGCAACGGAAGCATGCTAAAGAAAACAATGGAAAACAATTAAAATTTTCCAAAATATCAAATGTACTGACAGTTTTTGCGCCGTACATTTTTCATATTACCATAGATGTGGAGAAACATGTGTGTAGACTCCATTAATTGCTCCTGCTTTCGATTTTTATCTCACCATCTGTAAAGGAGCTTTTCTTACTTCGTTCATGATAAAGAACATGAAAATAGCAGTTTGTGATCATTTACAGTTTGTACTATGCATAGCTTTGTGCGGCACAAACAGATTACTTACAATTTATTTTATGCATTTTAGATAAATAGAACATAACATCTCTAAACCCATTAGTGACCTGAATAATAAGAGGGGAGAGCATTAAGTGTGGATATATTGGAGGCTGAGAATTAGTGGGGTTATGTGAAATTTTCCACATGTACTTGAAATGGAGCAAAGATTTGTGGCTCTGTACCGTGTGAGTATTATTCTGCGCATTCATTCATGTACCTTACAGTTGTATGGTACTAGCCTATGGAAATGTTTTCCTTTTTTTTAGAAAATCAGCTGGCAGTTTAGGACTGTAGAACCAGGGCTGATGACTTTATCAGCATGTGCCCCTCCATGTCAGGTATTTTCATAGGAAAACAAAATGGATGCCTGTAGCCATTTTGTGTAATATTCATTCATCTATATTCTTTCTTAGAATTTTTTTTTTCTTTAGAATTACCTTTCACCTACTTTGAAAAAAAGAGACGAGTTCATACCAAGTTTAAACTCATTAGAAAGGAATAAAAGAGTTATGTGTGTTTTTAAAAATGAATATAATCGTGTCAGATATTAAGACGCCATAAAGTGTTTCTATTTGATATATGTTTAGTTATAACTGCTAGAAATGTCAAAGAAATTTATAGCCATCTGTTTGTTTGTTTGATTGAGAAGTCCTTGAATAAAATATATTTTCTTTAAGGTTTAAAATATATTTATGCAAAAATATATAGCTATGCACATGTAGATATATTTATATGTATCCAATATTTAGTAGCTCCAATATATATTGTAGTAGTGTTATGTTGGTATATTTGCTGAAGTAGAATAATAAGTAAAAGACTTAGAACTATTTTAGTTTAAAAGTAGAGATTTCTATATGTTAACTGATAAGAGTAACTGAGAAGAAACCTTGAAATAAGCAGGGTAGAGAAGGATCTTAAATTTTAACTTGACAGAAGAAACAGAAGTCTGGAGAGACATTGAAACGATCTTTGTTCAATATAAGATTAGAATTGACTTATGACCTATGTCACATAAATTCAAATAAAATAGAAAATAATTTTTAATTAAACTGGCATCTTATGAGTCGGCAAGTTCTCATTGAGAATCATTGAGCTTATATTTTATGCTAATTAGAGCACGTGATAAGTGATGTAAATTACCCTATATCTGTGTAGTCGCGGAGAGCATACTCACTTCATTTTCAGTTCTTCCTCTCAAGAGACTTCAGCTTCATTTTTCCTCTCATGCATTTCTTCTTCCTCTCACTCACGCACTCACTCAGAAATGAGTCATGCTCGAGGAGAGACTCAGAAAGAGAAAGAACTAAGATGGACAAAACTTACAACATCTTAGAAACTCTTCTATAATATTCTCACACACTCTCCAATTAATTCATTATATCCACTGACAGCATTTCAATCATTGCTGCTTTAACCAAGAAGTTCACAGATAGGATTGAAACGATCTTGAAACAGGTAAAGTATGAAAGCAATTTAAATGGAATTAATGGAGATATATATATATATATATATATATGGGTGTGTATATTGCAATGGATATTTATCTCAGATATCACTAGATCTGACCTTATATTTCTATACTGCAGGTTAGAAATACATAATAAATCTGATAAAAGGATATAAACTTATCCTAAGTATTTGTTGCAGTATATACATATACTGTATATACATATTGAAATTGGAAGAGCTATTGTGATTGAATTACTAAGCAGGGATTTTATAACCTACAACTTAAAAAGCATAAGATTAGAAGCTTAATTCTTTTTATTAGGGGAGGATTCTCTAAATAAATTGTCTTACTTATTATTCTAGATAGCTTCATCTTTTTGTTGACCCAGGTAGCACAGAGATATATATATGTGTATACATATATGCATATATATATATGTGTATACATATATGCATATATATATATATATGTGTATACATATATATATATATATGTGTATACATATATATATATATATATATATACACACCGGATTCTAGCTTTGTTTTGAATGTTTGTTTGCTGGGAAATACATGTTAATTGTTTTCTTTAAGCAGAAACGGTTATTAAGTCGTACTAACCATTTGTGTTTAGTTACTAACTTAATCAAAGTAAATCGTATTAATCATGATGCTGAGTTACTAACATATTTTAATTCTAAAAGCTAGGAATCTGTGGGCTGAGGGCTGTTGTTTTTTATAAATCCTTGATTTTGTTGGGAGAATAAATCAATTTGTATACGTAATAAATATATATATTTTTACCTAGTTTGTTTTGTTTACAAAAATATAACTGCAACCAGACAATTGAAAACAACCTCAGGAGATCGGTTTCTGAGAAATATGGGCGAGATAGTTTTATGTCTCGTATAGATTTCTTATTTGAATAATATCTCCCACACCATATCTCTAGAACATTTTGTTACAGAGAGTGTTTGGGATGCTCCTAGGTAGCTTCTTTACAGTAATAATGGGTGAGAGGAGTGATATTTCACATTTGAATATAGTTCCTCCCCATAGAGAACACTAATCTTACATCGTATTGGAATGCAAAATTGTGTGTATACATTTTTGGAAGTGTACAAATTAATGTGGCTGATCCAGGTTTAATAAAAATTAACCACACTTACAAAACATGAGTTTAGACTTTTTTTTTATTCAAAATTGAACTTAACGTAGTAAAGAAACAAAAGAAAGAATTCATGAGTTGAACATTTTCTGTTTTATTATTGTGCTGCAAAGAGCCAAATTACAAGAAACCGCTTTACATTTTTTGTCTTAAGTAAACAAGCAAATTGCTATTCTGCAGATAAACTCCTAGTGCCATGTATGTGTCTATTTCTGATTCCTTCAGGAAATAAGAACTGCTTTTCTTTAACAAGAACATGACAGACACCAAAGAAAATGTGTAGTGGATACAGCACATACTAGTAAAAAAATATACCAGTCTCCAAGAATTCTAAAATATGGCATGAACTGCAAAAACAAAGATGAAAAACACTCTACATTATAATACTTACTATTTGGGAGGGTGATTTTTTTAATGAATATTTTATTTTCACCTGATAGATTAGGAATAAGGAGAAAAATGCCAAATACATGTCAAGTAATTTACAAATGTAATGACAAATTAATATTTCTTTTAGAGCGAATTTTAATTAAAAGTTAATTTTCAGATTAATAAATTAGGTAAGTAGACAATAAATTATTATTTTTTCCTTTATTTTTGAGTAAGCATTGCCCAAATATTTACAACAATATCTGGAACCTCTTTTACAAAACAAAAAAAATATGTAATTTTTTTATTTTTACTTTTCACATTAAGTATGTTTGGTATCGTTATTTTTGTAGGCAAAAAATGTTAAGGGATTAAATAAAATGCAAGGATGGGAAAAGTCATAAAAAGTGCACAATTAGTTTTAGGCTTTGATATATGTCCAGCTTTTTGTAAATATCATTCCAGGAACATTCCAAATAAGTCAATTAATTATCTTCAGGCATATTCACTATACAAGGTTTCTGCAGGAATACAAATCACTAAAAGTTATATACACATTGGGAATATTTCAATTTGAGGATATTCCATCTTGTAGTTATTGTTTTCCTCTAAATTGAGATTTGATTATGGATTTGCAGCACGGTTTGTAGTGACTAAACCCCATGTGTTTTTCAAAAGCATACTTGCAGCTATGAAAAAATCTTGTAATGGTCCTGCAAATGCAATATAAGCTGCTTATGTGAATGTTTACAGCTCATGTAGAATTTAATTGGGAATTATATCCCTATCAAAAACGATTCTTAAATAAATGGCGCACAGTAGGTTGTGGAAGGCAGCATTCTCTAGATTTGTTTTAGGCATATGTTTCTTTATGGCAATACATACGATCACTGAGGAAAACAGAATTTTGTCATTTGACAAAGTTAGCACAATACATTTGCGTTTTACTGCTGCTGAAATATGTACAGTGCATAGCGCAGCACATTTATACACTAAACAGTGAGCTGTGATGATCTGCCAACCACAATATATATCCAAACAGCTGAGTTGCAAAAGAATCCGTTTCCAATTCAGCTATACTTTACATTTTCTTTTTTAATAGCTCAGCTATTTTGTTCTACATTTTGCAAGTTGTTAGTCGATGTGCAACAACTTGCTCTAGGTCAGTCGTCCCATTTGGCATGCACTGTGTTTCCTGGAATGTGCAATACAATGAGATACAAGGAATAAACTAGTAAATGGAAGAAAAATAAAAATATTTTTCATTACAATTCAATATTTAGACAGGACTGTGGTCAGCATTAATAGTATGTTAAGCTATTCTTCTATGTGGTAAGCATATTTAGATTTAGTTCTTTGTCACCGTTTCATTTCGGTATGCCTTTTAATGGCTTCAATAGCATGATTGAGTTGACTCAACCTTCAAAAGCACCTTCTTGTGCACCAGATCGATTATACTCAATGTGCTCTTAATTTGGAAGAATACAAATAAATTAAATTATTGCAAACAAAATCTGTTTGCAAATGGGCTCCAGAATATGCCCCTGAAGCTCCAATTTAGCTGATGTACTGGAACTCTTTGAAGTGCTCGGGCCTCTTTTGGAGGCTGGCTGCAGTCCTGCCTGCATTACTATGATTAACCAGCAGACGGAATCCTCTGCCTGCTAAATAATCCGTACAGTTTATAAATGTGCTCTAAAAGATATTACAGTGTGTTTGTATATGGGTGTGGGTTTGTGTGTGTATTAGTTAGTTATACGATTAAACCTTTTCACTCACAAAAATTGACTTAATTTGACGTTCAATAGTGCTTTCAGCGCATGAGATCACGTTACGTTGATCTGGTGTTATTCTCGAGCAATGTAAAGAGATGGGCTTCAGATTTTGCCTGTAAAGTTTCAGCACCTTGGACATGTCACCCAATGTGCTGAAGCTGGTTGAACAGGTGGGATTATGTGTTAGAAAGACAGAGCCCCAGCTACTGTAGAACAGTTTGGCCATCAGCTGGCGACGTCTGCCTGTTAAATAGGTTGACAGAAATTACATTCTTCTGATATACAATTATTTAAACTGTGTAATTACTGTATAGTGGTTTTCCAAAAACCTCTGGGTCCTGCCAATGATTGTATGGAAAACCCCTTGGTAGTGAAGGAGTTAAAGGAGTATAGCAAAGTGGTGTTCTATAAAACCATTAGTTCCTGCCAGTGGTTTTATGGAAAACTCCTCAGTAGTGAAGGGATTACATACTATGTTAGAAGCTGATTTTTGTAAAGATATACAGAAAGTGAAAATGAAGAAAAGCTTCCCACAACACTTAAATACATAAATAGATGCTGGTAGATGTAGTACACTATGAAGGACCATTTCTAGTGTAAATCTAACAGTTGTAGGAGTGTCAACCTCAAATGTAATAATTTGTTTTTGCATTTGTTACGTTTGGATATTTTAAAACCACAAAATACAAAATCTTAAAAAATGCAAGTGGAACTGTAAGAAAAGTCTACATATCATCAGATCTATATTTTTGCCTATACCTGATGATTATTATTACTACTTTGTACAGCTATTGTTTCCTAAAATTTGAATGACCTTGTTACCTAATCTCTCATACACAACACTTTTACAGAGTTTCTCTTACTAGATAAAAGAAATTGGATGATACACAAAGTATCAGTGTCAGTTCTTTGGTAGGCTTTAAATTTCGCTGGAGATTCGAAAAATTGTGATTTAATTCAACACTGAAACACTGGCAGATCATCAAGGGGCAACCACTAATAAACTAACAGCTTGCTTAAGTGAAATAATATCAGTCTATTTGCGTTAATGTTTTAAAGTGATTAACAAAAAGATTGTATGAGCTTTGTGGGGAAAAAGATGGATGCGAGGGAAATTAAGCAAGGAACATATTTTACCTGTATGATGTTATTAGATTTAATTTTTACACATGTGTACCTTGGGGAAATCTCTATGAGAATAACAGGTGTTTGTTATATTATAATTTCTTCAATCAAAACGAAAAAATTAACCTAAGCAGACCCAAATGGCATATCACAGAAATTGACTAGGTTTGTGGATTTAAAATAAAATCCTTATTTAATTTCAGTTGTCCGTATAAGACAAAATAAAGACACACATTTATGTATACAATATGGGTTTGATTGATGATATGACTTCATAGGTACCTGGGAAAACACCAACTATTACGTGGGGTAGCTCACAGTCTTACCACCATGACCAGGGCCGGCCCAAGACAACGTGCTGCCTGGAGCACAAGATGAAATGCTGCCCCCCAAAACAAAAAACCAACGTGATTTGTATGAGCGTATCACAGAGCTAAAAACAGCAATAATACTCACAATAATGTGCGCTGTGTATGCGTGTATTAATATTATTAATAGCCCCCTCTGCGCGCCAATTCATTTTAATAGTCCCTTCTGTACCCCCATTTTAATAGCCCCCTCCGCACACCAATTCATAATAATATCGCCCTCTATGCCCCCAATTCATATTAATAACCACCTCCGCACACCAATACATATGAATTGGGGGTACAGAGGGGACTATTAGAATGAATTGAGTGTACAGAGGGGGCTATTAGTATGAATTGGGGGTACAGAGGGGACTATTAGTATGAATTGAGGGTACAGAGGGGGCTATTAAAATTAATTGGGGTACAGAGGGGGCTTTATGAATTGGGGGTACAGAGCGGGCTATTAGTATGAATTGGGGTACAGAGGGGCTATTAGTATGAATTGGGGGTACAGAGGGGGGCTATTAAAATGAATTGGGGGTACAGAGGGGGCTTGGAGCGGCCGCTCCACACTGCACCATCATCAGGCTGACCCTGACCATGACGTGAGCATTTTCAGGAAAATTATCTGAAATGTTCACCAATTATACATTTCTATGCTCCTGTCACAGCTAGTTTCTTCTGGTATACTTTTTCCACATTACAACATGAAAGAACACGAAGACCACACTGATTATCTTGACCCTCATAATTGTAAAATAAATAATAGGTGACCCTTTGGGTCTCCTAAAGTGCATGATCTAGTTAGTGATAGGATGGGATAAAATTCAAGACAATAGAAGTCTCCATGGAAAGATTCCTATTAAAATGTCTAAACCTCTTTACTACAAAGGACCCGATGCTGCTCCGATATAGAGTGTCCTTGATTTTCAGATCTTATTCTGGAGCAATGCAAAGGAATTTAGTTTATTACCAATGAAATTCCTCTGTAAGAGAATGTGGTTCAAACGTTTTAGCAAATCGGACATGACACCCAAGGTGCCAAAACAGTTTGAACAGCTGTGTCACCATGTCCAAAACATCGATTCCCAGCGGATTCATCATGGTATAACAGCTGCAGTTGTGTTTTGGCCAGCAGATGGCATCATCTGCCTGTCAAGTAGGACTGCTACAGTAAAAAATAAATTTTTAATATTCAATAATTTTTTTTTACTTTATCTAAAAATTATTCTACAAAAAAAAACTGGGTCCTGACAGAGGTTTTAAGAAAATTCATGTAGCAGTGAAGTGGTTAAAGGTTTTGATCCTTTTAAAAAAAACTAAAGCGATCACACACTAATATGCAAAAATCTGACCATTAAATTATTTGGGATTAATAGATAATGCTTGCTGTACTGTCAATGATTTCAATATATTCCAGCCCTCAATGATAGTAGCCCAAGCCAATTTCACTCTCTGTTAACTTTACACTCTGAAAACAATTTGGAATTCTGCCTAATGTCTGTCATAGTACAAAATGATTAAATGTAGCAGTCCATGGCAGAATAAGGCATAGATTTATAGATTAGGTACACCAGTTGAAAAGATATACGTATTGCTTGGCAAGAGTACTTAATAATAATAAAACAAAAGCAGGCACAGGTTCTCAGTGATAAACTACCCTAATAAATTCTTTAAAAGAAATATACAGACAACTGAGTTCTGACCAACAGAACCAATATCTGCTTACAATTGTATACAATCTTACAAGAAAAAGAAAACAACCCAAGCTGCAACTCCTAGAATTTGCTGTATATTCATCACGTCTGCTTATCCTACAATGAAAGGATAACACTACATATATAGCAGGATATAATACATTATACACCCTGGTTTGTACAGAATGCAAACTCCTATTAACATCAGTGTAGTAGTTTACATGTTCATAACATACTGGAATAAAGTATATTGAAATGTAAACACATTTATAGATGATGATATATATATATATATGCTAACAAAGCCTCGAGTCTAAGATCTGAAAACAAACAACCACTTTATTGTATTTAAATCGATAATTTTACATTTCAGTATTCACCGTGTCATGGCATTTTGTTAAGGAAGATGAATTTAATTTTAATAAAATTTAAGATTAGAAGAACAACTTCTTTGTGCATAAATATACCACTATAAATGTAAATAGATGGCAAGAGAATCATGGGAGCTGTCAGCAGCATCTGGGTGTCTGGAGTTTGACAGTAATGATTTAAAGGAACACTCTACACATCCTGACCACTTTACATTTTTTTAAATGGTCAGGATGTGAGGAATGCCCCCATCTCCCCCCTCCCAGCCCCTCAGTTTCTGATAAAAGGCTGGGTGAAGTGGAGGAGTTTCCTCAACTCCACCCAGCGTTCTCTGCAGCCATAAAATTAGAATTTCCAGGCTGCCGGTTACTACTCTGTTACTACTGACATCGACATGCAGGGAGCGTGCCAGCGTCACTATTTCTGAGACCAGTCGCATTAGCGATCGGTCTCAGAGAGGCCACAATGGATCAGAGCTGCGCAGGCGTTTTCCTAACTCTAACTGACCAAGCTAAAATTTAAAAAATAAATCTAAATGTTTGGTGTCTGAAATTTCACAGTCAATTTACCTTTGGGAATTGGAAAGATATTTACAAAAAGTGGACATTTAAAAGTACAAAACACAGGTAAAGATCCCTGCTTAATTTAACACGTAGAACATTTCAAACACAAAGAAAACAAATTAGTATTGATAACCAATTAGAATCAATTACCACTTGAATGGATCGCTCAAATGAATTTGTGATGTATTTACTAACTTAATAAAGTTTGAAATACTGCAGTCTATCCAATACTATCTATAGTATATTATGAAGCCACTTTTCTGACACTAAACATACCAAAATGAGAAATAAAACATCCTTGTATGTTATTGGAATCTTCATTCAAAGAAAACAAACAATAATATATTCAATTCATGCTTTTTTGCTTCCTGTCTGTCAATGTGGATTTACCTTTTTATAGCACCCCTGTTTGTAGCTACTACTGTATAACCAAATGTTAATGTCGAATTCTGCTAATTTCTTCCAAGGCGCTATAACTCAAATAAAAGGGTCGGAAATAGAGTAAACCATACTGAGCTTTTTGACAAAGGCTGTCAGACAAAGTAGTCCCTTAACACCGCAGGCAATTCCGTCCTGGCTGCAGGCACGTCTAAACGCTGCAGAATGACATGGTACGCCCCGTGGCTTTCTGGCAACCCCTACGACCCGCCTCCCTTTCCTGACGCTGATCAACATCATTGGCTGCAGAGAACTGCCTGAATTCAATCAGTCCCACTGCAGCCAATGATGTCAATCAGCCGCAGGGAAGGGAGATTGGCTGTAGAAGTTGCGGACCCCTGGTGATAAAGGGTTAACAGACACAAGGATCATCAGTATATATATTTATATATATAACACAACATAGTCTTGAAGAATAGGAAAAAACTATTAACTGGCAAAAATCCTAAACCTGTCCAATTTATCTTCAAACGCAATTCAACTACAACCATATGTCACCCAATATAATTGAGCTTTCGTTTATTTACTAAAGGATGTTTCCTAAATATAGGACTTTTCAGTAACAAACATGGACAACATTATGGCAAATGAATAAATTAGCTTTTTCTTAATTTATCAGGATTAATCTTAATCTCACATTTAAAAAACAAAATAGAATTTCAATTGACAATCAATGCTGTTTTTCTTCCCTAACATAGAAAGTATGGTGTAAGCCATGCGTGCTCAATCTTGGCCCTCCAGATGTTTTGAAGCTACATCTCTCAAGATAGCAGCCACTCATTAGGTCGACAGTGCCTTGGGGGAAATGTAATTCTAAAACATCTGGAAGGCCAAGCAACCGCTATGGTGGAACTGGTATAGCATCTTTTACATATCTTGTGGAGTGTACAGGATCCATTTCTTTAACTAGTTCAATAAATGAAACACTTATGGACAGTAACTTGCCAATATGCCGCATGAAATTGGTTTTGTCCGAGAATTAAACAGTATAAATTTAGATATAATTTTAGCAGGGAAGGATGGCTTCAAAAATATCTTGAAGCGCAACTCTGAATTGTGACTTCTCTTGAAGATCAGAGGGGAAAAATCAAGAGGCGTTGTATTTTGAATTGGCAGCCATTTTTTTCTGTATATTTGGAAATGATCGCAATAGGTGCATTACGTCTTGCGTGGATTAGGAGTCTTGGAAATGAAGACCTTAAGAAATCTACATGCAGAATAAGTTGATATTTTGAATTTAAGACACCAAAAGCATGATACAATAAAAAGCAAAAGAAACTGACAGAGACTTACTATGGAGAACTGCTTTAATACATAATCACTTGGAGTTAACTGTTCATGATCTTTTCTTTTTCTGTAACATGCTAGTATCTCCTGAAACAGATAATTGAAAAAGCATCCCTGCTACATAGGGTGAAGACAATGGCTTACAGGTCTCATGAGCCACACTAGTGGGGTATATCTTCCATTACGATGACACAATTATTGTAGTGGAAAGGTATTCTTTCTGCATGTGTGACCTCACTGTTTACTTTAAAAATAACAAAACACCAGGGTACTTATTGCAAAGTTGGTGCTAATTTAACCAGAGCGGTTCTAAACTTACCAGAGCCATTATAGTCTATGGGGTTGTTAAGTTTACAACAGCTCTGGTTAAGTTAGCACCAGCTTTGGAATATTGCCCTCTTTCTACAGGCCAAGCGGAGAAACAAGCACACAAAATAAAACATACAATAAATAAAACCATTCCTCCTTCGACTTAAGCAAGTAGCAGGGGTTTTGCTTATTGCTGAATTCACAAGGGTATTCACGTCCACACGCGCACACAGTAACACACATTTACGTGAACCAGTACAAAGACAAAACACACGCAAAACAGGGCAAATGCAAAGAAACAGTAGGTAGGATATTTAAAAAAAAAAAAAAAGCCTGTTCGGTTTGACAAGTTGATAAGCATCGGTATGGAATGCTGGTTTTAAATGTTTCCAATATTTTTAAACTTTATCTTTCTCGGTAAAAATACATTCAACAGGAAAAAAACTCATAAAAATGTGTGTGTATATGTGTATGTATATATAGAAATACATATATTCGTACACAGGTGTATGTGTCTATACATGTATTTGAATATACATTTATATACATATATGCACACAAACAAATATATATGTAGATATAGATATACAGCTATATCTATACACACATAAATAATTAACACTCATAAATTCGTCAATGTTTTTCAGCATAATATACATTTACATAAATATTCCTATAATGCTAAAGGTCAAAGACATACTTTCTCTCTGACTCTCTTACTTTTTATTTTTGCTTAGTTATGATTTTTAATTTTAAACTCAGCTCTGAACAAAAAAAAGTGCTTTTAATACTACAAAATGAAGCATCTCCCTACCAGGTGTTTTCTAATATGCGCAACCAGTAAATAAACAACATCAACCTGAAGAACAATAATGAGCATCAACAGAAACAATATCAACGAAGGAACAAACGACATAGCAAAAGTATACTTTTCCAGCAGGCTACTCCCCCCTCCCACCCCCCAATTTAATTTTTCTGTAAAATAAGGTCAGCTACTCAATGACTTGCATGTGTTGTCAGCGTAGATTACTGTTCCATTTCTAGGTAGCGCAATATTCAATGTAGCAAAAAGATCACACACACACACCACCAAATAATAATAAAAAATAATAATAAATTCTCAACACCCCATTAAAAATGCTTTAAATAGCTTGGTGATGATCTTAACCTTTTGAATAGCTTGGTGATGATCTTAACCTTTTTCTACTTTAAAAACTGCTGTTTGGAAAAAAATTATTAAAATCCAGTGCTCAGATATAGATATATATTTTTTATATATGAAAACCTAATAAGCCCTCTTATTTTTTTTTTGCCCGAGTCCAACAAGGACTGGCAAATCAGCTGAAAGAAATAATAATACAAAATATTGAAGGAAAAAAGCAGCACATTGTATATTATTTTCAAAACCTTAACCGTCATTTCTGCCATAGCTTTACATCAGTTGTTGATGTTAATGGTAACGTTTGCATTGTAAATTTAAAGAGCCTGATGTGGAAATTAAGAATTGCAGCTTAGACATGGCTGTGGTTTTGTGTTATAGCTTGTTTGCTATTCAATAATCTCTTACACCAGATGACTGATCAAAGAGTTTCTTCTATTTTTCTTTTTTTAATTTTCAGTTTTGACTTGTCGCAACATAATCAGGACTTAAGATGCAGGAGAAACCAATGTCTTTAATTCTGGGGCAATAATTCTACTTTCACCAGCAGCGGATTATATTTTCGCCTTGGTAACCACTCGTGACAGCGCTTTTTGCCCACTCAACCTTTCTGCTTTCCATTGGAGTTGACTCCTTTATGCTCTCATGTCCTCTCCTTTGTCGATTCTCCAAAACACCCTCCCTCACCATAAAAAAAATATATAAAAAAATCAAAACAAAAAAAAAATTCTACAATTATGTTACAAGCAGATATGCATGAGCCAGTTCTCCAAACTTTGGTTCTAAGAAAACACTTGGTCAGTTGTTACAAAGGGAAAGCGGGAATGTTTGTTTTGGCACATTGCGTGAGACAGAGTCCGTCTCGATAAAGGTCTCTGCTGTACATGTCACACATCCATTACAATCCAATAAGCAAGTGCACGGTTCTAGTTTTTTAATATATTTATATATATATATGTAGCAGGTTTTAGTCTTTTGTAGCATCCTGTCTCGTCATTTTTTGTTGATTTTCTTTTTGTCTTCGTGTAAAGGGAAACCCTTGTTGAAGATGCCTAGAGCGCTCCTCACACAGTTTGATAGAAATTATCTGCCTGCAGGTTGTTCTGTTTTTGCATACTGTAGAAACCACTGTATCTCGAGTCTGGGTCTGCCATCCTCAGCATCCGTTGGGAGCTGTCTACTTGAACCATTGTTCCCTTCTTGCAGTCCACATACACTAAGCGGTTGTTCAGGCACGTAGGCTGTTTAAAGCAAAAACAAAGGAAATCACAAAGTGCAATTAAATCAGCCATTCTACAATTCCTCATTTTCTGAGAATCCTCAAAGCCCCCTGTTTTTGAGTTCTTTTTATTGTACTTACTACAATGTTTTTATTTGCGTGAATTTACAAAGTACCCCTTTGTGTTAGCCTCGCACTAATGGTTACTAGAATGCTATATGGGATATAATGTTTTCTTTCAAGTAACTCTTCTCCGTCCCATAACTTAACATAGGGCACTATTATATTCTGCCTGATAATACGGGGAAGGTAATGTGCAATAGCTGCACCTGCAGGTTTCCGCTTAGCGCCCCCGTTTTAGCTCCATATTACGAGGCAGGCGCCGATTCAGCAGCCTGTCCTGTAATGCAGCGCTACCCTCCTGGATACTTGCAGCAGGGGTAATGCACCGTCATGAGTCTCACCTCCTGGAGTCCATAGGACTCCATGGAAGATTATGCTGCCAGGCACAGAGCCTGCACAATCTTGCAAGATCCTACAGGTCCGTCCACAGAGTGATCGCGAAGGGAGACTGGGGACTTTTTTCCCCAGTCTCACTCTGCTCCCGCTGCCCAGAAGCACTGGACATGGCCACTGTTCTCGCCGTGGAACGAGAGGTGATTATCTGATTTTTGGGGGGTTTTCAGTTAACCACGGCAGTACGTTACTTCGCATTAGGACTTTGCACTCCCCATGTTAAGCATAGGGAGCGCAAAGTACAGTAAGCTCGTGCTAGAAAGCACAATTTCTGATGCGCCAATGTTTTTTTAACCCGTTAGCATGCAAATTGTAATATGGGCAGGCCACGCTAGGGCTACTTAACCTAACGGTCACATAGCTGAGTACTAACGTTAGCGTTAAAATCGTTGCATTGCCCAAAAAAGGGTGCGAGCAGTATTCCAGAACTTACACAGGAGAAATAAATGAACACAAGAGTCCATGACAGATTTGTAAAATAATGTCTCTGGTTAGTTAAAGGAATACCATACGATTAAAAGAGAAGAGGCTAGGAAACAGAGAGGTTAAACATTAACCCCCACTGAACCTCCTCTTCACTTCCCCTCCCATTTTAACCCTTTAATTTCCTTTAAAAGGTCACCTGAATCCTTCACTGGTCTACCTCAGATTTATGCAAGATATGACAAACTCAGCAGGTCATTGACGTCAGGGGAATGGAGCATTCCAGCCAATCCAGTGGCTCTTAAAGCAGGAAGGCTTTGATATTAATGGATAAGGCTATTTCCCACAGGTCTCCAAGCTCTGAAGCACCGAGTTCTCCCTGAGCCGAGGGCCTAGACAGGACTAACCTCCTGCATTTGGATTGAAGAATTAACCCTTTGGTCCTTCTTCAGATGAGGAAGAGGAAGCAGGGAGCTCACAGCAGTGTGACCACTCAGATAAGATTGAGTGATTACACTGTGTACAGTGTCCCTTGACCTTATCTTTGGCCTATTCTGGATTGTTCTCCTCCAACAGAGAGTCAATAGTAATAAACCTCATAGATCTGTAGTAGTGTATGTTATTAGAGTTAGTTATAGCTATATAATAGGATTTATTCGGAGTTGGCCATAGTGAATTCCAAGTATGGAGAATATTGAAAACAATCTGCTCCAGATTATATTCCTTAAATTTATTCTCTTAATTTGACGTTTAGTTATCAATTCCAGTACACATAGCTATTTTTCTTCATATGACATTTTCATTAAAAGTCTTGAGAGGGGAAAAGAAGCAAAGAGTAATTATTGAGCTGTGAATGGGTTAAGCACAAAAGAAAAAAAGAACATTCCCTTGAAACACCTAACTCTTCCGGTCCCCTATGGAATGTTCTGAATGTGACAGTGTGAGCAGACATGCAAAGCAAGAAGCAATATTGCCTTGGGCAGGGATTCAAATATTCACTGTATTAGATTTCTACTCTGGTGCACTAAACTACTTTTCTATCATGCAAGATAGTTAAAGGCGAATACTCAGCAAGTAGTCAAGGTATCAATCCAATTTGTGGGGAAATAATACATATATTCTTATATTATATGTAAATAAAATCAATAAATATATGTATGTGTATACAAGCACATTTTCATATTAAGTAGCAGATAGTCTGTAAATGACCCCACAATAAAAATCACAAGAGCTGTGGGCATAATGGGCGCTATTTCCGCTAGTTGGTAGAGAAGTAATCCCGGTTAATCTTTCTGCCAGTTATGTCAAGCAAGTTGTCATTGAACAAACATAAAATCAATTACATACAAGTGGAATGTGTGAACTGTGTCTAGCAAAATTGGTTTCATCAAGATAACATCAACCAGCTTGTCCACAGTGATTAGATGGCTTGAAAAGCTATATCCCCACCCAGACAGAGTAATCCTGCATTGTGCAAGGTTGGCCCATAGACAGAAACATCAGAACTCAAACTATATTTTTTTCATTATGTAGAGAAATACCGGTTTCTGGATAAAGTGTTTGTGTAGGCTGGACATAGAGGTGGTAGCATAGTGTCAGGAATCTTTCTTCACCATGTCCAGCCTACATTAAGAGCGAGAAGAATTAATTCTTTCCAGGAAATTAAGCAATATACCATTTCACATTATTCATATTGAACAATTCTACATTATGTGCTCATACCTTGGTTGGAGTCCTATAGCAGGGCACTGGTATCCACTGCTTTTTCTGATTTATAAGAACAAGGACTAGGATGATGACTAAAGCCGCCATTATTGGAATGGCCACCCATGCAATTGAGTGAAGAGAGTCATCTTCGCTTGGCCTTGGCCTGTCTCCTTCTCTGTAGTTCACTTTAAGGTGACCCATATCTGAAAGAGTAAAAATATACATTAGCCCTCTAGTGGATGCCAACTGGAAATTGCAGCGTTTCTCAGCAAAGGGAAATAAGAAAAACAAAAATCTAATTTTACATGTAACCATACACTGTGGGTTAATGTGGTAACATATCAGACCTTTCAAAGACAAAGATTCTTTGAAAGATTACTATTGCCTCACCGTCGTAATGTGTGTTGACAAACAAAACAAATCCATGTAGATTTCTATAAGAAATCCTCTTCTTGATAATCTCTGGTTGGCAAAATCCAAAGCATTTGTAACATTAAATTATTAATTTATAACAGAAATTCTCTGGATTTATTTGATTTTCAAGATCAGTAACCTAAAAATTATGTGCTAATCAAATAGTGACTGATAGATGAGATTTTCCTGTATGACAGCTATGCACAAAAACACCACAACTACAGGTCAACAAAGGTGTGTGGATTTTTAATTCTTAACTACTTGCACATTACACATCTACTTATTGTAACTTTATGTCTCTTATGCCACAAAAAACCTTGATAATTAAATAGTTAGCTGGCATTACCTTATGTATATAGAATCGAAGAAGACAGCTCTTTACTTAACTAGCCTTAAAGTATTATTTGCAATTGTTGTATTTTAACTTTAAGCGAAAGGTAGACAATATTTTACACATCGCACCAATCTGCACCATCCATATATAGGCACGAACAGCAACATATGGTAATGAAAGGGAGAATGCATTCCAATAAGAATGAACACTTGTATGAGGCATAGATCTTCTACTGCATATCTAAGACTCTGGAATGCTTGCAATGCAATTCATCATCTCTTTAAGGTTGTTTTTTTCTACACAACTCCCTATAGTTCCATGTGTCTCATGCTTTCATAAAAGATAACTTACATTGTAGCATTCATTTACATTTCACATGGATCTGGAAAAGAACAAATATGGTACTTGCCTCTGTGGTGATGAATGATGTCATTCTCACTTGGTGTAGGCCAGTGTGGCGGATCTAGTTCGATCTTTCCTCTGTGATTTGTCTTCTCAATAGGGATGTTAGTAGGCTCTGGAATATACATCTCTGAGAAAAAAGAAAGTAAAGAGTCTCCAGAACTTCACTGGAAAGCATTCTAATACAAAGCAAAAAACCCACCACAAAACCCCCCAAAAAACACAACTGAATTTTGGAAGAAACTTGAAACTGAGTAACTAGGTGATCACATCTAGAATAATAAACTTTTTGGCTGAGACACTGTAAGAGTTGCACACATTCAAACAAGAATGTCAAACTCTGAAACATGAATATAAGGCAATCAAGCTCTTTTCATTAATATACTAAATCAATCCATCATAAGGGATTCTTCATATAGTTGATATCTCTGAAATAAAACCTTTTGTTTGCCCCAGATAATCCCGGAAAAGAAGTGTATCTTTTGCTAAAGTGTGAACCTTTAAAAAGGTCTCCAGATCTTGATGATATTAGTATGCACAAAAAGGATTCAGAAGAGCCAGGATATTACCTGGACACATAGGACAGCAGCTTCCTTCAACATTCATTGGCTCCACACAGGGCAGGGGAGGACAGCTGACTGTAGAGCAGAGGGTTTGGCCTTGCAGACAGTAACAGTGTGTGCAGCTGTCGATGTCCCATCTCTCTTCATCTGCATATGTCTTTCCATTGAAATGGCAAACCACTTTCTTTGGTATTGTATCTTCTGTAAGGAGCAAAGACAGAAGTCATATTCTCGTTAGAATGTGGACCATAGCAACATTCCTTTATGGTGGATCTCTCTAAATATATCCCAATAATACTCAGACTGTTGAGGTCACAGGAAAAGGGACATTGAGTCTACTTATGAGCACCATGTCTCTCTTAAGTGCTAAAGCTCTAACAACCTTTGGGACCAGCACAAAATGAAAAACGACATCATTATTAGGAAGGGGAAAAAAGGAAAACCAGGAAAATAAAAAATTATTTAATAAAGACAAAGATTAGGTTTCCTGGAACATTATTACTACATAATACCCAAGTTCATAAAATCCTGTTACATAAAAGCCTCCTTGATAGATCATTCGATAATCCAAAAACCGGTTGTAAAATTGGGAGGAGCTATTAAGGCAGTGGCTGAACCCAATATGTCTATTAGCTCCCGCCGTAAGCTTAACAGTTTAGTTGTGATCTAGCCCCATACTTAAAACAGAGATTCGGATGCTTTGGCACGTTACTGTAAATTAACATATAATTAATTATACTTTGTAGTGAAGCTGTTAATTTGCACCGAGAAGGAGATGAATGAGCAATTTCAAAATAGCTGTTTCTTTGGAGACCGTATTTAAAAACGGAAAAAGAAAAAATACCAGCTCTCAAAAAGCTGGTGCAAAAGGACTTCAGTCTAAAGGGATTGAAAAGTCCCATACTTACCCGAGATCCCATGGTGCAGAGGGCAGCGTGATTCGTTGCTTCCTTTGGCTGTAGCAGTGAAAGCCTGGAAACAAATAGTTCCCTGGGTTGTTCCGTGGCTCCAACATGTCCCTGTTCCTAGCTAGTTGAGGCAGGATCGCGTTTGGTTTCATGGAGTCCTACGGACTCCAGGAGCTGATATCAGTGGTGGAGAACGCTGCCGCTACAGTTATCTGTCAGCGGCTGGAGAATATTCCGGCTCGAGCAGCCGATACAGCGACTCAGCCAAGTTAGAGCTGATAATGGCGAGCCACGAATGGAAAAAGGCTTGCACAGCTTTTTCGTCTGCTGCTCCCCATAAATAGGTCAGTGGTGATTTGGCCCTATATTTTTTATTTTCCACAAAGGATTTTTGGTAGAACTCTTTAGTGCCAAGAATGGAGTATGCAGGAGTTTACAGGTAAAAGGTTTTATACATATATTATTCTAAAAATTACATGTAGGGTTCAAAAACCTTATACTGCAGTAAGGTTTCATTAAGCTTTATGGTATTAGCTATCTGTACTAAAATTGAGAATGACTAAACAACCACTTTTTTACTGGCATCTGCCTCAATAATCTCATAGTCCAATGTATTTGCAATCGTTGCACAAATCACTACAAATGTAATGTGCAACAGGTTATCATACTCCAGCATTAACCTTATTAAACTCTATAAATATTTATACACACATAAAATTGTAATATAGAGCTAATTATAATTGAAATTACATATAGCAGCCCTTTATATTGTTACATGGTGCAGTGGAAAACAAATGCAGAATGATACAACCATATACTGTGCACATCAAAGGATTTCAAGTAGTTTATTAACCCTAATTATAGTGTCACTCAACTTCTAAGACCCTCTCGCGTGCCAAATGTTTGTTGGGTAATTGTTTTTGACGTAAGAAATCATAAACATAACTGTTGGAACAGCATAATAAATAGGGACTGAGAATCATATTGCACGCTCCAGAGGATGCAGCGTTAAATTTAAGAGAGGTGGAATTAGCAGTTAATTCTTATTGATGTTTGAAAGCAGATGAAACACCGACATTCAGAAACCAGACAGCCCGGTTCTCTTGATCCAGGGATATAAATTAATGAAAACCCAAGCCTTATGGTACTGTGAACCAGCTTGTAAACAACAGGAGAAAAAAAATAATCTTAATTGTCCCTTGAAGAATATATACTTACTTTTAGAGGATAACAACAAAATGCATTAATTTGATGGTACCTTCACACAACCAGGTGAGCAGCCAAAAATATTAAAACCAAGATCGAGCAAAGTGACAATCTATTTGAATGTAATTAGGAAAAGTATATATATATATATATATATATATAGTATGTATGTAAGACAGCTGCATTTTAACTCCTTAAAGTAGCCCAGGGTTTATAATAATGTACCAGCCCAGGGCCATATTCCAGGGCTGTTAACCTTAATGAGGGAGGTGTTAAGAATAACGTTTATATTACGGGCATCATATTATAAGCCAGGCTGCAATTCCTGTATTTTGTAATTTAATGGGATCCAGTGAGTAATTATTAATTCCTCATTTTTCAATTGCATGGCCAACACCCCCCCCCCCCAAGAACTTACCAGGTCCCAAAATCTGGTGTTAACCTCCCTGGCGGACTATTTCTTCAGTAAATTCTGTGCTGAAACCGGTCTAATTTTTCTTTATTATCATCATGATGTACCGCTGTATCTCTTCATACAGTGAAGGACAAGAAAAACAAACGGTTCACTAGGGTCATTCTGCTGGCCCTGTGCGATCCCACAAGATTCTATACATTGATCTCGCACAGGACTGCCAGTATTCATTAGCAGCTCCCTAAAACTAAGACCTGATGTGCTAATGTAATGCTTAACTTGTAACTGAACTTGGGGAGTTCATAGATGACAACACCTTGGTCTTAGTGTCTTGCTGTTATACAGTAATGGGAGCTGAGTCTAAGTAAGTGATATCTTTGGGTACCTGAAATTCAAGACAGAAACTTAATTTATTGACCTTTCCTTGAATGACAACAGAAAAAATGTATTATTTTGTGTACATAATTATCATTATTTTTATATTTTATATATATATGTGTAAATTCGATAGTCCAGATGCCAAAATCACAAGTATAGCAGTACGTAGTGATATTTTTATTGGACTAACGTTACATTTAAAAGACAAGCTTTCATGAGTATTCCTCTCTTCCTCAAGTCTGGATGCTTACTGATCAGTTCCTAGAATTGAATATTAGGACATTAAGGGTCACATGGGTGGGGTATTAGATGTCGTAAAAAGTGAGAGTCAAATGGTATGTTCAAAATGGGAAAATAAACGCATGAGGGATCGTGGGCGCATAATAAAACAACAGAGATAAGATCATACAACCTAGAATGAAAAAAAGGAGAAAAAGGGAAAAAAAAAAAAACCACAAAACCGTGAAGGCTTAAAGAGACATGGGAAAAAAAATTCTGACTGATGTTTTGTTTTTTCTTGGTTTCCTTTTTTTTTTCAGGTCTCTTTCAGCCTTCACTGTTTTGTGTTTTTGTTTTTCCTTTTTTCATTCTAGGTTGTAGGATCTCATCTCTGTTGTTTTATTATGGGCCCAAGAACCCTCATGCGTTTATTTTCCCATTTTGAACATAGCATTTGACTCTCACTTTTTACGACATCTAATACCCCCACCCATGTGACCCTTAATGTCCTAATGTTCAATTCTAGGAACTGATCAGTAAGCATCCAGACCTGAGGAAGAGAGGAATACTCACAAAAGCTTGTCTTTTAAATGTAAGGTTAGTCCAATAAAAAAGGTATCACTACGTAGTGATATATATATATATATATATATATATGAGTATATATACTGTAAATATTGTTAGCTATATCTATTTATATATTGATAAGTATATCAAGTCTAATGAAAATGTTGTAAATATATATATAAGATTATAATTAACATATATACTACTGCTACAATTAATACATTAAAAGCAGGGAACAAATGTATATTTCAAGTCTCACAGTTAGCCATCTACTGCCGTATAAAGTAGGGCGCAAGATAGTTAAGGCGCTTACAATACTCAATCTGGCAAAATCAATCCTAAATGATTAAACGGATAAATAACAAGACAGGGGGGATAAAGCAGAAAGATGGGGTACTCATATTTTATACACAAGACGATTTGTTGTGCAAGTGAAAAAGACCCAGATGGCTTATTAAGCTTGTGAACAGATTACCTGCCAACAAGCAGATCTGTTCTGTAGGATTCTGGCGGCCTTTAAAAAGTCAGTCTAGGGATGTTTTTTGAGATATCAAAAGATTAAATATTCATATTTTAAAATATAGATTTGGAAAAACTTAAACATAAGTAAGCAGCCTCCTGCCTTTACATTTCAGAACTGCTGTCAGCAATGCATTACCCAAACCTTGGACTTGAAATGTTTCATGTTGGAAGACGAGCGAATTTGGTCCGATAGACTCTGTTGATTTGTAAAGTCAAAAGTGGAAAAGTATTGAAACCTCTTTCCTACATACAAGCAACACTGCTAAATAGCAGAAATTTTAATTTGTATATAGTTACATTAATCCTGTTTCCCTCGGCGTGTTGAACACATCACTGTCAACCAATTACAAGAAGGGAGGATTTGTACAGGTTATGGACGCCTGCCATGAGATAAGAATATCTTTCCTCCATTATGCTTCTGCAGAATGTCAGGAGGTGAGGGAGCCAAGGAGTCAGCAATCTTTCCCAGGAGAAGGATCTGATAATATTTCTGACAGCATTCGAACAGGATGTGAAGGAAGTTATTATAAATTGTGATCATTGCAATCCCTTTGGATAGATTCCATGAGCTCACCCAGCCAGCTTTCCACGAGGATTGCTCCATTTCAGAACATTGTATTACGCCCTCTCCTTAAAAATGATCCCTTTAGCATTTTTAGTGAATTAGAAAAAGCATCAAAAATCACATGAATAACTTCAGAAAATGAAAAATTGCCAACTCAGTATTCAGACAGAAAGAGGGGGGGGGGAGAACCCCTGATGTACATTAGAAAGGCATTGCTACAAGCCCTTTGTCAGCTTACTATTTCAAACGAAATGAACAGAAGGTGTAAAATCTCTCATGTTGGTCTGAACGCTTAAAGTGATACGACCAGGCATGTTAGTTTACCTTAAAAGTTTGCCCGACCAGTTTTCCTTTCAAAACCACTAAAGTTGGGGGTCAGACGAGTGCACTAGGTACTACTGTACTGACGTGACGCTTCAACAGGGCCAGTCACACGCTGTAGCACCAGCACGAATTACACGCATTACAAGCATCCATGCAGAAAGCCTCTCAACCAAAACGCTAGACGCACGTTGACGAGGCTGCAAAACGCGATCCTCCATAGGGGTAAATCGAACCTTGCAGCGCTGAGCACACTAACTGCACTCAGCAAGGTGGCCAGATGGGCGTCAGAGTAGAAGGACGTCCACTCTCTCGGACGTTCCTTCCGCTCTCAAAGACGCTCCCCTGACCCCAGCCTAAGTGCTTTCTTTTGGAGTTGTTTGGTTTTGCTTTATTAACATTTTCTTTGAAAATATCTAATGAAAACCATTACAATAGCATTTAACATTGACTAACAACTTTAAAGATGGAGAAAAAAGTCAAATACACTTGACGTTCAATCATAAAGCATTAAGAATTTTTAACGAGGAGCTTTTTAAGAGATGCTCAAGAGAAGCAAAGGTTTGCATGTTTCATGAGGTTAATTATCATTAGTAGCAATATTACCCCATTAGACAACCAGTTCCACAATGTAATGTAGAAACTAAATGGCTTAGCACAACGAGCCCAACTACCAACAATAACAGTGTAACTTCACACACGACACGCTCACATCAATATGAGGCAAACCTTCATTCTGCAGTTTGTTTAAATCCATGCATAAACACCATTTACTGACAGCTTTTCTTCTAGCCAACCTGAAATCGCTTATTTCTGTAGCTACTAATGTAATGTTGTGCTTGTTCTCCCCTGTGATAATCGGTTTTCCCTTTCATAGGCATAATGTAAAAAGCACATTCATAATAAAAAGAAACCTGTATTATTTTTTCTCTTTCTCATACACTGTATAATTGCACCAACTAAACGGATGAGATCCTAAAAACTTTATCTGTTCAACTGTGTTAACATTGCTCAATACACTGTAATAATACTGATGCAGATATCACGTCTCTGATGCGTGATAATCCATGTGCACCTGTCAGGTGATACATGCACCAACCATGTAAATGGCCACTACAGCAAAAGACATGTGTTGCGGGCAATGTGTAATTATAACTACACATAGGGACGCGGTGTTGTTTTTTATTACACATAAAAGTAGTTATATATATGTATGGATTTTCCATTCTAAAAGTATCAGAATAGCTCTCTCTCGCTCTCTGCATGCTTGAGAACATTTGTAAAGCTGCAGTGTTTCTGCTGGATTATGACAGCTTATTAATGGAGCTACAAGCCTGATAACAAAGATTTGCTCTTGCTCGTTTTTGTACATAGTGTTACTAGTACTTTTCATGAATTAAGCTTTTTGCAGTCCAGTTAAGCCAGCTTTGTTGAAAACTGCATAAATGAATCAAGTTCATTCATGGAAACCATGAATTTAGCGTCTTGGCGTCATCAAGCTCCACTTACAGCATTGTCTAATTAAAAAGCTATCTGCAGGCTTTCCAAGGAACTCTATTGAAACTTTAAATAGACCAGGCTCTGTGGTTGAAACATTGTTCACTTGCACTTAAAAATAAAATTCCATGGCTGGCAGAGCTCGTAGTGGGTGACCTTCTATAATAATTTTATCGAAGACTTGTAAGAAGGGAGTAGGTCCGGCATTACCACCGTGAGAAGGTGCAGAGTATGTTTAAGCTTAGGAATGTCCAAACGATTGGTTGCAATTGGCAAATATAAATATTGTTCGGGCATAGATATACCACACTCTCGGCCAACATGTAGGGAGCTGCAGTCAGTGGTTGCATCTTGGTGAGGTCCCAGCAGCATTAACCATGTGGAAGATGTGCCAAAGCAGCCAATGAATGGGAAAGATTCAGTCAATAGCTCATAAAAAAGGGGTAGCTAGTGTCATGGGAGGGTATGGTAAGCAAGCAAAGAGTTTGAGTTATCAGTAGGGAAAGTGAAATGAGTGGAAGCTACTGGGAAAGGAATAGGATGAAGTGGTGATATTGGCATTGCAAGTGGAAGGAGGGTGCCTGGCTTGGGAAGTGGAAAAAGCTGGGGGCTACTGTCATGGCAAGTGGAAGGAAAGGAGGCTACGGTCATTGGAAACGGAAGGAGTGGGCTGCTGGAATGGAAAATAGAATGAGCATTAGCTTTCAGCATGGGGGGGCCCAGTTGGAGGCTTTTGGCATGAGTGTGGGAAGACTAGGAGAGCAACCTGATTGTAATCACAAAGTTGTATTTGTCATCATTGGCATAGAGAAACCTCATAACAGACATCGTGCAATTTTGCATAGTGCAATTACTCGAGTCGACAGTGACGAGTACAACTTTGTTATTACAGCCAATTTGCGCATGTCAACTCATACTTTGTGCTTACTGAATAGAAAGCGTTGATTTGCCATATACATACCACCTCTACATTTAAGGTAACATTGATATCTCAAGATACATATTCACTTTCAAACAAAACTGTGATTTTAAGTTTAACATGAATTTGAGTTTGCCAGTAAGTTTTGGGCCTATTGACTTCAAAATTGAAATGTCAAGCCCTTACATTTTATAGTGCTATAGCAGTTGCTACAAGACTTGCAATTGAAATAACAAAAATCACTAGGAAAATGTTACATATTAATTCTAAATAAAGAATACACATATTGAAACTGGCACCTTAGGAAAAATACAGAATTATCTTCTATATGGCTTTCTGAGACATTACTTCTTATTCCCTTTTGTCTTTTTGGAAATATGGGAGAATCAGTTGCAGTTCTAATTGTGAATTGAAGAATTCAGAAAATGCTTCAATCAGGCTTAAAACAGAACCCGACACGTCTTTCAAATATATTTTATCAATAGACATTCAAACAAGGATATCTTGCAAAATATATAAGGGTATATGTCATTTTGCACAGATGCTTAGAACACATTATTATTCCAGCACAATTGGAAAACAAAAGCCACTAGATGGTGCTAAAGTTATTAGCAATAACTACAGTTTGATTTCTGAATTACACACAATAAATAGTTTAGACAAAGAAACAGAAATATCCACAAATTCTTGACTCACTCATGCACTGTAGGATTTATTTAAAAAAATATATTAAAATGTAACTTACTATTTAAGATTTTATTTATAATAACATTAACCTTTTAATAGCATGGATTTATGTTTACCAGATATTAGCGTACCATTTATTTGAAATGTGGTATGCACATCTAGAATGTAAATTCAAATATTTGGAGAGCAGACTGACGTTCAGCGAGACACTAATAAAAATGTAATGTAATTCTGCATAATTTTGGTTTTAAGCGTAATCAGTAACCTTTTACAACAATTGTTGATGTTAAAATGATTCCATTCTATCCCTTAACTTACAATATGTTAGGTAAGCTGAGGAGCAGATAAACCACAAGATTCTTTTCTTTCAGGAATAAGATTCTTTTCTTTCAGGAATCGTACCAGAGGATTGGAGAAAAGCGGACGTAGTCCCTATATTTAAGAAAGGTTTAAAATTTGTGCCTGGGAATTATAGACCTGTGAGCTTAACATCTGTGGCTGGGAAAGTATTTGAGGGGTTACTAAGGGATAATATTCAGGAATTTATTGGGAGGTATAATGTAATTGGCAAAAATCAGCATGGTTTCATGAAACACAGATCATGTCAGACTAACCTAATTGCGTTCTATGAGGAAGTAAGTAGAAGTATAGATCAGGGGGTCGAAGTGGATGTGATTTACTTAGATTTTGCCAAAGCTTTCAACACAGTTCCACACAAAAGGTTACTATTTAAATTAAGAAAAATTGGTCTAGATTAAAATACTTGTTCTTGGATAGAAAACTGGCTAAAAGATAGGGTACAGAGAGTGGTCATAAATGGTACATTTTCAAGATGGACACCAGTGATAAGCGGTGTCCCTCAGGGGTCTGTTATAGGACCAATACTATTCAATTTATAAATGACCTTGAGATAGGCATTGAAAGCCATGTATCAGTGTTTGCAGATGACACAAAACTAGGAAAAGTAATACAATGTGAGAAGGATGTTGCTTCGCTGCAGAGGGATTTAGATAAATTGGGGGACTGGGCACTTAAATGGCAGATGAAATTTAATCTAGATAAATGCAAAGTTATGCACTTTGGAGTGAAGAACACACAAGCAACTTATACTCTAAATGGTACGGAATTAGGGAAATCCAAGCAGGAGAAGGATTTGGGAATAATCATAGACTTCAAACTAAGTAACAATGTGCAATGTCAAACAGCAGCCGCCAAGGCCAGCAAAGTATTGGCATGCATTAAAAGGGGAGTTCACTCTCGAGATCAAAACATAATTTTGCCTCTGTATAAAATCAATGGTCAGACCGCACCTTGAATATGCCGTGCAATTTTGGGCACCTGTCTTAAAAAAAGATATTACAGCGCTAGAAAAAGTGCAGAGACGGGGAACTAAATTAATAAGGGGAATGGAAGGGTTAAGTTATGAGGAAAGATTAACAAGCTTAAACCTGTTTAGTTTAGAGAAACGGCGCCTTAAAGGGGATCTGATAACCTTATATAAATATATACTGGGCCATTATCAACCATTGTCTGATAACCTATTCATTAACAGGTCTATACATAGGACAAGGGGTCACCAATTTAGACTGGAAGAAAAAAATTCAGCCTAAAGCATAGGAAGGGTTATTTTACGGTGAGAACAATAAAGCTGTGGAATTCTCTGCCTGTTGAGGTGGTTGGGTCGGAGACTGTACAGACTTTTAAAAAGCGACTGGATGACTTCCTGCAGACACCTAATATTAAGGGTTATAATATTTAATATGTAGGTAAAAGCTTCTTGATCCAAGGAGAAATCTGACTGCCATTCTGGGGTCAAGAAGGAATTTTTTCCCAGTATGTTGCATATTGGCAAGCATTTCAGACTGGGTTTTTTTGCCTTCTTTTGGATCAACAGCAGTAGGTGATGTGGGAGAGGCTGAACCCGATGGACGCATGTCTTTTTTTCAGACTATGTAACTATCATAAATATGGCAAGTGAGAAAACGATACTTTAACCTCCCTGGCGGTGTTCCCGAGTGTGTCTCGGGGTTAAATTTCACTGCTGAGAGTGGTAACCCCGAGACACACTCGGGCTGTATACATCACCTCTCCGTGCGCTCCCTCGCGGATCTCTGCAGCCTCCCCCCGGCGATCGCAGCGTTTTACTTCCTGAATTCCTTCTGGAGAGGAGGAAACCAGGAAGTAATGAGGTCGCGGTCGCCAGAGGAGGCGACTGGGGACTTTGAGGGAGCGCAGGGAGAGGTGATGTATCCAGCGGCATCTCGAGTGTTGCTCGGTGTTACCGCTTCCATCATAGGAATTTAACCCAGAGCCACACTCGGGATGCCACTGGGGGAGGCAAAGAAAAAAAAACTGACCGCTTTCAGCAAAGAATTTTCACAATAAATAGACCGCCAGGGAGGTTAATAAGACCATATAACCATTGGTGGACCATCTTTCTATGTTGCCAGTAATAGCTAACTGGTAACGGAAAAAAATTGTCATGAGCGGAATTTCTCTTACAGGTCACTGTATTAGTGGCTCGGAATGGAATAATCTAGCAAATCACCATTCAAGTCAAGCGTGACCCCTGCTACGCACGATGACGCCAGTCATCAGGGTGAGTTCCCGGAGGTTTGGCCGACATCCAAGATGTCGGCCAGCTCCGGGAAAGAATCGCGAACCGACGCTTTTCAGCGCCGATTCGCGATCCAGCTCCCCAGGGGTTAATGCCAGGCACCATTTGGAAGGGCAGGCTGTGCCCGTCCAAATGATGCCTGGGTTAACCCCCGCAGAGCCGCCGATCGGGAGGGAGAGAGGTCCGAAGGACCTCCCCCCCTCCCTTTCAGGCGCCTCCTCCGCACATGCGGGGGGGGGCGCCTGAATTAGGTGTCATCGCGCTGCCGCGATGACACCTAATACCAGTGGCTGCGGTTCCGGATGCGCGGCTGACATCGAGGATGTCAGCCCGCACCGGAGGGGCCAGCGATCGGCCGGAACCCGGCTGAACGCTGACCCCAATGGGAGGACGCGCTCAGCGCGTCCTCCGCATACCAGCGGTAATGCGGAGGACGCGCTGAGCGCGTCCTCCGCATTGAAGTGGTTAAACAAGATGCTTTTTTCTTCTTTAGTGGTTTGACACAGTCTCCAGTGTTCGGACACTTGGATTTCAGCTACTTCGCTGTTACTTTCTAAAGTTTTAACTTAGTGTGCTGCAGGTCAAACTTCAAAACTTTCTTTTATCTGTTTCCAACAATACTCATGGTCATATGGATGGATGTAAGTTGCATAGGTCATAAGCTGGTGAGAAGCTAGATTTTAAACTTAAGGATAGAAAGACAGACATACAGATAGTTAGTCTATAATTTAGAATTAAATCCATTACGGGCTGGTTCTATGTTTTCTCCAGACAATGCTCCCAGCTCAGTACTGGATAAAATTCAACCTCTACTTTTACCTTTCAAATGGAAATACAGGAAAATAAATGTTCATCCAGGTGTACCTGACACCAAATACATTGACGATTGGAAAACGTCAGTGCATGGGTTTTGGGTTTTCCTTCAGTGCAAAACAAACACTTGGCAGTGTTGACATATTTGAGGTTACCTCTCACGCAAGTATTCTTATTTTCATTATGTGTCTATTTTCTAGAGTATGTGGTATTAAACTGAAACGTCGGCCCTCTTGCAGACTTTGTTTTAATAACAGTAAAACGCTGAAAATGCACATTATGCAAGTCACGTAATGCTACATGAATCAATAATTAAAATATCAGGTTATCCAGGCAACACATACGGTCTCTCCATAAAATAATTTTACATGCAAATCCAAGCTACATTTTGCACACACTGAGTCATTTCCTGAAAAAAATAAAGCAATAGAAATCAGACATAATATATATATTCTGGTCGCTTAACACATACAAACTATTCCTGCAAGTTCCAGTGCTTTAAGGAAGCTCATGAATATATTAAAATGTGTTCTCTTTGCTTTGCTTGAGGCTGATAGTTAAGTTTATCTTACTCCTCCTTCATAGCAGCTACCTCATTATAACTCAGAACTGTCAAAGTCCAGGCATTCAAATGAATGGCATTTCAGCCAAGCAGCAATTATCTTTCTGTGGATTAATTGGAAGTCAAAACTCTGAAAAACAACTTGCCAGCCGTGGGTCGGTTGGTTAAAATCCGAGTATGTAATACGGTTAACTTTATCAATGATATTAAGTTAATATTCGCATTGCACAGTAAATTGAAACATACTTGAGACTTTCCACTGAATGTCACCAAAGAAGGAATTAATCTGGTATCTCTGTTGGAAAGAAACATAGGGAAAATAATCTCTATTCTCACTTCAAAAAAGGTTAAAATGTGGTTTGACAGGTATACATTCAGTCAGCCACCAAATCTGCCACTGTCCGGCCTATTTTGCCGATGCTTGAAGGACTTTCAAATGGCTAATCTCCGTCAGATAGGACTCTGTCCTCTATCTCCTGTTTTACTAAAGAAACACAAAATGCAATCAGAAAAGTCATCAATACCCATCTATCTTTATCGCCAAGACAGACTCCAAAGGAATCAATAGCAATTGTTAACATGTCACATTTACTTTCTAACCCCTTATACCGTTAAACTTTTTAATTGACTGAAATACATTCTGGTAACTGAAAGGTTTGGTGATAAGTTTGGAATGAGGGTTCTGAGGTTTGTGTTCAATGTCCTTCGACTGTCTTGACTGCCCTAGAGTGTACTCCCGTGTCCATTTTCACAGCATACCTCATTGATTGAGGTGGCTGCCTTTTTTATATTAACAGCACCATTATTACAAATGGTCCATCTGAAAATAAAACGTCTGATCCGATCTATACTTTCTATCCAGCCTTATTCAATAAAAATATTGCCTGATATGTATTATTATGCAATGTAATATTCATTTTTGAGGTTTTGGCTGTGTGGCACACCTTTTACAAAGGAGAAAAAAACTTATGTGTGGGAAATAATCAATCACCATTCAGATCACCCTAGGGGCTATTGGTTTCCCATCATATTAGCAGTATTACATTTTGTTGTTCAACTTTAATTGAATTATCTTCTCTTTAATCTTTTTAATAGCCGACACGTAATGGACAGTACAGCAGGAGTAGCTTCAACTAGTTAGTTACAGAAACTTTGTCAAACTAGATATATTGAGTATGCAGATGGTTATAAAACCTGAGGTAAAATAGATCAAGTGAAGACACTATAGAACTACATACAGTAATGCTCTGAGCATACTATGAAAATGTGAAGGGAATATGGAGAACAATGCCAAACAGGTCTCTTTTCTCCATCACTACAGTTAAGTGATACATTTCTCTTATATGTTTGTTTGTATATTTCGCTAAGTAAATTTATATTTTATTATATTCATTGCCATAATCTATTATTTTTGATTAATATTTAAAATTTTATACATAATATATTTGACATTTCGTGTCACATTCACAGTGAGAATGCATAAACATAGCACTTTGTATATATATTTTTACATATTTATACTCTGAGTGAAGCAGTCAAAAGCAATCTGGCAACTGTATGACACCTACATTTGCTGAATGGCAAACATATTTGCAGACGTCCAGGAAGACCCTTGTAATAGGATAGTACCAGTGCGTTTGCGCTGTGCGTATAGCTTTTGTTAAAAAAATGGATTCTAGAAACAACCACTGTATTGAAAGCACTATTCAATATACCTTATTGATATGTGAGGGATGTTCAATAACAGTCACTTGACTAGGTTTCCCTGTACATATATATATATATATATATATATATAAAAAATCTTTCCAATGAAAAGAAGTTTACAAGGTTTAGTAAAGGGAATCTTTTTATCTCTTTATTGTGTTCTCTAAATAAGGGAGATTTGTTGCTCCCTTGGAAAGACCAGTGACACCACTTGTGATGACCCGCCACATCTCACAATGTTGGGTAGCAAGGACTACTGTATACAATATTTGTAAGAGAAGTGGATATGGAAGAGGCTAAAATATCCATAATACCTTTGGTACAATATTGAACTTTTTCACTACCAAGAGATTTTTGTTGAACTTTTTTTATCATAACATTTATTTGAAACATGAAATGTGAAGCTAACAATTAAATATAGGGTGAAATAGAAGTTTCGCACAAAAATTGTTATTCTAAAATAGATTAAAAAAAATTAGCAAATTAAATTAATATATTGGTTTATCCTTTTAGAGAAATATTGTTGAAATTTAAGATTCTGAGCTCTAGATAGTGTCCCTTATCTTACACAATTTCATAAGGGGTCTGCATTATATTATAATACAAATAGAAAAAAACCTTTGTGGTAGATACAGTAACTGTGATAAATAAAAGTAACAAAAACGGTCAGATCTCCTACTTATGGGGATTTGTAGTGATCATAATGAAATTATTAGCAATTCAGCTTCCAAAAAATACCAATAGCAAATAAAAATAATATCTGTATGCGGCAAAATGCCATATATGGAAATTACAGTAACACATTGTATCTGCACTGTACAGGGATTTACAGTTGTGTTGAAAATTATTCAACCCCCACTGAAATTGAGTGTTTTGGCCAGTTTGACATTGATTTTGATCATTCAGTCATCTTGCTTACAATTAAATCAAAGAGGCACGTGTAGGTCAGACAAATAGAACATAACATTTATAATGAAATAACCACAAATGTCTTTTCTGTGCTCACATCATTATCAGTTTTATTCAACCCCCAAGTGACATTCAATCTTAGTACTTAGTACAACATCCTTTTACAGTTATAACAGCTTTTAAACATGAAGCATAGCTTGACACAAGTGTCTTGCAGCGATCTACGGGTATCTTCGCCCATTCGTCATGGGCAAAAGCCTCCAGTTCAGTCACATTCTTAGGCTTGCGCACTGCAACTGCTTTCTTTAAGTCCCACCAGAGGTTCTCAATCGGATTTAAGTCAGGTGACTGCGATGGCCACTCCAAAATGTTCCAGCCTTTAATCTGCAACCATGCTCTAGTGGACTTGGAGGTATGCTTGGGATCGTTGTCCTGTTGAAAGGTCCAACGTCTCCCAAGCCTCAGGTTTGTGACGGACTGCATCACATTGTCATCCAATATCTCCTGGTACTGAAGAGAATTCATGGTACCTTGCACACGCTGAAGCTTCCCTGTACCTGCAGAAGCAAAACAGCCCCAAAGCATGATTGACCCCCCGCCCTGCTTCACAGTAGGCAAGGTGTTCTTTTCTTCATAGGCCTTGTTCTTCCTCCTCCCAACATAGCGTTGATCCATGGGCCCAAACAGTTCTAATTTTGTTTCATCAGTCTACAGAACACTATCCCAAAACTTCTGTGGTTTGTCCACATGACTTTTGGCATACTGCAGTCGACTCTTCTTATTCTTTGGAGACAGCAAGGAGGTGCGCCTGGGAGTTCTGGCATGGAGGCCTTCATTACGCAGTGTGCGCCGTATTGTCTGAGCTGAAACTTCAGTACCCACATCGAACAAATCTTTTCTCAGTTCTTCAGCAGTCACACGAGGACTTTTCTCCACTCTACGCTTCAGGTAGCGCACAGCAGTCGAAGTCAGCATCTTCTTTCTGCCACGACCAGGTAGCATTTCAACAGTGCCCTTTGCCTTGAATTTGCGAATGATGCTTCCTATGGTCTCTCTTGGTATGTTTAACATCTTTGCAATCTTCTTATAGCCATTGCCCTTCCTGTGAAGAGTAATCACCTCTTCTCTTGTCTTCCTGGACCATTCTCTTGACTTCACCATGTTTGTAACCACACCAGTAAATGTCTAGAAGGAGCTGAGTATTAGTCATTTTAAAGCTGCCTAATTGGTGCTTATTATGCTTTATTGCTGCTCCGTGACATCCACAGGTGTTTTCAATACCTGATTGAAAACACTTGAATGAACCTCTGTTCTTCAGAGTGGTAGTCTTTAAGGGGTTGAATAATTGTGTCAAAAGAATTCACAAAATAAACATTTACTACTGTATTACAAAACCAATTGATGTCATTTTAGTTGCATATGGTTCTTTAAAAAGTCCTTGTAGGATTTAATTCTGAATACAATTACAAATGTACACTAAATTCCCTAAAACCCTTTACAGCATTGGGGGTTGAATAATTTTGAACACAACTGTAAACTCATTATAACCCCCTTAATCTTATCACTGTATGGCAGTGAATAACCCCAGAGCTCTACCTGTGTTCTGCCCCCTCCCTGGCAGCTGTATTGTAGCAGTAAATTATTTGTTACAGTGAGGGTTGGGGCTTCTGTTTCCAGTTGGTTTTAGGTCTCTCCAGGGTGCTTGGAGAGACATAAAACAAAAGATTTTGATTCTCCATAGTGGCACACCAATCTGGTGTTAAAAAGATGTTACAATGGTCTTTTGAAATGCTAATTAGTGCTTTTCGATGCATTACCATGCATAAATCGAGATAACTTGATTCTGGTTGCAAAAGGGTTAAACTAGAGCTAGTTTTTACTGAAAAATATTATGACCCCTTTTGTTTCTTACCTTATATGAGTGAGATCTATATTTCACTTTATTCTCAAAAAAAAAAAAAATTTATGTATATAATTATGGTGACATGAACACATTTACGTACTGTATATAAAATTGCACTGGTGGTTCCTTTAACCTTCTTGGCTATTGATTCCTAATAAGAAAGAAACGCTACGCAAAATAACCCCTCAGTCATAAAGAGTATACAATCCTCTTGACAAAGGATTACATCAGGCAATATATCTTTATGAAAAATATACATATCTGTGACTAACGATAAATAGATATTGCTAAAAGTCCCCATCCCAAAAGATGAGAAATTAAGCTGTAAACGGCAAAACAGTCCATATTACTTCTGATTGCACAGGTTTTTTATAATCTCATAAGTGTAGAAAAATGTAGCTGAAGGTACAATAAAGTGACTGTGAGCTAGGTGTACGATTAAATAGAATGCACAGTTTTGGAGGAATAGTAATAACATTACGCTTGAAAATTGCTGGGATATTTCAATTTAAATTAAAGAATACGCTGTTAGTGGGATTTAAATAGCAACCTTCACAATCTGTGCATGTTTAAGCATATAATAATGTGTGTGCTTAGTAACTGCTCCATTTATCTCTCATGTTATTATGCTGCACTGCAGAAAAAGCTGGCTTGGTGACAATTATTCTCGGAGGGGCATGTTCTATCAGATTTAAAGTCACCATCCTGAAAATCCCCTCTGATGACAACGTACTTTTTGCCTGAAGCTATCACAAATACATCAAAACCCACATCCTTCTCATAGGTAGAGGATATAAAAAAAATATATAAAATCGATAGCCACTCAACATTTGAGCGTAGCAAAGCAGTTTATTATGTATATTGATTTACCATTTCGATCCATAATGGTCTATCTTCTTGGAACCCTGAAGACAATCTAATATGGTGTTAAATGTTGTATCAATGTAACTAATACACTTCATTACTTTCTTTTTCAGTGTTATTACACAATGATGTGATAAGTCAAAGTACACAATAATAAATAAATTACAATTACAACTTCTATAGATCTTGTAATCCCAGTGTAGCTGAACATCAATCTTGAAAATGTTGAAGAGCTGGTCGGAAAAGAAGTGTTTCTTAAGCTTTTAGGCTTTCTATTTTTAAATATCTGTAAAGTTGCCAGCACACTTAAGATGGATAGACTGCAGAGCCAAAGCACACAAAAGTCGAAATAAAAATATCAACGGATGGCAGGATCAACCCGGCTCTATTAAGGTGTAACACTTTCTTTTAATCGGTGAAACAGTTTAAGAATTCATAGAGATTTCACTGCTCGGGCATTGCAGAGCACTTTCTTTTGGTCTTCCTCTAACATCACACATTCAAGAATGAGCACAGGAAGGTGAGAAGAACCACTTGAGCAAGCATGTGTTTTCTAACATGATGGAATTAATCAAAGACCTGAGATTAGCACCATATCTACTTCAGAGCCACTGAAGACATGCTGGAGTGCAAGTAACCTAAAAAAAAACAATGCCTTCAAATACATGTCATTCATAATGATGGAAGCATATCTAAATATATTACAAATATACTATCTATTAAAATATTTATTAGGGATGCACTGACACGGATACTAGTATCGGTGCCGATACCAGGATCTGCACGAGTACTTGGTACTCATGCAGATGCCCCCGATACCTAAACTGATACCGGAAGTCAGCACTGGGCTGGTTTGTCGGCCGGCGTCCGTGGGGCAGTGCTCGAACGGCACTCTGCCAGGCTCCTCCGAGTGCTCTTCTTCCATCGAGCGTCCGCCGACAAAGGGGTTGTAGCCCGGCGGCTCGCCTGGGATCCACCAGCTGCGATCTCGCAAGATCGTGGTGTTCACGAGATCACATGAATTCCGAGATATGTGCATTAGTTTTAGTACTAAAACGATTTAGTCCGAATTTTGGGATAATTTCTTTTTCGTATGACTCAAGAGATACGAAACTGCTCAGTACAAAAAATGAAAGAAACTAAAATAAAATGCACTACATTTTAGTTTCAGTCCTTTTTGTGATATTACATTGATGAGTGAAGGAGACCAGCAATGAAGAGCGCAACATCGCAAAGCTACAGAAAAGGTTTGTATGCGTAATCCTTCCTGACCCCTACCCGAAAATCTGACAGTGATAGAGCTCCAGAATACTCACTCACAGCACAGACAGCCAGCAAAGGAGAGGAAACCTTTATTTAACCCTTGCATGTCTATGAGGCAGACAAGATTATAAAAGCAGCTGGAGAAGGAAAACATTCAAATAAATCACACTGAAAGCTAATGACAGAGGAGGGCTGGATAGTAAAAACCCTTTTATAACAAGCAGCGCTGGGAGAAGAGAGGGACTTTATAAAACGTGTGTTATCTCCCCTCCCACTCTGCATAATAGGGGCTTAGGTCTGATACATTTTATATTATCCAGGAGCATTATCCCCCTTTCCTCATCTATAATACACGTTTTATATAAAGTCCCTCTCCTCTCCCAGTGCTGCTTGTTATAAAGAGTTTTTTTTACATCTGATACATTTGGTATCCAGTTCTCAGTTACTCTGTCATTATGAGCCTTCAGTGTGATTTATTTGAATGTTTTCCCTGGATTTAAAGTGCCTTATTTTATTATAAAAACAAATTTGCACCAGTCATCTCTTCTCTGAGCTTTCAGACCGATTTACGTTAATATTTTCCCTCTCCCCTGCTTTTATAATTATGTGTCTCTCCCACAGAGATACAAAGTTTAAGTAAAAGTTCCCTCTCCTGTGCTGGATAAGCATTGCATTCCAAAGTTCTGCACCCTCCACATGCCAATGCAGTAGGATGTTCTATACAGAGAGGGGCATTAATTAATGCAGGAGGATGTTCTATACATTATACAGAGAGGGGTATTAATGCAGAAGGATGTTATATACATTATACAGAGAAAGGTATAAATTGAGGAGGATGTTCTACACAGAGAGGGACATTAATTAGTGCAGGTGGATGTTGTATACATTATACAGAGAGGGGTATTAATTAATGCAGGAGGATGTTATCTACATTATACAGAGAGGGGTATTAATTAATGCAGGAGGATGTTATCTACATTATACAGAGAGGGGTATTAATTAATGCAGGAGGATGTTCTATACATTATACAGAGAGGAGCCTTTTTCAGCCCTTTAAAACCAGTGGCTGTGAGTGCGGAGATCGGCTGCTTGTTATATTATCTCTCAGTACAGTGCATCAGGCTCAGCTGTTACAGTAACTGACTAACAGCGCTCAGAGTTTCAGCAAAACAAGGAAATAATATTGTTCTAACCTCTTATATATAAAAATATTATTTACTAGTTTTACTGAAACTCTGAGCGCTGTGATGAGCAGCAGTCACTTACTATAACAGCTTTGCCTGACACATTGTGCTGAGAGTGAGATACTGTAACAAGCAGCGATCTCAGCCCTCTGAGGAGCCACTACAATAGTAATTGTATCCGCTGGTTTTCGGATGAATGAAATTAGTTTTCATACTAAAGAACTGAAAATGAATTTCTTTAGCAACTAAATAAATTGCATTTTAGGACTAATCCATTAGTTCAAAACAAAATTTTGTGCTGTGCACATGTCTATTCCGAGATATTGTGAGACTGCAGCTTGTGCGTGGTTCCCAACGAACGGCAGGGCTACAACCTTTGCCGGCAGCCACTCGAAGGAAGAAGAGCACTCAGAGGAGCCTGGCAGAGCTGGAGAGACCACAGGCGGGAATATAGGTGAGCTGGGGGCAATATATATATGTATGAGCTGGGGCAATATATATATATATATATATATAAGCTGGGGGTATTTTATATGAGGTCTGTTCTTATTGAAAAGCGGTCACATGAAATTAAATAAGTACTCGGTGAGTACTTGAAAAAGTATCGGTACTCGGTCTTAAAAAAGTGGTAACGGTGCATCCCTAAATATTACTAACTTTTTTTTGGCTGTTTCCCTATACTGTATCACACTATGGGAGTGTCACCTCCAATTTTTTGTCTTTGAAGAGATCCGGATGAAAGAAGGATTATGCAACCCTTAACCAACTTTGAAAGTCTGAGTTGAAGTTTGACTCTGGAAAGTTGCTTATTAAAATTCGCGCTGCTGAACCAAGGGATGGATTCATAAGGACAGAATATACATAGGAGTATTCTTTTTTATATATTTTGATTCACATTTAGCACCTTCATGTGCACGAATATTTATATTTTAAATTGATTGTGCCGCAAGAGGCCCCAGTGCCTGAGGTCTGGGATGTATATATATATATATCTGAGGTATAGTGTGGCTATACATGTTGTTAATATATGGTAAGCACTACAAAACATGTACCACCAACAGTACCCCAATGCTAGATCAGAAACAGTGGTTTTCCCTATAACAAGGATTAAAATATCGTTAAATAATTAAATTCACCATTGTATGCTTTTGCTTATTTTTCCATGTACACCTCTATACGGTTTGCTGTTTGACGAGACACATCTGGACCCTGAAAGCAATTGAATTTGCGCTGATCAGATATGTACACGTGGATATACATGTGTCTGAGGTCTGGTGTGTGTATGTATGTATCAGAGGTCTGGTGTCTGTGTGTGATCAGGGCGTGTGTAGGGGTAAATGGGGTGTCTGGCCATACAATTAAATATTAACATAAAATGGACAGGCTTTCAGCATAATCCTAAATTATTTATTGGAAAGCATCACATGACAAATAAAAGCATCGGTAATCTGTATCGGTGAATATATCATTGTATCTATAATATATATTTATATTTATCATATTGCAATGTTGTAGTAATTAAAAAGCAGGAGATACTCTTGCATTTCAAAACCAAACACAAATAATTAGTGATGTATGAATAAAATGGGTAAGAGTATACTGTTCTCTACAGCTGGCTATCACTCATTTAGCTTAATTCAAATTTATAAATTTTTAAATGAAATTTAAAACAAACAAAAAGAAGACCGTATAAATCCATATACATCATTCTCTTTGATCACTGGATTTCAAGAAGACTTGTCTTATAATAATTTCGTGATTAAATTTGCTGTCATTAATAGACAAAAATATATATTTAAGTCCTAAGCTTGAAGCCATGATTTCTAGTTAGTGTGTAGAGTCTGCAGTCCAGTTGTATACAGAGAAAAAAGCTTTTTAAAACTCCGTATAACATGTAACAAATATTTTTAAAGAAAGCAGCTACAATACATACAAAAAATAAAAATATAACAATAATGATATAGGATGTTGTTCTCTATACTGTATGTAAACTGTACATATTAAATGTAAGATTGTTTTTTTCTACATTTATATATAGAAATGTGATCATCTGTGAACGTTAATTAGATATGAAATAAGAAGCATGTTACAGCTTGTGATTATAAAAAGGTCAGCTGGATAGCTATAGGTCTACTTAGCAAAGACTTGATAGATAATAGATATTGGTAAAACACTGAATGCCATTCTCCTTATCCTAGTGCCATCAGATAAGGCAATTGAAAACACTGCTCCATTAACAGCAAAAATAAATAATGAAAGGGGTGGAATTGTTGATCGATAAAGACTATGGCACATATGCAGTCTTAAAAATAAAGCATTACACACATACATATAGGAGATAAATATAGCTGGTACATACTCACAAACGAAAAAAAAAAACAGAAAACAACATATAAGATCGAGATATTGCATTTGGAGAATAAAAAGGCTGAGATCACGGCATGAAAGGTTTGTGCCTCTGACCAGATAAGTGCTTTATGATTACTTTGGCTCTGGTTAGTTGCTGGATGTCAGGGTATACCGATAAAATGACTCTTTATCAGGGAGCTTGCAGTTTACAGCTTTGCCTTGGATGAAGGCATCTAAGCAAACTAATTACCAGAATTGAAATGCATATGGAATAAGAACATACTTAAGGGGCCATTCACCACTTAATACTGAGATGTCTACATTGTATGTATTTATAATATATGCAAAAAACGCAATAGTGACACTTGGAGCCAACAGTGCCAATTTTGCAATACACTAGGAAATGTTATCAAAAAAGTAAAATGGTATTACATCTAGCAAAAAAGAACTGACGGAAGGTTAATGGTAAATAAAATATTTCATAGCTAGATCTGGTATTAGAATTGGATTGAAGACCCTTGAATTATAACTACATCATTTTCTTATAGCTTGGTTTTAAAATAGGTCTATGCTATGATACGAAGTAAGAAAAGTTTCAATATGAAGAAGGGCTTGTCTTAATGAAAAAATACACACCTTGTGAATCTTAACACTCTCCCAAGCAGAATAGGAAAATGTTACATCAAAAAAAATCTGCCAAAATCCAATGTACTGTCCATCATACAATTATGTTTATACCCCATCTAGTATCTCTATGGCAGATGGGAAATGCCGTTACAGCAGGAAATGTGATTTAGCATGCTACTCTATGTAGGAGGATGGTATTTCAGTCTACTCCACATACAATGTGTGGCTCAACAGTCATTGTATTTTATATTCCTCATCTGGATTACTTTACTCATAACGTTAAATGTATTAACTATTTGTTAATGTTATATATTTTGTTCGAGCAGCATATTTACATTCCTGCATGTATTTACGAAGGTTGTTTATAAGGATTTTGTATCAGAAATGTACTTTATTGCAGACACCTACAACTGCACATACAGGTGAAACTCGAAAAATTTGAATATCGTGCAAAAGTTAATTTATTTCAGTAATGCAACTTAAAAGGTGAAACTAATATATGAGATAGTTCAAGCCGTGATTTGTCATAATTGTGAGGATTATGGCTTACAGCTCATGAAAACCCCAAATCCACAATCTCAGAAAATTTGAATATTGTGAAAAGGTGCAATATTCTAGGCTCAAAGTTTCCCACTCTAATCAGCTAATGAAGCCATAACACCTGCAAAGGGTTCCTGAGCCTTTAAATGGTCTCTCAGTCTGGTTCAGTAGGAATCACAATAATGGGAAAGACTGCGGACCTGACAGTTGTGCACAAAACCATCATTGACACCCTCAATAAGGAGGGAAAGCCTCAAAAGGTAATTGCAAAAGAAGTTGGATGTCCCCAAAGTGCTGTATCAAAGTACATTAATAGAAAGTTATGTGTAAGGAAAAGTGTGGAAGAAAAAGGTGCACAAGCAGCAGAGATGACCGCAGCCTGGAGAGGATTGTCAGGAAAAGGCCATTCAAAAGTGTTGGGGACGCTCACAAGGAGTGGACTGAGGCTGGAGTCAGTGCATCAAGAGCCACCACACGCAGACGGATCCTGGACAAGGCCTTCAAATGTTGTATTCCTCTTGTCAAGCCGCTCCTGAACAACTAACAACGTCAGAAGCGTCTTACCTGGGCTAAAGAAAAACAGACCTGGTCTGTTGCTCAGTGGTCCAAAGTCCTCTTTTCTGATGAGAGCAACTTTTGCATCTCATTTGGAAACCAAGGACCCAGAGTATGGAGGAAGAATGGAGAGGCACACACTGCAAGATGCTTGAAGTTCAGTGTGAAGTTTCCACAGTCTGTGTTGATTTGGGGAGCCTTGTCATCTGCTGGTGTTGGTCCACTGTGCTTCATTAAGTTCAGGGTCAACGCAGCCATCTACCAGGAGATTTTGGAGCACTTCATGCTTCCTTCCGCAGACTAGCTTTATGGGGATGCTGACTTAATTTTCCAGCAGGACTTGGCACCTGCCCACACTGCCAAAAGCACCAAAACCTGGTTCAATGACCGTGGGATTATTGTGCTTGACTGGCCAGCAAACTCGCCTGACCTGAACCCCATAGAGAATCTATGGGGCATTGCCAAGAGAAAGATGAGAGACATGAGATCGAACAATGCAGAAGCGCTGAAGGCTGCTATTGAAGCACCCTGGTCTTCCATAATACCTCAGCAGTGCCACAGGCTGATAGCTTCCATGCTACGCCGCATTGAGGCAGGCATTGCTGTAAAAGGGGCCCAAACCAAGTACTGAGTACATATGCATGCTTATACTTTTCAGAGGTCCGATATTATTCTATGTACAATCCTTGTTTTATTGATTAAATGTAATATTCTAATTTTCTGAGATTGTGGATTTGGGGTTTTCATGAGCTGTAACCATAATCCTCACAATTATGACAAATCACTGCTTGAACTATCTTGCTTTGCATGTAATGAGTCTCTCTCATATATTAGTTTCACCTTTTAAGTTGCATTACTGAAATAAATGACCTTTTGCACGATATTCTAAATTTTAGAGTTTCACCTGTATACATATTTTAATTTTAGTTTATTTTTATTGCTGGTTTACAAGTAAATCACAGGAATAAACGTCAACTAGGGAGTTAGAATAACAAATATAACCTCACTGGACAACCGGCACTTAAGGTTTAGGGAACTAGTATGAATATCAGGTAACACTTGACTCAACAAAAGGTGTATATATAGACAGATCATGAGTAAGTTAATATTTATGCCTGAGGAACGTTTACATAAACCGTAAATAAGGATATGTAGATTGCACAATTCATCTAGCTAAATGGGAGCATTCAAATGTTGTCATAAACACCAGCTGTGCAAATCCTCATAAGGCTCATTGAGCCACTTTCCTTGGAAACTTTTATTAGAAACTCCATCATTCAAAATATCATGTTCAGTAGAGGTATCACTTGAGTAGATAATAATATGGCTGGCGCATTGTAAAAACGCCTTCCCAAAAAGGTATATTGCTTTTTAAGCGCTTTCATACTCTACAAACCATACATACATGTCAGAGATATTATATTAAAAAAAATTATTATAAAAATCACTGGCAAAGGAGAATTTTGTTTCTTATCTAAAATATTATTTTTAAAAAGTTGTACCGGATGATAAAAAATTACAATATAAAGCCTACAAAGTTTAAAACCGCAATTGAAAATTACATTTTTGCCTTTAGTGCAGTTATTTTGTCTTGTATGAAAGAGTAAATTCCAACAGTAACTGCAAAAAAAACAGAGCCTTGCAGGTACGTAATAAATTATTATTAAAAAAAAAAAAAAAAATTAAGATCACATCTAGTAGAAATAACTAAGATTGAATCGTAAGTTGTAGTTTTGAATAAACACCAGGGGTAAGTGCAAAAACAAAATTTTTACCACACTTTATATAATTTCATGCACTCAAAATGTTAGTCTGTACAAAAAATTTGTCTACAGAAACCTAAGGCAGCACAGCACTTGAAACGCACAAAAGGGAAATTAACCATAATTACAGGATAAGTCAATGATAGGTTTTGGGATGAAGATAGTGATTTTATATAATTACATTGTTTTTGAGAGTAGATCTTGAATTTTTCTACACCCAGGGAAAGACACAAGAAACAAACAAAAAGCAGGGAACCAAAAAGTCAAGTATTAAGTGACAGAGAACAAAGACAAAGAAAATAAATGATCTGGCAAGTATTCAAAAATTCATAAAGTTTCTGTGTCTTCAACAAGAATGGCATGACATAATAAAAGCAAACAATATATGCAGATGTGCCAGTTTGTGTTCAAGCGAAAAAATATTTTAAAAACGTAGTACTGTTGCTATAGTAACCAAGTTTTGGAAAACAATTGCCAGTGAGTTGGTAAACTATGTCAAATCCAAAAAGATGAGAAACTGGGATATCAGACCAGACAGCACAACTCACAACATTAAACCATTCACAACCAAGTGATTTTCCAAAAAATAAATAATAATAATTGACAGGACCAGTGTTTTTTTGGAACATAATTTTACTCTTAAATATACTGCATGAAATATTTTGAGGTATTCCCAATGTATGCCTTACTGTAATAACCTATTTGGCAGACAGATTTCGCCATTTGCTGGCCAAATGGAGTTACTACACCTTTGAGTCCCGTGCATAATCAGCTGGGAAAAGGCCATTCGAGACTTTCCCCCGCAGGTTTTAGAAAGTGTTAGCACCTAAGGCATCTTGCCCATCTTGGCCAAATGCAAACATCTACTGTACCAGTGGAGGCTCCTCCATAGGAGCACATGAGCATGTGAACCCCCAATCCCCAGCACAAATAAATAAATTAAAAAAAGGGGCAGAAGATTTATTTTACCTTATCTTTTGGGGGTGGGGGTTGTGTCAGTTGGGGGAGCCTGGAGGTCATGTGATGCCCCCGGCTCAGCAACAGGCAGCCAATAACATTAAAAAAAAAAAACACAACCCTTTTTCCCTATTGCACGTGTGGTAGCAAACCAGGGAACCAGGGTAGACAGGAAGATCTTTGCATGTGCAAAGCTCTGCCTCCCATGCACGTCCCATATCCAGCTCAATCGCACAGCTCTCACTGTACTATTGACCCAGCCCTGTTCTCATTTCAGTCTGAGTGAGGCTTCTCCTCCCGCACTCTGACCAATGACGTCACTAAAGCGCGACCCGCCCCCTACACATGGCCACAAATATCAGGAGAACCAGGAACCCTGCCCTGCACAGCCCAGCTCCAGAATCCCTTCAGGAGCTGTAGGCTGCCCCCCAGTGCCTTCATCATTCAGGGCACCAAGGGACAGCCTGTCTGCCTGTCTCCCAGCATCAACCAGCATGCTGGCCCCACCCTCTCCAGCCCAGCAGCAGTAGGTCCTGGCAGGCAGGTAAACCTACAGGATTCTCTGTCACACTCTCTCACAGAGATAATGAGGAATAAAATAGAGTATTTCCCCTTCTGTCTTTCCATCTCTATTACATTCTCCTCTCCTTTCTTCCCCCTTTCTCTCACTCTCTCCTTCATTTCTTCCCTCACTCCTTTCCTCCACCTTTCTCTCTCTCCCCTGTCCAACACATTGGTTTTCCCTCTTTTAGGTTGAATTGTGACTCCCATCACACACAAGCACACACAGACATCACACAGGCAACTCCTACAAACGGCACATTACTGTCAGGGTTATTCAGAGAGCGGTGAAAAGCAGGAGAATGGAATAGTCTAGGTCAAAATAGCTGATACATACCTGTCCCTGTGCTCCCTCACTGTCCCCTGCAGTCTTCTCCGGCAATCGCAACATCCTACTTTTTGGTTCCCTTCTTGCGAGAAGGGAACCAGGAAGCCGAACGCCGCAATCGCCGGAGGAGAATGCGATCACGAAGGTCAGCGAGGGAGCGCAGGGCCAGGTAATGTATCCAGCCAGAGTGTGGCTCGGGGTTACCGCTTTCAACATAGAAGGTTAACCCCGAGCCACACTAGGGAACAACGCCAAGGAGGTTAAATAGTCCTAAAATGTTCTACAGTCCAGTCAGTAGCCTAGGTCGACTTAACCTCTTCACTACCATGATGGTGTTTACATGCCCTTGCAGTAGCATACACAGAAGTCTGAGATTAATCAAATTTGGGACCACAATGATGGTGAGTAGTAGTGGTAAAGAATAATTAAGAGAAGAACTAGCATGTATTCCAGGCCCGGTGGAATAAACACAATTATAAAAAGTATTACATATTTTTATCAATCTAAATAAACCTAATTCCTCAAGTCTTTGGAAGCAGCACCTTAATAAGAAAACATGTTTACTGCACAAATCTTTTTCATCATGCTGTGATCCAAGTTATACCCATCTCGAAAGTACATTATGACTTTTCAATCCTATCAGAGAAAGAAAAATATTTTTTTAAAACATATACTGTGATCCAAGCTGTGGAATGCCAAATGCTAAATGGATTTTAGCATTACACTAGTTGAAGCACTGCCGAGCCATCGGAACAGAATTTTCATTTTCCTTCGTCTAATTTCTTACTCATGCTCTCCATCTCTGAACCATTTTTTATTCCAAAGGGAAGAGCCATAATCAAAGGAGATTAGTGACAGAAATTTACCACAGAAACCCCACGAAAAAGAATATACTTTAATTTCTTGTAGTAATACTTTTGTTAAACATTGAAACATAGACATAGCAGTGTTAAACACTGTATATATATTATAAACTGAGAAGAGTCTTTCAGACTGCATGACGGTACGGCTTGTTACATACAGCGTTCACCAGGAACAGGTAAACAACCTGTAAATTTATAGAGAAAAGCAATGTCTACAAATAGATTTGTAGCAGACCTGCAAAGTCACAATGTTTGACCATGTGACTCACAGTTTTCCCTTAGTCCTCCTGATCACCTGACAGCCCTAGGCAGTCACCTGGTTTTCAGGAAGACTATGGTAAAACCAGTGGCGACTCTAGGAACAATATTTAGGGGGGGGGACATAATATTTAGGGGGCACATAAGATTCAGCAGCCAAAACTGGGGGGGGGGGCACTAATAATTTTCACCACTAAATTGTACCACTGAACAAAACTAAGGACCTGGTGTGAGCTAAAACACCATCACTAAAGGAAAAAATTTGCGCAAGTCGCTAAAACTCACAGGGTTATTCACAGAGCGGTGAAAAGCAGGAGAATGACTGGAGAATGGAAAATTCTTGGTCAAAATAACCAAACCAGAAAAATTATTCCATTCATCTCACTTTCCAAATCGGCTATTTTGACCTAGAATTTTCCATTCTCCAGTCATTCTCCTGCTTTTCACCGCTTTCTGAATAACCCTGTTAGTGCCTTACGACCTACTAACAGATCACCTTGTCCGCGGTAGTCCATGAACAAGGTCATTTGGCACACGCTAGGGAAACTCTAAAACCCGGGCTGAGACCCACCGCTAATGCGGTTGTGCCGGGCCATACCTATTCCCCGCCCTCACAAGCTTGAATATGAACACATCCAGTGAATAACCTCACACCCCTGAATTATTAAATTCCTCCAAGATGGTCGTATCATCCATTTTTATATGCACACATATATTAAGGCTGATGGGCATTGCATGATAAATGCCACCCAAGAGCATGTAGAATCCTTACACTGCATTTAATAGATCCAAAAGGAGGCCAGGTGAGCGACAATAACTTCCCTGCTGCTGCATATAAATAATACATGTTTCAGGGCAAGACTTCTTCACGTGTCCCTTTAAACATGGTCCACACGGTCACCCTAATAATCATACGCTTACATACTATGAATAACCCCCAGCATAAAATGTTTAAAATTAGGCAATATATTAGAATTAGGATATACGTGGATAAAGGATACATATATATCTTAATACAGCTGACTGCAACAGCAGCAACATTGCTGACCAGATCCATTACTATGGTGAATGGGGCCAAGAGAACACCTGTGCTGCATTCCTTTCAATTGCCTATTAATTTTGGGCGAGGATCTGGGTTTTCTGTCTTTTTGGAGTTAGCACCAGGGTTGAGCAGTAGGTAAAATGTTGCGATTAGCGCCCCTCAAAAAATTTGCGCTGGCACCAAGTGATCTGTTAGCTGCAAAAGCGCTAGAGATCTCTAGTGCTCCACGTGTTAAGTAAAGGGCACGGAGAGTACAGTAAGCTTGCGATAAAAATCGCTAATAGCAACGCGCTAAATGATTTTTCTCATTTGAAGCGAAGGCAAACAATTTGTTGGTCAGGTGCTAGACTCAATTAACCCGCACTAACGCAAAACCTTGCCGACGCAAGGGTTAGCTCACACCAGGTAATCGTGCCCTAAATAAGTATATATAAAAATAAGATTCCAAAACCCCAGAGTAATGTGATGCAATGATGCCTTTTTGTTGTACTAACCTGATACTTAAATTCAAAATTTTATTTGCTGCAATTCGGCAGTTTTCGCTGAATGTCCTTTAGCTGCTTCAGCGACTCCACTTTTAGCAAATTACGGTGACCATTCACTAATAGGGAATTCACCATACTTTTGGCAAAATGAATTCCCCGAAATGTGACGAAATGCAGACGATCTAAAGATGGTTAGACCCTTTAGATTCTAACTTCCATAATAACCCCTAAAATGCCATAAACCCATTGAAATACAATAAAAATAATAAACATTGTTGCATTTAGCCTACCCCTTAACCCCTAAAATGCCATTAATCAAGGAAAAACAAATGTATACTGTGAAGGATGAAGCCTACCCATTAACCCTTAATATACAACTAAACCAAGGCAAAAACTAATGTAATACAAAATGTAATGTATAGTCTGAACATTAACCATTTCACTACTGAGCCATTTCAACCGTGTGAAAATGTTTAAGTTTAAGTGCAGGCTTTTATTTAATGTTTTATGACTTTTACTTCACACTATGGTCATGTTGGATATCATTGGAAAGGCCAGAATCTGCCCTTTCTATTGACACATAGAACATCCATTTACGATGCACAGAGACAGAGATACATTGGTCCGAATAAGTGTGGGAAGCTGGATGTTGGTTTTCTGGGGGGGGGCACATGGGGGGGCAAGGAATAACCTGGGGGGGCAATTGCCCCCTTGCCCCCCTGTAGAGTGGCCTATGGGTAAAACGCACAGAGTGTCCCTACCTAATGGTGCTTAAGCAGTTAAAATCAAGGCTTTGTAAGTCCATACATGAGCACTAATGCAGCGTTTTTGTATGAACAGTCCTGATTGACAGCTTTACCAGACTTTCACAAAAACGATGGGGCACACCAAAGTAACCATAAAAGAAATCTTTATTCACTGCCCAAGGGGGCTAAAATTACGATGTTTCAGCTCTAGGCCTTAGTTGTGCATATTCCACCTTCATATTCCTCTTATGTACAATAAAAACAATCCAATGTCCTATTTGGTAGGTGCGGTTGCAATTTGTGAAAGTCTGGTATGGAACGAAGGACCGCTTGGTGGAGAACCCAGAGGATTACCAAACGACAGGTTTGCTCCCATTGTGGTAGTCACGTTTTTCTGCTTGTGACAGCTCTACCAGGCAGTCTGTCATCCTGGAGTGCAGAGGTGATATACCCCTTTTGGGGGTGTAGCCATCATCGATGATGCACATTGTGTCATGGCCTCTCCCCCAGCCTGTCGGTAAAAGGCCTACAAATATGGCAAGTCTGCTATAGGGATATTGATATGTTCCTGTTATCCAGAAAACAAATATTTCAAAATAGACAACTTTAAAAAGGATTATTGATCAAAGAAATTAAGTTCTGAAGACAATTCAAAACTGAAGAGGGAAGTGCGCTTTTACAGATGTGATCAGGGAGGCAATGTGAGATTTCATCTGTGCCAAAGAGGAGAGGCAATATGCGCACGTCATCAAGATTATTCAGGCAAACACAGACCATTTAGATAGAAATGAAACATAGGTTATACCCCCTTAACCACTTATACACGCAAAACAAAAAATGGCCACTCACAAGCTGCCAAAGGTTCACGGGCACGTCACAGGTTCTTTAACCCCTTAGTGACCGGGCGGTTTTACACAAATCCGTCTTTTAGTGACCGCTGCTGTTTTTACGTTTCTGCGCTGTTAGTTTTTAGGTCAAATTGTCCTCTAAGGCTAGGGTCAGAGTGGGGCAGTCGGAACGCGCGTGCAGACGCACTAAATCACGGCGGCAGTAGCAGCACATAACGGCCAATGACGGCCAATATACGCAGTACGTGCGTACAAAAGTGCGCCGACACCACGCAACCAGCAAATGAACGCATTTTTATCAGAACGTGAAACCGCTGCTACTGACGTACAGAGTGCGCTGCGGCCGCATAGCAGCGTGTGTGCGTGATTAGGAGATGTCAGACGCTGCTAGTGTGCGGCCAACATAACGTTCAAACAGCCGGATTTCCCTAGACTTCTTTTTACCCCACCGTCATGAAATACGTCCAGAATTGCGCATCGTCTGACCACTTAAGCGTATTCCGTGAAAAAATGCGTGCGCACGCATCGACGTACATTTTGACGGTGGCCGCAGAAAATGCGCTCATCTGTCCCTAGCCTTACTCGTTTATTCAACCCACACATATTATACACCCTTTTCCCCGCCATTAAATGGACTTTCTAGAAATACCATTATTTCCATCATATTGAATAATTTACTATAAAAAAATATGAAATATGAGGAAAAAAAAGGTAAAAACACACTTTTTTGTAATTTAATCCCCAAAATCTACAACCACCCAAAAAGACCCCAGCTAAATAGGTTCAAAATTTTGTCCCGAGACTAGAAATACCCAATTTTTACATGCGTTTGCTTTTTAACCCCTTCACTGCTGAGACAGGTCACCTATGTGCGCTGTGCTCATTCTGACCATTTTGTGCTAATTATTTTTAGATGACAGCCTAGGTCCTATTTAATTAAACCCCCCCAGACAAAAAAAACTTTTAAAAAAAAAACATTTTTTTTTGGTATCATTGGAAAGGCCATAATCAGGCCTTTCAAATGATGTCAAATATGACCATCTAGCTGCCGTGGATCGGGAGATATGGGGATCCCCTTATCTCTACATGGCAGCTAGATGTTAACTGGCCCACTGACATCCTCACACATATGGTGAGGTTGTCAGTGGGTGGGGGGGGCCTGGAGGCTTGGCTGACATCCAAGATGTCAGCCCCCCTCCAGGTTCGAATTGCGTTTTGGCGCCAATTGGCGCCGAAACGTGATCCGGCAGCTATACAGTTAATGCTATACACCGCTGAAAAGGGGAGACTCTGGACTCTCTAATGGACTCTCCCCTTTTCAGCGGTGTAAAAAGCATCTCTCTAGCTACAATGGTTGGGGAGATAGAGGGCTCCGAAGGAGCCCCCCCTCCCCTCCATTGCTTTGCATGGGGACGCCTACTGATGACGTCGCCACGCAGCGTGGTGACGTCATCAGCCTCGCCTGCCCATGTAAATCACATGGGCAGGCTTCCTCCCTGCCAGATCGCCGAGGGATCCAGCGAGGGAGGTGAGTATCGGGCGGGAGGGGGATTAGGCGCCGCTGACGTACCCTGTACGTCCGCGGGTCTAAGGGAGACCCGAGGACAGGACGTACAGGGTACGTCAGCGGTCCTTAAGGGGTTAAATCACCAGATGAACATGAATGCATAGTTCAAAACAAATGAAGCAAATCAACATCAGCAATTCCCCAGTTTGTCAGGTCACTGGATGGTACTGCTCGACGCGTTTCGTCTGTCAAGACTTCATCAGGAGCGTGACCACTGAACGTCATCTGCTAGCTCATGAAAAACATTCTACCAAATTATTTTTTTTAGATGAGAAAGTATAATTGAGCAAAGTTATTGTTTAGGAAACCTCTCATCAACCTAGTTAAAAAGATGTAAAAATACTTTTAGAAAATGTGATTTTGACAGAGAAAATGTGGCTTTTTACAGTTGGGTGAGGTTCAACTGGAATACATGGTATAGGTAGAGCATAATGGTCCATGCCAAAGGTCTTATACTCTAGGCAGCAGGTGACACTCACAGATAGGTTTTAGGATAAATGCATTGCACACTGGAGTACACCAAAGTAATGGTTCCAAGCGACTCTATACTGTAGCGGGACAAAGTTAATTATCCAAGTCTTAGTTACAGATTAATCTGAACCCATAGCAATTTATAGTAGAAATCTCTATATCAATTCAAGACGTGAAGGAATATCTTCGGTTCATGGATAAAATGCATTTAAGACAATTTTGTATTGCTTCAGGACCTCTTGGTGATGAAGACGGTCAATTTTCATTAACCTACATTCTGGAAACCCTTTATCTTAATAAAATTCCCACTCTCTACAGTCATTGTATTCTTTAACTTTCTTTTGCTTTCCTACGTCCATTTTCATTGTTCTCCATGTCCCTCAACATCTCTCACTCCGTCTTGCAGCTTTGATTCCAATTGCGGCTTCTAATCTATACGTATTTCTGCCACTCAGCTGACATACATTGTTTACTAGCAAACAAATGAAAGGAGATTAATGATGTCATATTTGTCTATCCTGATCACAAAATCCAATACTGCAATATATATGCAAAATCTCACCACCACCTAATCTCTACCTGCTTTAATAACTGTTCAGCGGTTCTTTGAACTTCATAATGTAAGCTATACACACATCTTTAAATCCCTCCTTATTTTTCATCTACTCAATTTTCTATACTCCTGACTTCCATTGTGTCTCATAATTTGCAGGGTTTAAAAATACTCATAGATCTCCAAGAGCATAGCAACTGTATTCGAAAAGAAATTAACTTAATTTACGAGTAGAAATACTGTTCTATCTTATCTGATGTATTTTGGTGAAGCACTATACCTGCCATAGTCACATGATCTATTGGGGGCAGGGGCAGGGCCAGTGGTAGAATTTTTGTCAACAAGGGTGAAAGGTAATTTTGCCACTCCCCCAAACCCCATTACTAATCCATGAATTTAAAAATCCAACCGGTTACCCCACTAATAACCCACGTACCTCACGATCCAACCGATTACCCCACTAATAACCCATCCTCAATATCCAACCAATTACTCCTGGTAAATCTCCCCATGCCAGTCTCTGCCCTCTGGCACCACACCGTGATCCCTGTCACCCTCCTCAGCTCCCTGAAATTTTTGTCAGCCCCCATTGCATCCCCTGTCACACTCAGCGATCCCATGCCAGTCTCTTGCCACTCTCCTCAGCCTCTACTCTGCCCTTTCCCATCCTCCTCAGCTACTACTCAGTCCTTTGCCACCCTCAGTGGGATCTGTCACTATTCCCAGCCTAAAATATGACTTGTGTCATTCACCCACCCCATTTACCCGCAGACGCAGAGCCACAATGAGTCAGTTTCCAGCCTGCACTGTGCCACTGTCCCGCTTCCTTGCCATTACTATGTGAAATTCTATCTTCTCCAGCCCCCAGTTCCAGTCACCCTCCACAGCCCTCACTGTGTCTCCTCTCTCTCCAGCCCCAAGTGTGCCCTATGTCTCCTTCCCCTTCCCACAATGAGTCCGTTTCCAGCTCTCGCTCTGCTTATATCAGGCTTGCCATTCCTATGCAAAATGCGGTCATTCTCAGCCCCCAATTCCTGTCACCCTATAGCCCTCACTGTGTTTCTTCTCACCCTCCCTAGCTCACAGTGTGTTTTGTTTCATTCTCCATAGCCCCCAGCTTGCCCTATGTCACACACCCTAACCCCCGGTGTGCCCTATATCACCCTCCCCAGGTCCCAGTATGTCTCCTCACCCTCCCTAGCCCCTAGTGTACCCTATATCACCCTCCCCAGCCCCTTTTGTGTATATATCACCCTTCCCAACCCCAAGTGGGTCTCCTCTCATCCTCTCCAGCCCCCAGTGTGCCCTATTTTACCTTCCCCAGCCCCAGTGGGTCCTATGTAATATTCCCCTTTTTCCTCAGCTCTCCTTCCCAGTCCTGCCCCTAGTACCTGGCATTTCCCATGTCCTGCCTGGCTGTGCAGGGTGTCAAGGCAGACATTTATGGGCATGGCTCCTCTCCTTCACACAGCTGCAGGCACCTGCCAGTGATGCTGTGTGAGGAAGGGGGCAGGACATTGTGCAGGAGGCTCCTGCTGGCTTTCCCCAGACTCAGAGCTAGGGAAAGCAGGGGGCAACTATGATGCTAGGAGGGCTGATCCCTTTCTCTCCCCAACCTTGTCCTTCTCCTGAAGGGGGACTGGCTTCTCCTCTCACTGCAGGGACACCGTGCTAACAGACAGGGAGATTTAAAAGGCCAGAGCAGAGATTCAAATTTTTTCACCCTCCCCTGTACCCCTGCCATAAGACAGAGGGCTGTGCTGCCTCAGGAAGTGTTGTCCCTGATTGAAGGGGTTTTCTAGTAGTTCTTATTGTGAAATTTAACAAACCAAGTTTTGTGACAAAATTCCAGCTACTTAAAAAGTACTTGATTTCTGTCTTCAATTGGTTAGGTCTGGAGAACGATTGAAGGAGACTTTCCTTAGGATTTTGTACGCCACTTTTGGTGGGGGAGGAGTACTGAGGGGCCATTGAGTTTGACTGACAGAGAAATGACAGACAAACAAATTTCTGCTCCAAAACATAATTAAATCTAAGCTGTACTACTGTATATCTCAAACAAAAAAGTAAAAAATTTGATTTATTTATTTACTTATTTATAAAGTATTGTACCAGGAAGGATATGTTGAGATTTCTCTCGATTTCAAGTATGTCCTTGGTTCAAGAACATTACAGTCTTAATTATTTGGCAAGTCTTATCAAAGATTTAATTGAAAATTTTATGCAGTTGATAATAAATAGAATGTATTTAGGGTACAACCGAAAACTATAAGTATACCCTACTAAAATGGCCAGCGTAAAGAATAAATTTGAGATATCACCTCCTTTAGCCATAAATCAGGTAAGTAACACTAGACTCCAAATTCATTTTAATGCTGTGACCAACCTTACTATTAAAAATATATATTTAAAGTGTGTGCTGAAATATTCGTCTCTACTAAAAATTTTCACTTAATAACCTTTTCCTCGATTCCTTCCAGAAGTATATTTTGCAGAATAACTTCAAGTGTTTCAAGATTAAGAAATGACCTTTCATCTTTCTATCTCAATTTTCTATCTGGGATTATACATTCCTGGAAGAATGCTGCAATTTACACTGAAAATATATTCTGACCGCGTTAATGCCATACTAAGTATCTAATAATATTACTAGATTTTAATCTCAAAATTGATTCTTTTCTCTATCAAAGACTTGCAACACACCATAAAGCAAATGTATATATAAAAAGGTAGCATTATTAATTCTGAGTTGAATTTATAAAAACGTCATTGCAATCAGAAGGAAACATTGAAAAGAAATACATTTTGTTTAAAGAATAAAACTGTATAGAAATGTTTGTTTTTATTTTAAGACTCGGAATGGTGCCTTTTTTTTTTTACTAAATGTATTGGTTTACAGTGGATCAATCTGACAGATTTTTCTTCAGAAAGAAAAATAAGGCATTGTTGCCTACAGGCAAATGAGAGGGGAAAAAAAGACACATAGCAAAAGGAACAAAAGGGAAAATGCGTGTGCGTGAGAATGGGGAGAAGTAAAAAAAAAAAAAAAATACTCCAGACAGCACATTAAATATGAATGTTCTATCTTTATGTGTATTTAAAAAAGAGATGGAAATATGTGAGATGCAAGCTTCTGAAATCACAATGTAGAACGCAGTGAATACCTAGGAAAGGCAGAGAACATAATGTCCTAAATATATTTTTAAAAAAAGAAGATATTTAGATCTCACATGTTTTCTCTAAGACAGATAAAGTTCTTGAGACTCGCACAGCAACCAGAATTAAAATCAGTGACTACATTTGGATTCAGACCAGTTCAGTTAATGGTCAGTAGCTAGACACATGTTTTGAGAAGTAAGGAATATGTATATTTTGCCATACATTCATACACCTTTAGCATAAATTAAACAAGGTCATCAGGATTTGATAGGAAAAACCAAGAGCATAGGTTGGCTGTGGCAGAGATTCTGTAATGGTAGTTATGGTCGTGAAGAGAGTTGTCAGTGCTGCGATGAGATTCTCCAAATTCACATTGCATGCCATGCCCGGAGCAGGAGAGCCATTCGCTAATGGGAGTAATAACCAGTATAAAAAAAAGAAGGAATTAAATTATAGCCTGACACTTGCCACTTCATTCATGATGGCTGCATACATAACCTCACACCCAGGTCACCATTAGTACTTATGTTATAGTTAAAACACTTGTATGATCTTTGAAACTGCTCGTTTTTTGCTTTTGACGTCTTGTGTGAAAAGTGATAATTTCAATGTATTTAGCTTGTTCAGGACGTTTGTGTCAGTTTTTCTGCAATACATTTTTTCCTCTTGCTCTGGGTCATTTACAATTGCACAGCAGGAGAAGGAACAGTATGGACATTCACTAAAATGTGCCTTTTGCCTTACCAAGGGCCTGGCCTCGCAATCGAGTCTTGGCAATTTGGCGTTACCAACTTGGCCTTATTTTGGGGGGGTGCATGCTTTTCTGCACTTTTTATGTGGTTGCAAACATTTTGAAGACACATTTTATTTTCCTGCATTTTATTTGCTTTAGTTTACTCAAAACCAGGCTCATTTAAAGAGGTTTCACCATGACCCCACTTTGGGCGATGCACAACTAGAAGCTGCTGAATATCAGGACAAGTCCAATTAATACTGCCGCAGGAGCAAGAAAAATGACTGCGAGCAAACTGGCAGACACATCGCAAACAAGCTATATATGATGCATACTGTCTCCTCTTTTTGCTCCCTTTTACATCCAAAAATCTTAGAATGCCTGGTCTTTACCCAGTTCACCAGTTTCCTCGCTACTAACTCCCTACGTCACCCCCACCAGTCTGGCTTTCACTTCCAGCACTTCACGGAGCCTGCTCTGATCAAGGTGACTAAGGATTTAGTTGCTTCTAAAACCAAAGGTCACTTCTCCCTGCTTATTCTTCTTGACCTTTCTGCTGCACTTGACACTGTTGACCACCCTCTCCTTCTCCTCACGATGCGTCAACTTCGTCTCAGTGACACTGCTCTCTCCTGGTTCTCTTCCTTTCTCTCTCTTCACTCCTTCAGTGTCTCCTTCACTGGTGCCTCTTCACCCCTGCTTCCGCTCTCAATTGGGTACCTCAAGGATCTGTTCTGGGCCCCCTACTCTTCTTGAACTATACCACCTCTCTCGTAACCTCATCTCTTCCTATGGATTGCAATATCATCACTATGCTGACAACAGCAAAATCTACCCTTCCTCTCCCAATCTCTCTCCTCCTGTGTTGGACCGTGCTACTGCCTGCCTATCAACGGTCTCCGACTAGGAAATGGGAAGTCATCCAAAGTTCAACCTCTCAACTTCCCTCCCTCTAAAGCCAACATTCCTGAGCCCATTTCCCTTCAAGTGAATGGTACCACAATTACTTCTACCTCACAGACTCGTTGCCTTGGTGTCCTCTTCAACTCTGATCTCTCCTTCACTCCTCACATTCAGTCGCTAACTAAATCCTGATACTTTCACCTAAAAAACAATGCACACATCCATCCCTTTCTTAATCAGGACTCTGCTACAATGCTCATATCTCCCACTCTGACTATTGAAACCCTCTTCTCCCTGGCCTTAAACTCCCTGCCGGTATTCCCGAGTGTGACTCGGGGTTAAATTTTGCTACTGCGAACGGTAACCCCGAGCCACACTCGGGCTGGGTGCTTACTCACCTCCTCCTGGCTCCCTCGCTGTCCCCCGCAGTTTGATCGCGGCGAGCTGCTTCCTGGAAGGCTCCCTGCGAGTCACATAGTGCAGGGTGGGCGGGAACCGTCAGCAAACAAACAATTCATAAAATACTGTACTCCAAAGTGTAATGTTTATGAACGGCCACTGGGCGGCACTACAGGATAAGAAATATACCATACATCCTCTTACTCTCGTTTTCAGACCGATTTCAGTGTTTTTTGTTTTTTATTTTATTGAATATCATTTATTTGCATTATTTTGGATAATTATTTTTGGGATAATAAATTATTATTTCGTGTTTCAAACTTTATCGGACTGTGTATTTACTATTTTTTTTATTTATTTATTTATAAAGGATTTTACCAGTAAGAACTCTTGATTGCACGGATTTCAGTGTGCGATTTCTAATTATTACAGGCTAACTATGTACAAAAACACGTTTCCTTTAAAAAAAAATTGAGACGATTTTAGACACGAAATTTTTAAAAAATTAGACCGCCAGGGAGGTTAAGAGATCCCACTTTGCCCCTTTGTTAATCTCTTCACTGGCTCCCTGTTTCCTTTAGAATCCATTTCAAAATACTGGCGCTCACATACAAAGCTCTCCATAACCGCGCCCCTGCCTACATCTCCCTTATTAATAGGTACATCATCTTGACCACTTCTCTCTGCCAATCATGTTGTCTCCTCGTACCCGCACCCCAAATCCAAACCTTCAGGACTTCTCCCAAGCTGCCTCCTTTTTATGGATTACCTCCCCTGCAACATTAGATGCTCGTCTCTCCAGTCCTTCAAGAAGTCTCTGAAAACACATTACTTTAGAGAAGCCAATCATCTCACTACATAATCCTCCACTGTACATTTCTTGTTCCATCTTCCCCACAGCCAACAAGCACCCCACTACTTCACATACTCCGCTATAACCCTCATCTAATGTGTCTTCCCTCTCCTCTTAAATTGTAAGCTTTCAAGAAGGGTCCTCTCTAGTATTGTTCTGTATGTTTAACCTGTATGTATATTTGCTATTGTGTCTCACCCATTATACAGTGCTAAGGACCTTGTTAGCATAGCACTTTATAAATACTTGTAACTAACTTTTTGACACACAAAGTCACAAATTGTCTGAAAGAACATGCATGTGAATTTATTTTAAATATATCACGAGTATTGTGGTATGCAGAAAGTGGAATTGTGCAGTCAAGCCCATAATCATTCCAACATAGCACTGTCTGCTACAGTGTTAATGCAGTCATTGTGGTCAGCTATTTCCAGCTCACTGACCGTTCACATTTAGGCGGAGTTTAGGCGGATGCAAAGTGACTTTAGGGATTCACCTTGGAACATGACCAATTCCTATCGTAACCATTGACCCATTATGAATCTTGGCAAAATAAATGAACTTATCCCAGTTTATACTAACTGTGCATTTATTGCCAACTTTTTTCATATGTGCAGCCCAGGTACACTAGTTCATCTGACCTGTTGCTAACCTGCCCATGACCAAGTCATATTCCTTCAGTTCATTCGATTTTTTAATGTTGCATAATTCACCCTCTCCCTGATTGTGATGCAACAGGCCAATTCAGCCAAAGAAATGCAGGGCTTAGTGCTGCTTAGGCACTCAGCTCATGGAGACCTCAGCTCAGGTTTCAGGGCTTGGAGACCTTTGTAAATTAGCCTGATCCAATGGTATCAAAGCCATCCTGCACTGACAGCCACTGGATTGCCTGGAGCGCCCAGCCACCCCCCTCTGTCAAGTAACATGCTGGAAGAATGTCATATCCTGCAGAGATCAGAGGGAGACCAGAGTTGGATTTTGGTGTTTTCAAATAAAATTAAAGGGCGAAAATAGGAGTGATTTTGGAGGGGTTCAGGAAGGGTTGATGTTTAACCCCTCAGTTTACTACCCCCTCCTGTTTCAACCCTAGAGTATCCATTTAAAGAGACCTCTAAATATAAAAATTCATGTGGCCTATCTTTGAGCCTCAAAGCAATATGAAAAAACTACTTCTGAGACGATCTGGTGTATTAGCTATAGTCTTCAACTTCTTGTATATGGACAAAGAGTCAAGGAGCAAGTCACTAGTATACATAATGCCCATGTACAAAGCTCCTATTTACCAGAAAATAAGATGAATAAATGGACAATTGAACTTGATTTACTAATGAAAAAGAGACCATGATTTAGCACAATACCTGCTAAAATGTTAGCAAACACCACAATGTGAGCAACCAATTGCCAATGGTCAGTGGCGTCGTAATGTGGGGCCGGGGGGTGCGGCCCGCACCAGGTGACACCCGCCCTTAGGGTGACACCGTCACCCTAAGGGCGGGTGTCTCACCCTCCGCCGCGTATTTGCTACCTGCGAGCGTCCGAAGCATGCAGCTTCGGCGCTCGCCTGGAGGAAACACGTCACCAGCCAATCGCGGCTGGTCACGTGGCTCCCCCAGGCGAGCACCCAAGCTGCGCGCCGCCGGACGCTCAGAGGGAGCAAACACGTGGCGGAGGTGAGCTGGGGCCATTATCCATGTGCTGGGGGCAGTATCCATGTGCTGGGGGCAGTATATCCATGAGCTGGGGCAATATCCATGAGCTGGGGCATATCCCATGAGCTGGGGCATATATCCATGAGCTGGGGCATATATCCATGAGCTGGGGCAAATCCATGAGCTGGGGCATATCCCATGAGCTGGGGCATATCCCATGAGCTGGGGCATATCCCATGAGCTGGGGCAGTATCCATGAGCTGGGGCATATCCCTTGAGCTGGGGCATATATCCATGAGCTGGGGCATATCCCATGAGCTGGGGCAAATCCATGAGCTGGAGCATATCCCATGAGCTGGGGCATATATCCATGAGCTGGGGCATATCCCATGAGCTGGGGCATATCCCATGAGCTGGGGCATATATCCATGAGCCGGGGCAGTATCCATGAGCTGGGGCAGTATCCATGAGCTGGGGCATATCCATGAGCTGGGGCAGTATCCATGAGCTGGGGCAGTATCCATGAGCTGGGGCAAATCCATGAGCTGGGACAGTATATCCATGAGCTGGGGCAATATCCATGAGCTGGGGCAATATCCATGAGCTGGGGCAATATCCATGAGCTGGGGCATATTCATGAGCTGGGGCATATCCATGAGCTGGGGCACATCCATGAGCTGGGGCAATATATCCATGAGCTGGGGCAGTATCCATGAGCTGGGGCAGTATCCATGAGCTGGGGCAGTATCCAGGAGCTGGGGCAAATCCAGGAGCTGGGGCAAATCCAGGAGCTGGGGCATATCCATGAGCTGGGGGGCAAATCCATGAGCTGGGGGGCAAATCCATGAGCTGGGGGGCAAATCCATGAGCTGGGGCAAATCCATTAGCTGGGGCATATCCATGAGCTGCTGGGGCATATACATGAGCAGGGGCAGTATATACATGAGCTGGGGCAGTATATCCATGAGCTGGGGCAGTATATCCATGAGCTGGGGCAGTATATCCATGAGCTGGGGTTATTATCCATGTGCTGGGGTTATTATCCATGTGCTGGGGAATTATCCATGAGCTGGGGCAATATCAATGAGAGGAGCTGGGGGCATAGCCATGAGAGTAGCTGGGGCAAAATCCATGAGAGGAGCTGGGGCAGTATATCCATGAGAGGAGCTGGGGCAGTATATCCATGAGAGGAGCTGGGGGCATAGCCATGAGAGGAGTTGGGGGCATAGCCATGAGAGGAGCTGGGGCAAAATCCATGAGAGGAGCTGGGGCAGTATATCCATGAGAGGAGCTGGGGCAGTATATCCATGAGAGGAGCTGGGGGCATAGCCATGAGAGGAGTTGGGGGCATAGCCATGAGAGGAGCTGGGGCAAAATCCATGAGAGGAGCTGGGGCAGTATATCCATGAGAGGAGCTGGGGGCATAGCCATGAGAGGAGTTGGGGCATAGCCATGAGAGGAGTTTGGGCATAGCCATGAGAGGAGTTTGGGCATAGCCATGAGAGGAGCTGGGGCAAAATCCATGAGAGGAGCTGGGGCAAAATCCATGAGAGGAGCTGGGGCAAAATCCATGAGAGGAGCTGGGGCAATATCCATGTGAGCTGCTGGGGCATATCCATGTGAGCTGGGGCAGTATCCATGTGTGCTGGGGGCAGTATCCATGTGTGCTGGGGGCAGTATCCATGTGTGCTGGGGGCAGTATCCATGTGTGCTGGGGGCAGTATCCATGTGTGCTTGGGACAGTATCCATGTGTGTTGGTGGCATATCCATGAGAGCTGGGGCAATATCCATGTGTGAGCTGGTCTGGGGCAATATATCCATGGGTGAGCTGAGGCAATATATATCCATGGGTGAGCTGCTGGGGGCAATATATAATTGTGAACTGGGGCAATATATCCATATGTGAGTTGGGGGCAATATATATCCATGGATGAGCTGCTGGGGGCAATATATCCAGAGCTGCTGGGGGCAATATATATCCATGTGTGCTTTCACTGCCTTCGAACAGGCATCGTACTTGCTGGCAGTTGGCAAAAAGTTGTGTGAGCATATGAGAGAGCTCCACAGCAATAAACCTCACAGTAATGTGCGCTGTGTGTATGAGCATTCAGTGTTATTTGGGAGTACTGATTTAGGAGTAAGAGTAGTTAAAAAAAAATCCATAAAACTCGGGGGGGGGGGGTGACACCATAAGTTACCGCACCGGGTGACACCAACCCTAGTGACGCCACTGCCAATGGTGGATGTACTTGTCACTGAGCAACATTTCCATTTTGTTACCAGAAGGAACATTTTCACCACCGACCTTATCTTCAAGAATGCTAACAGTGAGTGAAAAATATGATGCCATTAAAAGAGGACAAGTTCCTTACTAGAAAGCAATTGCTGTAAGTATAGCAGAGTGACTTAAGTCCTTATTTTACATGTTCCTCTTAGATACGCTGGCTGAGGCAGTTTACAGTTAATGATAACATTTCAATCTCAGCACTATAGGTAAATCAATTCACATATAGTGGAGTTTTGTCAGGATTATGTTATATACCAACTACTCATCTAGTAGCTTCATTACCTGACTTTAAAAATGCACCTATCATGTCAAACACACTTTGGACTTATTTGATAGAGAATCACTCCCTGTATATGTATAAGTTATCCCATGTCAAAATGTTGCTATTACTTTCAGTGCCATGCTGCTGGAGCTGGGGCAGCCATCAGGGGGTGACAGCCCATGATATGTTCAGGGCTCAGTGGCTCCAGGGGACCCTGGCCAAACCCTGTGCACTTTGTCAAAGTGCCACAGACTTAAGTGCCCACGCCACCCAGAACTGGACCAACAAGATAGCAACAAATTTTCAGGTGGGCTGCGCCATCTGGGGCCAGTAAAAGCACTCTGGTTCATCACCGAGGGAGTGATTAGTAAGGTCTGCTCCAGGCTGATGTGCAGACCAAAGCTATCCCATAAATGACACTTTTTATCCCCATACTGGAGGGGAAGAGTTTACTGAAATAGGCAGCTGATGAAAGCAGGGGCCCAAACAATGGATTAGTAAGGGGCCCCAAGAATTCGGATGGCAGCCATGGTAACAGTTATTACCAGAAGAACGTCCTATAAGACAGCCCTCTGCTTTCTCCTCACAAGCAATTGTGTACCAACATGCTGACTGATGAGGACAATCATGCAGCACTGCGAATGACAAACAGTCTGCTGGCCAAGAAGGACCTTCATGATGCCTCCTCTTACAGGAAATAGGTGCATAGCTGCCGGGACATCTCATCAAGGGATGAGATATTGCATTAATTGTTACTATTAATGAAATAGCCATCGCTTGAAGGACATGGCTCGGAAACGGAGCCTGTCGTCTGACATGTTCACTTTAAGTTTGTCCTTCTAGAAGTTTCTGAAAATACATTACATTAGAGAAGCCTATCAGCTCACTCCATGATTCCCCACTCTACAGTTCTTACGTCATCTTTCCATTCAGCCCACATGCACCCCGCTTCTTCATGTACTATTTACCTCACCTAGTGTGTCACCCCTCTCCTCTTAGATTGTAAGCTCTCGAGCAGGGTCCTCTCCTACTGTTCTGTGTGTTTAACTTCTACGTATATTTGTTATTGCGGCTCACCCATTGTACAGCGCTAAAGAACTTGTTAGCGCTTTATATGTAACTGTTCTGTCAAGATCATTTGTTTCTTTGGTATAATGCCATCTCCATAAAAAACTTTGACATCTAATCATATCTACATATCTAGCCCTTGTAAATTAGAAAAATAAATATTTTTAGAGCATTTCATTATGCATTTGGAATTATATTTACTACCATGACATATTATATTTTTGGTACATTTTAAAGCCATGCACCAATTGCATTTTTATAATCCTATTTCTCATTTAATCCAAGCTGTATGAGTTGTTAAAGGGATGTATGCTCTTCACAGGATCATGTCTTTCTCGATAACGCAAATTATTATGTCATAAAAATTGTATTAGATGGGATCTCAAGGTCATAGCAAAGACGAACGAGGTTATCACCACTGAAGCATTATGCTTTCCCTAGATTTGTTTAAAACAAATTTACGAAGCATGTTACATAACCCTTTATATATTATGTCAACCACACATTTTAGAATACATCAATTATGCAATTTTGTTTACGTTTTCTCCCTTTTTAGTTTTTTTCCAGATGACACAGGTTGAAAGGCATTTATGATCAGAACACATAATATCACATAACATTTCCCAGAACATAGAACGGTGGAGAAATGCAAGGTTATTTTCAGTTATGATATCACCTATAAAAGCAAGCAACATGACAATTCAGTGATTAAAGTAGCAACGCGTTTTGTCTGTTACACATAAGGCAGTTACATACAATAACCCATTCAGGCGCAGTAACACTAAGTTATTGAGAGGGTCACAAAAGCAGCATACTATGATTTCATAACACTATATCATAGTTTCATGATATTTCCATGTCTTTATCCGTGTCTGTATATGCCTTTAATGGGCAAGAATGAAGAAAAAAATAGAAAAGGTAAAGGAAAAAAAAATAACCTCAAGTGAACATTCCAGTTGTAACTCGTTCTAAAATCCAGTCTGGTATGTGGAATCAAAAATGCATTTTAATGACATGTAAGGAAGCAATCCTCCGGAGCAAAAATGCAAACTATTTCTCGGATTTGCACCTGTCTTATAAAGTAGAAAAGGATAAAAATGCAATTGAATGTGTGATCTCATTACAATACAATAATATTTTTAAAGTGGCAGTAAGACTTTTATATTTAACTAGGTATAAAGCCTGCCCTAAGGGCAGTCATATATATATATATATATATGTTACAGGAGATATATATATATACCCTGTAACCCCATGTGGGTGTATAATATATATATATATATATATTATATATATATATATATACACACCCTGTAACCCCATGTGGGTGTATATATATATACCCTGTAACCCCATGTGGGTGTATAATTATATATATATATATTATACACCCACATGGGGTTACAGGATATATATATATATATCTATCCCCATGTGGAGATTATATATATATATATATATATATATACACATACTGTAACAACCATATATGTGTGTGTGTGTGTATGGCCGGCATCCAGGCTCAGGCGAGCCCCCGGCTCGGCTGGGCCTCTAGGCCCAGGCCAAGCCGGGGGCTCGCCTTAGCCTGGATGCCGGCCAAGCAAGTAGCTAGGCCGGCATCCAAGCTTAGGCGAGCCCCCGGCTTGGCTTGGGCCTAGAGGCCCAGCCGAGCCGGGGGCTCGCCTGAGCCTGGAGGACGCCCGAGCAGGCAACTCAGCCGGCCTCCATGCTTAGGTGAGTCCCCGGCTCGGCTGTGCCTCTAGACCCAAGCCAAGCCGGGGGCTCGCCTAAACTTGGATACCGGCCGAGCAAGCAGGGTGGGTGTGGAGAGTACATACTCACCTACATCAGCCTCGAGTCCTCCACCGGTTCCACACATACTCACCTACATCGGCCCTTAGCTTCTCCAGCGATGGCAGTCCCGCTTCCAGTGTCCTCTCTCTGTTGGTCGCCGGTATGACGTCACAAAAGCCTTTGACCAGGGTCAAAGGCTTTCGTGACGTCATACCGGCGACCAACGGAGAGAGGACACTGGAAGCGGGACTGCCATCGCTGGAGGAGCTAAGGGCCGATGTAGGTGAGTATGTGTAGGAAACATCCTCCTACATCGGCCCTGAGCTCCAGCGGTGACCATCCTCCGGCTGTCCAGGCTGCTCGGCCGGCCTCCAGGCTTAGGCGAGTCCCCGGCTTGGCTGGGCCTGTAGGCCCAAGCCAAGCCGGGGGCTCGCCTGAGCCTGGAGGCCGGCCGAGCAGCCTGCGACAGCCGGAGGACAGTCACCGCTGGAGCTCAGGGCCAATGTAGGTGAGTATGTGTAGGCAACTTCGGCCCTGAGCTCCAGCGGTGACTGTCCTCTGGCTGTTGCAGGCTTCTCGGCTGGCCTCCAGGCTTAGGAGAGTCCCTGGCTCAGCTGGGCCTGTAGGCCCAAGCCAAGCCGGGGGCTCGCCTGAGCCTGGATGCCGCCGAGCAGCCTGCTCGGCCGGAGGACAGTCACCGCTGGAGCTCAGGGCCAATGTAGGGGAGTATGTGTAGGCAACATCCTCCTACATTGGCCTGGAGCTCCAGCGGTCGCTGTCCTCCGGCTGTCGCAGGCTGCTCGGCCGGCCTCCAGGCTTAGGCGAGCCCCCGGCTCGGCTGGGCCTATAGGTCCAAGCCGAGCCGGGGGCTCGCCTGAGCCTGGATGCCGGCCGGACAGCCAGAGAACGGTCACCGCTGGAGCTCAGGGCCAATATAGGGGAGTATGTGTAGGCAACATCCTCCTACTTCGGCCTTGAGCTCCAGCGGTGACCGTCCTCCGGCTGTGGCAGGCTGCTCGGCCGGCCTCCAGGCTTAGGCGAGCCCCCGGCTCGGCTGGGCCTATAGGCCCAAGCCGAGCCGGGGGCTCACCTGAGCCTGAATGCAGGCCGAGCAGCCTGCCACAGCCGGAGGACGGTCACCGCTGGAGGATTCGGGGCTTGCGGCGTTTAAACAAACTGGTAGCTGCGCGCCGCTCGTGCCAATTTTTTATTTTTTTTTGCAGGTGGCCGACACGCGCAGCTACCTGTTTGTTTTAACGGCCAGCTCGCAACCAAGTTTCAAATGTCCGTCGCGCATGCGCACTCAGCGCTTGACGGCGACGGACTTTGAAACGGTTTTATTATATAGATATTTTATAGAGTGCACATAGCAAATACATTGGAAATGCAAGAGAAAAAAAAGACACAAGCGTGTATACACCACTGACGATTTGGCTGTTAATGGAGTAGAATCATTTTCTATAATTTTTAAACACAATCCCTGTTTGTTGTAACTATTAGAGGCATAAACTGAACAACAATGCTGAACAGCTTATTATCAAAAATCCTTGTGTCGGGGGGCGTGGCTGGCTCTGAAAGGGACAAGACGTGTCGTGAGGGAGCTCTGCAGGATTCGCCTGATATTGGGGTTTTTTAGCTGGAACCCCTCATCAATTTGCCCATTATTAGGGTCCCTGGACGGCTAGCCATAACGGGGATTGCTCCGGTGACCGTTTTTGCCCTCCACCCGGAGCACAGCAGAGTTTTAGCCCGGCGGGTCTGATTCCCTGGCGGCCATCTTGCGGCCTACCCATCTGCCTCCGGGTGCTCGTTGCTCCTCCTGCTCCGCTTGTAGAGAGCCTGACCCGGTGCTTGGTGGATGCAGACTGAGAGGATGGAGGGCCCCTGTCTTCCGGCTGTGTCTGCGATGCCTGGGGACCTGATATTGACGGAGCGAGTGGGATGGAGCGGCCCCCCCCCCACCGGTGGCATGGAGGCTGCGTTTGCGGCCCTTGAGGCCTGCTTGGAGCAGCTGGGGGAGGAGGAGGAGAACCCGATTTCCCGGGGCTCGTGGGGGCGACTGATGGCCGCGTGGAGGACTGGCCGGGTGACCGCAGACCAGAGAGTGGATGCAGAGATCCAGGAGGTGGACGCTCTCGGAGAGGATCCAACCTTGTGCCCCGCTGGACCCTGCTGGATCGTGCCTGATGCTATGGAGAGGTACGGCGGGATCGGCGACCTGAGACGCTGACCCCGGGGCTGTCTGGAGGGGGCGAGCTGGAGTCTTGCGACGTCCAGGTGGCGCTGGATTCACCGGACCCGGAGATACCGTACTCCAGACGTAAGCCTGCGGAGACTGACCCCCTGCCGATGGCCGTTCAGACGGCACCGCGGTACCCACTGACACGTGCAGCTGTACCCCGAGCATCTGACGGAGGAGGGTATGGAGAGTATCAGGTCCAGAGGCGACTTGGAGGTCAGCTTTATGACTGCAGGCTCGCTGTGCTTGGAAGCCCCGGTCTCGCATGCACTGTACTACCTGTCTTACGTAAGCTACCATTTCGGGATACGGGGTGATGAATCCTTTATTTTCTGGATGACCTGTTGTTTTAACTCCTGCGACCATTTTCTTTCACACGATGACTCTTATTTGGATTCTCCTCTTGCTGTTTAATCTTCATCCTGCTGGTCCAGAGACGCTTCGGCCACTATTTTATTTTGTTTTATTTTTTCTTGATGACATTCCCCGGCCGGGGATAACTTTTGAGACTTTAGTTTTGCTAACCCAAAGTTTTTTCTTTTCGCTGACTTTTGCTTTGACCCCCTCCCCCCCCTATTTTTCGACTTCTTGCTGATTTTTCCTGTGAACCCCCCCCCTTCCCCCCTTTTTAATTTTTTATGTTATAAGTGAGTTTTATGAGAGTACAATATTTGGCCCTGCGAGGCCAACTATGCTGGTCGGTTTGTGACCTCTTTTTGCTTTACAAAATAAAAATCTTAAATATAAAAAAAAAAAAAAAAAAAAAAAAAAAAAAAAAATACTTGTGTCCAGCTTGAGTTGGATTAGGAGGTGTCCCTTTGGTCCAAATCTCTGGCAGACTGGAAAGGCGTTTGGACGGACTAAACAAATTCCTAGGTCGCTATTCCAAGGTTATTGTTAAAAGTCAGTTGCTGATGGAAAAAATTGTGCACCGGCTATTAACCATTATTGTGTAATCTTTAACGTCCGTATTCCAACCAAGACGCATGTCAAGACGCTAAAGTTGGCTGGAGACGTTAAAATTTATTAGCGCGATGCTAAAAAGTGTGTGGCGCAGTGAAAATAATTGGTTAACTACACCAGGCCTGAAAAAGATACACAGGTGTTTAATTTGTGTTAGCTGCACGTGCATCTGCTTTCAGTAGCACCATCCGAGCCTTAAAACTCCATAGACTTCAATTGTTCAGGGAAGTTCAAGTTACACCAGGGTTTACGTGTCATTATGAGCATCACATCAGCTGGAAGTGTTACATTTCCCTGGGATTCAATAGGCATTAAAAGGACATAACAGGATATTCTTTAGCTTTTTAAAGTAACTAGGGTGTGTAGAGTATTCTTCCCCCTCCACCCCCTTCCAGAGGCCCTGAACGGTTTAAAATGTGGGTTGACGTGGAGAGATTCCTTCACCCCCTCACCTTGCATGACTAAGCACCCCGGGGGATTTGAACTTCCCGGCTGTCGGTCACTAGTTCGAGTTCACTCGAGACATCAGCACGCTTCACGATCTCTGAATCAAGTTCGCAACCAGCCTCAGTTTGGCCCCAATGGCTGATCCATCATTCTGCGCAAGTGCTACAGGACAGGCGCATGTAAAGTTTGCAAGTCCCATTGCGATGCACAATTTGCAGGGAGCACAAATTAGGCAGAAAACACTCAGGGACTTCCGGGGTTCAGGAGTTCCTGGGCAGAAGAGAAGGAGTAGAGCGCAGCAATGGACAAAAAGGTGAGTATATTCATCTGAAAGAGAAAAAAATAAAGTAAAAAATAATTGGGCACAGGCTGTCAGCAGCCTCTGCCCAATTATTTAAGGGACACAAAAAGGACACTATTTTCTTAGTGGAGTGTCCCTTTAAGTTTATTCTCCACCTTGTAATAGGTCACTATTCTTGCATTTCTTAACAACTTGCGTATCCCATGTTAAGTATAGGAGACGCCAAGTACAGTAAGGGAATGCAAGCCATGAGACGCTAAGGTTGGCACATCTCCTTTAACAGTATGGCTCTAATGGGACGTGAAAAGTTAAGCCAGTAACATCTGCCATTATGTTGTGCACCTTGAACCCCAATCTTAACGACAATCTTAGCATAAGGCTCCAAGTAAGTTGCAATGATCTACTGGTTAGACATGGTCTTCCTCAGCTAGCCCAAAAAGGTGAGCAGTTCAGCTGTGAGGACTATTTAGAAAAGTAGGGTACCCTTACTGGACCAGTAATGCCTTGCTGTCTTCTGGTCTCACAGCTATTCTTCCCACAAATATGCTCTCTCGCTTCTCCGTGATCCTGACCCAAGCAGATTGTTGCGCTCAGTCTGGCCCTGACGTTAGGTGTTATGCATAAATCTGCATATTTTTTAGTCATTATGCACGGTTTTACACTACAATGTTCATTTTTAGATCTCACCTATACCAAGTTGAAGAAAGTGTTGTTTTTTGCAATTAAGAAAGTGAAAGCACCTTGTATTGATCTGTAAATTTAACATCGTCACTGCATTTATGTATATAGGATGCTGCTGCATTTATATTTGTTTTATTTTGCATAAAATCCTGCTTGACACATGTTATATAGTTAATTTGTATACATCAATTCATTAATTAGTTAGGAATTTCTCTGTTTTAGGCAGGGGAAAACTTAAAACCATACGTCAGTAAAAAGGTGGGTTTGGATGTGTGGGTAATGGAAGGATGTTATATTTTATCGTGGGAAAACCATACGTCACAAAAGATTACTGAAATTGTAAATTTAAAAATACACCGTAGGCAAAAACTGTCTCCCAACAATCTCATGGATACAATCTCTGTTTTCTTTCTTCCATCTTTTTAACCTATAGATTTAATAGTACACATTCTGTCCCATGCCACAGCCTCCTGATAGCACGTTTGGCTGCTGCCATTTATCCGAAGTACGCAGCTTAAATGCTGGCCTCAGGATGACTGACCTGTGGGCAACTAATGCACTTGCAGGCAATAATATGCCAATCAGTGCTCAACTTTACTAGTTAAGAGGGCTAGGGTATACCTTTAAAGAAAGGGCAATCAATTGAAAGGAGTACAGACTGACATGTTTAGTGGAGGCACATCTTTTGCCCTGCCCATGACAGAAGACGGATCCCACTTTTCGCTCAAAGCAGATATACAAATTCATCACAAACATCCCTCCCAGTAGATTTAAACACTGATCATATAACATGATAAATAAAAATCTATAGATTGTTGAATGCAATGCTTGTGATCAGATTCAAATACTGACCATATACATTTCTACGTTAACATATAGAAACGTGCAATGGATACCTCTCTATGAAGACTACATTTTACATGTTGTGGGGTAATTTCTTTCCCAATCTCTACACTGGCTCCTGTTTCCTTTAGAATCCATTTCAAAATACTGGTGCTCACCTACAAAGCTCTCCATAACCGCGCCCCTGCCTACATTTCCTCCCTTATTAACAGGTACATCCCATCCCGTCCACTTCGCTCTGCCAACGATCTGATACTCCAGTAAAGGATAGGCCACACTGATAACCTTTCTGCCGTTTTAATCTTAGGCTAGGGTCAGACGAGCGTGATTTCGACGGACTGTACGTCCGTGCAGTACGGACGTACGTCAGTACGGAAGACGCAGTAGTGGCCAGACAGTCCGTTTTTTTCACTGACGTATATTTTGATGGATATAGGAGGGAAAAATAAATTAAAATGCAAAACCATTTTGTCCGTGAAAAATGCTGGACGTATAAATGCCGTCCGTCTGACCACGTTCCATCACTCACACACAAAGCTATGCGGACGTTGCGGACGCAGCGCACTTTGTGCGGCCGTTCTAGCGGTTGTACGTTCTTGCCTGCCTTGCGTCCGTGGCCCGCGGCCGTTGTGCGTCCGCAGTTCAGTGCGGACGTACTTCGTGTGTCGGGCTCCGATGGGCTTCCTGTCATGCTATCACGGACGTACTTTTAGGCGCAATCACGGACGTGAACACTACGCTCGTCTGACAGCAGCCTTATTCTTTATTCATTTTTTTCACCGCACATTGGGGGAAGAAAATATACAATGTTTCGGCCTGCAGCCTTAATCATCTCATGATCTGATACTAGCAGTTCCTCGGACCTGCACCCCCCAGCTCCAGCCTTCAAGACTTCTCCCGAGATGCCCCCTTTCTATGGAATTCCCTCCCCAGCAACATCAGACTCTCCCTGTCTCTCCAGTCAAGAAGTCTCCGAAAACACATTACTTTAGAGAAGCCTATCGATTCACTCCATAATCCCCCACTGTATAGTCCTTGTTCCATCGTCCCCGCTCAGGGTCCTCTGTTATTCTGTCTCTCCCATTGTACAGCGCTAAGGAACTTGTTGGCGCTTCATAAATGCTTGTAACTGGGGTGATTTTAGATTTCAAAATTTTTAGTCGAGAGGGCACCCTCAAAACTAAAAACGCATTTTAATCAAATTGATAAATAGTTTTATAGATGTGCATAGTTGCCATTTTTCACCTTGGTTAAAGAATATTCCCAAAGGCCAGTTTTTAAGGTTATGCCGCAATTTTTCCGATATAGAAGATTTAATAATCAGGCAGATTCTTTACAAACACAATTTTTACAGACGGATACGATAATAAACGGATACAAAAAGATGGTGAGGAGATCCAAATAAAAGATAGAGATACATTGTTGGAGTATAAGAATAAAGAAGCTGCAATAAAAAAAAATGGAGACACCAACGACTCAAGTACCGTTTATCACCAACTATTCAGCAGATTATGGAACATTAAATAAAACACTTAGTAAGAACTGGCATATCTTAAAACAAAATGAGAATATTAAGGTATATATTGGGGATAAACCAAAAATGGTTTGTAGGGAGGCTAAAAATCTTAAACTTACATTAACCAAAAGCCTCTTGGAGAAAAACACAAAGAGTACGTTTCTCTACCAGATTTTAAAAAGTGTAAAAAAATTTTTTTTCGGTGTGGGGTCTGTCCTTGTTGTAGGATGGTTGTTAAAAGTGGCAAATGTGTAACAGAATTCAAATCCCATCCTATTCAAAGAATAGAATATTCTGGATTAACACTTATTACCCGTAATTCTACCAACATCCAACACAATTCATTATGGTGCCCGTGTGGTTTCCAATACCTTGGACGGAAAACGAGAATGCTCAACGCTAGAATTTCAGAGCACATATACAATATAAAAGAAAATTTGAGAAGCAGAGTGTGTCCCTTCACTTTGCTAAATATCATGCAGGAGACCCTAATGTTTTAAAATATATTGGTATTCAACAGATAAACATTGGAGGGGGGAGATCACTTCCATTCAATGAATAAAATAGAGAACAGATGGATTTGTGAGGTGGGTAGTTTGGAGCCAGATGGATTAAATATAGATTTCGACATCGATTGTCTATTGTAAACTTAGAAGTTTCTGTCCACCCCGGCCAACTGCAGGTTTATCCTATATTTTCTATTCTACCTTTTTTATCTTTTATTTTTTTCCTTTTTTTATTCTCCCTTTTATCTGTAGGCGTTTGTTCAAACAAGTATGTAGTTTATGGACTTTTTAGCTAGCGGTTTTAGTTTTAGGTGTGTAATTTTTATGGTACCACATGTATTATGCTTACCAGTCAGTGCTTAATGTTTTTAGATGAGATTTTTTAGTATAATAGATGTGCCATGATCCTTGCCCTTTTCCAAAATGGCGTTTGGTGACACATTGGGCACTCGACGACTCTGAGCCGTCACGGGTATTGCGTACCTTGCCGAAACCGGAAGTATGTCATTCTGTAGTGCCAGACGCATTCGACAAGGCCACATGGATCAACAACACGTGGTCGGGATGCCAGCGAGAATTTCGTATTGTTGGTGAAATTAGCAATAATGAGCAGCACTTGGATTTGGGACATAAAAGACACAATGATATGGCACTTTATTCATGCACCTGAGGAAGCCAGTTGTCGAATGCACATATGTTGTGCATTGTGCAAATTGTGCAAATTTGTGTTGTGCAAAGTGGTAATTTAATGTTCTGGTTTAATAAATTGGCCCAAATGGCGGCCTTATTACTTTTATCCAGTGTGTAGTGGTTCCTTCCACATGCGATCTAAGCTGGATGCAGCACATTACTGTGGTTATCCAGGCACCCTAGGAAACATTGTGGGAGAACGAAAAATCTGGTGGTGGTGAGGATACAGGAGTGTCTAATCACATATATTTAGAGCCAACTATTTAATGGCTCAGAAATGAGTGAGTTTTTATTGCACTAGATGTGGATATTTGGAACTTGGGCATACTGCGCAATGCATGTCTCCTTATTTTCTCCACTCTAGGATTCACGAGGAGTAGAATAATCACTTGTGGACTCACTCACTATATGCGGGAGGACTATTTACTCTGTTTTTTGTAACTAGGGTGAGCGCGAAATCTATCAATAAGACAAATTAGTATTATGTAGTCCTAAAGCTTTCTCACATTCTACAAAGCTATATGGATGATTATATACATTTATCCAATCTTCGTGTATTACGCACACATTACACATGTATGCTTTCCTTATTTATATAAGCTGTACATTAAATATAAATGAAATTGATTTTGTGTTTAGACTTCTCGATGATATCTCACGATATGCAAATATTTCCCAAGTGTTTCGAATAAGGCGTACAGAACCTGTACTTATCTACAGGTCACAATCCTCCTGGTTGTTGCATTGGCACAGCAATTGGAGGTGCAATCACAGCTGTTGACGTTGAACTGTCAGGTGGAATCAAAAAAAATCTATGAGGCAGACGATGCTAGCGCCCAACAGCAACGCAACAAGTGAACCTTAACCCCTTACCGCTGGACGGGTTGTGCCCAGAGGGAAGGTATTAATGCTGGCGGGTTCTCTGACTGCAGTGGGCTCTTCCTCGAACGTTATTGGCTGCAAGTGACAGTCTGGGTTCAAGCCATCCCGTGGCAGTGAATGACGCGCCGAATGCAAACTAGGTGGACGGGCCGGACGTGGCCCATAGACGCCAGCAGGGCATGCTATGCAGCCACGTGGTGTTACGTCCCACCCGACGCGGGCATGGCACAGTACACCACACAGCATAAAAGGGTGAAGATACTATGTACATGCTGGATAGACTTATTGGAAGACATAATTGAGGCAGTAATGTTAATTTCATATTAGTAACATTTAGATCTAAAGCATAATCAGAATACTTCCTTGCTTTTTTATCACATACAAAGTACATTACATTACAATACTATTCAATGACATTTGCTTCATTGCCCAAGGCTGTGACATATGTGCATTCATATACTGCTGAAATGCCTGCCAAAGTTGAACGGAGTTTAAGATGTATAAAAAGAACTTTAAGAGCTTTGAACTCACCGATGCAATAAGGACAGCATTGGCCTTTCCTTAGAACAGGCCTGTCGCACGTTACTGGTGGGCAAGATTCAGAGTAACAGCTGATCATCGCATCCATGCAGACACAGCTCGTACAAACATTGGGTTTCCACGACTCAGCTGCCAGAAATATGTCTCCCTCATCATTTTTGCAGTAGCTGGGCATACTTTCATTGCCCGACACCGAAGGCTGAAGAGATTCATCTGGAAGAGCGAATGTAAACATTTAGCAGCAGGAAGTGACAGCTCACATCACTTTAACTTGGAACAGCAATGGATATCAAGTATAAAGTGTATTTCTTTTCCCTTCCCTTGGCACCATATAATCCCCAGGATGTTGTACCTCCATGACAAGCTGGTTTACAAACTGGAAAATGTATCTTAATGTTCCATTTAAGAAGAAAAAAAAGTGTACATGAAAGTGACCTTCCTCATCCAAAATAAAGACGTCTTTTATAAAATATAGTGCTCTGCGGTGATTTTCAAAAGGCCTTTTCATGCCTGCATTTTCCTGTTGGCCTTCCATCACATTGGCACCTTTTCATGCAGCCCCAATTAACTGTTAGCTACTGTATACATAACTCAAGTGAAAGAAGTCTATTTTCAGCTAATCGTGACTTTTCTTTGAGTCCAAAGCAAGTCTTATTTATATTTTTCAATAAAAGGTAGACATGAAAAATGAGACATAGCCCTAGAAAAGAAGTGGTTCATAAAGGGACATTGTCATGCAAAATGGCGGGTGGCTCCATTTTACTTGAAAGATTTCCTGTCTGTTCCCATGGAGATGCCTGTAGTATATTATACATTCCTAGAGCAATAAATGGCAGGATTCAATTCTGAAGGGGCCTGTGATAAAAGGCTCTCTTCTAGAAAGGGGGCTTAATTCTTATTAACTGCAAAGAGCGATAAATCTGGGAAACATAAGAATGTTAGTAGTTTTGAAATCTTATTTTGCCATAGGTAAAACTGTTTCGTCAATATGAAAAACAGATTTTGATCAACAATTTTTGCAAGGAATCTTGCAAATTTTTTTGTTAAAAAAAACAGTAGGGGCCCTATCACCTCCCTACAGCTAAAACGGAGAAGCTAAGGGGAACACTGAGTGCTCGCTAATCCCCCTTAGCAGCCCTGTTTCATCTGTAGATTACGGAGAATGTGCTGAAACTGGCAGTCTACCCCATAGTGGCTGCTAGGCTCCAGAATGCTCGGGGCAGCGCTTAATCTCTGGCGCAAGCATCCCCTCCAAGGAGGCTCCTACTGCTCAGTCACAAGACCTGCAGGATCTTGCAGGTCAGTGGAGTGATTGTGGAGGAAGACTGGGGACTTTTGCCTTCCAGGCTCACTCTCTTTCCGGCGCCCAGAAGTGGTGGATCGGACTGCCGTTCTCACCGAAGGAGGAGAAGTGAGTATTTGATTTCTGTGTGGTTCAAGCTGCAGCTAACTTATTCCGCAGAAGCTGAATCAGTTAAGTTCGCTACAGCTTAGAGCTGGTACTTTTTAGTTAGCGACAGTTGTGAGTAATTAGCGTTCGGACTTTGTGATCCTAACGCAAATTACTCTATACAGTTTGTGCTTCCTATACTTAACATGGGGAGCACAAATTACAGTAAGCTGGCGCTAAAAAGCACCAATAGCAATTCACTAATGGACCTTTTAACGATAGGGAGGTGATCTTTGCGGCACGTTACCACCTCAATTAACCTTGCGCTAGCACTCATTTATGTGAGCGCTAGCGTTCAGGAGGTGATAGTGCCCTAGGAGTTTAGGAAAACTTCACTACCGTATTGACAAAAAAATATCAGATATTTTAACCCTAAAAAACATGGGTGTCCTGACCTGGTGAAGAAACAGTGAAATTCTCTATTTCAGGCAATAAGACCCGTGATAAAATGATCAATCATGAGTGCAATTAATAACATAGTTAGCCTCAAATTATCCACAATACACCAGTCAAATAATCAATTTGTATTAATTGCCTTCGTGGCTTATGTGTTTTTTGTTACATTTTTTTTTTAGAAATGATCAGAATATTATGTAACATATACGAATAGCACACTTATTCATAAAACACTATGCAGTCTAATAGCATTTTGCAAATGTATTGTCATTTCAAAATATATCCAGGGATTTCACCATTATAGATTAAATATCAGCAGCTTTTTTTGTACCTGCAAATGCAGGGCCCTATTCCAAAAGATTCACTGAGCTAATAGTTTGAACCGTTATTGTCACGCTTGCGCCACCAAGCTCGCGCCAAGGTGGGACCCAGGTTCAGGTGGAAAGCCTCTATAAGCAGAGATACTACTGCAGACAATAGTAAAGGTGACAGGAAACCATACAGGGTTAACTAGAGACCTCTGCACAGCAGTACCCAAAGAATCCCTGCACTGATAGGCCGGTCTTTAAAGTAGCCGGATCTGCACTAGAGGAAAAGTTTACCATGAAGCTGTGCAGAGTCTTATGAGTATACAGATACTGGGAATTACAATAAACAGTACAGACTAGGAACATGCATAAGCATCGTCATGAGGAAAGCCAGAGATCAGAAAACCAGAGCGAGTACCTTATCCAGATGCCGGGGTTCAGAACCAGGAGGGTTGATAGACAAGCCAATAGTCAGTACACGGGTAATCAGAATAAACAGAAAACAAGCTGTGCTGAGCTGGGAGCAGAAAAACGATTAACCCCTTAGCTGCAACCCAGGAATAACAGCACAATACAAGGTCTGAACAGGATTACACAAATACAGAGGACAGGAGACAGGGCTGAGAACGTGGAATGTGACAGTTATACATTATGTACTCATCTGTTAGCTTATAGGCTTGAGACACTATTACAATCAAACTGCAAACTTTGCTTGGAACTCTGTTGCCAGGGTGCTTACTGTAAATTAATGGCCCTTATACTTTGACTAGGAGATGTCACTTAGCAGCTACCAAGAGAAGAATGAGCTATTCCAATGTAGCTGGTTCTTTTAGCATCAAGCTGGTATTGTCACGTGAGCCAAGGTGGACCCTTTATATGGGATGTTAGCCCTTTAGGCAGGATAGCTGCTGGCTGAAGGATACACAGACCATGTGATGAGGGAGCCACACAAGATACACAGAACAGGACAACAATTAAAAGAAGATAATATCAAACTAGCACCCAGCAGTAAACTAAATGGAACCCTGATCTGGATACGGTCCTTAGGATGGCCGTCTAGGCTAAGTGAAGGGAATCTCTGTTCTGGGTGACACACAGAACACAATGGATAAATCCAGAGACGTAGTATATAACAAAGCCAAAGTCATAAACCAGAGCGGGTAGTCATACAAGCCAGGAATCAGCGACCAAAGAGGGAAGTCAGATAAGCTATAGGTCGGTACACAGAATATCAATATACAAAGCAAAGGATCACACAACAGAGTAGTCAAAACCAGGCCAAAGTCAGACACAAGGAATCACAGAGCAGAGCATACACCAACAGACCCTCAGGGGGTAATGACCCATGCAAGAGCTGAGAGCAATTGAAGTGCTTGCATATTTATAGTGTAAGGACAGAGCAGGCAGATCACGTGATCTCGGGCCAGACCAGCTGCAGGGGAATCCACGAGCGAAGAGGGGGGGAATCAAATAACCCAGACAAGGTAAGATCTGGTCCAAATCGCTCTCACCACCAGGGAGCAGGGCTGGAAACATGTGGAAACATGACAGGTATTCTGCAAAAATTACCAGCTTTCAGTCCCTTTGCTTTGCAATAGTTCAGCAATTTTTGTAATTGTGGTAAAATTTGAATAATTTCACTATTAATTTCCTTATTGCACATCAATATACATTATAAATTGAGAACTCCTAAGAGCAGCTGCTCTTAATTTGTTTGACTATTTTTATTGGATTCTGATAATTTAGACCTTACTCTCCCTCACAATAAAAATATGGGGATCTAAATACGAACATCTCACTTTTTCAGTGAGTTAACCACGTAGCTATAATACGTCCCTTGAACCTTTCATTTCTTATTTAGCCTCCGTAAAAAAATCCTCCCATCCCACTGTGCAACTTCATTCAGAAGTTAGAAAATAAGTTTCCATTGTACATCTAATAAATTGTTGGAGATAAAGACGCATTTTTTTCCCGGGGCTTAAAAATCGAAAAAAACATGAGTTTAGATATACTTTATCAATGTGAATAATTTCAATTGATTGTTAACTCTTTGCAGGGCCTATTGCTATAATTTTAATACAGTAAGAGTACACATCCTTTTTTATCACAAAGGAAATGTTTTACTCCTTTCCTGTGATTTTATAAGTGATCGTCACACTTTAAAAAAAAATGTACATTAAGAATTGAAGACAATGTGAATTTGCGTAAAAACGACAATAGCTTGTGGGAAAGTCTGTGCATCAGCTGGAAATGTTATTAGCAATTTGTAAATATGTAGTAAAATAGGAAGTAGTTTTCCATTCTTGACTTGCCAACAGGAATACGGCTTCCTATGGATTACTCACTAAAGAGAAATGAAAAATAGATCTTGTAGCAGAGTTCACCCCTCCTAAGCATTATAATTATATTATATATATATATATTATATATATTAAATAAATAAATAAATATGTGTGTGTGTATAAAAAATTTTTTTTAAAAATCACGTCGTAAATATTCTCAAATTTAGCTATTTTTCCTCCGTGGCTAAAACGTACACTGTGGGTTTTAATTCAGCACTGTTCACAGATTAGTAAAGAAGCCTCCAATGTCTCATTTTGTAAAACATACATATTTCAGAATGGAGCATTTTTCTATTTGTCCTTTGGCTGCTTTCACGGAGCAGTGCTTCAGGGACACGGAAAAGAAAAGACACAAAAGCTAACCTGGTGTCTGGATATAAAAATGCAGGTTTTATCTACGGGAAAAAGCTTTTTAATGAATGCTTACAAATCTATTCTTACAGCAGCAGGAATCAAAAACGAGGAATCAGAGGATCCAAGCCAATAAAACAAAAGGCCGTACCTGAATCTGCTTCTGAGGGTCCTGACCCAGACGTGCACAATTCTTATGGCTTTTGTGATAAGGAACAAAATAATTATTTTACTTTGAAGCAGGGTCATGACAGATATCTGCTGAGCATTCAATTACCGCCATCCCCTGAAAACTCCTAGTGTTAAGAAGATAATTGTAGGAGGTTTATTCTTGTTTGTTGATCAACATTCAATGTACTGATGTTATACTGCACCCATATCATTGTCTAATTATAATGTCTTTATAAAAGGCAGAAAAGCATGTTTAATTCAAAATAAGGCATCCGTTTTGCAATCTACTTGTGTCTTCTGCATAGACACTTTCTTTTGCTTCAAAGTCAAAAAAGTCTTAAATTGAGGAATCATACACTACAGCTCAAAAAAGGCCAAAGATCAGCTAAAATGTTGCAGTTTCCTAAATGAAGCATTGCCTTTAAATGTCAATTAAGATTGCTTGGACCTTATAGCCAAATGACTATTCACATGCTGGTGCAATAAAGCTAGCAGGTATTTGGCAGTATTTTATAACAAGACAAGTTTTGACAATCTGACAATTTCTGATCCCTTTGCTTATGGAGAATTCCATATTTTCAGTGTATAAATAAATCATATGTTTTAAAGGGAAACATTAGGCTGGAGATGGGGTCTGTCTTCAAATGTTATTATTAATATTTTCATCATTTATATAGCAGAAACAGTTTCCGCAGCACTTTACAATAACCAAAGGAAACGAGCTAAACGGACATATGATGGAAACAAGAGGTGTAGAGGGCCCTGCTCATAGGAGCTTACAATCTAGAGAGATTGGGGAAGACAAGGAGATTTTTACAGGACGGCAGGATCATTATTGCCAGTGGTTTTGGAACGGTGGGGCCATAGTAGTAATCAAACTATGAAAAATATGCGACAAAAAATATATATAATAATATTTTAAAAAACAACCATATTTGGATTTCTATAGCGCTCACTACCACTTCCTCACTATTCCTATTGTTCTGAACACTTTACCCTGTTATTTTAGAGTGTGGGGGCTGCTCTTTTCAGCTCTACAGAAATACAGCATGACAGGAATTAGGTCTAAATGACAACAGAATTTAATTTTTCACCAAGGAGGAAATCAAACTTGTATTGAAATAGTACGTTAATTGGGTTTCATGTGATAATTACATTTTTTAAATGTTTCTGAAAGCAAAAATGTATACATGATTTGCGTTTCAAAGGGTTAAGAAGATTCCAAAGAATCATAAACTCCTGTCTATACCCGCATGGCCAACTCTCGCCTCCAAGACTTCTCAAGGGCAGCTCCGGTCCTGTGGAATGACTTGCCTCGCCCTTTCAAACTCTCCCCTGATCTTCAGGCCTTCAAGAAATCCCTCAAAATCTCTTCGGATTAGCGTACAACATCACTGATGCAACTCATCCCTCTGCTCACCTACTCACACAGGATTGAAGCTGCTTCTATGGCCCCACCATTCCCAAACCACTAGCACCAATGATCCTGCCGCCCAGTAAGATTCCCATTGTCTTCCTCAACCCCAATCCCTCTAGACCAGGGGTCAGCAACCTTGGCTCCCTGAGGTTATGGGAACTACAGTTCCCATGTGGCTCAGTCAGCCTAATGCATGACTGAGCATCCTGGGAAATGTAGTTCCCAAAACATCAGGGAGCCAAGGTTGCTGACCCCTGCTCTAGACTGTAAGCTCCTATGAGCAGGGCACTCTACACCTAGTGTTTCCATCCTATGTCCATTTACCTGTCTGTCATTCCCTTTGGTTATTGTAAAGCACTGCGGAAACTGTTGGCGCTATATAACTGATGATGATGATAATAATAATAAACCTCCAACTAATGAGTAATCTTCAGCATCCATCATCAGTCTCAGCGTAGCAGTAAAATATTATAAGATTGGGCAAAACTGTCATAAGTGGTGATTTAAGATTTTTGACTGCGTCTACAGAGCCATTTTGTCATCACTTTGGCGTATGGGGCCTCCATCCTAATGAAGCCTAATATAGATTATTGCAGGTTGAACATGTAAAGAAAAAAAGAAAAAACAAAGGTGTTTCATGGAATTGTGTTGCTTAACAAACATGGATAGCATTAGCAGCATCAGCTTTTTTTTTTCTTTCACTCTGGTAAATTATCATAAGTTAAATGTGAGACCAATTTCTTTGAGACAAGCATCTGAAGAAGAAGAAAAAAAAGGAAAAGAAAATACATTTCTGCTTAGAATAAGAAAACATTAAAAGATGTGCCAATGTTCTCGTCTGATGAATAGAAAAAAAATCGTAACCGCACCCTAAAAACAAACTCCGAGGCATGCCGTTTTTACAGACTGCTTCTCAGCTTGTAACATAAATAAATATGTGACATTATTTTATTACTGTGCTCATTTAGTGCTATTGAACGGCACAGATAATTCCCCGTTCCCTAAAAATGTATGTTTTCATAGTCGCTATAAAAACACTTCAAAATGATAATTTAACCACTTTGGGAATTTATGGATTGCTCATAGCTTCAATGTATTTTAGAATAAACCATATTATATTCTCTGTCTTGAGCATGTGTCGGCTTGCGAGTGCATTTGGCAACATCATATAACCTCAGGCTACGCATTCAATGCAGACACACTTATTTTAATGGCGCAGATTTTCACAAACACATTTTTGCTGTGCTCCTGATGAAAAGGAATTTGTAACGCTGGGGAAAGAGGTGTTAAATGAGCTTAAGTCGATTATAATCAAGTAAAATATATAAAAAAAATAGCATCAATGAAAGAGCTTTAAAAGATTGTATTCATTTGTGCCCAATGTCACCATTCTCATCACATTGAGTTATTGAATGTCATTAGGGTGTATGTGCGGATTACATTATTGTGTGTCTATTTAGAGAAGTATATGAAGGACAACTTTTGAACTGGAAGAAAAAAGACATGTCTGGAAGCCGACTTGAGAGCTCGTTTCTCTTGGAAGCTGCCCTGATTTAGCCAAAGCTCACCTGAGCCACTTTGCTGACCACAAATGCAAAATTTCAATAGCATAAGGCACGTGTGATCTCGATTATAGTATCCGAGGGTGATGAAGTAACATGTAACTTTTTCCCCAAACGTTTTGGCTTAATTACTCTATGGAACAAAGTTACTTCCTTTCCATAAACAAGAATACACGCCTTGAAAAATTCCATAATTGCGAAACTGCATGAATTTACCTATGGTTCAGAGACAGGGATGGAACCACATGTACATGTATTAATTAATAGGTTAAATATTACATTGCCAGAAAAAAAGCGCTACTTAATATCAAAGAGCAAAAGAAGTTTACAGTTAGGTCTTTCGAGAATTAATAAAACACAAAAATATTTTGTAAATTAGACATCCTGACATCTCATGCATAACAGTGGTTTTCACTGATCCGCACGACAAGTCCGATCTGCCTGCGCAACGCAATTAATTTGGTTTCAAGTTTGTTGTACCGTCTTCCAGCATCAGAATAACAAATTATTTTGAACCTTATCCAATTAATCCTTGGGCAAAACATGTGCGGAAATAGCAGGGTATTGGTGTAACAATATCAGGCTGTATGAACTGATTGAGAGCTAACAATTGGTAGCCGGCAGTTACGGTATGTCCTTTTGATAAAGCTAAATAGCATTCACGTGTGACTTCGCTATCCCCATTTAACTTGGTAATTGAAAGAGATATTGCCACTGTATTTTAAAATAAGTATAACAGATGCAAGGATTGTTACTGGGATCAAGCAACAGCTACAAGTTGCATTTTTTCACTTTTTATAATGAAAAAACATTATTAAAGTCGGTGTTAATTGATTTATTGCAAAATAATTCTCAGTAAATCTCTCTAGTCATCATCATCACATCTCCTGGCTTGCTCTAGCTCAGCAGATAGCCATGGTCAATTATACAAAGAGACTTTAGTAGCAGCACTAAGGCTGGGGTCAGACCAGCGCACTTTTAACGTGCGTTCTGGCGCACTTAATCACGGCAGCACTAGCAGCAAATGACGGGCAATGACAGCCAATATACGAAGTACGGTCGCACGAAAGTCCGGCTGCGCAACGCAAGTGGAAAATGAACGCATTTTTTCGAGAACGCTAAACCGCTAGTACGGACGTACAGAGTGCGCTGCGTCCGATAGAGGTGTGTGTGTGTGATTTGAAGACGTCAGACCCTGCTCGTGTCCGGCCAACATAACGTCCAGACGCAAAAAGTTTCCTGGTTTGGATCCGTAAAACATCACGCACGAAAATGCGCTTCGTATGACCGTTTTCGCCTATTCCGTGAAAAAATACGTCAATGCGTTTGGACGCACTTTTTTACGTTCGCGTGTAAAAATGCTTTCGTTTGACCCTAGCCTAAAACTAGGGACCCTACACCAAACACGCCGTTAAGTTAACAGCTGGCGTTCCTATTCTAACCCCACAAGATATATGTAAAGCTTGGTCATTGTGACCAGTTTCTATTAGTAGCTCCTACACTTTGAATAGGAGCCATTAATTACTGTCCAAAAATGAGAAAATCAAGCTATTCTAGCTCTCTGAATCAGGTGTTAAGTGATTATTCAAAAGCAAAATCCATTAACACATCAAATTAAACTCCTCGAAATATCCCAAACTTAACTCTTATCCAACAGTGAAGAGGGTGACGCTCTCCTCTGCTTCCTCTCACTGTACACAACAAAAGGACACTAGTTTCCAGTGTCCTTCTGCGTGACCCTGCACACGCAAACCTAATGGCAGGGTCAAGGCTGACTCCATAGAGTCCTATACAGGTGGCAGAGCGTAGTGCTGCTGCTAGGATCTATTTGCAGCACTCCGTAATTGACCTGGATGCCCTAGGACTTTACTTATGCACTTACAACCCTATTACAGTGTTGCCAGTAAAAGAAAAAAAAATGGTACAAGCCGATATCCTATACTATGTCTCCTTTACCATGCCTAGTCCAACCCAACCACTGTATTAACTGCTCAAGTCAGAATACCTATCAGTTCTATGTCCATTTATAATTTCCATATGCTACATATAAGTAGGATATAACAATCACGATTTCTTTTTTTGAAGCGATTTACAAATCATGGAAGAATTTAAATAACAAATGGTCCAGTGACCTGATTAAAAGGACTGCTAGGCAGTGGTAACGTCTACATCCAAATGTCTGTGGATTATGAGGAAATCTGCAATATTTATAAATATACTAGAAGTATGTCACAAAGATTTAACCTCCTGGAAGAGATTGATGGCATCTACCCAGCTGTGCTAATTGATATTTAGAGAAAATACCTCAAATTAAGATTAATGACCTCAAAGGTTCCAAAGAATAACTGTGTGCCGACTGCAACTACATTTCAATTACAAACACATTTTCCTGCGTTCATCTGAATCTTAAAGTGCTTTCAGGTGAAGACAAGAATGCTGTGTTTTAATGAAAAGTGCTAAAAATCAAAATGCAAAAATCTATGTAAAGGATTTGGAAGCCTTAGAACCTTTTTTGCCTTTTATTTTCCCACAGGGAAAACCTGTAAATGCAAATCATCTGCATTTTATGCATACTTTTGACTCCTTTTGATCATGTGATTTTGAATAAATCAACATTCAGCCGTGATGACCTCTAAAAAAACGAAAAAGGGAGAAAAGTAGAGGCTCAGCAGAGGCCAGCAAATAAACTTCAGGTATGCAACGCCACTATCCAGCTCTTGACACGTGTCAAGGTGAGTGCAGTGATTTATTGACCCCAGGGAAAATGTATCTGTGCAGCTGAAACTAAGTCAGTGCTTCTTCATATGAAACAATAAATCCTGGTGTCCAGATCTGGGAATGTCAATACAAGCCTTTGTGTCATAAACGAATGTTTCTCAGAATGAGGTACAGTAACTTGCAAACTTTTGACTTGCATTAAAAAAAAAAACATCAAATAATGTACATATAAACACTCACATTCATATATTCAAAGATTTATGCTAGATTGTAGAATTTCCTTCCTGAAGTATTTAGCACTTTGTCACCTTCATCATGTAAACCTTCATCAGTGACGTACAATGGGTGGAATTAGAGAAATAACAAAGGTTATTGTCAATTTAGTCCAGCTAAAACGACTATTATTTTTTTTTTTCGAGAAAGGATTTTACCAGGAAGGATACATTGAGATTTCTCTCGTTTTCAAGTATGTCCTGGGTGGCGAGTATGTACCATTAGGTGTCTTGCCCAAGGACACTTACTGGAGAGGTGCTCTGGCAGGGATTCGAACCTGGTCTCCACGGTTATAGAGCAGTGATGCTACCTCTACTCCATCCAGCCGGTACAAATTGATAGTAACTTATAATAAGTTTGAGAAAGTGTATTATTACTAGTAATATGTTTTTTTTTTTAAGTAGAACTAGCACATGTGTATATTTGTTCCAGTAAATGGATAGAACACACAATTCTTACAGCAAATTAATACAGAAAGAATGAATGATAGGCTGGAGTAGGTCTTCTGCACCTCTACCTCCACTTCAAAACATGTGGCAGTACGTATGACAATATATATTGATCCTCTATGGAGGGATCAGCAAGATACTGGACTATGACAGGATCTACTCATATGTAGTAAAAAGACACATACAGTCATGGCCGAAATTGTTGGCACCCCAGACATTTTTCCAGAAAATCAAGTATTTCTCACAGAAAAGTATTGCAGTAACACATGTTTTGCTATACACATGTTTATTCCCTTTGTGTGTATTGGACCAAAACAAAAAAAGGGAGGAAAAAAGCAAATTGGACATAATGTCACACAAGACTCCAAAAATGGGCTGGACAAAATTCTTGGCCCCCTTAACTTAATATTTGGTTGCACACCCTTTGGAAAAAATAACTGAAATCAGTGGCTTCCTATAACCATCAATAAGCTTCTTATACCTCTCACCAGGGATTTTGGACCACTCTTCCTTTGCAAACTGCTCCAGGTCTCTTATTGGAAGGGCGCCTTTTCCCAACAGCAATTTTAAGATCTCTCCACAGGTGTTCAATGGGATTTAGATCAGGACTCATTGCTGGCCACTTCAGAACTCTCCAGCGCTTTGTTGCCATCCATTTCTGGGTGCTTTTTGTTGTATGTTTGGGGTCATTGTCCTGCTGGAAGACCTAAGATCTCGGACGCAAACCCAGCTTTCTGACACTGGGCTCTACAGTGCGACCCAAAATCCTTTGGTAATCCTCAGATTTCATGATGCCTTGCACACATTCAAGGCACCCAGTGCCAGAGGCAGCAAAACAACCCCAAAACATCATTGAACCTTCACCATATTTCACTGTAGGTACTGTGTTCTTTCTTTGTAGGCCTCATTCTGTTTTCGATAAACCGTAGAATGATGTGCTTTACCAAAAAGCTCTATCTTGGTCTCATCTGTCCACAAGACGTTTTCCCAGAAGGATTTTGGAAAACTGTAGTCTTGCTTTTTTATGTGTCTGTGTCAGCAGTGGGGTCCTCCTGGGTCTCCTGCCATAGCCTTTCATTTCATTTAAATGTCGACGGATAGTTCGCGCTGACACTGATGCTCCCTGAGCCTGCAGGACAGCTTGAATTTCTTTGGAACTTGTTTGGGGCTGCTTATCCACCATCTGGACTATCCTGCGTTGCAACCTTTCATCAATTTTTCTCTTGCGTCCATGCCCAGAGAGATTAGCTACAGTGCCATGGGTTGCAAACTTCTTGATAATGTTGCGCACTGTGGACAAAGGCAAATCTAGATCTCTGGAGATGGACTTGTAACCTTGAGATTGTTGATACTTTTCCACAATTTTGGTTCTCAAGTCCTCAGACAGTTCTCTTCACCTCTTTCTGTTGTCCATGCTTAGTGTGGCACACACAGACACACAATGCAAAAACTAAGTGAACTTCTCTCCTTTTTATCTGCTTTCAGGTGTGATTTTTATATAGGTCACACCTGTTACTTGCCCCAGGTGAGTTTACAGGAGCATCACATGCTTGAAACAATCTTATTTATCCACAATTTTGAAAGGGTGCCAGGAATTTTGTCCAGACCATTTTTGGAGTTTTGTGTGACATTATGTCCAATTTGCTTTTTTTCCTCCTTTTTTTGTTTTGTTCTAATACACTCAAAGGGAATAAACATGTGTATAGCAAAACATGTGTTACTGTAATATTTTTCTGTGAGAAATACTTGATTTTATGGAAAAATTTCTGGGGTGCCAACAATTTCGGCCATGACTGTATAAATGACAATCTAAGCTAAAAGCAGGGAGATGAAAACTGATGAGTTAATTATTAACCCCTCTTGACCCCACCCCAAATTAGTTTTTTTTTATCTCCCGTTTCCCTTTTGTGGATTTTTTCCATGATGCAACATTTACCAAAATCTGTGCAAAATGTTTACTTTACTGCTGTCTTTTAGACTTGTGCACAGATTTTTTTTTCGGTTCGATTCTGTTCGGTTCGTTCGGATTTTGTAAATTTTAGTTTCGGCTCGTTTCGGCCGATTTCCGTTTCGGTTTGTTTCGTTTTTCGTATCGACTTTTTTTCGTAATTTCGGAAATTTTCGTGTTTTTCGGAACATCTGTTCTCCTCGTTTCAAAGTGTCTATTCGTTTTGACGTAAACTAATAGTTTTTCAGATCCGATATTTCTGTCGTTACGATAATTCTGCCATTGAGATTTCTCATGTTTTACAAGAAGGATACATTGAGATTTCTCTGGTTTCCCGGGAAGGATATATTGAGATTTCTCTGGTTTTACAAGAAGGATAGATTGAGATTTCTCTGGTTTTCCAGGAAGGATACATTGAGATTTCTCTGGTTTTCCAGGAAGGATACATTGAGATTTCTCATGTTTTACAAGAAGGATACATTGAGATGGGAATGATACAAAATTAAAGAATCAGCGATATAACCAAAAAATACGTTGTCCGAAATTACTGAAATGGAACCGAAATCAGGAATGGAGCCGAAATTACGAATGGAACGAAAATGATTTTAGATTTTACACATTTCTAGTCCATTCGAAAATTCTGAACTAATTTTCGTTTCGTTTCGTACATTTTTTCGGATCTGCCATTTTCGGATCTGAAAATTTTCGGAAAATCGGCCGAATCCGAATCGGGAAATTTCGTGAAAATTCCGAAATTCCGAAACCTGAAACGCACATCCCTACTGTCTTTTAGCTTATACGGTATTTAACAGTAAATGGGTGGAGGAGAGAATGTTTAAATAACACTATTGTGACAGCCAGGCTACCCAAGAAAAGAGATGGCAGCTGAATGAAATAAGACAGGGAGTGTAAAAGACTTCTAGTCTACCCACCCATGATGTCCTATGAATACATCCCACACAATACAATGATTTGAGTCTGTGACTGACCCATAGACTTTATTATATGGTCATTGCCACACAGCGAGGAGTAAATGATGTAACAATACCATGGGGGCAGTTTACAACAGAGAAGATCACACAATGGATGCACCAAATGACATATACAGAAAAATATTTTCTTAACTAAACATACAAGAGAAAAACAAAGTACCGTATTTTTCGCTCCATAAGACGCACTTTTTTCCCCCCAAAAAGTGGGGGGAAAAGTGGGTGCGTCTTATGGAGCGAATATGGCCCAGCAGCTCGTGGATGTGCCTCCGCTCACCTGCCGCCGCCGCGTTCGTCTCCCTCTGAGCATGCGTCCGGCGGCAGGATGCTTGGGCACTCGCCTGGGGGAGCCACGTGACCGCGATCTCCCGAGATCGCGGTCACGTGGCTCCCCCAGGCGAGTGCCCAAGCTTCCTGCCGCCAGACGCATGCTCAGAGGGAGACGAACGCGGCGGCGGCAGGTGAGCGGAGGCACATCCACGAGCTGCTGGGCCATATCCATATGTGAGCTGGGGCATTATCAATGTGTGAGCTGGCTGGGGCAAATCCATGTGTGAGCTGGCTGGGGCAAATCCATGTGAGAGCTGATGGGGCAAATCCATGTGAGAGCTGGCTGGGGCAAATCCATGTGAGAGCTGATGGGGCAAATCCATGTGAGAGCTGGCTGGGGCAAATCCATGTGAGAGCTGATGGGGCAAATCCATGTGAGAGCTGGCTGGGGCAAATCCATGTGTGAGCTGATGGGGCAAATCCATGTGTGAGCTGGCTGGGGCAAATCCATGTGAGAGCTGATGGGGCAAATCCATGTGAGAGCTGATGGGGCAAATCCATGTGTGAGCTGGCTGGGGCAAATCCATGTGTGAGCTGGCTGGGGCAAATCCATGTGTGAGCTGGCTGGGGCAAATCCATGTGTGAGCTGATGGGGCAAATCCATGTGTGAGCTGGCTGGGGCAAATCCATGTGTGAGCTGGCTGGGGCAAATCCATGTGTGAGCTAAGGCATATCCACGAGCTGGGGCAATATCCATTTTTACACTATTTCATTCAGAATATTTATTTTCCGGTTTTCCTCCTCTAAAAACTAGGTGCGTCTTATGGTCAGGTGCGTCTTATGGAGCGAAAAATACGGTACATGTAAGATATCAGCACCATAAAATAAACACAATAAGGACATTTCATTTCTTGATGGTAGTGGGCCGTTAAGTAAAATTAGACATGGTTAGCATAATATCCATTAGAATATAGATAGTATAATATCCATTTATCTATTCAACGATATCCTCGAGGTAGTCAGATTTTAAGTATGTTTTAGTACTTTCTTTACATAAAGAAAATGTGATTTTAAAGAAATCAAACCATTATTTTTGTATAAGGAATCTAAAAAAACAATTACTTTTCTGTGCAGGGCTGCCAATCCCTGGGCAGCTTGTCTAAGTGCCACAGACGTAAATGACCCCCCGTGCCACCTAGAACCAGCCATCCAAAAAGTGAACACATTTCCCTTAGGGCCAGGGCATAAGGGGCAGGTAAAAACACTCTCTTCACAGAGGGAGCAATCAAGCAGAGGTGCATACTGATCACATCTCCCCCTAGGGAAGACTTTTTATTACTTTGCTGGACCACCAAGGATTTAGCCCACTACCTGTAAAATAAGGTAAACTGAAGAGGAGACAAAATATTTATTTTAATTAATTTACTGAAAATGGATAACTGAGGGAGGGAGGCCCGACCAGTGGTTCAGTAAGGGCCCCAATAATTCTGATGGTGGCAGCCCTGTTTCAGTGTTATTTTGTATGTTTAATACCTCTTAGCATGTGTTTCTTTGAATATTAAACCAATGTCAGATACAGTGGCGTAGCGTGGGTTGTCAGCGCCCGGGGCCAGCCAAGAATTGTGCGCCGCCCCCAACCTGTGGACACGTTATCGATATTGCCCTAGCTCTCACATGGATATTGCCCCAGCCAGCTCTCCCATGGATATGCCCCAGCTCACACATGGATATGCCCCAGCTCACACATGGATGTTGCACCAGCTCATGGATATGCCCCAGCTCACACATGGATATATTGCCCCAGCTCACACATGGATATATTGCCCCAGTTCACACATGGATATATTGCCCCAGTTCACACATGGATATATTGCCCCAGTTCACACATGGATATTGCCCCAGCTCACACATGGATATTGCCCCAGCTCTCCCATGGATATGCCCCAGCCAGCTCTCACATGGATATTGCCCCAGCTCTCCCATGGATATGCCCCAGCCAGCTCTCACATGGATATTACCCCAGCCAGCTCTCACATGGATATGCCCCAGCTCACACATGGATATTGCCCCAGCTCACACATGGATATGCCCCAGCTCACACATGGATATGCCCCAGCTCACACATGGATATTGCCCCAGCTCACACATGGATATTGCCCCAGCTCACACATGGATAATGCCCCAGCTCACACATGGATTTGCCCCAGCTCACACATGGATTTGCCCCAGCTCACACATGGAAATGCCCCAGCTCACACATGGATATGCCCCAGCACATGGATATGCCCCAGCTCATGGATATGTCCCAGCTCACACATGGATATGCCCCGGCTCATACATGGATATGCCACAGCTCATGGATATGCCCCAGCTCACACATGGATATGCCCCAGCTCACACATGGATTTGCCCCAGCTCACACATGGATATGCCCCAGCTCACACATGGATTTGCCCCAGCTCACACATGGATATGCCCCAGCTCACACATGGATATGCCCCAGCTCATGGATATGCCCCAGCTCATGGATTTGCCCCAGCTCATGGATACTGCCCCAGCTCACACATGGATATGCCCCAGCTCACTCATGGTTAAGCCCCAGCTCACACGTGGATATTGCCCCAGCTCACACATGGATAATGCCCCAGCTCACACATGGATTTGCCCCAGCTCACACATGGATTTGCCCCAGCTCACACATGGATATGCCCCAGCTCACACATGGATATGCCCCAGCACATGGATATGCCCCAGCTCATGGATATGTCCCAGCTCACACATGGATATGCCCCGGCTCATACATGGATATGCCACAGCTCATGGATATGCCCCAGCTCACACATGGATATGCCCCAGCTCACACATGGATTTGCCCCAGCTCACACATGGATTTGCCCCAGCTCACACATGGATATGCCCCAGCTCACACATGGATTTGCCCCAGCTCACACATGGATTTGCCCCAGCTCATGGATATGCCCCAGCTCATGGATTTGCCCCAGCTCATGGATATGCCCCAGCTCATGGATTTGCCCCAGCTCATGGATACTGCCCCAGCTCACACATGGATATGCCCCAGCTCACTCATGGTTATGCCCCAGCTCACACATGGTTATGCCCCAGCTCACACATGGATATTGCCCCAGCTCACACATGGATATTGCCCCAGCTCACACATGGATTTGCCCCAGCCCAGCTCTCACCTGGCTATTGCCCCAGCTCCGGATCCAGCAGGGGTTGAGGGGACCCAGATGCCGGGCAGCGGGAGTGCCTGACCGGTCCTGAACAGCGCGTGAGTCCGTCCGTGTTGAAGGGGAGGCGGCTGCGTGTGTGCGTGCGCAGATCACGCGGTCCGGCCAGTCAGGTGGTACAGAGACTCAGTACCACCTGATTAGCCGGACCACGTGACCTGCGCCTGCATGCAGCCGCCTCCCCTTCAACACGGATGGACTCACTGTTCAGGACCAGGCAGGCACTCCCGCTGCCCGGCATCTGGGTCCCCTCAACCCGTGGGCCCTTGGGCGGCGCCCGAGGGCCCGGCCGGTCAGTCCGGGCCTCAAGTTTTAGGGGCGCAAATTACTTTTGAAATTATGCGCTCCTAAGAAAACTGCGCCCGGGGCCACGGCCCCCCCAGCCCCCCCCCACGCTACGCCACTGGTCAGATACGTATAGTTGGCATGGCACATCTGATTATTTTTTTGTGTTTGTTGGCAAACACACTTTCTTAGGCTGGGGTCAGAGGAACGCAGTGCGAACGTGCGTTCAGCCGCACTTTATTACGGCCATAGTAGCAGCAAATGACGTTCAACAAACTTTTTCTAAATGCTGACAAAACGGTTACAATGCTCTTTGGAACAGCACCTAAACTACACAAATTGCAAACACTCCATCTATGTGTCAGGACAAAATCAAATGGCACACTGACCACAGTCACTTCTCTCAAATATCTAGGTATCTTGTTGGACCCAAATCTATCTTTTGGCCCCCACATCAAAAAACTCTCATCTAAAATTTACCCCAAACTAGGTGCCCTGTACAGAAACAAATCCTGCCTGAGCCCCGTGGTAAGAAAGCAGATTGTACAACAAATGCTTATGCCGGCTATTGACTACGGAGATGTAGTGTATGCAGCTGCCCCGCAAACGCACCTCCAGAAACTAACTACATTGTATAACTCATGCTGCCGTTTTGTGCTACAATGGAACTACATGACCCACCATTGTGACATGTTAAAAGAACTAAACTGGCCGTCGCTGGAATCTAGACGCACCCTTCACCTTTCCAACCTGGTGTTTAAGAGCTTTTCTGGGAAGCTGCCACCCTACCTGAATAGGCTGCTTCCCTCAGCAGTTCCCTCATCCTATAACCTCCGAATCAAGACCTGCACCTTACTTGCAATACAAAAATACAAAAAGACAGTGGCTCGATCCTCATTTTCCTACAGAGCACCACAATTATGGAATAACCTCCCAGACGCCATCAAATCTTCCCCCAGTCTAAAGTCCCTTAAGAGCTCCCTATTAACATACCTCAATAAGGAATGCACCTGTAAATATGTAACATAGTGACTATATTTCCTACACATTTATTTTCTGTTAATCTGTATATTTGTTTTGTGTTAATTTCTTGCATTTTACTACTTTGTATTTCTGTAACCATGTTCTTGAACCCAAGACATACTCGAAAACGAGAGAAATCTCAATGGATCCTTCCTGGTAAAATCCTTTATAAATAAATAAAATAAAATAAATGACGGCCAATATACGAAGTACGGCCGTGGAAAGTTCGGCCGCGCAACGCAAGCTAACACATTTTATCGAGAACGTCGAACCGCTAGTACTGATGCACAGAGTGTGCGGTGTTGGCATAACGGCGTCTGAGCGTGATTAGGAGACGTCAGACGCTGCACATGTCCGGCCAACATAACGTCCATTTGTTTTTTTATAGCTCCGTCAAAAATCACGGCCATAATTGCACACCATATGACCGCTATCGTGTATTCCGTCAAAACGTGCTTCCATGCGTTCGGACGCACTTTATGACGGTAGACGTGAAAAATGTGTTCGTCTGACCCTAGCCTTACTTGCTTTACTTTGCCAGGTGACCTAATTTTGTTTACGGGATAAGTACTGTCTGGTCATTATATATTATAAGTAAATTTAAAGGTACCTTAATAAGCCATAAAATTAGAAAAATATTTATGTTTAGAGTTATAGAATAATATTCAATCTTTGTTCTTTTATTATGCTTTCATGTTTAATGACCTGTATTATTAGTGTTATCTTTTGGAATAAATGTTACTTTCCAAGATGGACAATCAGTAACATAATGACGTCATATTCATTTCTTTTGCATAAAAAGTTTTTTATTATCAGAAATGACATAAAATACAAAATGACATAAAACGTCAAGCAAATAAGCCCTAACAATAGAGCTAAACGATTTCAGGGCAGTAGTCGGTAGTAATGGAAAATAATTATAATAAACATTATATGCACCCTACATGATAATCCCTAGTACGATAAATCCCTCTCTGACCCACCGGACCGGGGTACCATTCTTAGGAACCAAAGGACCGAATAAAGGCAAATTATAGGACAGTTCCCAGACGGGGTCCGCCAAATAATATATGGGGAGAGGGAAGTAGGGAGGGATCAAGAAAGGGGTAGTCCTACGCACAGTGAGGGCATTAAGAACCACCAACTATGCAGTGTGCAGGACGAACAATACAGACGGACAACACAGAACAGACAGGTCAAAAGAAACAGAGCAGAGTTAAAGAGAGAAAGAAAAGAAGAGAAAAAGAAAGAGAAAAAAGAAAGAGAAAAAAGAAGAAGGGGCAGAGAATAGAGGAAGAAGAAGAAGAGCTCAGAAGCGCAGAGAACACAACATCCACCAATTAGTGATTGCCTATTTGTGATTTTGTCCACAAAGTTTCACGTTTATCGATACATACATGACAGGATATAATTCAGCCCACAAGAGGGTGTTTTTTTTTTTTCCAGGTTCAATTTTACAAAACATACGAATGGCATTGACATTTTATTGTATAATAAACCGAGATAGTGGAATCAGGAGAGCGGTAGGATAGATGAGAATAGAGCGTGTTTAAAACAGATCTCCTCCTGTGGACTTCCAGCTGTTATTGGATTATGATTCCCATAACTTTTAGTCCACAGCTGGAATTGCTGCTGTAAAGCGATTCAAAGATGATACCTTTAACAGCAAGCTGAGAAAGTATACTGTACAACTTCCCAGCATAAGGCCTATTCTTCAATCACATGGATAAATTAAACATGAGGCAACATCCAAATCGAAGCTAAGCAGATTCACAGAAAGGAATCCGTGACATAGTAACCGTCAAGTTACCCTTCTGCGATCACATGAAAAAAGTATTAAGAAAGGCACAATTGTATGTAATTTTGCAGCAATCTTGAAAACACAATTGGATGTGCTGATATCAAAACTGCACAGGCTCAGTATTCCTAAACAAAGGTTTAAGCAAACCAATAGTGATCGTAACGATCAATATGATGTACCATCCCTTGATGAGGTTTCGCAGACAGGACTTACCCAGTTTCAGCCCTGGGTACCACCATCTTCCTGCTACATGAGCATCCTTGAAAGAGGGTTATTGTAGAGCACTTCACAATTGGCCCTCTGTTATGAAGTGGATGCTCGGAGTCATTAGTCAATAAGTCAACACTAAACGGCTGCCTAGAGTAAGCAAATGGCTGTCCTGTAGGACAGTGGCACAGTATTTTGTAAATCAAATCATTAGCAATCATATATGTTCATTTAAGAGCATACTGTACAGTTGTGAACTGCACCGAGACATTCTATTCATTGTATAGCCTTTCTTAACTAGAATTTTGGGGACAATGGATTTCTTCCTCTGTAGATCACTGTAATTCCAATAGTAGTAGTTGTATACCACAACAAGAAAAAGTGCAATGACAGAGACTTGCTCAACGCAGGTTAATTCATCGCTGGTTCATCACAGGTGATTAAATAAAGACAGTTAAGCTGCTTTAAGAAATATCTGTGATTGCACTTATTCTTGGTGTGGTAAATAAATATTTATATACACGTTATTATTCCTTTATTTGCATTGTGCCAGCATATTATGCCGTGCTGTACAGTGGTTACACTAACAGGGTATTCAGAGAGCTTCGGTGCTCTCACACACCGGCTGGTCGATTCGCCACACTTCAGGGACCCTAACGCATCGGAAAATGCTGAAAAACTGCCGAATCGATCCAAAAAATTGCTGCAAAACCACCGAATGCATCTGACGATCTGCCACAAAACTGCCGAATCGATCCAAAAAAAAGCTGACAACCCGCCGAATGGGTTAAAAGATAAAAAAACAACAACCTCAACTTTTAAAGGGCGTTTTCAAACAAAATACTGCATGAAAATGCCTGGGAATAATTTGTGAGGTCCTATAAATAATAAAAAGGTCTGTTACAGAAAAAAAACTCCTTTGAAAAAAAAATGAAGAAAAAAAATTCACCAAACCAATCCTGAGAAATGCCAAAAAATAAACTTTGATGAAGAATTAACAGTTGAATATTTAAGAAAAACAAGGATGATTTTTTTACATGGAAAACTATGGGATTCGCCTGTTTAGACTTGCCAAATTAAACCACTGAAAATCAGGGCATTTCACTGATATTTCGGTGCTGTTCGGTGTTCTCCAAATACATTAACCATTACTTCTCTATGGGGATTCCACTGCTGCCGAAAATCAACGTATTTCTCTAGCAATTCGCCAATATTTGGTAAAGTGCCAGCTTTTGAATTAGCGAATGGCCACGACATTGCACCGTATGGGGAAATTCACTGTTCAGTGCAACTTCGTGGCCAATGCTGTGCTCTTTAAATAACCCTGTAAGTATGTGTAGTACAAAGTTATACAGATATAAGGTAGAGCACGCCCTTCTCACTAAGGAGTAGACATTCTAAAGGTTAAACACATATTTATAGAAGGGGTACATCCCGATCAAATAAGCCCACCTTATACTGGGCATGGCAGGTACACTATAATTTTGTACTACTCTATCTTACTGTAACCCCTGTACCACGTTGCCGAACGTGGAGATGACGGAGGGGGAGAGACAATTATCTTTCTTGCTTTGAAATTACTTAATACCTGTAAGAGGTAAGGGACGTAATGGGTATATACTGTATAGCACAGTAGATCAAAACTACAAAGAACATCTGAAAAGGGAACATTTATGAGTGATTTTCAATGCCACACTCATAATTATTCTCCAGGATGAATTATACAGTATGGTATCCAGATGTACTTGTATGCCTTTGCCATCTTTAATCCAAGCTGCTATGTTTTGATATATTTTATGATTAATTCATTTATACCAAGGGAAATTAAACACATTTTGTATAATATATTAAAGTCGTCCATTACACCTTGGTGTATGAAGGGTGAATTTGCCTTCTACATTCAATATTTATGTTTCTTTGGAGGATAACAATATTAAAATGTGAACTGACAGTTATAGATGGCTTTTATGGGGTAATATAAGGATGACAGTACCTGGACATTGAGGACAACACGAGTCTTGAGTACGTGTTGGGTTCTGACAGAGAAGGGGTGGACAGACCTCTGTTTCACAAAGTACCCGTGAGCTATGGCAAGTGCACTGAGTGCAGGTGTCAATATTCCAGGTCTCCCCTTCAACAAAATACTCCCCACCAGGAGCGTGACAAATTGATTGGTCTGTGAACTCTGGCTTTTTTGAACTGGAATCATCTGTAACAAAAAGAGCGACACAAGATATTATAAAATAAATATCTGAAGAACAGTATTACAAGGTCAACAAAATGATACAAACAGTACTTGCAATTTATTTCCCTGGACCATCTCACTCAGTAGCAAAACAAAAAAACAGCACTATAATCCAGACCAATATAATCAAACTAAGGGATATTATTGGAAAAATTACTCAATTATTTTCACCAATTCATGACTTAGTGAATAATCCCTTTAGTGAAGCTAAAATGCTCATCTGATTTCACTTAATAGAATTCGGTCCTAAAATGGCAAAGTCTAGAAATACGATCAAACTATATATACAAAGATTTTTTAATAAGCATTGGTTGTGAGGAGACGGAGCATTCTGTAGTCAGCAGCATTTGTATTCTGCGCGGAGAGGTCCAGTGAGGTGGGAATCATAGACAAGTCCATTTCGTGTGCCAAAGAGTTGTAGGTTAGGGACACAGGAGTGACATTCATGTAACAAAGTGAGACGCTCAGACATCATAATACTTGTAAACTTGTGATGGCAGCAAACAGCAAAACAAATTTCCTTTCAACACCGTAATAGTCTTGTGTCCTGTTGCCATCATCTCATCCTCTTTTGTTTTGCCGTGCAATCTGTCATGGACGGTTGGACTGGTTTCTGCCAAAAACAGCAGCTAGCTTGACCTTCTGCTGTGTCAAACCTCAGCTCCTGAATGAAATAACCATCAGCATTTGGTTCTGGTGCACACAACAGCCTGGGGCTTTTTCCAACACGAGGGTGGTATAGTAAGGGAGTATCGATAATAATTAGACTGAACATTTATGTTGATAATTTTATTATGCAGCTACAGATGGTTCTCATTCATCAACGTTAGGACAGGTGGCTGAGGCTACCGTGAGAATACTATATTTTTGAAACATTATATTCCCAAGCACATAATCATTTTACTGCGTGCTTCTATTTTTTTGTACAGCATCTCCCTGATAAAAGAGAATAAGAGAGATGCCATTTTTAAAAGCTGTATAATATGCGGGAGGATGAAAAATAATCATTTTTTGGTTCAAATATGAGGAATAGCAGCATCCAGTCCTCTGTAACCTTGACGGAGTCCCAAAACGCTATTGTGCCGTAAGTGTTTTGTTGTCACTGATTAATCGGACCTCTTGTTTTGCTATCTTTAAGTTGCAGCTACTTCAGAGGACAATGGTTATAACTTATTAGCAGGACAGGTTGAGATGGTGTAACGGATGGTAATACTAAAGAGGCTGAGGCTTCTTTGTTAAGCGGCTTTATGGATTCAGACAATCTCTTCTACAACAATCTCTGTCTACTATTCATTGACATTGCTAATATTAAGCAAGGCCGGGAATCCAGCAACACTGCATTAATCAGTCTATGATTGTTCTACTACTCAAACACCCTTTCTTAAAGTACATGAAAGGTACATGAAAGCACAGGATATGAGGTGGCACTTCCTACTTCCTGTGTCACTTGCAAAACAATAATAACTAAAAAGGCACACATCATAAACATGACGGTCAGCTATGTAAAGAAGAAAAGGCTAGATAAGGCTGGGTTCAGACGAGCACAGTGTTCACGTCCATGTTGCCGCGCATTTTAACGTCCGTCGTAGCATACAATTATGATCAATAGAGACCCACACACGAAGTATGTCCGCACAACGGACGCAAGTTAGGCAAGAATGTAAAACCGCTAGAACGGACGTGCGGAGTGCACCACGTCCGCAACGTCCACGTAGCTTTGTATGTGAGTGATGGAACGTAGTCAGACGGACTGCATTTTTGACGTCCAGCATTTTTGACAGACAAAATGTTTTTCATATTAATTTTATTTTCCATCTACATCAGTCAAAAAAACATCAGTCACAAAAACAGACCGTGTGGCCACTACCTTGTCGTCAGTCAGTCAGAAAGTACATCTGTTGTGCACGGACGCACAGTCCGCACAGAATGCGTTCGTCTGACCCTAGCCTAAATGAAAGATTATCAAGTTCAACACCACACACAGGTGTGTAATGAATTTCTTGATTTAAGAGATCAACTAGTTAGATGTGCCACTGCTTATTCCATATTTAGATTTTTGTTAAAAAAATTAATTGTAATGATATGCAGGAATTTTATTAATTTATATAAGAGCTGGAAACATATGACCTTCTTGAAGTCTACACTGAGAAGACATTGCAAGCAATAACCACATTCAAATTTGTAAATCACTGTCCATGGTGCTGACACTCATGACTGCAACAGAAAAACATAAGTCATGTATAAAGCTAGAAAGAGATAAAAAGGACTTCAGATGTGATTGATCAATTACATATTTGGCCCAAGTGGCCAAGTCCAGCTTTTATGGAAAGGTGCATGGAGTATGTATTGGAGAAATTAATTCTTTAGCTAGGCAAGGGTTTTGATGCCAATCAAGTACATGGACAGGAAAGTGAGAGGTGGTGTACCTTATTTAATGCCTTACCCAGAATTCCTAGATGCATTTGAGAAAGTGCTCACCAAGGAGATTTGAGGGAAAGAAAGTCTCTAACATGCCCAGAAGTCCAAGTTTCACAAATGCTCCCTCTCTCCAGTTTTGGAAAACTCTTACCATGCACCCAGAGTGCTGATATGATTGGGGATCCCAGATACGGGTAATTGTTCAACTCAAAACCCTCCATGCCCCCAAAGAGCCAACTAAGCTCTTTGCCTCAGCGAGGGAAAAAAAGGAATATTCTATTGTGTGAAGATGAAAAGCATTTGGAATACAACAGAGTTCCCTCTGCTCCCAGCTATACATAAGAGACACATTGAAAAATAAAGCATGCCACAGGAGGAGGAAAATGTTGGACAGTGCGCATTCGAACCCTCCAATGTCAAACATATCTCTCATATTACTTCCTCATTTTGTGTTGATCAAAGAGCACTGTAATCAATAATACTGTGGGCAATATTTATCAAAGCTTTCACTGGCGTCAATGATTTTTTTTTTACCGTTCGACTCCATCAAAGGGCAAGACGTTTTTTTATCAATTGCTTTTAACATCTAAGAATTATTATTTGCCAAAGGATTTCAGATTGCATGTGAAGCCAGAAGCAGATTCTTACTAATGCTTGAACAAAAAATAAATTGTGGCCCAAAATTTAGCAAATATCAAAATATTAACAAAAATGTGACTAAGCAGCGATACCATGCTAGAAGTATAATGCACAAAAATAACATTGATTTTTTTTTTTCTCATGCTTTAAATCCTATGTTCACTGTTATAACAGTATATATACGAGAAGATGGTATTGGCTTTACGTGAGTCATTTATTAAAATAGAGACATGTTATGCTGCCTGGCTATTTATTCAGTCTCAGTCATGCTCTGTTTCAATAACAGGCTTCTGTTTTTGTTGTTGTTTTATGTTGTTTTTTTTTTTTTTTTAATAAAAGTGTACCAGCGTAGTACATAGGATCGTGAAAGTTTAGTCATTTCCTCCAGGCAGAGTTTCTTCATATCGTTCCTGTTGTTTGCAAGTCTCTTGTGGTTCGCCTGTGAAATCAATTAGTGCCACAGATTCTAAATAAAACTAAGATAACAGTCACTGGACCACGGTATGAAATTCTCTTTGTTGTTCCTTTGGCTTCCTAATGTCCTGCCAATTAATGAATGCCACGTGCTTCAGTATTTTGCAACTTTATCGACAACAGAAGAGCACTCTTCTTTTAAAGAGACCACTCCACAAAGTGTCAAACAGATCAAGGCGGTCAAAGTCACCAATCTTCTAAAACAAAACACTAGAAGGCCCATGCATTCAAGTGGTCATGATAGAAGCTTTATTATTAGAACAGGTAGTACAACTTTTCGTCTCTAAACCCAGAACCTTGCCTCAAAGAGGGAGAGGAATTTGATGTTTGGGTCTGAAATCTCTGTCTCGGTTTTACCTTGTCATAAAAGCTTTGCATTAGGGCAACTCCTTAAAAAAATTGGAGTAATAGTGGCTTGACCGTTGTACCATTAAAAAGAATTATAGGTTTATTGAAAGTGGTCACTTATGGTTTTCAGCAGACTTGGTAGATTTAAAATGATCACTAATTTGTGTATACATCATGTCCCAAAAGAATGCTATAACAATTTTTCTTTTTTAAAAAAAAGAAAATGTAACTTCGCATCCTACCAAAGACGTGTGACTGTTGTGCCCAGGCACATCCTAATGTTGAGTGAAGAGGTGCTCTTTCACCTCCATCATTGACATTTTAGATGTTCCTTATCCGGTTCCTGATGAATAGCATACAACTGTCTGCATCTCTGATTATACGCTTGTTATTTCTATTGCAAAATTTGCATTTTGAGCAAAATCATCTAAACGGTTTTCATTTAACAAAGGTTTCATGGGTGTACACTCTTATGTGACCAGCCGTGTACACTAGTGCATCCTACATTTTATAAAAATGCTATAACATTCTTTATTTTCAACAAAAAGTGCTTGTGAATGGGCTAACAATTACAGGGTAATAGATTAAAGACTACATAGGATTAAAAAAAGATTCTGCTTTTAAGATACTCTGCCTCTATTATTCATTTATATGACTTATTCTTTGTCAGTTTTATGGTTAAAGGTTGACATTAGTAACACAATTCTTTCATCCTCTTAGAAACGTTTTCAAACATACACAGACAGGGTTATCCAAAGAGATTCGAAAAGTCACCGCACGTTCGGTGACTTTTCGTTCTCTTCAATTCGGTTCCTTTTGCCGATTGCATTTCGGTGAACCTGCGGTGTATTCAGCAAGCACCACAGGGTCCCCGAATTGCAGGAAAAAGCTGCCGTAAACTCACCGAAAACTAACCGAATGCACGCTGAAAACAAGCAAAAACATCTGGATTAACCTTCGAAGAGGAGCCGAACAGGAGCCGAAAAGGAGCCGAATCACACAGAGCCGAAGCAGCTGTGACGTAGAGGAGGCAGTGAATAAATTAGAAAAACCATTTGTATGAATCTGGGAAAAAGAAACGCTGTTTGCAAAGAAACTACTGAGCGAAAATGTCTGAAATTTTCACAGGAGGTCCAGGGAATGATAATAAAGAGGGCTGTTACAGAAAAATAAGCAAACTGAAAAAAAAAAAAAAAAAAATCGGACTTTTAATTTTTTTTTAAAAAATTCAGAAAAATGCTTAAAGTATCCTAAAAAATCTATAAATAAAGAGACTTTTTGCTGCAGAATTTTATAATGAACGGTTTATTAGATATTGAATTAAAACGGGAATATTTTTAACATTGAAGCCTATGGGATTCTCCTGAATAAATTTGCCGAATTAAACCACCGAATGGCAGAGCATTAGGGGAACCTTTCACTGCTGGTTTGTGTTCTCTGAATAGCCGAAGCAGTGCTTTTTGATGGGGATTTCACTGCCCTCGAACAGGGACCGAACAGGCACCGTATGTGCAGGCAATTCGCCAGGATTTGGAGAATTGCCTGCTCTCTGGATAGCCGAATGGCGAGGAAAGGTAACCGAACGCTGATTTTCAGCGTTCGGTTACCTTTCTCAAGCAATTCGAATCTCTTTGGATAACCCTGAGAATATCTCCAATTTTTTTAAATTCTATTTTAGTGTCTTTTATTATATATCACTTTATCTTCTGCTTTTGTTCATCTTATTCATAATGTTGTTTCGGTGTGATATTATTGGATATATGGGTGAATAGATAAACTGGACTTTGCATAATTCATGAATCACAACAAATACAGTGAACATATGGTCATTGTGCAGCAATATTTTAATAAACATATTGATTACCTGGACAGGACGGGCAACACTGTCCTGGATGTATGGTTGGACTGGCACAGCTTGGTACAGGGCATGTGATCAGAGCACACATTTCCCGTCCATTGTGACAATAACACTCGCGGCATCCATCATGCCAACTTTCTTCATTTTCATGTCGTCGACCATCCATTGATAGGCAGGTGCCTGTTTTGACTGGTGGCAGAGCTGATGCTGGTGATTCTGGAAAAAATGACAGAACAGGCTATTCAGATTATTCTGAAGGCAAGCAAGGGAAGAACTTTCTGAGTATGTACCAATTTATTCATGCAAGAAGATCACAGGAAGTCTGTGAAAATATCTGGTTTAATCTTAGCTAAATTATGTACATTAGCCATTAGTGAAACTAGCAATTAAAGAAACAAAATGCATAACTAAAGTGAATGTACCAGTGAAGTCCCATGCTGAAAAATAAAGAAAAAAAAATAAAGCCGGCAGATGAAAGCCCTGTGCAGATATCACTGCTCTCAACACGCGAAGCTACAGTGATCTTCATCAAAAGCCAATGCCATCAGCTGCTGCCAATACTCCATGAACAGGAAAGGAGGCAGGTCAGCAGCATGAGGAATATATCTGGGGGGTGCACCTGAAAGAAGTGGGGTCACAGGGGAAAGCATTTTGGTGAAGTCTTGAATAGGAAGTGGGTAGAAGAAGACACAGGAGAGTAAAGGTAGTGCACAGGGAGACACATAAGATACAGATCGATGGAGGCACAGAATAAGTAAGTCACAGAAGACTTTAGGATGACAGGCACATGGGGACAGACAAGCAGATGTGGGGCCACGGGGGGTAGATGAGGCAAAATGGGGTCACAGTGGGACACAAAGGGAAGTGGGGGCATACCTTTTGGGTTATTGGCAGTGGAAGACACATTCTGCCAATATTGGCCACAGATTGGTACAGTTTGGGTAAGCAGATGCATAAATGGCACATTCTCAGAAAATGGGAGCACAGGGGGAAGAAAGAAAAGTGGGGCTACACATTCTAGGTAATGTATTTATGAAGTTGAGCATAGAAGGACACTTTCCAGGAAAGGGTGGTACAAGCGGAAACATTTTTAGGAAGTGAGGCACAGAAAATGTATCAAAGGGGGATACATGAGGGGAATCATGGGGGGCACATACAGTAAGGACAGATGGGGAGACCAGAGGAAACATGAGCAGCAGTGGGGGCTCATTCTTGGATAGTGGTGCACAACGAAATATCCGATGGGTATAGAGGACACATGGGAATGTGGCTACACAGGGGAACACATAGATTTGTAGGTTTGGTGGGGGCACAGGGCATGAATTTTTCCCTGGGGCCCTCTGATGTATAGGTATGCGTCTGATGAGAGGTGCAAGGTTGCACACTCACTGTCTGCACCTTCCAGCCCCCTCCATTTGAGGGAGAATGGAGAGCTCAGCAGAACTGTGATGGCACAGAGAACAGGTCTCTGTGTCTGGACTTGTAATTTAATCAGGCAGCCAGCAGGCGGGTAACATGCTGCAGCCTGGGAAGGAAATAAAAATACAAAAATTATTTGGAAAAAACAGATGGACATTCTAGGTGTTATTGAGTCCACTAGTGCGACACTTGTATTTTGTGATACAGATTATATAGGTGCAAACGTTTTGGGCTGACCTCCTTTCTCAAAGCTATACACGCTTAAAACGGTTATGAGCATATAGCATCAAGAAAGGGGATCACCCTGAAATGTTTGCACCTGTGTAGATTTGATCTCAAACTAAAAGGTTTTTAGACCAGTTGTCGCCTAGCGTGTCCGCCTGTTCTCCCAAGATTGTACCTATATTGAGCCGTCAGAAAACGGTTAAAGGGCACGTACACTGCTGGTATCTACTGGTTACATGGATTCATTCCCTGTATTTTTCTTTTTATAGATGTGCATCTGTGTTTGTCTTTATCTGCATATTCCAGTCAGTATTTATTCATTCATATTTCAGTCAGCCTCTGTTCCTATAGGAACCTGTCTTTATCTGTGCCCCGTGTCTTTCTCTCTGTCTACCTCTGTGATTGTTTATATATGTTTGTCTCTGCCTGTGTCTGCTTTTCTGCTTCTATGTGACCCTGCCACACTTTCTCTTTGTCTGCCTTTGTTTCTGCCTCTCTGACTCTACCAAGATATGATCCTCTGCTTGTATCTGTATCTCTGTATCTGGGCGTGGCAGTGATGCCTTTTCATCTATATCTGTGATTCTCTGTATAGGTCTGTCTCTACCTTTGTTGTTCTAGCTGTCTCTAGGTTTCTCTTTTGGTTTCTGCCTCTTTGCAGCCAATCTCAACATCAGAGGCAACGAGACAGAGGCAGCTGAAATGTTGCTCACTTCCTCATTGATTTTTGCTTTTGACTTTAGAATGCTTGCCATCATTTTGGCTCTTTCCTTCCTCTCTTTTCTATGTCTGACTATCTCAGGCTTTCTTTATTTGCCCCTCTGTCTTTATCTGTGTCTGTCTCTGTCTCTATTTCTATCTCCGTGTCTTTCTCGATTTCTATCCATCTATCAGATAACCCTAAGGGTAAAAATGCTATGCTCCTGTAATATTTTTTATTTGCTATGCCAATGCATGTATTCTACTTATTTACTGTACTAGTCTATTCCATGCCCGACCAGTTCACTTTAAATGACAAAATTAAAAGGTGTTTGCATATTGTTATACTATTTATACTGGGCCTAACAAAGCAAAATGTGTTACAGTTACAAGTTTTTATAATGCGCTAACAAGTTCAGTAGCGCTGTACAATGGGTGAAGAAGAATAACAAATCTATGTACATGTTAAACACAGAGAACAGTAGGAAAGAGGACCCTCCTCGAGAGCTTACAATCTAAGAGGAGAGGGGTGATACACTCATCAGGGGTCAGCAACCTTGGCTCCCTGATGTTTTGGGAACTACATTTCCCATGTGGCTCAGTCAGCCTAATACATGACCGAGCATCTTGGGAGATGTAGTTCCGAAAACATCAGGGAGCCAAGGTTGCTGACCCATGTGAGTCCAGGTGAAGGTAAATCGCGAGCAAGAAGTAGCGGGTGCATGTGGGCTGTGTGGGAAGATGGCGTAAGAAATTAACAGAGGGGGATTATGGAGTGAGCCGATAAAGCATAGAGCGATGCTAACCTAATTCCTAATATTCTACACAAATTAACCTTTTTGAAAAATGATTTAATGCTAAAAATACCATGCACGAATCAAGATTATTGACTCTTGCCCTTAATTCATGGAGTGTGTTAGTAACACACACGGTTAAGCACATATGCATGTAAGCACACACTTTTTTAATAAGGGAGTAAAAGCCTCTTATCTTGTAAAACGAGCAAAAATGTTGCCTTGCGACCAGCTGCAAATTTAGATCTTGTAAATTACACAATTTAACACTAGAAGGTTTTCAAACACGGCAAAGGAGGTGCCAGATATAAATCCTATATTGAAAACAGCACATATGTTTTTTACTTGTGTAAGCTACCCAAAACTGCAAGAAAAACATTATCCGCACTGCTCAATCTGGTTAACAAAATATGAACAACATGTGTTATATGTTAAGTTCGACCTTTTCCATATTTAGCTCCAAGAAGAGTAATTATGTGTGTTCTTTACTACTCGAGTCCTATGGGTTTCACAAGTTGTAAGAGGCTATAGATAATTATCCTTTAACTTATTTTTTTTTTTTAAATGTGAAAAACAGCACATGTCAAAAGTATATGTTTCTGTCCTCACATCCTTCCCTGCAGTGAAAATGTTAACAATTTATATCATACGTAATTCTGGAACATAACAGAATTCCAGTTTGCATTCACATAAATATTATACTTTGCAGGACAACCTAATGCGTGTGATAGTTAGGGAACATGAATCACCAATTTTCAAGTAAGGAATGAAATAAAATTGGGCTTGATTTAATTATATTTAAAAAATATCAGCTAATTCATTTGATGAAATTTAACTGGAGAAGATATTCAAAAAATGCTGTGGGTCTGAAAAAATGCTGGCTGGTAAATCGGATGAAAAAGCTTATTTTTCAATTTGATTGCTCCATATGCAAATCAGACTACAGTCATCCCTGTAATGACACAATCGAGCTAAAACCTTGTGAGACCTGAGCGGGCCCCACCATGGAGCAGGCCACTAGTGCCGTTGCTCATCCTCAGGATCCTCACAAACCTCTTTTTAGCCCAAGGTGCTAAATTTCTGTTTAAAATCGGCTGATGAATGCCCTGAGTTATGGAGCTTTCAGCAGCCGATGCAGGGAACCAGGAGCTACAGCTCAAACTACTGTAACTCCTTTTGGCCAGTAGATGGCGACATCTGTTTGCCAAATAGGTTACTACAGTGAGAAATACACTGGGAATATTCAAATATTTCTTACTGTATAATTAATGTTTTATGGAAAATTACTTGTTAGTGAAGGGGTTAAATATAACTTACTAGACATATCCTATGTTAAAAAAAAAAAAAAGGATTTCAGTCTAGGATCCCTCTATTAGTCTGAAAATCCATTTATCAACACATTTCAGCAAATTAAATTTCTTTTAGTAATCGGCATACTGGTAAATTTGAATTGAATCAATATAGTTGACATTTCCATTGAAAAGTATAGCTGTGAGAACCAATATTCAATCCAAATTTTTATAGGGAATTAAAATGGCGGTAATCTCTCATTTGAATCTTCCAAATTAAAATATGGCTGAAAAAGTGACCCAAAAGAGATCCTAATTTCACTCATCGGGCAGATTTAAATCTAGCCCGTAGTTGGTAAATGAATACCATTTGATTATTGTAGGACAAAAGTTGGCTGTTTGGTGCAACTCAAACACTGTGATAATCGTTCATCAGTATTCACATTGATTGCGTATTATTGCAATGATAAGGATCAGTGCGGTGCATTATACACATTATCATTATCATATGGCTTCGTAGTGATCACAGAAGGAAGGCAATCCTCTGTATCGGTGTCAATGCCCACTAGTCACCACTTGCAGGTGTCACAAATCCCTGATCCCAACATTCACTTCACGTCACAACCTAAACTGCTGGTCTTTAAAATAGCCCGCGTCTGGCTAACTGACATATGAACGGATAATACGTAGTTACGGGGAGAACCAGAGTCAAGAACCAGAGAGGATAGTCATACAAGCCAGAGTCAGAAACCTGAGGGGTTAATCATACAAGCCAGAGTCAAATGGGGAAGCTAGAGGTCAGAATAATCAGAGCAGACATAGCCAATATAGATACACAGACATACAGAATATAAAAGCAGTCTCGGGCAATGGAAACCATGGCAGGGCACTGGTAAAAAGGCAGGTGTTTCCCATTAGGCTGCGTCACAAAGTCGCACCACGTCACTTCTTCGTGCCTGTGAGAGCTGGCAATAAAAAACAGCTAGCATCCATCGTTTGAGATGCTGCCAGAAGGAGGATACCAGAGGGACTAAGAGACCCAAATGTAACAGAAGGACATCTCTTCTGCTCTATGCTATTGTCATTTGTTGGCATATACCAATGGAAGTTAATAATAGGAATCATTTGAAAGGGGATTACTCAAAACGTTACTTACATTTTGCTAGCCAAATTGCAAGCACATGTATTAAATTTAATTCCCTGTGAAATGAGGCGAAGCATGGACATCACAGGGTCAGTTTAATTCTTGTTTATTGCCATACTTGAGGATTTTTCTAGCTCGACAAACCTCCTTGCTTATTATTATTTATTTCTATTAAGTATATACTTTTTGTTAACTCGAAGGTTAATGTCAGACAAACGCAGTCTGAACGCACTCTGCGTGCGTGCACAACGGACAGACGTACTGACGGAAGATACTGTAGACAACACACGGTCTGTTTTTTTTGACGGACGTAGAACAAAAAAGGGAACTATGGGAAATAAAATTAATATGAAAAATGATAATAATTTGAAAAGGATATGAAAAGTCATTTTGTGTGTCAAGGTGCTGGACGTCACAAATGTGCTGCATCTGACACCTCCTCATCACCCACACAGAACGCTACGCAGACGTGGCGGTTTTACTTTCTTGCCCAACTTGCGTCCATTTGCCACGTGCATTTTGCCTGCGCAATTTGGTGCACGTACTGCGTGTGTGGGTCACTATTGCTCATGATTCTATGCTACGATGGACGTTAAACCTTGCGGCAACACAGACGTGATCACTGCGTTCGTCTGACACGGGCCTGAATAGTATAGACGTCATGAACAGTTTTCTGGGAAAGTTTCCAGCAACAGTAATTACCAAATACATTTTCTATTATTTAACTACATGTCCTTGCATTATACTATTGTATTTCAATATAACAGATTGCATTTGGTTAACAGTGTTGCTGCGATAACGCATTTCTTTTTCCGGACAGCCTGACTCCATCTCTGCTGCTGCACTATCATTTTAGTTAATAAGAAGGATCTTCCAGCCATTAAGATAATTCATTCCGCAGGAAATCAATAACCAACTAATTCTTTGTAACGGACAATGGCACCGTGTAATGAATTGATCCCTTATTGTGTATAAAATTCATATCATCCATTGTCTGAAACCCTTTCATTAATAAAGCATGCGCAATTGATTATAACACAGGCTGAAAATGAGAAGTCTCGGTGAAATCATCAGACAGTAATTTTGGTCGGCGGCAATCGCAAATGAATGAAACAGATACCTGATGTACATGTAATATAAATATGTCAGCGAGAAGTATAGTCGGTTATTTTTTAAATACAATATATGTGCTTCTTCTAAGAGACAGAAAATACACGTTCGGTGCCTTAAATAACTAGCGTATTAAAATAACGGAGCAAATCTTTTCACAGGACCCTATTCCGGCATGCATGATGTGTGGAGCTAGACACCCTCTGAGTGGGAGAGGAGTATAGACCATAACTATAAAAGGGATATGGAGCAAACCTCTTACAGATACCACTAACAACACATTTTATGGCAGTCGTAATGTCTGAATATTCCACACTTTACTGCCTCTTGTACCACTTACACTCATGATTTATTATTTCATGTAGGCTTTGTTGCTTTACAAACCTCCCTACTCAGATATAGTTGGAGATTTCAGCATGCTTTATAGTCACAGTCTATTTTTTATAAATAAAGGTATGGATAGATACAGGTTGATTCTTTTGATCATTTCATGACTTCTATATTTGAATCTTATTGGCGTAACTGCGAAAACTCAACAAAGTCTTCCAAAACCTGTTGCAGGTTTCATAATTAATACAACTCTTGTGCCTTTCATAAACATGTGTATAACCAAGGCTGTGCCAAGGTATTAGCTGATACAGTAGCAAGGGAAATTGCCCAAAATTTATCTAATTCTTACCATTCAATAAACACAACTAAATACTATCAGACCATATCAGAATCAGAGCAGCACAAAGAACAAGGCAAAATGCTGTACTAAACATTGCAAACACATATACAGACATTCCTTAACTCGCACAAACTACATAGACAATAAACTTCATTTATATCAGAATTCACAGGGCCACAAGGCACCCAACTTACCCTTAAAAACCCTCCCTAACTACCGGTCCCTCTGCTCACATTGAGATCAATTCTTTAGCTTCAAGACCACGGGCCACTCTACTCTACTCACTCAAACTCACCTGTGTGAGCGTTAACGTTAGCTCTGGTGGCCCTAGCGCGGGCACACCATATTACAATCCAAACGCTAACGGGGTGAAAAATCCGTTAGCGATTCGGATCTTGCACTATTCAACATGAGTTTCCTGTACTTTGTGCTCCCTATGGTTAACACGGGGAACGCAAAGTGTTAATTAGCGAAAGTGTTAATTAGCGTTAGGATTACAAAGTCCTAGCGCTAATTACCGTCCTGCTGCAGTTAACTCGAAAGTTAACCACAGCTAGGACCTGGTGCTAACGGATTCTGCTGCTGTGGAATCTGTGATCACCAGCTAAAGAACCCTTTAAAAAAAAAAAATCACATACTCCTCCCTCATCCCGCAGTAAGAACGGCGGCTCCATCTGCCTCCTCTTGCCACCGGGAGCAGAGAGAGACTGAGGGAAAAAAAGTCCCCCAGTCTCCCTCTGTAGATCACTACGTCGACCTGCCGGATCTAGCAAGGCGAGATCCTGCAGGTCATGTGACCGGCAGCAGCAGCCTCAATGGAGTCCTATGGACTCCAGGGAGAGGATGCTCATGGTGGCACTTGGCGCTGCCGCGAGCATCCCGAGGTTTAGCACCGGGTTACGGTGCAGGCTGCTGGTTTAGCGCCTGCAAACGTAATATCACACTTAAATGAGGACGCCAAGGAAAAACCTGCAGGCGTAGGTTTTTCTCTTTAGCGTCTCTGTTTTAGCAACTGTTGTGTATTTTGGTTCTCTTTATCTCCTTTTGTTATTTCCTGCACTTGTTATAATTGAGGTTAAAACATAAATGTAGTCCCAAATTAATATTCATAATTCCAATAGGTGCACAAATAGAAAAATGAGTACAAACACTCATTAACCTCACTACATAAATCTTAATATTGATCTGTATGTTAAATGGTTCAGGGGAAGTTATTGCCTTATTATAGATTCTGTTAATTTGACAATAGTGAGTTTTCCAAGTATTAGAACTGACAGCACATTTATTTATGGTTTGTTTGCTAGTAGCCAGAGCAACATAACCTTGTATCATTGATTCTGTCACACAGAAACCTTTGTTTAAAAAAAACAGCAAAACACTTGTGATGTAGTTGAATGAGTGCCTTGGGGTTTCCCATTCAAAGACGCATAGAAAGACAGAAAGATGAGTGTGTAGTGGTGTTTTGTAGCAGACAAACAGAAAGTCACCTGACTTCTTTTGCTGCGATGTTTGCTGTTAACATGCCTTCTTTTTAACAGCATCTTTTGCTTACATATTGATGCATAGATATGGTTCAGTACAGTACTATGGTGATGCATGAAAAATATTTATTTAACTGGAGCACCAGACAACGCGGGGCAGAAGGGATCCTCCTCATTAGCTGCATTGTGCTTGGGCTTGTGCGTACTGGAAGAGGACAGAGTTTGAAGAATAGATATCTCTGTAAATCAATTGAATGCATCAGATTTGGATTTAGAGAACAGAAGAGATGCATGTCCAAAAGTTAGGTTTGGATTTGGAAATTTAGGAAATCCAAATATCCTAAATCCTAATTTTCCTTTTTGGATTTCTTTTTAAAAAAATTTTGGACTTTATTGTTTGGAAATTACAGATGCACATATATTCCCCCCCCTCTATATCTGCACCCCATCTCTACCCCTTCTTTACTTTCTCTATATCCACGGCCATATTAATATATATATGGGCCTGGAACTGAAGATTTTTGTAGGCTTTTTTTTGGAATTTAGTGAAATGAAAACATATGTTATGTTATTTAATAGAGCAGATACAGGTACATCTAACCAGGCAGTTACTGTGCCGGCCAAAGATGCTGTGCTACCTGGATTTAACCCCTTAAGGACGGGAGTAATTTTACAACTTCGGCGCTGTTTCGGAAGTAGAAGTTTGCTGAGCTCATTTTGACCATTTTTAAGTCACGTATTCTTATACCACCCAGACAAATTATATATCGTTCTTTCCGTCAGACTCGGCAGATTAATAATATATCATTATTATATGTATATGTCATGCCCTGCCAAAATGCTATAACAAAAAAAAATTTGAATTTTCAATAAAATTTCAATCTTCCACAGTGTGTAAAGTGTTTTTTTTTTTAATTTTATTATCCGAGGCTCTGCGGTCATATTCTATTGGGTAGATCTGTTAAAAAATATTAGAACGGGGAAGCCATTTTTTTTTTGGGGAGAAATTGTGTGATTTTAGCTAAACCCCCAAAAAAAAAAATCATTAGTGAAGCATCATTGTTCACATTATAATTGAAATGTGAACAATAGTGCTGCATTAAAAAAAAAAAAAAATTTTATTTATTATATTTATTATTTTTTATTATTTAATTTATTATTTTTTATTATTTTATTTTTACTTTTTTTACACTTTTATTTTACTTTTACCATGGTCATGTTTGATATCATTGGAAAGGCCATGCTCTGGCCTTTCAAGCAATATCAGCCATGACCCCCTAGCTGCCACCGATCAGGAGATAAAGGGGTTCAAAGAATCCCCCTATCTCCTGCAAGGGATTTCCATAGGAAATCCTTTGCAGCTAGGGGGTTCCCGTTAACTGACATCATCGCGCATGGCGCGATGAGTCAGTTGACCGGGGGGTGACCAGAAGGTGGGGGGCTGCCATCCAAGATGGCGGCCCCCACCGAAAATTGGCCGCGATGGGCACAAATTAGTGCCGGTCGCGACCTGGCAACTAAGGGGTTAACCCCCATACATCGCTGGAAAGGTCAGGCTGTGACCCTTCCAGCGATGCTGGCCACAGCCGCCGGACCAAGGCGATCGGGAGATAGAGGGATCCGAAGGATCCCTCCCCTCCCCTCCAGGCGCTTCCCTGCTCCGGCAGGGGGGGGGGACGCCTGAAACTGACGTCATTGTGCACCGGCGCAATGACGTCACAGCGCCGGAGGAGGGATCACACTGATCTGACTCCGCGGGAGTCAGAGCAGCGTGGGAGCGACCGGAGGAGGTAAGTATTAAGCGAGGGGGGCTGTAAACGCCGAGGACGTACATTTACGTCCTGCGGCGTCAAAGCCCGCCTAATGCAGGACGTAATGCGGCGTTAAGGAGTTAACCTCCCTGACGATCCGATTCTGACATATTTTATATGTCAGAATCGGTCCTATTTATTCTGGCCCCTTAGCGGTATGAGTGTGGCTCGGGGGTTAACTCTCAATACTGAAAGCAGTATCCCCGAGCCACACTCGGGCCGATACTTACATGTCCCTGCGCTCTCCTCGCTGTCCCCGCAGTCACACTGAAGCCGATCGTTATGTCACACTTCCTGGTTCACTCCTCGCGAGAAGAGAACCAGGCAGTGTGACATTGTGAGCGGCTGGAGGAGACTGCAGGGATCAGCGAGGGAGCGCAGGACATGTAAGTATCCAGCCCGAGTGTGGCTCGGGGATACCGCTTTCAGTACAAAAAGTTAACTCCGAGCCACACTCGGGAATACAGTCAGGGAGGTTAAGGAGGAAATGCTGCATGCCACGCCAATTCATGCCCAAGTGTATCCAGTGCTGGATGAAGGCCTTCATGGCCCTGGAGCGGTAGAGTTGGGTGTGCCCCTGTCCCCTTCTTCTCACCTCCCAATGTGCCATTACCAGGGGCTGATTGGGTTGTACTTGCCCCCTAGGCAAAAGTTGCCACAGTCCCATAGTGCAGCACCTCAGCCCCCACTTAAAGTGCGTTGGCTGCTCACCTCTCCTCTTAATCGCATTCTCCGCACTGATGTTCTCTTATCAATCATAGCCGCACCTTTACACAGTAGTAATAAGCTACAGCTGCGACTAAGCAGCAGAGAGGAGCACATCCCTTCTCTGCTAAGCCATTTCACCCTGTGTGCGGAGCTCATTTTGACTGTTTTGCGTTCATGTTTAAATGCGATTTGAAGAAATGTTTTATTACAGGACACAGACAATTTATGTATCCTTTTTTCAGCAGACTCAGCAGATTCAAAATATATAATTTCTATGTGTGTATGTCATGTCTCGTCAGAATGCTATAACAAAAACTGATTGAAATCTGAATGGAAATTAAAACCTTTTCCATATTTACAGCATGTAAATTTATTTTATCATCCAAACCTTTGTGGTTATATATTCTGTGAGGTATGCTTGTTAAAAAAAATAAAAAATGAAATGGTAACCCGTTACTGCTTTTTTCTGAGAAAAATTTAACTTTAACCAAAACTGAAAAAAATTAACATATATACGTTTGTGGTTTGGAGGATTGTGTTTTACAAATAATATGACTATGTCTTTAACCCCATAAGGACCAATGACGTACAAGGTACATCCTGAGCAAAAGGTCACTTAAGGACCAAGGATGTATGGGACAATTAACCCCTAGCTGCCCAGTGGTGGAGATAAGGGGCTCTTTGGACCCCCCTATCTCCAGACCGGTGGCAACTAGAGGGTCCTGTTTGGTATCAATGGAAAGGCCACAATCTGGCCTTTCAATGATTTCAAACATGACCATGTTTGGGGGGTGGATTTTTTTAAAAATATTTTTTTTTCTGGGTCATATAATAAAACATGACTTCAAATCGCGTTTAAACATGATGAACACAAACCGGTCAAAATGAGCTCAGCACACAGAGGTGAAATGGCTCAGCAGTGAAGGGGTTAAAAGGCAAAAACAATGTAAACATTGAGTATTTCTAAACACAAGACAAAATTTAGAAACTATGCAGCCGGGGTCTTTTTCAGCGGCTGTAGATTTGGGGGTCAAAAAAAAATTATGAAATATGATGAAAAATGAAAAGAAATAAAAAAATACTTTTTAGAACTTTATTGTAAATTAAAAGATATGATGAAAATAATGGTATCTTTAGAAAGTCCACTTAATGGCGAGAAAAACTGTATATAATATGTGTGGGGTCCATAAACAAGTAAGAGGAAAACTAGAGCTGAACACAAACAGCGCAGAAATGTAGAAACAGCAGTGGGTACTTTCGAACAGACAATGGTAAACCACTTGGTCCTTATGGGGTTGAACACTAAACTTATTTCTGGCGTGGGAAATGAGAAAGTGAGTAATGGCAGTGGTATTTCTCATTTTATGTGAAAAATGGACAATACCATTGCTTTGGAACCATTGCTCTACCTTTCCAATGACACCTCACATGACCCTATAGCTTCTACAGGTCCAGAGATACAGGGGTCCAAAAACCTAAAATTGCAGGCACAGATATCTTCTCTCTGGGCCTTTTGTGGGGCATGGGTCTGGAGTTGCGGCACCAATAGAAACAATTTTAATCCATCTCTGTCTATATCCTCCTCTATGCTACGTACTAAATCCACTCTGGACTTCATTAGCCATCGTTAGTTAGGGTTGGTAGGCATTACATTTAGCACCAGGGTTGCCATTTCTGCTTGTTTTACTAATAGGGTTTGGGATTTTGCATTAAAAAAAATTTCAGTCATCCAAATAAATCCATTTATACTCAGATTATACTCGTTAAATTTACATCAGATACGATTCACTTCCAAATCTTTGATATCAAACCAAATTTATGTTCGATCCAAACTGAATTGCACTAGACTAATAATTTCATACAAAGTGATAAAATAATGCTCTTACAGATATACTCATTTAATTATTCTCATATAAATCATTATGTATGGCTTTACAAACAATATCCATTTTGTAAATGCACATACTCACGCATGTAAAACCTATCGATAACAGGCACATTTAATGCCACTTCACAAGCTAAGGTCAAAGAAAAAACTACTCTGCTGTAAGGCAAATTTGCTTAATTACAACATAAGGTTAACAGCTAGCATAGAGGATGATTATAATCAATATATGATTAATTATGAATTATGGTAATGAGTAACAACATGTTTTATTTTACATATAGACAAGACGGAAGGACTAACGTGCAAAACTGTCAAGTGGAAAAGAAAATGCATGAAAAGACAATCCATCCATTTGGCTACAACATAAGCTCATTAAAAAGTCATTCTCAACTCCATGATGAGTTATTTCATTAGAATGCAGTAATTAAAAAAGAAAATGCTTCAAATGGGAAACAATGCTATCATAAATAGAGATCAACTATCAGTAAATGACATTTAATTTTACTGAAGGGGCCATTAGCATTAGCTAGCATGTTTTTTATAATTTAACTTTTGGGAATGCTTTCTTTCACCCTTTTCTTGTAAGGCATGTGGAGGGCATGATATAAGAGACAGTGTTATGAGCATACCTCTGCATTTACAAATAGAGCATCCGTGATTATCTTGCTCGAAACCCATAGGGCATATCTTCCCACAAGGGATGTCAGGGCACTTCTTACAGCGACAGGTATCACAGCCGTGTTTGTTCTTCCTAGAAAACACAACGGGGAAATCCAATCAGGAAGGAAGATGATGTCAGAACCTGGAGTTCTATTTTATCATTCATATGCACACAGGTAGTAAAATCAGAAGTCTTCTTCAATGCTTCACCTTTGTATAGAAAACAGCATTAGATGTAGATACTGTAAATACCACCAAGGACCATTAAACTATTTATTTATAATCTTTCAACAGACTAAGTGAAAATTGTCAATATAAACTTTATATAAAGAAAAAAAAAAAAGGATTTTTTTCCCCCTCATTTACCATCTCACCCATAGGCCCCCCATGCGAGTTTTGTATTATAAAAATTAAAAAGAAGACGTTATGGTTATGAATTTTAAGAACAATTTCTTTTACAATGATAAATAATATACTTGACAAGGTAGCCATAATTCTCCAAAATTATATCTATTAATTCTCAAAGCTAAAACAAAAAAAAGCTATGTATCAGATAAAGATTTATTGATGTCAGGATCCTGAACCGTGCTTGTAATAAAGATTTCTTGGCAGCATTTTCTTGTGCTGCTCATCTGTAGCACTGGAAATCCTGATCACAAACCGTTAAAAACACTCCACAGATCACATGACACTCACCTGAATAAAGGGCTACACCCCCCCGAGACCTGTGCTTCATTATTGTTACTTCATCCCTAGCAGAGAAAGGGTTTAGACGGCAGAGCATACAACCTAAGGGCCATATTATTATCTTCATGCTAAAACAGGGACGCTAAGGAGGAAAACCTGAGCCTGCAGGTTTCTCCTTAGCGTCCTCGTTTTAATCGAGATATTAAGAAGCAGGCGATAATACAGCAGCCTGCACTGTAACGCGGCGTGAAGGACTCCATTAAGGCTTCCACTACCAGTCACATGACCTGGAGGATTCTGCCTTTCGCAAGATCCAGCAGGTCAGCGGAGGGATCGCGGAGGCAGACTGGGGGAAGCGGATTGAGCCGCCATTATCACTGCTGGATGAGAGGCAAGTTGTGCTTTTAGGGGTTTTTTCAGCTGGTGATGACTGATTTCGCAGAAGCGGAATTAGTTAGCACCAGCTCCTAGCTGTGGTTAAATTTTCAGTTAAGCTCAGCGGTGAGTAATTAGCATTAGTACTTTGCCTTCCCCATGTTAAGCATAGGAAGCGCAAAGTACAGTAAGCTCGCACGAGGGAGTGCAAGCTCCGAATCACTATCAGGTTTTTTAACCAGTTACCGTTCGGATTGTATTATGGGCTTGAACCACTACACTAGGGCCACTTAATCTATCTTGAATTCCGAGGAGAAGCAAATGCTGGAGTATAATAAAGTCTGGAAAAATACTAAGGATCCTCAACTGTAAGGGCCAGGTGTACATTTGTCCCTAGGGAGGCAGTACAATGGTCAGAAGAGAAACAAAAAAGATCGGTTTCATTTTTGCATGTAAAACTCATTTTGTGAAGTAAAGCTTCTATCCTCTCTGTGTGAACTTCAAAGATTAGTAGAAAGTACTACAGAGCAACAAACTGAGCTGAAGAACTAAGATAAGCGTTAAATTTAATCAAAGCTGCACATGAGGGCCCCGATTCCAGCCTAGGCGTTAATGATGAACCACAAAAGGAAAAACGGCTCACACATGATTTTTCCATTTGCGGTTGTTGATTAACACCTGTATTCCAACCGAGCCACTTTGTCGGCAGCTTGAGTCGTAATATGTTAGAGCCACAGGAAGAGAATAGCAGCGGAGCGGTGCGTCGCCATTGTTATTACCTCCAGGAGTCCATAGGACCCAATGGAGCCAGGCGTGTCCCGCTCCAGCTCTGCAGGTGTTGTGTGAGTGACATTATGCTCAGACAGAAAAAGGATTTGCGGAAGAACACTGGGAACTATTTATTTCCAGTGTTCAGCTGCATACAGAAAGAGGAAGCAGTGGGTCGTTTTGTTCTCTTCACTGAGGGGTCTGAGGTAACCAAGGGGTTTTTCACTGATTTTATATTACTGTGATATGTGAATTTTGTGGAAGCAAATTCACTTAACACATTGGTTTAGAAGTCACTATTCATTGCTGAATAGCAGCTGATGCAGATGAAGAATGCAGCCAGCAGATGAAGAGCAAGCTAGTCCAACCTTGCTCACATTAGTGGCTTCTATTTAAAATATAGGAGGTATCAATGTACAATAAAGAGCTGTGATGTCCGATACAAGCAGCGCTTGCGTCTCAGATGGAATAGAACATGAAAAAAAATAAGCAGAACGCTGAATACCTTTTGTTATACATCTTGAGCTCTTAGCTTAACGGCATCATTGAACAGGGCCCCTCATAATTCTAGGGGGGGAATCATTATTTTGCCTGCAATATTTCCAAAAAATGTATGGGCTGCTAGTGTCCAGGATGCTTGGTGCAGCGCTAAAGTCCATAGGACTCCATGGAGGCTTCTGCTGCCGGGTCACATGACCCGCAGGATCTTGCGAGATCCTGCAGGTCGGCAGTGTGATTGTGGAGGGAGACTGGGGACTTTCCTCCCCCCTCCCGTTTCACTATGCTCCAAGTGGCTAGAAACAGATCAGGCGACAGTTTTGGCTGCAGAATGAGTGGCGAGTATTTGATTTTTCGGGGTGGTTTACAGCTGCAGCTTACTGATTCTGCAGAAGCGGAATCGGTTAGCACCAGCTATAGCAAACTTTTTATAGTTGGTGACAGCTGTGAGTAATTAACGTTAGGAATTTGTGATCCTAACGCTAATTACTCTTTGCGCTCCCCATTTTAAGTATAGGGAGCGCAAAGTACAGTAAACTGGTGCTAAAAAGCACTAATACGGATTCGATAATGGTTTTTAACCCATTAGTGAACGGGAGGTGATTTATGCAGCATGCCATCACCTCAGTTAACCTAGAGCTAACGCTCATTTATGGGAGGGTTAGCGTTAAGGAGGTGATAGTGCCCTACATGTGTAATACCCCATCAAGAACCACACAAATGCTTCAGTTGATCATCATCTAACACCATCATAGGGGAGTGAAGAAAATAATGAGCTGTGCTCATGAATATTGTACAATATGTATCTCAAGATAGTGTAATCTTTCAAACAGCTGCTAACAGTATACACTGTTTATAGTGTTAATCATCCTAAAAAGTGAATTTAGGATTACACGTATCAGAACCAAGCCATTGTCAATATCCGTTTCATTTTCTTTTCATGCAAAAAAAAAAAAAAAAAAATCGTTCTATAAAATGCTTAAAGTAAACACTTCGCTGAATGTGTGAAACTAATTAACAGACCAATAGAAGTGTTGCGATTCGTTATGTTTTCGAGCAAATTGTATACATTATAGTGCATGGCGTGTGTACTACAGACTGTACCAGGGAGATTAGACAGCTGGAGGGGGATAAAAGAAGATGTATGTGGTTTCAGAGTTTCTGGGCTTAGGAAAAGCTGATAAATGTAGGTGTTTAGAGGCAGAATTCAGATAAAATTGATTAGCCCACAGCATAAAGACAGACTGGCTGTACAGCCAAATTTGCTGCACTGTAACAAATGCATTCTGTTTGCAAAGTGGACCTTACTATACAACATCTTATCACCTGGCACAGTCTCTGCACAGGAGTGTAACAAGTGCGGATGGATGGATAATTACAAGGAACCTGCAGTGGCTTACTTTTTGCATTGTTAGGGATGAACTCATTTCCAAAAAAAATAAGGGCAGTATTCCAAAGTTGGTGCTAACTTAACCGGAGCTTTTGTAAACTTAACAATTCCATAGACTATAATGGGACGTTTACAACAGCTCTGGTTAAGTTAGCACCAACTTTGGAATATTGCCCTTATTTGTTTTGGAAAGGAGTTCATCTTTGGAATACAGCCCTAAAAGAGTGGAAGAAAAGCAAGGCAGCGTGTACAATATATCAATGTTCATGTACGATATGTTTGGATTGTCTCTTCTAATAATCTTCATCACCAATTTACTTGATTGATATTTATTAATCTTATAGTGCAGTGATGGCGAACCTTGGCACCCCAGATGTTTCTGAATGCATGTCCCACCCACTCAGTCTTACGGATGACTAAGCATCATGGGACATGCATTCAGAAACATCTGGGGTGCCAATGATCACCATCACTGTTATAGGGTGTCCAAAAAAAGACCCGCAGCATGTACAGTATAAAAGTTTAACAAAAATTTATGAGTATGCTTGAGTGAATCCATTTCTACTACAAAAAAATAAAATAATAAATCAAGTAGACAAGAAAATGGAAATATTTAAGGGGTCCCAACTTTGATCGTTATGTAAATAACTAGACAACGATAGAAAGGGAACAAAGTAGGTAAACATGTACACGCATACTTAATTATCCAGTCCAACACACCATGCATACATATTTAATTAGCTCACCAAATCTATATTTGATAAGACAAATACAAATATAACTAATAAGATGTACACTGTCCATATTTGTCCAAAAGGATTCCCTTCTATTCCCTGATGTTACTTAACTATACCTTGAGAAGGAAGGAAGCAATGTTGAATGATAAAACATGTGGATTAGGTAGTATTGACCTATATCCAGACAAATTATTGAATATAAACTGGAAGACTCTTCAGGGAGTCATTGCAACCTGAGAACCATTAATGTGATGTTACTAGTTCAGTACTACCATAACGTCAACAAAAGAGGCAATATTCAAAATGCACACACAAACTTATAATGCGTTCTTTGGTCTCAAAATCTGCTTTAAAGTAACTGCAAGTGTATCATTAACCTCTTCTAATACTAGGTTGCATAACCCCAATCCCCATAACCCCAATGAGTAGATCTCAAACAGTGATGTTATCCACACTGTATAATGAAGCTAACCTGGAGTGAGCATCATATCATTCAACTGTGACATAGTACAACCAACATGGAGCTAGATGCAGAGTCAGGTGTAAACTTACCCAGAGCGGTTTGTGAATGTAAAGGAGCCATTAAAGTCTGTGGTGTTGGTAAATTTACATACTGTCTTGCTCTGGTTACACCGGACTCAAAACTATCCCCATTTCTGGTCTATTAAAAAGAAAACCGAAACACTGTTGTGCATTCAGATGACTAATAAGTTAACATATGTATGTATTAATCCCTTTTCTACTGTGATCGAATATATTCAATCTTCAAAAACATCTCCAGGAGCCCAACATTGAGTAAACTCAATCTGGTCATATTCTGGAGGAATGCAAAGGAATTTTGTTTATCATACACAAACGCAGGGCAGTATTACAATCTTAATGTTAACGCTCAGCTATGTGAGCGTTAACGCTAGGTTACGTGGCTCTAGCGCAGGCCGTCCATATTACAAGCCAAATGATAATGGGTTAAAAACCCCATTAGCGCATCTGGGATTGCGTTTGCTTCCGCAAACTTACTGCACTTTGCGCTTCCTATACTTAACATGGGGAGCGTAAAGAGTAATTAGCGTTAGGATTACAAAGTCCTAACGCTAATTACGCCTTGCTGCGGCTATCTGAAAAGTTAATTACAAATAGAAGCTGGTGATAACCAATTCTGCTTCTGTGTAAACAGTCAGTACTAGCTTAAAATCAACCAAAAAAATCAGTTACTCACTTCTCATCCCGCGGTGAGAACAGCAGCCCAATCCGCCACTACTGGCTGCTGTGAGCAGAGTTAGACTGAAGAAAAAAGTCCCCAGTGTACACGGACCTGCACGATCCCACTAGGTGAGATCCTGCAAGTCAGCTGACCAAGCAGCACAAGCATCCATGATATTCTATGGACTACAGAAGGGATACTGGGGGCTTTGCTTGTCACATAAGCAAAAGGTCTCTAAAATGTATGCATGAAGGGTACCCATACATGTATTGGATTGCCATGGAAAGTGGTTTTCCATAAGTTCACTTTGTTCTGGCAGAGGTTTTATGGATAGCCAAGTGGTAGAGAAGTGGTTAAGATTCATTAATAGGTTGTAGCTATCAACATTTGACAATTTGGAGAATTTACACCAAATAACATGGACTGTAGCAAAAGGACACCAGACTTTGACAAAATGTATTAAACCAATACGCGACAATTCCACTATATTAGATTTATAGGGCATAGGTGTACTTTAGCTATATAGCTTAATTGCTCATTGATTAAGGCAGTGCATTAATATATACTGCATTAATAAGGTAATTATTTTAACATGAGCTAATATTAGGATAGCTCATCTACATTTGAAGGTCACGGAGGAGGAAAGGTCTAATCCAGCAGTTCTCAAGTCCGGTTACAGTCCTGGTCACCCAAGGCTGCTGAGCACCATTTACACATTGGAAAACACTTAATATTGATTGCTTTATACATGGAAATTGGCTTTAGCCACCGTAAAAGCTCATCGGAGAATCAATGCCATAAATGAAAAGATGCAGCTTTGTCAGTGTGGAAGCTAGGATTTATACGTTCCTGTTTTTACTCCTTTACAACAGTTACTCTTCATTATGCTCTTTGTAAACAGCTAGTAAAGACACAAAAAGTAATGCAAAGCAATGGAACTGCTAATTATCATGTCACTACCCTGTATCTCCCCTGCAGTGAAGCCTCTTTAAGGTGATGTGTAATTTCGTGGAAAATAAGGCTTACAGGTTCCACTGAACGTGTAATTACACACATAAGTCATAGTTCTTTTTCCTTTCCTCTCATTTTCATTTGCAGTATTAAAATGCGTTTTCTAAAGCAGACCCATAATTCAACTTCCCAGTCTGTTTAAATGCAGAATAATGCCTTCATATAAAAGTAGGAAATTATATTGTTATTATGAAAGCGCATTTAATACATCTTATTTCAACTGTATACAAAATAATCAATTTAAATAATGTGCGAGTAAGATAACCAGCTCTCCAATTCTTTAACAGAAATCTAAGTAATTTTTGTGAATTTACATAAAAAAACACGCAAAAAGCAACCTAAAACGTGAATTACTATATATATATATATATATATATATATATATTTTAATATTGCCATGAGCATGTCGGATTTTATAATTTTTCTATTTTCTGGAATCCTGCCCAAAGGAAGAAGGGATACAGCAGGAATGCTGTTAAGGACACAAAGCACAGTTCCAGCAAGTGACATACTGTGCAGCACCAAGGAGGAACATGTTGAGCAGTATCAGTGTTGTATTGTGTTGTATCTTGGCCTAGGTTGACACTTTCCAGGAAGCAGCAAAAAAGCCACCCTCCGCACAAAAAAAGCTGCCCCAGCATGACACAATCTGCCCTCCTCCAGAAAACCGCATCCTCCGCAAAGCGCTACACTGTTAGAACACCTAGTGATGTGTAGCGCCTATGCACCAGACAGGGGCGTACTGAGTCTGGACCCCAGGGGCAGGGATGCGAATGCCCCTCGGGCCGGTCTGGCGCCCCCATAAAGCGGCCACGCTGCTCCCGGAGTTATAATACCGGCCAGTGACTGGCCTGAAGATACAGATGTTCAGAGCTGCCGCACTTAATATGTACTGATGATCGCCACTATATATAAAGTGCTGCAGGTCTGAACAGCACAAAGCTCCACCAACCCTCCTATGCGGCAGCCCTAGGAAGAAGGTACCATATGTCACTTTCTCCCAGGGCTGTTCCAGTAGCGCGGAGAGGAGGGAAGCCCCCAGGTAACGTGCTCCTCACCCTGAACAGGTTAAATGGTCCATTCTCACAGTGTTTGACTTCTGGGAATAAAAGTTCAGCTAATAAAACTAAAACCTAAAAGCCTGCCCAGGATTCATTACTGAACGTGCAGTAATCCAGTAGGCCACAATTATAATGTGCCCATTCTTATAAGGGCTGTCCGTAAGCTCATTTGAGCATACTCAAGTTATCCCCTCTAAATAAAAATCGTAAAAAAAAAAGGATACAATATTTGAAATAGTATACAGAACAATAAATTATATGAGTAGGAACTTGGTATCCACTTTTAATATACACATTGAGGAAGAGGTGACGTTAGAAGAGGAAAAGGTGGAGCCTAAAGAGGAAGGGTGCGTTTTAACCAGGAAAAGGTGTGACCTTGACAGGAAGGAGTGTGTTAAGTTTAAATTAGGGGGTGCACAAGTTTAGTCAGGGCTAAGGCAGCACAAAACCTAAATATCCCACTGAGCAGTGCCAGAGTTTTTCTCACTGTGCAGCTTGCCCTGCAGCTTGCTGGAGTTGGGGAACATGCTGGTGCGTCAGGAGGAATGAAGTCATGGATGCAGACATGGCAAGGTGAGAAATGGGCACTGCAGGCCAGCAACATTGTATTCTAGCTTCTTTGTGAGTCTTGGTGTTATTACGGTTTATGATGAATATAGGCATTTTATATAGCACACCAATTAAATCTCTGTATTGTATGTTCAAACACTAATACCATATAAAATAACAGGTTAATAGATGTTTACTCCAGGTGATTAAAAGGAGTTCCCTTTTGGTGCTTTTAAATAATTGGGCAGAGGCTGCTGACAGCGTCTGCCCAATAATTATTTTTTTTACCCATCTTTAGTCTCTCACCGCTCGCACCTCCAACTATTATGCTCAGGGAATCCCGAACCCGGAAGTCCCTCAAGCTTTCTATCACAATTTGTGTGATTACACAACTTTCGAAACGTACAAGCCACAAATTGTACAGCGTAAAGGGACATGCTCACTTTACGTACGCATGTTCCTTAAAGGTCTGCACAGAAGTATGCATTGGAGCTGCACACATGCACAGATCTGATACACAGGCTGCCTCTAGGAGACTGATCGCTACAGCGATCGGTCCCAAAGAGAGTGACGTCGGCATGACGGCTCTGTAATTCGGCAAATTAGCTGGGCGCTAAAGATCTTGCACTCTGAGGCCTCCAGGCTGCTTATCTCTCCTCAGAGCAGTCAAAGGTTTAGCTGATGATGCAATCTGGCAGCAAGTTGCCTGCCACGGCTGGTGACCTCTCCTGAGCATTAATGTCGGGATCACATGATTGGAAAAATTCTGTTCTCATTAACATTCCCTCCACGATTGTGTGACCCCTGCCTAAGTTCCGGTATTGGAACCACAGCCAGATTTACATCTCAGGAGCCTGTAGGCCTAGAAATCTTGAGAGCCTCAACCCCCCCCCCAAAAAAAATAAAAAGCTCCTAAAATACTTTCATTTTTGTCTGGGGAAGCTTAAAAAGAAAAGAAAATACATTTAAAAAATAAATTAATGAAAAACGGTTTCTCTTTGCACTCATCTCAAAAGAAGGGGCCTTAAAATGAAGCAAAAATGGAGCAGAATGTTAGGGCTAAGAGTGAACAAGCACAAATAGTAACCCTAACATTAATTTCCATTCCTGGCTATGGAAAATTATGCTCCATTTCAACCCACAGCAACCAAAATTCTGGGAATCAAAAGATGTCCAAGGTTGCGGGTCTTTTTCAAGACATGACTTTTTGCCACTTCTTTTTTTGATGCCGATTTAATTTTGGCAATTTTTTAATAGGATATTAAACCTTGCTTTGCTTTGAAACAAAAAAAAAGGAGGGGGGTTTCTTTTTATTTTACATTGTCGTGTTTGGTATCATTAGAAAGTCCATACTTTGACCTGTTCAATCACACCTAACTTTAACTCGTGGGTTATAAAGAATGGAGATATAGGGGATAAAAACTCTCCTCACATCAGAGCTTTGAGTTTAGATAAACCAATCAGTAATATCAGCTCCATCACCGCTACATTTGCTCTCGGCTTGAGAAATGAGGAGAGTTAGTGCAGTGGCATTGTTTGTGTTATATGTAAAAATCACAAAGTGCCACCACCTTACAAAAGAGAAAAAATACGTTTTGCAATAAAAAAATTCCCCATTTTTTTATTTTTACACATTATATGGTCATGTTTGTCATCATTGGAAAGAACAGAACTGGACCTTTCCAATGACTCCTCACTTGACCTTGTGTGGTATAAAAATCAGGGACTTTGGAACAATGCATCCATCTCCTCACTGCAGTGCTACTCTTAAAAGACATTTTAGTCAAAAGACAATGACTAAAGCAGAATTAAAATTTGATGTAAAAATGAACGTTTAATGGAAGTACATTTTTTTTGGCTCATACATATATTTTTTTTTCTGACATGGAATGTACTGTACTTTGACAATAACGCAATTGAAACTAAGCTTTGCCCAATGAACAGAAAACCTGCAGCTCACATTCAATTTTGCCATGTTCTATGAAGGAATCAAAACTTTTTATGCAAACATATTTGTGTAGATTGCTCTGAAGTACCACAATACCATGAATTTGAGCGTAGTGATTACTTTACGTCTTTCTATAAAAGAAATTGTGAGTGCTACAATAATTTAATGATTTTTTTAATGGCCCCCATCTGGATCATAATGGCTGTGATAAAGTAGCAAACTAAATGCAATATGTATACACCACAGGAAGAAACGTGGGAACATTGATATGCAGGTCTCTTTATATAAGGGTATAATGCTTAGAAATTTACCTTGCAAGGGGTTAAACCATATTGACACAAAAGTATCAAGAATTTCAGCAGCCATTTTTCTGAAAGAGACAGGGTCATAAAACTATTGGGTTGTGACAGGGAGAGAAGTGATAAAGAACTTTCCACTGCATTGAGCTGACAATATAACTTGATCATCCATGCCAGCACTTGAACTGAAATATAGTACGTAGTGCATTTGATTCATATAAACACTCATATTGCAGAGGAACACTCAATAAAAGACATCCAGCTGGCATCAAAGCTTCATATCTTCTTTACAGATCTTGCCTTCTACTAAACGATAGGTACTATCTCATGCTGGAAGTGCGGAGCGAGCTTGTAGCGCTGGACCGTGTTACCATAGCTAAGCGCCAGTTCCTTTCAGATGTTCTCAGTGCACCATGCTTTATTCTTCATACATGAGAGGAGAGCGGATTTGGCTTTCGCTGTTCACTCTTCAATGCCATCCATCAATGGATGAAACTTAAAAGTAAGCAATATCGTATAAAACTGCTTATATGTATTAAAAATATTCAGGGCGTCCATAAAGTCTCTTTACAATTTGAAAAATTACAAAGGCAAATGAAAAGAGAAGTGAAAATTATTACAAAATGAGATGTATATATTTAATTTTTTTTTACTCATTTAATACACCTCTATATTGGCACCATAAGTTGCATGAAGCACATTAAGGCTAGGGTCAAACAAACGCATTATTCACAGCAACTGTCAAAAAGTGTGTCCGAATGCATTGACAAATTTTTTCACGGAATGCGTGAAAAAGGTCATACAATGCGCATTTTCATGCGTGATTTTTTACGGATCCAAACCAGGAAACTTTGGGTGTTTCGTGCGACTGTACTTCGTATAATGGCCGTCATTGCCTGTCATTTGCTGCTGCTACTACAGCCGTGATTAAGTGCGCCTAAACGCACATTAAAAATGCGTTAGTCTGACCCCAGCCTAAGACGGTACTCGATTTCTTGCCATGTTCACTGTAGCATACCCTCATCAAACGTGCGTCAGGTGCGTGTTCGAGACATGGACCGTTTTTAGAAATCAAAATATTGAGCAATTAATTTAGATGAAGTGGTTGATTTACTAATGATCAAAAATCTTTTTTGTCTTGAGCGCTATGGAATGGCTAACTAATATCTAGTACCACTATGCACCTTGATATACTCGGAGGCGCTATAACTATTGACATTTAGACCAAATACTTGGGTCTGTTTTGAGTTGTGGTTTGCTGTATCTGTCTCACTACTGTCTCTTTTCGTTTTCCTGTATCAATAAGTATAATGGCCCACTTAGTTTGATTTAATTGGAATGAATCACTATGGACATCTAGGGCCTTAAATTAATGAATTATTCATGTTACATACAGGAATCGTATTGTCACTTACATATAGTGGATTTCATTTTAATATGTGTGTAGAAGACACAATATTGTGGTCATGTTTCGTGTATTCAAATTGTTTTCCAATATGTGGATATGAATAAAACTTAAGTTTTATTAAGTCAGGCAGGTACTTTGTATCCTTCTGGTGTGTCTGGGAGGATAACTGTACTCAAGAGATCTCTATATACTCCACCCTTGCTGGTCAAAATTAACCTAGACAATGAATTAAACCAACTGTCATCTCTTTTTGTGCTATTGAATCCCCATAGCATGTAGTGTGCGACATATAACTTTGCTTTACAATTGCACTTTATTAAATGGCAGGGCGAATGCCCAACATAAAATCCCATCCTATAGTGGCATAGGTGCTCCACTGGGGAATTGGAGTTTATGTTGGGCATTCGCCCTGTCATTAAATAAAGTGCAATTTAAAGCAAAGTTATATGTGACACACTACATGCTATGGGGATTCAATAGCACAATATTGAATATTGTTTAATTCATTGTCTAGGCTAATTCTGACCAGCAAGGGTGGAGTATATCCACTCGGGGTGGTCCAATGTTTACTATTATATAAGGGTTAACCTCTAAATAGCCAGACATACTACTTGATGATGAATATTTGACATTATTGAATCTGTGGGCCATTTGAGAATATTTATCTCTATTTAATAAACCTCGATACAGAATGCACCTGTAAACATGTAACATAGTATATATCCTACTAATTTATTTTCTGTGTTACTCTGTACATGTGTTTTGTTTTTAATATCTTGCATTTATTACTTTGTATTTCAGTAGCTACTGTACACAATTCAATGTTCTTAAACCCAGGACATACTCGAAAACCAGAGAAATCTCAATGTATCCTTCCTGGTAAAATACTTTGGGCCCTATTACGTTAACGTGTGCGCAAAAACGCATCAACGTGAGGGGCAAAACCCTTTGCGCACAACATCGTATTACAATGTCCACGCAAAAAATGCGCGTTAACATCTACCGCGGGTGAACCTGCGTTAACCCTGCGCGAGCGTAAAGTACTGCGCGCGTCCTATACTTAACATTGTGAGCGCAAATGCGTTTGTGCGCGGATGGTATTACAATCTATGCACAAAATTTAACGCACAGTGTTTGCGCGCATAATTTTAACGTCTTTTAAAAGCTGGTGGTAACTGCAAATCCGAACGTCCTGGCTGAACCCAAATACACCAGCCCAAAAAAAAAAAAAATACTGCAAAGTATAGTTACACATTCTACACATACCAAACCAATAAATTTGAGAAGCTGTGTGTATTTTTTTTTTATACAGCATATATGCGCAGATTGACTTTGTCAGGCGCAAAAACGTAACGTGAGACAATTAAGGTTCTTAATTCTGATTGCCTGAATCGCGTGAAAAAAACAGTCCGCACAGTGATTTCTGTGCGCAACATCACTGCGCGTGCATTTTTGCGCGTCCTTTTTACGCGCGTTATTTTTTAACGGATGAAAAAATGCGTGAGGATTGTAATACCAGCGTTAATTTACTCGCGTTAACATTTGACGCTTCGTGCAAAAATTCACGCGTTTACCGTGCATTTTTGTGTGAAGAATGTAATTTAGCCCTTTGTGTGCAGATATCCTAACCATCTTGGATAACAGATAATGAAAATGATATTCCATGGGTTGGTCAATTTCAGCTTGTTGTTTATTTATTTATAAAGTTAATCAAACCCCGCACGTGGAAGCAAAGGTGAGCAATTTCTCCACTACATAATATCTCTGTATTTCCACAGGCGTCATTCATTCAGTCCTCCATATTTTCATAGAATTATGACTTTCAAAGGAAGGATTTTAAAACTTCAACAGTTTGATCATTTATCTACATCTAATATTTTCCAGTTTATTCTTCATCCATTTGCGTATAACACCAGAGCTGCTATACAGGTAACCTTATTACGTTTGGCATAGCCATTTGTGATAGTAAGAAAATTTGGCAGTTGTGTTGTATAAAATGCAAAGAACAAAGTATACCAGGGATGGGTCTAGGCACTAGCTTAGAGGAGACAGGTATAAAATATATATAGTGAAAAGGGATAAAGAAAAAATAGAATCACAGAATACTTTAATCGTAGATAGGACTTTGGTGTAGACGGTATGTCTTTAAGACCATAAGGATATTGACACACCATACTGGCTGACAGCTAAACATTATTATGTCTTAAACTCCAGACAGCTATATCTAGATCTAAATGCTATTTTTAGATAGTAATTTTTATAGGCAATATATCCAATCTTATACTCATCTATTTACACGCTTCCCTGCTCCAGCATATTTCATGGTCGCCTTTAGCTACTTCAAATTGCAATTCAGCATTTATGAATATCTCATTTCTGATGTATTTCAGGAAAATAATGTGCATGGTCTTACCCATGCGTATATTGAGACTAAAGGGTCTATTTTCCAGGCAGCTGTTGTGACAACCATCTTGGGAGAAATATATCATCTTACTTAAAGGTGAATGTTTAAATTTGGCAATTATTTTAGCCTTGATTCTTACGTTATCCACACTATTATAGGGGATTAATCCCGTCACCTCTCAATGTCAATGCCATATAGCAATTGGGTTTTTGTGTCCTTCATTGGATGTTTAACCTTTACTACAGAATTAAGTGGCACAAAACTAAAAACATGGCACTAGAACATATGCCTATATTAACAACAAGTACATTACAATCTCTGATCTGTTTTGGCATCATAGATGTGTACAAAGGAGCATATACACTAAAAAGAGAATTCTTCCTTGGCCCAGGGATTCGTTATTTTCATTGAGAGCTGAGCTTCCAGTAGACATCCCTGGTATGCAGGGTCTTTGTATGTCTTTCAAAGTAGGGACGTAGGGTCATACTTGTACTATACCTTGTTATTATTGTTACTTGAGATTCCTATAAGATATATATATAATATAATGTATTTTATATAAACGCCTAATACTCAGTATCTCCATACCCGGCGTCACAGATACTTAGAGGTTTCAGTGCAAAACTCCAGATGACGCACAAGGAAAACAAATAGGTGATGCACTTCAGAGATTTTTAATATTTATCATTAGGTTTTAGCTTCTATTTGTAAACAAAACTGTGATAACCAAGTTACAGTATCACATTTATCCTGGCTTAGAATTATGCTACATTCTATTTCAAACTTTATGTATAAAGACATACCTGACAGTGAGTGACTGACTGTAAGACGCTAATTAACCATTACCCTGATTACCTTCTGAAAAAAACATTTATTTTAGGTTACAGTGCATGCAGGTGAAAATAACAAGGTGATATTATACAACCACTTTTCAAGCAGTAAAAGGACATGGCTCATTCCACTAAAGAGTAAAACCGAGTAAATAACATTTAATATAAATCAGTGGCTCTGTATTTACAACTCACTTTATAACGGTCTACTTTATTTTCACTCAATTTAGAGTCAAGGGTACTTTTTAATTAGTACAGAACATCTGACTGTATAAAGATTTGCTCCTCTTTCTCCTTTATTTCATGTAACACAGATGTAAAACATGATAAAAGAACACACCAAATATTCATAATCACAATCAGATTACAACTATAAACATGTGAAAAGACAAACCGGGTTATTCAAAGAGCTCCGAATTGCTGGAGAAAGGTAACCGAACGCTGAAATTCAGCGTACGGTTACCTTTCCGGGCCATTTGGCTTTCCAGAGAGCAGGCAGTTCGCCAAATGTTGGCGAATTGCCTGCACATACGGTGCCTGTTCGAGGGCAGTGAAATCCCCATAGAGAAGCAATGCTTTGTCTATTCAGAGAACAAAAAACAGCAGTGAAAGGTTCCCGAAATGCCCTGTCATTCGGTGGTTTAATTCGGCAGTTTTATTCAGGCGAATCCCATAGGCTTCAATGTTAAAAATATTCCAGCTTTAATTCAATATCTAATAAACTGTTCATTATGATATTCTGCAGTAAAAAGTCTCTTTATTTTTAGATTTTTTGGGATATTTTAAGCATTTTTCCGGTTTTCTTTGGCAAAACATTTTTGCAGATTTTTTTTGTAAACGTTTGTTCTTTTTTCTGTAACAGCCCTTTTTATTATCATTCATTGGACCTCATATGTAAATTTCAGACATTTTCACTCAGCAGTTTGTTTGCAAACAGCGTTTCACTTTTCAAACATTCAAGCGGACTGTTTTTTTTATCTTCACCTCCTTCGTCTGCGGTGTCGGCTTTTTCCGGCGGCTGCTCTGCCCTCTGATCAGCTCCTGCTTGGGTTTTCCTGGAGGGTTATTCCAGATGTTTTTGCGGGTTTCGGTGTGCGTTCGCCCTCGTTTTGCGGTGAGTTTTCGGTGGGCTTTCAGTGACTTTTCCCTGCATTTTGGCAGCCCTGTGGTGCTCGCTGAATACACCGCAGGGTCGCCGAAATGGGATCGCCAAATCGTACCGAATTGAAGAGAAAGAAAAGTCACCGAACGTGACTTTTGTCACCGAAAGTCACTGAACGTGATATAAATATATATTAGTAAATCAAAGTACTGGCATTTTGCCAAAGAGGCAAGTCAATATTTCAACAACAGATACAAGAGGAATTGAGGTCCCTATTCCTGTAGGAATTTACAATATCTATATATGAACCTGCCCCAATCCATAGGTGTCCTGAAAGGATTAAAGTCATGGTTATTAAATCCAAAAACAATTACATACAAACTTTCTCTTTACACATAATAATTCTCCTTTGGGAATATTTTCTATATTATTTATATATTGCTATCAACTTTTTAAAATGGGGTTTTAATTTTATTCTGTTCAATATAAATTTATATGTCCAAAATTGTCCTTACTGCTGTTGTGTGTAAGTTTTAACCCCAGTCATTTGAGTTCATATGTGCAATACATTTTTCTAGTTCTTCATTTGGCTCGGTTCACCCAAAAAACTAAATGTCAATACATCTTCAATAAGCAGAGATTAAATGCACCCATTCATGCCTGGCATAAAAATTTGCATAACTTGATGTATGCTTTCCACCCATGGAAGTTCCAGCTAGCTTTAAATAAAAATGGCCTCTAAACGAAAAATTTATTATTTAGCGTCCAATTAAGGCATTCAATTAAGAAGTTAATTTCCAATTTACTTTTGGTTTTCAAGAAAAATTTGATGGTTTAACCTCCCTGGCGGTCTAATTTTTTCAAAATTTTGTGTCTAAAAGCGTCTCAATTTTTTTTTAAAGGAAATGTGTTTTGTACATAGTTAGCCTGTAATAAAAAGGAATCACGCACTGAAATCCATGCAAGCAAGAGTCCTTACTGGTAAAATAGTTTAAGAATAAATAGTAAATACATTGTGTCCGATAAAGTTTGAAACACGACATAATAATTTATTATCCCAAAAATAATTATCCAAAATAAAGCAAATAAATGATATTCAATAAAATACAACAAAAAACACTGAAATCTGTCTGAAACCAAGGGTGAGACTATGTATGGTCTGTTTCTTATCCTGTAGTGCCACCTAGTGGCCATTCATAAACACTGTACATTGGAAAACTGTATTATAAAAAAAAAAAGTTTGCTGCCTGGTCCCGCCCCCTGCATCGTGTGACTCACAGGGAGCCTTACCAGAAAGCAACTCGCCGCGATCACACTGCGGGGGACAGCCAGGGAGCGCAGGAGGGGGTGAGTATGCATCCAGTCCGAGTGTGGCTCGGGGTTACCGTTCGCGGTAGTGAAATTTAACCCCGAGTCACACTTGGGAATGCCACCAGGGAGGGTAAAAACATTTTTTGTGAGGAATATTTTAGTACAATGATGTCACATCACACATTACTAAAAAGTAATTATCTTCCACTTAATTGTATGCAATATATTTAATATATCCACTGTATCTTTTAGAAAAGATTGAGTTTGTACTGTTAGTGGTTGTAAAAAGTCATCCAAATACTTAAACAAATTGGAGGAGTTAATACCAGAGACAATAGGCCGGGGGGAGTAGAAAGGGATTTGTGGATCTTTGGTAACATGTAAAAAGGTGGTTTTTTTTTGATGATTGCTACTTAAAAATTGTACTCCTTCATATTGCAAATCCCCTTACATTTCCCTTTATTACAGATTTTTTTCATATATGCAATAGGATCCCCTTCCAACGTTTTGTATGTTAATTGGTCACAAAGTTGTTTCTCCTATTCTTTAATATATGCTCCTGGGTACATTATTACAATCCCTCCCCCCTTGTCTACCGGTTTTATTACAATGTTTTTATAGTCTCTAAGACTTTCCAGACCTCTCTTCTCTTGTAAGGTTCTCATTCTGCCTTCTTTTATAAGAATTTTTAGGTTTCTTAACTCTTTAAGGTCTTTGAGGAATGTCTACTCAAATGTAGCTAAAGGTCCTGTTTTATATGCTGTAGGATAGAAACATGACTTATTCTTTAACAGGGAGTGTTTGAATGCCGTTTCCTGGGCAACCTCTTATTTTTAAGTGGTATTAAGATAATATTTCTTCAGAGTTAGCATTCTTACAAATTTATGAATATCTATATTGGCACTACACTTATTTAAGTCAGTCGTTGGGTCAACTTTTACCCCTTTATTTGAAACTTTGATTTAATTTTGTTTTAAAAGATACTTTGATAAATTGTAGATGCCTACTGGTTCCACTTTCTGCTTCTCCTGTAATTGTGTGATCTTCAGCCTCTGCATCCTCAAAACTTTTATGCCTTCCGCTTTTGAGTGACAGAGGAGGAAACTGTGGATTTTCTATATTGTCGTGGACTTTCTCTAAAAACTCATTTTCAGCAGAGTTCTGGTGTTCGAATACGTTATATCTATTAGTATGGGTACAATCGCTTTCATATATACTGTGGTTTTTTTCCCACTCTTGTTTAGGATGGGGTTTAGACTATATCGGAGGGGTTCTATTAGAATCCTTTCTGTACCTCACCCCTTTTTCAATCTCTACACTGGCTCCCTGTTTCCTAAAGAAATTAAATTCAAAATACTGGTGCTCACATACAAAGCTCTCCATAACCACCCCCTGACTACATCTCCTCCCTTATTAACAGGTACATCCCATCCCGACCACTTTGCTCTGCCAATGATCTGATACTATCAGTTCCTCGTACCCGCACCCCCAACTCTCGCCTTCAGGACTTCTACCAAACTGCCCCCTTTCTATGTAACTCCCTCCCCTGCACCTACAGACTCTCCCCGTCTCTCCAGTCCTTAAAGAAGTCTCTGAAAACACATTACTTTAGAGAAGCCTATCAGCTCACTCCATGATTCCACATCTGTACCTTTCTTGCACTCCCTTCCCACCCAGCCCACATGCGCTCCGCTACTTCAGGTCCTCTATTTACCCTCACCTAAATGTGCCACCCCTCTCCTCTTAGATAGTAAGCTCTCAAGAAGGGTCCTCTCTCCTACTCTTCTGTGTGTAACTTGCAGGGCTATTTGTTAATCTGTCTCTGTCATTGTACAGCGCTACGGAACTTGTTACTTGTTAGCACTTTATAAATACCTGTAACTGTAACCTTGAGAGTTTGTCTCTTTTACTTCAGTCCATTTATGTACTTGTTCTCGGTTTATCACTGTTCTGTTTATATCTCATTTCTACTTTCTTAGATGAGGGGTATGTGTTTCTTTTCAAACGGTTGTTCACTATACTGAGTATTTTTTGTTTTGAAACCCAGACTGTGTTTTTTGCTTGTTATACTGTGTTGTTTAGGTTGTGGGGGGTGTTAGAGAAGTCTTTAACCCTTCCTTTTTCATAGTCTTGTTTGACACCACAAAAAAAAAAAAAACACATCAGGGATATTTTCTACTTTCTGTACAATTTTAACTGTTCTCTCAGACAATTCCTGATAAGTTTCACCAGATAGGTGGGGGGGGGGTACTCCTCACATCCTGACCACTTTATAACTGTAAGGCAGCCGGCACACGAGCATACTGTACTGCGTCCATTACGGACGCACTTTTTCACGGGAGATATTGTGAGTACTGCATAAAGTGCGTCCGTAACGTCTGATGTCTCCACACCCTAGGAAAATACATTGCAGCTTGTTTCTGCGTCCGTTTAGCTTTTTCACGTCGATGTTATTTTTGCGTCCGTGGCTTTATGATTTGCCCGTCCGTGAACAAGTGCGCAGGTGCTTCGTGTGCTGTGTTTAATTGACTCCTTTATAAAGCTACGACGGACATCAAACAGTACGGTCAGACGGACGCAAAATGTTTGCTAGTGTGCCGCCAGCCTTAAGTGGTCAGATGAGTAGTGTTGAAATTTATGGGTTGATTGGGAATTCAGAGGGAATAAATAATTCAAAAAAGCTAAAGTGTTGGAAATGATAATCACTGCTCTAAGTACAAACTAATTTTCTATTTCAGATTCAGAACAATATCCGTATATTTTGGTATTTAGTGAATTAACTTTGATTTAACATTTTATATTGTCTTTACCCGTGCTTACAGAAATGATACTTAGGTAGGATATACATAAGTACAAAGAATTTAAAAAGTTTTTTTTCTCCTGGAGGAAATTCAAAACAATAATATGTTCACAAGATACACAAATGTACAACAAAGAGTTCATATTAGACGCAGGTGTTGCTATGGATCTTGCAATTGTTTATTTGAAGGAAATGAGTTCAGATCAGGAAATAAGAGATGACAACCAGAAAAGATTGAGCCATTTTACAGATCAGTAGACTTCTATAAATGTATACAATTCAAACATATCTGCAGGATGTATGAGCACATCATATTTGGCTGAAATATTTAACAATAAACACATTTAACCATTTCCCTAAAACCCTATTATGGGCCACATTACAATCCTCACGTTAAAACAGGGGCGCTAGGGAGAAAAAAACTGCACACACCGTTTTCTCCCTACGGCCCCCGCTTTAACGTAAGATTACAATGCAGGCGCTTAAAAAGCTGCCTGCATTATTAGCAGGCGCTACGCCCCGGGATGCCAGTGCTAAACAGCGCCACCACGAGCATCCACTCGATGGAGTCCATAGGACTCCATTGAGGTTCCCCTGCCAGTTTGAGAGTAAAGGGAGGGGGTACATTTTTAGAGTGTTCCTTTAATTTTTATAACAGTGCACAAAATAGGTGTGACCATTAGCATTTCAAGCGAAAATGGCAGTCTGTAAACTCCGATTATAGCACAGTTGAATTTCATTTGCATTTACTGATAAAATAATGAAATACCTGAATATGACTTATTTGATTAGAAGTATTCATTAATTAATAACAAGCTCATAATATGTTTTTAAGTGTAACCGATCTAGGAGTATTTTCCCAGAAGAATTTCCCTTTAACACTAACAGGGTTATTCAAAGAGATTCGAAAAGTCACCGCACATTCCGGGAATGCCCCCTGAAGACTTGGCGTCATCGTGCATAGCACGATGATGCCAGTCCTGGAGTTAACCCCTAACTGCCACCTATGGTGGAGATAGGGGGTTCCTATCTCCCGATCCGTGGCAGTTAGGGGTTAATGCTGGATATTGTTGGATCGGCCGGAGCATGGCCGTTCCAACGATACCAAACATGAGTATGAAAAAAGTTTTAAAATAAAAATAAAAATAAAAAAATATTTAAAAAAATAATAAAAAAAAAAATAAACAAGTTTTTTTTTTTTTTGGTTCGTTAATGCAGCAATATTGTTCCCATTTCAATTATAATGTGAACAATGATGCTGCACTAACGATTTTTGTATGCGGTGCGTTTGTTAAAAATCGCGTTATTTTCCCCCAAAAAAAATGTAACGAGACCCCATCTCTAATTTTTTTAACAAGCGCACCCCATACAAAATATAACCGCAATTGCTCGCATGTTAAAATGTGGAAAAAAAACTTTACACGTTGTAAATTATTGAAAATTCATATTTTATTGCATTTTTTGTTATAATATACAGACAGGTCATGACGTATACATATAATAATGAGATATTATGAATCTGCCGAGTCTGACGGAAAGAACGATATATAATATGTCTGGGTCATATACTAAAATAAGCCTTCAAAACACGTTTAAACATGAGCAAAAATCGGTAAAAATGACCTCAGCAGCGAAAGGGTTAAAAAAAAAAAATTCAGTAAAATGCTTAAAGTATCCTAAAAAATCTATAAATAAAGAGACTCTTTACTGCAGAATTTTATAATGAACGGTTTATTAGATATTGAATTAAAACGGGAATATTTTTAACATTGAAGCCTATGGGATTCTCCTGAATTAACTTGCCGAATTAAACCACCGAATGGCAGGGCATTAGGGGAACCTTTCACTGCTGGTTTTCGTTCTCTGAATAGCCGAAGCAGTGCATTTTCATGGGGATTTCACTGCCCTCGAACAGGCACCGTATGTGCAGGCAATTCGCCAGGATTTGGCGAATTGCCTGCTCTCTGGATAGCCGAATGGCTAGGAAAGGTAACCGAACGCTGATTTTCAGCGTTCGGTTACCTTTCTCAAGCAATTCGGATCTCTTTGGATAACCCTGTAAATTAGAATTTTATTTCTCTTTTTTTGTTCTTTAGAAACTTAAAATGCTGCTTAAAATGACTTGGCGGTCTGAAAAATGTAGTGGTAATTATTTAATAAAATGATCAAATGAAATTTCTGATTAGTTGAAATAAAACGAAAATTAAGTCTTTCCAAGAAGTGTGCCCATTTTTATTTATAACAAGCCCTGTTAAAAGAGAAACATATTTCTTGAGAACGAGGAATGAACAACATTTCAACTTCTAATAGAAAACAGTCGTTTCGCAATATGAAATTACCTGGTGGTAAGGGAATTAATTACCAGTCAGTGCCCTGTTCCAAAGTGAATAATTCATTAATAGCATAATTATAATCAGCATTTTGCAAACCTCATAGAGAAGACTGATGCACCTTTCCGTGTAAATTGATTAAAATTTGTGATCATTAAACATTTTTTTTCTTCCGTAATCATGAGTCATTGATAGAAGTTAGTTTTCAATCATTTAACTTGTTATAAAGTTTCTTATAGAGTTGGAGTTAGTGATGTGCCACTAGGAATTTAAAATAACTGCTCAAAAAGATGGGTTTAAGGCTAATGTCAGACGAACGCAGTCTGTGCGTCAAGGTGCTGGACGTCGCAAATGCACTGCATCTGACATCTCATATCACTCACACAGAACACTACACGGACGTGGTGCATTCTGCACGTTAGCCTAGCGGTTTTCCGTTCTTGCCTAACTTGCGTCCGTTTGCCACGTGCGTTGTGCGTGCGCAGTTCGGTGCGCACGTACTTCGTCGTAGCATAGAATCGTGAGCAATAGAAACCCACACACAGACATTAAAGTGTGCGGCCAAATGGACCTGAATACTGCGTTCGTCTGACACAGGCCTAATTTGGCAGTAAACCGGCTATGAATTTCTACATGTCCTCAATGCAGGTGTGAGAATAGATTTATGAAGGCATTTGTTTAAAATGTACTTCTTGTACAGATAGGACATATTCTTATCCCTTTCAATATCAGCTGCTTTTCTGAAAAAATATTATGATCGCATTTAATTGAAACACTTAAATGTAGGCTAAACCACCATAAAGATTGTTATACTTAAAAGGTTTTTAACCTCTTCACTGCTTGACCATTTCAAGCAGTGAAGGGCTGCTGTGTGCTGAGCTAACTTATACAGTTTTTGCTCACTGTGTTTCAACATGATTTGAAGTCACGTTTATTATACAACCCAGGCAAATTAAAATTATATAGCCTTTTTTTTGGCAGATTCAGAATATATCATTATTATATGTATATGTCATGCTCTGCCAGAATGCTACAAACAAAAAAAATGTGAATTTCCATTAACATGTCAAATCAACTACAGCATGTAAAATGATTTTTTTTCAAATAGAATATATAACCGCAAAGGGTCTGATGAACTATGGGGTACGCTTGTTAAAAAAATTAGAACTGGGAACCCGTTACTTTATTTTTCTGAGAAATTATGCGATTTTAGCTAAAACCAAAATAAAAAAAAATCATCATTAGTGCAGCATCATTGTTCACAAAGGACAAATCTCCACCATAAGGTTTCCATAGGGAACCCCTTGGCAGCTAGGGTTTAATTCTCCAACTGACATCATCTCGCCATGCATGATGATGTCAGTGGGCGGGGAAAGGCCCCAGAGGCTCCGCCATCTCTGGGAAAGTTCAGCGATCTGGCATCGGATCATGGACCGGTAACTCAGGGGTTAAAGAGAGGCAGGGCTGGAAAGGTCACACTCTCTTTTACTTTAATCTCCTCCTGATTGGGAGGAGACCCTCCCCTCCTTTCAGGCGCTCTTCCGGCTTTGGTGAGGGTGCCTGAAACTGAGGTCATCAACACCACCGCAATGACGTCAGTATGCAGGGAGGAGGTATAAAAGCGGGGTCTGACTTCAAGGAAGTTAGACCAATGTGGGACCCCGGAGGGAGAGGTAAGTATAGGGAAGGGGAGCACCTATAGTGGCAGAAATGTAGATATCCCAATGACATTCCTTCATTTAATTTCATTTTTAAATTTTTCATGCTTTTGTTTATCCTTTACACAAATGTTGCTGGGATGAAAGGTTCAGAACTCTAGATTGTGTCCCTCATCTTGCATCACAATGTTATCACGATCAAGCCTATGTGCAATGACAATCAGTGGATGGGAGGAGGTCCCACGGGTAGGGCTGACCTCCAATAGGTCAGCCCTGTGTGAGGTCCTCAATCAGCATCAGATCAGCAATTCAGCACCAAGCCACAGGAGTTTGAAGACCTGCTGGAGACATCCTCCGCTTTCTAGCTGAGGAATGTCGACCCTGCTGATAGGTGCTGGTATTGAGTATTGGCACGTACCGACAGAAAAAAGCCCTGGTGCTATCTTCGGATAGCTTTTACAAAATAATAGGAATGCACAGATGTCATTTTTTTTAAGACGGAGTACCAATACTTTTTTTCCAGGTGCTCTCCGACACCGAGTACCGTTACATTTATTTAATGTCACGTAACCACTTTCCAATAACTAGTTTAGGATGTTGCTGAGAGCCTGTCCAATTTATGTTAATATTGAAATGTATGGCCAGACACCCCATTTAACCCTGTACAACCTGCCATACACCCAAGACCACATATATATAAACCTGATCTCTGCTAAAAAAAGAAAGCCAACTAGTATGGCATGGGATTAATTGAAGGGTTCTCTGTGAAAAAGTAAGAAAGATGTCATTTGCAGGTCTTACCCAGAGTTCTGTGCCGCACATGGGGAATGTAGCACAGGAACTCAGTGATGCAGTTCTTAGAATATATATATATATATATATATATATATATATATATATGAGAGAGAGAGAGACCCACCAAACCTCAGATACATACATATATATATATATATTTATTTATTTATAAAGGATTTTACCAGGAAGGATACATTGAGATTTCTCTCGTTTTCAAGTATGTCCTGGGTTCAAGTACATTGAAGTGTTACATTTACAGAAATACAAAGTAATACAATGTAAGATATTAACAACACAAATATACAGATTAACAGAAAATAAATATGTAGGAAATATAGTCACTAGGTTACATGTTTACAGGTGCATTCTGTATTGAGGTATGTTAATAGGGAAATTTTGAGTGACTTAAGACTGGTGGAAGATTTGATGGTGTCTGGGAGGTTATTCCATAATTGTGGTGCTCTGTAGGAAAATGAGGACCGAGCCACTGTCTTTTTGTATTGTGGTATTGCAAGTAAGGTGCTGGTCCTGGATCGGAGGTTATAGGATGAGGGAGCTGCTGGGGGAAGCAGTCTATTCAGGTAGGGTGGCAGCTTCCCAGAGATGCTCTTAAACACCAGGCTGGAAAGGTGAAGGGTGCGTCTGGATTCTAGCGATGGCCAGTTTAGCTGTTTTAACATGTCACAATGGTGGGTCATGTAGTTACATTGTAGCGCAAAGCGGCAGAATGAGTTATACAGTGTAGTAAGTTTATGAAGGTGTGTTTGCGGGGCGGCTGCATACACTACATCTCCGTAATCAATAGCCGGCATAAGCATTTGCTGTACAATCTGCTTTCTTACCGCGGGACTCAGGCAGGATTTGTTTCTGTACAGGGCACCTAGTTTGGGGTAAAGTTTAGATGAGAGTTTTTCGATGTGGGGGCCAAAGGATAGATTAGGGTCCAACCACATACCTAGATATTTGAGAGAAGTGACTGTGGTCAGTGTGCCATTTGATATTGTCCCAACACATAGATGGGGATTTTGCAATTTGTGTAGTTTAGGTGCTGTTCCAAAGAGCATCGTTACAGTTTTGTCAGTATTTAAAAAAAGTTTGTTGTTTTTGATCCACTTTTCTACCTCTGTGAATTGTTCTTGCAGCACGGCCTCCAGCTGCGGGAGATTTGGTTTGCTGGTATAGATCACAGTGTCGTCTGCGTACATATGTACAGTTGAGGCTTTGCAGACGTTGGGCAGATCATTTATGAATATTGTGAATAGCAGGGGACCTAGTATTGAGCCTTGGGGTACACCGCAAGTGACTGGGAGCGGGAGGGAGGAGCTGCCAGAAATTGACACATATTGTGATCGGTTGGATACATATGATTGAAACCAGGTTAGCGTGCGATCACCAATGCCAGAGTTTTTAAGTTTTTCTAACAAGATGCCATGGTCTACCGTGTCAAAGGCCATGGCAAAATCAAGGAAGATGGCTCCAGTTAGGTTTCCTTGTTCCATCCCAGCTTGGATATCATTGCAGACTTTTAAAAGGGCGGTTGTGGTTGAGTGATTTGGGCGAAAACCTGATTGATCCGGGGTTAAGTAGTTCCAATATTGATAATAATCACGTAATTGTGTGTAGACACATTTTTCCAAGACTTTTGACATTACAGGGAGCAACGATATCGGACGGTAGTTGGATACCAAAGTACTGTCACCACTTTTATGGATAGGTACCACTCTTGCAGTCTTCCAAAGCTTGGGTATGTAACCAGTTGCCAGTGACTCATTTATTAGGGTTGCGACTGGATTTGCAATTGCTGGCGCACTGATTTTCAGCAGCATTGCTGGTATTTGATCAGGTCCAGACTGGTATTTCATTTTTTGCTTACGGAGAAGTTTAGTAACGACACTGACAGGCACTGGTCTAAAACTGAATTCCTGTCTGATACAGGGACTTTGCACAGTTGGGGGGGCCTGACCTGCATGAGGCCTCTCTGATTGCATGTCATTTCCTAGCTTGGCAATCAAAGTGGTGGCACATCCAACAAAATAATCATTAAAGGCATTTGCTACATCTAGCGGGTGTTGCAGGGTTTGGTTGTTTACTTTGACAGCAGCTGGCTGGGAGTGGACTGGGGTGATTGTATGTTACTTATGGTTCTCCAAAAGTTTCTAGGGTTTGAGATGTTATTGTTTAGATTTTCATTGAAGTAATGGGCTTTGGCCATTTTTGTTTGTTTTGTGCATTCATTCCGACATTTTCGGTATTCGTAGTGATCGTTCATGGAACCAGTACTCTTGAAATTTGACCACCGTGAATCTCTAAGCTGGTACATTAGTGTAAGATCAGCTGTAACCCAGGGGAGATGAGTCCCTTTTACTCGCACTTTACGCAGCGGGGCATGGGAATTCCAGACTTGCAGGAGCTCAGACTGAAAGTATTCAACTGCACAGTCTAGGTCTGGGATTAGGTTTAGCCTGTACCAGGGGAGCTGTTTGAGATCACTTAGGAAGGATTCAAGAATAAATTTCTTGAAAGACCTGGTGGTTATTACCTTTGGGGTAGATTTCAAGGCCTTAATTTTGCGCACGCAGTACACTAGACAATGGTCACTAAAGCTATTAGCAAGAACGCCTGCCTCCTGTATTCTATCAGGAGATGAGGAGAGAATCCAGTCCAACAAGGTATGGTTGGGGCTTTTCATATTAATGCGAGTGGGGGAGGAGATTAATTGAGTTAGCTGCAAAGTTTTAAACAGCGAGCAGTGTTTATTGTTTTTAGGATTTAGCCAATCTGTATTAAAATCGCCAAGGACCAGCAGTTCACTTTTTTGGTTTTGGGCAAGTAGGTTATTAAGGATTTGAGATATGTCAGAGAGGGAGTGCACTGGAGAGCTCGGTGGGCGATAGAACCCAGCAACAATGATTGATTTACTGAATGGGATCTCAATTATACCAGAGAAGAAATCAAAGGTGACAGGAGAGCTAGAAGTCTGTAAGGGGGTGAACTTTATGGACTCCTCAACATAAATAACAATTCCCCCTCCTCTCTTTGCTCTGTCTTTTCTAAAACATGAATACCCCTGTATTGATATGGCAGAGTCTGGTACTTTTGGGGTTAACCATGACTCTGTGAGCACAATGATTTTGGGTTTGTAATAACAACACCAAGCCTGAAGCTCATCCAATTTAGGGAGTAAACTGCGGATGTTACAGTGCACAAATGAGAGGACTTTTTTAGTGGGGAGACTAAAGGTTGTGTCACCTATAGGACCAGGGTTAGTTTCCACATCGTTTGCCAGGGAAAGTAGCAGAATAAATAGGAATTTGGACAGTGTTTTCTTTTGATAATGTGGTTGCAGAGTTTTAAATCTTTGTGTGGGGTAGGAGGGCTGGATTTTAACACTCTCCACCAGCACTCAGCTGATAGGTTAAAAGAACTGAGCAGGCTGTGGTGTATTGGCACTGGTTTTCCATCCTGGGGCAATTGGAAAGGTGTATAGAAGTCTCCTTCTATACAACTTTCCAATTGCCCAGGATGGAAAACCAGTGCCAATACACCACAGCCTGCTCAGTTCTTTTAACCTATCAGCTGAGTGCTGGTGGAGAGTGTTAGAGAGCTTTAGAGAGAAGGGATGATAGAGAAAAGAGAAGCAATAGTGGGATAAACATTATAGTGAAAGGTGTTGGAGGTGAGTAAACAGGAAATAGAGAGGTACCAGAGTAAATGGTGTAGGTTGCTGCGATATCACATGATCAATTAGTTGGGTATATATCAAATGAAAACCTTGGGGTGGGTGGGTGAGGGGAGGGGTGGGTGGGTGAGGGGAGGGTGGGCGGGAGCAAAGTCCAGCTGGATGAGGGTACTGAGTTGTTCTGTGCAAGGGCCTGGTGCAAACACTGAGTGAGGTTGGGGTGTGTGCTGAAAGAAATCAAGATTGCAAATAGCATCACATTTGGTTGAAACTGTCCAGGAACTTAGGGGGGAGTTTGTAGGGGGCAATAAAAGGTAAGGTTCGTTGAAAAGGGCATTTGGCAGAATTGCAGATTTAGAACAAATGGGTAGAAAATGTAGAGTTCAGATAGCATTGCAACAATTCAAATATATATAAAGATACACTTGTGTGCCATACATATATATATATATATATTATATATACACATACACACATATATATATATGTATCACACACATACAGTGATATTACAGAGTTAACATAATATACATCAAAAACATATATATACCCAACAGACCCACAGACCAGAGTGTGTGTGTGTGTGTGTATATATCATAGCAAGAAGGGGCAGGGGTGGGCACTTGCCCCCAGGCGCCTGGCAGAGAGGGAGTCACAAGCAGAGGAGGACCTTTGTGTTGCCCCAGTTTAGCAACATATAATATTGCTCAGTGTTGCGTCCAGACCTGAAGAAGAGAGATACATCTAAAAGACAAGCTTTCCAAAGTGTAACGTTAGTCTAATGAAAAAGGTATCATTACATACTGCTATACTGTAATTTTGGCATCTGGACTAACATGGCATCTGAAATGTGTGTGTGTGCGTACACATACACAAAAATTTCAGACTTCAAATCCAGACACTGGGGTGGCTGGCTGAATGCTCCAGCGGCATCCTACCATGCTCCTGCGGCTGACTGCATTTCATCAAGTGGCCGTAAAGGTTTAGAGTGGCCACTCTGTGGGAACCCTCCCAGCAATGATCTTACGAGATTCTGCGCAGTTCGAGGTCTTGTGAACTCCGGGAGCTCGCGAGATCGCAGCTGGGGGCTTCCCACCGAGCAGTTGCTCTAAACCTTTGCCGCCTCTCGATGGAACGCGACCAGGCGCATGTTACAATGCCACTGGAGCATTCAGCCAGCTGCCTCGGCCCCTCGGATGCCAGCAAGCCAGCTCAGCTCTGGCTTCCGGTATCGGGGGGGGGGGGAAGTATCAGGGGCTTCTGCACGAGTACCAAGTACATGTGCAAATGCCGGTATCGGCACAGATACCAATACTAGCATAGGTGTCGGTGCATCCCTCCAAGATTTTCCACTAGTATGACACCAGGACTTTGATAAATTCAACGGTGTCACACTATTCCATATGGATAAAAGCCTTTAAACCTCTCCAAAAATAGATCAAGAAACTCCACTCTCAGTGGTGGGGTACCAGGTGCTGCGCAGTCACCATTGGGTATTTGGTCCTTGCATTATTTTTTTGTGGCTTTGCAGCTGTGCTCTATACCTAGCTTCCCCAAATACACTGAACTTATAAAATAAGGGAATTTAGCTGAAAAATTAGAGTATGGGTGTTTTTTGGGTAGACTCTGCGGTTCTCTCTCACTCAGCAGTTATTGATAAAATGCTGCCCCAATCTAGTCTACAAAACTATAACAAGGCCTAGTTAAACTATAAAAGAAAACACCCCTGACCGAATTTGTTTCACATATTCAGGTCAACTTGTTCCTATGATACATGTCACCAAGCTGCCAACTTATACTGTGCGTACTGAAAATAAATTGGCCATCTCGAGGAGAACTGGCATCTGCATTGCATAAGACTTAATGAAACTGAACAAATATAAACAAAAGAAAGATATATTCCAATATACTGAGGAAACTAAAAGCCTGAATTGAATACCGTGGAGGCACAATCTATGAAATGCAAACCGAAATCGGTTGACACACAAATATGAAAAAACAAAAACTAATAAAAAAAACAAACAAACAGCAGAGATTAGGAAAAACTCCATTCCAGAAAAGAAAGATATATATTTAATCTGCTAGCTGAAATCTCTGTGGACCTTTTCACTGCTCAGTGTGTAGGTCCATTTATAAGAAATACAATGCTGCATTTTTGTTTGTTTTGGATATGGTACAGTTTGCAAAGCACATTCCCCTTCGCTGTAAATATGGTAGCATTTCATCGTGTCCGTATCGAAATGTGATTATGCGCGAATGTCTATGATGGATTCCTTTTAAATGATCAAACTTTAAAAACGGCCCTCAGTACAAAAAACAGTAACACGTGGAAGAAAATACATTTATGCATGTATTCTTATACGGGTCTTTAAGACCTTGTGCTAAAACTAAACGGCGCTGTTCTCGGCAGGTAACTAGATGTATAAAGGTGACCTGAGCTGAGCAGCACGCACTCAGCAGCTGTGAAGAGGTTTTATCAGCCACCAAGCCATACGTCACTTCGGCATAATAAGGCATAATGGCGCTCTATTTTCTTCAGCACCTTTATCTGTTTTAGCAGCAAGCAAGGTGCACTAGGGTAGGCTTCAATTACAAACCTGTATGGCGTTATATGTTTGCTAAGAAAGTCATGTTTATTCCACGGCTTGCCGCCACTGTTCTGACCATCGTATCGTTGAAAGATAAAAATGATAAATTGGGATCTCAGCACAAACATTGACTTATACGAGTTTTTAAGAATCATTTGTGTAGCAGAAACGAGGTTTAAATAAGGACTTTTGTTTGCAGCTCAGACTATCAATACTTTTCTGGCTTAGTTTCGCAAAGCTGTGTAAGCGTTGCAGTGATATGGCAAGTATTTACTTATTCCTTATCTACTGTGCTCAATCTTTTCTTTGGTAATAACCCAGTTACTGAGGCATGAACTCAATTATTTTATACTTTCCAGGGTATCTAATGGGGATTTTTGCAACTGAAGCACAATAAATAACATAATAACAATAAATAGTACATTTGTTCCTAATAGTTGCAGCTCAAGGATAAAATGAGAGGTTTCCCGTACTTTACCTGTGAAGGTGGTAGATTTGGGAGTGTATTCATCGAAGAATGTATCTACAAGTATGTAGAGCTAGATTTACGAAGGTAAATGTAGGATGAAAGATGTAGGCAGAGTAACAATTCCTTCTGTGGATACAAGTCGATGATAACAAGTGGAACTCTGCATTTAGTGAAAAAAATGTAATCATAGTGTGATGTCTGGTGTCCCAGGACCTACCCGGCAGCCCCATCCTCGCTGCTCGCTGGCTGGGTGCCGAGTGAAATGCTGGTACGCGGCAGTTACGAGGGTGGCCGGGAGGAGGGGCGCGGCATTAATAAGCATAGTCGCCGGGTTCAAAATACGTCTGCTTAGGCAGACTCACTGCCCTGACATGAAGTTTACTTCCCCAGTGCTTTGGTGTTACATTGGTGACTATTACCAACTCTGGCTATTCGGAGAACCCTCCATGTGTACCGACCTGGCTATTACGGAGAACCCTGCTTTGTTTACTGAACTGGCTATTACTGAGAACCCTGGATTGTATACCAACCTGGCTATTACTGAGAACCCTGCTTTGTTTACTGAACTGGCTATTACTGAGAGCCCTCCTTTGTCTACTGACTCTGCTATTACTGAGAACCCTTTGTGTACTGACCCAGCTATTACGGAGAACCCTGCACTGTGTACTGACCCGGCTAGTCTTGATAACCCTGCTCTGAATTCTATCCTTGGCATAAGGCGGACCCTCTTTCCTGGCTTTAACATCAATACTGTCATGGTCTGCTCTGTTATACTTCTCTGTGGCCTGTTAATCCTTGATGGATGTATTGAGATCGAGTCCTTGAAGGTAGCCAGCTGTTCCGACCATTCAAGGATCAGAGGGGTAGATAGGGTACTGTATACGGGTACCGACATCTTGTTATCAGGGGGGACACAGTTGGACAAAAAGACAAAAAAAGGACAAAAAAAAGAAGGTCCCAAGCATTTAAAAGGAGCAAAACCCATTATTTTTCTTTAAATATAAGTATAATTAACCACCATTGCCTAATAATTGTTCGAAGTCCTTTAACCACTCTTATTTATAAACTCCAGCTGGAGCCAAGTAAAAAACAAATAAAATTGTGCCTTCACTTTACTGGATTGCACAGATGCTACATAGAGCATTAAAGCTGATCTACCTACACCGTGCTATCTTTCCCATGTGCAGAGCAATGTGGAAAACTTGTTCCCGTGAGCACCCTGTCAGATCAGTTAGGGTTCCCTGTGCTCCTGCTTCACGTCCTGTGATAGGTAAACAAGGTCATCCTCATGTACACTGCTGCAGTATCTGCTATTGCTACATAAAATTCTAATACTTATTTTTAAATTTGTACAGTGACAATTACAAACATTAATTATTGAGACATTTCTCATCTTCTAGGCAACACAATAATCTGAATGGGGTAGAATATACAGGACTAATCATGGTGTTAGTCAAATTTTTACAGAAAAAGGGCAGGAAAAGCAACTTCAGAGGTACTTAAAGGGTGTTAAATGGACCAACTTCTCATTACCAGGCAGTACAAAAACAAAAGTCTCTGAAGTATTTGGGTTCTGAGGACAGAACCAGAGAGCTCACAGATTCTGTACATGTACAGAACCCTAACTTATAACTTAACTGTCTGCACACAGGCATGTGGCTAACCCTACTATTGGACTTAACAAGCCTGGTCATCTACTGTGATCAAATGTCTATAGTTTGGTCAATAGTTAATAATGGTTTTATATGTGTAACTGTAGACTCTGTGCCAAGCTCCTCTTGTGTGGCTGACATTAAACCAATCTATTGTTGTATTTCAGCGTTGCTATGGGTAATTCTTGTATCGTTCATATTCTCAGTTCTAGTCAAAGAGAACGTCTCTAGTAATTTACAACAAAATCTTGTCAGTGGTTTTTTTTCTAGGCCGTTTCAGACTCTTTTAGATATAAAAGGGACATTTGGATTCCTGCTTGAGATTACCAGGTATATAAATCCAATGCTATTATAATGCTTTTGATATTTATTCCTTTCGGTGTTTGAAGTATTCCTACTGATTCCCAGTTTTTCTGGTCTTAAAATGCAGCCTATGTAGGCGTTCACGTGTAATATATGAAGTTGTTCTCTAAAAATATATATCAATTGAGTCTGAAGACATTTTTGTCAAGCAGGATATTTATTACAATGCGATGAACTTCTCGATCGGTATACTATTTCATTCAGGAGGGCTTCAGGGAAAGATAACCAAGAACTTTACGATTTTTTATGAGACTAACATTTCTTCAACAATGACAAAGCACTGTGAATACTTACAGGTAGCCGAACGGACAGTGTTTGTCGCAGACCACAGGTTTGCATTTCTTTGGCTTCGGTCGGCACTGGCAGATTTCACAGTTGTGTTGTTGGGTCTGGAATCCAAAAGGGCAGTCCAAGGAGCAACCTGCTATTAGTCCAGTGCACAGCTCTTCTCCTGCAAAACAAGATTTAGGTCTCAACTTTGGTAGAGGCATAACAATATGGCTGCTACTTATCAAAGATTAAAAAGAACAACGGGGGCATTTCAGACTCCTGTTTTACAGGAGGGGTGTCAGCTAAACCCTCCTGACGAGGCCTAACAAGGCCGAAACGATCGTCGGGGGTTGCTGCACCTCTCGTGCAGGGATGACGTCCTTGGCAGTCAGTACCGGCCACCCTCATTGGGTGAGAGCAGACTGATTTGCATATGGAGCATTCATCCTTGTAATGGCACAATCAAGCAAAAACCCTGTGAGACCTGAACGGGCACCCACCGTAGAGCAGGCCAATAGTGCTGTTGCTCGTCCTCAGGATCCTCACACCCCCCCCTTTCTCTCTTTACACAGTAATAGCATGCTATTAGTAAGAAATAAATAATTGATATAAGTCAGAGAAATGCTGGTTTCATCATTCTGATCTGATTTAGGTAACGTTCCAAAATAATGGGCAGAGCCAAAAATTTTGATTTGTATATATTTAGGATTTAGAAATTTCCTATTCAGACCAATCCGTTTGTAAAATTCTGAGGTACGCATGTTTTCTCTCTGTAGTAACTTTTATACTTCACCCCATCTATACCCCCTATAACACAAATTTGTTGGGAATACTTTTAGGTTTATGGTTACTTTTAGGTTTAGGGATACTATTTCTGCTTTACAATTAGGGTTAGGGATACTTTTAGAGATTTTAGGGTTAGGGTTACCATTTCTGCTTGTTTTACAATTAGAGTTTTTGTAAAGCGAGTTCATACCAAATACAAATAGAAATTAAGGATAGGGCTAGGTTACTAATGCTAACCAAAATATCTAACTCTAAAAAACAGTCTAATTTGGGAGCAATCAATCATTTTCAGATGGAGTCAAATATTTGTGAAAAAAAAATTCTACTCCGGTTGCATTTTAGGGGTGGTTTTCAACCGCATCCGATAACAAGTTGAAATCTGTTCTCAAGAAAACAACTGGTCATCTCTAGGCAACATGGGTCAAAAATAAAAATAAATGGCTGCTATGGACTCGCGTAATATAGAAAATGACAATTCATGAAAGTATACCCAAGACATACTTGAAAACAAGAGAAATCTCAACGTATCCTTCCTGGTAAAATACTTTATAAATAAATAATGTAAAGCAAAGGCAATTTGCATTTCTTATTAATTATTAAAATAAACTATACATACATATATATATATATAATTACATATGTTATAGCGTTGATGATTGCAATGTAACATATATAAGTTGTAGAAAGAGAACACAGAGGTTTAATGAACAGATAAGAAGCAGAGCAGGAGTCCTACTGCTACAATCAGCATGCTGTAGGCTGGCCAGGCTTGTCTGAAATCTCAAGTGTTGACTTCTGCATTCGATTTTCAATTTCTCACAAACAGACCTTAGGATTTTTTAATTTTTTTTTATAATGATTTGTTTTTATCAGATAGCAAAGACTGTGCATGTCACACTGCTCTGTTAAAATGGCAAGACATCTGTGGACACTCAAAAAAGTGCCCTTTGACCCATTTTTTCTTCTGTAGGAATAGTAAGAAATGTCTAGACCTTCCACAAGGACAAGTCAGAGATAATGCAGGTGGGAAGAAAGAGAAAAGTTGCTGAGAGATGCTTGACAACAAGTGAATAGTGTCACTTCAACCTAAAACTGCCATGTCTGAGTGTATTAAGACAGATCATCATGACCATTGTCCTAAATTACAGTTATAGCTTGAGAAGATGTAAATAAGATGTTATAAGTGTTTTAGAAAGCTGAAAGGATGCGACACATTTCATTCTTCATTGTGCTGATGGAAACCTGTAAGACATTATCAGCATGGTGTATAAATTGGTACATGCTTGCTGCTAATCATATGTTGTGCCTAACCATGTCATCAAATAAATGCAAATTGTCTCAACACATACGCAATGATGACCACTTTAAAAACTTTAGTCATAATCATATAAAAAAGAACAAATATTAGATATGTTAGACATGTACAGTATCTGTGGGAAATACATATTCAAAATGAAAAGTAGGGATGTGCAATTCGTTTCGTACAGATTCGTTTTTCGAATCGAATCACCAAATCGAAACGAAACCAGTCCAAAATGAAAAAAACGCGGTGCACATCTCTAATGAAAAGAACAGGACCTTAGAACCATCTTTGTTAATGAGAATATGACAGCAAGAAAGCTTATGATTCCTTGTACAAATAATGTGTCATTCGAGAAATTGTGCATTAAAATAACTGTAAAATACCATTAGAAAGTTAATCGCTTTTAATAATTCTTGGGTAACAGACAAAATATTTTCCTTTGTTTTAGGGTTCATGTTAACATATGAATACTTTGGCAAAACTGAGACAGGAAAATGTGATGCAAGCTAAGGTTGGGGTCAGACGAGTGCACTACGAGTGCCCGTACTGATGTGCCTCCCAGCATCCATCGCAGCGTTGTGACGTTCGATGGGGCCAAACACACGCGGCACGAATTGCACACGCTACAGCGGACGTGCTGCGGCCGTGTTGAAAGTCTCCCCGTTGAAGCGCTACGATGCACGTTCGATGGGGCTGCAAAACACGATCCTCCAGAGGAGGATCGAGCCTTGCAGCGCTGAGCGCACTAACTGCATTCAGCGAGTTGGCCAGACGGGCGTCAGAGTGGAAGGAACGTCCACTCTCACAGACGTTCCTTCCGCCCTTAAAAACTCTCACCTGACCCTGGCCTTAGACCTCTGGATCTGGACAATGTGGTGAGCTCACAGTCAGCCTGCTGACGCAAAGCCAATTTATAAATGCTTCTTATTTCAGTAAATCTTGTGTGTAGTACCAGGACCTATTAACAAAAAAAATTACATTGCAAGTAATTTCTTTATCACAGTAAACATCTTAAGAAGTCCTGGTGTTTTGGGCACCTCGGAGAGCTTATTTTCTATTTTTATATGGCCGAGTGGCAGTGCATTGGAAGCCCTCTGTGCTAGTCTGCACAATTTTATAGATTCCTTGATGACATTTCCTAATAAGCAGTCAGTCACTCCTTGCTCATGCTCAGGAGACAATTTTGCCCTTTGGAGGAGTGTAGAGGCCAACCTCTTCCAAGGGGCTTTGGACCTCACCAAATGCTGTATACAGGCAATGAAGGGATTGAATCAGACAGGATCTGACCCAAGAGACATGTTTGCTGTCAACTATGTACAATTTGTACCGACTGATAATAACTGGCCTATGTTATTGAGAGTTTGAATTTATTTCTGCCTGGATGGACTAGAGTTTGTTTTTGATAGTTAAAGAGATTACTACATTTATTGTTGGTGAATACCGTATCTAGGAAACATATTTTGTGGGTATTAAAGAGCCTTACTTTCCCACTCCATCAAGTGCCTGGCTGATAGCTTTGGGGTTTATGCTATATACATTCTCTACCTCTGGGTTATGACACTACGATACCAGGACTACCAGTTCTTTGAGTAGTCCTGAGGGAAAGAAGGGATGGGCAAAGTAATTTTTCCAATCTGGTCATCAAGCCTTGGACAGTCCCCTGGCATATTCCAGTAACAGGCAGAAAGATCATAAGGTATACTGTAAATAATAATATAGCAAGTGAAGAACAGGTCATAGTACAAGGAATGAGAATTTGGAAGTAAGTTCTAAAAAATAAATTAATTAAAAAAAAAGCACTTCTAACTGGTATTAAAATGATAGAAAAATCTACAAGCTCAGGGGAAAAGATGAATTCTGGTAGAGGAAACTGTACTGCCATTATCAAGGTCTAAGGGATATTGAGGACGGGGATTAATAATATTCCAACATTCAGTAAACATGATAGTGATCACTGCGCCTTTAAGGCATTAGGGAATTTGAACAGTGAATAATTTGCTAGAATTAGGCTTAAGGAAACACAATCTCATGACAAATTGCGGAAAGATGAAAGCTCATAAGGTATAATTGATAATGATTAAAGGATTACTTTCTATTTGTGATATGCAAGTAGAAATTGAGTGAATCCCTTGAAAGTCTGTCTAATTTACTTAAAAGCAATATATTTATAGCTAATTAAAGTTGTGCTACTCCATAAGACGAGAGATCCCCGCTCTGCCATGTCTTTAAAGGATACACAATTATAAATGTACATTTAAATTACAAGAATTAAAATCTACTTTATTTTTCAATGTTTTCAATTAAAGAGTTAAAATTGGCATAAACAATCTACAACGATTGCTGTAGTCATTTTCATTACGAGACAAGTATAAATTTCACATTGAGTATTAAATAAAATGGTGGCTACACCATCCTTCGTGATGATTGTCAAATTCTAATTACATTGTGGATTTTTTTTAACCTATTTGTAAATACAATATGGTAAAATGCTTAAAATAATAATAATAATTGAATAAAAGCTATTTATGAACTTCTCATATTGAAGGGTTTCCTATGAAATAGAAGCAATTCTTCAGTCATCCAACTGGTAATAAATGCCAATACCAATCCACTTGAATCGCGACAAGTATCAGTGGAAATTCTCGCAGATATAGCCACTGATATTCTAATAAAAGCAAAGTACTTGCCCTTTTCTTATAGAGTTGTTTTTACTTGAATAATTGATCAAAGTCAGTAGGCGGATACATTGAAGGTACCCTAGTGTGTAAAGCATCTAATAAAAAGACACTTCAACAGAGCTCATGAGTGCTGGTACTGTGACAGATCTCTGCACCCCGACAGGGTCACATCTGCCAAAGCCGCTTCCTTGCAGGACCCCCGTGTCCTATCCAGGCAGATTTCCGTGCCTTCCTTCAGTCCTCAGATGAAGCTCAAGGACCGGGACACATAGGGAGTCCCCCAGCATCCCCCAGAAAGAAGACGAGGCTGTAGATCTGAGGTCTTTCAGGGTTAGAATAGAACTGGTTTGAATCAGGGACATTCACACATACATTTATACGGTCATACATGGGACATTTACATAGACAACCCCCCCTAGAAACTGTTGGGGGACCTAATTACACTGAAACAGATAAAGGGGCAAACATTTGCCTTTTGGAAGGTGAAACATAATTAGATTTAATCAAACATTACTTAACATTTCTAACATGGCAGGACAATGGGAATCAGGATAACAGATGTCAGCAGATTAACAACATTCTCAAATAGAAATAGATAAGCACATTCTTGAAAGGGTAAACCTGGACATTAATCCTTTCAACAAAAAACAGACAATAACATTCTTGCATAAACATAGATTACACAAACCTTCTGCACGAGAGGACAATGAAAATAATAAAGAACCTCAGGCCAGGCCCCCAAACCCATCTCTATGCCCACGCACCCCAAGTCCAAATGACGCACGTCACAGGTAATTTTTGGTTTCCTGCACTGATTGGGACACAGCCAATGATTAGTCAATTTGAACATAACTGTGCCTAATAGATACACTTGCTGACCATCGGTTAAATGCTACTTTAAATGTGCATTTAAACTAAAAACACGCATTTTCATAGGGTTTCAAGTAAAAAAAATACTTCCCTATCCAAACATGTCGAGAACTAGAATGGGTAGGCCTTAAGTGCTTCAACCACTTGTATTTAATTGCTCCTGGAATAACATCAATAAGATGCATCAGATTTTATTGGCTGCAATGTTTACCTTGAAATCTTGAAGAATATTTACAGTGAACAAGAAGCAAAGTATTCAATCTTTCCTTACGCTTCAATATGAATCGGAATTGGCCAGGTGCCTGGAGTAAGCCATTAGAAAGGCTCATTTACCAATGCTTTCATGACCAACCATCTTTTGAGATGCCTTTCAAAACCAGCTTGAAAGCAAAAAATTAGCAACTTTGAGTTAAATTCACCTGAAACATCCTATTTTTCATTTATTTATTTTTTACCCCAGAAGAGGAGGGGCAAAGCAGGAACACTTAGCTTCTGCTGTGAATGCTTGTGCTAATGTGACCACATTTAGAGGCATTTAACTGCCGTATATCAAAAGCCACCAATAACATATGGAGTTTTCAAGCATGTTAATATTCTGCTGGATGAAACCACAAGCAGTGATTTATTTATACTCCGCTCTTCTGTGTCTAATGAGACCAGACCCTGCTGGGTCAGAGTGGTACAGGTGTTTATGCACGCTTGCCAGAGTTGATTTTCACATGCAAGGTCGTATTGATCCTGAGTTTTTCAATCACCACAATTCAAATCTGTGAGAACGTTACAAAAAAATAAAGTTCTCATTTAAAAGTAATTTAGGAGGCATGAAATTTATTCTTCAATTAGCATTCATCCAGGTATTTTTCTACATTAATCTCCGCTCAGACCGTTACAACGTTTATATTTTCTGACAGATGAAGTGTCAAAAGCAGGATGTGCTGTTAACGCCAATTAATTTATGAGATTGACCCTCTGTTGGAAACTAGGAGAAGTAAAATATCTATGGCATATTACACATTGTCTGAACCACAGCAGTGAAGAATTTCCTGCTACAATATAAAAACATTGTCATGGAACTGACGTAGCGCTCCACGCTTCAAACCCCAAGAGACTTTATGTTCAGTTGTATTGTGTAGTTTTAAATGTATTGTACATTGCTTGGTTTTAGTTTAAATATACTGTACATTGCTTAGCTTTAGTTTTAAATATAATTTTATTTATTTATGTAAATGTGAGCCAAGATGTGTTTTGAAGGTTCTTTCATATAGAATGTAAACTAGGTTTGAGTAACTTGTGATTATGCAAAAGGTCTTTCTCTTTGTTTATCTGTTATCTGTTTATATGTTTGAAAGGTTGAGTGTCACCATTGTCTCAGCCACCCACTATCTGATTCCCTTTACAATGGGTTATGTAAACCACTGTGGGGTCAAGACTTCATCTGCATAAAGCTAGTGGACCTAAGCGAAGCCTGTCGAGGACCTGAAGGAAGCCTGCAGTGGTGTTGAAACCAACCATTCAGAACTGTTGGGGTGGGTGGGAAGTTTGAATGTGCATTGCTGTATTTTGTATAAATATCCCTGTTTTCCCTGTGAAACCTTCCATAAAGATATATTTGAACATAGCTGAACCTGTTTGAACATACAGCTTGTCTGGTGTCTCATTCAGCTACGCTACCTACACTACACTACACTCAACATCAGAGTGGCCCTCTGGAAATTCATAATGGCTCCAGGGCAGATAAACAGAAGCAGGCAGGTCAAGCTGCTAGAGGTGCTGAGGACAGCGCTCCCAGTAGCCGGGCTGACCGCAACGAGGGAGTGTCTGGAGAGTCAGGACAGGCGGAAGGAGGGGATTCCCGTCACAAACAAGGATAATTTTTCTATTCACAATATTGTACCTAAGGGGAACTGGAAAATAAATGACATAACGAAGATTTGGTGAATTAAATGCGCAGTCTAACACAAAAAGAAATTTCCATTATTCCAAAATTCCCTGAAATCCAGTAATTTTACCACAAAAGCAGTATTGCTGGAAAGGTACTGGCTGGATGGAGTAGAGGTAACATCACTGTTCTATAACCGTGGAGACACAGGTTATAATCCCATCAAGAGCACCTCTCCAGTAAGTGTCCTTGGGCAAGACACCTAACGGTACATACTAGCCACCCAGGACATACTTGAAATCGAGAGAAATCTCAATGTATCCTTCCTGGTAAAATACTTTCTCATAAAAAAAAAAAAAAGAATTGGTGATGTAGATGATGCCCACACAAAAGACAGAGATGGAAGGCTATAATCTAAATTAATGTAGGATTTGGCAATAAGCATTTGCAGATTGACAGGTTTTGCGATCCCATTCACACCATAAGAAGGGAACCAAGACAATGCTGCAATCACATCTGATTATTTTCCAAAAAACAGCAACCTTAACAAGTTTTTGTCTTTTAAACATCTTTTTCAAACCAGCCCGACATTGCTACCTGCCCTATGTTGAATTAAAGTGCACACGTCACACTAACTGCTAGTCTGCTACTGTTGGTGTCCTACAGATCTCACCGAATGGATGAAAAATCAGTGGCTCTGATTGGACCTGTATTACTATGCCAATTCTATGTCAAAGTGGTTATCAAAATGGCAGTGCTCTGTAGGCAAGTATGAATTATTAAGTCCATCACGTTGCCAGCTGTCACCCAATAAATCAACCCTCTAATTTAAACAGTACTTGTACCCACATTATATACAATGGCCCTCTCTCGGTTAACTGTAAAAAGTAATCTGCTGATATACACTAAATCTAGTATTCAAGCTGAAAAGGTGTTCACTTGTGTAGAAGGGGAAAATAAACCAACCAGATATCAATTTATTTATGCTCAACCTTAACAGTCAATTTGTTCAAGCAACTGGTTAGCTCTAAGCATACGACTTTGGATATCAAGCTTACACATCAGTCTTGAAATGCCATTGAATGGCTCCGGAGTTATTTTATTTATCTAGACTTTATTTGACAAACAGATTTGCTAATACAGAAGGAGGTTGAAAGACTTTATCTTCAGGACAGAGGAATTATATTACTTACTTACTTACTATAATAAAGACATACGATAGTGTGACAGGTTCCACCCGCCTCAGTCCTTTCTTGTCTTATGAAATAAAGGCTTGGAAATGTTTTTCCACGTATATAGTGTTTTTAAAATGTGTTGCTGCTAGCTGCCTGCAAGCAGATGGCCTGCAATGGCTCTCTCTAGCAGAAAAACCACATCTTCCATTCTCGAGCACGTTAGAGGGGTAAAACGTCCCTAAGGACCACATTTTCGTTTTCCTGCAGCACCATAAAAAAAAAAAAAAAAAAAAAAACTGAGCTTTTTAAGTGATTTCTGTACAAATCTAAAATGACCAGAGTTCTCCGTGCCCTTGGAAGGCTCAGATTTTATGGGAGGTGTTTTATAAGATGTCCTATGAGATGAAATGACCATAATAACTGGTGGCACAGACAATGGCAAATCAGTTTTTTCCTTCAATCAATGGAAAATGGAAAAGGTTAGAGTAATTGTTAAAGTGCCAGACATAAAATGGAACTTGGCAAATTGTGCTCATTTTAAGTAAGTACCACTCACAGGGATAGCCACCTCAGTCGTTTCGTATCATCTGATTGTAACGCTGCAAAAGGGAAAACATCTGTATTGCCAGGAAATGAAAAGAAGCCGCGGTTATTTGTCATTCTTGCAAAGCAACCACGCTGCAACACAAAGAGGAGCATCTTTCAACTTGACACATCCTGGCAAGGTAACTCCATGAACTCTAAGCTAATGATTCACTCAGCAATGAGTAGCAGGCAACTGAAATCAGTCCATGTCAATTTACAAAATTTGGATCAAAACCACACAGTTTGGTCATTTTTGCAGCCTCCATGAACAATCATTTCAACTGGCCAATTCTCACTTTTAAGTAAATAAATCCCTGTTTCATAAGCCATGAAGTATACATATATACCGTTTCTAAATATATATATTACTGCATTAAAAAAAATGTATAGCAACAAAAAAAAAGCAAGCTATCTGGTGTTGGAAAAGATTCACTGAGCAAATCCATGATTTATGAGCCAAGTTTGCAGCTTACACAATTGTTCTGCTTCATTAATACACACTTTGTTGTCAGAGAAATAGAAAATGCCACTCGAGGCTAGACTTTGGTTTTTAATGTTTTATTTTTATGCAAAGTTGGAGACAGTTCTTTCAGTATAAGGTGATAAGTCGGATGGCTTAATAAATGTCCATTGGACAAGCTATTGAACATGTAAATAGATATTGCTGAATGGTTTAACAGTCATTGTAACACTGATATGCGTTCACAAGATGAAAAATTTCTCTGTCATATCGACCCTAGTGATGCAGCATCTGACACGTTATCCACAATTTACATAGGAAACAGAACAAACAACAGATGATTATCAAAACAACCAACAAGGCACAATTATTTGAAGGTTTCAATCTACAAATCATCCAGCTAAGCTGTGTAACATTGTCAGTTTAGTAGAACTATAGAGGGTGGCGTGGTTTGAACACCAAACAAGATGGCCACTTAAATCCTTTTATTACATCCCTGGGGGAGTTGGGAAGCCTCGTGGCCTGAAGACGAGTAATTGCTCTCACAGCATCAAATCTCTCCTGGCGGCCTTCCCGACTAGAGAAGACATTCAGCACCTTATCAGAGGTGGCCAGGAGGAACTCCAACATGAGATTATGAAGGTAAGGGGCTCTGTGACAGCATTTGAAACACCGTTCTACCACCGTAACGACCAGGCCGCTACTGTAGCTGATGGCGCTGATAGCAACCATAACAGCTGCTGCTGGCTTGTGGACCTGAAGGAGGATATGATGAGAGCAGCCCGGGTTTGGGCTATAAATGGTGACGAGGTCTCAATCTATCAGGATTTACCCCCCTCGACCCTTCAAGCCAGGAGACTCTTGAAACTGACAACCATGGAAGTGAATATCCCCTACTAGTGGGAATTCTTTTTTGCCCTTACTGCCACAGTTACTTACCATCTGTACATGTAGCATGTCGACCTCCCTGTTGTTTTGGAGGTCACAGGACTTCCTACGCTTCAGGTGGAGGACTGGGAATACTCCCTGCTTCAGCTCCCACTCTTTGGAGATGGCCTGTTGAGACCTAGGCCTCAGCGTCATCGGGATGTGAAAAGGGACAGAAGGACCCCAGCCATGCTCCACGTTCTTCTCTGCCGCAGCCAGATGAGTAAGACAAGCACAGAATTGACAAGGAAGGGAAAATAACGGTCCACAGAAGGGGAAGGACAGAGATGTAGAGGGAGGAGAGACTGGAGGAAAAAGGAGATATTCCTATCTGATGCGCCTTCTGTCACGAATGCGCGCCGCGGCGAAGGAAGCGCAGGGTTACACAAATCACTGTCTACACTAGACCCAAAATAATAACTATGTGGCCCACAATCCCCCGCACGTGCTTGCCTAACTGTTCCGGCAACGCCTTCATTCCAGAAGAGCCCGCAACGTGATGAAGTGGCCACAGGATTGCAACACAGTATCCGTCTACACTCGACCTGGATTACTGACTACGTTGCCCACAATCCTTGTACCCACTTTCCTTATACTGTTCATCACACTGCCACCACAAACTGACTTTTTACCCAAGTTGCTTACTGTCTGAACCAGAGCTGGTTTGAGACTCTGGTTATGCACCCCAAAATAGAAAACAGTCCAAACGACTGACTGCACCCCAACTCACTGTTTAGTAGATCGATCCGAGCTAAAAAAAATCCCTGGATTAACCCAGTCTTTTCGATTAGCGGGGTTCGAATATCAGGCAGAAGCAGATCATAATAAGTTTTATATTTATTATGATAAACAAAAAAATTATTATCTTTTCTGTAACCAAATGCACTGTGATATGATAGGATAATAATTACACACACACAAGCAGAAAAATAAAGAGGATTAAAACACAGACCCTTACTCACATGTCAGCAAGCTAGAAGGACATCTGTGACCCCCTGGGGCTGGAGATTGGGGTTACGCAAGAACTTGAAGTGGTTATTTGCCTTTTTTCCAAAGAATACGCCAAAAGCACATGACGCGTTTCAGAATATATATACATTTTCCCAGTTACTCCAAGGTACAGCCCATAGATGGTACAGCCCACCCATTACATTTCCCAGAATTCCCCTCCTGTTAATTCGTGGGCATGCTCGGTTCACTTAATTTAATTCACAGATATAATAACAATTATCCAAAGATCGTCTCTAGTGATCAAAGGGCATATTCGTGGCTTTTGAAATGCACTTTTGGTCACAGTGGTACCGCTCCGACTGGCTTTTCCCCTGACATGAGCGAGTGCACATTTCCTCCCCTGCTGAGCAGAACAAAGGGGCAATTTCCTCCATTCAAATCTTCTATGGCTTCAAATTTTTTTGCTGGAGACAGGGCAGAAAGGCTATTTTTAATTCATATACACGAACTATTACCAGTCCTTTATGGCGAATATATATATATATCTCATCGTGACACCTTCTTCATTTGCAAACATATCTCCCAAACTGCCGTCGGCATAAAAGCTTTTCCAAAATCTTGTCCACCTTGAACTCCTCCTACATTGGAACTTTGGTTCTGGCAGGAGACTTTAATGTTTCTTTGGACCCCTTTTGGATACTTCTACTGGTACATCAGTGTCTCAGAGTCTAATACCTCATATGCATAAATATTTCCACAACCTTTGACTGATGGATATCTGATGAGCCTACCATCCAGATGAGCTGGGCTTCTTTTATTCTCTTTTCCATTACAAGTATTCTCACATGGATGCTATTTTTATGCAAATTAAGGTCTCGATCTAGTTCAAAAATCTTTCATCAGAAATTTTACGTGGTCAGACTATTCTCCAGTAGGCGGCACCATTTCCTTTCTCCTATATCGCCTGCGTGAACGTGTCTGGCGATATATTCTCCCTCCGGTCTGATTAGGTTCTTTTGTGCGGAAATGTGCACTTTTATACAAGATTCCTTTATTACTAATACTCCTACAGGTGCTCCTATTCACACTATTTGGGAGGCCCATAATGTCACACTAAGGTGAGTTCTTATCACTAAAGCTACTGCACAGAAAAACGCACGGGTGGTGGAATGAATTCGCTGATCGAAGAAATTGCCTGATCAGTACAGACACCCCAATCATCCCCTATTTTGGAGGCGTTTAAAGATACTTTGAGTTCAAAGATTATATTTTATGGGGGGTGGTGGAATGTGGGGGTCTTAAAAAAAAAAAACCTGCTAAGCTTTTCTCCCCAACCCGTGGCTGTTGGCAGCAGTACAGTAGCAGCTGAGCTGCACATATGGACGTTTTTGTCATTTGAACCTCCTGAGAGCATTTCACACATGCACTATCCCGCTCTACTAGACATGTGCAGGTTGGGAAAATTTATTTTGTTTTAAACAAATGTAGTCCAAAACAAATTTATTTAATATCAATTCGGTTCATCGGAAAATTTTGTTTTGGGACAATTCAAAATCGATTCAGCAATCCAGCACCACAGGCCAACTGACAGTGAAATACCTCAAATATTTGCCTCACTTCAGGGCAATTTGTCAGTCTGTACAAAAAGGAATTATTCAATTATTCAATAGCTCTCTAAGGGACAATTTCGGTGCCACCGAATATACTTCCAAAATACATATTGGGAAAATTTGGTCCGAAATGATAATCGCAAGTAAATATATTTCCCCTCCATTATATAATTTATAAGCGCTGAACATATCTTGAAGTATTACCATATTTTTTTAGTTTGAATCACAGACTTTGACAATTGACACAAAGTAGTTTTACTAAATACTTGTTAACTTGGAACAAAACAATGACCTTTTATCATATTAACAGTGGGTTTACAAAATGTTACAAATGAAGTTGTAAATTCATTAATTCAGTGAATTCATTTGCAGGTGCACTGCTCCATGCCACATGTGGAGCGTCAAATAAAGGTGAGATAATTCCCTGGGTTGACTTCGACCTCCTACAAAACACTCCAGCTGTGACCAAGCCTGATAATTATTACAGAGAAATTCTCAGTGTGTTCTTAAATTTATAGGAGCTAGACTGTCACGATCAGCCACACTGTGCTAAAATTAAACTATTGTGCCAGTCTTCTCGTAACAATACTATGAGCTGGAGTTGATTACCCTTTTTGAATACATTATGGAGATAAGGCACTAAAAAAACAATCAAAAAGAAAATACACCTCCAAGCATTCACTTTTTGTCCCACAGTCTCAGGGTGTGCACACTTTAAAGGAAATGGTTACGATCGTCTAATATACTTCAGTTTTCAGAAGGTATTTAAGGAATACAAACTTCAATTACAACTGTTAATCCATAAAAGAGATATGGCTCTTAAAAAAAATGTCATGCAACATTGATGAGGGCTTCCGATTAGTGATGAGCCGAACACCCTCCGTGTTCGGTTCGCATTCGAACTCGAACAATTTCAAAAGTTCGAGTTCGAACTCGAACACGAACCGAATTCGAGTCAATAGGACTCGAAAGTTCAAATTTTAGAGTGCCCTCCGAGAGGGCATATATGCAAGATATTCACCATAAAAGGTGTATGGGGGTCCGGGTAGTGCCCTGGGGGACAGGAAACAAGGACAAAAAGTTTTAAAAAAAAGTTTTTAAAGGAACAGTGAGTTTTCCATGAAATAAAGGTTAAGAATAAAAACAAATATACCTTCAAATATTGTGCCTAGGAGGTCCCCATAACCTTTTAACAATTCACAAAACAGAAACAATGGTAAGCGCCCAGATTCGTGATACCGCCCAATACCCAGCTCAACCAGATGGTCAGTGGTTTCCCCCAAACCAAGATAAAGCACTAGAATAAAAATACGTATCTGGTCGGCGCAGAAAATAAACGCAATGGGATGTCGAGCAGTCTTTATGATGACGTCCTCAATAGGAAAATTTGTGGAGGAGACAAAACGAAAATACTATATTGGTGCAGAATGTCTCACACAGAGTATATATTGTATATAGTGATATGATATTCACTCACAAAGGGAGAGCCTCAACACTGGCTCTGAGCGGGTAAACGCCTGCGGGTTGTTTTTTCTTCGAGATATTCTCAGGAAACCCACTCCTTAGTGCCGGTAGTTCTTTGCAATGTATTCAATGAAAGAATATAAAACGAATATTAACAAATGTTAAAAACAAACTATACAGGTCCAGTATAGTATGGACCTGTATAGTTTGTTTTTAACATTTGTTAATTTTAAATAAATCCTTCTTAGAACGAGTTCCAGCATTCCACCTGGTTTTTTCTTGGATTTTTGACCACACAAAAATCCATGGGCGTTTATCTTGAGCTTGAATAGGCTACAACGAATGTGAGTTGTCATTTCATTCAAATTTCTTTATGAGATTTATCACATACCAGATACGCACAGAGATCTCTTCTGTTTTCGTTTTATATTCTTTCATTGAATACATTGCGAAGAACTACCGGCACTAAGGAGTGGGTTTCTTGAGAATATCTCGAAGAAAAAACAACCCGCAGGCGTTTACCCGCTTAGAGCCAGTGTTGAGGCTCTCCCCTTGTGAGTGAATATCATATCACTATATACAATATATACTCTGTGTGAGACATTCTGCACCGATATAGTATTTTCGTTTTGTCTCCTCCACAAATTTTCCTATTGAGGACGTCATCATAAAGACTGCCCGACATCCCATTGCGTTTATTTTCACGCCGACCAGATACGTATTTTTATTCAGGTCCCCATAACCTGCCCGTGAAGTGGTGGATTTGTAGACTGTATAGAAACATTTACAAACAAAAAAAATGACATTTCAAATGACGGTAAATGGTTTTCCTTTAATCTATTCATAAACAACTGCTTGGGGCGGCAGACTGTATGGAAAGAGGAGACTTTTAGGACACGAAGAACAAGTTTAGTAATTTTTTTGGCTAAATTATGGTGAAACTTATGCAGGCTTTGGATGAAAGTAACAATAGGTGCTTTAAAATTGGGCATTTAGTGTCGGCAACAGTGCCGTCACACCGTAACCCCTCTGTGGTATTGTGGAAGAGTGCAGGGTTGTACCCTGCGGTCCAATATTAAAATGATATGAATCTGGTAATATAGGCATCAGTGGCAGGGCACCCAAATATTGTGCCTTTGGTGGCAGCAAGTGCCTTCACACCGTAAGTAATCCCTCTGTGGTATTGTGGAAGAGTGCAGGGTTGGACCCTGAGGTCACATATTAAAATGATACGAATCTGGTACAGGCGTCAGTGCACCCAAATATTGTACCTTTGGTGGCAGCAAGTGCCTTCACACCATAACCCCTTTGTGGTATTGTGGAAGAGTGCAGGGTTGGACCCTGCGGTCCAATATTAAAATGATATGAATCTGGTAGTATAGGCGTCAGTGGCAGTGTACCCAAATATTGTGCCTTTGATGGCAGCAAGTGCCTTCACACCGTAAGTAACCCCTCTGTGGTATTGTGGAAGAGTGCAGTGGTGGAGGTTTTGGGAATGCAGAAGAGATCCCCGATCTATTCAGTTACGTCAGCATCAGGGGATTGATAGCTGCTGATCCAGGAGTGATTCATTTTTATAAATGTCAGCCGGTCTACAGAGTCGGTGGACAGACGCACTCTTTTGTCTGTGACAAAACCTCCAGCGGCACTGAACGTCCTTTCGGAAAGCATGGTAGATGAAGGGCAAACTAGTAGTTCCATAGCATATTGGCTACGTTCTGGCCAGTGATCCAATCTCAACACCCAGTAAGCCAGTGGATCATCTGATGGAAAGGTATCCAGGTCTGCCCTTGCCCCTAGGTAGTCCTGCACCATATGGTGAAGACACTGGCAATGGGTGCCTATGTTTGACGTCCCTGGGCGTCGTGGACTAAAAAAATTAAAAAAGGCATCAGTCAAGCGTGGGTGCCCTGCCACTGATGCCCCGGCCTTCACCGCTCTTCCTCTGATCATCCACAGCCTCAGAAGCACCTGTGTCATCACTTGGTAACCTACCAGTGCCTGGAAAGGTGTTACACAAGTGTCGCTTTAGAGCGTCCTCAAGTTGTTTCATCCTGTGCTCCCTCTGTGCGGGCAGGATGAGCTCTGCAACTTTACCCTTGTATCGTGGATCAAGAAGGCTTGCCAACCAGTAATGATCCCGCTCCTTGATTAGCACGAATCCTGGGGTCCTTTAGCAGGCTTTGCAGGATAAGGGAGCCCATGCAGCATAGGTTGGAGGTGGCATAAGCTTCCGAGTCTTCTGGTCAATGAGGATGACCCCCATCGTGCACTTCCTCCTCCCAGACACGTACTAGTCCTTGGGTTTCTGGGCACACAAAACCCTCCCTTGAGGAATCCCCACCTTCAATGCCCCACTACTTAAATATTCCTCCTCCTCCTCCGCCTGTCTGATCTGAGGACCCGCAGGAATGCTGTCTGCGTAAAGACTGGGGCCTTGAGAGTTACGGAAGACCTCCTCTTCCTCCTGCTGCTCTGCCTCTAGAGCCACATCTATAATTCCCCGCAGAGTGCGCTCCAGCAGGAACACTAAAGGAATTGTGTCACTGATGCATGCACTGTCCCTGCTGACCATCCTCGTTGCCTCCTCAAATGGTGACAGTACAGTGCATGCATCCTTGAACATCAGCCACTGTGGGGGGGGAACCAAGTTAACCTGAATCTGTCCCTGTGCCATACTCACACAGGTACTCATTGATGGCCCTCTGCTGCTTGTGCAGACGCTGCAGCATTGCTAATGTCGAGTTCCACCTGGTGGGCATGTCACAGATCAGACAGTTTGTGGGAAGGTGGAATTCTCTATGAATTTCTGCCAGGCGATTACTTGCTGGGAATAACCGTCTGAAGTGGCTGCAGACTTTTCTAGCCTGGCTGAGAAGCTCTGCCAGCCCTGGGTACCTGGTTAGGAAACGCTGTACCACCAGATTTAGGGCGTGTGCTAGGCATGGTACATGCGTCAACTTACCCTGGCGTAGGGCGGAGAGAAGGTTGCTGCCATTATCACAGACAACCATTCCCAGGTGAAGCTGGCGTGGTGTTAACCATCTCTGCACCTGCCCCTGCAGAGCTGACAGAATTTCTGGCCCGGTGTGGCTCCTGTCCCATAAACAAACCAGCTCAAGCACAGTATGGCATCTTTTTGCTTGAGCCATTGCGTAGCCCCTGCCATGCATCGGTTTAACTGCCACTTCGCCAGAGACAGAGAAGGAGCAGGAGGAGGAGGAAGAGGTGGTAGAGCAGACAGACCTCATACAAGCAGCTTTCTGGAGGCGTGGTGGATGAACATGCTCCAGCACAGAGCCCCGTCCTGGATCCCTCCCAGCTGGAATCAGAGTTGCCCAGTGTGCCGTGAAGGAAATGTAACGGCCCTGTCCATGCTTGCTGGACCACGTGTCTAAAGTAATGTGCACCTTGCTGCTGACTGCCTTTCCCAATGACTCCATAAGATTGTGTTCCACGTGCTGGTATAGTGCTGGAATGGCCTTCCGTGAAAAGAAATGGCGTTTTGGAACCTGCCACTGTGGTACAGCACATTCAGCAAATTCACGGAAGGAAGCAGAGTCCACCAGCTGGAAAGGCAGCAGCTGTAATGCGAGTAATTTTGCTAATCTGGCATTTAGACGCTGTGCTTGGGGATGGTTGGGACTATATTTTTTCTTACGCTGCAGCAGCTGGTGCAACGTAATATGACTGCGTAAATCTGCAGCTGATGGGATGCGGTCACATTCTGAGGAAGGACCTGGTACACCCATTACTGTAGAATCATCCCTGTCAGTGGAGGTTGTCGTCAATGACATGGCAGGACATATAGTGGGGGTAGAGACAGATGAGGAGGAGGACCTATGCAAAGTGTTGTGCCAATGGGATGCATGGTAGGTGGTCATATGTCACCTCAAGCACGTGGTACCAAGCGTGGGATGTCTTTCCCACGCTTGATCCTCATCTGACATAGATTACAAATATCATCGGTGCGGTCTGCTGCACATTTCTTAAAGAACTTCCGGACAGCAGGGATCCTGGACGTGTGCTGCGAGACAACAGCGCTCTGCACCTGAGCAGCTCTGACATCTGATGCCTTGGACTGGCTACAGTTGGTCATAGAGGATGTTGTTCCTCGTGTTTGTTGTGCCTCCATCTCCTCACTTGACTTCTCTGTTCGATCAGGCACCCAGGTGGAGTCAGTGACCTCATCATCGTCATCACCTCCTATCTCCACGTCACTGGAGCCAACTTGGCAGTATGCTGCAGCTGCTCGGGCAACATGAGTGCCAGTTATTTGTGTGTCACTGGCACCCCCTTCCTCTAGGTTGATTATACTCCCTTCCTCAACCTCAGAGTTTGAATCAGAGCACTGTATTTGCGGCGCATCCTCAAGCAGCATGTCCCTGTCATTGTAGTCAAACAATTCAGCTGACTCCTCCGTGTGATAGTGAGGCTATGGCAGGAGTAGCTGTGGACATGGAGGTGAATTAGATGTTTTGGCAGCCGAGGTCGACTGTAAAGCACTATAAGCCTGGTTGGCAGAGGACTCAGAGGATGAGGATGGCCTGGTTAGCCAATCCTGCAAATCCTCTGTATGATGCTTGAGATGGCCAGCACCAGTTAGAAAGGACAAGCGAGCCCCTGCACAAAATGCACCACATCCACGACGACCAGAGGGACAGCCTCCTGACACAGAGACTGCTTGCCCTCTTATCTGTGTCTGGGAGCGTCTGCCTGTCCTTGTTGGTCCTTCTGACATGGTGAGTGATATATAGATTAGCAGAACTCTGATTCAACTGTGTTATCTAGATTAAAGATTTCCAGAACTCTAGTACAACTCAGTGAGACACCCTCATAGCTGGCAGCCAGTGACAAGACACAGATTAAAATTCCCAGAAACCTCCTATAAATCAGTGAGACCCCCTGATGGGAGGCAGTGACAAGACACAAATTACAATTCCCAGGAACCTCCTATAAATCAGTGAGACCCCCTGATGGGTGGCAGTGACAAGACACAGATTAAAATTCCCAGGAACCTCCTATAAATCAGTGAGACCCCCTGATGGGAGGCAGTGACAAGACACAAATTACAATTCCCAGGAACCTCCTATAAATCAGTGAGACCCCCCGATGGGTGGCAGTGACAAGACACAGATTACGATTCCCAGAAACCACCTATAAATGAGTGAGACCCCCTGATAGAACCCCTGATAACTGGCAACAGTGACAAGACACAGATTACAATTCCCAGATATCTGCTACAAGTCTGTGAGACCCCCTGATGGGTGGCAGTGACAAGACACAAAATACAATTCCCAGGAACCTCCTATAAATCAGTGAGACCCCCTGATGGGTGGCAGTGACAAGACACAGATTACAATTCCCAGATATCTGCTAGAAGTGAGACCCCCCCAATAGCTGCTGGCAGCGAGAACACGGATTACAACAATTCCCAGATATTTTGTAGAAGTGAGACCCCCACAATAGCTGCTGGCAGTGAGAACACACACTAACAGAACAATCTCCTCTCAAAAAACACGTGCTGGGGGCTGTGTGAAGCCTTATATAGTGTGCTGCGGGACTTCGCTCTGTGAGCCCATGATTGGGCAAAATTTGCCCAATCAGGACTCTGAGCCGTGATTGGCATAGTCTTGCACCTGTCTTGCACCTGACCTCAGGTCAGGTGCAAGGCTGTAGCCAATTACAAGCTTCAGGCCAGTGGAAAAGTGCATTGTGGTCCATTGTGGGCGAACATGCGGCGAACACGCGGAAATGTTCGGAGTTCGCGAACAGGCGAACGGCCAATGCGAACTCCGAACAGAGCGAACCGAACAGCTCATCCCTACTTCCGATACACAGAGCTTATTGAACAGGTAGAAATGCTCTTAATAAGCGTTTGAGTGATTCAGTTCCGTTTATATGGACTTCTATGTCCTCACATCTGAAGAACAAAGCCAGGTGAAAGAATCTAAAGCCAAAATTGTCCTATCAGACACAACATTGTATGTGTGTGGAGAGGCTTGTATTAGTTTAGAAATGAACATCAGCAGATAGTCAAGGTAAACCTTGGTCAGAAAGAATAACATTCTGAAATTATTCTAAAGCCATTGATTACATAATGCTCTGCCATTTAAAACCACCCTCAAGTATGTCTAAAGGCCAAACTATTTCAATGAGAAAACTCCAGAGTTTTGGGGCCATATTTTGATCACCACGCTAAAACGGGGATGCCAAGTAGAAAAACCTGCGCCTGCAGGTTTCTCCATAGTGTCCCTGTTTTAGTGTGATATTACGTTGCAGGCACCGTAACGTGGCGCTAAGCCTCAGGATGCTCGCAGCAGCGCTAAGAGCTGCCATAGGAGTCCATTGCAGCACAAAAGAAGTGGATAGAGCAGCTGTTCTTGCCACGGGATGGGAGGTGAGTATCCGATTTCTGGTTTTATTTTCGGCTGGTGCTAGGGCAACAGAGCTAACGTTAATACGCACACAGGTGAGCGCTAACGTTAGCGTTAATGTAATAGGGCCCTTGGTCAGTAGCTTCATGCTTGTGTAGCGCTCACCCCTGAAGGAGCCGCTAATTAACCCCAGGATAGTCTCACCACGCTAGGAAAATCAATATACACCAGCACTGTTGTGGATTTTTCTATATTATATACTTTACTGATCCCAATAAAGCGAGATATGGCATACATGTATGGTATTTAAATTCGTAACGCGGGAAAAACACGCGTATGTATGTGCGTGTGTCTAGGGTTCCCGGGTACTGTGTTCAACTGGCCAGTGAATGAAAATAGCAATCTTCGACTAGTCATCCGTTGGGGCCCTTAAGGAAACAAATAAACAAGTGCACAATGTTCTGCGTTTTCACCAGGCCTAAGCCTTCTTACCCATCCGGTGTAACCGCTTGCCCTGGATCGATGAACGCTGGAGAAAAAGGATCTTCTACCAAGAGGATCTGTCCTCGCTGCCACTTGGAGCCCGATGCTGTTAACGCCTGCACTCCCGATCTGATTCTCCTCCGCCGGAACAGGAACACACAGGCCACCAGCACTCAGCTCCGGTTTGCAGCCTCTCCTCATGCGAGGTCCTTCTTTCAAACCGCACTTTGTCCGGAACAGCTCAGTGGAATATGCAACCAGCCGATGCACACTCTCTCTCTGATCACTGCAACAATGGATGTCGCTGTCTCTCTGCGCTCCAACTCTGCCAGGATCTCAGAAGTGTCACCTGCGACTGCTGTCTCTTGCTGTCCGCTCCGTTCTGCCACGCTGGCCATCCGGCTCCTCACTTTCTCACGTCAGAGAGCTCACTTCCTTCCCCTCTCCCAGGGGTTTCTGGGAAATGTAGTGTATAGTCCAGCATAGTCTCTTACCATACATAATACTCTGGCTCCCTCCAGTGGTAGAAGGAAACATTTCACAGAACCAGAGTTAATTTTAAAGCAGAGCTACACTTGTATAATAACAAAATAATCCTCTAACCATTCTGAAATCATCTTAGGCAGATTTCAATTTATTACGGCTATATTTAATTAGATGAAGACAAGTGGACAATAGGCTCATTTCACTATAACCCAATATGCAAACCCAATCCACTGCTAGTCAATACATCATCTTCCTTTTGGTTCATGACTGATTGCAATAGCCGTAAAGAAACACAGTCAACAAGAGGTCCAGTCTTTTGCCAACCAATTTGTTTTGATCCTTCACAGCATGACACACTTTATTAAAACATGAGGACATCAACTAAAGGGGTTATTCAGTAAGTGCTGGTGTTGCAAAAAATAGTGAAAATTGCTGATGTAGTATCGTTGACAAATGTTGACATTTCATGATCGTGACCTATGAATAGCAAAAGAAGAATCTTCACAATTCCAGGACTGATAATCAACGGCACTTACTGAATAAACCTTGAAGTGGAGACTTTATGAAGTATTGCAAGAAATTTGCACGTTTAAAGTCAAAATACTTGAATCTGAAGTTTTTGCAACTCCGAGTCCTGAATTCTTTCGATCAACTATTTGACCTATAACTTGACATCCCTTCTGTGGTTCTCAATTTAATTCACCACTTAGTGAATAACTCTTAAGGGCATGTCACAATAGATTCATGAAATTTATTGCTGTTCGGACAAAATGATTGGTGTCAGGGCAAAATTCAGCAAGGTTGCTTTCAATGTTCAAGAAATCAGCGTTGAAAGACTTGGGTCAAATGCTACCTAATATAAAAGAAAATATTTTTTATAGCTAGCCACACTGTTAGAGGTGTATACATGTCTTTTATATTTATCTTCCATGCGGCTATAATCTTTGATATTTTTCAGATAATAGAGAACAGTCCTTTCTTAAACGATGTGTAAACAAACTCATTGAGGCAGGCATATAAAAAAACGAAACAAGAAAATAGATGTGTCTGGTAGAAGCTTATCATTTTCACTGCTCTACCCATGTAAAAATTTATATTCATCCAAAATAAAACTATTTGGAAACCCAAAATAAAAAAATAACGTTGACCACAAATTACTTACAAGCGGCACACATTATGGTTAACTGCCAAATAATTTTCCAATTTAAGGACTATATGTGGAATATGATGAGGCATTATTTTACTTGAGGGCTTCTTTACAGTTTCTATTGTACTGCATCAAAACTATAAATTTTCTATTCGACTACAACAAATGACCGAATATAATTGAGGAATGCAATCTTCTGAATGTGCATGCGTGTGCCACAAGATTTAGTTCAGTGAATTGCTGAAGATCTCCTCCGGCAACAATAGCTACTAGATATGTAACATTCATTTTGAGTTTACAATGGTTTTATGAGCAATCGTGTTAGCTCCCTCCCACCCAGGTTAGCATCTCAGATATTGAGGACAGTAGGATTACACGCTCTGTACAAGACTAGATCGGTTTCTTAGTAGCAGGCAGTAATTTTTACCTAGCTGTACTTCTGGGACAGGATGGTAACCCTAAATTAGGTCAACTCTTGATTCTGCTTCCCAAATTATTATTATCCTTTATTAATATGGCACGACAGATTCCGCAGCTCTTTACAAGGCTGGTAACGGTTGATTGTGTTGAATGATGAACCCAATTCTTGTAAAGTTGAGACTTGCTTCTCCACGGTTGCACAGGAGGGAAGTTCTGAATGAGTATTTGACTTGTTTCTCCACTGTTGACGAGCAGAGACGTAATCACTGTGCTGTGCAGGTGGGTAAGTATGTATGTGGGTTTCTTGCCCAAGGACTCTTACTGGAAAGATTCAAACCTGGGTCTTCACAGTTATAGAGCAGTGATGTTACTACTACTCTATCCAGCCATTAATGTTGACAAGCATGGATCTCTTTTGTGCCCAGCATTATTAAGCTAGAAGATCTGATGTTCAGAATAGAGCAAGCTCCCATAAAGCCATTTTAAATTAAGCTCTCCGTTTAGGAAAATATTCCCTCACCAGGCGTGTAAAATACAAAGACATATTTGATCCCTTTCATCTCTTTTAGCCAACTCTGAAAACTGTCCATTAGAGTTTAATTATGTCTTGAATCAGATTACTCTTCTCAAACAGATCAGTCTGTTTAAATATTGACCTTTCAAGGCAAATATGTGACATTACAGTCTTGTCATTCACATGCCTTCATACATAAACCTTTCTGTCAATTTTGAATTTTTCCCTTTTTCTGCCATATACTACAGAAGTCCAAAAAATCCTTTTATCTTCACATCTCTCAGTAGTTATTTCATAATCATGTATACACTCCTTTTGGTATGTACTACCTCCTAATCAGGTCATCTTCCTGCTTCCTGAAAAAACCTGTCACTGTTCTGCTTTTCAACTATTAATGTTATTGTACCCTCCAAACACTTAAAAGCAGGACATCCATCACTTATTGCTTTACGGGAAGCATTGAATTTCCCACTATCTTTTATCCCTAATTTACGTATCCTTCTTCAGAAGAATGTTTCTAACGCATGTCTCTGAACTAGATAACAGAACTATAAATGAAAACAGCAATACATGTCCAGGTAAGTCAAAGTCAATGCTTACTTTGTTGGACTCGCCATCACCTAATGCATTTGATCATCTCCATTAAAAGTGCAAGGGCATGTAGCTTATAAACTTTGATAGACACGTGTCATAGTAACATGTCTTTCATACCTATGGGGGGGGTTACGATCTAGTACCACCAACAACTATTTTGAGCTGGGTCTTCAGCTTCATGTGGGCACTGGACTTAAGAGGTCATTCACCATGCAACCTAGTTTGCTTTCCTGAAAAGACCGTGATCAGCCGGATATCCATCCAGCTCCCGTCTTCAAGAGGGTCTGACCCCCCTATCTGTGGAAAGTGGTCCAAAATTTCCTTACCGAGCCACCAAGAACAAGAGGCTCTGGAGCATGTGAGTGAACCCTTTCCTTGCTTGCACATTAACATTATTACGCCATATACTGTCTCTCTTTGAGATTCAAGATTGTGCAACGTTTGGAGTATATATCGTATTTGGTGGGAGGAGCCCCCCATAGAGGCTTAGAGGCGTGTACCACAAGCCTATCAGGCTCCACCTCTGTGAGTGTATTAGAGAAGATTGCATACATATATTGTATTTTATGTCAACTGTGCTACGCTATGTTGTTTAATATTCTATTATAGGCTCTTCAATTGTAGTTGAACATTCAAACTGAGAGGAGTATGAGATAATCTCCCTAGATTTACTATTCATTGTGTGTGCGGTCCCTTTACATGTGTTTGCATGTTTTTTCTATCACGTGATTTTATGGATGAGGGATACACTCATAGGTGAGCTGCAATTATTTTTCACCTTATAATATTTCTAGCGCCTGACACTGTGTCACCCCTTTTTGGGTGAACTATCCATCATTCACCATTGCCAGAAACAACAGCAAAAAGGCATTGTTGTAACACCTGTGGTGCAACCATAGTGAATATAGGCTATCTACAGGAGGAATTCAAACACTGGCTGGCCAAATTCATGCAAACGTAGTTGAACTACAGTGAACAACGGTAACACCATTGTTCGTTGTAAAAAAAACAGAACTGTGGCTATTCACAATTTATCATTGCAACACTGGTGTGAATATACTTAGACCTTCCATATTAATTACTGTGAAACCAGCATTAGAAAACAATGCTGCATAACTTCTACAGAAAGTGATGGTAACTGGTTTGAAATGTACGCTTAAATATTTTACACTACAGTGGAAACAATGATGAAAGCCCCACTGAGAACTGTGTTAGACAACTTCGGCAGAAACTATGGTGGAGAAACAGTGACAAGAAAAGGAGATTACGATGGAAGTTCCCCTAAACGGTGAATTCACCATAGTTTGATAAAGTTAAATGACCCTTCTTTTAATTAAAGAACAGTGGTAAGTGAATAACCCCCTTTAGATTATCTAATGAAAACAACAAAGTCCCATCTGTTACCAGAGTAAGAGTCAACCTGAAAGTTCAACTTCTGATTAAAATTGTAAGATTCTATACTGAGAGTGAGGTCTGAGGTCTTCAGGTATTATTTTGAAGGGCTTTCATAAAAATAATTTGATAACTCTGGTGTTATTCTGTTGCTTATCGGAAAAGAAAATTTTGATAAAACAAAAGTAGAGTAGTTGATGAACGTAGCTGGGGAATACTGTAAACTCTGAACACTTACGTGTTTTACATTGACAAACACGGCAGCCAATCTGGTCTAATCGGAATCCATAGGTGCACTCCTTCTCACTCAGCGTGCAGTTTGATAACAATTCACACATTGGAGGAGCCATGGTGATGTACGTTGGTTCTGTGCAGGAGAGAAAATAAAAATTTTATATTACAGGTACAGTTAAACCTAGTCCTTTATGATATGATGACATATTGCATTTTGTTTTAGGAAAATCTGTATTTATCCTTTTGCTGAGCTCTCACTTGTTTACTATCACAGTACGATTCATTGTTACCATGACAACTGCCTCTGTCTTACTAGATGAATATGGATTTATTTAACTCTTCTGCAATATATAGTAGAGTAAATATGATGAAATACCTTTGGAGAGTCAAAATAACTAATTAGATGTAAGGATGTTCAGCCTTGCTTTCTGGTATAGACAATGCCTGAACAAGTGAAAGAAAAATCGTAGCTTTGCCCTTCAGTTAAATAGGAATAGTAAGGCTTGAATTGAAAATAGTTTTTTTCCAGTAGAATATAATTTTTGAATGGATCCCTGTTTCACAGATAAAGTGATTTTTTTTTTTAAGGCTGACAGTCACAATATACAGATAGAGAGGCTAAATAATGAAGAAATTAAAATTTGCAGTTCTAACACTGGGTAGAATTATAGTAGCACCACTGGTTTCTGGTGTTCCTTTACACCATGGGTCAACAGCCTTGGACCTCCAGATGCTTTGGGACTACATTTTCCATCATTCTCCACCAACTGAATGAGTGGCTGAGCTTCATGGTAGATGTAGTTTCAAAATATCTATCTATATTCTTCGTATTACGATGTTCGCGCACAAAATGCACGTTAACGTCTAACGCGAGTGACTCTGCGCAAACCTTTTGCGAGCTCAATTAAGGCTAGGGTCAGACGAACATGATTTCTACGGACTGTACGTCCGTGCAGTACGGACGTACGTTAGTACGGAAGACGCAGTAGTGGCCACACAGTCCTTTTTTTCACTGACATATTATTTGACGGATGTAGGAGGGAAAATAATTTAAAAAGCAAAACCATTTTGTCCGTGAAAAATGCTGGACGTATAAATGCAGTCCGTCTGACCACATTCCATCACTCACACACAAAGCTATGCAGACGTTGCGCACGCAGCGCACTTTGTGCGGCCGTTCTAGGGGTTGTACGGTCTTGCCTGCCTTGCGTCCGTGGGCCACGGAAATTGTGCGTCCGCAGTTCAGTGCAGACCTACTTCGTGTGTCGGGCTCCGATGGGCTTTCTTTCATGCTATCACGGACGTACTTTTAGGCGCCATCACGGACGTGAACACTACGCTCGTCTGACACCAGCCTTAGTGCGCGCATCCTATACTTAACATTGTGAGCACAAATGCGTTTGTGCGCTGGTGCGCTCATGGTGTTACAATCTTAGCGCAAAATTTAACGGACAACGTTTGCGCGCATAATTTTAACGTCTTTGAAAAGCTGGTGGTAAACGGCAAATTGTAACAACCTGACCGTACCAAACTGCGGTTTCACAACGGAGAACGTCGATGTGCATGTTTTTTTTTTACTAGATCTGTCAAAAATTATGGCCACCACCTTGTCTTATGTCAGAACATACGTCTGTTGTGCACAGTCTGCACAAAATGACAGACTCGCGTTAAAAATTACATTGCGCTCACTGATTTCTGCGGTACTTTGTGCACATTTTTTGCGGCGGTTTTATGAGCGCAATTTCCCGACGGATGAAAAAAATGCGTGAGGAATGTAATTCCAGTGGTGATTTTCATGCGTTAACGTTTAACGCTTCGCGCACAAAAACACGCGTTTAGTGTGCGTTTTTGCGTTAAGAATGTAATAGGGCCCCTAGAGGGCCAAGTTTGCTGACCCCTTCTGTACCCTAGATCATGCCATAGGAAACAACCAGAACCACAATAGGAAGTGGATCATAATAGAAGTTCAAAGGATCACCCAAATCAGTGGTAGTTCTACAGGTGTAGGAAGATCGAAAGAGCTCTTTGGCAGGTCCTATGCCATCTTCCTGGTATGATATGTCTATTTATACATATATCAGGGCAATAAGGCCAGGTTACCCATGCATGAAACATTCATGGGTGACCAGGTAAAATGCTACTACGGGTGCAGACAACACACATCACCCACTGACCATGCCACTTAGCACCAATACATCTCCATGTTTGCTTACAATTACCATTTTACATTATTGTTCTGCTTCATTAAATGTCTGAAACAAAGCCACATAATGATGGGGATTTATTCATGTTTTCTGCAAAGTACTGGTTCTGGTGAATTCCACATTTAAATTGATGACGCTAAAGGAGTATAATTTACCTAAATATTATATACTGGCTTAATATACATGGCTGCATTTGCATTGCATTCAGCACAGTTTGCATGGGGAGGGGAATCATCTTAAAGTAAAAGGTTCTTGTATGTGTTGCCATTTTTCAATTTTTCGCTCCCTAGACTCAATAAATCTTTATTTACCTAACGTTCTAAACAATAGTTTGCGTTGACATCACTAATGAAGCACAATCGTGTTGAGAATTGATGGAGTCACCCGGGGACTCCGAGAACAATTCAGCGGTCCCAGGGACGTTACACTGAACAGCAGTGGAAATATTCATTAAACCCCCATAGCACGGTTTCGATTTTGAAACGTACAAATGCAATTTGCATGACCCTTATTAGGGTAATCTGAATCATTCTCCCTACAACCAGTCAAATTAATTAAATCATGTGCCATAATTATGCATGATACATACACAGGCTGCATGCAATTATAAAAGAACAATAGGAACACGCAGAAATGTATGTTTATACAGAGCAAGTATAAATTGATAATTACTACATATCAAACGCCATTAAACTGCGAATAAATTCTACAATAATTTTCACAAGCCTAAAGAAAAGACCTCTTTAATGAGGGCATTGGAAGATTCATGTGCAAGAAGTGCAATTGTATCCCAAATCTTGCACCATCTGTATGACAGATTTTAGAATATCCTAATTACAGAGCATTTTGAAAATAAAAGTTCACTTGCAACAAAACGCTTCTCTGGATAAATTAATTAAAGTGGCTTCAATTAATTATCTAACACTTTTTTTTGTGTCTGAAAATATTACCAGTTATTGGTATCCAAAAGAAAGGACTGTTAAGACGAGAAGGTATTAAATTACCTTTACTTTTCTCCCGCATGTCCCCTGTTTATCTGGACACCAAGTCTAAGTGTGGGCACGCTGTGGCTTGGTTGTGTGTAGGACCAGTGAGTCGTAGCTTTTCAAAGGAGTCAATAGAGAACAACACACAAAGCACGTGCGCACTTTTTCACGCGCAGGCAACGCATGTTGCAACGGACGCCAAAATGGCATTGACGTGAAAAAGCTACACAGACGTAAACAAACCCCTGCAAACAGCTTATTTTTTATTTTTCTCAACAGTCAAAGCTAACTGATACAATGTAACCACAAACTCATCCGTTATAAAGTGCATCCGTTACTGGGCGCAATCAGTGCGCTCGTCTGACCCCAGCCTTAGGGGTACTTGAGGACCGCAGTTGGCAACCCCCGCTCTAGTTTATACAAATCATAGGTTGCCTTCATGACCTCACTAAGCTCTGATACACTCCTGATGATGCCATCAATGGCAAAACATGTCGAGCTGAGCTAGTCACTGTTGATGATTTTTTCTTTTGCTTAACCCCTTAGGCTGGGGTCAGACGAGCGCAGTTATCACGTCCGTGTTGCCGCACATTTGTACGTCCGCGGCAGCATAGCATTCTGACCAATGGAGCCCCACACACGCAGTGCGGATGCATGGCGGACGCGGCAAACGGACGCAGGTTAGACAAGAACGTAATACTGCTAGAACGGACGTGCGGAGTGCGCCACGTCTGCAACGTCCGCATAGCTTTGTGTGTGAGTGATGGAGCGAGGTCAGATGGACTGCATTTATACGTCCAGCATTTTTGACGGACAGAATGTTTTTTCATTGTAATTTATTTTCCCTGCTACATCAGTCATAAAATACGTCAGTGAAAAAAACTGACTGTGTGGCCACTACCTTGCTGTCCGTCAGTAAGTATGTCCAAACTGCACGGATGCACAGTCCGTATAAAATGCGCTCATCTGACCCTAGCCTTAAGGACCGCTGACGTACTATGTACGTCCTGCCCAGGGGTCTCCCTTAGACCCGCGGACGTACATAGTACGTCAGCGGCGCCTATCCCCCCTCCCGCCCGATACTTACCTCCCTCGCTGGATCCCTCGCAGATCTAGCAGGGAGGAAGCCTGCCCATGTGAATTACATGGGCCGGCGAGCTCGATGACGTCACCACGCTGCGTGGTGACGTCATCAGCAGGCGCCCCCATTGAAATCAATGGAGGGGGGCTCCTTCGGAGCCCTCCATATCCCCAACCATTGAAGCTAGAGAGATGCAAGTTGCACCGCTGGAAAGGGGAGAGTCTCCCCTTTTCAGCGTTGTACTGCATTAATGGTTTCGCTGCCTGCGATTCGGCGCTAAAACACGATTCGAACCTGGAGGGGGGCTGACATCTTGGATGTCAGCCAAGCCTCCAGGTCCCCCCCACCCACTGACAACCTAACCATATGTGTGAGGATGTCAGTGGGCCAGTTAACCCTCTAGCTGCCATGTAGAGATAGGGGGATCCTTTGGATCCCCTTATCCCCCGCTCCGTGGCAGCTAGATGGTCATCATGGCCTGATCATGGCCTTTCCAATGATACCAAACATGACCAGGTTTGGTTTAAAAATAAAATTTTATTTTATTTTTAAATTTTTTTTAAAAAAAAAAAAAAAAAAAAAGTGTTTTTTTTTTTAACGTTTTTTTTGTCGGGGGGGTTAGCACATAGGTGAACTGGCTCAGCAGTTAAGGGGTTAAAAAGGAAAAACATGTAAAAATTGGGTATTTCTACTCTCGGGACAAAATTTTTAAACTATTTAGCCGGGGTCTTGGTCGTGGTTGTAGATTTTGGGGATTAAATTACGAAAAAGTGTGTTTCTACCATTTTTCTCATCATATTTCATCTTTTTTTTGTCGTAAATTATTCGATATGATGGAAATAATGGTATTTCTATAAAGTCCATTTAATGGGGGGAAAAATGGTGTATAATATGCGTGGGTTGAATAAACGAGTAAGAGGAAAATTTGACCTAAACATGAACAGCGCAGAAACATAAAAACAGCAGCGGTCACTAAAGGGCGGATTTGTGTAAAACCGCCCGGTCACTAAGGGGTTAAACACCTCACTCTGAGTCTTTTTTATGGGAGCGCTCCCAGTTATCCAGATTTAATTTGTAGGTATATTGGATCTCTGTGCAGTCTCTCATTGTTTCACTACTATACTAGACTATCCTGCCTTACCTTTATTATATCATGAACATTCTAAGTATTGTGTGCTTTCTTCTATTTAGCAGTCTGTATGTGAACAAGGTAGTAACAGAGTCTACCACCTATTTTCAGAGTGGTGAGTCTTACTTTGGCATCGCCGTAAACCCCCTTTGGGGGTAGGATGTTTTCTGCTTGTGCAGGTTGTTTTTATATTTAATGTTGTTGGTTTTCCCAAATAATCATTTTAGTTTTTGAATAAATGCTGAGTTTTATTAATATACATTTTGGCACTTGTATCTTTATAACGGATCTGTATATCAAGAGTTACCCCCTATGACCTGGATACTTAGTGTCCTTCCACCTGTGGGCTTTCTTAACCCCTTCACTGCTGAGGCATTTCACTGCTGTGTGCTGAGCTCATTTTTACCGCTTTCACTCATCATGTTTAAACGCGATTTGAAGCCACATTTTATTATACGGCCCAGACATATTATATATCGTTCTTTCCGGCAGACTCGGCAGATTCATAATATATCATGTTTATATGTATACGTCATGTCCTGCCTGTATATTATATAAAATGCAATAAAATTTGAATTTTTAATCATCTGCAGTGTGTAAAGAGTTTTTTTTCACCTTTTAGCACATGAACATTTCCGGTTATATTTTCTATGGGGTGCGCTTGTACAAAAAATTAGAAATGGGAACTTGTTACATTTTGTGGGGGGAATTACGTGATTTTTAGAAAACACACCCCATATAAAAAAATTATTAGTGCAGCATCATTGTTCACATTATAATTGAAATGTGAACAATATTGCTGCATTAATAAAAACAACACACAAAAAAAAACATGTTTTATTTTTTTTATTTATTTTATTTTAACTTTATACCTGGTCATGTTGGGTATAATTCGAAAAGGCTGTGCTCAGGCCTTTTGAAGGACACCCTCCATGAACCCCTAGCTGCCACGGTTCTGGAGATATCGGGGTTCAAAAGAACCCCCCTGGGCAACTAGGGGTTCCTTGGTTATCTGACATCATCACGCTATGCGCGATGACGTCGGGCAGTGAGGGGGGACCCGGGGGTAGAGCCGCCATCCAACATGGCGGCCCCCACCGGAACAGGCTGCACTTTGGCGCCGCAAGACGCTGAAGTGCGACCCGGTGCCTAAGGGGTTAAAGCCAGGCACCGCTTAAAAGGGGAGACTCTCCCATTTTAAGCGGTGCCTGGCTTGTGGCGCTGCTCCTTCCTGATCGGGAAGGAGAGGAATCCGAAAGGATCCCCCTCCCTTCCAGGCGATCTCTGGGAATTGCCGGGGGTCGCCTAGAAATGACGTCATCGCGCATTGCGCATTTACATCAGGAGGGGCTTAACTTCAGCGTCTGAGGACGCTGAAGTCAAGTCAGACAGCCGCGGGACCCCGGACAGAGAGGTGAGTATCTCCGCCGGGGCTCCCGCAAAGCGGATGACGTGTGGGGCACATCCTCCGCATATAGCAGGCATCAATGAGGACGTGTCCCACACGTCATCCGCAGCGAAAGGGTTAAAGCATCTGAAAGTAGCCATTTCATTATTTATATGCAGATATTTAGATATATAAAGTGGATTCCTATTTAACCTCCCTGGCGGCCTAATTTTTTAAAAATTTCGTGTCTAAAAGCGTCTCAATTTTTTTTAAAGGAAATGTGTTTTTGTACATAGTTAGCCTGTAATAATTAGGAATTACGCACTGAAATCCGTGCAATTAAGAGTTTTTTCTGGTAAAATCTTTTATAAATAAATAAATAAAAAAATAGTAAATACACTGAGTCCGATAAAGTTTGAAACACGAAATAATAATTAATTATCCCAAAAATAATTATCCAAAATAATGCAAATAAATGCTATTCAATAAAATAAAAAACAAAAAACACTGAAATCGGTCTGAAAACAAGAGTAAGAGGATGTATGATCTATTTCTTATCCTGTAGTGCCACCTAGTGGCCGTTCATAAACATTGCACTTTGGATTACAGTATTTTATGAATTGTTTATAAGTTTGCTGATGGTTTCCGCCCACCCTGCACCATGTGACTCGCAGGGAGCCTTCCAGGAAGCAGCTCGCCGCAATTACACTGCGGGGGACAGCGAGGGAGCCAGGAGAAGGTGAGTAAACATCCAGCCCGAGTGTGGCTCGGGGTTACCGTTCGCGGTAGCGAAATTTAACCCCGAGCCACACTCGGGAATACCGGCAGGGAGGTTAATGAACAGATGATAAATAGAGATACTCATGTATTTTCTATATTCTTTTGAATTATCCTGAGTAAATGGTGTTCTCACAGTCAAATACTGATGCACAAATGGGTTCAATGGCGTGTCCACGTAACGTCATGAATTTATGGGCATTGGTGTTGACATTTTGGCTGTGCACCTTTATCAGAGCTGAAATTTAAATGCAAAAAGAAAAAAAAAAGAAAGAAAAACATTGAAATGGCAATTTAAAAGAACCATCACTGAAAAGGTCTTATTTCATAATCAATATTTAATTTTAAAGAATCAACAATTCTTCATGGGCAAACAACGACACTGCTTGGTTGTTTATCCTGGTTTGATCTTACATAATTCTACTGAAAAGCCATTTGTTATTTTCAACAATAAAGAAGTATGATTTCATCAAAAAAAACTGATCATCTCAAATGCTCTGTAAAAGCCCTTCCATTCCCAAACTGTTAAAGGCAGGTGCTTTCATGAAAATAAAAAAGTGTAATTCTCTTTCAAAAAGGAACCCCTGGCTACATTCTTAAATTTTATTTTATTTTTTATTTAAAGAAAAAGGGTCACACAAGATCAATGCTATAACAAGACTGCTGAGCTACAAAAAGCTTCAATACACCTTAGGCCTAGCAGTGATGCCACAACAGTCCTCACAGTGTACATGATTGGAGTCCGATCTTTAGTTTCTGGCTTTACACAACCGTTGACAGCCGATCCAGGAATGACCCTTGCAGTGCACTGGCTATAGGCTTGTTTTGGGCTCTTACCATCCCACCTGCAAAGGGACAAGTATTCCTCAGAGGTCCAGTGGATTTGCAGTTGCATGAGCAGGGACAGACATTTCTTGCAATAAAAGTGTACAGCACAGAATGCACTCCCCACCTCCCATTGATGTCAACAAATTACAGCTTGCACAGGAATGGTTTCTCCATGACAGTTTGGTTTAATCCTCATTTCGGGGTGAGCAAGAGTATGGGGCACATCGACTGGGCCCACTTTTCCCATCCCTAAGAGTAGGTCTCATAACAATATTAAATTTTTTTACAATAATTTCATATATAATAGTAAGAAACATGCCTGCTTTCCATCAAACACTTCTGACGTGAATGGTAGAGTTTCATCTGGTGGATGTTCAGGACTAATCTCATAAAACCAATAACTAGGTTAGGATTTAGAGCCTGCCATAAACACAGTAATTTAAAATATTAATGACAAAGCATGACCAGATTTTGTAATTAAATCTATTTTTATATATATATCATTTAATTATTTCAAAGTGCGCAGGAGAAGTCACAGTTGTGAGCAATTATGTCATGCAAGTTGTAGAAGTTAACTCATTTATTCAAGTCAAATGATTTCCTTTTGTGCTAAAAGAAAAGGTTTTTAAACAGCCACTTTTAATCAGATCTGAGCTCATAACGAAATTGGATTTAATTCTTCTCTTCCAATTACAGATTCTAATCCGTTTTCTTTATACTGAAATGTTGCTGCTAGCCTTGTACAGAGAACTGCCCTTATTTCACATCACATGCAGTCCAATTTATATTGAATGAAAATGCGCTCTCTCCGAAAGAAACTGTTGAGGATCAAGGACATCGGTACGATCATTTTTTTATTAGATAAATATAGGCTTGTGTTAAATATACAGGGTTTCTTCCTTTCAAAACCAGTAATCTTAACTAAAAATTTTTAATTATGGGGCGAATGCAGCACTGTTGATAATATAGACAATGAAACCGCTAAAAGTAAGGTTAGACTTGAAATATATCCATGTTTGGAGTATATACATGTACATGTTTGGAGCCATGTGTGTGTGTTTTTGGCAAAGATTAGGGTTAGGGAATGAGCTATGGACAGTTACTCCTATAAATTGCTGCCAAGTGTAGCGCTCACTCCCGGAGGAGCTGCTGAATTTAACCTCGGGTCAGTCTCCCCACACTAGGGAATAAATATACACCAGCACTGTTGTAGATTTTATAAGTTATATAGTTTACTGGTCTCAAATAAACTGGCATATATAAAGCAAGCACGGTATATATATATATTTACAGGAATTCGTAATGCGAGAAACGCGCAGCGGTATTAATGGAAATTTTAACCCCTTCGTTGCTGGAGTGTAAGTCCCGTACAGGTTGTGTCCCAAGAAGGTGTACGTGTATGCGTGTGTTGGTACCCGGGTACTAGATTCAACTGGCCAGTGAATGAATTCAATGTGTCTTCGACTAGTCACGTTGGGGCCCTGTAGATTTAGACAAAACTGCAGCGTGCTTTATTACTGTACTGTGGCCTGGAAGGCCTCTCACCCATCCACCAGATACTCTGCACCCTGCTCGACCCAGGACGTCTCTCCGCTCGATTTGCCTGGGACTCTGTGCCACCGGATCCGCTTGTCCTTCTCTGCCACAAGATTCTCAGTTCACCGCCTGCACTCCCATTAGATCATCGCGGTCTCCTAACTCGGGGTCCAATCTGCAGCTCTGTATCTGTGTAAACCTCTCAGCGGTGGATTACTAAGTCTCTGAAACCGATCTCCAGCATCCGCAAGGCAGCACCTGCGCTCCGGCCTGGTCACAATCGCTCCTTGTCTCACGTGCATCTTGCTCTGTTCACCCCTTGGCATGCACTGGCTCTCCTTCCACGAGGCTGCGGATGTCCTCTCCTCCTTCCCCACCCACTTCCTGTCTCTGCCCCAGCGCATGCTGGAAAACATAGTCCCATTGTCCAGTATAGTTTACATGCGCTTGTCTCCCTCTGGTGGCCAAAACGAAACATTACAGCAACAGAGTTTTAAACAGCGCTATACTCTCCCCCTCCTAGAACTCTTGGATCTCTCCAAGGGGGTATAACAATTACATAACATTAGGCAATGTATACAGGTTCAGCAGCAAACATACAAAGGGTTAGGTATACGTCCTCAAGTTTACTCAGACACTTCGGGCAACCTTCGCACTGTGGTGACAGCCTCTTCAGTGCTATGTCCTGGTCAGTCGTAGGTAAGTCTCTGGGGGGGGTCAGATAGAACGCTTTGGGCTTTGATTCTGTGGTTCAACTAGGCCTCCCAATGGAACTCTTCTTGACCTTTCTCGACAAGTCTTATCATCCTGGAGACGAATGTGGTGTTTAGTGCTCTTGGAGAACGAATTTTCCAACTTGAGTATTGGAGACTGAACCCACTTCTTCCACTTGAACGAGATAGGAGCATCTTTAGGGTAGAACCGTTCAGCTTGAATCGCTTTATTCACTCTCCTCCCTAGATCGGTACTGGAGAGGGGCTTAACAGAAGCCATTCGCCCGATCGACATCCGTGTCTTCAAATTTACTGAAGAGTCAGACACATTACATACGCTGATGGAAACTCTTCCACTTGTCCGTTTCAAAACTCTTGTAGAGATTATTTCAGGGACTTCTCTGGACTGTATAACCTTCTCTGTCCCTTACGCTTTCCTCAGCCGCCTCACTTCTGCAGGGGCTCTCTGTTCTTCGACATACCGGCCATGACATTGAGTGTGCCTTCTTGGGAGCAGGACTCTCTTCTTTCACCAGCGGGGTTAGAAAACGTCTCACTAAGTCAGTGTTCGTCCCCACTATCATAGAACTTCGATTAGCTCCCGAGGGATGAGGACACACAATGGCCAACGTGTCACATACTCCCGGTTGTCCAACGGTCACTGAACTGAATTCCAGCTTCACCTGTAGATATCCATCATAGGGAAACCTCTCAGTCCCCATACCCCAGATTTCGAGATCCTTCAACTTCTTCAGGGGTATATGCTTCAAATGTTTCTGATAGATAGAAGTCTTGGTAAATCAGAGTTACTTGAGCACCTGAATCTAGAAGAGCCTTTGTGTAGACCCCTTCCACTTGGACCAGGATGATGGACGAAGGTCCTATCAACCTGTCAGGGAACTTCTCTGCCGTAGTACAAGGTGGGGTCCCAGTTTGCTCTCTCAACCAGGGTCCCCTGAAATTTTCCGCTTGCAAAACAGGCTACTGCTCCTTCAAGGCCTTCTGTAGTTCTTCTACCGATCTCTTTACGGGCCTCCTTTTTGGGCACTGAGCCCTGAAATGACCGATTTCCCTGCAGCCAAAACATCTTTTCCTCGAGCGTGTGGGCACATTTTCTTCCTGCGGCTCCTTTGAAAACCCCCTGTTAGAAACCACAGCCGCTCTTGTCATTCGTAGATCTGCTAGAAACGTCCGTCCTCTTCGCGGTTTGGGTGGGCTGGGGCAGATAGTGGCCAACCCCTCCACAGTTGTAGCAGATCAACGACCCAGAGGGTTCTCCAGCAGGAACACTCCGCACTGCCTCTCCCTCCTCAGGTACGTCAATCCTAGCAGACAGCAACGTCATCAACTCAATCATTTTCGACATCAGAGTTTTCAAAGCCATCACTTCGGTCTGTATGTCTGCTACACCAAGAGTTCCTACTTCTGCGGTGAAAACTGCATGTGAAGCATTAGCAATCTTTTTAGCCTTAATTAAAGCATCTTCTTCTCGGATAGCTTTGACCAGTTTGGAATAGGTCAGTCTCTTGATCTGGTATCTAGTCTGAAATTTCAACATTATGGGATCCAGTGGGAGTGCACCTTTGAAAATTTGATCCATCAAAGCTTTGCTTGCATGACTCGGCTCCATGCCTCTTTTTAGAATAACCTGATGGATGATTTTATCCAGCCGCCAGACATAGGTGGATAATTCTTCTCCTTCCTTTTGATAGGTGTGAGAGAACCTGTGGATAAGCTCAGCACACTCTTCCACTCCTCCAAAAATTTCCTGTAAAGCTTCTAGATACTTAGCAGCAGTGCAGCCCGGCTTGTCTCTTTTCAGATTTCGGACGACATCCGAAGCAGGAGCTCTTAAACTCTCGGTCAACCTTTGTCTCTTCACGGTGTCAGCAACTTCCCATTCTTCCACAGCTTGCACTGCCTGATCTATCCAAGTGTCAAAGTCCTCTTCTCCAGCTGGCACAGGGACCTTACCCGAACAGAACCCCAACTTGCGATACCCGTAATTGACAGACGCGGCTGAGTTTTGGGCCAACATTTCCACCAGCTTCCCCATAGTGGTAAATAATGTAGCAGGAGGGAACCCTGTAGTTGGGGTAGCATCGGGGATCTCGTCTCCTGACATTGTTGGTCTAGTCACGGGAACATTCGCGTGATCACCACGTGGCGTACTTGGCTGGACCAGTCAAACTTCCACATCGTCGGTCAGCTTCACACTCGCACCCTGAAAACACACTGGAACACCCTTTCTCCACTCAAAAAGAATATATGTGTGAGAAGTCTCTGGGTTCATTTTAACGTCCACTATGAATCCCTGCTGGTCAGGTGCCAATGCTGCCACAGCCTGGCGGATCTGTTCTTCTGCCCGGGTGCCTGAAGGAATGTCCATTACTACACTGAACCCTAACTGGCCATTTTGTGCTTTACACCACTCTGCTGCTTCTTCTGGATCCATAATTAACCCTTTAATTGCGGTTTTATTATAGAGACTGTAATCCCGGATGAGACCCATGATCAGGGCCGGTTCTCCCACTAGGCAAGCTAGGCACCCGCCTAGGGCGCACTGACACCTAGGGGTGCAGCCGGCTCTGATCGAGTTCCATTATTGTACCCGTTATTCACTGCGCAGCTTGCGGACCACAAAGCTGACAGTGGCAGCTTGTGGACCCCCGCTAGCGGCACGGAAGGTGGGCATCTTACGTTGATGTGCGGGCGCCACCTGAGACAAATGGAATAAAAATAACAGGCACAAGGAAGAAAGGCATAGAAGAAAGAAAAAGAGAGGCAGATGAAAGTAAGAAAAAGGTGAAAGAAAGAAGTACAGAGGGCAGAGGAAAGAAAGAAAGAGGCAGAGGAATGTAAGAGGAACAGAGCGATCCTAGACCCAACCAGTGGAGGGGGTAAGGCGGGCACCGACTGACAGTGTGCGGCCCCCTTGCATAGACTGTATGTTGTCACCTCCCCTGCGCATTTCAACAGTTAAATTTTTGGGAGGGCGCAAGTAGCTGTTCTTGCCTACGGCGCAAAATAGTCTAGCACCGGCCCCGCCCAAGATGAAATAATTCCTTCATGTGGCTTAAACCAAACCAATCAGTTGTGGGAGTGGTAGCAAACAGGTTAATGCTGTTGCTGGGTGCCTCTGTGCCAGGTACACAACAGCAGCAATCTCAATGTCCCAACTCTTCTGTTCTGTGTAGCAGTCTCAGCACCCTATTACAAACATGACGCTAGTATTAAAAAAACATTAGCGCATTGGGGATTGCACTCACTTCCGCGAGCTTACTGTACTTTACGCTGCCAATACTTAGCGCTAATTACTCTTTGCGCTCCCCATTTTAAGATGAAAGTGCCGACGCTATTTACTGCACCACTGTGATAACTAAAAATTTAACCACAGGTAGAAGCTTTTTGTAATAGATATCACTTTCTGCTGAATCAGTTAAAACCAGCTCAAACCCCCCCCCACCCAAAAAAAAAAAATCAGATACTAACCTCTCATCCCACGGAGAGAATGGTGGCCCGATCTACTGCTTCTGGCTGCCGGGAGCAGAGTGAGACTGGACAAAGAGTCCCCAGTCTCCCTCTGTGAATCACTCTGCAGCCCTGCATGATCTCGTGAGAGCGAGATTGTGTAGGGCTTGTAGCCCGGCACCACAACCCTCCATGGAGTCCTACGGACTCCAGAAGGTGATACTCATGGTGGCACTTTAGCGCTGCTGCGAGTATCCGGAGGTTAACGCTACATTACTGGGCAGGCTGCTGAATCAGCCCGCCCTTTAATATGGCATTAAATCTGGGACGCTGAGGGGAAGTTTACAGACGCACGTTTCCACATTAGCTTCCGTGGTTTAGCGCCATATTTGTAATAGGGCCCTCAGTGTGTTATGAACCGGAGAGATCAGAATGATACAATGTGCTCCTGTGCCAGTTAAAAAAAAAAAAAAAGTATCACTTTTCTTTAATTGTACATTACTATTGCCAGAACTGTGAAAATGTGTGTGTGGGGGGGGGGGGGGAGTTGTATTTTTTTGAAAATAAGGATTATTTACACCTCCTTTCTTTATATTCTGCCATTTTGAGTTTTTCTTATTCTACTGTAAAAGCTTGAAAAAATTCATTTCTACGCACACTTCATATATGAACTGTAATATGGCAACGGATTACAAAATGGCCTCCTGAAAACCTAAAGGCCAAAAGTACAACAGCAATTTTTTTTATTGCTAATTTTTATTACTACAGTGTTAGATGAAAGAGTCATATCAGTTCCAGTAGCAAAGCCCTTTAGTAACTCCAAGCACGCCACTGGACATCAAAGATTGGCCACTAGTGCTGATATTGATTTAACTGGGTTTAACAGTGCTTACATTCCTCTCTTTTTATGAAAGCTATTGGACATTGAACAAACACAACTCGTCTGACTCTGACTTAATCAGTTCAGACACCGTGAGCTGATGTCTTCATACTCTAAAGAAATAGTGCATTAAATGATAACTAAGTAAGCCTCCTGTATTTACTGTCTGCCACGCCGAGACAAAGAAAGACAAATTGAACTTCATGTGCTACTCTATGGGTCTGAATGGTCCACTTTAGACTTCTTGACTTATTATTAACTTGGAGCTAAAATTACTTTTTTGTATCACAAGTAAAAGTGTGCACATCCATTATAAAACAATATTCTCCAGGCTTACATATCGCTCAGACGGAGCAATATTTCCTTGGCTCTGTCTTGATTCAATCCCTACCACTCTCCCATTACTTTATCATCAGATAATAAAAATGTGTTCTACCAGCCAAAAAAAGGAACTTTAAAAAATAATATGACCTCAAAGTATATTAGTGATAGCATTTATTGTGCATACACAAGAAACAGTTAATTCATATTCTTTGATTGTATTCATGTGCCAGCAAATACAATTATATGAGAGAAAATGACTGAGGTGCACACCAATTTCTACATAACATTCCCACGGCTTAACTGGATTGCTGAGAATATTTATGTACAAAAAAAAATATAGAATGTCACCACTAAAACAAAGAAAAATGAAGATTGTCACCTAGCATTTATTTCTAAGTAAATGGATATAGACCTATTTTAAACCATATTAGGTGTGGGGTAAAATAGGAGATTTGTGAAAGGATATTAAACATGAAAGAAGTATATAAAATTAATACGTTAACTAGTTATTGTAGATGGCAGAATATTTATAAGGACGAATATATACTGGTCGCACTAGGCAGGAGCAGCAACGTTTCAGTCCTACACTAATGGGCTTTCTCAAGCCTGTGGTTGGTGAAAGGTCCTTAGTCTAGGACCGAAACATTGCTGCTTCTACAATAAAGCTCTTGCTAAAGATAAGCCTCGTGTGACCGGTCTTTCTTCTTCCTTTGCCATTGGGGCTGGTGAACCTGGGTCCTGATTGAAACCCTGGTTGGAGTGGTATTCTAACCGTTTACATGTACCCTTCTATAGGTCTCTGAATATTTATAAGTAGTGGATTCTGAGAAATGACTGCATCAGTCATCATCAGGGGTGGTGGAGGTGCAATAACAGGCCTTTAAATGAGGAGACTGTTGATCAAAATTATTTATAAAGTATTTTACCAGGAAGGATACATTGAGATTTCTTTCATTTTCAAGTATTCCAAGAGTATGAAAAAAAATATCGCACTCTACTGTCAAGGCAAGGATTGTATGACAGCTTTCACGAGTCTTTGGCATCTAAAGCACAACTGTGAACAAATAAATGTGCGCAATCTATTTTACAATCATGAACGTAGGAACTGGGTGGGATGGAAGGCAGCAGATCCCACCAGCTTTCTTCATAGACCTATACACCGTGTAAAAGCATACAGAAATACTCCCAAAGGATCAGATTTTGTTGCACTTCTCCCACAAGCACGGCTGCATACGTCTTTGTAAAACAGTGTCGAAAATAGATTGTTCACATAAGTTCAAATATTTACATAAGGCACTTGAGAGTCACTTTTCTTTATCTTTTATTTAATAGCAACATCTTGCACTGGGAGACTATGCACGTGTTTTGCCCAGGACTTTGTCCAGCATAACACATGCAATAATAGATAATGGCTAGCAGTCCAGGGTGTTTTTTATAATGCAACAATGTTAATGAATATATATATATATATATATATACTGTATATATATATATATCAAGGAACAGCATTAGCTGCTTTTTGTATTTTGTGAGAATCTGTTTTTAAACAGCTGATTTGAGCGGATTTATTAACAGTTCTTTAAATGTAAGGCATTACCATTTAACTATCTGTCTGCACCATGAAATACTATTGTAGGCCTGATTGCAGAAAGGTATCCAGGGTTATTCAAAGAGATTCGAAAAGTCAACGCAGGTTCGGTGACTTTTCGTTCTCTTCAATTCGGTTCCTTTTGCCGATCCCATTTCAGTGACCCTGCGTGTATTCAGCAAACACCTCAGGGTCCCCGAATTGCAGAGAAATCCTACTGCAAACCCGACGAAAACGAACCGCAAAACCCAGCGAATGCACGCCGAAAACCCACAAAAACATCTGGATAAACCTGGCGAAAACCACGGAAAAACCCGAGCAGGAGCCGATCACACGCAGCGATGCCTCCGGAGAAAACCGAGAAAGCTGAGACTGCAGACAGAGTGAAGTGAATAAATTAGGAAAACAGTTTGCATGAATGATTGAAAAGTGAAACGCTGTTTGCAAAGAAACTACTGAGCGAAAATTTCTGAAATTTACATATGAGGTCCAGGGAATGATAATAAAAAGGGCTGTTACAGAAAAAATAAGTAAACTTATTAAATTAAAAAAAAATATCGGACTTTTAAAAAAAAATAAAAAAAAAATGCTTAAAATATCCAAAAAAAAAAAAATCGATAAATAATTGGACTCTTTACTGCAGAATTTTCTAATGAACGGTTTATTAGATATTGAATTAAAACCGGAATATTTTTAACATTGAAGCCTATGGGATTCTCCTGAATAAACATGCCGAATTAAACCACCAAATGGCAGGGCATTTCGGGAACCTTTCACTGCTGGTTTGTGTTCTCTGAATAGCTGAAGCAGTGCTTTTTTATGGGGATTTCACTGCCCTCGAACAGGCACCGAACAGGCACTGTATGTTCAGGCAATTCGCCAGGATTTGGCGAATTGCCTGTTCTCTGAATAGAAGAATGGCCAAGAAAGGTAACCGAACGCTGATTTTCAGTGTTCGGTTACCTTTCTCAAGCAATTCGGATCTCTTTGAATAACCCTGTATGGTTCCTACTTTTATTGCCCTACGTTCAGTTCTTTATGCCTCAAACATGTGTGCTACTACTACTGTTATCTAAAGCCAACCTTCCCTGTCAGCAATGTTTTATCCTAGTAATAATTACTATATTTTAGAGCCTCTTCATATATCAGTGATGGATGTTCTGCGCAGTAGGTGTAGAGCTAAATTGCTCTGATAAATATACTTGGGCACTTCATTCCACTATTTAGATAGTTTAGTATCCTGTAGAAGTCATCAACATGTCAAGACGACAAGGAGATATAATTCTCCCCAGTTTTTATGTTAATGCAAGGTCTTGGACAGCCTGTGTACATCCATAGCATCTGGAATGCAGCGAGATGTAACTTACTTACATATAGAGATTGAGTTCGCCATCGAAAGCCTCTTTAAAAATATAATAAAACATAATGATTAAAAGTAATTCAGCGCGAGCCTCGTAGTCACACAACCATTATTCTGAAACACTCGAGAGACCTCCTTGACCAGTGCACTTCTTCTGAATTTAGAAACCGCAAGTGTTTTGTCACAACCAACGTAAAGATATCATTAAGTGAAGATAGATGAGCTGCAGCATCCTATAAATGCTACAAAACTTGGTGAGGACCTCCCGTTGAACTGCACACTTGAAAATTACCTGCATGTGTTAGACAGCCCACTTGAAAATGAATTACTGTAGATATATCTACCAAGCTGAAGTGTAATTAGTGAAGCCACATGCAGTCGCGCGTTCTTTAAATTTTAATGTACTATATAAATTGGTTTAGGGTTGTGTTATAATACACCAAAAATAATGTAAAATGAAAAGTAGAAAGCTAAACAAAATAGAATATTTACGTAAATAATTGATGCAATTGGGCACCCTGGCAAGCCAGCAATGGCGAAACACATGTCGGGTGCAAGAAGTTAGGGACCCCATACCAGAAATCTTTGTATTAGATTCTGGTTAGCAGTCAGTGCATTAATTGGCAGCAAACAAAAACATGAATTATAATATTGGTGTATGCATGGTTATTGGGCTTTGAGCCCTATTGGGGTGTCTAATCAGCTGCTTGGTGATTTGGTGCTATTAAGGGCACTATGCATGGCGTGCAAGACTAGAGTCATTCAATAATATAGTGGCAATTGGGCACAACTCTATTTTCTGATCTAACATGCACCTTTTCCATGATTTTCAGAGAAATTTGTGAATTTCAAATGTTAAATCTTACCGGACGTATTTTACTTATTTTTTGTTGAAATGCACTTCAATTTTATTTTTGGTTTTTGGAAAGGAGTTGGCTATGTTTTTGTATTTGTGAAAAGAGGCCACAACCTTTCACTTTTTTAAATAAAACCTACTAATAGAAGTCATGTTTTATTGACTGGAGTATAGGGAGTTGTCCTTGGAGACTGGCATGACCTACTGGGGAATTAATTGATGTAATTCCTCTATTAATCTTCTTACATTTTCAACAAGGGCTTCTTATCGGATTGTTTTTGACTCCTATGAAGAGCATTGAGAGTGTTAAACAGGTTCCCTCCAATTAGACTGGAGACTAAAAAGGGGCAGTCTAATCCACTCAACCAGGACAATTGTTTTTGACTCCTAAGAAGAGCATTGAGAGTGTTAAAAAGGATCCCTCCAATTAGGCTGGAGACTAAAAAGGGGCAGTCTAAGCCACTCAACCAGGAAAAAGCTTAAGAAAATACATTGGAGAAACATCTGTAGCATGCCGTTTGGAAGGTCCCTTACTTATACAAGATCCTCAAATGTGCACAGTTAACCTCCCTGGCGGTGTTCCCGAGTGTGTCTCTGGGTTAAATTTTCACCGCTGAGAGCGGTAACCCCGAGACACACTTGGGCTGTATACATCACCTCTCTGTGCGCTCCCTCGATGATCTATGCAGTCTCCTCCGGCAATCGCGACCTCATACTTCCTGGATTCCTTCTCGCGAGGAGGAAACCAGGAAGCATTGAGATCGCGGTCACCGTAGGAGACAGCTGGGGACTTCGAGGGAGTGCAGGGAGAGGTGATGTATCTAGCAGCATCCCGAGTGTTGCTCGGGGTTACTGCTTCCAACATAGGAATTTAACCCCCGAGCCACAGTCGGGAATACCGCTAGGGGGGGGGCAAAAAAATAAAATAAATTGACCGCTTTTAGACAGATATTTTCAAAATAAATAGACCACCAGGGAGGTTAAGTCATAGACATTCTCCCAGCCGGATTGTATGTATGATACACAGGCTATGGAGTGGACCCTAATGGCTACTGTAGAAGCATCCAGTAGTGGATTGTTAGCACAAAGGCCGTCTCAGACAGTAGTCGACAGGAAAAAATGGTTATATTAAATATAATTCAGATTGCAACCATCACTAATAAATAACATCTTTAATGCTGCTTATGGTTAACTATAAAAACTGACACCTTTGTTACTTTGTAAAAGAAAATAATGACAATATCTTTCTAGATAAAAATGTCAAAACTAATATCTATAAACTTGGCAATAAAAAACATGCTAATGTTATAAAATGCAGGATTTAGAATCAGTTGACAGGCTATAACCTCCCAATTGTCTTCCTTTGCTAACTAGCAAACTGATCCTTTGCCCTTGAATTAACAGTTACTACAGTTGAAATCTATCTAATCTGGAATTGCTTCTCAGCCAAACGTGCTGAGTTTGCAATATCATTCGGCTGGCAGCTTTCACCTGCTGCTTATCCATTGCAAGCATTAGTGGGGCCGATTTAGTAACCGGGCTGAGAAAATGGATTGCTGCAAAGGGGTGTCACATCTAAAGAAAATGGAAAACAGGAATTAAAAGAAGCTGAGCTTTTAATCCATACATCAACCTTTAGTGCTGACTCTCATGCTGTCATAAATTGGATATAATTAACCTCACCTGGTTTCTAATGACCAAGTGGTAAGATACCATGAGAGTACAAAAAAAGATTGAATGTATATATTTTTTTAAATTAGATTATGATTATTATGACAGAAAGAAGTTTTGGGAACAAAAAAAAGCCACATTCTTTTTTTTCCTCTGTATACTTGGAACTTTGCCATGCCGTTATCATTTTTATATACCAATGTTAATATTTGAGTAAAAGGGGGTTGGTGGCTGGGAGGAGGTTGGGGACTGATGGGTGTGTGGAGCCTTAAGATATTGTACATGCACAATTTTTTTTATTTTTCCTCTCTTCCTTCTACCCTCCATCTCCTGTTGAAAGTTAAATATTTCAAACCCATGTGATAGAGAAGTTACCACTGGACTCTAAATAGTAGTGGTTCATCAATGTAACTACATGACCCACAATTGTGACATGTTAATAGAGCTAAACTGGCCGTCGCTGGAATCTAGACGCACCCTTCACCTCTCCAACCTGGTGTTTAAGAGATTTTCTAGGAAGCTACCACCCTACCTGAATAGGCTGCTTCCCCTAGCAGTTCCCTCATCCTATAACCTCAGATCCAGGACCAGCACCTTACTTGCAATACCACAATACAAAAAGAAAGTGGCTCGATCATCATTTTCCTACAGAGCACCACAATTATGGAATAACCTCCCAGACGCCATCAAATCTTCCCCCAGTCTAAAGTCACTTAAGAGTTCCCTATTAACATACCTCAATACAGAATGCACCTGTAAACATGTAACAAAGTGAGTATATTTATTTTCTGTTTTAATCTGTATATTTGTGTTTTGTTTTTAATATCTTGCATTTTATTACTTTGCATTTCTGTACCTACTGTAAAAATGCAATTTTCTTGAACCCAGGACATACGGTGATTGAAAACGAGAGAAATCTCACATGCATCCTTCCTGGTAAAATACTTTATAAATAAATATCTGTGAGTTGAAAGACAAAGGTCAACAACTCACTAGTAAATTGTAATGGATCACTGGTACAGAGGCCAATACTGGGAGACTATTCTGCTTTTATGTAGTGGTGGCCTAAACACTGCACATCCATGTGAATTGACCAAAACCCATAGAATTTTCATCTAAGAATCTCTAATATTTGACTAAATCTAGTCCTTGTACTTTATATAAATGCAGTATTGTATTTTTAGTCATTGTTTGCCAAGAACTGCAGTTATATTTCCTTTTGTTAAAAGATATTTTTAAAACGTGGGATTACATACATGAATTTTATTTATCTTCAGTTCTTTAAATTTCTATTTCCTCTTCCTGACGGAATACATAAAGCTCTAAAATGTTATCAACATTCTGATGTTTAGAACATATTTGTCTCTGAAATGTATATGTATCACACACACACACACACGCCATGTGCAGTTTAATATTTTTTACACCTGCAGACTAATGTACTTCTATGTACATTTTTGTTCTTCCTTTTGACGCAATAAAAATCTTTACTCTCACTTCAAAGCACACACATTAACAGTAGACCCATAATTTCAAAGGATGTTTTACAGCAATTCACCTTACTGCATCAGATCCATAAGTATAAAATCAATTTGATTTATTAAGAATTTGTAACCTGCGGTTGAAGTCCTTTGGTTAAATACAATGCACTGGTACAAAGCTACATTGTTCAGGAAGTTATATAACAATCTACCTGAGTTGGCATGATCTAACGTGTCAAGATTCATTATGTGGAAGAGACACTGTCAATACAATTACAGAGCATTGCTAGGCAATCGCTCTTCTATAGCCCCTGAACACAGCATATTAAGGTTTAATGTTACTCGCAATTCACTGCAAATACTCTCAAATGGTTACACTTCTTCTCCTTTGCTATGAGTCAGAATGTATACACTTTGTACCACCTCATGATCTACAAGAAGAAAAATCCTTCCTGTAAACTCAGATTTACATTTAACGTATGTATCAAACTTACCATCTTTGCATATTACAATTTTATAACCATGCATTTAAAGTTCCTGTCACTTCCTTCCACAGCAACTAGGTAGGGTATGTAAATGCTGTGCTACAAACGTGTCAAGAGATAAAATGCTCCTGTTCAATTCAAATGTAAGGACATTAGAGGTTACTATACTGTTAGGAACGCGCCCCTTTTGCACACATACAGGTCTATTCACTAGATGTGAAACTCAAGGGAACTGGCAGGAGAAGAGAACAATCTGGACCAAATAGCCGATTTGGAAAGTGAGATAAATTAGAGAATTTCAAAGAACATGTCCACTCCTTCACTGTGGACAGTCCTGTTTGCCCTTTGCAATGGTGTGGGTGAGCAGAGAGGAATCCTTACAAGATATTGAATGCTTAGTGATGACCACTTGCACAGCTTGGAATACTTCTTGAGCATTTAGGATCATGCGAATGTGTATGTGGTCTCTGCAGGACAAAGACAGATTGAGAAGCTGATTGAGGAGTCACATTATCTCTTGGGCAAGGATGGAAATGCCAGGGACCCGATCTTGCTGCTCTTCGATGGACTATTTACGGGCAAAAACTTTTTTGTGTGCACAGTGGGTTCCTAGGGTGGCTCTTCATTCCACCCTCTCATATATCTTCTCCTTCCCTTTCCTTGATCCTCCTTTCACAAGTACTACACATCTGTCCTCCATTATTTTTCACTCTCTCGTTTCTTCTATTGCTCCTTTTCTTCTTATCCTATAGTATATTTTTTTCTTTTCCTTCGTATCACCTTACAGGACAATCTCTTGAGGAAAACGGTAACGTGGATATACCTTATGGTTACATTTCCTATATGCACGCAATATGGTACAGGCTGGTCTCGCTTCCATTTAACTTTTTGAACTTATACGGTGTCCATGTATACCTTCCTGTCTATTAATTGTTAAACTGTGACACATCCTGCCTGGTAGATTATGTATGTCATTTATTTTTTAGCCATTGTATGCTATTTACTTGCCAAAATAAAATATACTTTAATTTGTTATTATCTTTTAAAAAAATAAATAGTCCTAATTTTATACATTCGCAGTCCAATAAATTTAAGAAGACTTATTCCATGTACTGTATGCTGATAAATCTAATACCAGAGGATCCCATTAACTGTAGAGGCCCCTAGGGCACCTGGAAATAAATGATTGCACGGAAAATAAGATAAACACTATATTGGCTTTTAAATGAGTTGTGAAATTTGAGTCTTTGGATTTTGCCAGATTTTGTGGATAGAAGACCTACAAAGTCGTGTTTGACGTAAAATTAATTTTGACTGAGTGGGACGCACTGAGCTGAACATACTTAAAGGAGCCTTGTATTGACCAGGTTATTAAACTTAGTTAACGGCACCACTGCATGCACTCGCCAGTAAGTTGCTTTGTATTGACTTCTCGCCTCTAGCTTTTAGCAAAGTCCATACATTCTTTCTGATGTCCAGGAGAGCCGATGCGTCCAGATCGATTGGACATTACTATTAATGTCAGCGCAAATGGACTGTGAAAACCTTCAGCATCTCTGGAGGCCAATTGTGTGCAAAGAAAAAGCATATAATACTCAATTTGTAAATTGGGCAGTTAAATAACTCAACTAAATTGACCAACATATGGTTTATGAAATCTTGTATGCTGTAACCAATTAAAAGAATTGTACCAACATCTAATGCCCCATTTTATTTTACCAAGAGCAGGATGGGAAGTGCTTTATGCTTATGGGTAGTGACTCAGTACCCCAAGGACAGAATGTAAATCCCAGGAAGGTGGTAAAATGTATGAAAACTGAACTATTAAATAAATACACGCAGAATGGTCCTACATTCTTATGAATAACGACTCAGTTGCAACTTGGAAATGTCCTAGGGCAGTAGTAAAGAATTATGAACTGTACCACAGGAGCATGATAGAAGATTTTTAATGCTTATGTGGAGTAACACACTAACCATATGCTTATAGTGTGTGTGTGTGTGTACACACACACACACTTTTAAGTTGTGGAGGGCAAAAAGGTGAGCTTAAAAGCCTCCACACGGCAAATAATAACGTTAAGGCTAGGGTCAAACAAAAGCATTTTTACACGCGAACGTAAAAAAGTGCGTCCGAACGAATTGACGTATTTTTTCACGGAGTGAGCGAAAACGGTCATACGATGCGCATTTTCCATGCGTGATTTTTTCGGATCGTCAATAAAACTCTTTTTGCGTCTGGACGTTATGTAGGCTGGACATTAGCAGTGTCTGACATCTCCTAATCACGCAAACACGCCGCTAGCGGGCGCAGCGCACTCTGTACGTCCGTACTAGCGGTTCGGCGTTCTCAAAAAAATGCGTTCGTTTTCCACTTGCGTTGCGCGGCCGGACTTTTGTGCGGCCGTACTTCGTATATTGGCCGTCATTGCCCGTCATTTGCTGCTAGTGCGGCCGTAATTATGTGCGCCAGAACGCACGTTAAAAGTGCGCTGGTCTGACCCCAGCCTTATAGTTGCAGAGTACATCTACACATCCCAGCAATTAAGATAACTGCTTACAGAGCTACATTCCCCATATGCAGCAAAGAACTCTGGGTAGGACAAGCAAATGAAGTCCCCAACTTATCACCTTTTTTTGAATCTAGGGTCTGTAATAGGACAGAACCCTCCTTGCCAGTGCCATGCCATACCAGATGATGCTTTTTTATTAGCAAAAGTCAGGCTACGCTACCATTCACAGCCACTCCTGAAACAGCTGTTTCGGGCTTATTATGAACTCATCATATTATATGGATTTTGTGATCCAGCACTGTCCCAGGGCATCATAGCATGGCTCCCTAGGGCAATAACGTCATGCTTTTTTACAGGGTAGCAGCTTTCACACTTTATTTCAGCAGAGTCAAACAAAGCATAACAGGAAAATAAAATCCTAGCTCACCTGAGCACTAGCTCACTGAACATCCCTCTCCATCTAACAGGGACACTACAAAGCACCAGCTTCCAATCAACCTCTGGTGTTCTTATCTGCATATGTGCCTCTCCCAGCCTCAGGAGCTGCACCACTCTGTGTCTCTCAGTTTTTCTCAGTATGTCCCTCTCTGCTTCCTGACAATTAGAAGAAGCTATTTGTTGCATATACTTTGCACGTGAGCTGCCCACCAAATCCATTTAATATAAAAGAAATCCAGACATATGCATTGTTTTCAGCGATTCCCATCTTATTCTATTCTTTGTTCATTGATGGTATTATCCTGCACAGTAAAGTGTAGTAAAAGGTCATCTATCTAGTGCACAGTGTGAACCATGGGACAATGCTTGACTCCAGATAAAGGCAATCCAGATAATCCTCTGTTTGTTGATGTTGGTCATTCCATTTCCCCTTCTGTACACACACTTTTGTGTCTATTCTAAGCATGCTAAATCTATCCAGACAGTATTGCAGATCTGTTTTTTTCTCTCCTCTCCCTATACATAGACATCTAAATACAGGTTTTTAACATGCATGCCTGACTATCAATGAGTGGAGAGGAGCGGATAAAAGAAATTATTTTAACCTCCTCTCAGAAATATGCACAGACTGGAAAAACAAAATCTATCTGCTCTTTTCACTCCACTTGGCAAGACTCAACAAATAAAATCAGAATCGCTGTTGCCAGTCCCGTGGGCATACGTGTAGGCAAACCTTTAATTAAAGTCGCAGTCCAGTTTAGCATTATTCACTAATGCCGCAATGAAATTAAAGCACTTAACCGTGCCTATAGAACACCTACTTAAGCGTGGTAATGGTATTTTCAGCTCCAACAGGCAATTAAAGAGCCAATTTAAACTTTACACCTATTCACATAAACACTATACATTGCACTGGCATAGAAATTCCATTTATTTAGAAAATTATACCTCCTTTAGAAAGGAATTTGCATACGCTCGTAACCTGAAATATTATTTAGCAAAAAAGTAAGCTGCAATTATTGGTGTGATAAAAGGTAAAATAAAACCCATTTTATACAAACAAGGTATTACTTTTAATAAAAATAAAGCATAAATTGGTAAGTGATCATATTATATGGAGTAGAATTAGTCTATGTGCCATCTGGCAGTTGCATGTAGAGTTTGAGGGATTTCACTTGGTGGGCAGTCAGTAGCTGTGGGAAGAGGGCGGGCATGCAGATAGTGGAGCACATATGTCTCAGGAGAGGTGAGTGCACCTCAGTGAAGTACAATGAGGTCAATGGCTGGTGAGGTACTAATCTCCAACACCCCCCCCCAAATAAAAACCTACTAAACAAACACGGATTTAGGCCTTCCTAGCAAGAAAAGGAAAGCAGGAAAGGGGAAAAACATACATTTTTAAAATATTATTATGGAGAGTTGGCAGGCCCACTTCTTGTATCCATTATAGTTGAGCAGCTACTGGGCCCCTGCAGGCAGCCATGGTTCATCCTTGTTGGTCTTATGATCGAGTGATATAATCTACACCAGTGTTTCTCAAACCGGTCCCCAGGACCCCCTACCAGGCCAGATTTTGCAGATCACCATGAGGAAATGCAGACTGAATTCTGCAATCACTGAGCAGCAAATCATATCACCTGTGCTGTGCTTCAGATATCTGGCAAACCTGGCCTGTTAGATGGTCCTGAGGACAGGTTTGAGAAACACTGGTCTACACCACCATTGGGTGTAGACTATGGAACACTACATCACGCTAGTCGGCATGCCACCCAGTATAAGTCAGCATAATATTATTGCACACGCAGTCCTCTGACCCGTCATCACCCAAGCACTGCAAGCTCTCTGATGCACACTTTGCACAAGCAATCATGTGGGAGCGTTACTTGGGCTGCGCTCAGAGGTGCAGACCACATTGCACCATCATAGGACCACAAGGGATACATCAACACTGGGTGGTTCCAATGGGCCCTGTACCCCTCACCTGCCTCCAATGAACGCATGTCCATGGTGTACCTGAAAATGTTTCCTTGTAGTACCGCTGGACAAGTGAAGTACAAGTCCCCCTATGGGTAGGTTGCCAACCCATTTGCACAAAGCCCTGTCAAGAAAAATATGGCCCTGGTGTAAGGAAGTGAAAGGAACGCTAATAAAAGCCAATATTTGCTACACTTACTGGACACCAACAGGGTTATTCAAAGAGAATCGAAAAGTTACCGCATGTTCGGTGACTTTTCATTCTCTTCAATTCGGTGCGATTCGGCGATCCCATTTCGGCGACCATGCGGTGTATTCAGCAAGTACCACAGGCCCGTTGTAGTGCAGGGAAAAGCCGACGCAAACCTGTCGAACACTCACCGCAAAACCCAGCGAAGGCACACTGAAACCCACAAAAACTTCTGGATTAACCCTGCCGAACACGCCGGAGAAACCCGAGCAGGAGCCAATCACACGCAGAGCAGCCGCCGGAAAAAGCCAACGAATGGAGAAAAAAAAAAAAACAGTACGCTTGAATGTTTGAAAAGTGAAACGATGTTTGCAAAGAAACTACAGAACAAAAATGTTTGAAATTTACATGTAATATCCAATGAATGATAATAAAAAGGGCTGTTGCAGAAAAAAGAAAAAACGATTAAAAAAAAAAAAAAAAACAGAAAGTTTCACTAAAAAATCTCAAAAAATGCCTGAAAGATCCTAAAAAATCTATACATAAAGAGACTTAACTGCAGAATATTATAATCAACGGTTTATTAGATATTGGATTAAAACGGGAATATGTATTGTAACCCTGTCTGTACTGTGCTTATTGTACAGCGCTGCGGAATATGCTGGTGCTTTATAAATAAATAATAATAATAATAATAATATGTTTAACATTGAAGCCTATGGGATTCGCCTGAATAAACCTGTGGAATGAAACCACCGACCAGCAGGGCATTTCGGCAACTTTTCACTGCTGGTTTTTGTTCTCTGAATAGACGAAGCAGTGCTTCCCTATGGGGGTTTTTACTGCCATTGAACAGGCACCGAACAGGCACCGTATGTGCAGGCAATTCGGCAACATTTGGCGAACTGCCTGCTCTCTGAATAGCCAGGAAAGGTAACCATACTCTGAATTTCAGCGTTCGGTTACCTTTCAGCCACAATTCAGAGCTCTTTGAATAACCCTGCAACAGTTTTCCTGGAGAGCTGTAATGCCTAGGGTAGGTGTTCCTCACCTACCTGTGGTTAATCACTTGAAATTTCAAAGCTCATTTATTAGAACATGTTGAAAATGTTTTTTTTTTTTTTTACTAAACAGAGTAATAATAGTCATTTGCTTCCAGATAAACAGTTAAAGATGAGGTAGAGTGTAATACTGTGATACTGCATCGTACTAAAGCATCATCAATCTTCACTGACCACTCAAAGAAGGGGAAAGGCAAACACACCATACACTTGCTACTTCTCATGCAAATTGGATTCCCATACGGTGCCTGCCCTCCTCCTGCTTGATCTTTGTAAATCATCTTTCACGGCAGAGTATAGCCTTGGAATAATAAGACATACTGCAAAAGCCTGAGTACAAATGATACGGAGCGGCTAGGCTACACTTGTTTTTAAAGTTCATTAATGTCACAGTTGCTATTTAGAGTGTTCGGCCGTGTCTAACGTTCTGCTGGGGAGATTTCAGTCCCTCTGTAAAAGGCCTTTAAGTTAAGCACACAATTGTACAACTGCTAAAAATAAATGGAAACCGAAAATCCTATTTTTAACATATTCATAGTTTTAGGCTAGGGTCAGACGAGCGTGATTTCTACGGACTGTACATCCGTGCACACGGACGTACGTCAGTACGGAAGACGCAGTAGTGGCCACACAGTCCGTTTATCACTGATGTATATTTTGACAGATGTAGGCGGGAAAATAAAATAAAAAGCAAAACCATTTTGTCCGTGAAAAATGCTGGACGTATAAATGCAGTCCGTCTGACCACGTTCCATCACTCACACACAAAGCTATGCGGACGTTGCGGACGCAGCGCACTTTGTGCGGCCGTTCTAGGGGTTGTACGTTCTTGCCTGCCTTGCGTCCGTGGGCTGCGGCCGTTGTGCGTCCGCAGTTCAGTGCGGACGTACTTCGTGTGTCAGGCTCCAATGGACTTTTTCATGCTATCACGGACGTACTTTTAGGCGCAATCACGGACGTGAACACTACGCTCGTCTGACAGCAGCCTTAAATCAAACCAAATATTTCTTAATAGAAATTCAATCAAACTTAAAAAAACAGTGCTAAAAAATCCCATAAAAACACCTACATATTAAGAAGGCCTGTTCATGTTTGCTGCTTCTCTTCACACCAATTTCTTCTTGAATCTTGACCAAAATGGGGGCATACTGGACTGCTTATGAATATATGACAGCAGACTATTTGTTGGCTGAATATAAGCTTATAAGTGACATAAAAATGATGATAAAGAAAAAAAATAATGTAAACTGTCAGAGATTCACTCTCTATTATTGAGGTTTGACCTCAATAACAAGAACCTTTTGAAATATATTTGTGTGGGGTTTTTGTGCTTTATTCACTTCTTCACCTTCATCTTTTCCCATGCCCTTGATGTGAGCAGGTGATTTTATGGCCATGTTACGCAAACTAAATATCTCTTCTAATCCGTGTTTTATGGGATTTTTGAGCACATACGGTTATTTTTCTTTTGTGCATTACTATTTGTGTCATCTGACTAAAAACGGAGACAAAAGAAAGCTCTCCGTGAGATAATGCGTAAGCAATTTCATAAGGACATTCGGTACTATATATTTTCAGTGCCCATTTTCCAATGGTGAGAAAAGGCACCGTCCTATACGCAGTGGGATCAGAGCTGAGTATTTGATTTTTTTCATGTAATTTTTTATTTTGTTTCAAGTCATTTTGTACATGGGAAAGCTCTTAACACCAACTATTTTTTCTTTTTAAATACTGGCTGCAAAGGAGAACAATGATCAACATTGGATATACTCATTCTCTGGATCCCAATACACTAATACATTTGTGCTTCCTATACAAAGTATGAGAAGTACAAATTTACAGTAACCTGCCATTGCAACCATTCCACAATGGGAGTTTGCAGCTTGACTGCAATAAAAAAAGAGGAGCCAACAACATTAATGCATTCTATGTAAAGGCTCCCTCATTAATGCTAATGGTTCACATGCAAGACAGCCTTATATTTTTACATGTACTCTTTGTGCTGTCATTTCGATGAACCACTACAAGGCAACAGAAATGATCTAGTTAAAAATATTGAGTTATGCCTGGGAAAACTACATTTACACACATTTATTTATCCATAAGCTTTTGATCACCTACTGGATCCTAAACAATCACAGCTAATATCCATTTTGGTGGCTAGAAACAGGATGTAAGCAAAGAAAACAAAGTCACAAGTAAATACCTTGTATATAGACCTTATAATTGCAACCCTGCAGTATTACGTGGAATCAATGCCTAATCAGCATAATCTATTTAACAAATTATACATAACAGAGTTTTCCAGGATCACCTAAACACTATCAGACCTGAACCAGATTACTGTACCAAGCTATATATGGCAAAACTACTAGGGAGAAAACCATAGCTAATGTGGGCATCTTCTAAGTTTGAGTAGGTCTAAATTTTACCAAAATTGTGTAAGGTTCTCCAAACACATTACACGATATTGACTTTATTCATTGTTCATAAAGAACTGTGGTGGTTTGCTCAGATCAGGAAAATCATGGTCTGCCATCGAAATACCACCACTGAAAATTGTAATTACTTTGACTCTACCAAAAGTAAAATTTTCTTTTTGAAGTCTTGAAATCTTGTGTTCATGACATTTACGACATTCAATGAAATCGGATTCAAATTTGCCAACGTATACTTAACATAGAAGTCGACATACACTTATCACATGCTCAATATATTCTTAATTTGTTGATTGATCTTGCCTAAAGTCACTATTAGGGATGAGCCGAACATACCCCGAGTTCGGTTCGAGCCCATCCCAACTTCCCATTTGTTCGGGTCCGAACCCGAACCCCCATGCAAGTCAATGGGGCTGAAAATTCGGTTTTTTAGAGTGCCCTCCAAGAGGGCATATATACTACATATTTGCCATAAAAGGTGTATGGGGGTCCGGGTAGTGCCCTGGGGGACAGGAAACAAGGACAAAAAGTTTAAAAAAAAATGTTTTTAAAGGGACAGTGAGTTTTCCATGAAATAAGGGTTAAAAATAAAAATGAAAAATTCCTTCAAATATCGTGCCTAGGAGGTCCCCATAACCTGCCCGTGAAGTGGCGGATTTCTAGGATGTATAAAAATATGTAAAAACCAAAAAAATGACATTTCAAATGACGGTAAATACTTTTCCTTTAATCTATCCATAAACAACTGCTTGGGGCGGCAGTCTGTATGAAAAGAGGAGACATTTTCGGACACGCAGAAAAAGTTTACTGATTTTTTGGTGGTGAAAAGCAGGAGAATGGAAACTTCTAGACCAAAAAGCCGATTTGGAAAGTGAGATAAATGGGAGAATTTTTCTGGTTCGGCTATTTTGACCTAGAATTTTCCATTCTCCAGTCATTCAGAAAAAAAGAGTGCTTGCAATACTAACTAAAACCACATCTACAAATGAAACCCTAACAATAACAAAGAAAAAGAATGAAGAATACCGGATTGATACATATAAGAAACAGGGTTCAAGGTAAATCTCTTTATTTTCTTTCTTAGAAATATATACATAAAACTGGTAGGTAGTCAGGCATATAAATTATATTTATAGAGAGAGGGAGAGAGAGAGATGAAAAGTTAGATGTATGGAAAAATGTCTGGATACAGTTTATAGCTAAATTGATAGATTTATACAGACGGACAGACAGACATATAGATAAATTCCATTTTGAAACAATAACCCCAGTCCTTGAGTGCTGCAACCTTGAAACTAAGACATTTTATTCAATCTGGCTCTTAACTGGAAATATGCAATGAAAAGACTTCACTTGGAAACAGGGATGCTTTTCAAACAGGAGGCTATTCAATCCCCAAGGAATGCTTCATAGCGTTACACATTTTTCACTCAAGGCCTGTGTATATCTTCTCTGTGTTCCAGTTTCAACATGTCAATTTATTTCCATTTGCTACATTTACTTCTAATTTAGGAAAAAGGAGTGATCAGAAGAGCGTACTGAGAAGTGTGCTTAGTTAGGTTTCAGGTAAAGCGAGTTCCTCTGAAGGAGCTGACTATTTAACCTTCATAGAATGACAAAGGGAAATCAGTGTTTTATTCGCTAAAAAAAAGCAAATTGTTATTATAATGCCGTGTCTTATTGCACTGCATTGATAATCGCAGCATTTTAAACAATATCCCACTAATAGCCCTATCACTTGGCCCTCACTAAAACGGGGACACTAAGGGGAAAATTAGTGTTTGCGCTCCGGTTTTACATTAAATTATGGGGTAGGTGCTGAGTCCAGCAGCCTGCCTCATAGCTGCCACTAGGCTCCTGGATAGGACTCCATGGAGGTTTCTGCTACTGGGTCACATGACAGTCAGGGTCTCGCGGAGTGATCACGGATAGACTGGGGACTGTTTTACCCCAGTCTCACTCTGCTCCTGGTGGCCAGAAGCGGCAGATGGGGCTGCTGTTCTCGTCGTGGGAAGAGAGGTGAGTATTTGATTTTTTTTTTAAAGCTGCCGCTGATTCTGCACCAGTTCTGAACTGTAGCAAACGTTTTCAGTTAGTGAGAGCTCTTTGTAATTAGCGTGACGACTTTCTGTGCATACTCTTTGCACTTCCCATGTTAAGCATAGGGAGCGCAAAGTACAGAAAGCTTGCGCTAAAAAGTGCTAATACCGATTGGCTGTTTTTTAACCTGTTAGTGATTCGGAGGCAATTCTGGCATTGCACTAATGCTCATTTATGTAAGCGCTAGCGTTAACGAGGTGCCCCTATGTATATTGCTTCTGTATATCAGGTGTCAGTTGAATTCAAAATCCATAAAGCCCAAAGCATTTATTTTAGAGTATGAAAAACCACGTGTTTTATTACACCTTCAGATTGAATGGTTTTCATCGAAACCAGTGACAGATAACCTTGGCAGCACAAATGTTTGGTGACTAAGTCCCACACAAGGGTGAGCATGACAAAAAAGAGGCGAGGCAGGAATGCGAATAAAATATTCACTTTTAGTGACGCAGTATGTGTTACTGAACATCATTGGAGGTTCTCAAAACGAATAAAGCACTTAACTGAATTTAGACCCCAGGGGAGGGTTGAAACATTCTTTTTAATATGTGGAAAAAAGTTTATTAGATTGTATATGAAAACCCTGGAGTGCAACCTCCCTTTGGATATACACAGGATGGTATTTGAGGATTTTAACACCGGAGCATTAATAGAAGGTGTGTCTCCAGGGGTAGAACTACCAGGGATGCATTGGATACCACGCCCCCCTCATCAACCACTGGGACCTGGGCCTCACCTAGGCACTTCCACTAGATGAAGAGGAATTCAGCACACTCCTTGCAAAAAAGTTAGTAAAGTTAACAAGCATATAATTTTTAATAATAATATAATAATTTTGTATATTGACCTTAAATGTATTTAACTAAATACATTTTAATAATTTTGTTTATACTTATTTGCAGGGCCAGATTTGCATCTCAGGAGACTGTAGGCGCAGAAATGTATAGTGACCCCCTCTCCCAACAAAAAAATTATGCCTAAATAATTTTTTTAGAATTTCGTTTTGGGGCAAGCTAAAAATTTTTAAAAAAGTTTTAAAAAAAATTTAAAAACAGTTTCTCTCTACGCTCAAATCAAACGAAGGGGCAGAATCTGTTGCCTTAGTTAGGTTAGTGCAGTGGCATTGTTTGCCATATAACAGAAAAAATATATTCTGCATTTATTTTTACACTTTACATGGTCATGTTGGTATCATTGTAAAGACCAGACTCTGACCTTTCCAATGACACCTCACTTAACCTTGTGTGATTTACAATTCAGAGATGCAGGTTCCAAAGTGCCCCTGTCCCTCCTCACTGCAGTGCCACAGTATAGGATGTTGATGAACCAATGCTTTGCATCCTTAGCTCCACACTTGCTGGCAGTGTGGGAAATGAGGTGAGTTAACGCAGCATTGCTGTTCACTTTATAATTGTAAAATGAATAATAGTGCTGCATTAGGAAAAAAAAAAGAAAATATTTTATTTGTGGTTTTATTTTTCACTGACGAAAATCTGGCCTTTCCAATGATACCGCATATGTCCTTCTAGACCTTAGGGCTCCAGAGACACAGTGGTCTAAATGCTTGTAAAAAAAAACAAAAAAAAAAAAAAAAACTTTTTACAGAGCAAGGCGCCTCCTTGTGGCAGGAGCCTGTAGGCACATGCCTACTCTGCCTAGTTATAAATCCAACCCCGCTTGTGAGTTTACTTTCGAGCTCTGTGATGCACTTATACACACTGCACATTACTGTCCGGTTTATTGCCATGGAGCTCTGTGAAATTATACATGGTGCGTGTTACATTAAAAAATCGGATGGACTGAAGTGGTCATAGTAGATCAGGAAAAAAATGGGACACCGATTGCCTGGAGTTGACTTTGTGGACCTGGAGAGGTCCATTGCATGGTGTCAGGGGGTGGGGGTGGCAAAATACTGTATATGTTTTTGCCTGGGGGGGCCTTCATTCATCTGGGCTCTGAGGTTTCTATTTACTCCTCTGTGTGTCTCCATGATTACGTGTGCCTACATACTGTATATATATTAGGGATGCAATGATGCTATTATCGGTATTTGTGCCGATGACGGCATTTGCACGAGTACTCATGCAAATGCCCCGATACCTCTGCCAGGACCCAATAGCCAACTTTGGCTGGTTTGCCAGTATCCGAGGGGCTGGGTCTGCTGGCAGAACGCATTAACATAATTTCGCCAGCATTCCCCTCTGGCTGGCTGCTTTGCACCGAGCAGCCGTGTTGTGATTTAACCTCCAACTGCGCGTTCACAAGATCTTGTGACCTCTGCAAGATCAGAACAGTTTGCTGAAGACAAGCAGACTAAGGACATGGATGACTGGAACCATGTTCTGTGGACTGATGAGACCAAGACACTAGCGTCGCTAGGGGGGGGCAGGGATGCGGCCCGCACCGGGTGGCACCACCCCCTAAATTTTTTTTTATTTTTTACACAAAACTATTTTACCTGGAAGGATACATTCATAATTCTCTCATTTTCAAGTATGTCCTTGGTAGGCAAGGCCTAGGCTGGCACTTTCCAGGGGGCAGCAAAAAAAATCACCACTAAAGAGGATATTCACAGAGCACCGAAATGACGCAGGCACTTCGGGGAATCAAATTTCCCTGGTGAATTCACCGCAGGGTCCCTGAAGTGCAGGGAATCATCCACTGAATGCCACCGCGAACCCGTCACCAGCTGTTTTCAAACAAACTACTGAACGAAAATGTCTGGAAGTAACATATAAGATCCTCTGAATGATAATAAAAAGGGCTGTTACAGAAAAAAACACTATTAGAAAGAATTTTTTTTTTTTTTTTTTTTAAAATGCCCATTAGATACTAAGAAAAATAAACCAACAAATAAAGAGACTTTTTACTACAGATTAATGGAATAAATGTTTTAATAGATATTGGGTAAAAACGGGAATATTTTTAACATTGAAACCTATGCAGGGTTATTCAGAGAGCGGTGAAAACCTTGAGAATGACTGTAGAATTGAAAATTCTAGGGCAAAATAGTCAAACCAGAAAAATTCTCCCATTTATCTCACTTTCCAAATTGGCTATTTGGTCTAGATTGTTCATTCTCCTGGCAATTCTCAAGGTTTTCACCTCTCTCTGAATAGTCCTGATGGTGTTCACCTGAATAAACCCGTCTAATGAAACCACTGAACATCAGGGCATTTCTCTGCTGTTAGATGTCTCTGAACAGATTTACCATTACTTCTCTATGGGGACTATCACTGCCGTCGAACAGGCACCGTACTTGCTGGCAGTTCACCAAAATTTGTGTGTGAGTATATGAGAGAGTTCCAAAGCAATAAACCTCACAGTAATGTGCGCCGTGTATTATGAGCATTCAGTGTTATATGGAAGTACTGATTTATGAGTAAGAGTAGTAAAAAAAAACCCGTAAAACTCAGGGGGGGGGTGACATGAGTTACCGCGCCGGGTGACACCAAACCTAGTGATGCCACTGGACCAAGATAAACTTATTTGGTTCAGATGGTGTCAAGAGTGTGTGGCGGCAACCAGGTGAGGAGTACAAAGAAAAGTGTGTCTTGCCTACAGTCAAGCATGGTGGTGGGAGTGTCATGGTCTGGGGCTACATGAGTGCTGCTGGCACTGTGGAGCTACAGTTCATTGAGGGAACCATGAATGTCAACATATACTGAAGCAGAGCATGATTCCCCTCCCTTCGGAGACTGGGCTGCAGGGCAGTATTCCAACATGCCAACAACCCTAAACACACCTCCAAGACGACCCCACTACCTTGCTAACCTGTGAAGGCTACCTGTGAAGCTCTGGTGAACTCCATGCCCAAGAGGTTTAAGGCAGTGCTGGAAAATAATGGTGGCCACACAAAATAGACACTTCGGGACCAATTTGGACATTTCCAGTTAGGGGATGTACTCACTTTTGTTGCCAGCGGTTTAGAAATTAATGGCTGTGTGTGTTGAGTTATTTTGAAGGGGCAGCAAATTTACAATGTTATAAACTCTGTACACTCACTACTTAACATTGTAGCAAAGTGTCATTTCTTCAGTGTTGTCATATGTAACTATAATAAAATATTTACAAAAATGTGAGGGGTGTACTCACTTCTGTGAGATACTGTATATAGACCACCTTACCCACCACTCAGACAGAATTCTTCCAATAACCGCAATTTCATACACTCTCTACCAAGTGTATAGAAGATCCCCATCAGTAACAGAAAGCTTTTTCTTGATACTCAATCTTCGCTATATGCTCTTAAAGAGAAAGCTTTGTTTAACTCTATTGCTTATCAGTAAATTGCTATACCAGATCTGAGCTATTTCACTTCTCTGGCAATAAACCAAAACACAACAAGAAAGAAATATTGTCTACAAGTCAACAACAACATTTTATCAACAAAAATGGTAGGTACTAAAATACAATATGTAAGAGCTAAAAAAAAAAAAAACCATAAATCTTTATGTGGAGATCAAAATTAATTTCTGCTAATACTATTTTGGACCTATTTTCCAACATAAGTCCTACGCTAATAGAATGACCATACAATGTCCAGGAAGAATACAGATACTAGAAATTCCTAGCAAACAAAATAAGCAGAATGAGGAAAACTTGAGATTTCTGAATGATTTCTCTGATGAACATTTGAACCTGTTTATCACAATGAAAAAAAAGAGAAACATTCACAGCAAACTATTACACGCCGTTTCAACCTTTGCCATAAACCACATGATTAAGTTCCCTTTGAGAGTGTACTCCACTTGTTTTTGATTCATTGTGGTTGACCTCAGGCTATACTGCAGTGAAATTGCTGTCATTTATGTAGACCACCCTCGCTGTTGTGATATTGCATCTTGCCTTGCTGCCACCTGTCAAACATGTAGCTTGGTTTTTCAGGTTTAGATAGACAGATAAATGTAGTCGCTTCTGAGATATGAGTCAACCAGAGTAAAAGTGTGGATTTCTGTGACTCCATGGTGGTTCTTTGACCCTAACTCCCATTATTCATATCTCCCAGCCCAATACAAGTTCATCTTGGTCACTTGGAAGCCTGCTGAACATAATAAGAGTTGATCAATGAAAGAAATGCCAACTCTGCCTGTTTTTCATAAACAAAAACGTGCTTTTGGGTGCAGATGTATGTATAAAAATATGAATGTCTGTATGACCGTGAATGAGACAAGGAAATAAATAACTCCTATGCACAGCGTAACCGACCAAAAAACCCCCAAAAAAACCTAATGCTAGATCTAGTTACAGCCATCATGAGCATGACTGGACTAAGCTTTGTGATTTTCGGTGTAGCTAATTAGCTGCACATTGTGGGTTCATCCAGCTGGAGAAGTCCAAACTTTTGTCAGATTTTGCTCATCGATGTGAAATATGCTCTAGCCGTCCGTAAGGTCTGATCCTTTATGCATTCTTGCTGACAGATCGTCTACCAGACTTCCCTCCCTAAAGCACGCTATATTCTTTCATCCTCCATTTCTATTTTAGAGCCTTTCAATAAACCCGTAAGGGGGGGGGCAAGCTTCTGCCACTCTGGAGCTCAACAAAGAAGTGATAATTCCTGCCACACCACCATATATCTAGTAGACACAACTTGTCTCGGCTCATTCGCTCTCTCTAATACAGTGTCTTCTGATCACCATGTAGAAGAACCAAAGGCAAAAGGAGTTTTTCACCTTGAAGACAGACATTACGTTTTCTCCTCCCTGCCGCTTCTTTAGATTTTTGTAATTGCCTTTAAGGGACAGCCCAGGCGAACGCTATTGCCTGCTGTTAGCAAATGGACTGTGACACTCATGCAAGCGAGCTTTATGGAAGCCTAAGGGGCTGTAGGAATCTTGCCGACACAGTCCTCCCTCTCAATTCCTCAGTTTAATACTCCCATGCACCACCTCAATCTCCCTTTGTATTAAGTTAACTGCTTTGCTGCTAGAACAGTGCTTTATAGACCTCACAACGAATAAGCGCGGGAACACAGAGCGCCTTAGGAGTTGCCATTAAAATTTATTAATACTAATCTAGGTTTACAAACCATTAATTGCTGTTCCAGTTTCTGCAAGTGAAAGACATGCAACGAGGAGACAAAAACGTGTCCTCTTCAGAGCAACATGGTATGAAGAACTTTATAACCCTCCTGTGATAAGAAATCAGACTTTCAACTAGTCCTTTATCAAGTGACCAAAGAAAAACGTTATCTAAAGTCAACTTCGACACACAGATCAATAACTGTCCCTAAACCTTCCAGCTGGTGCAGTATTTTAAGTCAAGCTGCAGGTATTTACAGCCTGCTGCTAATGCAATCAATGGTGACTTGCATCACAGTTGGCATTCACTCCCGGAGCCCATAAGACTCGTTGAGTGTCAGGCAAGACTCTTGCGAAACGACATGCAATTTTACAAGCATGTGTAGGGCCAGCAGAGGAACACAGAAAAATTATTTCTTCTCAGTATCCATTAAGCAGCAGTGAGAGAGGGCAATGTATCATGTATTTATCATCTGCACAATGGGATGTAACCCAAGTTAAGCATTTTTGACTTACATATCCTATACCCTGTATGGGGAGCATAAAAGTAATAGCACAGATGCTACCCATAAACATCAAACCATAACAGAATTTATAATTCAATTTGTAATAGCAAGAAGGCCATGAGTATAGCAGTACTTCATCTGCAAATACTAGGGATTCTGGCATCTGGACTAACACGGCCTTATCTAATGGAGTCGCGAATATTAATGGGCTACTGCTACTAATGGCTTACTTAAAATAGAGGCAAATATTGGGGAAGAAATATTATTAGTAGAAGACAAGATGACTAACGAGAACCTGCCCGTCTTTATGAGTAGTGCCATTAAATTTCAATCTGTAGGACCTTCACCTGTGGATTAGCAAACCAGCATTTAATAATTGACTAACTGTATATATATCCACATATAATGCACACTCAAAATGCCAAACATGAGGATATAAACCAATGATCTGCAGTGTAATCAGACCTGAGGAAAAATAATCCTCCAACGAATACCTACCTGCCCTGTGGTTGATTTGCACAATCTTCCACGGCTATCCATTAAGCAGCAGAAAACTACACAGATTAATCCCTTCCCTGAAGAGCGTGCAGTATAATGATGAACAAATGTGCATAAGAACTGAAAGGAACAGCAGTGATATTGGTTGAATTGCTAATCCATTAAAGTGTTTTGGTCTTCTATCCTTTGGCAGAATTTTTAACGTGAAAGACGGGTCATATTGGTAGAGTGCCAGCTATGAGCAATGAGTGAGGGGAAGGATATTGGCATTCTCTACCAGTTATGCCATACGAAAGAAAGGCGGTGATAGTGGTTGCTGTTACATATTAAGTCATACCAAAATATAATCTTAGCTTTCAAAAGCCAATTAAACCAAGCCAAGATATAGGCACGGCAGCAAAAATCGGATAATTGTAACAAAAAATTGAGCCAGTGCCTTATGTGCAATGTATTATATCAACATGACTTAGAATTTATAAGAATCCACATTAAAATAAATCTACATTTAATATTATACAAAAAATTACCTACTACCAAAGCTTATTTTACTGAACCCCCAAATCTTTCACGCAAAGCACCTTTAAATAGAATTATAGAATGCACAGTTAACACTCTGCCTATATATATTTATTCAGAGTTAAAATAATTGAAGTTTGCTCATTTCTAGATTTTTACCCATCTTTTTTCCATCGCAGGCATATTATGGGGATGGGAAGGTGTAGAAGACTATAAATGGTGTTCCTTATCTTGCCTTATTTTGAACAGGGTCTGCATTATCAGCATACAGGCCGAAATGGCCTGTGCTTCAAATACAGTAAATGTGACATAGCTAGATAGCAATCACAGTGAGTTTATTAGCAGCTTCCAAAAAATACCAATAAACTATAAATAGAATATCTTGTATTTGTCATAATGCATTTAAGTGTAAATTACAATAACACCTTGTATCTGCACTATACAGCGACTTTTTTTTTTTTTTTTTGTATTAAAGGTTTTTTATTTTGAAAGAAAGTCAACATTTACAGATAAAGAAAATGGCCTCGCAGGGCCAAAACAAGTCGTCTGAGATTGCAATAGAACGGCCACGCAGGGCCATGATACCATAGTACGCCATGTTAAAAAGAAAATTTAAGACCTCTGAAATATAAAATAGACATCTAGAAAACTCAACAGGAAAATAATAAGACGAGAAAAAAAAAAAAAAAAAAAAAAGTCTACTGGTATCATCCGTAAGAACATGCGGGTGAGGGGGGAGATGGATAAAATTAAGGAAAAAACAGGGGACATGAACAAAAAGTCTCAAGTTTGCGTAGCACAAAGATAAATATCAGGAATCATACAGGGGGAGTAGTCAATATTGCATCGTCTAGGAAAGCACAGAGCAGAGACCTCCTGTAACAGGGCTAACCTCCTGAGTAGACTATTGAGCAAATGAAGGGGGAATGGGGAGATATACTGCAAAAATCAGAAATGTGAGGGGGATCGTATCAATAAGTCATCAAAAAGTACTTTGAAAAGAGGAAATAAAACCTAAATGCTTTAAATTTAGCCCCGGGCGGGGAAAGATAAGAAAAAGAGAGCAAAATATTGACCGAAGCATCTCTGTGGATTCTCGAGCATGTCTATAAGGCTCTAGTGAGCACAAATGAGGAATGAAAGGGAGAAACATAGAAAGAGGGTAGATGTCAAACCCCATCAAGAGCTCAGAAACGGACTCGGTGGGTCCATGGTCAGTCAACCCGGGTCCAAAGAGGGCAAATCCAAGTTGCCATCTGTGGGAGGAATCGAACTCCTGCCAATCCCCAGAGAGTCAAATACAGGCCACGCTTCTCCAGGATCACCAAAAACGTATGATACGTTATCCATAACAAAAGTAAGTGTGCCTCCTGCCCCCCATCTGTAGCGGATATTTTTTACCCGAAGGCAGGCCACTACCTCTCGGAATCTCCGGCGCGCCGCCAAAGTCAAAAACGGTAGGTCGTTGTAGAGAGATTATACAGCGACTTTTATCAAACGTTCGCCATGTGAATGTTGGTTCAACCTGCATTGCGGGAATTTGGAATTTCAAAAACAAAGTAGCAAAACCACGTTATGTTTGACTTTTCAGATGTCACAGTGCGAGACATCACCTACTGGTTGTAAACAGTAGGTGGCCTTTTGCATCTGTAATGCAATAGTATTCTGAATGAGTGGAAACTAAGTTCGAATGAGGCGTGGAGGACAACAGATGCTGGGAGGGAAATACCTTGACATCAGTTGGGACATGTGGTGGGACGTGCACACACTCCTACAAAAGACAAGCACTGAGGTTTGGTGTTTGGATAAAGTGAAAATGTGGGCGTCTGCCCTAGAACACCAATGTCAAAAGAATGAAAGGATTTTGTGTCCCAGTGCATATTTCTAGCAAATATGACAAACTGAATCCTATCCCTGTATGGCAGGGACGTGTTCTAGAGCTCATCCTCCGTTATGTCTTTCTCTTTTTGTTATTTTTGCGGGTGGGGGAGTCATCCTTTCTGCTAATTATATCTTATCCCTCCAGAACTTTAACCATCATACAAAATGACAACAAGGAGGTCTGAATAAGAGAACTGTGCTTCCCCAGACCCCCGTGAAAGTCGCAACTTCATGGCCAGTTCAAGCCAGGAGGATGTTAATGTCGGGCATACTAAGGGATTGGTATAATGCTGACGTTCCGGATTCCAAGGTGGAACGCAAGAAGGGCGCATGCGCAAGATGAATAACAAGTGAGCAAAAGACTTCCACGTTCCAAAAGGATTGTCAATTAGGGACCAACATACCTAACAGTTTGATACCTAAGGAGAGAAGAGAGGCTTGGATTTGATTAATGAGGACATGTGTATATCATTAAGAATGATTAACAGAGTATATGAACGGCAGGAAGTCTAAGCTTATCACACATGTGTTTTGCCAGCTGATGAAGCCGGTTCACTGGGGATTACTTTGTATTTTAATAAAAGCGCTTTTTTCCATTCTGTCATTCCTGTGATCGTTTGGGGAGAGATTTGGTGGTTTTTCCCAAAAAATTCACATGCATATTTTCCAAGAGTAAGTGTGCATTTGGCATTTTTTTTACATATATTGAAGGTTCCAACAGAATTACACTAGGGAAATGCCTGTTCTGTGTTTTATCCCACGTATGAGAATTTACAAGAAGAAGAGTGGACAGGTTAATGGGTGTCTGGGAATGAGAACTGAATACCCATAAGGTGGACAACACTAGAGCCAGTTTGGGCTCATCCTACGTGAGTGTGCAATCTCAATTACCTGTCATATCAGGATATACTGCACAATTGGTGTTTTTCATGCTTTGCCATTACATGGTCCATGGAGATACAGAGAAGATCTGCCTAATTATACAAAGTGTATATAATACCTTTATTGTATCAAATTGAGTGCGCTGTACCTATTCCAGAACATTTGAATGCAATGAAGGCATGTTTGCATGGGCTGGTGTTCTATTCTCCCTCAACGTATTGTGGCTCCCACATGAAGTACCACGTGGGTGGTTTCCGGCAGTGCTTAGCGCTACAGGATGCCAGCACCCAGATGGTCTGGAAAGAAGCCAGCACAAGCTCCCAGTTGGTACCCATCTGAGCTATTGGTAAGTCCAACCATATCCTGTGACATATCTTGCAAAGACCTTATGTAGGCCCAGCATTTGTATCGGCTTTACCATATATCCCAAAAACCTATGCACTGGATTACATAAAAGAGGAAGAAATATGTGTATGACCTAAGTTCACCATAATAACCTATGTCTGGAGGCCTTTTCACATCCAACCATGACATATTTCAGGATCCTAAGCAATATGCTAATTAAATCACACAAACTACGTGCAATGAAAGGATTAAAAAGTGTTCTGTTTATATGTGTATGGGTTTATGTATCGGAAAAGCCCTGAGGAGGGAGGAAGGAGAACAAGTTAATGATTAGCTGGAATAATGTTCATTCTGCATGGTCGAGAGTACTGTAATAGCTGGAAAATTAGCCAGAGAATGGGGCCCAGTGGTGTCATTTAAAGGCATTTCACAAAAGTACATCAATCTCTTCAGAGGCTTGTGAACACGAAAACTGGCTGCAATATTCCATCGGAGACAGAATGCAAACAGAATACAGAGTCTGCTCCGGGGCCTTGCATAAAAAAATTGTCGATGCATCTTGAAAGAAGCATTTCCATATCAAACAACCAGTAATTTAGAAAACCAAAAGGAGAACTGTGAATAGTTTAAATTCCATTGTTACATCCCTCCCGAAACAAAGCTGTCTTCTGCCAAATCACAAAGTATAACGCATGATTAAGTGTTCCCAAACGTGATATGTAAATCTGGGAAATGTGATTTTTTTTTATTTTTAAGTACTCACTGGAAGATTCTCTGTTGAATGAATTCACATTTTTCATCCTGTGAATCTACAAAATCCCGCTCCACTGTGTGAAGCTACAAGGCACTTCATGATTGGTTTAAATGGAAGCCATAGATAATCTGTAACTTGGCCATATAAGAAGGAGCATTTAATAAAGTTCATAAATATTAATGTGAAGGCTTCATAAACGCATAGAAAACGTAAAAAAAACATTTGAATTCACAGTACTGTATTTTGGAAAGTCTGGGAAAAGCAATTTTCTTTAGCTCTACTGCTTAAAAAGATATTTATTACTTACAAATGAAATTGAGAATTTTAAAAACGTTTTCTTTTTATCTAACAGATTGTTATTTTATTTTTCAACTACGGGGAAAACAACACACGTGACAAAATATTTCATCCAACAACACTATTGTGAATGTACCATCGTCCATTGCGTCAGACTTGCGACTTCCAGTGACTTTTGAAGTCTGCTTCAGACTAGCGATCAGACCAAAAATTTTGGAAATATCGCACAAGCAACTAAGGCTAGGGTCAGACGAACGCATTTTTATGTTGTCTGTGAAAAAGTGCGTTCGAACGAATGGACGCATTTTTTCACAGAATACGTGATAGTGGTCATACTATGCGCATTTTCGTCCGTGATTTTGTACGATCATCAATAAAACACTTCTTGCATCTGGACGTTATGTTGGCCGGACATTAGCAGCGTCTGATGTCTCCAATTCACGCACACACGCCTCTAGCGGACGCAGCGCACTCTGTACGTCAGTACCTGCGGTTTCACGTTCTCGAAAAAATGCGTTCATTTTCCACTTGCGTTGCGCAGCCGGACTTTTGTGCGACCGTACTTCGTATATTGGCTGTCATTGCCCGGCATCTGCTGCTAGTGCGGCCGTGATTAAGTGCGCCAGAACGCGCGTTCGCACTGCCTCAGTCTGACCCTAGCCTTAGACGGCCAGATGATCAGGGAAGGAGGTGGATGCTGAGAAGTTAATTAGGGGAGTTGAAAACGCTATTATGTTAATTTTTTTGATATTTAAATGTATATTTTGTGTATGGGAGATGGGTGGGGCTAGCCATGTTTTGGTAGGGCACAGGGTGAATGAATTTTAGGTCCTTTTTCAGCTGTGCAAAGGGATTAAAATTCACACACCGAACTAGCTCATCCAGACCTGCGTCTAGCTTCTCCCTGCATCACCTCTACCCATGATACACTGCAGGATTTCTCATGCGCAGACCCCATCCTCTGGAACGCTCTCCCTCGTACTCAGACTGCTAGTTTCCCTTCCTTCAAACGCTCCCTTAATACATTCCTATTTAGGGAAGCCTACCACCTGACTCACTGACGCAACCAGTCCATCACTCCCACCAGTCCATCACTCTCACCTTGCAGTCCTGTCCTCCTGGTTCCACAACCAACCCTACTAGATTGTAAATTCCCACAGGAATAGGGCCCTCGTTCCCTCCTTTACTGGTTTGTAAAATTTTGTTCAATGTACTGTAACCTTGTCTGTGTTGTGCCCACTGTACAGCTCTACGGAATATGCTGGTGCTTTATAAATAAATAATCCAGCTCCTCCATATCCATTTTTGCACACAAAGGACCGCAGTGTCTCCAAAAGCAGAATGCAATAGTCTCAGAAAAAAAGAAAACAAGAATAAACTAGGTCCATAGTTGTCCATAGTCACTGATCGCTAGTTTGATGCAATGGACGACCCTCGTCAGACCAAATCGCACGACCGATATCGCTCCTAGTCTGACGACCAAGTCGGTCGCACGACTATGGATCCAGTGGACGTCCAGCTTAATTGTGTCTGGCCTTTTTATTTTTATTTTTCAAACCCTGATTAACAGGACATAATGCTAGATTTTTGAGCTTTACACTAATTAATTCGACATGTTAAACATTTTCCTAAAATAAATCATTACTTCTTTCCTACCATTAACAAACACCAGATATGTACCCATGCCTTAGTTGACAAATAAACAGAAATAATGTTACTTGAAAAGACGTTCCTTGGTAGAATTGTGGGTCGTTACGGGGACTCAGCTGCTAAGTGAAGGACTTTTGTTAAGGTCAAGATAGAGCAGATTGCAGCCTCTGTAGATCAGGGAAATTAATGGTTTTGACATGCTGAATTATTTTAGAGAAAGTTCAAAAACCACCAGCATACCCAATTAATAAAGGCAGGAAGTGGATTATATTGGTGTCCACACCCTTCATTGTTCAGAACGCTGGTCCAATACTCAATGATTCAGGGAGATTTATCCATCTATCAAGAATTCATGCGCATTGTTGCGGATGTTCTCACACACGCAGTACAAAAACACTGTATGTATATCACTTGTCCATCCCCTAACCAGATCTTTGTCCTAGTCTACTATTATCATTACAATTAATTTTTTTTTGGAGAAAGTATTTTACCAGGAAGGATATATTGAGATTTCTCTCGCTTTCAAGTATGTCCTGGGTGGCGAGTATGTACCGTTAGGTGTCTTGCCCAAGGACACTTTCTGGAGAGGTGCTCTTGCCGGGATTCAAGCCTGTGTCTCCATGGTGTTGTTACCTCTACTCCACCCAGCTTATGAAATGCTCCATAAGAAGAGTGCAAGACCATTATTTAATGTTTGCACTGCAAATAAGATTGCAATGCCCACTAGTAGGTATCATGAGTGTAACAAACGTAATCACTGAAATTTCCTGTCTTGTATTTGTTCAGATCCTTTTCTAAACCATAACACATTCATCCTGAATTTTTTTTTCATTTTGGCAAGTATATGTTTCCTAAAAATGTAAAGTATCTTTGTCTAATTCCCCCCTCTCCAACCGTACATTATTTCAACTGGAAATATTTTTCAATCCTCCAAAAGGTATTCTTTTAAATCATTCTTAAATGCACATATTTAAAGGTGATCTTGCATGGGGTATTGAAACAATTGTTTTTGCTGCTGATACAAAAGTGTGTAAAGTTATACAGGATGTAAAGTCTTTGTAGAATGATTTGTATAAACTAGAGCAGTGGTTCCCAACCTGGTCCTCAAGCCCCCCCAACAGGCCAGATTTTAAGGATTACCTTGGGGAAATGCAGATTGAATCCTGCAATCACTGAGCAGCAAATTGTATCTGGAAAACCTGACCTGTTAGGTGGTGCTTGAGGACCACAGTTGGGAACCAGTGAACTAGAGGAATGGGAATGCAAGAGGTAGAAGAGCTTTAATATAAAAAAGTGTAAAGCTATGCACTTCGGGACTAAAATTATGTAATCATGGAGCCTATACTCTGAAAAAGATTGAGTTCCGGGTGACTGTGAATGAGAAGGATCAGGGTAGAACTAAGCAATAAGCTTTGCAGCAATGTGCAGTGTCAGACAGAAGCTGCAAAGCCAGCAAAGTCCTGTCACGCATAAAAAGGTATAGCTTTGCATGGTGAAAAATGTATTTTTCTCTTCAAAAAGCATTGGTAAGATCCCATCTTGAATAAGTGATGCAATATTAGACACAAGCATTGAAGAGAGATATTATGGAGCTGGTAAAAGTGCAGAGGAACGTTACAAACTTCTGAAAGGAATGGAAGAGTTTTATTATTGATAGTAAAGAAATCACACTTATTATGCTTTGATAAAAAAAACATTGTTCAAATACGTGCAGGCCAATGCAGTGGCCTCTTAGGTGACCTGTTTTCGTGCGCCCACACTTCCCTGCGTCTGTGCCATTTTGACGGGGAGGGCCAACCACCGGACGTGAAAAAGCCCTCCCCGTCAAAAAGCTAGACGGACGCTGATACAAAGCGAGATCCTCCATAGGAGGATGAGCGCACAGAGTGGAAGGAACGTCCACTCTCACGGACGTTCCTTCCTCTGAGAAACGCTTGTGTGCCGCCAGCCTAAGGCTGCGGTCAGACGAGCTCGATTAGCACATACGTCTGATCGCACTGTCATAGCTTTTCAAAGAAGTCAGCACATGAAGCACGTGCGCACTTTTTCACATACTGGCAACGTATGTTGCAACAGACGACATGGAGGTATTGACGTGAAAAAGCTACAACAGTCGCAGAGACACCCTCACCTACAGCTTTTTTTTCCCTCAACGTCCGTCAAAACTAACCGATTCTACAGCTTTTTTTTTCTTAACGTCAGTCATAACTAACTGACACAATGTAACCACAATCTCATCCGTTTCAACGGATGCACTGTGGGCAATCAGTGCGCTCGTCTGACTGAAGCCTAAGGCCGGGTGCACACGAGCGCACCTAGCACGCACTTACTGGTGCTCATCGCAGCCATGTGATGCTGCGACAGTGCCAGTCACACGCTTGTGCGCAGCAAGTGTCTGCCTAGAAAGCCTCCCCGTCGATGCGCTAGGATGTGCGATGATGGGCTGCAGCGCTGGGGGGGCAGGCGGGCGTCGAGTGGAAGGAACGTCCACTCTCCCAGACGTTCCTTCCACTCTGAGTGCGCTCGTGTGCACCTGGCCTAAGACTGGAGGAAATAAGATTTTGTCAACTACAAAGGAAAGGTGTTCTCAGTAAGAATAAAAATATTGAATTCTCATAAAGAGGTTTTTTTTTTTATCCAATTCAGTTGAGAAATTTTAATATCTGCATGCTTTTCTGGTAAAATATGGTGTAAATATATATAAGAATTGAAATTATATATTGCTTACTGATCCTAGGAGGAATCTGATTACATTTGGAACATACTTGCCTTTTTTGGATTAACAGCAGCCCTAGGGATTTGTGGAAGGTTTAACATGTTGCGCATTTGTGTTTTTTATTACCTTGGTACTATGTAACCATGCCAATCATTAAACGTCTTTAATAAAAGACAACGATACCAAAAACTGTTACCGTAATTTACAGTTCATGCCACTAGCTCTTGTTTTCATGTGATTTATATTATAGGTAAATAGCAATACTGATCACCATTAGCTACCAAAGTATACAATGTGCTAATAGTTAAGCCAGCCACCACCAGTTAATTCCATCCACAGGATAAGTTGAAATTGGACAGCATGCAATGTCTGAATATTCCTGGTATGACCGATTAAAAACCATGCCTGTCTACAGAAGCAATTTGGCATCACATAAGTGTTGGAAGGTTCAACGAGACTAAAATATAACTAATAAGAAAATAACAAAACTAACATGTTCCTAGTATGGCTAAATGATAGAAAGCCCCTATTAGATGCATTCTAATCTAAGTAAGTTATCCTTGCCTTAAATACACCACGCTATAGGAGTGTATAGTTTAGGCCGGGGTCAGACGAGCGCACTAGGGGCGCCCGTACGGACGTGCCTTCCGCCGTCCGTCGCAGTATGGGACGCTTCGACGGGGCCGGTCACACGCTGTAGCATGCGTTACAAGTATCCGTTCAGAAAGCCTCCCCGTCAAAATGCTAGACGTGTGTTGCCGAGACTGCAAAGCGTGATCCTCCATAGGAGGATTGAGCCTTGCAGTGCTGAGCGCACTAACTGCGCTCAGCGAGGTGGCCAGTCGGGCGTCAGAGTAGAAGGACATCCACCTCACGGACGTTCCTTCCTCTCTCAAAGACGCTCGTCTGACGCCAGCCTTAGTGTATATTGTTGTGTATTTGACATTGTGTTCTTAAATAAAGCTTTCAGGTCTCACAATATTTAACACAAATAACCACATTTAGCGTGAGCCTGACTTATGAAAGATATATTTTAAGACATATCTGGTTATATCTTTTATCCAGTAGCTTTTAGACCTATTAAAAAGCAATGTCAGTGCAGTCAACTTTTAACGAGCCATTAAACGATTTGAATCTCACTTGATTCCAATCGTATACTAATAGATTGGCTACAAGTCCCCTAGGCCTGACAAAATAATAAGAGCCATTAACATAATTGGTACCTTCAAGGAAAAGGCTTCACAAACTGGTTACAATTCATTATCGTTCACTTTCATTTAACACTAATTCAACATTTCATACTCTTGGAGAAAACTCTGTTATGAGAAATAGAATATGTTGCATTGCATGTTAATGCAGAATATTTACTGAGACTTTTGACTTTTCCAATTAAGAACAAGTACATAGCAGAAGACGCCATGAAGTCTCTGCTGATATTTGTGCAAGTGCTCATTATTTCTAATAAGAAGTCCAAATGCTCTAAGTGTCTACGACAGTCAGTTTATTTTAGGTAACATTTGTGTTTTTGTGTCCATTTTTTTTTTTTAAAGAAAATCTAATCTTTATCAGGATCATTAACTTGGAAAAAAGTAAGGGATGGAAGAAGAAGAAGTAAAGAGAGGAAGGATGGAGGAGGTAATGAAGGAGAGAATGGCAGAAAGAAAAGTGAGAAGGGAACGAGAGATGAAAAGAAAGGTTAAAGGGCCACTACCATCAAAAAATGAAATGCCCTTATTGGGCCCTATCACCTGGTGTGAGCTAAAACACCATCGCTAAAATAATTTAGAACGAGTCGCTAAAATGTAGCACCTGACAACCTACTAACAAATCACCGTGTCCGCGGTAGTCTGTGTACAAGGTCATTTAGCGCACGCTAGGGAAACGCTAAGACCCAGCAATAATGGGATTGTGTACAGGATAGAATCTTGTATAAGTATGAACACATCCAGCGGATAGCCCTCACACCCCTGCATTATTAAAATCCTCCAAGGTGGCCATATCATCCATGTTTTGATGCGCACATATATTAATTAAGGCTGATGGGCATTGCATGATAAATGCCACCCAGCAGCAAGTAGAATCAGTAAAATGCATTTAATAGATCCAAAATGAAGGCCAGGTGAGCGACAATAATTTGCCTACTGCGGCATATAAATAATACATGTTTCAGGGCAAGACTTATCCGTGTGTCCCTTTTCAACATGGTCCACACGGTCACCCCAATAATCAAACGCTTACATACTATGAATAACCCCCAACATACTGTATGTGTAAAATTAGGCAATATATTAGAATTAGGATATATTTGGATAAAGGATACATATATATCATATTATAGCCTACTGTGACAGGGGCAACTTTGCTGACTAGATCCATTGCTATGGTGTATGGGGCCAAGAGAACACTTGTGCTGCATTCCTTTCAAATGCCTGTTAATTACCTGCTAAAATTGGGCAATGACGTGTTTTTGTGGGGTGTTTTGGAGTTGGCACCAGGGTTGAGCAGTAAGTAAAATTTTGCTATTAGCGTCGCTCCAGAAATTAGCGCAGGCACCAAGTGATCTGTTAGTTACAAAAGCGCTAGAGATCTCTAGTACTCCCCATGTAAAGTATAGGACGCAGGAAGTACAGTAAGCTTGCGCTATGAATCGTTAATAGCGACACGCTAAGTGATTTTTCCAGTTTTCTAGTGAGAGGCAAATGATCTGTTGGTCAGGCTCTAGACTGAATTAACCCCACGCTAACGCAAAAACATGCCAACGCTAACGTTAGCTCACACCAGGTGACATGCCCTTTGTGTTTATTTTATGTTGCTGATAGCTTACTAGTACTTTGTTTTTCTATTGTACGTTTAGTTAAGAAAATATTTTACGGTTTATGTGTCCGTCGGACAATCAGTGATGTGCGGTGAGGTCAGTGGCTGGTGAGGCACTGACTAGTATCAGATCCAGATATACACGGGTTACATGGGTTCAGGCGCAGTGCTCCCCAGGATCTGGCTGCTGTCAGTGCTCCCCAGGGCCAGGATGCTGTCAGTACTCCCCAGGATCTGGCTGCTGTCAGTGCACCCCAGGAACTGGCTGCTGTCAGTGCTTACCAGGATCTGCCTGCTCTCTCAGGGCTCCCCCGGATCTTGCTGAGGTCAGGCCTCGCCAGGATTTTTTTGCTGCTCTCAGGGCTCCCCAGGATCTTTTTGCTTCTCTCAGGGCTCCCCCGGATCATTTGCTGCTCTACAGAATGTCCCGCCAGGCACATAGCCCTGCAGCACACCCCCATGACTGACGTGGACAGTCACCGGATTGTCCTGTGTCAAAGTATGGGAGGCATGCCTCCCAATGAGGCATTTTTTGAATTGCTTGAGATCAACGGTGGTTTCCCATTGGTTCAAGCAATTCAATTGCTCTCAGTTCCTTTATGAGGCACTGAAGAGCATAGATTCAGGAAGTATGCGGCTCCAGACGTGCACTGCAGACTTCAATGAATCTATTAGCCAGCTTGAGCTATGCAAATTGTGTAGGCTCAGAGCAGGCTGCCACTGCTGTGTGATGATTCACATCACACAGCAGTCTGCAAACTAAAAAAAAAGCGAAGGAGCAGAGACTGACGGCAGAGGAGTGTGGAGCAGGTGAGTATGTGAACTTTTTGTTTTAAATAGCAGCAGGTTTTATTTAAAAAATGTACATTCCCCACTTAATGGAATTATGGCCCTGCCTCACCTTCCACCCCTGACTGCACGTCCCTTATGTGTCGCTGGGTGCCATCATTTATCTGATCTTTTGTGTTCTAAACCACCCCCACAGTAGCTTTACTTCATATGCCCCTCATTCAATTGCCATATAATAGAGTCTATGAATTCTTCCCACACAATACAATGATTTTAGTAAGTGATCGACCCAATGGACATCACCAGGGAGTAGAATATAAATCTTAAACTCCCTGTCATATCTCATTAAGCTGCCATCTCTTCTCTCGAGTAGTCTGAAGAATAGCTCCCTGCAGTCTTATCGAACCATTCCTTCCTCCACCTAATTAACTGTTAAATACTGTAGATTAAATAAGCCACAGAAGTAAAGAAAAACCTTTGGTAAATGTTGCATCATGGGAAAAAATAAACAAAATGGTAGTGTAACACCAACTGGGGTTTACTGGTCTCAGGCTTGCGGACCTGACCCAAACCTGTTACAGCGTCCGTCCCTTCTCTTCAGCCAAGCTAATCCACATCAGCTTTCCGTCTCACAACCCTCAGTCAGTACTTGAGGGATTGCTGTATATTTCTATGTATCATTCCCCCAACACCAGACACAGCTTAATGCAGGGGAATGAACATCTTTTATTGGAAATGGGACCAGTTATAGGAGAAACAGAGAGGTAACATGACATAATCAACATATTATATTGTCTCCATGACGGTGTGTGAATTCCTTCAGGAGATACATAAACCTAATCAGTATACGCTAGACAAGATTAGCAAACACACAGCATCGGATCAATCTGGGGTCAGACAGATAGCAAGAGCATTAAGTCTACATTATATCACTAACAAAAACTAAAACCTAAAATACAAAGTTCCAAGATCGAAATACATTTAACCTGATAACCCTTAAATGCCCACTTATGCCCATTTTCCATGAGAACTGGCTTTGTCATATTGGTCCACAATCTCTTGGCAGGAGGCCAGCACCCACACTTCAATAGGTACAGAGGCCATATATAGTGTGGGGAGGTGTGCCAAAGAGGGTGAGGGCACTAAGGGAGAAGGAGCTTTGGTTACAGGTAGGGAGATAAAAAAAACACCTAATTTTATTTTTCCTTTTTACATGCAATTTATTTCAAACAAAAAGAAATAGCATGCGTTTTAGAATACGATTTATTTGTAGTGCACAAGTAGTTACAGCATCTAGTTACAGCTTATGTAAGTGGCAGTGTCCCTTTAAGGTCAGTAGTATAGAAGGTAAGGAACTAAATCATGATGGAAGGCGGGGCGAAGAAGAGAAGGGATAAAAAGAAAAGTGAGAGAGAGTAAGGAAGGACTCATATGTCAATTCATCGTTTTTATCACCTTTCTCTTCACTTTAAGACATGTCCATACAGAAAATTATTTTAAAAGAGACATATTAGCCTTTGAAAGGAAATGCAAGCCATCACATCTATATATGTGAATATAAATTGGCATTGTGGCTACCCTCCCCAGCTGTCCTTAGTCGCTGTGACAGACTTTCAAATTGAGTCTTTTCCTCTGCCCTCAAAATTGTAAATGAGCAGCCTTTCAGAGTCAAAATTATTCATCCAGCATTGGTTTAATATAAAGAGGCTTAAAACCAGTGGGCAATCAGCACAAAGAAATGGAAAAAAAGAGACTATGCAGCAAATACAACACCGTGAAGGACTGTGACCCCCACAAATGTATAGTGACAAAAACAAACAAATGGTTGTTTGCGCAATGTACTTCTCTAAGTAAAAATATCCTTTTGGTCTCTTTGTCAAACCGGCTTCATGGACTTTATATCCAAGAGGAATAAAAGAATATTATAGTGTAAAAGTCCTTGACTGTGACAATTAATCCTCAATGGAGCTACTTACAAATATAGAATAGAAAAACGTGCAACTTTGACTGTATATACACGTGGGGTGGGGGGGGATCTGAACCGCTCAAATGGTAGGATTCTTAACTGCTTCACTACCAAGCGATTTTTGTTGAAAACAATGTTAAAACATTTATTTGAAACATGGTATGTGAAGTTAATTAAATATAGGGTGAAATAGATGTTTTGCACAGAAATTGTTATTTTAAGATAGTTAAAAAATATAAATTTTCTCATTTTTCAAGTATTCTTTTATCCTTTGCAGAAATATTGTTGAAATGTAAGAGTCTGAGCTCTAGTTGGTGTCCTTTATTTACACAAACAGGCTCTGCCTTATTATAATATAAGCAGAGAGACCATTGTGTCAGATACAGTAACTGTGATAAAGATAATAAATCCTGCTTATGGGGATTTGTAGTAATCAATGAAATTATTAGCAATGCAGCTTCCAAAAAAAAATCTAATAATAATTTCTGTATAATGCCTGTATATGTAAATTACAGTAACACCTTATATCTGTAGTGCCCAGGGATTTTCACTCATTATAACCCCCTAATTCTTACAGCAGGGAGTGACCCCCGAGCTCTCTGTCACGCCTTACCCCCGGCCGCATCCAGCCTCGTCCCTTTCCCGGCTCTCCCCCTGGTGCTGCCGGGTCGTCGGGGTCCTCTCACTCCGCGCCGTCAGGGCCTGCGGTCCTCTGAGCCCCGCATCCTGGGTGGCCGACCCTCCCGGCGACATATGGTCTCCTGCCTGGTGCGGCGACCGGCAGCTGGTGCCGCGGTCCGCTGCCGTGCAGGACACCGCACACGGGGATCTGGCCAAGATAGCGCCCGGGGGCTGGATGACCTTTTGATAGGTATGATGGACGGGAGCAGAGCAGGCCCAAACCCAGCATGGCCCAGGGTGGAGTTACCGACCTCCAACCCAATGGAGGAAGGAGGGGTGGATGCTGAGCTGGAGGCGTGTCCACCTCCTATAAAAGACCAGAGACTGCTCTCTGGCATTGCTTCAGTATTGTGCTGTTAGTCCATTGAACAAGTGCTTATTTCTATTCTCCCTTATCTGTGTTTTGACCCTTTGCTCTCCGCCATGTTTTCGAAGTCTGCTGCCGGCCCCGACCTTTTGCTTTCATTGACCACTGCCTACGGATTATCCTCTTGTACTGCGATATATATTTACAACTCCTGTGACCACTTGCACACCTTGGTTCCAGCCACCCCTTGAATGGGCGTGACACTCTCACTGGCTGCTGTAATGCAGCAGTAATCTATTTGAACGTACTGTTACAGTAAGAACTGGGACTCTATTTGCAGATGGTTTTATGTCTCTCCAGGGTGCTTGGAGAGCAATAAAACAAAGGATTTTGTTTCTCCATGGGGACACACTAATCCTGCTTTAAAAACATGTAAAAATTGTCTTTTGAAATGCTAAGGAGTGCTTTTCAATGCATTAAAATGTAAAATTGAAACTCTATTTTGGGTTTGAAGAGTGTTAATGGCACCTCGAGTTCCAGTTACAATAATTTAAATAGGAGTCAACCATTGGCCTAGCTGACTCAATATTGTAATGCATTTTAGCACAAAAGATACCACCCACTCGAATAGTGCTGAGGGAGAACACATTACAGGAGAAAAAAGGTCAAAACTCAAAGCAAAAATTAGGGATGGGGGAAGAGAAAGCCCCATTTATTTTATTCCAACCTGTTAAGGACTTTATGCAATAAACACTTGGCTGCGGAGGACGTGCTCAGCATGTCGTTGCGAACGGACCCAGCATTCAGACAACGCACTGAGCACGTCCTTACTTTGCAGCCACAAATGGCTGGTATTTCGACCCATTGCTCTGGTCTCCCAGTGTGGGCTGACATCTTTGTCAGCCCTGCCGCCGGTGCACTTACATCATTACACCAGCGCACAATGACATCCATTTCAGGTGTCCCCTGGCAGAGACGGGAGAGTGCCTGAAAGGGAGAATCTGTCCATTGGACCTCTCTCCCTCCCAATCAGTAGTGAATAAAAAAAGAGGCATCACTGGAAAGGTCACAGTGTGAAAATTCCAGTGATGCCTCTCTTTCACCCTTCAAGTGCCGTTCCGCAGGTAAAGGGGTTAAAAGTAACTGTATATCAATTATTTCTGCTAAAAACTAGGAATGTGAAATGACAATTGTGACATGTATACATTCATAGAATATGAAGAACATATGGTGTTCAGTGTTGATATTATTTGAATGTGAATACTAATTGTCTATAATTAACACCCTAGCATCAGAATGTATTTTATTAATGTATTCTTCATATCATGTTTGCCCTGAAATAACTATAGGCAAACCAGATTTGATGAAAATTATTAAAACTTTAAATCCAGTGTTTCTTTCCCTAGTTTAGGCTTTGTAGTTATAACTTTTAAATAAAAAAATCCCCCTCCGGATGCAAATGATGGTTGGTAAAATTATGGTATTTTGGAACATTTAATGTACTGTGTAATAACACTCATTTTAGGAACTTTGTCACATCTGTTTTATGGAATAAAAACAGCAGTATCATCATATGACTGCTAAATAACAAAAAAGAAGCAGTATCCACTTTACTCTGGACAAAGGATATTCAACATGGAGACAGCAGTAGTTATTGTTCTAATTTCTGGGAGATGTTTGGACATTCCATTTTGAAGAACTACTCAAAGTTGTAGGTGGCTGAAAATTTCAAAATAAAAATATGTTTTGCTGACGTACTATAGTTATAGTATAATCTAATGCTCTTTGTGGCATGGTTCTCATTTCTCTGTTTTATCAAACTGTGCTGATGATCGCACAGAACTTTAGTATAAGCAATGCTAAGTTCAGGGAAATATGTGCAGGGTCATTGAGAAGTGGGGTCTGAGACCCTAATCTGGCTGACATTGCCAGTCTCCGTTTATCTTCTAGAGTCATGAGTAAAAAATATTAGAAGAAAAAAAATCTAGTTTTTTAAGGCACAGATTGTCTGTTCACAATGAATCTAATTCTATATCAAAAGCTTGTAGAGATAAAGTGGCTGGCTCCAGGTCATACGTCAAACCGAGCCATTACTTTTCCCTCTGTGATAAGAATAATGTCACAGTGTCTCTGTTGATACAAAGAATATTCCCCACAGTCCGAGGACCAACTCAATTATTTTGATGATCTTTAAGTGTTGGATGGTAAAGTCGTAGAACAAGCAAGCGGGATTAACCAATACGTTGACTGTCCGGATGATTCACCTAGCGTTCTTCTTTGACCTTTAGTGGTTTACCCCTGGAGTTAAGAAATTCCTACAACCAGGTAGTGTATTATTAAATATTTAAGTTTTATCGGGATAGAAAAAGACATGTGTGTCAGTAATTCTTCATAAAAATCGTCCTGAGCTTAAAACCAGGGAACACTCAAGAAGTCCTAATATTCATTGACTTTTAGTACTTTATGACAACCACCTTAACAGCTTTATGATTTTTGTATGCTTTCCCTACATTTGGAATTCCTTTTAAATATTTGAAGAGATTCGGTATTCGTTAAAGTAAACAATGCAGATGCATTGCTTTGTACGGACTCTAATTCATAGATAGGAATCGTGCTAGACCTTCCTTTGTTCTTTAAAATGGAAAGGATTACAGATTTTTCTTTTAGCAAAATAATCACCCCCTGCACTTAAAGCTTAATTTGTTGTGCAAATATGTGCATTTTAAACAATAATCAATATAGTTTACTAATGATTAATTGTTCTGAACAGTCAGCTTTTTCTATTTCTTTATCTAATGCGCCATATAAATTATGTTTAATTCACTAATTAGTAGTTGATTGAGTGTTAATTATCCAGTGGTTAGCATTTTCTTGATTGTTATTTTTACTTTGTTATGACTTTTCTTTAATAATTACATTTTTGTCTTGCTACAGCCTTCCTTAAGGAATGCCTCCGAGGCTTAGTACAGGGTTGCTTTAATAACATAGCAGTTGAAATTAAAATAATGTGCTGGTTTGTTAAATAGAGCAGTGCTGTTACATAAAAAAGCCCTAACATTCTGAACTACAGCTAATTGATAGTATAGTCCCCAACACCAGAGAAACACTCATAAAATGATATCTGTTGGCTACGTATTGGAGCGGACCAACAAAGTTTAATGGTGAAAAAAAATACAACAGTTCCCAGCACAGGTAATAAGGGGAACACATACAAGACTCGCCATAACTGCACCCCTGCCTACATCTCCACGTAAATGGCGCCACAGAACCCGTGCCCGAGCTTGTAAGACTACCTAAAGAACTGTTAACTCTAACATTGTATAAATACATATCCACAGATCCCACTTCTGGCCTCTGGGAGTCCCCTCCACCTGCTAGGCTTATCCCCTTAACAAGAATCCAGCTGCACCTGTATGAAGCAAGCCTGAGTTCCTTTATAAGGAGAACACACCCATCCATCCTTGCTTGATCATTACATGAGAACGCTGTTAAGGTGTGCACACAGAAGCTACTGAAGACTGCAGTCTGTAACCAGGTCTTCACCCCTAATAGACCTCCACCCTTGCCAGGCCTTATATCCTGCCAAGCTGGCATCAGGATTACCCAGGTCTGTAGAACTGCTAAAGACTTTACCTTCTACCGAATACTCACCTTCTGCTAAAGGACTTCCCCTCCTGCCAAAGGACTTCCCCTCCTGCCAAAGGACTTCCCCTCCTGCCAAAGGACTTCCCCTCCTGCCAAAGGACTTCCCCTCCTGCCAAAGGACTTCCCCTCCTGCCAAAGGACTTCCCCTTCTGCCAAAGGACTTCCCCCTTCTGCCAAAAGACTCCTCTCTACCAAAACCTCCACTGCTTCAGATTTCAACCATATTCTAGATATCATTGTTTACTAGTCCTGTTATGATTCTACTATATCCTGTGCCCTTCTCTGCCTTCAGCCTCTTGTGCCATTCTCTGCCTTCAGCCTCCTGTGCCCATCCTTTGCTCTCAGCCTCCTGTGCCCATTCTTACAGCCTTATTTTCCTATACTTGCTTCCTTGTTTCCCTATTTCTATTCTCTATACCTTTCTGCCATTTGTCTTTTGCTACCTTGTTGTTTATACTAAATAAATCTTGTTACTTTTCCCTTACCTTGCTTTCCTCTTTTTGTGTTTACTGCACATTGGGCGCTCGACACGCCACGCACACCGTGACAAAATGTTGAAGACAGTAACCGAGCCCACAGTAACACAAGCCTTTCTGAACCAGGTAATCTGCATGATCAATACCTTCTCTTCTAATCTAATCAACCTGGTGACTAAACAAATGCAATGCTTAAAAGGTCAAAGGAGGTGCCTGCTACTAATCCCAAGAGGCTCTACCGCCAACCTTTGAAGAGCGAACACTGAGAAGACGCTTTAATTTGTGCTATTATTGTGGAGCCAGATCACATTTTGTTATTAACTGTTCTGTACGACCGTTCAGGAACAAAGATCCTTCTGCTGTGCAGAAAGAAACTTGTTGTTATATGGCTAAAACACAGACTGGAGCAAAGGTGAAGAACAACCAAGGGTTAACTCCCTCTGTGCTCCCTCTGGAGGTTAAATCTGAGAGAACAAAGTCCACACATCTATTGCAGGACTTTGGCCCTCCTTCCTGGAGAGCTTTCCCAGCACTTGCAAAATCCTGGACTGTACCTCTTATCACTCCCAGCAATCAAGTGTCTAAGAATCTCATTTCTCCCTATACCCAAAGCAAGCAAGGAGTCTCTCCCTATACCCAAAGCAAGCAAGGAGTCTCTCCCTATACCCAAAGCAAGCAAGGAGTCTCTCCCTATACCCAAAGCAAGCAAGGAGTCTCTCCCTATACCCAAAGCAAGCAAGAAGTTTCATCTTCTACCCTGCCTATGGAGACTGCGCCGTATTCTCTATTGCTACTGCTGATACCCCTACTCGTGCTACTGCTGATACCCCTATTGAGAATATTTCTGATTCTGCTATTGAGAATACTTCTGATTCCGCTATTGAAACCACTGCTGGTTCCTCTATTGCAGCCAAGCCTGCACCGCAGGCGCCCGCAGCCGAGCCTGCACATCAGGCGCCGGCAGCAGCCGAGCCTACACCCCAGGCACCCAAGCCTGCACCCGAGCCTGCGCTAGTAGCTGAAGCAGCTACTGAGATATCACCAGCAGAGACCATCACTGATGCCATCATCCTAAGAGATCAAGCCTTAGAGTCGTCACATAAAATTAAAGACACGGACAGACGACCTATATGTGCTCCTTATAGGCTCAACAGTGACCCCTATGTTGAACCCAGCTACATCAATTACCCCCATTGACACTGGTCAGTCATCCTGTACCGCACGTTCGTCCAGAAGACTACCAATATCGAAGATAGACGTTCTCATCATCAACACTCGCAAACTTGACTTACCTTTTAGTAAATCGCAGAAAACTGAATCGGGACATGTATTCCTAATGCCTCCAATGTCTAATTCCGATTGGGTTTCCATCAACTCCTGTCTAGAGGACTCTGAAGTGTCATAGGATGTTCTACAGACCAATACTGATTATGGTCCAACCACTCTGGATTGTATAGAGACATCAAATGGCACCGTGATTTCTGCAATAGATGAACAAGTCTTGTCCGCTTGGAGAGCGTCCGTTGCAAGGGGGGTAACTGGCATGTGCCAACCCGTAATCCACATAAACGGCGTCACAGAACCCGTTCCCGAGCTGGTAAGACTACCTAAAGAGCTGTTAACCCTAAAATATGTATAAATACAAATCCACAGATCCCACTTCTGGCCTCTGGGAGTCCCCTCCTCCTGCTAGGCTTAGCCCCTTAAGAATCCAGCTGCACTCTATGAAGCAAGCCTGAGTTCCTTTATAAGGAGAACACACCCATCCATCCTTGCTTGATTATTACATGAGAACTCTTCAGTTAAGGTGTGCACCCAGAAGCTCCTCAAGACTCCAGTCTTTAACCAGGTCTTCACCCCAAACAGACCTCCACCCTTGCCAGGCCTTATATCCTGCCAAGCCGGCATCACGATTACCCAGGTCTGTACAACTGCTAAAGACGTTACCTTCTACCAAATACTCACCTTCTGCTAAAGGACTTCACCTGCTACAAAAGGACTTCACCTGCTACAAAAGGACTTCACCTCCTACCAAAAGACCCATCTCTACCAAAACTTCCACTGCCACAGATTTCCACCATATTCTAGATATCATTGTTTACTAGTCCTGTTATTACTCTACTATATCTTGTGCCCTTCTCTGCCTTCAGCCTCCTGTGCCTATCCTTTGTCCTCAGCCTCCTGTGCCCATCATTTGCCCTCATCTTCCTGTGCCCATTCTTACAGCCTTATTTTCCTATACTTGCTTATCAACTATTCATATTGCCCGGTTTCCCTATTTCTATTCTCTATACCTTTCTGCCATTTGTCTTTTGCTACCTTGTTGTTTATACTAAATAAATCTGGTTTCTTTTCCCTTACCTGGCTCCTCTTTTTGTGTTTACTGCACATTGGGCTCGACACCCCTCGCACACCGTGACACTTAATTAGATACCCATATGAGAAACTACAGCACATAAAACAAACTATTCCAAAAAGAAAGGGCACAAATAAATACATATACTTGTGTATATCACAGTTTATGCTTATATGACAGCCTAGAAGAAATCCATCACTCATAGCTCTGATCAGGTCACGTGAGGATACTCATTAGCTGCCCTGGAACATGACATTTAGACGTTCACTTTGCAATTAAATTAGAGCAAATGTCTTGTAATCCAGCTCTTTCAATTCTAAGAGGAAACTGAATTGATGCATATGTAATATAATGAGAAGCGTACATCTGTCACACATTCCTTGTGTTCATGTTCGGTCTGAGTTTAGCTTCACACTTCCTGATATGATGATTCATTTCAAAAGTTCTGAGCAGCTAGAACGAATATTCAGGAACGAAAAAAAAAAAAATCTATCAAACATATCAATTTATACAGCAAGGAGAGCGAATAGTTTTTCCTTATCTACAGCGCCTTTTCTTTTCTTAAGATTTTATTTCTGAAACGACTCTGTAAATAGCATCTGTACTGCAAGGAAAAGGGTAATTTTGAAAATGGAGATATTTATGTGATCTGCCGGCTTCATTTCTGCAACAAAAAAAAAAATATATATATATCTAGGAACTGTTATTTGGAATTGGAGATTGGCTTTCAGACAACATAGAACTTGGAGACGTACCATAACCATTAAATGGGCATAAAATATAAGTAGGAAGAAATCTATGGAAAATAGGGAAGAAGAGATCTTGGCATTAAAGTGAAATTGTTCTGATTTACACGACTTTGGCTCTTTTGATAGATTTTTAATCTCTAGCTCTATAATGTGTTGGCAAAACAGGCGCAGCATCCAAGGTCAGCCGTGTTTTGTGATATCACCGGTAAATTATATTTTACTTGGATTTCGAAGATATTTGTGATCAATGTCACCTGAGAGGTGACAGATCATTTGATAAGATTATGTTATATTAGCCACAGGATTACTTTTAGCATGGAGAGAAACATGTAGTGCCCTATTCCAGCTCACTGTAACTGGGATGCATTAATGAAAATTTTTGATACAAACTGCTAATCAACAGTGATTCCCTATCTACCTACCAGATCTATTACAAGTGAGCTGCTAAGTTAGTATGACTCTTAACAATTGGGAACTGAAAACAGTTAACGGAAAAAAAGCACCGCACTACACCACTCGTCTCCTGTAGTCTATAGTACTTCATGGAGATGACAGAAAATCCTCCGCAAGATCACGTGTTTCTCTTTGCTAAAACAAAGTCACTTAACACTATGTAAGGATCCTGATCCATGCAGGGCAGCACCCTTCCAAATCCTGCACTTCGTGTCATTCCTGTTTCCAGCGCTGTGTTCCAGCAGCTAAATAGTTAATGCACCAAAACACACACTCACACACTCCAGGTCATCTGACCTCTCTGTTAATAAAAGTGCCACACCCCTTCTGTTCCCTGCTTAAACATTAGTTGTATCTGCTCTCAGCAAGAGAGAACCTATGTTGTGGCTTTCCTGTGGTTTCCTGAAAACCAAACCCTGCCGTGCTACCAACCCTTCCGTGTGTGTTTCCAGACCCTCCGGTATCCTGTGTATGCAAGACCCTGCTGTCCCAGTCTGTTTCCTGATTTCCCCTACATCAAGTTTATTTGTTTTTGCTGCCTCCAGCAGCAACCTCGCCCCTCACCGCAGACCCCTTGTTTTGGCATCACCGCATCCCGGGCTCAGAATCCTGCATTTTCTGTACCACCCCGGTACAGTACCTGACAGAATGTTTAAGCCTAATGCTGAACCCGCGGTGATTCATTTCGTGGTGGAGCTGGTAAAGAAAACCCTGCAAGAAATGTTTGCACACCTGACTGAATTCATGAAGGAGCTGCTACAGTCTATGTGGGGCTCATCAGACAAGGTGTGCACTCCTGCAAGAAAAGCCTATGGACCGCTATCACCACAGGAACGTGCCAGGAGACAAGCTGAAGGTTTGTGCCTGTACTGTGCCGCTCCAACCCACTGGCTGACCAGCTGTCCCATAAGGCCAACCAAGCACCCAGCCCCGGTACACAAACCTGCACCGGTGTCCAAGTCTGCCCTGGTGAGACCTCCGGTACCTAGGCCTGCCCCGGTACCAAGACCAGCACCTGCTGCTCCCAAACCGGGTCCTGGAAAACCCGCAGCTCCCAAACCGGCTCCTGGAAAACCGCTGCTCCCAAGCCGGCACCCAGAAGAACCCCGGTACCAAAGCTGTCACCTCTGCCTAAACTGGCTCCTAGAAAGCCTGCGGTACCCACACCTGCCCCCAGGAGAACCCTGGTAGCAAGGCTGTCACCCCTACCCAAGCCGGCTCCTAGAAAAACCCTGGTGCATGAATATGTTGCCATGGAGACTGAAAATACTGTGCCAGCAGAACCTGATCCCATGGACTTTCAGCCACCTCTAACCAGCATGGAGCCAGCTTATGGTGCTGTTGATTCATCCACAGGATTTCCAGCACTTGTTGCAACTGTTACAGACCTTGTAGCCCAGGTTGGTACTTATACTGAAGTTATGCGGAAACTCCGGTGCAACCATGAAATCTTGCAGTCACAGTTGCAGGAGATCCAGACCTCCGCCCAAGTACCGCTGCCAGAGAACAACACTGGTATCCTCAACCCACAGCCCTTGGTGGGTGAACCCCAAACTTCGGTAATGGACAAGGACGCTGTGAATATAGAATGTGAAACATCACCTGGTCAAAAAGGGATATACCTGTGCACCTTTACCTCTGTACCGGCTGCCAGTCCAAACACTTACCAGTATGAATCCATTGCTTTCAGGAGGACCCCAGGAGTGACCAAGATGGACTCTCCTATCCCCCACAGCCCCTGGATTAAGACCTCATGTTCCTTGGCACCCCATCCGTCTCCAGTTGTCACTTCTCCCAGATGTTCGTTTTCTGATGTGGACTCCATTCCGGAGTTTCAAAGGCTGTGTCTTACCCATGTTCCTGGTGATACTGAGTCACAGACTGTCCTAAGCAATCAAGAATCATCTGGGGAAGAAAGATCAAGTTCGCTGGTATACCTGGCACAGAACCAGAAAACCACCAAAACTAAATCAAGGAGACTGCAAAGGAAGACCCGTGCACAAGCTGGCAGTGCCAATTCTTGAGCGCCCAGAGGTCACTCCTTAAAAGGGGGATTATGTAAGGATCCTGATCCATGCAGGGCAGCACCCTTCCAAATCCTGCACTTCGTGTCATTCCTGTTTCCAGCGCTGTGTTCCAGCAGCTAAATAGTTAATGCACCAAAACACACACTCACACACTCCAGGTCATCTGACCTCTCTGTTAATAAAAGTGCCACACCCCTTCTGTTCCCTGCTTAAACATTAGTTGTATCTGCTCTCAGCAAGAGAGAACCTATGTTGTGGCTTTCCTGTGGTTTCCTGAAAACCAAACCCTGCCGTGCTACCAACCCTTCCTTGTGTGTTTCCAGACCCTCCGGTATCCTGTGTATGCAAGACCCTGCTGTCCCAGTCTGTTTCCTGATTTCCCCTACATCAAGTTTGTTTTTGCTGCCTCCAGCAGCAACCTCGCCCCTCACCGCAGACCCCTTGTTTTGGCATCACCGCATCCCGGGCTCAGAATCCTGCATTTTCTGTACCACCCCGGTACAGTACCTGACACACTAGGACTCCTATTCTGACTAAAGCAAAGTCACTTAAAACCAGTTTCTTGAAATTGGTAACTACCGGCTGGATGGAGTAGAGGCAACATCACTGCTCTTTAACCGTGGAGACACGGGTTTGAATCCTGGCCAGATCACCTCTCCAGTAAGTGTCCTTGGGCAAGACACCTAACGGTGCATACTTGCCACTCAGGAAATACTTGAAAATGAGAGGAATCTCAATGTATTCTTCCTGGTAAAATACTTTATAATAAACAATATATATTTTTTTTATATAAGGCTGGGGTCAGACGAGCGTAATGTTCACGTCCGTGATTGCGCCTAAAAGTACGTCCGCGATAGCATGAAAGAAAGTCCATTGGAGCCTGTTACACAAAGTACGTCCGCACTGAACTGCGGACGCACCACGGCCGCGGCAAACGTCCGCAACGTCCGCATAGCTTTGTGTGTGAGTGATGGAACGTGGTCAGAAGGACTGCATTTATACGTCCAGCATCTTTCACGGACAAAATGGTTTTGCCTTTTAATTTGTTTTCCCTCCTACATCCGTCAAAATATACGTCAGTGAAAAAAACGGACTGTGTGGCCACTACTGTGTCTTCTGTACTGACGTACGTCCGTGTGCACGGACGTACAGTCCGTAAAAATCACGCTCGTCTGACCCTAGCCTTACCAACCAAAAGTCATAAGCTTTCATGGAATCACTTATTCTGTGGCTGCCCTCATGCAAGTGCTTCCTATACAACTTATATGAAGTTTTAATGTACAGTAGATGTTTGACACTCGGCTGGAAAAGGAAGAGAGCAATTATGATATGATTAGTAAGTGAGCCGTTAACCCATATAACAGCTAGGCTAAAATAGGACCTCAGCTGGCGGGAGGGCCCTTTGTCATTAACAGTTCCAGTACTATTCCAGCCGCACTTAAATAATGTATTAAACTGTTGTGACTGAAAAGTAGTTGGAGAAAGATACTTCTAAATAAACAGAGTGCAATGAACCAACATTATATCTTGCAGTGAAACTCAAGAAGACACAACAATGGTGACCCAGACAACCACTACTTGTCAGAGAAGGTAAGTCTTTGATATAATTGTGTCCAAGATGTATGTTATGGATTGGTTAGTAGTTGGAAAGGCACACATCTCTTTATAACATAGCTACAGCTCATAGCTATAAATGCATATCAAAACAAAAACCATGCAAGGAGTGCAATAGAACTACCTTTAGTTCTCAGAGATTGGATTGTGTCTAGATAAAAGATCAGGAAAGACTACAAAACATTTGAGTTATATTTACGGTTCCTAAGAGTACAGTGTCCTCCATAATTCTTAAATGGAAGATGTTCAGAACAATCAGGAATCTTTATGGACCTACAAACTGAGCAATCAGGGTGAAGTGCCATCATAAGAGAGGTGACCAAGCAGCCAGTGGTCACACTAGGTGGGCTCCACAGATCATGTGCAGAGATGGGAGAAACTTGTGGAAGGAAAATCATCACTGCAACAAATCAACCGATTTGACCTTTAGTACAAACTAGAAAGACAGAACACTTTCCTTATTGCAAGATTCACGAAAGCCCGCTTGAAATTTGTAAAAGAGCAACTAAAAGTGAAGATTGAACTGTATAGCCTGTAATACAAAAGGTAATGTTAGGAGGGAACCATGCAACCCTCATCAACTGCTCAAAATGATCTCGACACTGCAGCATGGTAGTGGTAGCATTGTATCACAAAACAGATCAACAACTATTAATTATATTTATTAAAGAAGCAACATGCACAATTATAAAACAAGCATCTCATTAATGAAAATTGCCACAATTATCAGACTTGCTCGGCATCCTCAAAAATTACAGATAAATACATACTGTTAAAACCCCCCACATGACTCAACACATTTCACCATTACCAAGGCTGACTCTCGATAAAGCCGTGGTAACGGCGAAACTCGTCGAGTCGTAAGATTTTTTTAACAGTATGTGTTTAATCGGTAATTTCTGAGGACGCCGAGCAGGTCTGATTATTGTGGCAATTTTCATCAATATGAGACGCTAATGTTTTATGATCATCCATTGTGGGTATAGTAGGCAGCTTGAACTGCCGAGGTATAGCCTAGCATAGCCTTTGGATACTGAGTGTCAATTACATTCACTACTCGGCTGTGGAGACTGTTTTGAATTTAATCTGTGATCCATTTTGCTGGCCATAAATACAATTATAATACTGGTTCTGTCCTCTACTAAGGCTACACCTCATTAGACTTTCAGCTGGCATAGCAGACGGTTACCTATATTGTCCATGCTCGACTATATCCTATAGTTTATTTCATCATTTGTGGTTTTAGAATTGTGCATGTTGGTTCTTTAATAAATATAATTAATAGTTGTTGAGATCGGTTTTGTGATACAATGTGATACAGGGTTCAATCCCAATCTTTCAGTTTCTCCTATCTCTCCCCTTTCTTGAGTCTTCTACTCAATTTTACTGTTGGTAGTGGTAGTGGTAGCATCATGCTTCGGTGGGGGGTTTTCTGCTGCAGGGACCAAAAGATTGGTCAGAGTTGAGGGAAAAGTGAATACGACAAATACAGGGATACCCCGTGCGAAACATGATCCAGAGCACTCAGGACCTCATTCTGGGTCAAAGGTTCACCTTCTGACAAGACAGCCAAGACAACGTAAGAGAGGCTTAGAGGCAAAGCCCTTGAGTGGCCTAGGCAAAGCCCTTGAGTGGCCCAACCAAAGTCTGGACTTGAACCTAATCAAACATCTCTGGAGAGACCTGAAAATGCCTGTCCAACCTGTCAGAATGTGAGAGGATCTGCTGAGATGACTGGCAGATACAACCCAAATCCAATTGTGCATAGCTGTTTGTCTCATCATACCCATAAAGACTTGAGGCTGTAATCAATGCTGAGTTAAGGGTCTAACTCCCAGTAATAACTGGTCATCGTGAGATTAATTTTAATTATTTTTTTTCGTTTTACTAAATTTGTAATTTTGTCAAAAATCGGATCTGCTTTGTCATTATGGAGAATTGAGTTGTATATTAATGTGAAAAAGAGAATTTAAAAAAAATCATAAAACGTGGAAAACTGAAGGCAAGACCTGCATGATATGAATAAGTAGTTAATTGTAAATTACTGTAAATGACAGTAAACGTTAGCTTAGTAAAAAAACATTGAAACTATTTATGTATTTTTTTGCCTAGAGGGAGTTAATGTTATTAGTTTTGTTTCTTTCTGGAATCCAATTTAGTGTTCAAGGCTGAGGAAGAGGAGGAGAGGGAGTACAGGTTACAAAAGGATAGAAGAATAGAAATGAAAGCAGAAAAGAAGCATGCGTTGCTGATGTTACACTTAAAGGTTAAAAAAATGACATCCTTCGGCAAGTCTGTACAAAGCATTGGAGAGAATACTGATATTGTTGATAGTAAATAGAATACATCTAATGTACAACCGAACACAAGAATATCTTTTTAACCCCATGAGAGGATTTGATCCAGCATGTGTATCTGCTCTTTGCCCTTTTTTGCCATAACGGTTTAGAGCAGATCTCTTCACAATAAAACCTGCAACATGCATTGTGAAATCAGTCTATAATAAGTCTCAGTGGGTTCAATGGGAAAAAATAGGAGGGAAAAGCGTACCAACACCCATGTGTGATGGTCCCGTTTTAAACATTGTTATGGAGACTCCATAAGGTTTCCGGTAACTGTCTGCCAGACAGACGAGATGTAGTTGTAGGCAAACAACACCCGCAGGGCTGCAGTGCAACAGCCCATTATTTAGAAAATAAATCTGAATTCGTCACTAAGCTGGAAGCTATGAGAAGTGCCTGGGGAACTGATAATTTTATCCCAGAATAGTCAAACTGGATAAATAGCTGAGGTCCTATTATCTAAATTGACTATTTCATTATCATCTCTACATCATTTCTGGCTTATAGTAAAACTCAAACTGTGTCTATTCATTTTACAAAAATAGCCAAGTACCTGATACGCCACTGACCAGGAAAACACCAATACTGTACTAATTTAAATTTATAATTATGCAGCATAATTAAGTATGAACTACAAAAAACAAAAAAAACTAATGTGGCTTGCATGTGGCTATAATTTCCAATCCAACGCTTCTACCTAGTTTTCTACATAGTCATTGTTTTGGAGTTTGTAATTGCTCATTTCCAGCATACAGTTATACAATGCATATTTTTTCTCAGCCATTAGAGTACTGCAATATACCTGTACCAGCTTATATGCTTTTATATAATAATGAAGATAAAAGATTAAAATTCACAGTAAAAAAAGCCTCTAATTTATGCAAATATATACGTTCTCTCTTTTTATCGAACAGCTCCGGTTGGTTATACTTTTACCATTTTATTTATTTATTTATTTATTTATTGGAGTAGTATACACAGTAGACCCAGGACAAAAATGAAGACTGTTCATTCTTTTTTTTTTTTTTAATCATTGCTTCTAGGACAAATGATCTTGTCTGCGTCCTGGTCACAATTACTTTATACGAACTCAATTGAAAAATTCATCTCCCCATATCCAGTAAGTTTAATGGTATCCAAGAAAAAAAGGACAAAAAGACAGACATTAGAGCTGAATGTGAGGGATGTGTGCAGGATAAAAAGATCCCTATGATTGTGCTAAATCAAGTGTGCCTGTGACACCTCTGACCTTCAAGTTAACCGTTATGGACTTTGGTCTAACTCTATTGTCGGGTATCGGACATCTGCAGAGTCTACAATTCTCAATTAGAGATCGGCACTTAGATGGGGAAAACCACTTTTTGTTATTCTTTTATTTGTTCTATTATACACAGGTGATTACTTCACCCACAAAGTTCAAGTAAGGAATAAATTGATGGACCTTGGAAAATAAGACAACTCAGAATTCAACTTCTGCTTGAAAGTGAATGATTGAGTTAGTTCCTTTATGGTTTCTTTCCGTCACCTGCATTACAGCTCATGACTCATAGATGAAATGAGAAGCAGTAAGGGGATGGTAAGGGGATGACGGCACTCAGGCACGATGCAATGGTGCTTCAGAGTCTCAGTATAAATTGGGTGCCCAGGGAAGCCACCCCTATGAAGACACAAAAAACAAGCAGGGACCTGGCACTTCAGAAAAAAGGACGCATTATATTTACAGCAGCAACGTTTCGGCTGAACACTCAACCTTTCTCAAGCTAATGCACAAAACTCCTACGCAGTGCTAAACCGAGCAAAATGATTAGCAGCAATTAAAAATTAAAAGTAGTAAACATATTAGACAGAAACCAAAAGAGTAACAAACAATGACTATTATCCCACTCTGTAATATAATGACAAGTCTTATATAGAATTATATAGTAATCCTTAAGAATATGCAAAGTGAATAATAAAAAGAACATTTAAAAACAATTACAAAATCCTTACTACATTACAATAAACCCAGAGAGCAGTTAGAAAGTATTCAGCAATCATTACAGGGTCCTGAACTTCCACAAGAAGACCGACATGTGGAGTGAACAAAGAGAAGGACAAAAGGAAACCCAAAAATGGCGACGAGACTGCTCAGACGCTACAGAGCATGGACGAAAATGGATTGAATGCACAGTACTTCCATTTGAAGTCCTTGCTGGTTCTTTTGTTTTCATAAAGAGGAAATGTCTTAAAATGCATCCAACTCTGGTTTGGGATTGAGGATTATGGCAACTCAAACAATTGCACTCCCTTGAAACATAAAATAACAAGATTGTTGGTAGTTGCCACATTTCAATGGTAATAAGACAACCACCCAACAAAGCTTTATTTTAACTTGATATTCAAAAGGACCTTCATGTGCCCAAGATTGAGTTTATTTGATCTGGGTGTACTTAGGAGAAATGCAAATTTTGTTTATTGTCAACAAATTTTATTTGCAAATGGCTCCAGAATATGGACAAAATGTTACCGCCCATTTGACACAACAGCCGATAAACAGTAACTCTTTGAAATGCTAGAACATCCAAGTCTTCTTAGGAGACTCACAACAATCTCAGTTACTATATGGAAACTGACCAGCAAAGCTTGGCCTCAGCCTGTCAAATGGAGCATCACTGTCATCTGTGCCATAATACTTACGACCTGTAAATAAACCGTCAGTTTTCAGGTACTTTATCATAAACCAAATAAGAAACATCCAAAAAGTGTAGACGGGGACCTAAAAACTGAACGCGTAGGATCAAGTCACCCAGCAGGCACTCCCACTAAGGATATGACCAGTCATCACAGTGATGAAAATTACAATATTATTGCCATAATTCTATCTTAGTTATGGTGGTATAGTCAAAAATTCATAATGCTTCATGAAAAAAGTAAATAAACCACCTCTTTAATTAAAAATAATTAATATTTTGTATCAGATCCCAGAATATCCATTATATTAAAATTACAGTGTGTTTAATCAGTCTTATTACAGACTTTCGGTAATGAACGCATGGGCCAGAATCCAATGCTGACATGATGCCACTAGGGAAGGCAGACTGGCTGAGGAGACATACGCTCTATGAAGAATGATAGATGGTTTATCTGTGCCATTTGGAGTCTAAACTATGAAGGCCACAGGGGTTTCCAGCTCAAAAACATAAACTGGTCTTGATTCCCCATTCTTTTTTGTGAGTAATCTGTGGCTTTCTCAATTTTGTCTCCAGTCTGTTATGGGTAGCAGTATTGGCTGCATTTAATCCATCTAAGTCGATATTCTATATGTAGGAGCAAAACAAGCACAATCTTTAATAATAATATACTAAAAGGAATATTTGCTTGTAGAGCAACATTAGTCCTTTCGAAACTACTGGGAGATCCATTGATTCCTCCAGTCTACCCATGATCCAGGACCGCCACAACAGTAAATTATACCTTATTTCTTTGAAACAGAGTGGTTTCAAACCATTTGATAATCAGATTCTAAAATAAATAAATAAATGTCACACAAGGACAAACTGCAAGAGAAAAACAGAACAGCGGTCACATGTCTAAGCACACCATTAGTGACAAATATACACTTCACAAGATAACTGCTAAGTGGCACAAAGCGTAGATTCGAAAGTGAACACGGAATTGAATCATCACCTCTCTGACCCGGTCTTAAAACAAAAATTACATGTTGGGGTGACATTTATGGAAAGGCTGCTACTTAGTATCCAAGGTTTACTCTCAAAGAAGCAGCAACCTGGAGGGTAAAGCATTGGAAAAAACTGATCTGAGAAACTAGAAGGGTTCTTCACTAACCTCTGCTGTTTAGAATTGTTGCGAACAACAGCAAATATCCAAATTATGGCAACAGTGATACATTTCAGCGTTTCCCAAAAGGGAAATTCAAAATGCTCTATTAATTAATCTTTTCTTGCCATCACTTGTATTTTCCACTCAGAACTTCAGAAGTCTATCGTTGTTTGCAACATTGGTGATGGTGGTTAGTGAATAAAATTTCCTACCCTGTATTATAGACACAGACATTTTTACACTTTGAGAATATCCATGGGAGCCTTCATCTCAACATTTCCACTTTACGTGGAGTAGTACCAGAAATTGTACAGACAAATGGTATTATATGATCATCCAGAGTATATAGCAAATCTACTAGACTTTTCGAAATGGTTGTCTGTGAGTTGATGAATCAAACTGAGGAATTATTGTGGATTCATGCTTGATTATAGAATTCTTATTTTCTCCACAAAAAATATTTGTAAAGCAGAAGATGAAGGTGGAATGTGTAATCTCTTGTCCCGCAAATGCCTCTATGTAATCTAGAAGCACTTGATGGGCTTGCCTTACATAAGGCAATGTGTGCTTGCCAAGGAAAAGCACAATACTGAGTAAAGGAGGCTCCATGATAATATTTTCTGTTAGGATTTTCAACATGTGATGTATATAAGCAATATGCCTTGGTTTCCTTTAACAGAAGTGGATTAATAAACTTTGCAATAGCTTTTAAGTAATTGTCTGCATTCTGTCTGCCTTCCAAAAAATATGTTAACCCTGCCCTCTGAGCAGCTCGGTGCCTGTTTACTTAAGCTCCCTTGGAAAACATTCATATCATTCCAAGGGTGACTAAATGTTTTCCACTCTCATACTTCACATAGTTCTTAGATTTAGCATTCATTAAGAAAAATGCAACAAGGTCAACAGCTCAGTATATTAACTCTCACAATATTGATAATTTTTCAAGGAAATCAGAAACAAGAGGTCACTGGCCCTCCGAGGGGGGGCCCTATGCCAACCTTGCGGTTAAGATAATTATCGTCTTGTGGTAATATTTTCCCTCAGCGGCTTCCGGTTACCGACAGGTTTGGTATAGGGCCCTCTGTCAATAGATGGCTACAATAAAAAAAGAAAAAAATGTAGTATACTGGTATAGAAAATGCTAGAGCTTCCAAATGCCAGGAGAACACAAACAAGCTGTTGACATTATGGTACAGAGTTCTGTCCCTTATCTCCTGCATGGATCTCGCCCACAACCCTAGTCACAGGTGATGTGATGCACAATGTGGGACTTACGTACTTGTTTGGTGGGAGAGCACCTAAATACAACCATTCAAGAAATGGGTCAAAGCTTTTATCCAGCAGGTAACTTATGTTGATCTCCTTTGCCACTCATAGACACTTCTCCTGCTATACTTACAAGAAGTCTCCATATGCTATGTGACAGATCTCAGTACCCCGACAGGGTCACATCTGCCAATGTCGCATCTTTGCTGGACCACAGTGTTCCCCCTCCTGACTCGCGGGCCTTTCTCTAGTCCTTAGCCACAGCTTAAAGATGGGTGCACGTAGAAAGCCTTGCTAGCATCCCCCAGAAATAAACTGAGGCTGTAGATCTGGGTCAGAGTGGAACAGCTACCACTGTGTATAGCTTGTACCCAAACCATGAGTCATGACTGCATGGCTGCATGTAGGGTCAGAATAGAACTGCTTTTTAATCAGGGAGACACCTATTTATATGGTCACACACGGGTCATTTACATATACAACACCTCCCCTAGAAACTGTTGTGGGAACTAATTAGACTGAAACAGATAATGGGTCACATTTGCTTCTTGGAATGTGAAACCTAATTAGGCTAGGTACAGGTAAATTAAACATTACGTAACATTTCTACAGGGGCAGGACAAGGGTAATTGGGATTATAAAAAATTACAGACAGCGGATTTACAAACTATTCAAATATAAATAGATAAACACATTCTTGAGACAAGTGTACACTGGGAAGTTACTACTCTCAGCAAGATAACAAGATACACATGGCCCCTACATTAAATGAATAGACAAGATTATTCTTGCATAATCACAGATTACACAAACATTCTGCACACGGGAGGCCAATGAACCAATATTGATTATGGGGCCTGCACCTACAAATATGCCTCCAGGCCCATGTACCCTAAGTCCAAAGTGACTTACGGCACATGCTAAATTTTTTTTTAAAAAAATCACTATTAATCATGCTAGTCATAGCACACAATGTCTCATCTCGATGCAATGGAGAACGTCTCGAGTCCCTGCCTGAAGGAATGGATTGAGATGGGAAAATCTATCCGTTCTCACAATTATATCGCTTCACAGGAAGGGAACCACCAGACTTCCTTCTGAGATGGTATTACCAAGAGAGGTTTACAACCTCTGCATCTTTATTGAATTTAATGCCATCAACTGTATTGCTTGAAACACCTTTTGAAAGAGAATTTCATATTTTTATTGTTCTTTCAGTAGAAAACCCTTTCCTTTGAGGTTAACAAAATATTCTTTCCTGTAAAAATGTAAATTATGAAATCGTTACTAAGGAAATAGTATAAGGATTTGCAACAGACTGATCAGATCCCATGAATACAATTTTTTTTTTAAAAACAAATAACCTTGAAAAATATTCCCATAAGGTAATGAAACCAGAAAGTCTGGCAACCAGAGAACCAAGGGTTAACTACAAAGGCTAAAAAACAGGAGGTATTTGCAGTTATGATAGGACTTCAACCTAACCAATTTCCTAGCCTTAATGGAGGTCTATAAGAGCGGATTACTGCTCATTTTACCCAGCACTATATGTATGTAAAAGCTTCTGAATAAGGATTTCAGATAAAATTGCTGATCTAAATGCGGATCGGTAAAATGCTTTTAAACTAAAATCCGGTCTATAGCATAGCATATACAAATGTCAGATTATATATTCTTCTATCAGATGTATTATGACCGATCTGCTTTTAGGAGTAAAAGCACCACTCATAAATTGCACAACTCGCTAGCCAACTGTATTAAGAAAAAAAATCAACATAAAAATAGTTTTCATTAGATTTTTATCTGCAAGTATATCAGCGGATCCTAGGATTTCATGAAAACAGACCCATGAAGATTCATGGGCCAATTCTACACTGGTGGCCAAAATTGTGGATGCACTTTATATTTTTTACAAACTTTTGCAGTTTAAAGTACTTTTTATATAAAAATTTCATAGCACAAGTAAAATATAATATAGTAAATAAACAAAAAAATCTTTAACTAACTTCAATTTTGGCTGGAAATGTACCATAATGCATCTTGGCTATTATATATCATAAAATTGATAAGTTCAAGTTGGTCACAATGGGGTTTTTCAATAACGTGTTGGATAGCCTTTGACCTTAACTACTGCCTGACACCTTCTTGGCATTGACTCTACAAGTCTCTTGACATCCTCTTCTGTGATCAAATGATGCCAGGAATTGATTATAGCCTCAATGAGTCCTCTCTTGTTGCTTGGATTCTTGCTCGAGACCAAGCGTTTCATTCTTGACCACAAATTTTTGATGGGATTCAAATCAGGGCTATTTCCAGGACAGGGAAGGAGAGGAATTTTCTTGTCAACCAAAACTGACAAAATCAGAAGGAGTATCCACAATTTTGGCTACTAGTGTATGGCAGGAATAGTCACCTATTAGCAGGTGTGTTCTCAGAATCATGTACAGGACAATGAGGATTTCAATTCAGCATTGTTTCACTTCATGGGAATGAAAATATATACAGTAACTAGCAAAATTGGGATATGACTAAAAAGGTAAAATATATAGCAACATAGGGTATAAAAAGTTATATTGCTCCTGAGAAAGTCCCTATAGGGACGAAACACGTTGAGCCAGTTTACATTCACCCCGCTTTGGACCTCAGTGCTTGCTGTGCCGTTTTTATCGTTTTTTTAGTGTGAGTAAATAAATATTTTATATTTTGATGTTTTTCATCATTATTGTGTCATTTCTTATCGAGGTCCTTGGAGCGGGCCAGGCAGACAGCCACATTGAAGCATTGAGGATGACAGGCACATGTAATATCATGTTCTTGTGAGTGTTCAATTTTTTGTGCACCAATTGGTGTTTGTGGATTGAAAATGTATACCTGCATACCGATACTTCCAATAAATTTAAGCTGAGTTCCATTCACACCATTTATGTTCTTTTGTTCACTATGGACAAATCTGAACGGAGAGGTTGGTAGAATCAGGAATTTACTACTACAAAGGCCTTTGCATATCAAATGCATGGTAAAGTACAAGAACCCTGCTCTGGGAAAAGTATATTTGAATATCATTAAACGTATGCTCTCCTTGTTTGCAGCTAGAAAGGTTTAGCTGCGACCTTGAAAAGACCTTGTCATATTCTTCCATATTTTCAATAACTCAAAAATGTAATATGAAAGTGTGTGCTTTAAAGGCAAAATCTATAGATTTCTTTCCACATCTGCCTTATATGTTTAGCAATCCTATCTAATTTTTCAAGCTGTGTAATCATTGTTTTTCCATCACTTTTCCTGCCAATCACCAACCAATTCCTGTTGCATACCAAAATTAACAGAATTACATGTAATACAAAGGACAGCTAGAATTACTCTCAGTAACTCCCAATCTACCTGCCACAATTAATTTATATATTTTTGTATTGTATTTTAATTTATTTTGCATCGGGTGGTCTTCTGGTTATAACTGCAGACTATCACCTGCTAATCTCTTTTGACTACATTGCTAAAAGGCGAATGATCATGAATAATTAATGTTTGATATGGAGCAGAATATATTAATATGTCATTGTGAGGAGTTATGGCCATAACCCTTTCATTTAAATCAAATTCATTTTTTTTTTAGTTCCTGCCTCCAGCTTCTCCCCAAACAGTGGTTGTCAGCAAAGACTGCAGATAGTAGCTGTACCCGAACATCCCTCTGTATCCATGTACATGCATACAGTATGAATGCATGCGTTGAGATGAATGCATTGTTTTTTTTTATATCAGCAAGACCCTTCATTTATGGCTCAAAAACAGTACTTCAGATTGAGTTAAATTCATATATACAGGGCTGTCACCAGAAATCGTGGAGCCCCTACCTGAACTACCAATTGGTCCCCCCTTCCCCAGTTGCCCATTCCAGTTAGCCAATTAAAAATAAAAGGTTTTGTCTCCTCTCCTGCTCACCTCATTTTCCATGACTTTGGCTAAATCCCTGGTAGACCAGCAAGGGGACAAAAAGGTATTCCTTGGTGGTCAGGTGTGGGAGTGTTTGGCCTCCACTTTTACCTGGTGCAAAACATACTAAACGCTCCCTCAGTGATGGAGTAGGAACAGGCATGTACTGGCCATAGGGACTACAAGGGAGATTCCCGGTGGGCCGATGGCTCAGTGGGCCGATGGCTCAGTGGGCCGTGTGAATCCTGGTTCACCGCGTGGCTCGCACTGCCCTTAATGGGTGAGGTGAGAACTTCCTCACCTTCTGTAAAACTGAACAGTCTGCTACAGTCTCATATTGGGGCCACTGTGCCTGTGAGACGCGCTGAGAATCCACATCACATCAAGACATGGTGCACACTCAACCTCAGTGCCGCTTGCTCTACAGCAATTCCGGTATCTGTAGAGGGATTGGTTGAGCGATCAGGTTGGTTTATATACTATTTTTGTGTGTTTGCATAATTAAAGTGGGTAGGTCTGGATGAGATCTAGGGCTGATTTTTTGTCCCAGTCCAGCCCTGAGTAGGAATGAACTGCCCGGCCTCAAATATCAGCCTACTGGGATATTTTTGATATGTCAGTGAGCTGTGCTGTTTGTCATGGAGGGTCTTACAACTGTGGCCCCCGAAACCACTGGGCCCCTGAACATATAGTGGGTTGTCACTCCCATGTAGGGAACCATGCACATATACACAAAAACATTGTTCTTTCTTAAAGAATCTCTTTTCAAAAAGATCCTCAGATACATTACTAAGGACATTAAGTCTATACCTTGTGCGGATTAATTTACCCTGGAAGTTAAATTTAGGCTTTTCAACATCTGGTATTTTGGGCAAAGAGCATTGGAGAATTTAAAAAAACGATTTCAATAGGAAGCTGCAAATCTCAGTATTTGATTGGCTACTGACATCCACTGATGCTTGCAGCCTTATTTTATCTTATCAGGAAATGTTATTTGGACAGTTATTCCCTAACCAGATTAGTTTACCATTTTTACAATGACGATAAACGTCAGCATTTTCCGATGGGGAAATTTAAACAACGACAGGGGAAGCTTCACCTATGAGTATTTTCCTGTCGCTGTTTGAATCTCCCTTTCAGTTAGCGCTGAAATTTATCGTCATTGCAACAATGGTAAACTACCATGGTTAGTGAATAACCCTGATAGAGTTTGAAATAAAAGTATATTTTTATTCTATGAAGCCCGCCACCCAGATAGAGTAATTAAAACTGAATTTACTGCAGCTTTGGTTTGGGAAAATAATTAACATTCACTTACATTATATCATTGAATCGAAATTGTATATATATATATATACATATATATATATATAAAAATAAAAATGGCAATGCCCTTTTAATTCAAATTCAGTATGTGACCTTACTGCCTCCTTGAGAAGCAATGGGGGAGCTTTTTGCTTAAACATGTTTTCTGTGATAACAGAACAACTTAACAAGTGTGCTCCGGCTGCTGCAAACAGTCGTCCTGAGGTGATCTGGGGTAAATGGGTAGAATGGGCTCGATATATTATCCTCTCTAGGTACACGGAGAGAAAACACATTTCAGAGACAGTGTGATGTATCTTAGAGCCGTCATACAGTCTGAGTCAAAGATATAAATAGCTCTTAGCGACTCGTACACTCTTCAATCACAGTTAAACGACTCGTCCAACACTTGATATCTCACATATCTTTCAGTAAGATTTGAGAAAGTCTAAGTAGTTTGAAAACATTGCTATTTTAGCATAATGTATTGTCATCTTAAGCAGGTTTGATTAATGCTGCGTTGCCCTAGAGAAACAATTAAATTTTATCAGATGTGCCATCCAGTTTACTAAGAGTGCTCTGCGTGTCCCATTCGGTGGGGATATATTACACATATTAAGTCAATTCTAAATAGTTGAACCAAAAAAGACCTACTTTATAATAAGAAAAAAGAAAAGGATATTAAAGTCTTCTGTACTGTAGAGTTATTAAAAAAAAAGAAGAAGCAAAAAACAAGCAGGATAGTCACAATTTTAGCCCCTATTTCAGTTCAGCCTGTGACAGGCGCAAAGACTAAAACATTTATACACTAAACACTGCTGTTTTGGCAGAGTTCACCATAGATGTCAACAATTGTAAAAATAGCAAACTATGACTATTCTCCACTTAACAACTTGTACATTATTTAATAGGGAATCATTCAAAATGTATGCATTTGAGAGACATTTAGCGAGCACAATGTATATAGCATTTCCTTCTCTATCGATTCACAGTAAAGTGTGGAAACCATTACAGGTTCATTTTAAACCAATATACTTTAAAACGCATATACACACAGTTTGGTCCATATATATTTGGACACCGGCACAATTTTAGTTTTTTTTCCGGTATTGACCAAAACAAATTCAAGCTATAGCTCCATAATGGGTATGGGCTGAAAGTGCACACTCTCAGGTTTAATTTGAGGGCATGTACATCCAAATTGGAGGAAGAGTTTAGCTCTTAAGACTAGCCAACCCCCTTTTTCAAGGGAACAAAAGTATTTGGACAATTGAATCAAAATACGTTTCATGGCCAGGTATGGGCTACTCCATTTTTCTTTTATCAGTTAAGCAGGTTAAAGGTCTGGAGTTGATTCTAAGTGTGGTATTTGCATTTGGAATCTATTGCTGTGAATCTACATCATGCATTTAAAGGAGATGTCCATGCGAGTGAAACAGGCCATTGTAAGGCCTCAAAATCAAAACAAATCCATCAGAGAAATAGCAGCAACAGTAGGAGTGGCCAAATCAACAGTTGGTACATTATGAGGAAAGAAGAGCGCACTGGTAAGCTCAGCAACATAAAAAAGCCTGGACGCCCACGGAAGACAACCTGTGGTGAATGATCGCAGAATCCTCTCTATGGTAAAAAAAAAAATACTTCACGACATCCAGACAAGTGTAGGACACTCTCCAGGAGGTAGGTGTAGAATTGTCAAAGTCTACAATCAAGAGAAGAGCAAATACAGAGGCTTCACCACAAGATGAAAACTATTCATAAGCCTGAAGAATAGAAAAGCCAAATTAGACTTTGCCAAAAAAACATCTAAAAAAGACAGACCAGTCCTGGAAAAGCATTCTTTGGATGGATGAAACAAAGATTAATCTGTACCAGAATAAGGGGAAGCAAAAAGTGTGGAGAAGGCTTGTACAGCTCATGAACCAAAGCACACAACGTCATCTGTAAAACATGGTGGAGCCAGTGTGATGGCATGGGCATGCATGGCTTCCAGTGGCACTGGGTCAATGGTGTTTTTGAAGATATGACAGAAGACAGAAGCAGCCAGATGAATTCAGCAGTGTTTAGAGGAATACGGTCAGCCCAGATTCCAGATTCAGCAAAGTTTATTGGACGGTGCAGTACAGTACTGATGGACAATGATCCAAATCACACTGCAAAAGCAACCCAGGAATTTTTGAAGGAAAAGAAGTGGATTATTCTGCAATGGCCGAGTCAATCACCTGATCTCAACCCAATTGAGCATGCATTTCACTTGCTGAAGGCAAAACTAAAGGCAGAAAGACCCACAAAGAAAGGACAACTGAAGACAGCTGCAGTTAGAGCCTGCAAAGCATCAGAAAGGAGGAAACAAGGTCTTTGGTAATGTCCATGGGTTCCAGACTTCAGGCAATCATTGCCAGTAAAGGATTCTCAACAAAATATTAAAAGTGAACATTTTATTTAGGATTATATACATTTGTCTATTTACATTTGAGCCCCTGAAAATGGGGGGGGGGACTGTGTATAAAAATGGTTGCAGTTCCTAAAATCCATACTTGATATTTATGTTCAACCCCTTGAATTAAAGCGGAAAGTCTGCACTTCAAATTCATTTGGATAGTTTCATTTTAACCCCTTAAAGACTAATGACGGAACTGTTCCGTCATAAATGCATTGACTTTAAAGACACGTGGCTCTTTAAGGGGTTAATGTTATTATAGTGGCATACAGAGCCAAGAGTATGAAAATTGTACCTGTGTCCAAATATATATGGACATAACTGTATATAAGTCCAAGGTATCCCACACTCTAAGGTAAAGTAAATGGTGCCGGTCCAGCCCGCACATCCATATATATGGATTGATGCTTTGCGTTTGATATTATATTAGACACAAGTTTTCAGCGTGTTTGTGTTTTTTTCCAGTAAGGCAGCATTTTTATTTTTTGTTTAGGATTAATTTTGCAATAAACACAGTAAGAGGTAGGACAGCAGATGATAAAATATTGAGTGCTGGCACTTGATTTTACATTTTTATGTGTATATATGTGATAACCTTAATGTACCAGGGGGTTGAAACCTTTAAATTTCAGATGGTGTTGTTTAACTGCTGAATGTTCCATTTAATTCTGAACACTTTAACAATCTCATCTCCTGCGTGTCTAAATGAACCGGTTTATTTGAGTTCTCCTCTCCGCACTTACAGGTGGCAGAATAGCCTGGAAGAAACATTTCGTTTGATGTTTATAATGTTGTTAAGTTGATTTAACACAGATGTACAGCCAAAATGTGCATGACCCATTATGTTCACTGTTCAGCTATCTATAAAGTGTAGGGAAAGACAAATAAACATGTAAGAAATCTTAAAAACCTCACCTGAACTGAACTATGGCTCCTGTGCAAACAGACGCAACAACAGCTTACAGGGAAGCACACTTTTTTAAAAATGTGCCCAATGCTGTGAAACATCAAGCGTCAAAAGTTGAAATATATCAGACTATAATGATAAAGACTTAATGACAGGGCTCTATAAATGCCTACTTGCAGGTGACTAGTACGCCCAGGGAGTAATAGCCAACTTGCGCTTAGCATTGGCTTGGGCGATTACAAAAGATATGGACTAGATTCAAATCCTGATATAAACTTAACCGAAGTTCTGGTAAACTTCGCAACCATAGACATTAATGACTCTGGTTACATCAACTGACCCGTTAATGAGGCACTGAAATTGAAAAAGGCTGCGCTAGCCTTTTTCCAGTTGCGTTTCGCCATTAACAGCCCTATTAAAGCTGAGCTGCTGTATCAGCAACTTGAGGCAGAATAATTTATAGCTATTCAGTGATACCTTCAGCCTTGCTGCATGTCTCCATGGGTATCTGCAGGGAGTGTACCAAAGTCATCTTCTCGGAGACCAATCATGTTAGCGATTGGTCTCAAGAGAGGCCACAATGGTTTAGACCTGCGCATGTGGGGAGCTCCGGTCCATCATTCTGTGCAGGAGCTACGGGACCTGAGTACATAAAGTTCGCAAGTCCCGTTGCAGTGTGCAACTGGCGTTTCCAGGAAGTGCAAATTGCGCAGTAAAGCCTTGAGGACTACTGGGTTCGGGAGTCCCTGAGCCGAAGAGGAGGAGCTACTTGCATAGAGAGACAAAGGGTGAGGAAAATCGGCAAAATAAATAATGATTGGGCAGAAGTTGTCTACAACCTCTGCCCAATTAATTATGGGCAAAAAAGAGACACTCTACTTCTCCGTAGAGTGTTCATTTAATTCAGTCATAAATCACCACAACTGTGTATGAAACCTTTAACACTAGCAATACCCAAAAAGGTAGGCCCGTCCAAAAAGGACATGTCATTCCCCAAAGTCTAGATGAAACGGATCAGCCTATCTAGCTACCCTTGTAGCTGATAGCTATCCTTCTGTTGGATATAGACACCTGCACCATTTTCAGGTCATAGGCAGTGAGCAGCAGTGACATTTGCAAAGTCCAATTTTAAGAGCATGGAGTATGGGTGACGAAATAAAATGTTACTCTGCTTTAGTTACTTTATAGCACGTGTATGAACTTCTTACACCGGGATTTTAGGACAAAACCTGTCACACTGTGCTGACACACATCATTATTTGATTAACTACAGAAATAAGGAAACACGTATAGGGTTAGTTTTAAACCTAAACAATTCTATATTACATTACGGCTCACATGACTGATTATGCAGTGTAACTAGCTCCGCAAAAGAACAGCTTGATCATTCTCCTTGTGGGTGTTAAATTAATGAGATTTTCATGCTTGTGGAATAAGAGGGGTTAACCAGGGAGATTTTGAATGTGTCAGGAAGAGATTTTGTAAATAAAGACCTCATTTAAATTGTATCCCCTGAATTCTATTACAGACATGAAATCCATGGCTAATGATACAAAATGCATTATTTCTGCTAAAAAAGCCTTTCATCCCCGTGAAGCCTGGTTCCTCAATGGTTTCTAATCACGGATGCAAGGTAACAATATGACAGAGTCTAGAAATACAATTATATCTGTACTTTCCCCTACTATGTTAGTGGGAAGGAAATGAATGATATGATAATGAGTACTGGCATTAATGTCACCAATGATTGTACTAGAAAATAGGACAAAACACACAAGGAAAATGTAATATGTGAAGTAAGCCATAATGTGTGCTTTTAAAAAGACAGGTGGCAGACAATCAAAGGGATAGTATATTGAATGACAGATAAATGTAGATGGATGGAATGACAGATAGAATGACCGATATAAGGGATAAGAGAAAAGGTAGACAGACTGACAGAGAGACAAATAGACACACAGAGATAAAGAAAAAGATAGATCGATATTATATGCCTCCCTCTGAATTTCTAAGCGAGTGGCATGATGTATAGTGGTGATGCCATTATCTCAGGCTGCATAAAGATCCTCAGTTGGATGGATACAGTTATTGCGAGCCGGATGTCACTGTTCTGTCTTGTAATGCATTGTGTGAAAAATATTCCAGGAGGCGGTGGGATGGAAAATGTAAATCTGCTCCTCCAGCTGATCCTCTGTTCCTAGTCTCCAGCACAGCACAGCTGAACAGATTGTATATGCTCCACTGTTGCGCCCTTTTCCTGTTCCTGGCATACCTAATCCATGAGCAAAGACTGTGCAGACAGGAGAAAGCAGGCATTGCCGCTGACAGATATGGATAGTTCTAGTATTTCGTGAAGACCCACGTAACAGGAGGAATAATTCAAGGTCCTTCTGAAGTAAGGAAACTTTATAATGCAGGTTAAAAAAGTGTAATTAGCTTAAAAAAAGTGTAACGTTTAGATCAACATGCTCATCCTCTCATCTGCCTATTGTGTTACCTTTCATCAAGACGCAGTACGGTGCAAGTGGCTTCAACACCATTAGAGTGAGCAAGTTAACATTCCCCAGACTCGTGGCATTGGTGTGACACACAGCATATGTTAAAGAGGAATATAGCAGGTGATTTCGTTTGGGTGCAGTTAGTATAAACCGCTAGTTAATCGAATTATAATACAAGAAACAAACATGAACTAATATTAGCTTTCATTTTTTATATTAGTCCTGGGTTTTAGATGTTGGCAAACGTTGGTGAATACCCAGGTTTGATCTGCTTTATGCATGCAAAGGTGAAGTGTGCTAGAGACAGATTAGATTTGGGTACGCTGATATGTGCTGGTAACAAATATTACGGTTAGGTATGCAGATATGTGTGCTGGTGATAGATTAGGCCTGGGGCCAATGGTGTGTGTTTTTTGCAGATATTTAGATTATTAGGTAGGCAAGGATGTGCTAATGGCAGTGATCATTAGGCTTGAGTAATCTGGAGACACCCCTGCACTCTCTGTAAACCGAGAATTTAAGGGGTCAATGTGCGTTTAATTTACATTGAGTGCTCACAGTGCCCTGAGTATTCTCACCCTGTCCCCTTCCGAGGGGATTCTTCTCATAGGGCTGATTCAGCCGTCCAAGTGCAGAGGTGGAGCCCAGATGTGAGCTGTCCTGAGCTTCAGACATTGGGAGTTTGGGACCAAAAAGTGGAGACCAATTTGAGTACCATTTCCCTCCCTCCTAGACAGAGGCGTAACTAGAAAACTCAGGGCCCAGGTGCAGGAACCATGATGGGGCCCTCCACCCTAGGTAAAAATATATATTTGTCCCCCGTCCCGTCAGCATGCATTGGTCCCCTCGAGGTCCACAATGTTGACTCTAGAAATCAGTGTCCCATTTTTTCCAGGTCCACTATGACCTCTTAAGTCCATCCCATTTTTAATGTAACGTGCACTATCAGGGTTATTTAGAGAAAGGTGAAAACCAGAAGAAAAGAACAATCTAGACCAAATAGCCGATTTGGAAAGTGAGATAAATGGGAGAATTTTTCTGGTTTGGCTATTTTGACCTAGAGTTTTCACTTCTCCAGTAATTCTCCTGGTCTTCACCTCTCTGAATAACCTTGTATGTATCTCACAGAGCTCCACAGCAATAAACCTCACAGTAATGTGCGCTGTGTATGAATGTATCAGAGCTCCACAGAAATAAAACTCACAGCAATGTGAGGAGGGGGAAGAGCGTATCACAAAGCTCTATGGTAATAAACCTCACAGTAATGTGCAGTGTGTATGTGCATATCACAGATCTCCACAGCAATAAAACTTACAGTAATGTGCAGTGTGTATCAGTGTAAATCAGAGTAAATCAGAGTTTTACAGCAACAAAACCCACAATAATATGTGTGGAGTGTATCACAGAGCTCCAAAAGAAAAACAACGCACAATTAAGTATAAAATAAATAAATAATATAAAATATAGCAAGCCCCCAGGCAGGCGAGCGTGGGCCCCCCAGACTCAAGGGCCCAGGTGCGGTGGCACCCTCTGCACCCCTGGTAGTTACGCCCCTGCTCCTAGAAAATGGATTGGCTGCTCGCTTCCTGAGGCATACAGCCCATGACTACCTTGTCAAATGCCACCTGCTTGCAAGAAGCTGGCAGCAAATCATGCCAAGAGGAATGGAGAGCCTGCACTGTGCTGTTTTGGAGGCACGTTTTAAAATTACATTACATGTTAAAATGGGGGTAGGTGTGGATTGGGTCAAGAGGAGTTAAAATTTAACCCCTCCACTTCTTTGCAACACAGGGTTTATTTTTTTAGACAATTAGACTGAGCTACTGTCATGGGCTGTGAAGAATGCTACAGACTGTGACCTCTGTTGTACAAACTGCTTCAAATATTCATAGGTTTTACATGTTAAGGCACAAATTAGCCAAAATCACGCTAAAATGATAAAGCTACAGATGGCATATGTTACTAGATAAGGGCATCTTAAGTCTTAATTCGTTTTGATTTCTACATATTTTATAACATTACATTTCTTTCTGTGGCATATATGCTCTTAATTTCACAAAACTGAAACCATTAAAGAGTTTCTCATTCTCCACTGAGCCTGGAAAAAAAAAAATGGTGTTTGTATACAGAGGGGATACCATGATACCACTTCCATAGGGGAGAAGACATTGGAGATACAAGGTGATTGATAGAATAATGGGGTTCTATTTGTTTACAAAGTCACACAGCCTGTTTATGTGGCCAAGGGAGGTTTTACCCAACACTGCTAAAGAAAACTTATACACTACAGTGTTTTCAGATGATTATCTCAAATTAAATCTGCCATTTGTCACCTGTTTGATTATCGGTAATCCAATCATTATAATTACAATAAAACATTGAAGAAATTAAGCATTAGCTCTTAATTTTTCTGCTTCGAAAAAGTTTTCCCCCAAAGATTTTTAAAAACCTTTTTACCATTGGTTTAAAATGGCAGTGATACAATCTTTTCACAAGCTCATTCCAAAATATATTCACCATTGAATGCTTAAAAGGTTTCAGCAAAGGGGATTAGATTTATAGAGATTGTCCAGGTGAGATTAGCAATGGCTATGATCTTTTCAAATGTTTGGTTAATTTTTCAAGTGGAATGACTAATGTTTCAAATTAGATGTTTAAATCAACCGTAATAACTGGTCGCTTCTGCAAAGCAGCTGAGTCTTTTGGATTTCGCCTTTGGTGAGAAAGAGAAGTGGCGCAGGTTAAGGGTCACCAGTCATTTCACACTATGTTAAAGTATTCATCCCTTAAGGTGAAAAAGAAGCCTTTCTGCTCCAACAGCTGTCAATCCCTCCCTGTGAAAGGCACGGCAGTTGTAAAAGACACTTGCTAAATACTTTACGTTTTGCCTCTCAATGTAGTTTGCTCAAAGATAAATTGCTAGATATTACAATTTGCTCTTGCTTCTGACTGAATATGCTTATTGATTTAAATAATGCATCTTCTGCGTATTTCTACCACAAATGATCAAGCATGTCTGCTTTTCACTGAATGTAAACAGCCTTAGCGGAATTCCTTGAAATACAATTTCAGATTGTCACAATATGTTTATATCAGGTCTCCACAGTATTCACTATCATTTACAGCCCCCCACCCCAAGCAGGGTCAAAATATTCAATGTAAATTATTCACACAACACAGAAAGGTACATACATACTGCACACCAAGTACCCATTTTCCATACACAACACATACCACACACACTGTTAGTACTTTTGTGTGTCTCTCTCCATCTTCCAGTGCATCGCTCTCCCCATTCTACCGTCTCTCAGTCCTTCGGTGTCTCGCTCTATCCTCCTCTTCCTCAGTCTCGCACCATCCTCTTCATCATTCCTTCTCTGTCGCTCTCCAACCTCATGTCCCTCTCTCTGTGCATCTGGCCATTCTCCTGTCCCCCTCTACATGTCTTTCAATTCTCCTGTCCCTCAGTCCCTCTCTCTATGTTAATTTCTATCCTCCTGTCATTCTCAGCATCTCTCTCCACCTGTCCTTCAGTGTCACTCTCCATCCTCCTCTCACGCAGTCCTTCCGTTTCTCATTCCATCCTCGTGTCCCTTGGTCCTTCTGTGTGTCTGCCCATTTAGTATTGTATCTGGTTTATGTTGGTTCTCTTTTTTTTTTAAGTTGTGTCATTGACTTCTTCCTCTTCAGGCACCATCATCAGATGCACATCATGAGGTTTAGCTCTATTGTTTTATGGGCCTATGATCTCTCTTCTGTTAGTTTACCCTTCTTGACCATACTATTCCACTATTCAGTATTTACGACAACATCCTAACACGCCACGCTTCTGCTTGGCTCTTTATTGTTCAATTCTATGATTTTGCTCATTAAAGCTTCCAGACCTGAAGAACAAAGTTATGCTCTCGAAAGCTTGCCTTTTAAAAATAATGTTAGTCCAGAAAAATAAAAAAAAGGTATCACTTCGTACTGCTATTCTCTGGTGATTTTGGCATCTGGACTAACACGGTTTATACAATCTACACAATAGGATAAACCGTGCTAATCCAGATGCCAAAATCACCTGAGTATAGCAGTACATAGTGAAGACTTTTTTTTATTGGACAGACTATATATTTAAAAGCTTTCTCTTTTTCAGGACTGGAAGCTATACTGAGGAAACCCATAAGATTGAACAATAAAGAGCCAACAGAAGGGTAGGGGGTTAGGATGGGTCGTCGGAAACACTGAATAGTGTAATAGCATGGGCAAGAAAGGTAAACAGAGGAGAGATCATAGGTCCATAAAACAACAGACATAAGCATCATGATGTGCATCTGATGATCATCCATAAAGACAAAGAAGTTATTGAGACCAGTAAAAAAAAACATCAGCACATAAACCAGGTACAAGGCCGAATGTTACAGGACTTTATAGGAGGGAGTTAAAAAGCCAGAATCTACAATGAGTCCCCCCTTTATAGTGTTAAAATGTGTAATTTTTATTTCACATGTCCTACATTTATGAGTCTTTAAAATTTCCTTTGAGTCTCGAAGAAGACTGTTTAAACTATACTATCTCTGGATTGACTTCACAAATGAAAATTAGGAAATGGACTGTCCACGTCTGCTGCAAGCACCATTCATCTAGGAGAAGGACACTCCGGTATAACACCTACGACCCAGGGACCTCACTTTCACAGTTTGCTCGTCCATGGCAGATGAACCTCCGCACACTGCCCCACCTAAAAACTCCACTGCACAGGATTAATGGGCATACCCATTGTCTGAAATAAGCTTATTCTATACTCTATAAAACCTGTCTTTTAAAGGGACACTACCACCAAAAAAATGAAATATTCTTATTTTATTATATGTTGCTGATATCATACATGTGGTTTGTTTTTCTCGTTTGTTTAATTAAGAAAACTTTTTACTCTATATGTATGACTGAGTGCATCCATTTTTTAATCTTTTGTGTTGTAAACTGCCCCTGTCAGAAAGTTCAGTAAACCAACTCAAATCATTGTATTGTGTGGGATGCATTCAAAGGACATCACCAGGGGGTAGATTAGAAGTCATTAAAGCCCCCATTATATCTCATTCAATTGCCAGCTCTTAGTTAGCCTGGAGAACAATAGACCTCATGCAGTCTTATGTAAACATTCTCTCCTCTACCTCAATAACTGTTTACGGCTGTCATTTATGTAATCTACAGTATTTAAGTAAAACTTTTGTATAGATTTTAGTAAATGCTGCATCATGGGAAAAATCCAAAAAACGGAAACCGGAGATAATAAAGCTAATGTTTTTTTTTTCCCTTTTACATGCATTTACTTAAAACAAAGAATAAAAAACCACAGCATGTGTTTATAAAGTGTTTTTATTTGTAATGCACATGTAATCTAGTTATAGTTTATGTAAGTGGTAGTGTCTCTTTAAATGTAACGATAGCCAATAAAAAGGTATCACTACGTAATGGTATACTGTAGGGATATATACACACACGTTTTCAATAATCTACATGTATCAAGCCATAGTTCCATGTGTAGGTTTACCGAAGCAGTTAAACTCTTAAATGCCCCCTTATTGTCATGAAACGTTTCCACGTTATCAAAGTTTTGAGAATAACAAATAGAAAAGGTATTACCTAGCAAAAGCAAAACCTGGATGTTTCAGAACACATGTATTTATTTACTCCATAATATTTGTTGTTTATTTTAAATAAATGTACATGCTGTATTCCCATACCTTCACAGACAGGGCAGCATTCTCCAGGCACTTTTACTGGTTTCAGACAGCTTTGGCCACAGGCAGTGGCAACACAGTGAGGCTCCCCATTGATGCATTGACAGAAGGTACAGTCATCTTCTCTCCAGCGGTCACCATGACTTCTTATCTGGCCATTGGCATAACAACCTGCTGGATCATGAATGGGGTACACTGGATCTGTAAGACATACCAAGGAGCACATCTGTATTAATTTATAAATAATAACGGATTATATATTAAAGTCAAATCTCTAAATATAGTAAATGCACATATATACAAATAATCCTGTCCAATTTAATTAATTATATGCACTTGGTCCATGACACATACAGGTCTATTCAAAGAAAGGTGAAAATCAGGAGAATTGGCAGAAAAGAACAATCTAGACCAAATAGCTGATTTTTAAAGTGAGATAAATGGGAGAATTTTTCTGGTTTGGCTATTTTGACCTAGAAGTTTCACATCTCCAGTCATTCTCCTGAGTTTCATCTGTCTTTGAATAGACCTGATAGACAAAAAATGACCCATGTTCCAATTTCTACTTTGCTGAAAAGCGAAGAGAGTAACTCAGGTTAAAATAGGTGAACTGATACAATAAAGTGTTTTTAATGGTCACAAATTACATAACCATACAAACACACAATAAAGGATTTAACCAAATTGGACTTTAATATTTTTCATAAATTCTATTTGCAAATTTGTGGGCACATTAGGTGGGGTCAGGGTCTCAAAACTGGCCCCCTTATCAATCCAATAATATATGTGTTGGTGAAAGGAGATCCACACTTCTGGAGATAGCAGCACATATGGAAAATATTTTAAAAAATATATAAAAGAAGTTAGCGCAATTTGCATAGCTGTGGGTTTGAGGCTAGGGTCAGACTAACGCAGTATCAACGTGCGTTTAGCAGCACTAAATCATGGCCGTGCTAGCAGCAAATGACGTCCAATGATGGGCAGCATACAAAGAACGGCCGCACAAAAGTGCGGCTGCGCAACGCAAGTGGCAAACTAACGCATTTTTTCGAGAACGTCAAACCGCTAGTACTGACGTACAGAGTGCGCTGCGTCCGCTAGCGGCATGTGTGCGTGAATAGGAGATGTCAGACGCTGCTAATGTCCGACCAACATCATGTCCAGACGCAAAAAGTGTTTTATTGATGATCCGTACAAAATCACGACGAAAATGTGCATCGTATGACCGCTATCGCGTATTACGTGAAAAAATACGTCCATTCGTTCGAACGCACTTTTTCACGGACAACGCGAAAAATGCGTTAGTCTGACCCTAGCCTTATACTGTATGATATGGAGTAGATTATGTGTTGTTGGATTTTTTGGGTGTTTTTTTTTTTGCATGACCAATTAGTAGGGGTATTAACCCCATGTCCCAGAATATTAAAACGGTAACTCCGGATTTACGAAAATTAGACATATACGATCACAATTCTGTATTGGTCATCATATGGAGATTAATGGGATTAAATGTTAAGAAGGCAGTCGAACATTGTCTCTACAAATAAATGGGACAGAGCTATCCATCTTTATAAGAATACAGACTCACTTTGTCATGTGGGAATCATTTAGAATATGTTGCGGTATTTAGCTCCTTTTCATAGATAAAAAACAATGGGTGCAGTGTCGATGTGTAGATATGTATATTATAAATTTGTATGTAATCATTTCTGCACAGGTGGGATATCTAGGGCATATTTCTGAGATGGTTGCATTTCTTGTAATATTAAAATGCATATATTTAAATATTAATAACTGAAGTCCATGTGACATTGACCCTGCTTTATAAATATAATATAAATACGTACCACGGACCATGTATTTGTGGATCATATGAAAAACCATTTTGAAGAAAACACAATCTTCCAAGTCTATTACTGTGTACTTCAAAACTTAAAGCTCTATAATGAGATTTATTTCTATAAGAGATCTTGTAAACACTCAAGAAAACAAAGTTCTCACTGATTAGTTTCAAAATCAAACACAATTAGCAGTGGCACACTGAACCTGTATAAACTGATTAGCTTAGAAAGATTCTGTGTTGCAGCAGCTTCTCACTGTTCTTCAGTAAAGTATTTATAAGATCTGTAAACGTTTACTAAAGCCACACGTCCAGATCCATGACTTTGCCATATTAACCCCGTCACAGCTGAGCCATTTCACCTCTGTGTGCTGAGCTCATTTTTACTGGTTTTGCTCATCATGATTAAAAGCGATTTGAAGTCAAGTTTTAGTATAAAACAAAGACAAATTATATATCATTTTTTACGGCAGACTCTGCAGATTCATAATATATCATTATTATATGTATACCTCATGCCCTGCCAGAATGCTATAACAAAATGTAATTTTTTTAAAATTTTATTAAATATGCAGAGGCTCATATTATACCAAATTCTTTTATTACTACTTCCAGCAGCAAGAAGTAAACAAACTTTGTAGGGAACACCCCTATAGCATGTAATGGTAGTAGCTGCAACCCTAACAACTGTACCCATATAATGTCCAGCCCACTCCAAGGATCCTCCTCTTTTCTTGCCGTTTCCAGGAGTGAGAGGAGTATTTTTCCTCATCCTGTTCTAATTGGTGATCTTGGTGCTTTGTAGAGTCTTTTACACCACATCTATTGATTGCTTTGTCTGTGTTTCTCCCGGGGTTCGTCAACCTCCCAAGGATCTTTCTGCCCTGGGGACTGGTCGTTGTTGGTGATTGGAGGCTTGCCTCGGTCATCATCATGCTATGGCGCATGGGGGTATTTTCTCCAGCGCTCCAGATCATCTACCCTAGCCCCTGGCTTTTGTTCTGGTAGGTGGACCATTTGTGTTATTCCTCTCTCGAGGTGTGGCCATCTTTACTGGACGCGCGACTCGTTATCGGATTGTGCCCCGCCTACCTGGTGATAGTTTTGGCGCACTTTTCACAGCCATCTTTTTCACTACCGCTGACGGCCTTACAATAAGCCAGTAATGTCACAGCCCACACGCTCCTCATCCAGGGAGAGGGAACAGACCAGAAGCTTGGCAGATGCTTCTGACACCCTCTCCAACCTTGCTGGTCAGGGAATCCTTGGCAGCCCCGACTTGACGATTATGCCTCCGCCATGGGGACTATGTTAGCAACTTTATTACAGCTACTGGCCCCGACTGGCCCTGTGTGCCCCGCCCAAGGTGCTGGCCCCCTTCAGAATCACAAGATTCCTATGCCCCTTTTTCTGATGCGTCTCTGACATCCAATGCCACACACCATGCTGTGGTCCCTAAAAATGCTCTGACCAAGACCAAGCACTCTAATGCTCACTCGAGAAAGAGAACCTATGATGGTAGGATTACCCCTATGAAGAAGTGCATGGGACGACCCGCAAACAAGCTTCCCCTTGTCGGGGCAAGCATGTCAGATCCTGGAAGAGGGCCAGAGTTCAGACGGCTGCCTCCAGCTCTGACTCTTCCAGCACCTCGTCTATTTCCTCTGCTAGTCCTTCAAGTGAGGACTCCAGAGCAGGTTCCCCTGCATCACCAGTCAGAAAACAGACCGCAGTGGCTTTAAGAAACTACAGTGAATTGGAGGATGATTTTTTCGAGCCAGAGTCTCTCAAGCACCATCACTCAGCAGAATGGATTGCATCTCCAAAAGGTGGATAAGATGCTTCTCAAGAAAGTAAGAAAACCCCTTGAGGGCAAAGTCTGCTACTGTCTATGTACCGAGTGCCCCAGGCCAATCACCACAAAAAAGGTGCTTAAGACTCCCCCAGATGGTGCAATTCATGGTCAATACAGGTTGGAATGCCTGCAGGGGTGTGGATTTTTCCTTTTGGTCCTGCCTGGACAAATTGCTCAACGTTTTTGGCCCATTCTCCCAGCTCCTAGAGGTTATTGAGCATGCCAATATCACGGGTATTGCCCCTAAGATTTCCAGCCTCCGCGGTTGGGTGCACCGTATGCTTTCCCTCCTCGGTAACACTAATACTGCACTGGCTACTGAGCGTAGAAAGTCAATACTCCTTCACATTGACCTGGGCCTTATTTCCCAGGCTTCACGCCAACCTAGTACAGACGCAGAGGGAGAGTTGTTCACAAAAAACATTATTGCAGACATGAATAATTATTCCAACTCCTTCACAACCATTAATAACGTAAAGACAAAGATGCGCAAGGTTTTCGCACAGCAGAAAGGGGTTTTTGGCCACCTCGGCAGACGCAGGGGCCGACTGCCCGGCCGCCGCTCCTGTGGTTCATTGCGAGTCTCCACAGACCCCTATCAGCCAAACCATTTCTTCCCTCAAATTATTCGAGCTGATCGTGGCTGTGGACGTGGTTCCAACTGCTCTCGTCCACCAGTAAAGCCCTCTTCCATCCTCTTCTATCCCACCAAGCCTCGTGGGTGGCAGAATTGCTAATTTTTTACATGTCTGGGAGCAGATACCGTCAGATCTGTGGAATCTGCAAACTGTATGGGGTACCTTCACAAACCCAAGTTCATACTGTGCTTCCGACCCCCCTCATTGTATCCTATCTGGGCATGAGGCTCATAGCCTCGGAAGTGCAGGCCCTTCTAGAGAAAGGTGCCATCCATCTGGCTCCTCTAGAACCCCTGGATTTCATAAGCAATATATTTCTAGTGCAGAAAAAAGGGGGCTCCTTTCGGCCGGTTATCAATCTCAGACACCTGATTGGGTTTATAGTGTATCGTCACTTCAAAATGGAAGGAATCCATTGCCTACGCGAACTGCTCCATAGGGACTGGTTGGCAAAGGTGGATTTGATGGCCAAATATCTGACGGTCCCTGTTCATGCAGATCATTGCCTTTTTCTGCAGCTTCTATGGCAGGGTCAGCAGTTCAAATTCACGTGCCTCCCGTTTGGCCTGTCGTCAGCACCATGATGCTTCTTGAAACTCCTACGCACGGTCATGGCTCTGCTGCATTCTAGGGGAGTTCGCTCCGTCATCTACAATTTTTGCTCCATTTATGCTGGATGACCCACTTGCTCACCAGTCTGGGTTTCCTCATCAACCAGGAGAAGTCCATTCTGATTCTCACACATAACAGAGTTCCTGGGCTTCAAGATCGATTCTCCAACGGCATGCCTCAGGCTTCCTCAGTGCAAGCTTCAGGATATTCGGAAGGAACTTCGGAAGGCATTGTCACGCCCTTTTTTTTTTTTAGGGTCCACTATCTAGCTCCGATAATTGGGCTTCTGTCCAGTTCTATACAGGCCATCTTCCCAGGCCCCCTACACTACCGTACCCTGCAACAGCTGAAGACGAGAGCCCTTGTGCAAGCACAGTCCTATTCTGATCCCATTCACCTCGACCAGGAGTCCAGGAAGGAACTGCAGTGGTGGCTCACCAACATGGAGGTTTGGAGTGGAAGGGCCATCTTAGGCGCAGAACCGGATCTCATTGTCGAATCCGAAATCAGTGCACAAGGTTGGGGCGCCAGAAGCGGTTCAGTTTACACTGGCAGCAAGTGGACAGAGGAAAAGGCCCTCCACATCAACTGTTTGGAACTACTCACAGGGTCCTAGGCCATCTGCAGTATTTCTGGCTCCTGCTCTCACTCTGCATGGACAATCTGTCGGCTGTCTGGTACGTCAACAAACTGGGGGTCACCTGGTTGCGCCCGTTGGCCACGCTCGCGAAGACCTTCTGAGATTTCTGCCTCCAGCGACAGGTCTATGTACAGGTGGAGTACCTGCCGGAGTTACACAACACCATAGCAGATTGGTACTCCAGGTTCTTGTGGGGCTCCAGATATTGGCATCTTCATACCTCACTGTTCTCTCAACTTGCCAGTCTCTGGGGTCCCCTGGCCATGGACCGCTTTGAATCTCATCTCATTATGCAGCTCCCACGCTTCTACAGTTGGAGTCCCGATCCAGCGGCAACAGACGCCATGCTGCAAGAATGGCCCCAAGGTCGTCACTATGCCTTCCCTCCATTTGCCCTGCTGGCGAGGACCCTTCTTCAGATTTGCCAGGTCTGAGCGTCAGTAGTGTTGATCACCCCATGGTGGCCCATGCAAGCCTGGTATCCTCACCTCCTAGACTTGTCAATGGACTATCCAGGATTACTCCCAGTGGATCAGCGGTTGTTGTCTGATTCTCAATGCCTACTCTATCCTCTCATTATGGAGGGTGGTTAGAACTCATGGTGCGTTGCTTTCCAGTGATCCATTTCTGCCAGAGAAGTTCCAGGCACAGTTATCATTTATCTTCATTTTTAAGATTAACCATTTGGCTGCGTAGGACGCGCTCAGCGCGTCGTCTCAAACATGCTCAGTGAATCCTCACTTAGCAGCTAGCAATCAGCCGTTATTTCGGCCAAGCACTGTGATCTCCATGTGGTAAAGGTAGGTCAAACACCATTCAAAGCCCTCAACCATAGAAGACATTAAACCCTTTCACTACTGAGAGTGAGTCTACTCTATCATCCAAGCATCTGCTGTTGCTCCAATATGGCGTATTCCCAATTGGTGTCATTCTGGAACAATGCAAAGCAATTTTGTTTATACGGAAAACAAAACTGGAAACAAAACAGGACTCTGGTGAATCAGTCAGGGATCTCTATTTTGGACACAGATCCAGCTGTATTGATCCTTTATCGCCAATAGATGGCAACATCTGCATGTCAAATAGGGCTACTACAGTAAGAACTACATTGTGAATTTAAGCAATGTTTTTAAATGTATAATTTTTTATATGCATAATTCACGAAAAGTGATAAAAACACTTGCTCCTGACAGTGGTTTTATGGAAAATTGCTAGGGAAAGGCTTAGGGAGTAGTTCCAAACTAAAATGAGTGGGTAAATTTAAGTATCTTCACCAGTTGCACATATAGTAGCACCTGTCATAGTGACAAGTCTAGACAAAATAGGGAAAAATATAGTATGGTCAATTTGGTCAGTCTCTGTCGTGGTCATGGTGAGAGCCCAGGAAGCAGGGGACAAACAGCACAGGCAGGCAATATGTGGTGATAAGCAGGAGGTTTTAAAGCTTTTATAGACACAAGATCCAGGTTCCATAGCAGGCAGGTGTAGGGCACAAAGACAAACCAGTAACAATAAGAAACTCCAGGTAGGTATGGAAAAGGATGGGGAACACAGGAACAAGGCAGGAGTCTATAGGCAGATTGAATGCAGGGCTAGCAAGATACATCACGCACATATATGCAACGTAAAGGCATCACTGCAGTGGGGCAACTCCCTTAAATAGGAGTAAGCAGGGCTGGATGTGGAAGCACTTGAGGCTTCCTTCAGGCTGGAAACCCAGAACCGATTACATAAAGGCTTCAAAAGGAATAGTGCTGATCAGACTTATGTCACGGCAGAAATAATGCAGGTTCGGCTCTTTAGTGCCTTCAGTCATGGGTTGTGACAGTCTTGTTGTTCCAAACTTACCTCATTATCACACATCCAGCTTTGGAGAAAAAGCAATGAGTAAACTGTAGTAGAGCAAAAGCACAAGACTTTTGCTGGACACCATTCAATAACACAAGAAGTTTCACTTATTCTTCGTATTTTCTAGCATCTTATTTTACAAACAAAATCGATAATAATAAATGACAAATAATTTTGCGCAATATTATTAATTCAATCCGGTACATTTTGCTGTGAAGTCATGTCCATTTAACAAATGTGTGAACAAAGCAATATCACGCAAGCCTTGGCAACAGGACAGGTAAACAAATAGCCGGCAGTTACACACAACTGAGGAAAAAGCAATGTTCTAGATGGGTGAAGAACAATCCATCACACTTACGACAAGAGCAATCGCTTCCAAGTGAGACTGTACTCTACCTTTAAATGTAAAAGAAATATGTATTTTTCTCACCTATAATTTTTCATATTATTCTTTTTTTTGCGTGGTATACGGCAGTCATAAACCACATCAAAAATTATAATGTGCATTACAAGGGAGCTAGGCAAATTACAGGGAACTAACGCTTAGAAACATTCTGAAACGAGTTGCTTTAGAATTGACAGATAGAATGTGGGAAATGAATTGTTGCTGCAGTGGAAAGCGCAATACAAAAGGTAACTTGGCAGGTTACTATTTTAGCTAATACATTGCCAACCGAGATAGATCTAACAGTAACAGCAATTTTACAATATTCTCCTTTTATTGCGTTAACACGGTTTGACACTGTTGTTTTATCTCTTTTTTTCTTTTTACACAGCTGGTAAAGTAGATCTTTCATGCTCACATGATTGGATGATAAGGTTTCCTGTGTGTTAAGTAATAAAATGTTATCTATGTACCACGCTTGTGACATCACCAGTAAATCCATAGATTAAAATTCGTTCTAGTTGCTTTTTATGCCTTTAATCTGCGACGTCCTGCACTTTTGTAACGGTATGCAAAATTAGTCCCAAGGCAGAACATAACGTTCTAGGAATGTATTTACATTGCAAAAGTCAAGTATGTTGTTTATCTCTGAGCTTATGCAATGTACAGTGTATGGACAAAAGTACTGGGACACACCTCTTAAAGATAGAATTTCAGGTGTTTGAATCACACACATTGCCACGTGTATAAACTCAAGCCCCTAGCCATACAATCTGCGCCTACATACATTTGTGAAAAAAATGGGTCGCTCTGAAGAGCTGTAATGCTTACATCCCTTTAGCCTGCTGAACGGCCAATATTGCTCCAGTGGAATTTCGGTGCTCTCTGAATAACCCGATAATGCAATAATAAAGTGAACAAAGTATGTGAGGGCCCTGAGACTGGGCAACATTGCAAGGTTTTGTGAGGATAATGAAAACGGATAAGAGCATAAGTGGCCTGCTCTAGGGTGGGTCCCTGTTCAGGTCTCACACAGTTTTAGCTGGATGGTGCCATTACAGAGGTGGCTGAACTATATGCAAATCAGTCTGCCAAAAAAAGTGGCCAGAGCTGAAATGCCAAGGCAACCTCCACTGCATGAGAGGAAACCCACCCCCATGTTGTTGTGGTCTGTAACATTTCCATCATGCGCTACGATCTTCTCAGTTTATTTAAGCACACACTGGTATGTAGCACTGGAGCAAGGAACGATCTATAAGCTTGAGTAGGGACATCTGGATTCTTATATTTGTAAATCGATCATAAAAAGTGCCACTCTGTTTCTGAAGTGGAAGAGTTTCCTCCATCCCACCCAGCGTAACCAGTAGCCAGGAAATTTGAATTTCCCAGCCACTGAGTACAACACGGCTACTAGTGCAATCGGCACGCAGGGAGTGTGTCGACGTCACTATCTCGGAGACCATTCCCATTAACGATCAGTTTCAGATAGGCTGCGATGGATCAGAGTTGTGCTTGCGCTATGGGAAAGCATACTTATAGTTTGCAAGTCCCATTTCAGTGCGCAATTTGCATTTCCCAAGCTACACAAGTAGCGCAGGAAGTGCACATTGCGCAGAAAAGCGTCAGAGACTTCCGGGTTCGGTAGTCCCTTCGCCAAAGAGGAGGAGGAGCAGGCGGTGAGGGAGAAAAGGTAAAGGAGTAAAATTGGGCAAAATTAAAATCAAAAGATAATTGAGCAGAGGCTTTCAGCAGCTGTTGCCCAATTATTTAAGAGTAAACAAGGGACACTAGGCTTTTCAGTAGAGTGTTCCTTTAAAACAAAGGAGTAAGCAGCACCATGCTGAGTTGTATCAACTCCTTGTATGGAAGGGATGCTTAGGGCAACTATGACATACTGCTATATGCTTAATAAATTATCATTAAAGAGGCACTACAAATACTCAAACCATTATCACCATCTTGAAGACGTTATGGTGCTTTGAGTCGATGACAGGCCTACAGTCTGTTCTGTTAGTGGGACTAAAGTCTGGCACAATATTTCCCATCCCTGATAATTGGGCAAAGGATCTGGGAGCGCTGATGAATGAATATATTGGACAGAACACAAGTAACCCCATTGAACCACTTATCGGTTGGCCATCCTTTATCCAGGTAGCTCGGGACCCTGAACCCTCTGTATTTCAGGATTCAAGAGAATGCAATGTCTGAGAGGAAGGAGTTTGCAGTGGGAGATCCGCGATCCCCTTCCTGTTGCAGCCACCAGTGTGTACACAGCACTTTTAAGGAGTGCTGTTTTGGAGTCAACGTGTCTCCGAGCAGCATGTCACACATTGGGGCTGCCCACAGATTCCAAGCATGTGCAATAGCCTGCTGCAGTGCTCGAGAGTTGGGCTCCCATGCTGTAGGACCCGTCTGAAGCACCCCCAATTGGGAATTGCTAAAATCCAGACGGCTAGGAAAATTCCAGTTTAAGGTTTCCAGATTTTGAAATTCTGGATAAGGCATGTGCTACTTGTAGTAGCAAATTATCTGGTTACCACCCAGAGGTTATCCACTAGAGGACATGACCTTCCATCATGAAAGTGGTAAAGCCACTGCTTGTCAGAATAAATATCCTTTAAAAGAAGGTGTGCCTTAACTCGATTCTGGTGCTTTTCCAGAATGCCGTGAGCTGAAAAATGTTGAAAATCACAGCTGCACATTATCTGTAGTTTTGTTTACCTCTATTATGTTTGTACAAGCCAATAGTATTTTGATTTGTTCATCTGAATAGAATTCCTCTTTATAGCATAAAGAAATGAAGCATTGCAGGCAGGGTTTAAAGTAAACCAACAAAGAAGCAATATTCTTAGCTGTGTGTTGGAATAGCAAATTCCATCCCTGGTGTAATGACCCTACACAAGGCTGTTATTTTTCTGTTTTAATGCATGAATGGCTCGAACGACTCAAAAGAAACAGCACCAGGTTTGTCAGATGTTGGAAGCAGATGTTTCCAACAGATGTGCATCATCTCAAGTTATAGAAAAGAAACGCAATCAGATGGATATGCACATTGAAGACATATATTCAAGGTGAATGCGCAATGGAGATAATTCCATTTCCCTTGTGTCATGAAGCATGGAGGCCAGTTGCCTTGTGGGATAGTTTAGTGGTTTTTAAAAGAACTCACTCATTGCAGAACAATAGTATACAGGATGGGCAGAAATAGGATAGATAGTGTGTGAAAGTGGGATTAGGGGCAGGATAATAGACCACAGGTTTAGCAGACAGATGGAAAAAGCCCTTTTCCCCCCCATAGGGTTAATGATCAGCTGATGCTTGATTAAGTCTGCCCTGCCTCTTATAGGTAAGGTGGTTCCCTGCAAGAGGGCAGTCTTGGTGCTGGTGAAGCAGGGAAGGAAGCTAAATCCAGAAGCCAAAGGAAAGCACATTTTATTTTTGTTTTGCTTATTGGTAAACGGCTTAGCCACCCAATATTGTAGTTAGGAAGACTGAATGGTTCGTTAAGTGCCACATAAGGAGTAGGCATTTGATTTCGATTTGTTTTATTTTCTTGTTTATGGTGTACCCTGCATGTACGGAGGCTGCCTAATAAAGAAAAGCCTGAAACAACAGATCCGTGTGTCCAGTGCTTATATCACACTAGAAAGATAGATACATTTGCATAATAGATGGAAGGAAAGATAGATATCGAATAGATGCATGGCAAGGATGTCAAATAGGCATATACTGTAGCATTACTGAAGCAGCAGCTTCTGATGTTACAAAATGAAGATGTCAGATCTTTCCACTTCTAGACATTTTGCAGCTGTATTATTATTATTATTATTCTTTATTTATAAAGCGCCAGCATATTACGCAGCGCTGTACAATAAGCACAGTATAGACAGGGTTACAATACATTGAACAACATTTGACAAACAGTACAGGAGGAGATGAGGGCCCTATTCCCATAGGAACTCACAATCTGGGAGGGTTGGGGTTGGAAACCGGAGGAGAGGACTGTAAGGTGAGAGTGATTGATGGTTGCGTCAGTGAGTTGGGTGGTAGGCTTCCCTAAATAGGAATGTTTTAAGGGAGCGTTTGAAGGAAGAGAAGTTAGGGGAAAGTCTGACAGTGCGAGGGAGAGCTTTCCAGAGAGTGGGGGCTGCGCGTGAGAAATCCTGCAGTTTATCATGGGAAGAGGTGATGCGGGGAGAAGTTAGGCGCAGGTCACTGTTTGACCTTAGGGAGCGGGCTGGGGTGTATTTGGTGATTAGTGAGGACAGGTAGTGGGGAGCTGAGTTAGTGAGGGTTTTGTAGGTAAGGATATGGATTTTGAACTTAATTCTGCAGTGAATGGGGAGCCAGTGAAGGGACTCGCAGAGGGGAGCGGCAGAGACAGAGCGGCGGGTGAGGTGAATTAGCCTGGCGGAGGCGTTCAGGATGGATTGTAGGGGGGAGAGGCGGGACAGAGGGAGGCCAGATAAGAGATTATTGCAATAGTCGAGTCGGGAGATTACCAGAGCGTGTATGAGTTGTTTTGTGTGACAGCGGAAAGAAATGTCCGAATTCTGGAAATATTACGCAGTTGGTATCGGCAGGAGGAGGAAAGAGACTTGATGTGGGGGATGAAGGAAAGAGCAGAGTCAAGTGTAACTCCAAGACAGCGAACTTGGTTTGATGGGGTGATGGTGATACCCTCCACCGTGATAGAGAAGTCAGGAGGTGGGGAGGCATTGGAGGGAGGAATAAGTAGGAGTTCAGTCTTTGACATGTTGATCTTTAGGTGGTGGGAGGCCATCCAGGAGGAGATGCCAGATAAACAGTCACTGACTTTTGAAAGGACAGGGGGAGAGAGATCAGGGGTAGAGAGGTAGATCTGAGTGTCATCAGCGTAGAGGTGGTAATTAAAGCCAAAGCTGTTGATGATTTTGCCCAGGGAGGAGGTGTAGATGGAAAAGAGCAGAGGACCAAGGACAGAGCCTTGAGGTACACCAACAGATAGAGGCAATGAGGAGGAGGAGTTACCAGCAAAGGACTAGGCTTGTGCACCGATTTTTTTTTCGGTTCGGTTCGATTCGATTTTTCGGATTTTTTAACTTTTCGATTCGGCTCGTTTCGACCGATTTCTGTTTCGATTCAGTTCGGCTCGACTCGTTTTTCGTGTTCATTTTTTTTTTCGGAATATCGACCATTTTTCGTATTTTCGTGTCACTTTGCTCGTTTTTTGTATCGACTTTTCGGAATTTCGGAAATTTTCGTTTTTTCGGAATGTCTGTTCTCCTCGTTTCAAAGCAATAAATTTCGATTTGACACATTGCAAGTCCATTCGAAAATTCCGAAAATATTTCGTTTCGGCTCGGAAAACTTTTCGGATCTGCCATTTTCGGATCTAAAAATTTTCGGAAATTCGGCCGCATCCGAAAACACGAATCGGGAAATTTCGTGAAAATTCAGAAATTCCGAAACCCGAAACGCACATCCCTACAAAGGACACACAGAAGGACCTGTTGGATAAATAGGAGTCAACCCAAGCAAGTGCAGTGTCACCGAGACCCAGAGAGTTGAGGGTCTGTAGAAGGAGGGGGTGGTCAACAGTGTCAAAAGCAGCCGAGAGGTCAAGCAGGATGAGAATAGAATAGTGGCCGTGTTTTTTAGCAGTTAGGAGGTCGTTGGTGACTTTGGTGAGGGCAGTTTCAGTTGAGTGTAGGGGACGGAAGCCAGATTGCAGGGGGTCAAGTAGGGAATTGGAGGACAGGAAGAGGGAGAGGCGGTTGAAGACTAGTTTTTCTAAGAGCTTTGATGTGAAGGGAAGCAGGGATACAGGGCGGTAGTTGGATGGAGAGTTGGGATCTAGGGATGGTTTCTTTAGTAAAGGGGTAACTAGCGCGTGTTTGAAGGCGGATGGAAAGGAGCCAGTGGAGAGAGATAGGTTGAAGATGTGTGTGAGAGCAGGGGTGAGGGAGGAGGAGAGGGGAGGAATTAGATGTGAGGGAATGGGGTCGAGCGGGCACGTGGTGAGATGTGAGGAGGACAATAAGGAATTGACTTCCTCCTCAGTGGCTGGGAGGAAGCGGCAGAGGGTGGCAGAGGGGACCTGTGGGAGTGGAGGTGGCAGATAACTATCTTGTGTTGGGATGTTGCTTCTGATAGTTAAAGTTTTACTGAGGAAGTAGTCTGCCAGGTCTTGAGCGCTGAAGGCAGCTGTGGGGGGAGGTGCAGGTGGGTAGAGGAGGGTGTTGAAGGTGGACCAGAGCCGTTTAGGGTTGTAAAGAATATTCACTGAATATGAAAAATCTGATGGAAAAAAGTCCAGAGTAAAGTAGTGAGGTACAATCTATAACTATGTCTAAAATTAAGCTTTTTCCCCAAATAAGATTACCTTCACAAACAGGACAGCATTCCCCTTCTGGCACATAGTACCGATCACAGTGCAGCTCTCCACACAGTGCTGAGAAACAGATGGAAACTCCACCTTGACATCGACAAAATCGACATGCATCCATACGGAACATGTCCCCATCGAAGTACTCCACGTTGTTAAAAATGCACGCAGGTTTTGTTTCTGAAACACAAAAGAATTTTTTTTTTCAGTTTCAACAACAATGGACAACTACTGTGATAGTCACAATTAATCGGGATAAAGTCACTGGTCAGCGTCACTATATGATAGGCGGGAAGTAATTATTTGAATACATAGTATAATAATCATAATGCCTAGTAAGAAGCTCCTTATGACTGCTATACCCTGACATGGAGCGGCGAGTGCGTTCTGCTTTGGGTGAATTCTGGACTTCTTGCATAATGAACACACTAGACATAACCTTGCGCCTTCAGTTTTAACTAATCAGTGAAAATTAAACTTGTGTTTTTGCTACTTCTAAAAATAAACACCTGCCATGTGTGACCAAGGTATACAAAGCTCTCCATAACTGCGCCCCTGCCTACATCTCCTCCCTTATTAACAGGTACATCCAGCCCAACCACTACCCTCTGCCAATGATCTGATGCTATCAGCTTCACGTTCCCGCACCCTCAACTTCCACCTTCAAGACTTCTCCCAAGCTGCCCCCTTTCTATGGAACTCCCACCCCGTCACCAACAGACTCTCCCCACCTCTCCAGTCCTTCAAGAAGTCTCTGAAAACACATTAGAGAAGCCTATCATCTCACTCCCTAATCCCACTCTGTTCATTTCTTACTGCTGCCTCCCACCCAGCCTACATGCACTCCGCTATTTCATATTGTCTATTAACCCTCACCTAGTTTAATTGACTGGCGATGTTCTGCAATGAACAAAGGTCCAAAGAAGTCAATCTCCACCAAACCTGATAGACCACTATGAACTCAATCTATTCTTTAGTATTCTAAAGGCAAGCATAAAATATGCGCCCTATTCAATCCAAGCAATTATGATTGAGAAATGTGCTCTCTATTATTACAGCCCCACGCGTTAACCTTACCAGGTTACAAGTTTTCCTTGCAACTTGGCGGTTGCAGCTCCCCTCTATAAATGAATGCTTACGATACTTTATATAGGAAGCAGCCAACTAGAAAATAAAGAGCGACTCCAGGGTTATTCAATATTCTAGTCTTCAGATGGTATTTAGGAAAAAATACTGTCTCTCCAATATAGGAGTTAATTGATTTTTCACTTCTAATTCAATTAACACATGCAGATTTTCATTGTATTTCAATGCAAAATCCTGTACAGATGTTTCTGGTGATGAAATCCTACCAAACATGGATAATAACCATAATGCACTAAAAAATGCCAACTCATTTTATGCTAAAATTAGGCAAATTAAAATGGATTATATTAAGTAATTTAAAAACAAAATGACATATAGTGAAATATTTTACCACATTGTGCAGCTATTTTGTTATCAAATGTTTAAGTATAAGCATCCAAATCTTTCACGGTCTCCACACACTTCAATATTTCACAAGTACAAGAAAAAAATATAAAAAATCATGATGTGGTTCTACTCCCAAACCACTGCATATAAGCAGGCATATGTCATTTGAGTTATTGTCCTATTTACACTTCTGTCCTGAAGCATGCAGCTCACAAGTGACATGTATTATGCTTGACTAATATATAAATAGGGGCAATTTATCTTACAATAGTAATACTGCAGCTCAGTTAAAGTTCTGCTGAGGTTACAAAAATCAGATTTACGAAGTGTTATAGTAGAACATTCATCAATATCTAAAAGGAAACAGACTAAAATGGACATATTTTAACCAGTGGCAGCTCGCCCATAGGGGCAGATGGGTCAACGTCCTACCTTTTTTAGTTTGCAATAAAGAAAAAACTAGATAATTTGTTTTGGTTTATGGTGTCATTTAACGTGTGCCTGATTGATAAAATGTGTTACTTCCCTTTAAGCAGTGTCATGGTCTCCTCAACTGATGCTAGGCAGAGTAAAAACAACAATTTGATTTCTTTGTAATTGGTCAACGACCAATAATAATGTTAAGGGCTCTATGGGAAGTCTTGGCAATCAAGGGCAGAGGCTGTTATCCAGCAGCAGGGGGGGTGATAATTGAGCTCTAATGGGCATCAGACAAACCTGTCCAAATCAAGTTCCTTATGAGGCTTGAATTTAGATTTTATCTGCTACAAACACAGGGCCTGCCTTAATCCCTTAATGACAGAAAATGCACCCAACATCTGGGATAATGTGCTAAATACAAATAAATAATAATATAAATAAAAAATAAATGCACAATAGTAAAAAGGATTTTTTTCTTTCGTACCCTAAAGTTTTGTATGCTCTGATTTATTTAAAATAAGATGGGTAGGATCAGCATTCAGTTTTCATTTTTAACAAATAATAAAATACTTTTTCAGTTTTATGAAAAATAAATGAATAATGAATAATGTTTTATGTATACATCTTGTGGCTAATTTCTGGATTACACTTTTAATCATTGAATTTATGGCCATTTTATTTGCCTCATTACTAGGAATATGTCGATAAAGTTTATTCCCTATATATGGGATCATCCACATATTTTGGAGGTAGAAGTGCCATATAGACATATTCCTATTCAGGATTTAAAACATTCATGATTCCAGTATGGCATCCCACCAACTTAAAATGTCTCCAGCTGCCACAGATTTTAACTTATTAATGGTGCAGGAAAAGGGTTTCTATGCCACATTCTGCTTGCTTAAACAGTGCTGAACAAAAAAAGTTAGCATGCTATATAGTGCATTTAAAATTTCACTGGGGAGGCGGAGCTGACTTCTAGCGGGTGCAGTCGCATTCTGAAGAGCTCACCGGCTATTTCTTTAATGTTTGTGGATTTCTGCGACTGACCCACGGGTAATTTACATCTCGGGCGCAGGGAACCCTGCTGGCCCAGCACCTTTATCCCGGACTGAGGGCCTCTTGGTGACATCTGGGAGGACTTTGCGAGCTGAGGCATGCTTTTGCGGTGCTTTTCCAGTATCGCGCTATGTCCCATACGGCGGCGTTCCCTGAATACCCCCACACCCATGGGTAGAAAGTCTGGCAAAACCCCAATTGCCAGATGGCCCCCGGCAGAAAGACATCCGGGATTCCTTGGGGAAACCCGACGGAGGCAGCAGGATTCCCCACAGACTTACCTGTCCCCAACAGTGAGCTCCTCGGAAGGTGAGGACTCGTATTGGTCAGAGGCCTCTGTGGCTGCAAGGAGGACACCTCGGAAATTGGAGATAGTGAAATGGATGGCGGGTGCCGCTTGTGCTCCAAAGCTGGCAGCGGCACATAAGCTCACGGTAGCACCCGGACTCTCTGGTGACACGGCAGAGGTACCTCCGGTTGCGCACAGAGTACCGGAGGGCGCCAGCCTTTTGACCCTTATGGAGGGTGCCATCCGATGCCTGTTGGGAGAGACACTAGAGGAGAGGCAGATGATCTGGCAAATGGACTTTGCGTCCCTGTCGTCGGAAATGGTGTCTATTAAGGGGCGACTGACTGTGGGAACGCGAGTGGAGGAGGCCGAGGCGTCGCAGGCTCTCCTCGAACCGCAACTGTAACTTGGGCATAATGCCCATTTTTGTATAATGCCCAAAGCGCTAAAACAGTAAATTGGCTGAAGAAAGCTGTGAAATATCAGGATTTCAGCAACTTTCAAGTAGCCGATGCAGGGGAATAATATAAAAAACGAGCTACAGCTATGATAGCTGTAACTCAATGGCCAAATAGGTTCTTAACAGTATAGAACTGTTCTTACAGTACAATTAAATTAATTTACATTTAAAAATTATTTTAAAAAAAAAACACACTGGTTTCTGACAGGGTTTTTTTTTTAAATCACTTGGTAGTGAAAGGATTAATCGAAAGGTTTATATATTCTTATCTCAACGGCCTTGATATCATTTTTCCATCTCTTTAATATCTTGGTGGAAACGCTCACCTTGCTCTTCACTAACTGATCCAGGATTCTCAGGAAAAAAATTCAGTTGTGAATGTAAAAAATGAAGCTTCAGATTCATTTTACACCGGAGTGCTTCAAATTTTTTTTAACATAATTTCAACTAGATTTTTGTAATTCGGGTCTTTGTTCCCCAGAAACTTCAAAACTACTTGCATAAATGCCGTCCAAGCATCATTTTCTTTTGAGTTCATCATTGTTTCAAAATTATGGTCTTGCATGAGTTAACGTATGTCTGAACCAACAAAGACACCTTCTTTCAACTTTGCTTCTGACAAATGAGGGAATTTTGTGCATAGGTACTGAAAACAAGTTTCAGTTTTTGAGAGTGCTTTGACAAATTGCTTCATGAGTCCCAATTTAGTGTGCGATGGTGAAAGAAGTATTTTTTTTTTGGTCTACCAAACTTACACGCAAAGTGTTTTTGCTTCCTGGTTCAAGATTTCTTCGTCATGGCCATACTTTTTTTTGTCCAAGGCTGATCCTCTGCCCTACTGTCCCATTCACACAGAGGGAATTTTGTGAAACCACTTTGCTGTCCTAGTAACATACCTGAAACCTTCAAGTCGCCGTAAAGCATCCACTCGTGATCTGACCATTTAATCTTTTGTAATAAAAGCTGCAAATTTTCATAGCTTTGAGATAAACAGAATGTCCTACTGGCAATGAAGCGTATATTTATTTATTTATAAAGGATTTTACCAGGAAGGATACATTGAGATTTCTCTCGTTTTCAAGCATGTCCTGGGTTCAAGAACATTGAAGTGTTACAGTTACAGAAATACAAAGTAATACAATGCAAGATATTAACAACACAAATATACAGATTAACAGAAAATAAATATGTAGGAAATAGTCATTATGTTACATGTTTACAGGTGCATTCTGTATTGAGGTATGTTAGTAAGGAGCTCGAGTGACTTAAGACTGGGGGAAGATTTGATGGTGTCTGGGAGGTTATTCCTTAATTGTGGTGCTCTGTAGAAAAATGAGGACCGAGCCACTGTCTTTTTGTATTGTGGTATTGCAAGTAAGGTGCTGATCCTGGATCGGAGGTTATAGGATGAGGGAGCTGCTGGGGGAAGCAGTCTATTCAGGTAGGGTGGCAGCTTCCCAGAAAAGCTCTTAAACACCAGGCTGGAAAGGTGAAGGGTGCGTTTAGACTCCAGCGATGGCCAGTTTAGCTCTTTTAACATGTCATAATGGAGGGTCATTGTCAGGACCGTACCTGTCCGTTCCTGCGTGAATCCATGCAAGTGGCAGCTGCATGAAAGGTGCTGCCCTTCTGCTGTGAACCAGTTAATAAACAGTTAATGCACCTAACACACACATACCTCAGGTCACGTGACACACCCATGTGTCTAACCAATAAAGGTTCCCCCTACCTTCCACAGTGCTTCATTGTTGTCTCCTGTTCCTATGAACAAGACCTGCAAACATCAAGCTCCAGAAACCTGCTTTCCCTATCCACTCCTCGTGTTTCCCCCTGCTAATCCCACCGTGCCCTCCCAGGAGCACAGACCCTTCCCAACGTGCTCTCCCTAGAGCAGCTACCCTCGCACCTGGACTCAAGGATTGCTTTCCCCATCACCCTCAGCCAACCTGTGAGTTCCAGTGTGTCCTGTCCCACAGCCCTCCTGTGTGATTCTCCTCTCCACGAACTGTGTGCATCCCCGAGACCTGCATATTGGGCTCATAACCTGAAAGGCAAGTACCTGCAAGGTATTAAACCTGACAATACAATGAAGCCAGAAAGAAATGAGTCCGCAGTAATGCACGCTATAACGGAGGTGATTCAGAGAACTTTCCAGGACTTATTCCAGCACCTGTCCACCCTCATGAAGGAGCTGTTGCAAACCATCTGGGACACCTCCACTAAGGTGCGTACTCCTGCTGGGAAGAAACGTGATCCCCTTTCACCAGAGGAGCGTACCAGAAGGCAAACCCTCAATCTCTGTCTGTATTGTGGAGGTCCCAATCATTTCTTGGTAGACTGCCCAATAAGAAAACCCAAGAATGAAAGTCCTTGGCAGAGGTCTGCAAAAACTCCAATACCAAGAAGTACACCTCGTATCAAGATCACGCTGCCCCCGCGTGAAGAGACCAGGCTTGCACCAGGGCCTAAGCCTGCAGCAATTCCCAAGCCTGCTGCAGTAACCAAGCCTGGTAAGGTAACCAAGCCTGCACCGCCACCCAAACCGGTGAGAGCAACCGTGCCTGCATTTAAGCCTAGAGCTGTTAAAGCACCAAAGCCTGCATCGGTGCCAAAGCCAGTGAAAGCGCCCAAACCAGCTCCCAAGAAACCTCCCACACCGAAACCTATCCCCAAGAGATCCACACCTGTGGTGTCCAGAGGTTCGGTGTTCCTGGAGGCTAGCTCTGGGGAAGATGAGAGTGATGTACTGCCCATGGAGACAGAACCCACAGAATTCCTGGAATCTGACTCTATGGAACAAGAATACCCTGTGTCTGAGGAGTCTAACCCTTCTATGGAGATGGAGACTGCTATGGCTACAATCAGCACACCCATCACTCCCAGACAGCACTTTATGGCCAGTGCTACCAGTACTCCCTACCAGCAAGATTTGTCCTCTTATGACCCCATATATGAATATGCACCAGGGGTCTGGGACTCTGAGGACTCCGATGATTGTGACCCACAAACAGCCCGGCGCTCACAAGGACCCCCAGGTCAGCGTGCGGGATATGTGGGGTTTACGGTGGAAGACGCCACCATTATGTCTCCAGAAGGCCTCAGAATAAACCTGAAACCCTTACCACCTGGATTTGTCTACGGGTCAAATGGGACGGTTGTGCGAGAAGCAGACTTTCATGTTTTTGATCGCCCTCCTATGGAGATTAAACCTGCTGTGACACCTAGCACTCCCAGGCAGCACTTTATAGCCAGTGCTACCAGCATTCCTCCCATAGCTCCTCAGAGTGGACATATGACTCCTAATGAACATTCCATGGACCCTGTCACTACCCGTGACAATGTTCCCCAAGACCCCACGGGCGTGGATCCCCTACCTCCAGGATGTGTACCAACCGTGGAGGATCCCACCACATCTGCCGCACCAGTTTCTGGAGATGCCGATACATCCAGTGATGTCCTGATGATCACTGCTGCTGTCACCACCTTGGCGACCCAGGTGGAAGCACTCACCCGTACTGTACAGGATATCCAGGGCAACCATAATTCCTTGGTGGTACAGGTACAGGACACCTTGGCTACTGTCTACAGCCGTGCTGCAGATCCAGCAGACCTCCAGCATCCACCAAAGCCCCCGTTGCATCCTCTGACCTCTGATGGCACATCAGAAAATACGGATGACCTGCCAACCAGTGACTTGACCCAGAGTGAGACCCCCAAGGTGACCAGTAACAGCTCCAGAGCAAAGACCCGAAGACGCCAAAGAAAGAAGCGTTCCTAGGCTGGAGTTCCGGTCACTTAATCGCCCGGAGTGCGATTTCTAAAGTGGGGGTACTGTCAGGACCGTACCTGTCCGTTCCTGCGTGAATCCATGCAAGTGGCAGCTGCATGAAAGGTGCTGCCCTTCTGCTGTGAACCAGTTAATAAACAGTTAATGCACCTAACACACACATACCTCAGGTCACGTGACACACCCATGTGTCTAACCAATAAAGGTTCCCTCCTACCTTCCCACAGTGCTTCATTGTTGTCTCCTGTTCCTATGAACAAGACCTGCAAACATCAAGCTCCAGAAACCTGCTTTCCCTATCCACTCCTCGTGTTTCCCCCTGCTAATCCCACCGTGCCCTCCCAGGAGCACAGACCCTTCCCAACGTGCTCTCCCTAGAGCAGCTACCCTCGCACCTGGACTCAAGGATTGCTTTCCCCATCACCCCCAGCCAACCTGTGAGTTCCAGTGTGTCCTGTTCCACAGCCCTCCTGTGTGATTCTCCTCTCCCACGAACTGTGTGCATCCCCGAGACCTGCATATTGGGCTCATAACCTGAAAGGCAAGTACCTGCAAGGTATTAAACCTGACAGTCATGTAGTTACATTGTAATGCAAAGCGGCAGAATGAGTTATACAATGTAGTAAGTTTCTGAAGATGTGTTTGCGGGGCGGCTGCGTACACTACATCTCCGTATTCAATAGCCGGCAAAAGCATTTGTTGTACAATCTGCTTTCTTACCGCGGGGCTCAGGCAGGATTTGTTTCTGTACAGGGCACCTAGTTTGGGGTAAAGTTTAGATGAGAGTTTTTCGATGTGTGGGCCAAAGGATAGATTAGGGTCCAACCACATACCTAGATATTTGAGAGAAGTGACTGTGGTCAGCGGGCCATTTGATTTTGTCCCAACACATAAGTGGGGATTTTGCAATTTGTGTAGTTTAGGTTTTGTTCCAAAGAGCATCGTTACAGTTTTGTCATTATTTAAAAAAAGTTTGTTCTGTTTGATCCACTTTTCTACCTCTGTGTATATGTTGCCATTGTGCAAGAGAACAGCTTTCAGGCTTCTTTTGGACGAATCAATGAAGAGTCTCCGATCATCTTTATTGTATTCAATCCCAAATTCTTCTACTAACCCTGGTAGGTCACTACAGAATACTAGACCACTTTCTTGCTCAAAATGAGGAGCACATTTTTTCTCTCTTGCCCTGTACCCACGAAAAGATGTTGCTGGAGCCAATAAATTATTTTCTTTCAACCTGGAACTGGAGTTCAGCTTTCTCTTTGGTTAAATGTAAATCTCTCACTAGATCTCTTTTTGGTTACTCTCTACACTAATATAAGCCTACTTTTTTACAATAAACAGTATAAAAGAAACATTCACAAATGTAACAGAGCAATGGAATGCAAAATAATTGTATAAAATAAGACCGAACGTGAAATCAAGAGCAGAAACCTCTAGGTGGGCTAATTCAGTAAATGTAAGAATTTCCAGGGGTCCTTCGAATGTTATCCAGTTAAATTCAGCTTAGGGTTAAAATTCAAAAACGCACGCCCAATGGACCACTTTATTTTAGACTTTGGTGTCCTTTGTCTTTTTCCATCACCAAGTCAAATGGTTGAGAACAGGACCAAATGTCCATTTTATGAACCACATCCATCATACATGACAGACGAATGCCAGCTTTTTCTTGAGGTATCTTAAACCTCCCAACAGTAGCCTGGTTTCTGCTAGACTCCTGGAGATCACCCTAGGGAGAGGAATGGAGAGCAGGAATTCAAGCATGCCAACGTCCACGCATGCAGCATAACTTGGTTAAGTTCTGTTTTTGTTTTCTCTGCCTAAAGAACAGGAAAGCTTTAACCCATAAATGACTAGAAACAGGTAATGTGTGTAACACATCTCTATACTTTCTTTTCAGACCCATCATATGCCTGACTAACACACGCATCATGTCAAGATTTGGTTCCCAACTCCATTATTAGACTGCGTCTATCCAATGGAAATTATGTACGATTACAGTCCAAAAATAAAACGTTATGAAATATCATGCAATAATTTGATGTTGCTTCTATGTTACAAGCAGCATCGCCCATGCTTAAGAAAAAAAGCCAAAACCTATCAAAATATGAATGGATGACATCTCAAACCTGTAACTGTTGACACTTTCTTCCTACTATGTCATGCAGTAAATATGTAACAATGTTTTATTTCAACATTCTATTGTTCTCAATTTGCCTTTAATAGTCCATCAAAGGTTCTCTGTTTGCTTTCTTTCAACATGAAGCATCGTCTCAACTCTCGTGATGCTAGGCTTTCCACTCGCAGCTTTGTATTGTTGTGTATATTCATGAGTTTTCTGCAGGGAGCCTTTTCTTCCCAGTACTGTCACTGCACTATAACATGGTCAGGAGGGAGGGAGAGATCAGAGATTTGCCAAATCCCTCACTGTTTCACACAGCGCTTGACAACAGCGCACAAGCTAGGCAATTAAGGAAAAATTGGAGATGGAAAAAAAAATATAGAATAATAACCTCACTTCTCAGGGTGTCTCCATCGACTGGCTGAGGGAGAAATAACTGGATAGGCAAACCTAGAACAACAACTGAACGATCTTTATTTGCTGGAATATGGTGCTGCAGTACAAATAATAAACATATTAAATTATTATTCATTAGCACTGATATCATATTTGGATCAACAGCAGTAGGTGATGTGTGAAAGGCTGGACCCGATGGACGCAGGTCTTTGTTCAGCCTAAGTAACTATGTATATATGAGATTAATGTGGCAGAATTCATTCAGCTGCCTTTCCTGTCATATAATAAATACTGAAGTCCAGGTTTTGAGATATTGTCACAAGTAAATGTATACATTAACATAATACATTAATTATAAAATACAAAATAAACCTTGCATATTTAATACTGACAACACATCTCAATTTCCTATGCATTTTTTGAGTAGAAATAATATTCTGTATCACACATCATATGCTCAATTCCCTCAGATAATACCTCTGCCTCAGCATATGTTAATTTTCGGCAATTATGCTGCCACAAATGGCACATGATTTATTCAACATACACTACCTGCCCTAATTTTACTCACTGTTCTTTTTTTTGCTGACAACTCTCAGTCTCAGACTATTTTCTCGGATGTTTAGCCGTCATTTTCAAACATCAAAAGGATCGGTAAACCCACCAGGAATGAGGCAGAACTACAACAGCTTGTCTGGGCATTGTGATGATCAACTGTTGGCAAATATGTCAAAAGACAATGGGCCCTATTCCATGTAACTGCTATAATTAGAGTGGTGCCTAAACAGGTTAGGGTTTCCTGACCTATAGTCCGTTTTATAGTCCCCTTTTTTCTTCTTCTATATAATTAATAAGCGAGTCATTAAGTATAAAGGCCCCAGTCAAACATGCTATTACAGTGGAGACGCAAACCACCACTATGGCTCAGATGTTACAGAAGGTTATTGTATATTTACACTTCCTATACTTAAAGTAGCCAGAGAATGGCAAATATCCAATGTCGATCACTAATCTTGTGTAGCGCTCACTCCCGGAGGAGCCGCTGAAATTAAACCTCGGGTCAGTCTCCCCGCACTAGGGAATAAATACACTCCAGCACCGTTGTGGATTTTTATAAATTATATAGTTTACTTGAATAATTGGCATATAATGAATGACACGGTTTTCGTATATACATCTACAGTACTTCGTAATGCGGTAAACGCGCAGCGGAAAAGAAATACGAGGTTTCGTAATTCAAGAAACGCGCAGCGGAAAATAAATACGATTCTTCGTATTTCGGGGAAACGCGCAGCGGAAAAGAAATACAATGCTTCGTAATTCGGGAAAACGTGCAGCGGAAAAGAATAATGAAAAATGTATCTTTAACCCCTTCTTGTGATTGGGGAGTGAGTCCTGCACAGGTTAAGTCCCGGAATGTAAGTGTGTGTGTGTGTTGCGGTACCTGGGTACTATTCAGCTGGCCAGTGAATTGCTTAAGAGATGTCTTCGACTAGTCAAGTTGGGGCCCTGTGGGTTTTGGAAACAAACAGCAGCGTGCTTTACTTGAGTTTTACAACGGCCCGGAAGGCCTCTCACCCATCCGCCAGATACTTGAGGCTCCGCTGACCCAGGACGTCTCTCCGCTCGATATTGACTGGGGTTACTTGCTTCTGGATCCGCTGTCTGGCTTTCTGCATCGGCCTCGACTTGTCCAGCTTACCGCCTGCTCTCCCGGTCCGATCGATCTGCGGTACTCCTCACTCGGGGTCCTCCGCTTCTGCTCTAGCCGCTTGGGTAATCTGGTGGATCACTGGGTCTTCTTCGGGAATAACTGATAACCCGATCTGTTCCTCTGTTAGGCCGCACTTGCGCTCCGGCCTGGTCACTGTTACTCTCTGCAGCACTGTGTCTTGTCTCTCGCACTCCCTGGCGCGCTCTGCCAGCTCTCTCCATGAGGCTCAGGATGTCACTCTCCCTGCTCCACCCACTTCCTATGTCCGTTCCCAAAGCATGCTGGGAAATGTAGTCCCAATGTAATGTTCAGTGTCTCACATTTCGCTTGTCTCCCTCCGGTGGCCAAAAATAGGTACTGCCACAACAAGGATTTAAACACAGCGCCACACTTGCTTGCAGCATTTAAAAATAAAAACATGGCCTTCAAAAGCTGCTGTTATTTTGATTTTCATCACAAAAAATAATTGAAAGAAGAAATTATTATCATCATCATTTATACAGCACCAACAAGTTAAGCAGCGCTTTACAATAACCAGTGGGAATGAGAAAAAACATACAAACAGAAACAAGAGGGCCCTGTTCAGAAGAGTTTACAGTCTTGAGGTCCCGTACCTCTGGTCCCTGTAGAGCAGTGGTTCCCAACTGTGGTCCTCAAGTACCTCTAACAGGCCAGGTTTTAAGGATCACCTTGGGGAAATGCAGACTTAATCCTCCATTCACTGAGCAGCAAATCATATCACCTGTGCTGTGCTGCCAATATCTGGAAAACCTGACCTGTTGGAGGTACTTGAGGACCGTGGTTGGGAACCAATGGTGTAGAGCAGTGGTCCCCAACCCAGGCCCTCAGGGCCCACTAACAGGCCAGATTTTGCAGATCACCTTGGGGAAATGCAGACTGAATCCTGCAATCACTGAGCAGCAAATCATAACACCTGTGCTGTGCTTCAGATATCTGGCAAACCTGGCCTGTTAGTGGGCCCAGTGGGCCCTGAGGGCCTGGGTTGGGGACCACTGGTGTAGAGGATGGAGTCTTCTCTGGCTGCACACAGAAAGACACTGAAAACAAATAGTTCCCCCTGTCCTTCTGCGGTCCCTGTATGACCCCACTTTTGTGAGCCCAATACTTGCTACAATCATTTCTAGAGTGTAAATATGACTGTACATTCTATAAATGAAACCGTGATAAGGCATGTTTGCTTCAATATTATCATAAATATAATCCATTTCCAATTGTATCATGATTGTAAATAAATTTGGGAAAAGGAATGCAATTAATACTAAGTTAACCTTTTCACTTCAAAAATGGGGCACTTGATAAATCCATTGTGTTATACAGATTAAGCCATTGTCGGACGAGTGCACTAGGTTCACCCGTACTGATGTGCCTACTGGGGCCGGTCACACGCTGTAGCGTGCACACGAATTGCGTGCGCTACAAGTGTCCGTGCACAAAGCCTCCCCGTCAAAATGCTAGACGCGTGTTGACGGGGCTGCAAAGCGCGATCCTCCATAGGAGGATCGAGCCTTGCAGCTTTGAGCGCACTGACTGCGCTCAGCGAGGCAGCCAGACGGGCATTGAGTGGAAGGAACGTCCACTCTCACGGACGTTCTTTCCACTCCTACTACCGCTCGTCTGACCCCGCCCTATGTTCCATGTCTTCCTATTTCTTCACTCTACTCTTACATCAATGCTCTCTACCTACACAGAACAGCAGAAACGCTCTTCCCCTACTGTGTACTAAGAAGAAAATGAGCAGGAAGCTGAGACTGCAGTGTCCTCAGGTACTCTGAATAAATATGACTCTTTGTAGGTAGGAAATAGTAAATAGTTTCAATTGCTAAAATGCTTATTATATTGGACTGGATTTTTTTAAGACTTACTAACGTAAAAATAGCTGAAATGCCCTAATAGGGGGTCACTGGCACATGTAATAGGTGAAAAATTATGCCTATATACTTGGGCTATTAATTTAAAATTATTTTTGGAAAAAAGATATCAGACAATAAAGATGAATTAGACGTGTGTAAATATCATTAGTTTCCATGGCGATTGCAACATTTTGAACTACTTTCTCTAATCTATTATAAATCTCCCCCAAAGCAACACAACACGCAGCCTCCTGCGGTTGGCAAAAGGTTAAACAGTAGAACGTTTGCCTGGGTTGGCGTCATATTGGAGCATATGTGTTGATTATCTATTTATTTGCATTACAATATGACCTCAAAGCACCCTTCTGCCTAACACAAAAGAGGTTCTGTTTTTTATTCTTCTCAGGAATAATACTGTACACATTTCACAGATAATGAACAAAAACATTATTGTGCCGAGGTCTGTTTCCCAAGTATTTCCCAGCTGTAGCGAGCGTTACATTGGCTGAGTCTATTTTGCAGTACGGCAGTAAAATAATAGACCCTAGTCTGAGTAATAACACAATAATTGAGACTCCTTTCTTTTGGAGTGTTCTCTTTTCAAGGCACTTCATACTTATTCATACCCTATTTTTTACAATTTAACCAAAATGCGCAAAAAGATTATTTCTTTAACTATGATTTTACGCCAACATATATTCTATTGCTCTACAACAAACCCAACTGCCAAAGAAAGGCAAAACTGAACAACCCAACTTTGAATTATATGCAATATAAATTAAATACTAGAAATTGGACTTGGCGTCAGTATTCAGGGTTCTGTAACTCATGTGGGATCTTTAAGGTAGCATTAAGAAGAAACTATTTCCCATTAGGCATCAAAGGTGACAACAACTCATCATTTATCATGATGGTTACATCAAAGAACAGCCTGACCAATGCAGGGAATTGGTAATTAATATTCACACATAAAGGGAGACATATTATAAGGGACTCAGTGGTGCTGGGAGCATTCAGGAGGCCTGGAATAAGTGGATGTTACCCCAAAGGCCAAGAGCTATTCAGTGGCTCTATGGAGCTTGGGAGTTGCTCTTGTACTTCTGATGTATCCCTGGCTGTCATGTGTGGTCTGCACCCTCATCAAGAGCAGATAACGTAATGCTCCCTCAAGTCAGAGGGGCTGCAGAGGGGCTGACTTGTACCTAGAGTTGCGCCAGCTATCACAATGGATCGTTATATGCTCTGCAAGGCAATGCAGACCGCATTGCTCCACCACAAGACCACCATGGAGGGCTATATTAGGTCAAAATAGTCAAAACCAGAAAAATTCTCCCATTTATCTCACTTTCTAAATCGGCTATTTGTTCTCTTCGTCTGACAATTCTCCTGAGTTTCACCTTTAGTGAATAGGCCTGTTAGTCTCACTCAAACATGAAGAAGGAAAAGATGGAACCAAGTTCCATGAGAGGATTAACTAGTGTAGTTGTAAGAAAATGTACGAGGAAAATTTTCATAACGACACAGAATATTAATATATTTATAAAATGCTAGAAAGAGTCATAATGAAAGGCCCAATTGAAACAATCAAAATCATATCTCAATCTCACCATTGTATCCGTTTTACTGGGAGAATGTGGTGAGATAGGACGCTGCATTTAGAAGATCATTGTCCAAGCTTTTCAATTGCATTTTGGGCACTCAGAAAGACCAAATGGCTACATTATGGGTGGATTATACTGAACTGATCCAATTTGGTCCTGACTCTCAGTATGTTCATTGAATTTTAGAAGCTCAGAGTGGTGGGGAAGAATCAGTTCAGCCTTGGACATTTCTTATAGCTTTGTACAAGTTTTAAAAAAAATGGAAATTAGTTACCATCTGCCACCATTTTTATTTATTTGCCAGTATCAAGGAGCATCAAATTGTTGCTAGAAAGGTAAGGTGTGACTTCTCTCAGGAATCAAATGGTAGAATAATAAGGAGAAAGCTCTCAGAATCCATCATCTGATAATATTTTAGGGAATTGTAAAGGGGAGGTTATCTAAAGGAGATTCTCCTGTCACTCAAAATTCTTGGTCAGATTTAAATTGGTAGCCTAGAGGCAAAGGCAGACACTCGCTTCTCCTGTGAAAATGTTTCAAAATAATTTGTATCGGTTTCTATTTCGCCATTAATCATGAGATGAATCCAAGCCCAGCCGCAGCCTGTGAAAATGGAGTGAAATTACATTTTGAATGTACATTAAAATGACTGCAATTTGCTGTGTGACAGCTAGGATGTGATATTAACTAAAAGCTGCAAACTGCAGTTTAGCATGTTTTATACATCCTGCAAAAGAAAAAAATATACGCCTTTCAAAATGATTTAACAATAAAGAGAAATTATATTTGTAAAGCTCACATTAGTCTCTTTTCATGTTTTCACTATGGCCAAGGCCAAGTACCACTTTATCCACGGTAATACAAGTACATCCTGCTTTATTTTGTTTTGATTTCTTTCCCTTATTTTATTTTTTAGTAAAAGCCATTATTTCCATAAAATTCTCCAGTAAAGTATTTAATTTTCAAAACATTTATTATATATATTTATTATATATATTTAATATATACAGTTGTGTTCAAAATTATTCAACCCCCAATGCTGTAAAGGGTTTTAGGGAATTTAGTGTACATTTGTAATTGTATTCAGAATGAAATCCTACAAGGACTTTTTAAAGAACCATATGCAACTAAAATGACATCAATTGGTTTTGTAATACAGTAGTAAATGTTTCTTTTGTGAATTCTTCATTGACACAATTATTCAACCCCTTAAAGACTACCACTCTGAAGAACAGAGGTTCATTCAAGTGTTTTCAATCAGGTATTGAAAACATCTGTGGATGTCACGGAGCAGCAATAAAGCATAATAAGCACCAATTAGGCAGCTTTAAAATGACTGTGATACTCAGCTCCTTCTAGACATTTACTGGTGTGGTTACAAACATGGTGAAGTCAAGAGAATGGTCCAGGAAGACAAGAGAAGAGGTGATTACTCTTCACAGGAAGGGCAATGGCTATAAGAAGATTGCAAAGATGTTAAACATACCAAGAGAGACCATAGGAAGCATCATTCGCAAATTCAAGGCAAAGGCACTGTTGAAACGCTACCTGGTCGTGGCAGAAAGAAGATGCTGACTTCGACTGCTGTGCGCTACCTGAAGCGTAGAGTGGAGAAAAGTCCCCGTGTGACTGCTGAGGAACTGAGACAAGATTTGTCAGATGTGGGTACTGAAGTGTCAGCTCAGACAATACGGCACACACTGTGTAATGAAGGCCTCCATGCCAGAACTCCCAGGCGCACCCCCTTGCTGTCTCCAAAGAATAAGAAGAGTCGACTGCAGTATGCCAAACGTCATGTGGACAAACCACAGAAGTTTTGGGATAGTGTTCTGTGGACTGATGAAACAAAATTAGAACGGTTTGGGCCCATGGATCAACGCTATGTTTGGAGGAGGAAGAACAAGGCCTATGAAGAAAAGAACACCTTGCCTACTGTGAAGCATGGTGGGGGGGTCAATCATGCTTTGGGGCTGTTTTGCTTCTGCAGGTACAGGGAAGCTTCAGCGTGTGCAAGGTACCATGAATTCTCTTCAGTACCAAGAGATATTGGATGACAATGTGATGCAGTCCGTCACAAACCTGAGGCTTGGGAGACGTTGGACCTTTCAACAGGACAATGATCCCAAGCATACCTCCAAGTCCACTAGAGCATGGTTGCAGATTAAAGGCTGGAACATTTTGGAGTGGCCATCGCAGTCACCTGACTTAAATCCGATTGAGAACCTCTGATGGGACTTAAAGAAAGCAGTTGCAGTGCGCAAGCCTAAGAATGTGACTGAACTGGAGGCTTTTGCCCATGACGAATGGGCGAAGATACCCGTAGATCGCTGCAAGACACTTGTGTCAAACGATGCTTCACGTTTAAAAGCTGTTAGTACTTAGTACAACATCCTTTTTACAGTATAAGATTGAATGTCACTTGGGGGTTGAATAAAACTGATAATGATGTGAGCACAGAAAAGACATTTGTGGTTATTTCATTATAAATGTTATGTTATATTTGTCTGACCTACACGTGCCTCTTTGATTTAATTGTAAGCAAGATGACTGAATGATCAAAATCAATGTCAAACTGGTCAAAACACTCAATTTCAGTGGGGGTTGAATAATTTTGAACACAACTGTATATATATAAAAAAGCTGAGGCAACCTGCTGTGGCCATATTAAGATTCAAGATGCCTGGGTGCAAAATCCCATGAGGAATACTTAAGACAAAAAGAGAGAAAAGGACGCACATCAGGACTTAGGAAATAAAGTAAAAAATGATGTTTTATTTAAATAAACATTAAAAAGATGCCCAAATGCACCTGACCGACGTTTCGGCCCTCGCAGGGGCCTTTGTCAAGGTAGTGGGTAGTACCTTGATAAAGGCCCCTGCGAGGGCCGAAACGTCGGTCAGGTGCATTTGGGCATCTTTTTAATGTTTATTTAAATAAAACATCTTTTTAACTTTATTTCCTAAATCCTCGTGTGCGACCTTTTTTCTCTCTTTTTGATAAATATATTATATATATATATTATATATATATATTAAAAAAAAACAATATAATTGGAAGTGGAAATAAATAAAGAAATTTTCTTTCATTCACACATAAAAACATGTCTATGGAATCTTGTTCACATTTTTGCTTCGATTTGAGATTATTTTTTTATATAAATACACACTATTTTTTATTTATGTGTATTTATATATACACATTAATTATGATTTTATTAAAGGTGATGAAACGGCCACCACAAAGTTTATTTGCATTCATTTTTCTTTACAGTTTATTGTCTCTGTATATAGTGCAGAGTGTTGTGTGATGAGCTATGCTGTTGTCAAAGTGTGTATCTGTATGTTACAGTTATAAGTTGTTATATTTTGCACTCACAAAACAGTAGGATAGGACCCTGCTCAAGAGCTTGCAAGCTAACCTTTTGTCTGCTTCCACCCCCCCTGTAAGTAATGGATTCCTTTGTCTTTACATGCTCCCATCAACCCACACCTTCCCCCAGCAACAAGTCAATCACATGATTGTTATTGGACTCCAGCCATTGTTCCACGGCTGGGCGTGTTTCCATTGTTTCTGTACCTGAAAACCTGTAAATAAAGCATTCTACATTTGGTGTTCCATCTGCAAAGACTTCTCTCACAGTTTATGTGTCGGCTATTCTGTGTGTGCGTACGATCACCTCCTAATTTCAGCAGAAAGGGGTGCCTGGTGTACCAGGATCCTTAACATTAAAAATAATTAACTTTAAAGAACCCACACAATAATTATATAGGGGGGTAGGAGTACCTATGTTCACTGTAGGTAAGCCCAATGTGACATGCAGACCTCTGGTGGCCAAAATGTCCTACTTCATTTCCATTATAGCTTGAGATCCGTGTTTCTGTGAAGGAAAAGCAGACCTTCAAGCTTTTTAAACAATCTCAACACATTGGTTATTATGTTGAAATGTCTGGGGAATGTTCTAGAGCACATTTTGTTTGCAATAATAAAAATGTGTTTGCCTTGCTCGAAAATCAGACCAGATGGAGTATACTCCATATATCTCAGGGCACCTGGGTTTGCTTTTGAAGGAATATACGCGATAACTTCACTTACTGACAATGCAATCCTAAGGACTCAGGTAATGAAATTATTATACAAGGATAATCAGTAAATTTCCAGTGAATTCATGTCGTTATAATTCTGTTGTAGATTTTTATAAAGGATAAGTATTTTACCAAACTTATTTTAATAATGATATAGGTGTTGGATCAAAATATTTAGTAAAAAAAATATGCTTTTGCACATTGAAATGTGCATTTTCTAGCAACTCCGTACATTTTGGGGCTTTTCAAATAAAAACGTTTGAAAACTATTGCAAAGTCCAGATCCTCCTCAAGGCTTTAGAAACACACATATAAATACAGGGTGAGCCAGTCAAACCTGCATTTTTGAAATGACTAAAAAAATAAACGGATGGATATTTCAAAATTTTATTGTTACTATCTTAATGTACACTAAAAAGCATTTAAGAAACAACATTCACTGTTTAAAAATAACTCCAGTAAGATGGTGTCCTTCCCGATTGAGACATTCTTGTAGGCGATTTCTGAAACAGCCCATCGCATCACGGAGCATACGCTGAGGAATTCTCTCGATTTCCAACCGGATTCTCCTCTTGAGTTCCCCAAGCGTTGGAGGTCGTTGTTCAAAAACTTTACTCTTCAGGTACCCCCACAAGAAAAAAAATCGCACACTGTGAGATCGGGGAGGCCAAGAAATTGCTCCATTTCGGGATATCACCCGATTTGGAAAAACATTGTTGAGAACATTCATGCTCACACGGGCTGTATGACTTGTGGCACCGTCTTGCTGGAATAAGGTTTCATTGTTCATTCCATGTTGACGAAGCTGAGGAATGAAGAACGAATGCAACATTTCCGAATAGCGTTGTGCATTCACAGTAACTGCTTGCTCCCTGTCATTTTCAAAAAAATACGGGCCTATGATTCCCAATGAGGACATTGCGCACCAAACTGTTACCTTGCTTGAATGGAGTGGTGTTTGATGGAGTTGTTGAGGGTTTTCATCACTCCAATATCGGAAATTTAGTTTATTCACAAAACCGGAGAGATGGAAATGTGCCTCATCGCTCATCCACAGGTTGTGAACAAGGTCCTCGTTTTCAAACATGTCCAACAACGTTTGACAAAAACGCCATCGAGCTGCAAAATCGTTTTCATGCATAGCCTGAACAACCTGAATTTTGTATGGGTGATGGTGTAAATCTAACCTCAAGATTCTTCGGACGCTCGTGCTTGCCATACCAAGTGCAGCACTCTGTTGACGCGCCAAACTCCGAGGGCTTCTTTCCACAGCAACTCTCACGCGGTTAATATTCGCGGGAGTTCGCACTGATCTTGCACTGCCACCCCTTCTGCTTCTCGTTTCACCAATTGCTTCAAAGTTTGTCACCCACAATTTGATTGAATTAACAGACGGCACTGGCTTATTTCGATTAATTTGAAAATTCTTCCGGAAACGACGCTGAGCGGCTGCATAACTACCACTTTGGTAAAACGCTTTCACAGCGAATGAACGTTGTTGTTTAGACCACTGCTCCATGACGACTGAAATGCTTAGTTGTGGGGTACACAATGGTAACCTTGCTAACTCGCTCCGCCCACTTTCACGGCTCTCCCGCCCTTTTCAAAAATGCAGGTTTGACTGGCTCACCCTGTACCTCCCATTGTTGGGAAAGTTGGGCTTTGCTGGGACATGCCAATGATGCAGCCTGCTTCACTGGCCACCTTCAAAAGGGCTGGAACGCCTGGAAAAGGTGCCTTTCAATAGCCTAGCCATCAAGGAATGGGACATGTAGAACAATTGACAAGTATATACACAAATACAGTTGTGTTCAAAATTATTCAACCCTCACTGAAATTGAGTGTTTTGGCCGGTTTGACATTGATTTTGATCATTCAGTCATCTTGCTTACAATTAAATCAAAGAGGCACGTGTAGGTCAGACAAATATAACATTTATAATGAAATAACCACAAATGTCTTTTCTGTGCTCACATCATTATCAGTTTTATTCAACCCCCAAGTGACATTCAATCTTAGTACTTAGTACAACATACTTTTACAGTTATAACAGCTTTTAAACGTGAAGCATAGCTTGACACAAGTGTCTTGCAGCGATCTACGGGTATCTTCGCCCATTCGTCATGGGCAAAAGCCTCCAGTTCAGTCACATTCTTAGGCTTGCGCACTGCAACTGCTTTCTTTAAGTCCCACCAGAGGTTCTCAAATCGGATTTAAGTCAGGTGACTGCGATGGCCACTCCAAAATGTTCCAGCCTTTAATCTGCAACCATGCTCTAGTGGACTTGGCGGTATGCTTGGGATCATTGTCCTGTTGAAAGGTCCAACGTCTCCCAAGCCACAGGTTTGTGACGGACTGCATCACATTGTCATCCAATATCTCCTGGTACTGAAGAGAATTCATGGTACCTTGCACACGCTGAAGCTTCCCTGTACCTGCAGAAGCAAAACAGCCCCAAAGCATGATCGACCCCCCGTCATGCTTCACAGTAGGCAAGGTGTTCTTTTCTTCATAGGCCTTGTTCTTCCTCCTCCAAACATAGCGTTGATCCATGGGCCCAAACAGTTCTAATTTTGTTTCATCAGTCCACAGAACACTATCCCAAAACTTCTGTTGTTTGTCCACATGACTTTTGGCATACTGCAGTCGACTCTTCTTATTCTTTGGAGACAGCAAGGGGGTGCGCCTGGGAATTCTGGCATGGAGGCCTTCATTACGCAGTGTGCGCCGTATTGTCTGAGCTGAAACTTCAGTACCCACATCTGACAAATCTTTTCTCAGTTCAGCAGTCACACGGGGACTTTTCTCCACTCTACGCTTCAGGTAGCGCACAACAGTCGAAGTCAGCATCTTCTTTCTGCCACGACCAGGTAGCGTTTCAACAGTGCCCTTTGCCTTGAATTTGCGAATGATGCTTCCTATGGTCTCTCTTGGTATGTTTAACATCTTTGCAATCTTCTTATAGCCATTGCCCTTCCTGTGAAGAGTAATCACCTCTTCTCTTGTCTTCCTGGACCATTCTCTTGACTTCACCATGTTTGTAACCACACCAGTAAATGTCTAGAAGGAGCTGAGTATCACAGTCATTTTAAAGCTGCCTAATTGGTGCTTATTATGCTTTATTGCTGCTCCGTGACATCCACAGATGTTTTCAATACCTGATTGAAAACACTTGAATGAACCTCTGTTCTTCAGAGTGGTAGTCTTTAAGGGGTTGAATAATTGTGTCAATGAAGAATTCACAAAAGAAACATTTACTACTGTATTACAAAACCAATTGATGTCATTTTAGTTGCATATGGTTCTTTAAAAAGTCCTTGTAGGATTTCATTATGAATACAATTACAAATGTACACTAAATTCCCTAAAACCCTTTACAGCATTGGGGGTTGAATAATTTTGAACACAACTGTATAAGGCAAACTTAACCTGTTGCACACAATACCATAGCTACTGGGGCTCTTTTCCACTCTGTAGCTCCCGTCAGGCTTCTAATCTCCAAGAGTACCTTTTTAGCTTCATCTGACACCATCACTCCTACCCTCCTTATGATGGAGCATATTTATTTTCATTCCTATAATTGATCATAGGATTCAAGCATTCTATCCCTTTTTCAGTGACCATCATTGCTTTGAATAGCCATGTTCAAGATAACCAACCACCAGAAATGGTTCCCTGTATTAACTATACTATTAAACAAGGGCCGCGAAGAACCTCCTGACATTCAAATGTGATTGTGTGTGTGTGTATACAAGATGCAAAGTAACAGATACAGGCGGAGGTTCATTAAGTAACTCAATAAAACACAGGAGACAAATTCACTGCAACGGGTAACACAAGAGAAGAAAGCACTGTAAATCTTTTAGTCGGAAAGTTGTAAGATTGGTCTAAAACCCTCTAGGTGTCTAATAGCTGTTTAAATATCAGATTGACTTATAATGTAGCAATTATGTGCCTCTTTTACCAGTAATGCCAAGGATATGTCATGCAAATATTCTGGCATCGTAGTGTTAATGAATGCTGCCAAGCCCTTGATTTATGTAACCTTTTTATGGAGCCAGAAATTCCAATACGTTTTACGCCATGTTTGTCAGCTGCACTCACAAATGTATATTTAACGGGGCCATTAGCAATGATCTACGGATTTCAGTTTTTAACCTGAAAGAAAAAAAGGTCTTATTATATAATCTTCCTTTTTTATGTTCTGCTATTTATGTGACATTTAAAAGGTGTATTCATGAATTCTATTTCAACTCCCATAATCAATGCAGTTACTGATACTGGGGTGACTGGTTAGGATAATGGAATTTTACCAACAAGTCACTGGCAGATCTATTTTGCCACCATTGCTTAGTATCCAAAGAAATCAGAAATGGCAGCAATTAGAGACGTAGGATTTGCAAACAGCACTGAACAGTCAACTCTTAGTCTGGGGAAACCTCCTTGTTGCTCTAAAGAGTCCCCTCTGACCACTGACTATTTAGCAGGGCACCAGCTGTCTTTGCACACTCTGAAAGTAGAGGAAGATAGCACACTGCTAGATAACGTATTGCACAAGGACCTTTACACTGGAGTCTCTGAAACATCTATATGAAAAAAACTGGCAGTTAAAGCATAACAATTATTAAGACAAAAAAAACCGAGTCATTACATTTTGAAAAAGCAAGGAAATGAAGAATACCAATAAAGAAAACACATGCTTAAATAAAAGAATAGATGAATATATACAGTTGTGTTCAAAATTATTCAACCCCCAATGCTGTAAAGGGTTTTAGGGAATTTAGTGTACATTTATAATTGTATTCAGAATGAAATCCTACAAGGACTTTTTAAAGAACCATATGCAACTAAAATGACATCAATTGGTTTTGTAATACAGTAGTAAATGTTTCTTTTGTGAATTCTTCATTGACACAATTATTCAACCCCTTAAAGACTACCACTCTGAAGAACAGAGGTTCATTCAAGTGTTTTCAATCAGGTATTGAAAACACCTGTGGATGTCACGGAGCAGCAATAAAGCATAATAAGAACCAATTAGGCAGCTTTAAAATGACTGTGATACTCAGCTCCTTCTAGACATTTACTGGTGTGGTTACAAACATGGTGAAGTCAAGAGAATGGTCCAGGAAGACAAGAGAAGAGGTGATTACTCTTCACAGGAAGGGCAATGGCTATAAGAAGATTGCAAAGATGTTAAACATACCAAGAGAGACCATAGGAAGCATCATTCGCAAATTCAAGGCAAAGGGCACTGTTGAAACGCTACCTGGTCGTGGCAGAAAGAAGATGCTGACTTCGACTGCTGTGCGCTACCTGAAGCGTAGAGTGGAGAAAAGTCCCCGTGTGACTGCTGAACTGAGAAAAGATTTGTCAGATGTGGGTACTGAAGTTTCAGCTCAGACAATACGGCGCACACTGCATAATGAAGGCCTCCATGCCAGAACTCCCAGGCGCACCCCCTTGCTGTCTCCAAAGAATAAGAAGAGTCGACTGCAGTATGCCAAAAGTCATGTGGACAAACCACAGAAGTTTTGGGATAGTGTTCTGTGGACTGATGAAACAAAATTAGAACGGTTTGGGCCCATGGATCAACGCTATGTTTGGAGGAGGAAGAACAAGGCCTATGAAGAAAAGAACACCTTGCCTACTGTGAAGCATGGCGGGGGGTCAATCATGCTTTGGGGCTGTTTTGCTTCTGCAGGTACAGGGAAGCTTCAGCGTGTGCAAGGTACCATGAATTCTCTTCAGTACCAGGAGATATTGGATGACAATGTGATGCAGTCCGTCACAAACCTGTGGCTTGGGAGACGTTGGACCTTTCAAAAGGACAATGATCCCAAGCATACCGCCAAGTCCACTAGAGCATGGTTGCAGATTAAAGGCTGGAACATTTTGGAGTGGCCATCGCAGTCACCTGACTTAAATCCGATTGAGAACCTCTGATGGGACTTAAAGAAAGCAGTTGCAGTGCGCAAGCCTAAGAATGTGACTGAACTGGAGGCTTTTGCCCATGACGAATGGGCGAAGATACCCGTAGATCGCTGCAAGACACTTGTGTCAAGCTATGCTTCACGTTTAAAAGCTGTTATAACTGTAAAAGTATGTTGTACTAAGTACTAAGATTGAATGTCACTTGGGGGTTGAATAAAAATGATAATGATGTGAGCACAGAAAAGACATTTGTGGTTATTTCATTATAAATGTTATGTTATATTTGTCTGACCTACACGTGCCTCTTTGATTTAATTGTAAGCAAGATGACTGAATGATCAAAATCAATGTCAAACTGGTCAAAACACTCAATTTCAGTGGGGGTTGAATAATTTTGAACACAACTGTAATAACCCATACAGAGTAAGAAATCAAGCTTTTGCAATGGAAGAAGCAATATTCTAATGATTCAAGACTTCTATTTTAAAGTGATACTCTGTGGTTAAAACCTGAACCCCTCTTCACCCCTCCCCCATTTTAACCCTTCGTTTTAAGTGTACCTTCAATCCAACTCTGGACTCCCTCTGCACTCATCCAGATGGACCATGCAGTGGCATCCTTTAAGCTGCAGCATGTCACATGATCATAGGGAGACAGTCCAATGGTTCTCAATTCCGAGAGCACAGAGACCCATCAGTAGAGCTGATTCCCAAAGGAGCCAAGCTCCCTGTATCAGAGCTTAGTGCCCAGTTTCTGGACAAACTAAGTCACTGTACTCAAGAAGGCTAAACAAGCAGGGGCACTCAAAGCTATTTGAGTGGTCACAAGGCCATGAGTGAGAGCAATGCATAGATTGTCCCTTTAATAGTTTCTCATCTGTGACGGAATGGCCGCCCCCAATGTTTATTTGCATTTATTTTTCCTTACATTTCATTGTCTCTGTATATAGGGTAGACTGTTGTGTGATGTGCTATGCTGTTGCCAAAGTGTGTATCTGTATGTTACAGTTAAAAGTTTTTTATAAAGCACCAACAAGTTCTATACTGCTGTGCAATGGATAAGACAGGATAACATGTGCATGCAAATTGCACTCACAGAACAGTAGGATAGGACCCTGCTCAAGAGCTTGCAATCTAACCTTTTGTCTGCTTCCACCCCCTGTAAGTAATGGATTCCTTTGTTTTCACATGCTTCCATCACCCCCCCCTCCCCTTCTCCTTCCCCTTCCCCCAGCAACTAATGTCACTCAGATTATTGTTATGGGACTCCTAAGCCATTGTGTTCCAGTGATAGACGTGTTTCCATTGTTTCTGTACCTTCCCTGTGTTTTTGTTTTAACCAGCTGCAAAATGTAAATAAACTCCGTCTCCATTTGGATTTTTAATCTGCAAGGACTCCTCTCACAGTTTATGTGTCGTCTACTCTGTGTGGGTACGAATACCTCCTGGGTTCAGCAGAAAGGGGTGCCCAGAAGGAGGTTCCTTTGCTTGGGGGTACCAGGATCCACAACATCATCCCTATATAAGTCCATCGCACTACTATAATTTTTCTTTGTATTGCTTGCATAATTCCCATACTGAAATAAATATCACTGAATTTGCTTGGAGAGCTATGCTGTTATTCTTATTCATATATTCAACGTATTTTAACCCTATAGAATAAAAACATAATCGGTCTATTTTCCACTCTCGTTAGCCACAAAGATAGTTATAATCAAGAATGAGTAGAAAAAAATATATAGGCCACTGTTTCTCAAACTTGTCCGCAGGGACCACTACTAGGCCAGATTTTAATGATTACCTTGGTGAAATGCAGAGTATTGCATATGTACTTCAGATATCTGGCAAACCTGATCTGTTAATACCCCTGAATGCAGGTTTTGGAAAACTAGTATAGGTATACCCCAAGTATGGGGTAAAATTATAAAGGGCTGATCATGTACGTTTCTGAGTTTAGTGTGATATGCGTGAGGTGGGACCATCATAAGGCTTGTGTGTGGCGGGGCATCACTTATGCGCTGGAGGAACTCTAACAATTATCTTAAAGAGGTTTTTAATTTTCACATACCAAGATGCCAACTTTAACTACATTAATAATAATATAATAACATGTAACAAATATTCCGTGCTGTAAAAATGTGGCAAATACATAGAGGGTAAAGACACCACAGGGGAAGAGAATATAGCGGAATAGGGAAGAATATAAACCCGAGACAGGGACACTTAAGACACCTTCACCCTTACAGTGTTGAATCATCTAACATCTTTTTTTCCCCAGATAAAATGAAATTACTGTTTTAATGGATGATGCAGATTTCAGTCAGTGGTTTGTGAAGCATGAGTGAATCATACGCAAAAAAAAAAGCTAAAAAACAGACACTGAAAATGATATCTCACAACATTTCTTCCTTTCTTCCTCTGGTATGCTGTTGTACTTATCATTACAGGTATTGTGCTCTTTCTAAATGCCGCAGCAATTGAAATAAAAGCATCAAAGTATTAAGTCGGACTATTCGCGGATCTATGGAACGATTCAGATGGAACTCGCATCATATAGCAAGTAAACATCACTTTAAATCCATATCTTAGATGGCCTTTAGGTAAAATAAATAAAGAGGTTTATTCACTTGGCCAAATGGAGCTATCCCCAGGTCATAGATCTTGTCTCAAACAATATGCCAATTACAGAGCTGCCATGCAGAACTAGAACTATTCCTTTCCACTCTAATACAGTAACCTGGATATTATTAAAGAGCTGCCATGATCCATGAACTACAAGGATATTATAGAGAATTGTGATATTATGAAAAAGCTGCCACGATGCCTCAGGCAAACTAGATCAGATATGAGATCTTTGTTAATGACAAACCGCATAACATGCTTGTTTAATAGGAACAGAGATCTAATATAACGGTACCAAACTATTGATAATATAAATCACGTTATTAATGTAATATTGGTTGTTACTTAAATATCAGGCATTAAAAAGGTCCTTTTTTTGTTTTTATAGATGAAAAAAATGTACTGCGTCAATTTGAGGGTGATGGAATAGATATTATATCACTCGGACAGCTCTCTATGAAAGCAAAGAAAAATAGGACTCAATAACTGAAGAACTCCAGGGTCCCTATTCCAGGGTAGAAAGTAACAGGGAGCCCCTAAGGGAAAAATCGGTGTGGCCCGCGATAGCCTTTAGTGACTCCTTATTACCAGCTCTACTACAAGCAAGCCTCCGCACATCAACTTGTACTTGTAACAGAAAGCAACAGATACCAGCAGTGGTGTTTGTAGGACTCCATGGACACTTAGTCTCCTGTCCGACGAGCGCAGTGTTCACGTCCGTGATAGCGCACAAAAGTACGTCTGTGATAGCATGAAATAAAGGCCAATGGAGTCCCACACACGAAGTACGTCCGCACTGAACTGCGGACGCACAACGGCCGCAGCAAATGGAGGCAAGTTAGGCAAGAACGTAGAACCCCTAGAACGGCCGCACAAAGTGCGCTGCGTCCGCAACATCCGCATAGCTTTGTGTGTGAGTGATGGAACGTGGCCAGACGGACTGCATTTATACGTCCAGCATTTTTGACGGACAAAATGGTGTTGCATTTTTAATTTATTTTCCCTGCTATATCCGTCAAAAAATACGTCAGTCACAAAAACGGACTGTGTGGCCACTACTGCGTCTTCCGTACTAACATACGTCCGTACTGCACGGACGCACAGTCCGTAGAAACACGTTCGTCTGACCCTAGTCTTACGCTGCTATTTGATCAAAGTTTTCTTTTGCATGTGGCGAGAGGAGTTGACAGATCATGCTGATCACTGCACTATGGCACCAGAGGTAAGTGATTTTTTTCATGTGGTTTTTAAGTGCTAGTTGATTTTACAAAAACAAAATCACTTTGACAACATGGTGTGAGAGCCAGTATTTTTATCTTTTTAATTAAAAAATAAATACTGGCTCAAAATGAAAATATTGGGTGAACATGGAATGGTTGGTTATTGTCCATTGGCTGCTAACATTTTTCTTATACAAAGAACAGAAAGCATCTATTAACAGAAGGGAGCTGTAAAAGCTGAATTGCAAGCAATGTTGGATGTTAACGATTCAGGCCAGGGTCAGACGAGCGCACTTTGTGCTACAGTGGGCTTGCTGTGGACATTCTGAAAGCCTCCCCGTCGAAAGCGCTACGACGTGCATTCGACAGGGCTGCAAAGCGTGATCCTCCACAGGAGGATCGAGCCTTGCAGCGCTGAGCGCATTAACTGCACTCAGCGAGGCAGCCAGACAGGCGTCAGTGTGGAAGGAACGTCCACTCGACAGGACTTTCCTTCCGCTCTGCAAAATGCTCATCTGACCCCGGCCTAAGCCGTTAAGTATAATACGGTAGTCCCATTCGCTAACCTACTGGCTAGGTTGGAATAGGGCCCAAGAGGATCTACACAGAGCTTATTCTGTGTTATTCTTCGCTCTCTCGTACAAGTTGACATGGGCTGCATGCTTTGCAAAAACAGGACATTATTTTAAGATATTTTGTCACAGTTTAAATGAAGGAGGCATGTATATATTTGACATCTAGGGAGATGTCAGTTTGGATTATATTATTGACCTGCCAACAACCAAAAAAATGGCAGATCTGATTGGAACAATTTTGAAGTGAGATCCATGTTCCACATTCTTTCCTTGAATTCCCTTTCTTTTTCTGCAATATTGAATAAGATCCTTTAAAGCTCAACTTAGAGAGCTTCACTGCATAAATAGATTCAGCTGCTGACAAACAGCTTGCCGTGTCTTTTACGCACAGATTTAAATCCCTAAGAAAATTCCTTTTGAGTCAATTGTAATGCATGTATGTAGCAGCAGATATGTTCTCTGAAGCATGGTAGGCTGATGTTTCATATCAATATCATATACAATATAAACTCTGCTGCCTCATAGGTCTGGTAATGCTCAAAAAATGTTCAACCTGTCTCTCTGCTAAAACCATGCTTTTGGGTCGGCATTATCCACCTTTGCACATTAACGGCCATTTTATTTTGTATAGAAACCATCAGCAATGAGTCAGCTGCAGAATAATGAGATATACCCGGGTAGATATCTATTCTCAGCTAAAGCCAATATTCAGAAATAAATATGGTCTCTGAGACCTTGGTGTTAAGTGATTTTGCAAAGCAAAATTACTTAACACCTTAAAGTAAATAGCTTAAAAAATTGCTTACTTGCCTCTGGTCCCACAGTACAGAGAAAAAAATGAGCTGTCTCCCCTGTCTGTATACAAAAAAACACTGGGAACTAGTAATTACCAGTATCCTTCCATGGAATTGGCGCGTCCCTGCTTACATCAGCTTATGCAGGTTTTATGCATTGTCGGGATTCTCTCCATGGAGTCTGTGACAAAGGTCACTTTGAACTGGGGGAATCTGGAATTGGCATTACTGTTGGGAGTTGTGGAACTAGGAGTTCTGGGGAGTCTGGCATGTAATTTTATTCCCCAACCCATTACAATGTACAAATCACCTTGTGAATAAGGCTGGCCGTCTACTTGCACCGTAATTGGGTGACTGACTTGGTCACCCGATTACGGACAACGCCATCGGCCAATCAGGGTTGTCCACTGGAAGCATCTGTGGATGACCCAGATTGGCCGTTAGACAGGCTGCCGGGAAAAACAAAAAACAAAAAAAAAGAACCCTGCGGCGGGGTCATTGATGGGCAGCCCAGGGAACCGTCTTTGATGCTGAAAGAGCATCAGGGACAGCCCCCGTCCAGAGCAGCTGGCTCCTAGTGTACAAAGAAAAACAAAATGCCAGCCTGCGGGGGGGGGAGGGGGGTTAACACCCCTCAACCTGATGCTGAAATAGGTGTCAGCACCAGAGAGAGCAAATGCTGCAGCCGGATCGAAGCAAAAAAAAAAAGATGCGAGGGATTTAAAAAACGCTGGTCTTAAAAAAAACAGAACTCGAAATCCTGCTGTGGCTCTGTATCTTGTGCAGATCGCCCTGTCATCATCCGATAAATCAAAATCGTTTGGATCGCATGTCTGTTGCAATCGCCTAAAATCATCCATCGGTGGTCAGATGCAGTGGAAGAGGGCTGATTCACCTGCATGTTGTAGGATCAGTCGGACGACTTCAGACGATATCAGATGATCGCACCATCACATGAATACGGTGCCAGTGGACGGCCCGACTTGGGATATAGGGTGTCTGTGTTATGTGTGAATATTGTTATTGATGATATCGTTATTTTCTGTGTTTATATTATCATTTCTAATATCATTACTGTGTGTGTGTCACTGCTGCCCTTTCCAACTCCCCCCCCCCCCAGTATAGAATAGGATTTAGATCTGTGAAAGGTTTAATTGGTCTTTGTTTTTCAAATGGAATTTTGGCAAGTATTTAAAAAATGTAAATTAAAAATAGTCCTAGTCACTGCATAACATTCTTTTACAGAACAAACCAGAATGATATTTGAACAGTAGCAGCTTAGCACCTTAAGGCATTAGGTTTCCCTACCTTACAAGGAGTATTGGAGGGTTTTCAGGTCTTTACTGGTTAACTGGGATGTTCTATATTAAATAAACAAACATTTCTAGTCTATGGTAACCGGATCTCGAATAGAGACTTGTGGCAAGCAAAACTGCTTTGGTCTCACGTAAAAAAAAATTATGCATACACATTTATATCATAATTAGGCAAGAAGATACATTTAAATAGGCATTACAATACGGAAAGATCAGCTCTGTGTTAAGGGTCTTACGATGTGGTATAAAACCAAAAAGAACACGGCTTCAATCAATCTGCATCATTGGAGACTATGAAAAGTAATGCTGTAGTTTGATCGGTGTTTGTTTAATGTAATGCAAAAAAAGTTTTTAAAAAAAGCCTCAATTTGCCACATTTCTATTTGTCACCAAGAAAGCAAAGCAGTCATGAAAAAGCATTTTCTCACCCCACTCCCAGCAATTATTTAGCTCCTCTTCTCTGGGTTTACATGGCGTTATCACAGTATTAATATACGGCAACATCATCTGATAGACCCCATGTCAGCGATGTGTGAATATAACTTTAGGCCTCTTAAAAGAAACAGACTTCTAAGTATATTATGCTGTTATTTTGCTAGCACATATTCCAAATTAAAATGCTAATTTATACAGGATGTTCAATTACTACCCTCACTCTCAGTGTTCAGATTCATGGATAAATAAAAGGCAGAAGCGATGGTGGCTGGAACTTTACGATTATTTATTTAAATTAAAGAGATGTTGTGAATCAAATTAGTCTGAATTTAAAAAATATCCTCCGCCAAGAACCTGTACTCCTAGGGTTCGCTATTAGTTTGTGTAAGCATTATTTTTTTAAATAAATATGCAAAACCATGGTTTACAGTAAATACCCTCTCTGAATACCTTCTATTTTGTCCCTTCAAAGGAAATGAATTCGACGAACTATATCTAAATATTGCTTGCCATTTATGGATAAGCATCATGTTATACTGACTGGGTGAAAGACACACAGTGTGGTCTGTTCCCAAAACAGGTTGTGCCAACTTAGAAAACAAAATACAAAATGCAGCCATCATAGCAGCGATAAAAATAAAAAAAAAATCAAGTATTAACTCTGGCTGAATTTAAACCATAATCCAAATTTATCCTATGTGGTGTGATGATATCACAGATTGTGGTTATAACACCACATATACTCTGTACTCATGAATTTGTCAGCATTTGACACTCATTGAACATTGTGATGCCTTTCCAAGTTGGCCATCTCCATTCTGAAACACAGACAGATCCATAAAGGGCAATTATTTCTAAATTACTAATGATTGCTTAACACCTTCACTCCAAAGATCGAGATAACTCGGGTCTTCAAATCACCATCAGATGCCCTATATAGAATTATCGCGATATGCAGGTGAGCAGGGCAAAAGCAAATGAAATTCTTTTGTCGCAAACAAATTTTATTTGCTTTTGGGCTCCAAATGGTGTCCCCAAAGTTTTATCCTTGTGGGCATAATCCCCAAAGTGCTTAAAACTGTTTAAAATTGGCTAAGTAATGCCCTTGGGAAAAGAAAGACAGGAAATCCAGCGCTGCTTTGCAAGGTAAGTAATGCCCTTTATTGGCGTTGCACAGACCACGAGCTGCAGTTCCTACTGCTGTAACTCCATTTGGCTAGTGGATGGCGATGACTGTCTGATAAATAGGTTATTACAGCAAGGAATATATTGGGAATATTCTCAAATATTTCTTGCTGTATTATGAATTAAAAATGATTTTCCAAAAATATAATGGCTCGACAGAGGTTTTTGAAAAATGACTTGGTAGTGATGGGGTTAAGTGGAATATTATTAATCGGTGTTGTAATTTTAAAGTAATTTAATGATTTAAACATAGCAGATAACAGTTATATTTTATTAATGATCTGAGGTGAAATGTGTAATGCTTAAATATTAACAGTTGTAAATAAAATAATTCTATTAACAATTCCAAGCTCAAGTTTGCTTGATGATCATGCTTGGAACAAATTACTATATGGCCAGGTTTCTGTAAAGCTCGAATTTCTTTGCGATCCAGTAATGTCTCTGTAATGTCTTTTTGTAATGCATGTACGTCACCCATACATGACAGCTAGTAGGCTATGAAAGAATGATGTACACTACCAAAGATATCTCAAATGGCATGCATAGAAAAAGTATATTATTATTATATAGTATCGGCTGGATGGAGTAGAGGTAACATCACTGCTCTATAACCATGGAGACACGGGTTTGAATTCAGGCAAGAGCAGCTCTCCAGTAAGTGTCCTTGGGCAAGACACCTAACGGTACATACTCGTCACCCAGGACATACTTGAAAACGAGAGAAATCGCATTGAATCCTTCCTGGTAAAATACTTTCTCAAAAGAAGAAAGAAAAAAAAGAAATAGCGCCACCATTTTCCACAGTGCTTTACAATTAAAAGTGGAGAATTAAACTAAAAATTACAAGTAAACCTAACTAGAGGTTTAATGACCCTGCCCCCAAAAATAGACACTGTCGGTTTTGTGTATGATCAACGCTTTAGGCTAGGGTCAGACGAACGCATTTTTCGCGTCGTCCGTGAAAAAGTGCGTTCGAACGAATGGACATATTTTTTCACAGAATACGTGATAGCGGTCATACGATGCGCATTTTCGTCTGTGATTTCGTACGGATCATCATAAAACACTTTTTGCGTCTAGACTTTATGTTGGCTGGACATTAGCAGCGTCTGACGTCTCCTAATCACGCACACATGCCGCTAGCGGACGCAGCGCACTCTGTACGTCAGTACTATCAGTATCACGTTCTCGAAAAAATGCATTTGTTTGCCGCTTGCATTGCGCAGCCGCACTTTCGTGCGGCCGTACTTCGTATATTGCCCGTCATTGGCCGTCATTTGTTGCTACTACGGCCGTGCTAAAGTGCAGCTGCACACGCGTTCGCACTGCGTTCGTCTGACTCTAGCCTTAGATCTTTTTAAGATAAAATTCCAGGGTCAGGTCTTTACGCAGACCAATAAATCCTACTGGGCAGTATTATATTTTGGAAATGAGCTGTGAGGAACAATAATGTCAACATTACATAATTTCTAATGTGGTTAAAGAACATCATGAATAACTCCAATTAAGTCATCGATTTTCCTAAAAAAAACAGACATGACACTAATGAGGTCGTAAAAAATAAATATGTCACCCTGAATTATATTTATAAAGCAATAACAGCACTATACAAAAGCATATATACACATGAACAACAGTGGAATAAATACATCTAAACACGATTTGAATGGTCAGCAGGTACAGGACTAAAATAAAACCCTGCTCAAGAGTAGCACGGAAGAAAAAGATAGACAGTGGCACAATAAGCGTTAATAACAACCATTAGATGCTTTAGGTCTGCAGATTGAACTAGTTATGCAACTTCTAATTAAACTGTGATTTTCAAGAGGAGGTGCGCTTGTCGTCTGCATACCAAACAGGTTAAACAACTGAGAAACAAAACCATCAAACCGTGGCTTAATTCAGTCAAATACAGACACGCTTGTTCATTACTGCAGTTTAATTATACCTTAAATGGGAAGGCATTTCTCATTATTTTTAATAATTTATGCATTTATCAATTTTTCGCATTCCCAGCTTCTGCTCTCCTACGAGTCCTCCCCAACTCCTTTGCTTTTAAACAAATCAGGAGCCAAATGGCTTCTTTAGCGGCCCTAACGGGATCATGGGTTTCCTCATTGAGTTCCTACTATTACCGTCTAAATCTTTTACATTCATTTACTTGGCAATTATTAGTATCAAACTGTTACAGAATGGCTAGTAACACACTTGTTAAAGGCAATACAAATAAAATAAACAAAAAACACCAAGAGAGCGCTACTGATTTACACCACCCCTTTGTGTTGCAAATAGTATTATATAACCTTTTAAATAGCATGTTTCCACAGTAGATGGTCCGTTAAAAATCAAAGAGTAACTTTTCACTGCATAGATAATAGGTTCCACACACACATTTCCTTGCAACTTTTAAGTCAAAATGACATATCCAATAGAAATACGACATGCCTTTTTTGCCCTGGAATTAACCTTAAATATACCATAAAGAAATTGCAGCTCAGTGTGGTAATAGTTCTAGATAACTATTCTACCATATATACTCCCACCGCACCCACCTACAATCCATTCTGAATGCCTCTGCCAGGCTCATCCACCTCACCCGCCGCTTGGTCTCTGCGAATCCCTTCACTGGCTTCCCATCCACTGCAAAATTAAATTCATGGTACTTACCCTGACCTACAAAGCTGTCACTAACTCAGCTCCCCACTACCTGTCCTCATTAATCACCAAATACACCCCAGCCCGCTCCCTAAGGTCAAACAGTGACCTGCGCCTAGCTTCTCCCCGCATCACCTCCTCCCATGATAGACTACAGGATTTCTCACGCGCAGCCCCTATCCTCTGGAACGCTCTCCCTCGTACTGTCAGACTTTCCCCTCCTTCAAACGCTCTCTTAAGACATTCCTATTTAGGGAAACCTATCACCCGACTCACTGATGCAGCCAGTCCATCACTCTCACCTTGCAGCCCATCGCTCTCACCTTGCAGCCCATCGCTCTCACCTTGCAGCCCATCGCTCTCACCTTGCAGCCCATCGCTCTCACCTAGCAGCCCATCGCTCTCACCTAGCAGCCCATCGCTCTCACCTAGCAGCCCATCGCTCTCACCTAGCAGCCCATCGCTCACCTTGCAGCCCATCCCCCTCACCTTGCAGCCCATCCCCCCTCACCTTGCAGTCCATCCCCCTCACCTTGCAGTCCATCCCTCTCACCTTGCAGTCCATCGCTCTCACCTTGCAGTCCATCGCTCTCACCTTGCAGTCCTCTCCTGTTTCCACCCCCAACCCTTCTAAATTGTGAGTTCCCACGGGGATAGGGTCCTCGTTTCCTCCTGAACTGGTTTATCAAATGTTGTTCAGTCTCAATGTATTGTAACCCTGTCTATATTGTGCCCATTGTTTAGTGCTACAGAATATGCTGGCGCTATAAAGTATAATAATATTTTGATTTAAATACATGTATATAAATATTACTTCTGTACCGGATTATATAACCCACTCACTGCACTTAATCTGACGTTGGCAACATTTGGTTCTAATTTCTTTCTCTTTCCTTGGTCAGGTTTGCAATACTAGAGCACTTTAAAAGATAATTATGGAAATTATTAAATACGATGATGAGAAAACTTTGCCATGAAGACATTCACCGTATACTAAAAATAATGTGATGCAGAGGCATTAGTTTTCATTACTATATTGAATCCAGCCTTGCTTGCTGGCGAAATACATAATTTAACAGCAAGGCTAGAATAAATTCAACACTTTCAATAACCGCTGAAATATTTTATTTTTTGCTTCTGCTTGCATGGAAGGAAAAAAAATATCAAGAAACAAATAAGACATTAATATTACTGTCAACAGCTCATATGAATCATAATGGGTTGACCCAGGAGCATACTGTGAGCCGACCTATTGTGCAACAGAAATAATCTGTAATTGTTTATTGTTGTAAAACTCAGACCATTTAGTCTGACTTACATTCATTAAAGTAGCCCAATCGATTTGACGTTTTTAATAAAAAAAGTCATTATTGAAAATAGCCTACTACTTGTAAGGTCTAAAGATCAACTAGATCAGTTATCACCAAACAATGGAAATCAGGGAGGCATAAGTATACACAGGTTGTGTGGGACTATTGTATACCATTTCAATGAAGTAATAAAAATATAAATTATATATACATAATCTCATACATGGTAAATAATAAATATAAACGTAGCACAAATTACGGATATTCAAACCATAACTGAAAGCCGTCAATCACCTATTCTGTCTCTCAAAATTCGGAATCAGGTACACTTTTTGCACTGACACTAACGGTTGTGTTTGTGGAAGAAGAAGATGATATGTGCTAATTAAAGGGCAAATAAACTGTGGTGGAGCTGCTATGTAAGTGAGAACATATGATACTGCCTGTGCTGAAACCCCGCCCCCTCCTAGGCACATGAGAGAAGGCTGTCAATTGGAGAAAGCCCCGCCCTATCTCGGTGTGTGAGAGGAGTGTCTGAGGTAACGAAAAGCAGCCATGAAACGGTCTTGTAATAAACCCCAAAAACTGTAAGTGACCTATTTATGAATAAAAGAGCATATCTGAGAATGTTATGTTATATACTGATAAAATTCACTTATAAAGGGTGGATTGAGCCCATGTGAAGATACACAGTCAGCTCCAATGCTGATGTATTGACAATGTGGATTTTTAAAATAAAAGAAACACACTATTAAAATATTGAGGTTCCTTTTTTTCCATTAAATAATTAGGCAGACGCTGCTGACAGTCTCTGCCCCATTATTTTTTTTTATTTTTGGTGATTATACTCACCTTTTGTCCCTCGTCGTACCCAGCTCCTCCTCTTGGTCTTAAGAGACTCCCAAACCTTGAAGCATTTTAACTCAATTTTCGGCCTTACGCAACTTGCAGAGCGTAAAAGCTGCAAATTGCGAAACGCAACAGGACTTGCGCACTGTATGTGCGCAAGTTCCGTAGAGCATGTGCAGATCCAATCCAACGGCTGCCTCTGAGACAGATCGCTACAGTGATTGGACCCAGAAAGAGTGATGTCAGCACACTTGCCGTGTGCCAAAGTCACTAGTGACCAATCTAGTAACCGGCAGCCAGGAAATTCAAAAAGTCCAGCTGTTGGTGACGCTGGGTGGAACGGAGGACACCCCTCCACTTTACCCAGTGTTTTTTCTAGATTGATGGAGCTGGGGGGCGGGGAGGGCACTCCTCACATCCTAACCACTTTATAAATGTAAAGTGGTCAGGATGAGTAGAGTGTCTCTAAGTTCTTTGCATGTGCAAAGAAACCATAAATCACGCTAACCAAGTTATTGGCACTAGCCCTTGACACGAAGCAAGATATATATGTATGCATCCAAGTATCTTATACAAAATTCAAGCACTTAATAAACAATAATCTAAAATGATTAATTCCATGCATCATTTACCTAGATTCAGCCACCTAGAATTGATGATTACATGTCCATTGTAGCTTTAGATTTCTAACAGTAGCTGACAGAAGTAGAAACAACATGATCTTAGTCTACTGGAATGACGTATAAATAAATATAAACCTAAAATGTTTTTTTATATACTAAAATGACTGATTAAACCAGCATCCTCTTTCAAGCCAAATGACAAGAGATGATATATAAGATCTTCTAAAGTTTTCAGGGCAAACCACCCAAGGGGCATGAGATGTGTCACCGTGTGTGACCATGTATCTTATGATAGCTCAGAGATCTAATTTCCGTACATTCTTCCCATGGACATACAATGACACATGGGCTGATGAATGAACTTTAGTTTATAAAAACAGATTGCTATCCTATTAGGAAGAATGGACAAACTGAACCAATATCCACTCTCATTAGGAAGCAAAGGCTGACCTATATGTGTCATTTATAGCAAAGTTTCCCAACATGTGCAGACTTATTTCTGGGTTACTTTTAAATTATTTGCTAATTTGAAGTTAACAGTAAAGGTCAGGTTCATTTTTCATTTCTATAATAACGTCTAAAAAAACAGGAGGGGAAATAAATACCTATCAGAACACCTAATAAGACCTTCTTTTCAGAAAATGTATTGATCACCTATGTGATCACTTGGAGATAATAATAAAAAAAAAGAGGTCACATCAAATTCTGCTGCCTACCCACTTGATATAAAATAAACCTGTACATAAACATGGAAAGAAGGCAAATATTCGCCACCTGTCGGGGTCATTCATATCAGTAAGAATGTAATTTATTACTAAAGCAAGGCATTTCATTTCTAAGAACATTTATGGTCGATTTTAGAAATATTGCTGGGAGCTTTATTCCTTTGCAGGTCTGTTACACACCTGCACACCCTAAGTATGTTAGACCTCCAAAGGAGGGGCGACATTGTTGCCTCCTCCTTCCAACATGCATGTCTAGTCCCAGGCCTAGTTGCAGGGCCGGATTTATAACTAGGCAGAGTAGGCATGTGCCTACAGGTGCCTACCACAACCTTGCTCTGTAAAAAAATAAAATAAAAAAGGTTTTCTTTTCACAATCATTTGGACTACTATGTCTTTGAAACCCTAAGGGCTAGAGGGACATATGAGGTAACATTGGAAAGAACAAATTATGGTCTTTCCAGCGATCCCAAACATAACCAAGTTAGATTTATGTAAATATAAAATAATATATTAGGTTTCTAACACGGCAATATCGTTCAGTTTCCAAATATAAAGTGAACAGTGATGTTGCGCTAACTCACCTCATTTCCCACACTGCCAGTAAGTGTGGAGCTGATGATCCAATGCATTGTTTCATCGACAACCTAGACCATGGCACTGCAGTGAGTAGAGACAGGGGGACTTTGGATGCCGGCATCTCTGAATTGTACACCGCACAAGATAAAGTGAGGTGTCATTGGAAAGGTCAGAGTCTGGTCTTTATAATGATACCAAACATGACCATGTAAGGTGTAAAAATAAAAAAACTGAAAAAAGTAAACCCAAAATATTTTTTTTCTGTTCTACAGAGGCAATATATGCATTTACATATAAAACAAGCAATGCCACTGAACTAACTGAACTAAGGCAACAGATTCTGCCCCCTCTTTTGATTTGAGTGCAGAGAGAAACTTTCAGGTTCGTATTTTCTTTTTGCCCCAAAAACGAAAATAATAATAAAAAAAGAAAAAAAAAGATATTTTGGCATGTTTGTTTCTTATTTTTGTTGGGGGGGGGGGGTTAAGGGCTCTCCACATTTCTGTGCCTACGGGCTCCTGAGATGCAAATCCGGCCCTGCCTAGTTGACTTATGTAGGAATACATCCCTGCCTGGCTTGGATGCTTGTTGATGTGCTTTATTTGTTATTTAGTTTCCCTAATAGAGTGAGACTAACAATTATAGCAATCTAGTTTAAATTCTACACTTCTGCTTTGGAGCAGTCATCTGGAAGTAATTGAATCAAATGTGATGACAGCCTTGAAATAAACACTGGCAACCTACTGTTGGCATAAAGAGCTGTCTGATAACCAAATAAGAGTGCTAAAAAAACACACACACGTACAATAAAGATACGGCACGCATTTAAGAGCTAATGCTAGAGATTTCAATAAACGGAATTAGTTTAGAACATCATATCGACTATGTACATATTTTATATGTATGTATAGATCTCACTTGTGTCATTTAATAACGCTTTATTCAGGACGAATACCTAGTGCCATCCCTATGTCCTTTGACGCTATATGGGACATGACTTACATGTGTTATAGGATGTCAATCATAATCAGCTTTATGCTTTGTTCTACCAGCATGAGAATATGGAGTTAATTAACCTTCCCACACCAGGTCTCCAAAGTCAATACTTTTTCCTTTAATACAAAAATGATAACGTAAATAAAAAGGGATACAAAATTAAATTTTTCCTGTTTACTAGAAACGTTCTTGCAAAGCCTTTGTGTAGTTTAACCCCTTCACTACCAAGCACTTTTTACCGAAAATAATAATGTATCATTTATTTGAAACATGGAATGAGCAGTCAACAATTAAATACATTATAAAATGGCAATTTTGCACAGACATCGTTATGTCAAAATATTAAAACTATTGTAAATGTGCTCATTTTTATTTTTTCATGCATTGGTTTGTCATCTACAGAAATATCGGTAGGATGAAAGTTTCTAAACTCTTGATGCTGTCCCTTATGTTGCATTATTTCACATGGGGTCTGCATTATTAGCACACAGGCAGAAATAGCATGTGTCAAATACAGTAAATGTGGTAAAGAAGATACATAATAAAACGGTCAGACATCCTACTTATGTGTATATGTAGTGATCAGAATGAGATTATTAGTCATGCAGCTTCCAAAAATTAGAATATAAAAATAATAATGGTATGTGGCAATAGATATGGAAATTCCAGTGGAATCTTGTATCTGTACTTTACAGGGGATTTTCAGTCAATATAACCCCTGAATCTTATCCCTGTACACAAGTGTGTGACCCCAGGAGTGGACTCTCCCTTTATTCTGCCCGCTATGTGGGTGATGAAATTCTATTTGTTACAGTGAGGGTTGGAACGGCACTTTGTAACTCCTTCACAGTAATAAGGGTTGGCAGGAGTCAGAGATCGCTGTGAATTACATTTCTCCGCTGTGCATACTAAACTTGCATTAAAAATGGACAAATAGAGTTTTATATGACAGCTTTTTGGTGCTTATTGTATTACAATGCAAAATCAAGTTTACCAGAAGTGGCTCCAGATTTAGTGAGGCCTTATGCCAGTGTTTCCCAAACCTGTCTTCGGGACCACCAACCAGGCCAGATTTTGTAGATCACCTCAGAAAATGCAGACTGAATCCTGCAATCACTGAGCAGCAAATCATATCCCCTGTACTGTGCTTCAGATATCTGGCAAACCTGACCTGTCAGCAGGTCCTGAGGAAAAGATTGGGAAACACTGCCTTAGGCGAAGTTCAGTTATGAGGCCCCACAGGGCCAGAGAACAAGCTATACCCAGATGTTTTAGAGGACAGCATGTGTGTATGAGTGTATCATAGTGCTCCACAGCAATAAAACTCTGTAATATGCAGTATGTAGGAGTGTGAGTTTTATTGCTGTGGAGCTCTTATGATACGCTCATACACACCGCACATTACTGTGAGTTTTATTGCTGTGGAGCTCTGTGATACGCTCATACAACACCGCACATTACTGTGAGTTTTATTGCTGTGGAGCTCTGTGATACGCTCATACAACACCGCACATTACTGTGAGTTTTATTGCTGTGGAGCTCTGTGATACAGTAATGTGCGGCGAGACGTTGCAGCAGGTTTGGGAATATCACTATGCTGTAGTGGGACTACAGTTGATCCCCCCCCCAACTATTTTGTATTCAAGTGAAAGCAAGCAAAGAAAAAATTAAAAGCCACTGTTACATTGTAAATCTATTTGGAGTAAACAGTAAAATTGTTTAGAACACTTTTGTAGCATTATATAGCGAATAGCAAAATATGTAAAAGACACAAGACCACCTCATTAATAAACAAAGTGTAATCATAGGAAAAAAAAAACCAGCAGCGCTGGAAGTGTTTTTTTTTTGTATTTTTGCCTAATCATATTTCTAAGCAGTAGTAGAATACGATACCCTCACTTTGGGGCATGGATTGCAAATTCTATGCGGTTTGCGTTTACAACTTGACAGCCTTCATATTGCAGTGTTGAGCCAGTAAATAAACACAATGCAAACACTTTCACCTTACAAAGCACCCATTAAACATTGCGGGCCCTATTCCATACTTAATGCTAACATGGGGAGGCGAACAGAATCCATCGAGGGTTGCGGTTCCAGGATCACGCATCTCTGAGGAGGGAGACTGGGAGTTATTCCCAGTCTCACGCTGCGTACGGCCAGAAGAAGCAGCGGATCGGGCCACCGTTCTCACTGCGGGAGGAGTAGTGACTGATATATGGGGAGGGGGGTAAGCGGGTGCTATATGATTTTGCATTTGCAGACTCATTTAGCACCAGCTTTTAGAAGGTGCTAAAGTTTTGCCTTGCACGTCCTGACATTAATTAGCGCTAGGACTTTGAAATACCTTATCGAAACGCTAATGTACGTTTGCGCTTCCCATGATAAGTATAGGATGCGCAAAATACAGTGAGCTCACAGAAGCTAGGGAAAAAACTGATGCGCTAATGTATTACTAATGTGGGTAGCGTCAGAAATGTAATATGGGTGACACGCATTAAATACACTTATTCTGGTGCCAAGACTTGCATATCGAGGGGCCAACGTTGGCGCCAACTAGGGAATAGCGCTAACATTAGTGCCAACTAGGTAGTCATATATATATACACACACACACACACACCTACAATATTTTTGGTTTTCACTCCAAAATATGATAAAACAGTGAGGACTCCTTTTTGCCTTCAATGCCATGATGTGGTCACATTTGACTCCTCGTTCAGGAAATCCTTATCATTCCCACACAGCTAAACCATTCCACCCTTTCATCCTGTGTGTTTTTTTTAGTCTCCATTTCCAAAACTAAAAGTACTGAATAAAATGTTACAGCTGACATTTCAATGCCAGGTTATTCTCCAGTTTTACCTAGTATTTCTATAAACCGTGATAAATTGTGAGCAAAAAAGGACCGTTCCCTGGTTGACTTGTTTCCCTACAAAAAAACAGCAGTTTCACTGTAGCTTTAGAAATATTATGAGTATTTCCATTACGCCCGTCACTCATCTTGACTTGCCTTAACAAGGACAAATGGAGGTTTAATAGATTATTCCAGATACCTTAATAGTAATTATATTCTGCGACATTAACATGTTACATTATTTATCATCACTAATGCAAACCTTCTGCTTGCATCTATATGTCATTACAGCAGAAATAATTGTATCCACCTGTAATTAAAGCCATCGTTGTAACAGCATGTAATTATAGATGCAAATACACAGTAATTATTTTATAATTGTATTACAATTGGGTATTTACTTCTTACATTAAACAAACATTGCATCAAGTGTGTACTTTAACATTTTAGACTGCGCATGTTGGGTTTGTCTAGAAGGAGATTATGTTTTAGGGAAACATTTATTGTGATAGATAGATGGACAGACATACATAGAGAAATGGATACATATGAACAGATTAATTTGTACAATATCGGTTTGCAATAAGAGAATATTCTGCCCATTTATATACATATAAACACACACCCACACAACGCTGAGGATTCTACTCTCCAAGCAGCGCCTTCCTGTTTCGTCAACTTGCAGTTTTCCTTGTCTTATCACTGAATGACATTTCCAGGGAACGTTATAAATCATAATGCAAAAGGAAAAAAAAAGAAGAGAGAAGAATACTTGTGTCCTAGAAGCCAAAAGTGACCTCACAGCAGACACCCACACACACTTACAATTGTGATCCATCACACATGTTTCTTTTCATAAGTTACATAAGAAGCGATTTCTAGGAAGCAGGAAAAGCTAGACAACTTTACTGGCATGGGATTCCATTGCCGCAGTGTTTGCCTTCCAGATGTTATTAGGACCTGCCCAACAGAAGCTCGGAATCTGTGCTTGATCAGCCCAGTGAGAAGTTCTTGGCAAGATGATGAGCTCCAATTTAAAGCAACAATCTGCACCAGAGATAGCCAAGAGGTAGCTCTCCAGCTGTTCCTGAACAGAGAACCATTATCCTCGCCAAACATTTCGGATTGTGGGAGTTGTGGGCTAGGCATTTGTTTTTCAGTTGTTGCGCAGGAGATGACTGCATCTATACTCTAGAGATCAAACTCCAAAAAAAGGCCGAGTTGTACTTGTTTGGTTATAGGCAAGTGAGGAGAAGAACTCTGCAAATCGTGAATTTACTGCACCACATGGGATCTGGATTTGTTGAGTTAAGCTGAGCAATAACATGGAAAAACATTGAGTGCTTAGTGAATAGAACATCGAATAAGAATAACCTGTTGGGTGCCTGTTAGTCTACCTTTGACCTTCTATGATCAACATTTTCTCCTTTTCAATTACGTAAGAAGGATCCATATTGTTCTTCTGGTTATTTTTCCATTCATTGCGTAACATAAGCCTTAAGGATGCTACCTGCAAACTCAATCAGTATCAGAGCTCAATAATCAAATGCCTTATTGATTTGCTCATTGCACTGTGCTGCCTGCTGGATATATTAAATAAAAGACCGTTAAGGTAGTTTTTTCTGTCTCTGATTTTCCAGAGTCATCAGCTTTCCAATCCTGAAAAATCAGTTCTTAACTTATTCACTACCAAAAACATGTAATAAAGTTACAATTTAGGCTAATGTCAGACGAAGGCAGTCTGAGCGCACTCTGCTGCATGCATAACGGACAGACGTACTGACGGAAGATACTGTAGACACCACACTGTCCGTTTTTGTTGGCGGACGTAAAACAAAAGAGAATTTTGGGAAACAAAATTAATATGAAAAATTATACAAATTGAAAAATTATATGAAAAGCCATTTTGTGTGTCAAGGTGCTGGACGTCGCAAATGCGCTGCGTCTGACATCTCATTGCTCACACAGAATTCTACACGGACGTGGCACACTCTGTGCTCCTGTCTAGCGGTTTTACTTTCTTGCCTTACGACCGTTTGCCACGTGCGTTGTGCGTACACATTTTGGTGCGCACGTACTTTGTGTGTGGGTCTCTATTGATCCTGATTCTATGCTATGACGGACGTTAAACTGTGCGCCAACACGGACGCGATCACTGTGTTCGTCTGACGCCGGCCTAAATTAGTATTTGATATCCCCAGCTGCATAGTTTTTAATGTCAGTGTCCTTCCTAAGGAGAAACACTATTCTTAGTGCGATCTCTCTCTGGTTACTAGTCATTAAAGAAGCTAAATGGAGAAGCCTGCGACTCACCAACCAAAATGTCAGCCAACTTTACTGCTGCTTCACAACAGTCACAGAGAGGGCAGAATACAGGAAGAGCTCTGGGGTCAATCACTGCAAATGCTGGCGAATTGCCTGCACATACGGTGCCTGTTTGAGGGCAGTGAAATCCCCATAGAGAAGCAATGCTTCGTCTATTCAGAGAGCAAAAAGCAGCAGTGAAAAGTTGCCAAATTACCCTGCTGTTCGGTGGTTTCATGCGGCAGATTTATTCAGGCGAATCCCATAGGCTTCAATGTAAAAAATATTCCTGTTTTAATTCAATATCTAATAAACCGTTGATTAGAATATGCTGTAGCAAAAAGTCTCTTCAAATTTTTTCAGTAAAAAAAAATAAAAAAAAATCTTTGTTTGTTTTTAAAAAGTTTTCTTTTTTCTGTAACAGCCCTTTTTATTATCATTCATTGGATCTTATATGTAAATTTCAGACATTTTCATTCTGCAGTTTCTTTGCAAACAGCTTTTCACTTTTCAAACATTCAAGCCTACTGTTTTTTTTTTTTTCTCACTCCATTCGTTTGTGGTGTCGGGTTTTTCTGGCGGCTGCTCAAGTTCCTCCGGCGTGTTCGACGGGGTTAATCCAAATGTTTTTGCGGGTTTCGGGGTGCGTTCGCCAGGTTTTGCGGTGAGTGTTCTGCGGGTTTGCGGCGGCTTTTCCCTGCACTACGACGGCCCTGTGGTGCTTGCTGAATACACCGCAGGGTCACCGAAATGGGATCGCCAAATCACACCCGCGCGGTGACTTTTCGATTCTCTTTGAATAACCCTCTTAGAGTTTAGAACCTTTCATCCCAGCAATATTTCTGTAAAGGACAAATGAATACCTAAAAATTTAATAACGAGCCAATATACAATCATTTAGGCTAGGGTCAGACGAACGCAGTGCGAATGCGCGTGCAGCCGCACTTTATCACGGCCATAATAGCAGCAAATGGCAGCCAATTATGGGCAATATATGAAGTACGGCCGCACGAAAGTGTGGCCACGCAACGCAAGCGGAAAACAAACGCATTTTTTCGAGAATGTGATACCGCTAGTACTGACGTATAGAGTGCGCTGCGTCCGCTAGAGGCGTGTGTGTGTGATTAGGAGACGTCAGACGCTGCTAATGTCCGGCCAACATAACGTCCAGACGCAAAAAGTGTTTTATTGATGATCCGTACAAAATCACGGACGAAACTACGCATCGTATGACCGCTATCGCGTATTCCGTGAAAAAATACGTCCATTCATTTGAACACACTTTTTCACGGACGACGCGAAAAATGAGTTCGTCTGACCCTAGCCTTATTCTTTTAACTATGTCAGAATAACAATCTTCATGTAAAATTTTACCCCACATTCAGTTGCTAATTATGCTTCTCAGGTTTCAAATAAAATGTGCTTAGTGGTGAAAGGAATAAAAGAAAATATTATAATATTCAAATACTATAAAAGTTATTCTAATAAAAAAACGTTGAAAGTATTTGAAAAGGTGCACTGGAAATTCATAATGAAATGGATGCTTTTAAAGAGCTGATAGGCAATGCTACATTTTTATATTTTTTATTGAAAATATAGCATTGCCTAAAGTACAAAATTTCAAAGGAAATCTATCAATTTTTTGTATGATGCAAGGGCAAAAGGAGCAATGTTGTGTATTAACGCACTGAATGTGGAGAAAATTACTAGCTATATAACAACAAAGCATGGTGAAAATTCAAGTGTCAGCTAGTAGTGCCTTAAGGCGAATCACTTTATGTGTCCTCTATATGGTCTTAGATTAATTCAGTGCAACATGATCAAAAACAATTAACATATACTAATAACATAAATATATATATATATATATATATATAACAAAACCAGGAGGAGAGCACTCCAGTCAAACACATTCAATAACACCAGCTCCATGAATGGGTGCATAATACCAGCTTTTAGGTTGAGTGCCACCCCCCCATGTGTTTTTAATAGATATATATATATATATACACCGTATTTTTCGCTCCAAAAGACGCACTTTTTCCCCCAAAATAGTGGAGGGAAAAGTGTGTGCGTCTTACGGAGCGAATACTGAGCGTTGCAGTGTTCGGATCCCTGCGAGCATCTGAAGCTATGGAGCTTCGGCGCTCACCTGGTGGAACCACGTCACCAGCTGAGTTCTCGCGAGAACGCGGCTGGTCACGTGGCTCCCTCAGGCGAGTGCCCAAGCTCCATGCCGCCGGATGCTCAGAGGGAGCCGAACACGCGGCGTCGGCAGGAGGTGAGCTGGAGGTGAGCTGGGGCAGTATATCCATGAGAGCAGCTGGGGCAGTATATCCATGAGAGCAGCTGGGGCAGTATATCCATGAGAGAGCTGGGGCAGTATATCCATGAGAGGAGCTGGGGGAGTATATCCATGATTACACTTTGATTCAGAATATTTTTTTTCCTGTTTCCTCCTCTAAAAACTAGGTGCGTCTTATGGTCAGGTGCGTCTTATGGAGCGAAAAATATAACATTAATATTAATATTAAACATCATGCTTCTGAGGCAATTTATATTTTTTAATTAAGCAATAAAAAATAATTTATGTGAATAACCAACATGAATGATTTATATCTGAAATCCAATGAAAATGATGTAAATAGCCACTAAACAAAGCCAGAAAGTGATACATGGTGGCCAAAGAAGACAGAAGAATATATGTGCATATATTCATGTATAGGATTATTTTTAAAGATTTTTAAGCTGAACGTAGAATTTGGGCACAAATCTGTAAAAAGAGAATGTTTGAGGGAAAAAATCCCTGCTGGATTTTACCAGAGAAATGACATCTTTCAGGTAGTCCTTGTCATCTATCATGAAATACAGAAATACAAATTTTATCCTATTTACGTAAATGATTTTTTTCTGACTATCATGGATCCTACTACCTGTTCTGTCATTCCTCCCATCGTAACTTGAGCATCGGGATACTCAGGCCAAATCCAGTCCTGCATAGCCATTCTGATGCTGGAATTGTAAATTTGTTATTGACAGTTCATCTATGTGCAGAGTTGCTGTCTCATGGTTTCACTGTCTCGCATCTATCCCGCACTTTTTAGCACACGAGAACAACAGCGACCAATAAGAACACCTCTGCCTCCAATTGAAGACTCTGGCTCACTGTGTTCTGGGTCCTGTCATGGTGCTTTGTATCCTGAGAGTGCATTATATGCCATTTGTCATTTCTGTGTACCGACCTTGGCTAGTGTGCGACTATTCTGTTCTCCATTGACCCAATATTGACTTTTATGTCTGCCTCCCCTAAGTGCTAACCTAGGTTTGTTTATGGAATTCCCTTTACTATGTCTTTGTCTCTAGTTGGCTTTACTCGGCCATTTAAAAGGATTGGCAGATTAAGTTGTGAGTTTCTGCATGTTGAATCTGGAGCCGTAACAATTGAGAAAGCGCAAAGGCTCCTCTGGCACACATAGACAACCCCTCGAAGGTTATGTAACGGGAGGAAGACAGACTTCCTCATATCAATGATCCACATCTCTAAAATTCCAAATTCAGCTTCACCAAATTGCCTCTAACCCTTTGACCATTTTAAAGTTACCCAAGTTCAACTTAAGAGTCTATTCACTAAACACTTAACTTGTCACTGAATTGCACCGAATGGTAAATTTCACTGTTCGTTGCAGTCACAGTGCAATTCGTCTATTCACTAAGCTGCCAGTTGGTCAAGTACAGGCGAATTGACGGCAAACTATGGTGCTGTTCGACTCACTTCAGCGGCAGCAATATTGTCCCACAGTGAGGTAATGGTTAATCTAGTCACAGAATGCTGAACTGCACCAAAGTGTCGGCAAAATGCTCTGATTTTCAGTTTGACTGGTTTAGACAGACTAATCCCATAGGATCCAATGTAAAAACGTAATCATTTTTTTATTCTAATTTTTTAAAAGACCGTTTATTATTTTCAGCATAAAGTTTTTTGATTTTATTTTTTAGAACACCCTTTAGTATTTGACGAAAATTTTGTTTTTAAATTTTTTTAAAACGTGTTTTATTAAAAAATTCTTTAGGATTTTTGAAGTCACAAAAAGTCAGATCAATAAGCGGTCGCGCAGGGCCATCACACACATTCTCAAACACATAAGAAAACAAGATAAACAGACAGGGAGGGACGGCAAAAGTCAGCAAGTAACTGATGGCGGAAAAAAAGGGGAGGGGAAGGAGGGGGAAGTGAAAACCTCGAGCAAAGCACAGAAATCGCCTCCAACTCCCATACATACAGAAAGAAAACAGAAAACAACAGGGCAGGTGGCCCCCAAGGTCAAGCGTGGCAGTTAGAGCCATAGTATCTGCCAGCGAGGAACTTCAGACACACCTGTCACCATACCACACGTAGGGGGTGAGAGGAAGAAAGCGGGAGGGAAAGATCAGGGCAAATCAGGGGAAAAAAAAAAAGTATCCTATGGAAAACATCATACGCAATAAAGAGAGTCCATAAGAAAATTTCAGAGTGTGAAAGTCCAGCATGTAATAGGATGGGGGCTCAAAAAGCAAGCGGGGCAAACAGCACCAGCCTGTGTCCATACGGCCCCACTCAAGCACAATGTCAAGGCAAAATCTCGAGCAAAGAACTTGCGAGTCGTGTTGGTCCCCGACAACCCTGCCATCTCCATCAGCAATGCCTCGGAGCAAGATCCCAAATCGCTCCATCCCGAGGGTTGGGAAGAAATGCCCAACCAGCAGAAGCCTTGTAATAGCCTTTAGGGATGCACCTCCATAACCATATACTGGTTCAGATTAGCAGGGGCCACAAGCACCTCAGAAACAGTTGCCTGAGCAGGGAACCCACGATCAGCAGGTGGGTCCTCGGTAATCTGCTGTGACATCACATCCAGGGGTCAAGAGACCGACAGCAACGCAAAGTCCATGTCACCTCTCGTGGCACAGCACTCTGTATTCCCCTCCATGATCAGACAGCCAGTCACATTGGCTATGGGAAAAGCAAAGTCAGATACACTCCCGCTCAAAGCCTCTGTACCCCAGTAATTCCACAGAGTAGCCAGCATTCGACACAGGTCGCCCTTCGTAAGAGTGTGCTCGTTGTCCTCCACCAGTAGCGCCAGGCTCTCATCCAGGCCCAACTTCACGGTCCAGGAGACCCCGTAATGGGGAGGTGGACATCCCGCTGCCATCCATCATATTCCCTATATGCCAGGAGTCGGGCTACTCAGGGGGTCCCCGTGGCGCCAGCAATGGACTTCCCCCAGAAATGCACAAATATCTCGCCGGCAAGGCACCCAAACTGAGTGAAAAGGTGTCACGTCCTGGGTCTCTGGCGCCCCCTCTGGCTTCTATGGATATTGCATGCAAGTTCTGGACCTTTGGTTCACCTTCAAGCCTGGACCTCACCTGGACTCAATTGTTTAAGTGGACTCTGTATAAAAGCAGGCATCGCCCATAGAAGGGCGCTGCCTCATTTTGGTATTCACTCTGATCCTAGCCTCCAGTTTATCCTTGTTCTCAGTCTGATCCATGTTCTCAGTTTGTTCTGTATTCCTAGTCTTGATTCAAGCCTCACTGTGATTCTAGCTTCATTCTGATCCTGATCCTGTTTCAGTGTACTCAGCTCATGCATTCATGTTCAGGTCTGTCTTGCTTAGGTGATGTTTGCATTTAATATATCCTTTCTTAGTTCTTCTGTCTATATTCAGGTCTATGTTCTTGGTTCAAGTTCATGTCTGATATTCATGTTTTCTCTAGTTTAAATACGGTTTATGTTCTTGCATATGTTGCTCTAGTATTTAGCCCTCTCATGTTGTTGCTTTTTGTTTAGCTATCTGTTTCATGCATTTCGTTCTGATCTGCTTCTATGTTTTGGTATTTGTATCTCAGTATTTTAGTTTATTTCTAGTGCTCAGGTCTTTAGTTTCATGTGTGTTTTTCTTGATCCTTGCTGTTTATATACTTTGCTGTTGTAAATAAATCCCTTGTTTTTGTTTATACATTCATGGGTCATGTCTGTTAACTGCTCAAGTAGCTCACACCCCTTCTGTGCCATGTCAGGTCAGGCCCACCGTCACAAAAGGTTCAAGTTCGGGTCGACAGTGGGTCACACAAGTGAAATCAGCAACAGAGAGCTCATCCAGAGTGCGACATCACTCGTCGACAGTCAGCTCCACCCTCCTAAAAGGTGTGTTTTTAATTTATAACAGACCTTATTAATATTTTTTAAAGGACCTTTATTATTATTTAGACACATTTTAATAAATTTTTATTGGTATAAACACCTATTAGGAGAATAGGCGAGTAGGCAAGTTTCTTTTTTTTCTGGTTTATTTTTTGCAGATTGGTAGAATTCGCCAAGGCCACTTCGACGTTCAACTTTTTCGTGGGGCTTCGACGACTCCATCTTCGACGCACTACAGTGACCATTCGCTAAATAGTGAATTGAACCCAGGACATACTTGAAAATGAGAGAAATCTCAATATATCCTTCCTGGTAAAAGCCTTTACAAATAAATTCACTGAAATTTCGGCAAAATGGAATTGCAGAAGTGCATCAAAATGCACCGAAGTGAAAAGTACTGAAATCATCCTCAAATTTCAGTGTTTATGGAATAGACCCTTTAGAGATATTCTATTTATTACCCTAGGCCAGGGACGGCAAACCTTTTTGAGACCGAGTGCCCAAACTGGATCGCTAAACCAACTTATGTGGCTCAAAGTGCCAACCCTCCAATTAGTTTAATTGGACCCAAACCACTATACATATGCCTACACAGCCCTTATATATATATATACACCTGTCGCTACAGAAGGAGAAAGAAATGGAGGGAGAAAGAAATGGGGAGAGGGAGGAAGAAAGAAATGGGTGGTGGAGCGGGAGGAAAAAAGAAATGAGGGGAGAGAGGGAGGAAGAAAGAAATGAGGGGAGAGAGGGAGGAAGAAAGAAATGAGGGGAGAGAGGGAGTAAGAAAGAAATGAGGGGAGAGAGGGAGTAAGAAAGAAATGGGGGGAGAGAGGGAGGAAGAAAGAAATGAGGGGGTGGAGAGGGAGGAAGAAAGAAATGAGGGGGTGGAGAGGGAGGAATAAAAAAATGTGGGGGTGGAGAGGGAGGAAGAAAGAAATGGGGGGAGAGAGGGAGGAAGAAAGAAATGGGGGGTGGAGAGGGAGGAAGAAAGAAATGGGGGTGGAGAGGGAGGAAGAACGAAATGAGGGGGTGGAGAGGGAGGAAGAAAGAAATGGGGGGTGGAGAGGGAGGAAGAAAGAAATGAGGGGTGGAGAGGGAGGAAGAAAGAAATGAGGGGTGGAGAGGGAGGAAGAAAGAAATGAGGGGTGGAGAGGGAGGAAGAAAGAAATGGGGGGAGAGGGAGGAAGAAAGAAATAGGGGGAGAGGGAGGAAGAAAGAAATGGGGGGAGAGGGAGGAAGAAAGAAATGGGGGAGAGGAGGAAGAAAGAAATGGGGGAAGCGGGTCAAAGAAAGAAATGGGGGTGGAGAGGGTGGGAGAAAGAAATGGGGGGAAGAGGGAGGAGAAATAAATGGGGGTGGAGAGGGAGGAAGAACGAAATGAGGGGGTGGAGAGGGAGGAAGAACGAAATGAGGGGGTGGAGAGGGAGGAAGAACGAAATGAGGAGGTGGAGAGGGAGGAAGAAAGAAATGTGGGGGTGGAGAGGGAGGAAGAAAGAAATGGGGGGGGAGAGGGAGGAAGAAAGAAATGGGGAGAGAGGGAGGAAGAAAGAAATGGGGGGTGGAGAGGGAGGAAGAAAGAAATGAGGAGGTGGAGAGGGAGAAAGAAAGAAATGAGGGGGTGGAGGGGGAGGAAGAAAGAAATGGGGGTGGAGAGGGAGGAAGAAAGAAATGGGAGGGAGGAAAAAAATGGGGGAGAGGGAGGAAGAAAGAAATGGGGGAGAGGGAGGAAGAAAGAAATGGGGGAGAGGGAGGAAGAAAGAAATGGGGGAGAGGGAGGAAGAAAGAAATGGGGAAGAGAGGGAGGAAGAAAGAAACGGGGTGGAGAGGGAGGAAGAAAGAAATGGGGGAGAGGGAGAAAGAAAGAAATGGGGGAGAGGGAGGAAGAAAGAAATGGGGGGAGAGGGAGGAAGAAAATGGGGGTGGAGCGGGAGGAAGAAAATGGGGGTGGAGAGGGAGTAAGAAAGAAATGAGGGGTGGAGAGGGAGGAAGAAAGAAATGGGAGAGGGAGGAAGAAAGAAATGGGTTGAGAGGGAGGAAGAAAGAAATGGGGGAGAGGGAGGAAGAAAGAAATGGGGGAGAGGGAGGAAGAAAGAAATGGGGGGAGAGGGAGGAAGAAAAAAATGGGGAAGCGGGTCAAAGAAAGAAATGGGGAGAGGGAGGAGAAAGAAATGGGGGGAAGAGGGAGGAAGAAAGAAATGGGGAGAGGGAGGAAGAAAGAAATGGAGAGGGAGGAAGAAAGAAATGGGGGAGAGGGAGGAAGAAAGAAATGGGGAGAGGGAGGAAGAAAGAAATGGGGGGAGAGGGAGGAAGAAAAAAATGGGGAAGCGGGTCAAAGAAAGAAATGGGGGTGGAGAGGGAGGGAGAAAGAAATGGGGGGAAGAGGGAGGAAGAAAGAAATGGGGAGAGGGAGGAAGAAAGAAATGGGGAGAGGGAGGAAGAAAGAAATGGGGAAGCGGGTCAAAGAAAGAAATGGGGTGGAGAGGGAGGGAGAAAGAAATGGGGGGAAGAGGGAGGAAGAAAATGGGGAGAGAGAGGAAGAAAGAAATGGGGAGAGGGAGAAAAGAAATGGGGGGAGGGAGGAAGAAAGAAATGGGGAAGCGGGTCAAAGAAAGAAATGGGGTGGAGAGGGAGGGAGAAAGAAATGGGGGGAAGAGGGAGGGAGAAAGAAATGGGGAGAGGGAGGAAGAAAGAAATGGGGGAGAGGGAGGAAGAAAGAAATGGGGAAGCGGGAGGAAGAAAGAAATGGGGAGAGAGGGAGGGAGGAAGAAATGGGGAGGGGGAGGGAGGAAGAGAGGGGGAGAGGGAGGGAAGAAGAAAAAGGGAGAGGAAGAAAAGGTAGTAAACGAGAGAGATTGGCAGAAGTGGAGAAAAGGAGGGGGAAAGAAGAGGGAGGGAAGGAAAGGGGGAGGAAAGGAGAGTGAAGGAGGCAGAGAGCGAAAAAGAGGAGAGAGGAGACAGAGAGAGTGAGAGACAAAAAGACAGAGACAGAGAGGAGACAGGAGACAGAGGCATAGAAAAAGACAGAAAAATAGACAGAGAAAGAGGGAGAGAAAGAGACAGAGAGAGAGAGACAGAAAGACAGGCAGAGAGAAGGAGACAGAGAAAGAGGCAGAAAGAGACAGAGAGAAAGACAGAGAAAGAGAGAGAGAGAAGGAGCCAGAAGGAGATATATAGAAGAGGCAGAGATAAAGAGACAGAGAGGCAGAGAGAGAGAGAGACAGGCAGAGAGAAAGACAGAAAGGCAGAGAAAGAGGCAGAGAGAAGAGAAAGACATGCAGAAAGAAAGAGACAGGCAGTGAGAAAGAGAGGCAGAGAGAAAGAGATAGAGACAGAAAGACAAAGAGTCAGAAAGAGAAGAGACGGGCAGAGAGAAAGACAAGGTCAGAGAGAAAGAGACAAAAGACAAAGAGACAGGCAGAGACAGGCAGAGAGAAGGAGACAGAAGGAGACAGAGAAAAAGAGAGAGAGAAAGAGACAGAAGGAAACAGAAAGACAGATAAGGAGACAGAGAGAAAGAGACAAAGACCGAGAGAAAGAGACAGAAAGAGAGAAAGAGACAGAAAGGCAGAGAAAGAGGCAGAGAGAAGAGAAAGAGACAGTGAGAAAGAGACAGAAAGAGACAGGCCGAGAGAAAGACAGAAAGGCAGAGAAAGAGGCAGAGATAAGAGAAAGAGACAGGCAGAGAGAAGAGAAAGAGACATGCAGAAAGAAAGAGACAGGCAGAGAGAAAGACAGAAAGAGACAGAGAAAGAGACAGAGAAAGAGACAGAATGAGAAGAGACAGAAAAACAGAAAGAGACAGAGAAAGACAGAAAGAATCAGAGAAAGAGAAGAGACAGGCAGAGAGAAAGACAGAGACAAAAGACAAAGAAAGAGACAGGCAGAGAGAAAGACACAGAAAGAGACAGGCAGAGAGAAAGACAGAGAAAGAGCCAGAGAGAAAGAAGAGACAGGGAGAAAGAGACAAAGACCGAGAAAGAGACAGGCAGAGAGAAAGACAGAAAGAGACAGAAAAAAAGACAGGGAGAAAGACAAAGAGAAAAACAGAGACAGTGAAAGAGAGACAGGCAGAGAGAAAGACAGGCAGAAACAGAACGAGACAGAGAGAAAGAGACAGGTAGAGACAAAGACAGAAAAAGAGACAGGAAAAGAGAGGAGAGAGAGAAGGAGACAGCAGGATAGAGGAGATAGAGGGAGGGGAGGGAGTTAGCAATGCAACCCCCCCTCGCTTCATGCAGGCTGCAGAGTGACAGCAAATCCTGATGGAGCAGAGGGTGACACACACCGTGGCCAGAGCTCTGTCAGCAGGCAGTCTCCCCCCCACCCCGCACTCATTCTCTGTCCGTTGCTTCTTACGGTTCTCGACCCCCCTCTGTTCTGAGTCCGTGTCCACGCCTCTCCTTCCTGGATCTGTGTCTCCCGCGCGTTGTGAGCTGGGCAAGCGCAGTGTAAGACCAAACGGGGAAGTCAACTTGCCGATCCCTGAAACAAATCTCTGCTGAACCTATGGCTTGCGTGCCAGCAAAGATGGCCCTGCGTGCCAGCTGTGGCACGCGTGCCATAGGTTCACCATCACTGCCCTAGGCTAAGCACCTTCCTTGATTCTACATAATTAAAAAGGAGACCGATCAACTCAATCCGTAATAAAGGCACTGCCTTAATAAAGTTCCCATTAATGAAACCAAACTGCAAGATCCACGTTCAATCAAAACTTAAAACGTGAAGCCTTGATTTCCTGTTTGCAATGGTACATACACAAAGTTTTCTTTTTATTGTTGGCTTTTAGTTTATCCATAAACCTATTTATCTCAACATCTAAGTTCAGACTCTTTTCAGCTCTTAAAATATTGGGTGTTAAAAATCCATCTCTCCGCTGCCAGCCGTTCCATTCATTCGGTTGTGTAAAGTAACAGTAATCCCTTGATATGTATTGCTTTAAGCAGGAGATGAATAGGGTTGAGAGTAAAACAAAGTAGGCAAATATATCAAAAGCTGTAACAAAGTACAAGAGGTCAGCATTTTCTATAGGTAACATGGTGATGGCAACAAAACCTTGAGTACACTTCATGGAAGTACATAGAATAAGGCACATCTTTTAGATTAGTGATTGCATTAACATATTACACTTGCCACTGCTGAAGGCTATAACTTAGGGAATTTCACAGAACAACAGGTTGTGTACCTATTTCAAAAATACAGTCACGTTTTGTATAGCCAAGTAATTTATTCACTAAATTTTCAATATTTCATTTGGGTGTCTTCTTCTGGTGTCTTGGCTTAAATAATTGTAATTTCTATGTCAATTCTGATTTTAGCATACACCTGAAAGGCTATATAAATGCAATTTTTTGATCCCCATACACATTATATGTTTTAGGTACAACCATAGTGTAGCTAGGGTGTCCCACTTGATGTCCTTGTAGAGTAGCTTTTTATGCCGCTGTGTTAACCTTTGTACTACATTAAACATGATGATGCTCAGCCAGCCACATGAGCGATTGGTTTACTGATAATCAAAAATTCATGTTCTGAAAGGGTTACATGTTACAATCTGAAAATATATTATGAGCTAGTGTGAAGTAGCTGGCTTGCTTCCTCCTCCATTGTTTGAACAAACCGTGGTATATTAGGGAAAACTGGTTGGTAAACCACAAGAATGCAAGACTGTCTGTGCTGCAGAGACTAGGGGCTGTCTCTGGCAGGCAGAGTTGTGTCTGACTTCCCATTTCTTTGCCGGTTATGAATTCCTGAGTCTTGACAAGCGCAGACAGCTCACAAAACAATCCATGTTTTCAAGCCGTTTCACTCTTTTTGTATACTCCGACTGCTCACTTGCTCACTGTCTCCAATGTTCCTGGGGACTATTTACACGTGCTGATCTTTAGCATATGCAAAATACCAACCACTGAGGGCATTCTCCAAGGTATTTATTTCACAGAAAACATGTTTTTAGTGCTGTATTAATTTGGTGCACCCTCATTACATACTGTGACAAGGTTCACTTTCAACTGGGGAGTATCTGGACCTGCCATTACTGTTGGGAGGTGTGGGACTGTGGATTCTGGGAGCCTGAAATGGCATTTCGTTCCCCAACCCTCTCCTATGTCGAAGTCACCCTGTGCCTATAAGGATACACATGGTGTCTGTGTTACGTGTGAATATTGTTATTGTTGATATCATTATTGTCTCCATTTATATTTTACGGCTACTATTTCTAATATTATTACTATGTGTGATACTACAGCCCTTTCCAACACCCCCCGCCCCCAGGAAAGAATAGGTTCTAGATTGGTGAGAGGTTTTATTGGTCTTTTCTTGGCAATCAGAGCCTGAGCATCAGACTGTCTGAATATGTCAGATAAAGGAGAGGAGATTGCACAAGGAAACAATGGTCTAATGGGAGATAATGTTTGGCAAACAAAGTCCCTTTGAGTGAATTGTAATGCAGGCTGTCATTACAATCAGGAATATTCAACCCTTGGCTGCGAAAGACGTGTTGGGGACATCATGGAGATTCCACACAGCATGCGGCGGACGGCCTACACCCATCATGGTTTCCTCACGGCCTCAGGGGGAATCCGGGCTGATCTGACTTCCTGGAAGTCAGACCATGCTTTCCGACCTCCCCCCACCCACTTATATCATTGCACATGGCCGCGACGACATCATAAAGGGACCGCCCCCAATAGAATTTTCTAACCAAACCTACATTTCTAGATTTTGAATGGATCCCTATTTACCTTTTCACTACCAATTGCTTTCTGTTGTAAAAATATGATTTCATTTATTTGAAACATGGGAGGCATAAGCGAACACTTAAATGCAGGTTAAAATGTCAATTTAGCATATAGATTGTTATTTTGATTTCAAAAATTAAAATATAAATGTGTGCATTTTAAATTTTTCATGAATTTATTTATCCTTTACTGAATTATTCCTTTTATATAGTTCACTGAATGAAGTTCCTTACCTTTCACAACTTGAAATTGGATTATGCATTAGTAAAATACAAGTACAGCATATGTGAGGAAATAGTAATGGTCTGATATCCTGCTTATGGGTATTTGAAGTGATCAGAGTTTTATTATTAACAATGCGGCATCCAAAACTACCAATAGGATATAAACATAATATCTGCAATTGGCATAATACTTGTGTATGGAAATTACAGTAACACCTTGTATCTGTCCTGTTGATAGATGTTCAGAAATTATCCCTGTTCAGTAGTTGGTTCTTGCAGGTCTCTCTGTCAGTTCTACCCTCTCCCTGGCTGTTGTAGTGCAGGAATAATGTTTTTTTTTTAAAAAAAGAAATTACTGTAAGGATTTAGACTCCACCTTATAGCATTCCAGGTGACAGGATTTAGAGCTAAAAGGCAATTTCATATATCCAAAGGAAAAACATCATTACAGCTTTAAAACAAATCTATATAAGTGGGGGTTTGTGTGCTAAATACCATTGTTTATGTTCTTCAGTGCAAAAAATGGGTGCATAATTTATGATAATGAACAAATTTAGATGAGCTGTCCTTTCCCACCAGTCAATCAAATGGTTTGTTTGAGCTGTCCATTGTACAGAGAAGCTGGTGACAGGTAAGAACTAGAGATGGCTTTTGAGAAATTCTTCAGCTGTCTGCACTCCGTCAATGAATGTAAACATGGTGATGAAGATTCCAAAATAAGAAGGATCATGTAGGCAGTTGTCCCCAGGAGCATGGTCAACCATTAATCAGTGTGATGATGATTAAAGCATACTAGAGCTGAGATTGGAGCAAAGAAAACCTTGGGCTAGATCATAACCTAGAGTAACAGCCACAAATGGTGCAAGCCTTTTCTCACTTGCGGTTCACCATTAACAGCTCTATTCCAGGCTGTGTTAGCAGTGCAAGTCAAAATATTTTCCAGTCACTGACCGATACCGGCAGCACTGCAACAAACTACCAATGGATATCTGCTCCTGAAGTACATAATACTCCACTGAGTGTAGCACGACCCTGCATGAACTTGCTCGAGTGAGAAGCCATGGAAGGAAACGCAGAAGAACACTGGCAGCTATTTGATTCCAGTTGTCCGCTGCAAATCGATACACTGTTTGCACCGCGGTATCTAGGTAAGGGATTTTCACTCCCTTTAGATTGAAGTGTTAAGTGGTTTTGCTTTTGCAAAATCAATTAACACCAGCTTTTGAAAGCCAGTATATTTTTTTTCATGTATACTGGCTTCAGAGGAGAAGCAAGAGCTAGTTAGCTTGTTCTTTTTCTGGCCACAAAATAATAGGGATGTGCGTTTCGGGTTTCGGAATTGTCACAAAATTTCCCGATTCGTGTTTTCGGATTCGGCCGAATTTCCGAATCGGGTCGAACCCGAAAACCGATAGATCCGAAAAGTTTTCCGAGCCGAAACGAAAAAGGATTTTTCGAATGGACTTGAAATGTGTCAAATCGAAATTTATTTTTGCTCTATTCATGATTTCGGTTCCATTCGTGATTTCGGTTCCATTTCGGTAATTCTGGACATCGTATATTTAACTATTATCGGTTAGATCGCTGATTCTGTAAATTTTGTAATTGTAAATGCGTATCACTTGTTTCTTGTGGCATTCGGGTCAGTTTAGCGTTTTTTAAATCGTTTTGTTCATTTTTTTTGTTCCTTGGCTTTCATACCATTTTAATATGATTAAATAAAGTTGTGAAATGTATATTCAATTATTCATAAGAAAAAAAGGATCTTTATTTAATAAAAAAAAACACGATAGAATCGCCAGAATTATCGTAGACACTTTGAAACGAGGAAAACAGACGTTCCGAAAAAACGAAAATTTCCGAAATTTCCGAAAAGTCGATACAAAAAACGAGCAAAGTGACCCGAAAATACGAAAAATGGTCGATATTCCGAAAAAAAATGTACACGAAAAACGAGCCGAACCGAACCGAACCGTATCGAAACAGAAATCGGTCGAAACGAGCCGAAAAGTTTAAACATCCGAACAAATCGAACCGAATCTAACCGAAAAAAAAATCGGTGCACAAGCCTACAAAATAATGACTCCAATACAAGGTGTAGGCCATTAATTTACAGTAACATTCATGAACTTGAAGGAGCTAGCAAAAACCCCAGCATTAGAATTATGTCTGGTCTGAGAGATTGAAGGACCACCTAAAATGGACCAAGACAAAGTGTTACATCATTAATGTATACTAACACAACAGTTTAGTTCAGTAACCTACTATTTTATTGATCATGTCTAATTATGTCTAACCATGTTGTGTCAATATTTGCATAATTTTACAACTTGCATCACCAACAAGTTTGAACTTTGATCTTGTCCAGTCCAGTCTCAATTACATTCCTCTCCATGTAGCTCATAGGCATATTGAAAATTCCTTCATATTTCTAATTTTAATTTCTTTTTTTCCCAGTTTTAGGAGCTATTTTTTGTACATTGTACACATGTAACACCTGGGTAGGATAGCAGAAAGGAGGAATAGACTCGTATGACATTGGTCACAAGGGCAATCCAATGCCTGGTGTAATGGGGATTTCTAAGAGGCCCTGGTCATGGCAGGTGGCAGTGAACCATAGACATTCAGACCAGAAGAAAACTGGTACACAGTAGACCAGAACTTCTAAGACAGACTGTAGTTGGACAGGTCTAAAGAAAAGGCTTGCGTCATACAGATTTTTTTTGCTCAGTTATTTGCTCAGTTTTAGCTGACACCATGAAAACTACAAAAAATAAAACCAAATAATGTTCAAACCAGGTCTTTCCAACAGAAATATGATAAATCCAGTTACGTCATTAACAGATCACATTGTCCAGGTAAAGTGATATAAAACCACATTATAATAAAAAAATACATTGGTAAATTACCATGTGCGCCTCTTAGACCACATACAGATTAAGTTCTTATGGGGAGTTATGCAAACACCCTGAGCTGTCTCCTCCAGCAGATGCACCAACTTTGAAACCAGGAAGTGCTAGTTCCCATACTGTGGAAGAGTGAAGCTAGAGTCAGTCCTACCCACTACATGACCGAGCCCACTTAAAGGAAACCTTACCTTTAAACATGCAAGGGACAACACGTCACTAAAAAACCATGTCCCTTGACAGTTACACAGACTATACATAGCTAAGTATTTCACAATGCTGAAGGTTTCCCAGGCATTATATATGGCAAGTAAGATGAACATACACGACTGGGTAGCGTCCCCGATCAGACATGGAGGCAGACACAAGGAGGATCTCCCTATTGGCCCAAATAGAATTCAACCCATGCCATTCTTACTCTGGCGTGACCTTGGTTTCTTGTGTGAACACGGTGGCAGGTTGTGCACGATGGGCCTTGGCTGCCTAAAGGACAGCCAGATGCTGGCACTGTGCCAGCATGGATCCAATGCAGCGGCGTGGTGTAAAGGTAGGATGTGATAAGACCTTAATATTTAGAAACTTTTTCTAGCTTCATATGCCACAAGTTTATTTTGCAATCTGGACACCCAGACCTAAGAAGCAAAACCGGTAGCTACACGGTTAAATTTCAACAAAAGTAAAAGAAAATAACAGTAATAATAGCAACTCCAGCTGTAATATGGGAATATGAATGAGGCAAACGATCATCTTTTTATGACTCTAAGAGATCGTAGCAATTTACTTTAGATTATGGCAGCAGAGAAGAACCACTTGACTCATCCATGGCTCCGCACTCCAAGCTACTATACCTAAAAGCTCATACTTATCTGTTTTTATGGATGTGGTTATAGATATTGAAGGCACTTCCAACAAACTGCATCTAAGAAATAGTCCACTAAACAACGCAAGTTACAAACTATATAGAAACAGCTAAATAAAACCTAAACCCTCCCAAAAGCTTACATTATTATATTCTCTTTATAACACAGTCTAATATGGAGCCAGCAGTTATGAACTGCATGAGCAGAGGGTTATGGTGCAGTGCAGGCATGTACATCAGCTATGGTGGTGGTCATGAAGATAGGTTTTGTAATGCCTGGCGTGCATTCGATGCAAGACACATATATAGATACACAGGTAGAGCGTATAAAAATAATTGTGGTGGGTGAAAATGGGCTGAGGAAAATCAAACTATAGCAAATATCCACAGGGGTGATCTGTTACTCTTTAGGCTAAGGTCAGACGAAAGCAGTTTTAACGTGCGTTTAACCGCACTAAATCACGGCCGTGCTAGCAGCAAATGATGTCCAATGCCGGGCTGCATATGAAGAACGGCCGCACAAAAGTGCGGCCGCGCAACGCAAGTGGCAAACGACCGCATTTTTTCGAGAACGTCAAACCGCTAGTACTGACGTACAGAGTGCGCTGCATCCGCATAGCGGGGTGTTTGCGTGATTGGGAGACGTCAGACGCTGCTAATGTCCGGCTAACATAACGTCCAGACACAAAAAGGGTTTTATTGATGATCCGTACAAAATCACGGACGAAAATGCGCATCGTATGACCGCTATCGCGTATTCCGTGAAAAAATACGTCCATTCATTCGAACGCACTTTTCCACGGACAACGCGAAAGATGCGTTAGTCTGACCCTAGCCTTAGGGTTGTGGAATATATAAAGATCTCGTTGATGGAGTTCAATATGCACATTTTCATCTTTCAGGTCCCACCATGTAGAACTTTAAAGATGTTCCAGTCAGAGGCAATACATTTTGTATGTAAGAAAACCATGTTTCCTAGTGCCAAGGTGTATTTCTTTGTAATCCGCACTCAGTATAACTTTTTCAAGCAGCATCAAACGTAAGGAACACTACCTTTTATTGTAGACCAACGTAGCACCATGAGGTTACAGCACTTTCTATAAAGTATACACTGTAATTTAACAAAGGACAAGTTCTCATGTTGATCTCCTCAAAAGGTATTTCAGCCTACAACAATTTTTTATTTCACATCCCATATAATTATGGCAAAGCATACAGGCGTAATAACAGGATTCGTGGAACGGGAATGTAATATGATATTTGATTTAATGAGCAGGCCGTGGAGGTAAGAATACGGTTCTACATGCCCCACTTTTGCTTTGCTAGGAGGAGGCCCCGTAATGTTACGTTATGTTCTTTAATATCTAAATAAGCTTACTGTTATTTCTATTAGACAAGTAGATGGGACATTGCTGGGAATTACAGACAAGAGGTAATTCTAGCAATTTGAGACTCCAACTAATTTTATTTAATCGGATTTATTTAAAACTCCATAACAAGGAAGGAGAGAATAGAACATATAACTGGTCTTTAAACTTTGTAATTGTGGTCCATAACAGAGCTGTAAACTCAAATACCATGCAGCTCCAGCCACTCCCAGCATGCCCTGCCAGAGGGTGCTACCTGATGGACAGGAATTCTGCAGCAGCCTGAGATGACAAGAAGAGGTGCCTCATTTAATGTTTGGTCGGAGTGGGATTTCTACTGTCTGACACACATGCGGCCTCATTCCAAGCACACTGCCCACCATACTGGCGCACTGTCCATAATACAGGTCATGTATTTCCTCATCTAATCTTTCCTTTTTATTTTTGAAAATATAATAAAATGATTTTGGTGATATTCTTGAAAATAGAATGATTTTGGTGACATCATTGTGGTGCTGGTTCTTCAGTTTTATTCAAACTTTGTTTCCTAAATATTAAAGCTACGCCTATTTTGGCAGCAAATCTCTTTGTCCCTGTTTTGCCCTAACCTCCCTCTTTTTAGAGGCTCCACCATATTATGAGTGGGGTGTCTTTAAGGAATCCTCCGTACACATTTTTTCTGGATGTCTTTAGACACTCCTACATATCAGATGTGCACAGATGTTTTTAGGGGCTCCACCTTATGTGTGTGTATGTGGGCGTAGTGTTAGTGTCTCTGCCAATGACTTATGCGAGCTGACCTTTTACTATTTTAGGGGGGGTGGTTTTAGGTTTTATTTACAAATTATGTAGAACGCAACCATATCAGTAAATCCCAGACTCCCTGTATGGTGTGCTCTCTGGGTATTATGTGTAATACAGCAGTCATCTGTAAATTTGCAGGGGACCCAAAAGCTTCCCAATCTTGTTGGCAGGCCTCTCCATGCAGCACTAAGTGGATGATGGCCACTGCATCATAGCGGCAGCCATCTTTAAACCCAGAAAGTGCCTGGCTGCTTCCAATGTGTGCCACATGGGTCATCTTGTACTAAGCCTGAGCTATAGAGAGTGGGTGATTAAAGGAGGCTGACGTTTTCCCCACTTTACCTGTGGGTCTCTCTATAACAATGAAATACACTACATGGCTTTTCTCAGCAAATCACATAATTATTTAACACAAGGATGTACATGTGAGTGTTGCATGTATGTTGTTAATGTTTTACGTAGGTGTGGCTTGTGTGTGTTAGACAGCATCGGCCCCATTGTGCCCCTAATTGCCCAGGGGCCCCCCATCATCTGTCAGAATGCCCCTGGCCAGTTTCCATTTGGGGCTCGCCTTTACCATCTGTATTTCAGTCAAGTCATGCGGTTCTCAGCTCCAGGAGTCCATAGGACTCCATGGAGATAGACAAGGGTTCATGCAAGTGAGATCCGACTGGTGCAGCGGAAGGATACATGAAGGTACACTGGGTAATATTTGTTCCCAGAGTCAGCCGCTTACGGAGTAAGGGTGGGTGGGTGGGTCACGCCACTCTCTGCAGTGAGGTTCTAAGGTGAGGATGGATTTTTTTGATGGGTTTTAGTTTCATTAACTTCTCCCATACAAAGTATAGGAGACTTTAATGTACAGTAAAAGGGCACTATAGCTTGCAATTTGGATGGAATAGGACTAGTTAAAATTAAGCACAGTGCCTGAGCCGTTATGCAGTATGGCTTGAGTGCTGTGCTTTGTGTCCTCTTTGTGATCTGGTCCCTCTAGGGCCAAGGTATGGGATCCCTGAGCAGTTAAAGCATCCATGCAGACAATACAAACTCCAATATTTTTCATCTTTTGGTTTGCCTTTAGTTTTAAAAGCAGAACGGTGGTTTAACTGTTAAAGTCACATGCGGACAAAACACATGATTTTCTTTTGTTGACATGACACCGAAGAAATGAATGTAAAAACCTTCCCCAACATCGAAAGCATGAGAAAGGCTACACAGTGAATGTAAAGGTAAATCAGTAATGACAGTCAATAGTTCTGACTGCTAGTCTTTCTATAAGCGTTGGCAATCATAAGCGTCTTAATACTTGGGATCTTCAATAAAAGGTCAGCTCTATTGTGAAGATTAAAGGTTACTGGAAGCCTCTTCACTCGGGAGGTAATGATGAATGGCTGTAGACAGTCTCCATTTGTACTGGCAGGTGCTTAGGCAAGATGAGGTAGATGGGTACGGATTTTATACTTTAAGTAATATTTACTATTTAACTAGTAAATTAAATTGATGTGCATCACAAAGAATGAATCAATAGAATTCAAGTTTCCAACATTTAGCTCCATTTCAGTTTATCACCTGTCCAGTCGTAAGTGGAATCAAATGCTATTACCTGTACAAAGTAAACCATTTGTTTTAGATCCAGGTATAATTTAGCTGAAGATCTAGAAAATCAATAAGAGTGTTATGTGACGCAATACTTAAGGAGTGCAGAAACTGATAATCAGTGGAAAATGCGTTGGAATGTGAAGAAGTGTGCTGTTATACATACTCCAAAAGTCATCAATCCTAAAGTGCCTCCTTATAACCTGTTGGCTGATTATACCTTATAAAATTCCATATATGCATTATGAAAGCCAAATAACTGAAAAATACAAATTTATCCTTTTTCTAGCTTTTTTTGCTTGCAGGGTGTGACTAAACGGCCACCAAGTATATTTGTATTTATTTTTCTTTACAGTTTATTGTCTCTGAATATAGCGTAGAGTGTTGTGTGATGTGCTATGCTGTTGTCAAAGTGTGTATCTGTATGTTACAGTTATAAGTTGTTATATTTGCACTCACAAAACAGTAGGAGAGGACCTTGCTCAAGAGCTTGCAATCTAACCTTTTGTCTGCTTCCACCCCTCCCCCTGTAATGTAATGGATTCCTTTGTCTTCACATGCTCCCATTAACCCACACATTAGCCCAGCAACAAGTCAATCACATGATTGTTATCGGACTCCAGCCATTGTTCCACGGCTGGGCGTGTTTTCATGGTTTCTGTACCTGAAAACCTGTAAATAAAGCATTCTACATTTGGTGTTCCATGTGCAAAGACTTCTCTCACAGTTTATGTGTCGGCTATTCTGTGTGTGCTCCTAATTTCAGCTGAAAGGGGCGCCTGGGGTACCAGGATCCTTAACACAGGGCATGTACAAATATACAATCTTAATGTATCTCCTAAACAATCCGGGTAAGAGAGTATCTCAATCTTTGTATAAGAAGGTTTATTCAATAACCACAATAGCAACCACAAAAATATGTATACTTAATGTATATAGCACTGTGCAATATACTGTATGTGGACAAGGGGATATTACAATAGAGCAAAACATAACAAGAATGATATATGACTGGAGGACCGGGTTCCCAAGGAAAAATACACACACACACACAATAATGCATCATTAGGTGTCATACCAAAGAACACGGTTCTGACCAGAAGTGCTCGGACCAGAAGTCTTACCTTATTCTTCCCATTTGTAGCGAACTGACACTACCACTACTCTACCAGGGAAGTGCCGTCAGGGTAGAGCCTCACCTGCAATGAAGCGTTAAGAAAATAATGTATACTCACCGGCACGGGCTCCCCTGCCATCGGCTCCGTCCTCTGTGCACATTCATATTACAGCCTACACAATTTGCATAGCAGTATGCTTCCCCGCTGCGCTAATCGCGTAAGCAGCTCAAATAAGTCTGCACCGCGCATCTATTCAAATAGGAACACATGAGCGCTGCCTACTTCCTGAACACTGCTCGTCAGAGCCTCAGAGGCACTGACAGAGCAATGAAATAGCTTGGACCAAGGGAAACCACCATTGGTTCAAGACATTCAAAAAACCGGCTGCATTGGGGGCTGGCCTCTCATTGACAGAAAGGGGCCCAGGCAGCTCCCTCTAGTGCCAGATACAGAGTATGACATGCCCAGTCAACTCCCTCTGCACCTTCTAGTGGCGAAAACAGAGTATGACAGGCACAGAAAAACAGGTTATATATCTTTTTTTTTTTAAATAGTAGCGTATATGATATGATGAAAATAATGGTATCTTTAGAAAGTCCAATTAATGGAGAGAAAACCGGTATATAATATGTGTGGTACAGTATATAAGTAAAAGAATTTACAGCTAAACACAAACTGCAAGAAGTTAGTTAGTATTTGTGTATATCTGTGGCCTCACCAGCCACTGACCTCACCGCACGTCACTGTACTCTACCCAACATAAGTGAACTTAGAATTATACAAGATGTATTTGATTCCAGAACAGTCAAAGTCACACATTTTCACAGTGACACAGTTGGCTGCAATTCCAAGTGAGGTATTAGGCTAATGTCAGACGAACGCAGTCTGAGCGCACTCTGCGTGTGTGCATAACGGACAGACGTACTGACAGAAGATACTGTAGACACCACACGGTCCGTGTTTTTTTTGACAGACGTAGAAAAAAAAACTATGGGAAATAAAATTAATATGAAAAATAAAAATTTGATAAGGATATGAAAATCCATTTTGTGCGTCAAGGTGCTGGACGTCGCAAATGCGCTGTGTCTGACATCTCATCACTCACACAGAACGATACGCGGACGTGGCGCACTCTGCGAGTCTGTGGTAGCGGTTTTACATTCTTGCCTAAGGCTAGGGTTAGACGAGCGCAGTATTAACGTGCGTTTAGCCGCACTTAATCACGGCCGTGCTAGCAGCAAATTACGTCCAATGCCGGGCAGCATACGAAGAACGGCCGCACGAAAGTGCGGCCGCGCAACGCAAGTGGCAAACGAACGCATTTCTTCGAGAGCGTCAAACCGCTAGTACTGACGTACAGAGTGCGCTGCGTCCGCATAGCGGCGTGTGTGTGTGATTAGGAGACGTCAGACGCTGCTAATGTCTGGCCAACATAACGTCCAGACACAACAAGGGTTTTATTGATGATCCGTACAAAATCACGGACGAAAATGCGCATCGTATGACTGCTATCGTGTATTCCGTGAAAAAATACGTCCATTCGTTCGAACGCACTTTTTCACGGACAACGCGAAAAATGCGTTAGTCTGACCCTAGCCTTACTTGAGTCCGTTTGCCATGTGAGTTGTGCCTGCGCAGTTAAGTGTGCACGTACTTCGTGTGTGGGTCTCTATTGATCATGATTCTATGCTATGACGGACGATAAACTGTGCGGCAACACGGATGTGATAGCTGTATTCATCTGACATTAGCCTTACTGTTAACCAATGATAGAGTCTGAATGTTACAATATGTGGATTCAATTCTAACTATTTTCTTATTCTCACCCTGGGCTGGATCCCACACAGATATGAAACACAAAGCCAGCGGATGAATGCTTTTTTATAGTCTCCTCAAAAGAGGGATTTCAGCAAAGTAATAGCCCAAGCCAGCATAACTGAGCCCACCTGATTGTTGATTCTAGTGTCTAGAGCAAGAGGTCTATTTTTGCAAGAGCCATATTGTTTGGTGTATTTACTGCACTAATATTGTCAGGGAAGATAAAACATTCTGGGGTTTTAACTCTGATTACATATAGAACTCCTGCATACCTTTCATCATCAGAAGTATAAAGCCCCAACATACTAACACTAGATCTAATGTACAAACTTAACTGTATGCACATTATGAAAATATCAACATCACAGTGTATATTATTAAATGTTATCATACTTTAGGCAAATACATCTTATGTGAAATCAAAATTAGAGAACATTACGAAATATTTACGAATTTAGCAGTTATGGGATCATCATTTTATATTTTTTTCCTACAAATAACTTATAAAATTATACAAAAAGAAAAAAATAACCCCTTTAATACCATGTCATTTTCCATGAGACCACTGAAAGGCCCTGTGATTTTCTGAAAAGTGACTTTCCATAATAATACTAATATATATATATATATATATACACACGTATATACTCATCCACAAAGAGATGGACTCTAGGTCTTGTAGCATCTTCAACATTCTACAAGAGCTGGAGTGTATCTCTTTGTGGATGAATATATCTACAAATTTTGGAGATTATCTGCATTTGCTGGTACAGTTGTGTTCAAAATTTTTCAACCCCCAAAAAATTGAGTGTTTTGGCCAGTTTGACTTTGATTTTGATCATTCAGTCATCTTGCTTACAATTAAATCAAAGAGGCACGTGTAGGTCAGACAAATATAACATAACATTTATAATGAAATAACCACAAATGTCTTTTCTGTGCTCACATCATTATCAGTTTTATTCAACCCCCAAGTGACATTCAATCTTAGTACTTAGTACAACATCCTTTTACAGTTATAACAGCTTTTAAACGTGAAGCATAGCTTGACACAAGTGTCTTGCAGCGATCTACAGGTATCTTCGCCCATTCGTCATGGGCAAAAGCCTCCAGTTCAGTCACATTCTTAGGCTTGCGCACTGCAACTGCTTTCTTTAAGTCCCACCAGAGGTTCTCAATCGGATTTAAGTCAGGTGACTGCGATGGCCACTCCAAAATGTTCCAGCCTTTAATCTGCAACCATGCTCTAGTGGACTTGGAGGTATGCTTGGGATCATTGTCCTGTTGAAAGGTCCAACGTCTCCCAAGCCGCAGGTTTGTGACGGACTGCATCACATTGTCATCCAATATCTCCTGGTACTGAAGAGAATTCATGGTACCTTGCACACGCTGAAGCTTCCCTGTACCTGCAGAAGCAAAACAGCCCCAAAGCATGATTGACCCCCGCCATGCTTCACAGTAGGCAAGGTGTTCTTTTCTTCATAGGCCTTGTTCTTCCTCCTCCAAACATAGCGTTGATCCATGGGCCCAAACAGTTCTAATTTTGTTTCATCAGTCCACAGAACACTATCCCAAAACTTCTGTGGTTTGTCCACATGACTTTTGGCATACTGCAGTCGACTCTTCTTATTCTTTGGAGACAGCAAGGGGGTGCGCCTGGGAGTTCTGGCATGGAGGCCTTCATTACGCAGTGTGCGCCGTATTGTCTGAGCTGAAACTTCAGTACCCACATCTGACAAATCTTTTCTCAGTTCCTCAGTAGTCACACAGGGACTTTTCTCCACTCTACGCTACAGGTAGCGCACAGCAGTCGAAGTCAGCATCTTCTTTCTGCCACGACCAGGTAGCGTTTCAACAGTGCCTTTTGCCTTGAATTTGCGAATGATGCTTCCTATGGTCTCTCTTGGTATGTTTAACATCTTTGCAATCTTCTTATAGCCATTGCCCTTCCTGTGAAGAGTAATCACCTCTTCTCTTGTCTTCCTGGACCATTCTCTTGACTTCACCATGTTTGTAACCACACCAGTAAATGTCTAGAAGGAGCTGAGTATCACAGTCATTTTAAAGCTGCCTAATTGGTGCTTATTATGCTTTATTGCTGCTCCGTGACATCCACAGGTGTTTTCAATACCTGATTGAAAACACTTGAATGAACCTCTGTTCTTCAGAGTGGTAGTCTTTAAGGGGTTGAATAATTGTGTCAATGAAGAATTCACAAAAGAAACATTTACTACTGTATTACAAAACCAATTGATGTCATTTTAGTTGCATATGGTTCTTTAAAAAATCCTTGTAGGATTTCATTCTGAATACAATTACAAATGTACACTAAATTCCCTAAAACCCTTTACAGCATTGGGGGTTGAATAATTTTGAACACAACTGTATATATAAAGATATGGTATTTATATACCATACATACACAATATGGTATGTATATTTTATATATACGCACAGGTGTTCCACTGTATATGTTCGCTGGATGCAACTACTTTTTCACAGGCAGAGGGCTCCTTCTGCTGACCAAAAAGTGCTACTACATTCACATTCTAGCTTGAGCTTTGTGGTCTCCTGCAGAAAAAAATGCATCACAATACTTTCAATTAATTGCAACACATTGTCGGTCATATCCATGGTATACTCAATATCAGGGCACCAGCAGGAGCTTGGAGCTTGGAGCTTTTCAAAATCAAGTATATTCAATCTTGGTATTGAAGGGGTTAATAAAATATAAAAAAAAAACAGAAATATTTCACAGAGGCTGCAGGGAGTAAGACCAGTTAGGAAATGACTCAGACAATATGAACCCTTTTGTTTTTTGCTGTGGAGACTAAGCATATATATTTAACCCCTTCACTACTGAGCTCATTTTAACAGTTTTGTACTCAACATGTTTAAACGCAATTTGAAGTCATGTTTTATTATAGGACCCAAACATATATCCTTATTTTCAACTGACTCCGCAGATTCAAATTATATCAGTTCCCAGCCGGCTGCTGTCAAAGTAGACAGCAAAACCCTGCAACACCCCCTAGATGTAGCAAATGCCTTTAATGATTATTTTGTTGTATGCGCTACCACCCTGATTGCTAAGCTAGCAAATGGCACTCATTCTGAAAGGCAGCACGCAGGTCAGGCCCCTCCAACTGTGCAAAGACCCTGTATCAGAGAAATTCAGTTTTACACCAGTGCCTGTCAGTGTCATTGCTAAACTTCTCCAAAATCAAAAAATGAAATACCAGTCTGGACCTATTCAAATCCCAGCAATGCTGCTGAAAATCAGTGCACCGGCAATTGCAAAACCTGTTGCAACCATAATCAATGAATCAATGGCAACTGGATACATACCCAAACTCTGGAACACTGCAAGGGTGGTACCTATCCATAAAAGTGGAGACAAAACTTTGGTATCCAACTACCGCCTGATATCATTGCTCCCTATAATGTTAAAAATGCTGGAAAAATGTGTCTACTCTCAATTATGTGATTATTATCAGTATTGGAACTATTTAACCCCATATCAATCAGGCTTTCATCCAAATCATTCAACTACAACTGCCCTTTTAAAAGTTTGTAATGATATCCAAGCTGGCAAGGAACAGGAACTGGAACCATCTTCCTTGATTTTGCCAAGGCCTTTGACACAATAGACCATGGCATCTTGTTAAAAAAAACTTAAAAACTCTGGTATTAGTGATTGCACGCTAACCTGGTTTCAATCATATGTATCTGATCAGTCGCAATATGTGTCCATTTCCAACAGTGCTTCCCTCCCCCTCCCAGTCACTTGCAGTGTACCACAAAGCTCAATACTCGGCCCCCTGCTATTCACAATATTCATAAATGATCTGCCCAACGTCTGCAAAGCCTCAACTGTACACAGGTACGCAGACGACACTAATCTATACCAGCAAACCAAATCTCCCACAGCTGGAGGCCGTGCTGCAAGAACAATTCACAAAGGCAAAAAAGTGGATCAAAGATAACTAACTTTTTCTAAACACTGACAAAAATGTTACGATGCTCTTATGCTCTTTGGTACAGCACCTAAACTACACATATTGCAAACGCCCCATCTATGTGTCAGGACAAGATCAAATGACACGCTGACCACAGTCCCTTCTCTCAAATATCTAGGTATGTGGTTAGACCCAAATCTATCCTTTGGCCCCCACATCGAAAAACTCATCTAAACCTTACCCCAAACTAGGTGCCCTGTACAGAAACAAATCCTGCCTTAGCCCCGCAGTAAGAAAGCAGATTGTACAGCAAATGTTTATGCTGGCTTTTTAACATGGAGATGTAGTGTATGCAGCTGCCCCGCAAACACACCTCCAGAAACTTACTACATTGTATAACTCATTCTGCCGCTTTGTGCTACAATGTAACTTCATGACCCACCATTCTGACATGTTAAAAGAGCTAAACTGGCCATTGCTGGAATCTAGACGCACTCTTCACCTTTCCAACCTGGAGTTTAAGAGATTTTCTGGAATGCTGCCACCCTACCTGAACAAACTGCTTCCCCCAGCAGTTCCCTCATCCTATAACCTCCGATCCAGGACCTGCAACTTACTTGCAGTACCACAATACAAAAACAGTGGCTCAATCCTCATTTTCCTACAGAGCTCCACAATTATGGAATAACCTCCCAGATGCCATCAAATCTTCCCCCAGTTTAAAGTCACTTCAGAGCTCCCTATTAACATACCTCAATACAGAATGCACCTGTAAACATGTAACATAGTGAATATATTTATTTTCTGTTAATCTGTATATTTGTGTTGTTTTTAATATCTTGCATTTCATTACTTTGTATTTCTGTAACGACTAACAATTCAATGTTTTTGAACCCAGGACATACTTGAAAACGAGAGAAATCTCAATGTACCCTTCCTGGTAAAATCCTTATAAATAAATAAAGGTTTATACGTTATGTCCTGTCAGGATGCTATAACAGAAAATGTTTTAAAAGACCGTAAACATGGTGATAATCTGTGCCACTGGCGCCACCCGGTGGTAATGGCAAAATAAACAACCTCAATACAATCAAATAAAATACAATGCAAGTAAAATGGTGCAAATAGGATACAACAATCTAGGATAAAACAATCTAGGATAAAACAAAGTAATGTGACATTTACAGTCTTATCCTGTATATTCCAAGTTGTAAAAGTCTTAATGATTGTGAAAGTCTTAATCAGTGTAGGGAAGAATAAAAATAAAAGTCATACAGTATCTCGAATTTGTGGAGTCAGTTGCCTCTCCAGACCACTTGGTGGTATATCCCTTTTCCACCTTGTAAGTCAGTATAAAAGAAAGATGAGCTGGAGTTGGCGCGTCTTGTCCGGTTAGTGGTTCCTTCTGCTGCAACCCGTGGCTCAGAAGTGTGGTTTCCTTACAGGGTTACCATCCTCCGTGACCCTCGAAATATAAAATGACTCACATGGAGTGCAAACAAAGGAGATGAATGTCGTACTCAGATTTGCTGGTGTCTTGTCGATCAGACACCAGATTTTTAGGCAGCTGGTGACTTCAGAAGGTGCACCGGACCACCTATCAGCCTCAGCCACCTCCCCGGCTAATATAGGCATCCAGGACCCGGGATAGGTGTAAAATAAGGCAAATTTTATTAGTAATAAAATATACAGTATACCAAAACGTGTTTCGTACATAAAGCTTCATCAGTTGGTGCTACTGTCGCACCAACTGATGAAGCTTTTTATGCGAAACGCGTTCATTTTGGGTACATTTGTACCTTACCATGAGATGTTTAAAACTATTTTTTTCAAATTTTTTGTACACCCGTTTGAGATATTGAACGTTCTAAATTGCCTAAAAACACCAAAATTCACTAGCTACCATAGCTTCAAATGCCCTTTACGAGAAACCGTTGATAGCTACAGACATGGGGGACAAGTGTCATTTTAAAGCTTGTGAATAGGGCTTTTATTTAGTATAAACACATCGGGGAATAATAAAATTACAATTCTAAGTACAGGGTGTCTGTATTTTCTGGGCCCTATTCCCCGTTGTATATGTTGATACAGGGTGACTGTAACATAGGAGAAGGCTGGAAAACAATCTAACATAAAAAAGATCGGCACCGTCACATCCTACTTACAACGTAATACCAATATATCACAACTCATTAAAGTATCGTATTTGACTGCAAACACTAGCTGGCACACAGGCAATCAGAGCACATTCTCTTATCCTTCTGTCACCATACAGCAGGCTTGAGCACCGGTTGGCTGTACAGATCACTGCTTTCTTTTAAGCATTTTTTAATCTCTTTATAGGTTTCTTCTCTACATCCAACCCTGGTGGTATAGGCTGGCATAATGAATCCAATTAACAAGCTGTGATGTGCTGGTCTTCTCATAGTCTGCTGTGTAAAAATTAAGTTAATAAAAACATGTGGGAGTTCTGCAGCTGCTACTAGAGAATGTGTAAGGATGTTTGTATTTGAACGACAAAAAAAGAAAATCTTCCGGTAGTCCTATTAGATACAGCAATATATACATATACATGGTGTCCATAAAGTCTCTTTACAATTTCAATTTTTTTTTTTTACAAATGCAAATGAAAAGCCAGAAGTGAAAATTATTACAAAATGAGATGTATATATTTAAGTTTTTTTTGCCTCACTTAATACACCTCTATATGGGCACCACTAGTTGCATGAAGCACATCAAGACGGTACTCTATTTCTTGCCATGTTCACTGTAGCATACCCTCATCAATGGTAGCAATGACATCAGTGATCCTCCGTTTTAGATGAGTGTGCGGTGTGGGATCATGTGCAATCAAATCATTGGTCCGTTTTTCTTCGGCGAAACATCAATTACTGCAAATGTTTACCTTGACCTTTTGACGGAATAAGTGGCACCACAACTACATGACCTTTAACCAACCATCATTTTCCAGCACCACCACCATGGTGCACCACCACATTGGGGACAGCATGTTCATGGGTTCCGAAATTAAACATTTCCAGACTGGTGGATTGAAAGAGGTTGCCCAACATCCTGGCCACCTCATTCACCAGATATCACTCCCCGTGACTTATTTCTATGGGGTTATGTTAAAGATATTGTGTATCGAACAAAAGTACGGGACATCACTAATCTAAAGCAGAGGATCACTGATGCCATTGCCGCCATTGATGATGGTATGCTACAGCGAACATGGCAAGAAATCAAGAACTGTCTTGATGTGCTTCGTGCGATTAATGGTGCCCATATAGAGGGGTATTAAACGAGGCAAAAAAAAACTTAAATATTTACGTCTCATTTTGTATTATTTTTAACTTCTGTCTTTACATTTGCCTTTGTAATAATTTTTTGAAATTGTAAAGAGACTTTATGGACAACATGTATATTATTTTGAGGTTTTGTTTTTAGAATAAAAATAAATTAACAAATTTCATTAAAAATGGGGCAAAATCTGCCACTCATATGATAATCCTTTGTTCAATTAAACTTAACTGCAAGTGGTGTCAAGCAGACATACAATAGTGAACCACTAAAAGGGTAGATGTGTATAGGATGCTCTAATATGACATTTTCGTTATGCTTTGTGTTCTTTCCTATTAGTTAATATATTTTATTTTCAGACCATATCCAATAAAATGATAAGTAGTGATACTTTTGCTGGCAGATTTATGAAAAATATAATGAAATATAGATAAAAACCAAGGCCATCACCATTGTTAATGCCTTAATGGGATATTCTTGAAGCTTTCAATTATAACTGCTATATTCAGTCCAGCTCGCTTCTATTTGTTTTGCAGCGTTTTTATCAGGACACTTTAGACAGGATAGACTCATAGGCAACAGGTTATTTTAGACCGGGGTCAGACGAGCGCACTATGTGCGCCTGTACTGATGTGTTGTGCCTGCCATAGTGCTGTGACGTGTCGATAGGGCCGGCCGCATGCTGTAGGGCGCGCACAAATTGCACGCAATACAGCGGGTGTGCTGCGGATGTTCTGAAAACCTCCCCATCGAAGAGCTACGATGCACGTTCGAAGGGACAGCAAAGCGCGATCCTCCATAGGAGGAAAGCCTGGCCGCGCTGAGCGCACCAACTCAGTGGAAGGAAAGTCCACTCTCACAGACGTTCCTTCTGCTCTGCAAAATGCTCGTCTGACCCCGGCCTTACACGGAGGCCAAAGTGAAGAGAATTCTTTCATTACTTGCCCAAAGTCTTCATGAACAAATCTTACTAGTAAAGTGTAACATTGAAGCAAATTATTTATGGCTAGATTCCAAGTCAGGTGTAAATATACCCACTGTAGTTAAGTTTACGCCTGACTGAAGCCATCCCATGGAATCTATCTCCAAGAGTTTTCAGTGTTCTCTCATGGTGATGAGCAGTGCCTACAGATGGAAATAATGCCGAGGTGATCAGGTCTCACATTAAGGTTGGGGTCAGACGAGCGCACTACGCGCACCCATACTGACGTGCCTCCCGGTGTCCATCACAGCATTGTGACACTTCGACGGGGCCGGTTGTGTGCTACAGCAGGTGTGCTGCAGCTGTGCTGAAAGCCTCCTGCGCTCAGAGAGGTGGTCAGATGGATGTTAGAGTGGAAGGAAGTCCACTCTCACGGACTTTCCTTCCGCTCGTAAAAAAGTTGTCTGACCCTGGCCTTAGTGGGACCTGTGCATCACAAAAATGGTGGAAGATCTGGGCTGGAAGAAGCAGAGACATCTGTTCTATGCTACCGATACAAGTTATGTAATACTATAAGCCACCCACATTATTAGGACTGATTATTTAGTTGGCACCATCCAGCAACTGGAAAGAACTTTGCTAGCAACTAGACTGAAAGCACACAAGGTCAAAATCCCAGTGGTCAGTCTAGGCCATCCGTTAATATAGTCTCGAAGCTAAAGTAAAAAAAAAACTGAATATAAGATTTGCAAACATACAGAAAAATATTTACAACATTTTTTCAACATGCACAAAAGCATTAGACTGAATGATTAGAAATGCTAGAAGGGTCAAATGAAGTGTGTGTCCCTTCAACACAGACCAGTCATAATTTTTATTCTCACATATAATGTTAGTAATTGACTGGACAACTGCCAGATGTTTGAAGCATTAAAATCTTGGGAGCAATAAAAGATAGCGAAAAGATCACAGACTCAGTCAATCAATGAGTGAGTAATAGACGAGGGAAGAAATTGCCAACCTTTGTCCACATCGCTCCAGTGGACAACGTTTCCTATGATACCCTTGTTGGCAGAGGTTTGACAAGTAACGGGAAGAGAAGGAGATAGAAAACAGGTGTAACAAAAGAACATGTGGGGGGAGACATTCTGTTTCATGAAATATTTTCTACATTGATTCTAAATGTATTTCTATTAAACAGCTTGGACTGTGAGAATGAGTTGAAGGAGCCTCGTAAAACGGTGTGGATCAAAGCTGTTGAGAGGTCATGAAGCAATAACCTGACATATTTATAGCTCCCACAATCATGGGATATTTATACAAAAACCCTCGCAACATTTAAAATATGTTGATGAGATACGGATGGAACAAAGGAACAAAAAAATTCCCCAGATATACGGATAACATTCAGTACACAGACACAGGACCTCGATTTACATGTTTGCTTCCTAGAACAAACATCTTTCACATCTGGAAACATATTTTCTTTAGGCTTATCCAGATGTAGCCATATAAATTCTCAGAAGCATTGTCCCCTCTTTTATTACTGATCCACTTTTAATCTCTCATGTTGCTGTTTCTATATCCGATGACCTGAGTGTGCATTCGGCACACCATTAACAAAATGCAAGCAGTGACATCAAGGGAAATACTGGCATAATTCTGATATATAGCAAAACTATAAAGGCATAAACAACGTAATAAAACATGAAGGCCTTTGTAGAATAGCTCATATTCTTATAAATAAACCTTGCCAATACTTTAGATCCGATAACTGCATGATTGTAAAGGGGTGGAATTTTTCAGTATAATCCATTCCTGGTTCTGTAATCAATCCAATTATCCAACACTACTTTTGTGATGTTTTTGGCTTTTCCATTACCTACGATGCCTACGGTTGTCTCACACAAGTCCATAATAACAGCATTTATATTGTAATTCTCCAGAAATAAACATGTAGTAATATATTTTAGTCAGAAGTCCTAAAAAAATAAGTGTGGGAACTCCAACATTTCTGTCCATTCCGGCCTTAAACATTATTGGGAGCCATAGTAGCTGAAGGGCTCCTTTATGTATGTGAATGCCATTCCTCTGTTAACTCCAGCAGATCTGATTAGGAAATGAAAGGTGGTGGTTAGACCCATGTATCTCTGCATTTATATGTCCTGGAACCCAAACGCAAGTGTCATTGGAAGGATAATTGCCTCTTTTTCCCAGTGATTTCATTCTTGTGGTGTAAGTATTGTAAAATAAATAAAAAGGATAGCATAATCACGTTGGCGGCAATCAATTTAGAATGCAGACATCGACATCATGACATCCTCCTACAGGCTCACTTACCTCTCCATTTACTGTACCAATCACTGTGTCCTACCCAGGTGACATTGCTTATAATATACTTATGTACTTGCCCTTGGGATTGTGGTGGGTGTGAGGAGTTCACAAACCCACCATAATGGAGGAGCTGTGAATATTACTGTAGCAATGGGGTAATTAGAAAGATAATAGTCTAATCTTTCCAATGATGCTGTGTTTGGGGTGTATAATATTTATTAGGTGTGGAATCCTAAAAAAAAAAAAAAAAAATGAAATAGTGGGTGTTTTAACCTCTGTGTCAAATTATATTATCTGCTGAGCACACAATTTTAGGGAAGATTTGCAAGTAACAGATTTGAAATCTCATCTTAGCTCTTCCTATGGATTCCACTATCACCTTATGCTGATGACAACCAAATATACCTCTCCTCTCCCAATCCCACTCCTCCTGTGTTGGACCTTGCTTCTGCCTGCCTATCAGCGGTCTCCAACTAGAGGACTTCCCATTTCCTAAAGCTAAACCTCTCTAAAACTGAACTTCTAAGTCTTCCCTCTCTCTAAACCTGACATTCCAGAGCCCATTTCCCTTCAGGTGAATGGTGCCACCATTACTTCTACCTCACAGGCTCATGGTCCCGATGTCTTTTTCGATTCTGATCTCTTCTTCACTCCGCACATTCAGTCACTAACCAAGTCTTGCGTCTTACACCTAAAAAACATTGTCCGCATCCGTCCCTTTCTTAAGGCAGGAGAGCATTTTAGTAGAGTCCTGTTTGACTACAGTAACCCCCTTCTAGTTGGCCCTAGAGTCCAGATTCTCCCTCTGCAGTCTGTAATGAATGCCTGTGCCAGGCTCGTCCAACCTCACATCCCGGGCCTCTCACACCTTGACCTTTTGCCTGTCTCTACACTGGCTCCATGTTTCCTTTAGAAACCAATTCAAATTAATAGTCCTCATGGACAAGGCTCTCCATAACCATGCCCCTGCCTACATTTCTGCTCTTATTAGCAGGTATATTCCATCCCGATCACTTCGCTCTGCCAACGATCTGGTGTTATAGTCTCCTTGTACTCACACCCCCAACTCATGCCTTCAAGACTTCTCCCGAGCTGCCACCTTTTTATGGAACTACCAGCCCCCCATTGTTAGACTCTCCCAGTGTTTTCAGTCCTTCAAGAAGTCTCTGAAAATGCATTACTTTAGAGAAGCCCCATCTTCCCGCACAGTCCCCATGCACCCGCTACTTCCTATACACAGCTATCTACCCTCACCTAACGTGTCACCCCCCTCAGTTTGTAAGCTCTCAAACAGGGTCCTCCTTCCTACTGTTCTGTTTGTGGAACTTGTATTTTTTTTGTTGTTCAGTCTCACCCATTGTACAGCTCTAAGGAACATGTTGGTGCTTTATTAATACTTGTAACTGAAAAGTAAATAAATTTGCATTAAAAAATCCCCTAGGTTTAAAATTACCATTTTTGATAAGAAAAGGTAGAAAAGAACATGGAATATACGAATTTATCCCTATTTGGTTTTGATATTTTCTCCTCTTAAAATATAAATTGTAATTCCATGCTCAGTGTTTTGCACATGAAGGAAAAGTTTTTTTTTTTATTTCTTCAGTTTTGTTTAAAATCGTGTGTTTCCTTCGTAAAAATAAGTACGTCATATAATATGAAACCACATGGGTTTGGATGACAAAATAGGTAAAGATAAATTTACATGCTGTATAATTTACACTTTTCAACATTTCTCGACTTTGCATTCTGAAAAAAATATATATAATTTGTCTGGGTTCAGCTATCAAACATCAAATAGCATTTAAACATTACAAGCAAAAATTATGGGTAAAATAGAAACATAGAAAAATGTCGGCAGATAAGAACCTGTCGGCCCATCTAGTCTGCCCAATTACATGGATACTTTACCTGGATTTCTCTTTTGTTTAGGATAGCCTTATGCCTGCTTAAATTCAATTACTGTTTTGGCCTCTACCACTTCTACTGGAAGGCTGTTCCATGTATCCACCACCCTCTCAGTAAAATAATGCTTCCTGATGTTACTTTTAAACCTTTGCCCCTCTAATCTAAGACTATGTCCTCTTGTTTTGCTACTTTGTTTCCTTTTAAATATACTCCCTTCCTCTACCTTGTGGATTCCCTTTACGTATTTAAATGTTTCTATCAGCAATGATGAGGTTAAGGAATTAATAATACTATGGGTGCCTTCAATTAAAAAAATATTCACCTAGAGATCAATTGTTGGCACTGTTCCTCTTAGGAATATCACATTTAAGAATACAATTGTGGTGTAGTCTGCCTTGGCCCACCTGGGTGCTTCACACCCCTGTATGACTGGGCTGGGCTGACTGAGTAGTATGTTCCTTAAGAATTCTATTTGAAAAGAAATAAGTTGAAGATATTTCATCTGGAGATCCATCTTTGTGATACATAAGTCTAAAAATATCAAAGCTACACGATGCTCTTAGTTTATATGATACATTAAATGGTGTACTTTCCTCTAAAGCTAAATAAAGATTTTTTTTTCCATTTAATAAGAAGATGTCAGTAGCAACTTACATCTCTTGTATATACTGTAAATCCCGAGAAATTGCTTCGAACAGCCGAGGACGATACATCACTACTATAAATATGCACATGTTCCAGCAGGAGGCACTGCCCCTTTAAAAATGCTCCATTCCAAATTAATTTCCCAATACATTCATTACCATCCAATTGTAATTGGTAATTATTTTATCTGTGCGTGCAAAGACTGATTAGACATGGCAATCATTTTAACGGCTGTAACCTTGAGGTTATGCAGCTGCTTGAAGAAAAGCACTCTGATGTCTGAGGCTCCTCTACAGGAAAAGTGAAAATTTGTGTTCGAGATGATTAGTGAAGAGGATTTAAGGCTGGATCAGCTGCATGAGAGAAAAAAAAAATAGATTTTTGGCTTATATGATAATGTCCTTGTAAAAAGAAGTGCTATATTGCACATATGGTCGAACCTTATTTGCAGCTGGAACTGTGCCTTAAAATGCGATAGAGAACGAATAGGGAACAGATGATCAGGTCAATATTCACCCGCCGTCTGTTGTTGGCTGTTGCGATGTTTTAACCAATATGGCCTTGGGTTAGTAATCATCAGTGCTTTTAGTACTTTTTAGCCTCTTATATCATGTACAAAACCTGTTTCTAGTAGAAGGGTCACACTATTACTTATGAACGTCCTCAGTTATACCCAAAGCTTACTAATTATTTTACCTGTGCTTTCATAAGCTGCACAGAACACATTGTGCTCGCATTCCTCAGTGATACAGGAGGAAGAAAAATGGCATGCTGTGCTATTCTGTGGTACAGAAGCATCTAATACAACCTTAAAATCAATACTGATTTGGCAAAGAAACCCCTGTAAAGAAAGACAGAAGAGCTGTTATTTCTGCCTCACCAAGTCACTGGCCTATACAAAATCGGAAATGCATATTAATAGAGTGTGGCATCCTTATGGCTACCTAGTTGAAATAAAATATCTTATTTATGACTAGTCAAGATAAGTGTTGAAACTTTACAAGATTTCAGCTCCCTAATGAACTAATGACATGTAGGACTTAAGCATTACTATAAAATGTAAGCGTGGAGCAGCGGGTTAAATATAACCATAGGCTGGGTTTTAGGGAATCGTTATGTTAATTGTAATGCATAGCATATATTTCTAGTGGCTTATTCAAAGAAACATATGATGGCACACACTCTAAGGGCCACATTACTCACTTGGTGCTAATGTTAGCGCTCACCTGCGTGAGCGTTAACGTTAGCCCCGGTGGCCACTGCATATTGCAATCCGAATGTTAAGGGGTTAAGTAACCCGTTTGCGTTTGGTACCTTGTGCTTTTCAGCGCGAGGTTACTGTACTTTGCGCTCCCTATACTTAACATGGAAAGTGTTAATCGGCGTTAAGATTACAATCTACTAGTTCTGATTACCATCCGGCTGTGGTTAGCAAAAAGTTAACCACATCCTGGACTTGATGTTAACGGATTCCGCTGGTGCAGAATCCGTAAAAAAAAAAAAAAAAAATAGCCAGATACTCACCTCCTGTCCCCGGGCGAGCACCGCGGCTCCGTCCACCTCCTCTGTCACCAAGAACTAAGGGAGGGACTGGGGGAAAAAGGCCCCAAGTCTCTCCCTGCAGATCACTACGGCGAAATCCGGCTGGTCATGTGACCGGCAGGGGGAAACTCAATGGAGTCCTATGGACTCCGAGTGGATGCTTGCGGCGGCACTTAGCACTGCCACGAGCATCCGGGGTGTAGCGCCCGCTAACAATGTAGGCAGCTTTTTAAGCACCTGCATTGTAATCTCACATTAAAACGGGGGCGGTAGGGAGAAAACTGCGGGGCATTTTTTTCTCCCAGCACCCCAGTCTTAACATGATGAATGTGATGTGGCCCTAAGTGTGTGCATCAGGGCATTATGACCACCAAAAATACTGGTGCTATTTTTTTGGAAATATCCCTTAAAATCAAAGGGAATGAAAAACTAACAGTAAGGCAAAGGATTGCTTCATCCCTTCCCAACTCAGGACAGGTGGTTTTCAATTTTATAGTTTTTTTTGGGGGGGGGTTGTAGCCAGTATCTTCTCAATAATGGATGTTGGTGAGAATAACGAGGAATTCAGAATCACTCGTTATTCTCTGGCTGCCTCAACATTAGCATTTGTTCTACAAAGTACAATGAGGCAGCTGTAACAGCTGAGCCGCAACAGGGGTTTGAAGACCGTCTAGAATAGGACGAAAGACTTTAGTATTAAGGAGTGGGGCTGTTATACTTATGACTCACTTGTTAATGGTGATTGCAATATACCTACAGATATGAAAATCCTACAGGGAATGCCCTTTTTCTATTCCAGCTTGACCGTGTAGCAGTGCACAAAGCAAGGTCCATAAAAGACATGGCAGGATGAGTTTAGTATGGAAAACTAGACTGGCCTGCACAGAGCCCTGTCCTCAACCCCATTGAACACCTTTAGATGAACTGGTACTGAGATTTTAAGCCAGGACTTCTCACCCAACAGCAGTGTCTGACCTCCCAAATGCCCTACTGGACGAATGGCCAAAAATGTCCACAGAAACAATCCAGAATCCTGTAGAAAGCTTTCCAAAGAGAGTGAACGTTGTTATAGCAGCAAAAGGGGGACCACCTCACTATTAATATGCATTATTTCGAATTCGAAGTCATAAAAGTCCCTGTTGGTGTAAATGATCACGTGTCCATATAGTGTATTTGGTTGCTCTTGAGCAGGTTGAGAAGAATGATCAAAACATTGCTTCCCTTCCCTAATAGAATGTTGAACGAAATGCTAGATGTTTCTCTTTTTTCTATTTTAACCTGAATGACCAGATCTTGATCTGCTACAAATTTACGGCAAGTGTGTGCACTGATAGGGTCTTTGACAACCAGAGTTTAAGTACACATTTAGCCCATTTTAGGGTTTATAACACCAATACCACTGGCCAATTAAGTCAATATGTCATGTTTTATTGAAACTGGGTATTTTTTCTCTATATAGTATTTTGCATATGAAATAACTCAATGTAACCCCGTGTTTCAGCTCTCTAACTGGATGGCAAAAAATTATTTTAGTGAAACTTTCAATATTGCATGTGATGACATAATCTATCACTTCATCTTGGACCACAAATCAATAGATATGCCACCACTGAATGACAGAATCATGCGGTTAGAAATACAAAATATATATCTGCTGGCAATAAGTCATAGCTGCTAAAACATTTTTGAGAAGAATGCAATAAATATCCATGTTTCTGTCAAGCTAACAGAGAAAGTATTTCATAAATATTTGCTTCCTGCAGAAAATCTTCAATAGAAGACAAATTTATCCATAATTTCGCTTTTCTATAAAGGTAGCCATTATCTAAATTTTAGGAAAGTAGAAGATTAAGCAACACAAAGCCCAATTTCTAATTGTTTGTTGTAAAATGCTTTCGAAAGATAAAGCCACGTGTAATATAGTGGGGGAAACACAATGTAATTTATGTAAGGAAGTCTAAAGAAAAGTAATTGATTTTCCTCAGCTTTTTCATTAATTTAGTCACGGAAACTGTAATGACATTTTCTGCCATGGGAGAAATTCTACTAATGTCGAAAGCTGCCTGCATTTAATATCCATTTGCACTTCAAAATAACAGGTTCTGTTATGTATTGCAGAGACCTGCCAAAGTAGTAACACTTTGCTCCTGTTCCCAAGATATTTCTTGTTTTCAGCATTACCCCGCTGTAAGCCATTGATTGATGTACAGAAGGAAACAAGAAAGAATATTGGGAAGTATGAGAGAAGGACAAGAGTGGGCAGGTCTACAGTCCGTGCCAGTGATGTGACATGCAAAAAAATAAAAATAACACATGGACCAGACACTCCAATGATGGATATTTAAATCAGAATTTTTCCAGGAGTAGAGCAACGTTTTGGCTCCCTTCACTACCTTTTTCAAGTGACATGATTTACATTACTAGCAATGCCCAAAACCGTGAAATACCCAACAATGTGAGCTCCAATCATCAATGAAAGAGACGTGCCCATCCAGAAAAGGGGCAAACCCATCCAGGAAGGGGACATATCCGATTGCGTCACTGAGAAAGTAGGGGCAGATTCCAGACTGCTGGAAGGTAGGTATGTATCTACAGTATCTATACTGGATGCGGTTTTGTTCTTGTTCGGCCTACCAACAGCCAAGGCATGCACAGAAAGGTGCGTCTCTTTAGAGAATTTGTTTTATTTTTATTTTGAGAAAGTATTTTACCAGGAAGGATACATTGAGATTTCTCTCGTTTTCAAGTATGTCCTGGGCGGCGAGTATGTACCGTTAGGTGTCTTGCCCAAGGACACTTACTGGAGAGGTGCTCTTGCTGGGATACGAACCTTTGTCTCCACAGTCTCCACGGTTATAGAACGGTGATGTTACCTCTACTACACGCTCCTGCATTTGACTTTTCAGGTTCCCATTTACAGTCTTCGTTTACATATTTTATTTATGATAAAGAACAAACAGGGTTATCCAAAGAGATTCGAAAAGTCACCGCACGTTCGGTGACTTTTCGTTCTCTTCAATTCGGTTCCTTTTGCCGATTGCATTTCGGTGACCCTGCGGTGTATTCAGCAAACACCACAGGGTCCCCGAATTGCAGGGAAAAGCTGCCGAACACCTGACGAAAACTAACCGAATGCACACTGAAAACAAGCAAAAACATCTGGATTAACCTTCGAAGAAGCCGAACAGGAGCCGAACAGGAGCCGAAAAGGAGCCGAATCACACAGAGCCGAAGCAGCTGTGACGTAGAGGAGGCAGTGAATAAATTAGAAAAACCATTTGTATGAATCTGGGAAAAATAAACGCTGTTTGCAAAGAAACTACTGAGCGAAAATGTCTGAAATTTTCACAGGAGATCCAGGGAATGATAATAAAGAGGGCTGTTACAGAAAAAATAAGCAAACTGAAAAAAAAAAAAAAAAAAAAAATCGGATTTTTTTTTTTAAAAATTCAGAAAAATGCTTAAAGTATCCTAAAAAATCTATAAATAAAGAGACTTTTTGCTGCAGAATTTTATAATGAACGGTTTATTAGATATTGAATTAAAACAGGAATATTTTTAACATTGAAGCCTATGGGATTCTCCTGAATAAATTTGCCGAATTAAACCACCGAATGGCAGGGCATTAGGGGAACCTTTCACTGCTGGTTTGTGTTCTCTGAATAGCCGAAGCAGTGCTTTTTCATGGGGATTTCACTGCCCTCGAACAGGCACCGAACAGGCACCGTATGTTCAGGCAATTCGACAGGATTTGGCGAATTGCCTGCTCTCTGGATAGCCGAATGGCCAGGAAAGGTAACCGAACGCTGATTTTCAGCGTTCGGTTACCTTTCTCAAGCAATTCGAATCTCTTTGGATAACCCTGAAAGAATCAGATTGTGAGTGTGACTATTTTTCATTTCTAAGCAAGAAATGTAACGTATGCCCCAAATGGATCAGTAGTGTTTATACATTTTTGTCTGCCATCATGGCTGACTTGAAATGCTAAGGGACATGTTCTCCAACAGGGACATGTCATCCAGATGCCTATGTACTAATGGAGATACTTGGATCCACATTGGTCTCACACAAGCTTAATACACATTTTATTTGTTTACTCTGGCATTCGGAGGAATCGTGGAACAAATATAAAAAAATGTGGTACAACAGTACAAGGATCTGGATATATGTGGTTAATAGTAACCATAGAAAGATTTTTAGATTTAATTTACATTTTTTTGTAGCAAAGATTTTGTGTTTACTTTTTTCCTCATTGCAGATGGCAAACAGCTGCTATTTTAGCGCATGCACCTCCCGTATTTATTAAGTAATGTTCACAGCAGATATAAGTCAGCTGTTACATCAAGAGCCTTAGCCAAATGTTTCTGCCATAAAAAATATTAGCCATAAACATCAGAAAAATTATTTTTTAATTGTTTCTATGTGTTTTTTATTACTATTGTAATTTCTCGAAACATTCCTCCAGAGCTCAAAGCTAGAATCTACACAAACATACAGATTGCTCAGGCAAGTGGTAACAGACATTGGAACCTACATGATGTATAACTATTACATCATATCAATGCAATGTTTTGTTTTTATTGGGACTTTAGCATTCTGATTCTGTAACAGGAAATGAATGTTTGTTCTTTGCTAAGTAACTCAGAATGTAAAGATAAATTTACAGATGGCCAGTGGGCAATTTGTGGTTTAATCTATTTGAATTTGCCCCCTTACCCTGCTGGATTAAGGACTTCATATGCCCAGAGTTTGAAGATTTGCTATTCCTCTGCCACACCCCTCTCACTAACACTGTGCCTATGGCCTTTCTCCACATCTTCCAATTGACTCACCTTTCATTGCTATATTGCCTAATCACACTTAATTTCCTTTGTTCCCAAACCATTTGTCAGCAGGCCACATCCTTTAAAACACACACACACACACACACACACACACACACTTCTAGTATTGGGTATATTGCAAATTCAAAACAACAGATAATCTAACACCGTTATCTACTCCCCTTTTTCCTTAATGCCCCCCTGGATCTTTCCATCACCCCCAGGTGATTCCACTTTGAGATTGACTGCTCTTTCTAATGTGTCTCACCTTCCATTGTTCCTAAAATCCATTCTTATCACCTCTCATTGTGTCACTCATTCATCTTAATCTCAGAGTTTTGATAGCAACTGAAGAAGACAGAGCTAATCTTTCTCTCTGCCTATATTGGGACCTGGTGCTGCGGCTCCAAGAATCCCTAGGTTACTCTGGCCCTACTCTTACTAAATAATAAAAAAGATGTATGTGTCTTTACAATGGGTATAGGAGGGTTGTACATGCCATACTCTGCAACTACATGCCATCTTATTTCCTGGTCAGCTTACTGTCCAAATCCAACACTCTACTGGAACATTACAAAACAACATACATTTTTCACTGGTAGTAAAAACAAACATAATCTTGTTCCATGCCATTGGAAAAAAGAGATCGATAAATCCATACCATAAACTCTCTTACAATGGTCCCTTCACATCTTTAAATCAGATATATCAACATAACTACACATTTTATAGGTTTGAAGGTAACAGTAAAATTGGCAGCTCAGTTTCTGGGTCCGTGTCCAAATTACAAACGTTTGTAAAAATGTGGAACACTACATTCAATCTAAACCCATCACCTATTCAATACCAAAGGCAGGAGCTGTTTTGACTGCCATAACCTCCACACAGCAGAGAATGAAAAAAATATATCACTATCGTCCTAGCAGTGGCAAGGACATCCATTCTCCAACAATGGTCTCTAATTCTCTTACAACTATAGACTTATTCCTCAGCAAATTGTTTCACACTTTTTGAAACTACTGGCCCACAACAGAGATGAAACAAACTCACACTCAATGCTTTTTCTCCACCTGGCAACATTATAAATACTATCTAGATGCGGACATAAAGCATCAAATTCGCTCCACCTTCGCCAACTGGTTTCTGTAGTAACAGGTGGCGGGGAGGGACGCAATCAGAGTGACCCCACAATAGAGGTGTTCGTTTTGCATCTCCCTTTTTGAGGTTGAATCAACTGGTGTATTGACTTTCCTGCAGGTTGGGAAGGGAGTGAAGGAGGGAAAAGGGGTTATTATTCAATTTGCTGGTTTTCACAGTGTACATATCTATGATGTGCTGATTTATCATCTCATTTTCCATTTACTATAGTAATACGACTTTATTTCACCTTCCAAGTACTTTCTAAGAGGAATGCTTCGGAAAAATACAAGATACAGGCCTTGACGGAGACTGAACAGCCCTGACTGACTGAGATTGCCAATTATTTAAAAACAAAATGACTACAAAAGCAGAACTTCTAGTATGTATATACTTAAATATCCGCATGTATGAAGGTAGTGGCCCAAAATTCTAAAAGGTTTGGCAGGGACATTCAGCCAGAGGAGTAGTATATGCTTGAAACTTGCTATTTATTGCATCCACTTAATACAAAGCAGCAGTTTGCTATGTTTAAGTCTTTATAAGGATACATTGACCTTGGGAAACTATTCATTTTGCTACAAATAAAGACCCCATGCAGTCATCAGAAAACTACTTTTAAGTGTTTTGTTAAAAACAATATTCCATGAATGTACAGCTAAAAAATGTATTTATTCTAAGACGACATTAGATATATTACAAAATAGGTTATGTTCTTTTAACCCTTTAAAACACATTGTGCTATTTTTTGTTGTAGATGTACAGTTGTGTTCAAAATTATTCAACCACCACTGAAATTGAGTGTTTTGGCCAGTTTGACATTGATTTTGATCAATCAGTCATCTTGCTTACAATTAAATCAAAGAGGCACGTGTAGGTCAGACAAATATAACAAAACATTTATAATGAAATAACCACAAATGTCTTTTCTGTGCTCACATCATTATCAGTTTTATTCAACCCCCAAGTGACATTCAATCTTAGTACTTAGTACAACATCCTTTTACAGTTATAACAGCTTTTAAACGTGAAGCATAGCTTGACACAAGTGTCTTGCAGCGATCTACGGGTATCTTCGCCCATTCGTCATGGGCAAAAGCCTCCAGTTCAGTCACATTCTTAGGCTTGCGCACTGCAACTGCTTTCTTCAAGTCCCACCAGAGGTTCTCAATCGGATTTAAGTCAGGTGACTGCGATGGCCACTCCAAAATGTTCCAGCCTTTAATCTGTAACCATGCTCTAGTGGACTTGGAGGTATGCTTGGGATCATTGTCCTGTTGAAAGGTCCAACGTCTCCTAAGCCTCAGGTTTGTGACGGACTGCATCACATTGTCATCCAATATCTCCTGGTACTGAAGAGAATTCATGGTACCTTGCACACGCTGAAGCTTCCCTGTACCTGCAGAAGCAAAAAAAAAAACAAAGCATGATTGACCCCCCCGCCATGCTTCACAGTAGGCAAGGTGTTCTTTTCTTCATAGGCCTTGTTCTTCCTCCTCCAAACATAGCGTTGATCCATGGGCCCAAACAGTTCTAATTTTGTTTCATCAGTCCACAGAACACTATCCCAAAACTTCTGTGGTTTGTCCACATGACTTTTGGCATACTGCAGTCGACTCTTCTTATTCTTTGGAGACAGCAAGGGGGTGCGCCTGGGAGTTCTGGCATGGAGGCCTTCATTACGCAGTGTGCGCCGTATTGTCTGAGCTGAAACTTCAGTACCCACATCTGACAAATCTTTTCTCTTTTCTTTTGCGAACTCAGCATCTTCTTTCTGCCACGACCAGGTAGCGTTTCAACAGTGCCCTTTGCCTTGAATTTGCGAATGATGCTTCCTATGGTCTCTCATGCTATGTTTAACATCTTTGCAATCTTCTTCTAGCCATTGCCCTTCCTGTGAAGAGTAATCACCTCTTCTCTTGTCTTCCTGGACCATTCTCTTGACTTCACCATGTTTGTAACCACACCAGTAAATGTCTAGAAGGAGCGGAGTATCACAGTCATTTTAAAGCTGCCTAATTGGTGCTTATTATGCTTTATTGCTGCTCCGTGACATCCACAGGTGTTTTCAATACCTGATTGAAAACACTTGAATGAACCTCTGTTCTTCAGAGTGGTAGTCTTTAAGGGGTTGAATAATTGTGTCAATGAAGAATTCACAAAAGAAACATTTTCTACTGTATTACAAAACCAATTGATGTCATTTTGGTTGCATATGGTTCTTTAAAAAGTCCTTGTAGGATTTCATTCTGAATACAATTACAAATGTACACTAAATTCCCTAAAACCCTTTACAGCATTGGGGGTTGAATAATTTTGAACACAACTGTATAGGAGGGTCTCTGGTCTGTAACAAGCTTTGATTTGCAATATTGATTTTACAGCCAAAGAGAAATAACTGTAAGAGCTCTGATCATCAACATAACACTAATCTAATGTAAATTATTCATGGCATGTTTAGTTTATAAGCAGTTCTACCAAATACCAGGATGTTTTCATACTTCCGAACTAAAAGAATTGTGCTGACATGGCGTCTTTGTCTCAAACCGTTGCAATTGGATGTGGAGTTTTCAAATGAAACTATTGCATTTCATAATAGAAATACTTCAGACTGCTTTGGACATTAAAAAACAAGACATACAAAATCAAGCTCAAGCAAAATACAAAGTCACACGTATAGATTTCCTAGTGGATTTTGTTGTCAGGATGATTGTTTAAGTGTTTATAAGCCACTCTGTACAGAAGATCTGTTTAAATTGCGGGACACTTGCAAGGATATAGACATCTCGCTGTTTTTTCTTTTTCTGCAACTTCTTCAAATGTGTCCAAATTGTAGGTAATACAACAAATGCAAGATGAGTTGTACTGTAGCCCCTCTTGTGACTAGTGGGAGTTGAGCACACAACACTGGCAGTCATGCGTTTTCACTGTTAAAAAAATGGAGACTATTTGACACGCAAGCTCAAAATCCTCTTGAATAGCGTACTTAAAAATTTAGAGATTTTTGGTTACTAATAATGACCATTAGTAGCGTAAGGCCAGCAGCCAGCATCAAGGCTAAGCTCCTAGTCCTAGACTAGACTAGACTGGGTCCTAGTCTTGCGAATCCTATACTTCGAATAAAGCACACAAAATAGTGGAAGTCATTAAAAAAATGAGTCCTTCATTATTCCGATACCAAGCCCTCACAAGCATCACAAGGCAGACAGGATTTTAATATCCCACTTGATCACCAAATCAGTTACCAATGATGTCAGCATGTTCCCAGTCTCCGAATGCTTGCAACAGCAAGCATTCTAAGAAACAGGAGTCATTGGATTGGTTCTGCATTGTGCAGGACAATGCATAATTTGCAAAGTTGCTATGGAACTTGTATACAAAATTATGCAAGCTTTGAGCGATGTACGTTTTGCGATAGATAGCTGCAAGATCTTCCATATTTCGCTCTACGTGTTGCAAGGGCCAGTTTAGAGAGAAATTTATTTTCTGAGTGGATGAGCTCCTCCAGAGGTCTCATTAGCAGTCTGTCAACACTTGCCAAACAGGTTGGAGCTTTGGACAGATCCACTACACATGGATGAAGGTGTCTCGACTCCTGCAAAGTTTCCAGCAATAAGCCGTTGCACAACGGCCTAGAAGTTTGAGAAGGGGTAAGATACCACCAAAAAAAGAATTTTGTATGCTTGCTCTTCATGTGCTATACAGGTTGACACAGAGGCACTAGCGTCCCAAATGTCAGTAGAATCAGACTCCTCCGGAACTGATCCCAGATCCATTTCCCACACTTTATTATATGGGAGTACGAGTTGGGTGGAATGATTAGAGCGTGCAGCATATATTTCCGATATTTGTCCAATATGTAGTGGCCTAGTAATTGCAGCCTTTTTCAAGATGGCGGAGTAGATGAGGGTATACCACCAGGAAAACAGAGGGGATACCTTAATACCTATGGAAAAGAGGATGATGTTGTACAGAACAGGAGTTTAGATGTGAGGATAGCTAGGGAAGCATCCAACAGTTCTAGCGGCAGGGCCTCTGTAATTATATTAATGAAGAAAATGCATCAGTTTAGGCCCCTTGGTGATGAATAAATCCCAATAAACTGCCCTGACTTTAAAGACCGTTGTGTTGCATGTGAAAATTATCATAGTATTAAGAATTGTTTCAATATGGTTTGATTCTCCTCAGATATAACCAATGCCCCATGTAATGGTGTAACAGCTGTACACGTATTAAAGTATTATAAACAATCAGGATGGTGTAGCATGGATATATTCTAAAATATGAATAAATGGATATCCAGTCACTAGGGTGAACAGAGAATATAGTACGTTTTACATATATCCTTATTTATCGGTTTAATGCAAGCAAACTAAACATCCTGGTGTTTTTAATCCAGGGCCTTAGGCAAAACTCAAGGCGTCAACACAAATCCTTTAACAGTCATACTACGAGGTGTTTAACATTTCTACAAACGATGTGTGTAGGCAGCCAGAGACTTAAACAATATAGAGAAACAAGCCGAATGGACATATCTTTGCTAGACCAGATCTATGGTTCTGTCAGCAGAATACTAACGAGTAACATTTTTATTTTATTACTATGCTGCATGCCTTACTTGCTTTATATCATCTATTTATTATCCCCTACAGTGAGAGCTCCTGCAACAGTAAAATAAATAAATAAATAAAAGAAAAGAAAACAAAATAAACATTGCTACTAAGTTTCCTCATTAAAGAAACATCAATAAAACAAAGTTACAAATGAAATTGGTGAAAATATATGCAGAATCTTCAGAAAAAAAACATTCGTAGTTTGGTCCTGCAGCTAGGGAAAAGAGCAAGTTTTACATGTGATGAAGAGATTGGAAGAAACAACAGAACACAGGTACAGGGTTTATTCAATAGAAAATGGACCGATGTGAAATAGCAAGAAAACTACATAATCAATGGGGAAGAAAGTAAAAAAAACACACTTTATATAGACTTAGGAAATCTATAGGATCTTAGGATTTAAATCACCCATTTTTCTAGGTCAATTATTACTTCCATTTTACAATCCAGCTGTTAATGCACGGTTTTGTATTCAGTTTATTTTTGAATGCTATCAAATTTTGGTATGCTTCATAAAACCTGGTTGAGAAAATTAACAATTCAAGCAACATGACGATGGGCTTTGTGAATTTAAAAGAATTCTCTCTGCTGGTTTAAAATATGTATAATATTGCAGGGTTAAATATGGTCACAGGTAATTCTATGACTTAATTGTGCTTACGTTAGAAATCACCTCCCTCTGCTATGTATGCAAAAAATCTGACTCAATGACAAACTGCTTTACAGTCCTGTTAATGAATAGTTCATCACAAATCTGTTTGTACTTATCCTGAAAATTAGTATTTTATATAATGCTTTCTGAAGTGAGAGGCCGTTTTCTTCCTTAGTATCTACTATCTTGCATGCTTTCCAGTTCAATAACTTATTATAAAGAATACCCACTATAGCAACTACAAATGAATGAATCACGTAAATGAGTTACTGACTTATGACACTGCACACTGTTATCTAAACCAACTACTAATGTGACATGTGTCACTTGGAACTTTGGGTACATGGGCCTAGAAATGTATTTAGATTATTTCCCTGCCATCCCTTATGTTGAAATCACCCTGTGCCTGTATGGTGACAGGTGTTTGGGTAATCTGTGTTATGTAGAAATAATGTTATTGTCTATCTGTCTATCGTTATGGCCCATGTGCATCTGTTGCCATCTGCTGATAAATTGGCTGGCTGGGTTATTTTAGCCTTTTCCTGCATTCCCTCAAGAATGCGTTAATTATTTGGGTATGTTTGAGTGGTCTTTGTTGTTCTGTCTGTTGGGCAAACACTTCCCTATTATCGGATTACTGTTACTATGGTTTATAAAATTACTTTGTGGTTACTGTAGCCAAACTCAACTCCCCCTATCTAGAATGTGTTAACTCTGACAGATTTTGGGTATCAGGCTATTCTCTGAATATCTAAGGAATTCAGACAGTCTGATGCTCAGGCTGTGATTCCACGACACCCTATTGTTTCATATCTGGACACGTCTGGTTCACTTGAGGCTGGGGGTTGTAATTTTCCATTTGTCTTAGGCCCCTCCTCAGATTGTATATTTTCAACCCAATAAAGAGGTTCAGTAGTAGCTGCTCAAAAGTCACAGATCTACAGCGTCGTCTCATTTTTGGAGGATGCGAGCAAGACTCTTTAAGTGTACCCGTGCTTAAACTTTGTCTAAGGACTGGAGGAAGGCATGAAAGCCTGCTGGGGAGAGAACAGGGGCCCAGCAAGGAAGCGGCATTAACAGATGTGCCGCAGTCGGGGTACTGAGATCTGTTACAATTATTATTCTCAAGTCCTTTTCATTTACGGATATCGATGACTCAACCTGACTTAACCTAATGGCTGGGTTGAATATGGCTTAACAACTGGGGACCACGTGGCCGAACCAATACATTGTGCTGCGTGGTCCAAGGATGAAATGCTACTGCCGCCCCAAAAAGAACCATATCCACCAAAACACCCATACATGTCACAGAGCTACAATAAAAATGCACAGTAGTGTGCAATGTGGAGCTCTGTGACATGCTCATACAACAATAAAACTCACAATAATGAGTGGTGTGTGTATGAGCTTGTCACAGAGACCCACAGCAATATAACTCTTTCTCATACACTCACACTGAACAGGCAGCACACATTCACATAGCAATAACAAACAAACAAACACACACACACTCTAATTCTTCAATGTAAGGTCCTGTCCTTCCCACCCTGGAATCCCTTCCCAAGGTCTACAACAAACAAACTGTGGATGAGTCAATCAAAAGACAGCAAGATGTTCTAATAGGATTCTAGACAAAAGAAATATATGCAGGATACTGGGCTACAAAGCTAAAACTTAACTTTTATTTCAGACGCCAAGCTAAAATCACTATGCATGTATGTCCATGAGCAGACTACAGAGAAAAAGACAGACTTAAACACAAAGTTTCACGATGGCAGACTCATAAAGGTGCCTCTTAGAATCTCAGAAAGTAGTGGGAATGTGAACCTTCAAGGTACTAAATAGAAAGGTTACCCTCTCAAACAAAAGGTGGGGATTCACGAAAAGTACTGTCCGCCAAATGTATGAAAGAGTAAAGCTGAGACTTCTCAAAATTCAGCCTCCTCTATAAAAAACAAAATGCCATAGTGAACTAAAATGTAAATGTAATATCAGCCATCACTCTATGTGTTTCGCCATGACGTTTGACGTCCACAGGAGTAAAGTAAGAGTGATTAGCACTTCATAGTATGATATTAGACATACAGCTGCTGCCTACATCCGGGTAACATATTAGTACAGTACTGTTCTTTCTTTCCGATTACTGTGGACCCTTAAAGATTCACATTCCCACTACTACTAAATAACCTAAAATATGTTTTCATTTCACTAAATTCCAAAAAAAGCCCACCAACATCTTCAGCTCCAGGCCCATAGAGATCTTAATCCAGCCCTGCTCAAAACACTCCAGGTCATTGGCTTTATTCCAACATCCTTGTAGCAAACAGTGACAACATTTCGACAGAGTCTGATCTTTGTCAAGTTGGGCCATCAAGAGCCTGCAGACCTCAACTTCATGGACCTTTCTTTGTTCACAGAAAGAACTGGGACTTTCAGTTCTGGGTTTTCAGCCCCAGCCCTTGCTGTTAACAAAGCAAGCAGTGCTTGCTTTGTTCACAGCAAGAACTGATACTTACAGCTTTTGGTTTTTAGTCCTTGCTGTGAACAACAACGAGCAAGGACTGAAACACCAGAGCCGAAAGTCCCAAAAGCAGGTGAAACATGAACTGGGGACTTTCAGCTCTGGGTTTTCAGTGTTGAGGAGGAAAGGAACGGGTTTGAGACCTTACTCTATTTTACTTAGTAGCCAAACAGAATCACAGGAGTTATCTGGACTCAGGTCAATCCATTATCAACAGCACTAGTGAGTTATTCTGTTTTTGAATACATTTCTATAAAATGTCTACTTTGTTCGGACATTCTGTTACCATGATTTCTGCTACCTACACATGTGTCTACATGCAAACATATCTATAAAAGAGGATAATGTGGATTAAAGGATGTACATGAGTCCAGTGGTTTCTCTCTATAAAACTCAGACTTTATTGATTCTGTGCAAGCTAACAAAAGACACACATCTCCAATTAATTCCCTTTTCTTCGGCAGCAGCACGTCTCACAGCGGATTTGACTTTCATTTAAACCACTAATCCCACAAATGTTCTTGACCTGAAGTTAGAAGAAGGTAACCACAAACCATTTGCTTCTCTTTAGTAAAAGATAAAGGACTAATTAAAAGAAAAAAAAATTACACAGTTCTCTCAAGTCGGGCTAAGAACTAGAATGAAAGTCTTTGAAGACCACTTGAACATAAAGAGAAAAATTAGGTTTTTACTCCCAATTAGGGGATTAGAGTAAGCTGTTATTATTGGATTCTTTGCTTCATCAATTACTAGTAAGAAAATGGGCCATGACAAGATAAATAATGACAATATCCTCCTTACGAAGGTCTACTGGAAAAGTTACAAGCAATAGGAAGAACCAAGCAACCCTCCTGTGAATTTCCCTCAAAAGACATTTGACCTCCTGCTTTTGAACCTTTCTCTCTCTCCCCTTGAGATAAGAGCTTAATTTTAGTTGATACAATTTAAAAATTTAATTACAAAATAATAATAAAGTTACTTAGAGCAGTTGGACCTCCAGATTTAGTTGAATATAATATATTATGGACCCTTTTTCCTAGTTAATGCAAAAATGTGGATGCTAGCGGGGAATATCTGCGCCTGTAGTTTTACCCATAGTGTCTCCATTTTAGCACAAGATTCTTGCCTCGGGACCTTGCCCCGGAATGCAGCGATATCCTCTAGGATTACCTTCTAGAGTTCATAGTACCCCATAGACGTTTGCGCTTCTGGGCCGTGCCGTGATCGCGGAGGGAGACTGGGAATGACTAGCTTCCAGTCTCACTCTACTTGCAGCCAGGAGAAGCAGCGGATTGGGCCACTGTTCTCGCCACGGGGTGTCCCTGCTGCAATTTGTAGGTAGGACTTTGTAATACCTTACTTATCGTAATGCTAATTAAGGATTGCACCCCCCCATGTGAAGTATAGGATGCGCAAAGTACATTAAGCTTTCACAAGATTTACGCATCGTGATTTTTTTTCTACGGGTTTAGCGTTCGGAGGTAATATGGTGGGCATGCGTTAAAGTCACTTATCCCGGCGGTTCAGTAGGGAAAAGTGACCTATGTATGTGTTTTTAATGAACTTTTCCGGATTTTTATTTCAGTACATTCCAAGACTCATGCACATAAAGACTCCTCCACATCCGTAACGATACACTATGTAAAAATGGAGAGAAACGATAACTGGAGGTGTTATTTATTAACCATTACTTAACCAATCTCAGCCCCCCCCACACTGTTTTGTTACCTAGTGCTATAAAACTCCATTTGTCTGCCACGCCACAGACTGTCCCTCTCTGTTTTCATCAATTGACACAGGAAGCAGCTTGGGCCCCGGCTCTTTTGACAAATGGCACATGCACACTAGTAGGTCAATCAGATGCCACTGTAAACTTCTTTGCATGCGTATGTAATTTTGTATCTCTCAGCACAACTGTCTCAATGGCTGTCCAGCATATTCTGCTTTGACGAGCTGTGACAATTGGCGGGAACAGCCCACGACTAACATGACCATGGTTGCTAGAGTGCCCCTTTAAGTTTATAGCAGCCTAATAAGAGCCATCATGGAAAAGGATAGGATAGAAATAAAATATAAAGAAAGTTGAAAATAGTTCACTTTATCAGTAAAGAAATGGGATCTGTGCTTTATAGAGGAGTTCCCAGATTTCTACTGGAAATAGAAAATGAATACTATCATACTTTATTCTTACTGCAAACCCAACAATGTAGAGGACATTCCCATTAACATTCGGGGCAGCCCGGAATAAACATTTATACAAAACCCAAATATTTTTCTAATGAATACTAGATAATTCACAGCACTTTCTGGTAATGGTACCACTTAACCCTTAACTAAATGTAATTTATCATTCGTCAAGAGTAGCAGTAAAGGTAACTGTGTAGAACCAGGGGTGTACTGCATTAGAACATTCATAATAAATTACATTGTAGCAAAATCTTTCTACTCTTCATAAAAATGACAGTGTTGACTCTTATATTCCGTTGGAAAATCTCATTACTGCATGTGCTACCAGAGAAAATCATGACTGAACATCCTGTGTCCCAGGCTCTCAATGTGTCTACTGGTGCACACAAAAACGGCCCTCATTGTCCTAAACTGACCTTGGGTCTGAGTTTTGTCTTTAGATTATGAAAATGGCAGTTATTTACTGACGTACCAAACCATTGTCTATACTAGCATAATTATGTGCAGTAAGGCGCTCTTGTACAGTTCATGGGAGGAAACGATGAATAAGTATATTAGGAATTTGCACTTAATTACCCAATTAATAATCCATCTGTAATTACAATTTGAAAATCTATTGTTTTAATATAACGGCATCTTCATCATCGTAGGGGGAGACCCACGAGGCTTACACAGCTACAAGTTGCCTCTCCTTAGTGTTTTGTCTAAAAAATGTTTTGTCTGCAAATCAAATTACTTTATCTCAAAATCAAGTTGGTCCTCTCATCACTCGGCATTTCTGGACAACAAGTAAGCAATATTGAAGCATGCTATTTGGAAAGACCTAAAACGGTAGGATGCTCTGAGATCCTTTTCATGTGAATATGTATTTCTTCATCACATTGTTGAACAGGAATGAAGAATAAACTGCAGCATCTTTATCAGACTCCTATTTGGAGCCAAAAACCATACAAAAAAAATAGGCCACTTATACTGGTCTATCCATAAATCAGATCCAACTGCAAAACTGGTTCAATTCTCGCTTACGGGCTGGACTAAAGCAGAGACTTCTCGTCAACAGTTTACTCAAACTGCTTAATAATATTGAACTAATGTAGTACTTAAATTTTTCTTATGGATTCATAAGGTTTCTATTAGGGATTCACCAATACGAATACTAGTATCGGTGCCAATTCCAGCATTTGCACAAGTACTTGGTACTCGTGTATCTAGTGTCTGTCTGGGTATTTATGCATCTAGGTCTGAGGTGTCTGGGTAGGAGCGGGCTGACCCATTGGGACCTCGGGCACTGCCCAAGGGCCGGGATGGGGGAGGGGTCCAGATTGGGGCCCCATCAGCTTACCTTGCTGCCCCTGCAGTGCTGGAAAGTCCAAAAAGCATCATGGGGATTCCCTCCTCAGCTCGGAGGATACTCCATGGACGTCCTGTGTCTCTGTAGTGCTCGGTGCCATTCTACCACCGAGCATGGGCTGCAGCCACAGCAGGCTGACATCTTGGATGCCAGCCATGCTGTGGGACTGCCCCCTGGGCCGCGGTAGTCATCGCGCATGTGCGATGATGTCACAGACTGGGCAGGGAAAATCCATTATGGGAGATGAAGGGGTCATTTAGACCCTTTTATTTCTGGACCCGTGTGTCCTACAAGAACGGTCTGCTACCTCACATGACTATCTTTGTGATATTATTGAGTAAAAAAATATATATCTTTAGTTTCTTCTAAAAGCAGCAACATTGTTTTTCTCCATATAAGGTTAACAATGCTGCTACAATAAACTATGTATTTTTTCATATAAATTTTAATATAGCTAAATTTATTTTAAGAACCCTTAATATATTTTTATATTTTATATAACAATATTATAATTATTTGAATTAAATAAATTGTAGTAACTATCAGGGAGCACCACTGCCATAAAGAGCTTTATGTGGTCTGCTACAAGCTTTACATGGGTGGTATTTGTTAATTGTGTTCCAACAACTTTCTATCATAGCCAGCATTAGGTTTTTCAGCAAACTGAGCTACAGTAGCTCTTCTGTGGGATCAGATGGACTAGCCTTCGCTCCCCAGTTGCATCAATGAGTCATGTGCTCCCATGACCCTGATGTTGGTTCACCGGCTGTCCTTCCATGCATCACTTTTCGTAGGTAGTAACCATTGCATAAAAGGAACACCCCACAAGACTTGTCTCTGTGGTGAAGCGGTCACCCAGTCATCTGTCACTATTTGTCCCTTCTCAGAGTCACTCAGACCTTTTTTGCTGCTTTCAACACATGAAAGTCAAGAACTGACCGTTTACTTGCTACCCACTTTATCCCACCCCTTGACAGATGCCGTTGTAAAGATAATCAATGTTATTCACCTCCCCTTTCAGTGGTTTTAGTGTTGTGGCTGGTCAGTGTATGTATGTGCAATAAATTTGGTACAATTGTCAGCTATGCCGACTACATATAATAATAGCATACAAACCTAAAGTTAGAATTATACGGATGTTCAAGTAGATGAGCAGGGAATGTGAAGACTAATTGCCAACATTTAACGCATAATTACAATCAACATACTGTAAATACTCAGCAATTGTAATCAATGATTGTCTGATCAGCATATAATAGCTTCCATCATTAACCCCTTCAGTCGTTCACCATGTCACACCCTTTTTTCAAAGCTGGTTTTAGTCATCAATTTCTGCTGGTTTTCTCTGACATATGTACCCAAGTTATCCCTTGATTCTCCCCCCCCCCGCAGACCCTCCTCTTTTAGACAGAGACTGTAATTTAAACAATTACTGATTTATGGAAAAAAAATCACTACATTATAAGCAATGTTTTAATCATTTTCACAGGGTGAATCCAAAACAACAGCATAGGAGTCATTATTCACCAAATATCTCACATACATTCTGTGGTTCCACATTAAGCATCACTTTAACGGCATGGAAAAACAAAAAGAAGGATTCTTTCCCATTTTTATTTGAAAATTATTAATTGGGGTTTTGAAGATAAAATATCAAATTTTATCAGTTTGCACCATATTTGCCATTTATACAGAAAAGATAAAATACTATGGGCTATTTTACAAAGCTGGTGCTAACTTAACCAGAGCTGTTGTAAACTTACCAGAGCCATTATAGCCTATGGAGGTTTTAAGTTTAAAACAGCTCTGGTTAAGTTAGCACCAACATTGTAATACTGCCCTATACATATATATATATATATATATATATATAAACATTGTGTGTTTTTAAACTCGAAAAGTCCACAGGCTACAGTAAATAGTAAATATTTGGAAAAAAAATACACAGCAACCATGAAACCACATGCATCAAAATGTGTGTCAGTGTGTGTATGTGTATTAGTTTTTATGTGTGTGTGTTTTATGTGTGTCAGTGTGTGTACATGGCTTTGCATATTGGTCAGCGTCCCTGTATTTGGCTCGGTCAATGTCAGTTTCTTTGTGTCATTCAGTGGCTCTGTAAGACTTTGCCCTTCCCTAGTTTTTGCACAGGTGGCCTAGCCCGTCTCCGTCTGCTCCTACATCCATCCGGATTTTGTATTATTATTGTCATTTATATAGCGCCAACAGTTTCCACAGTGCTTTACAAAGGGAAGAAGATACAAATAAACGGATGTAGGATGGAAACAAGAGGTGTAGAGGGCCCTGCTCATAGGAGCTTACAATGGTTGGCATTCAGCAGGTAGCAGAACATGTTGAAAGATGGGTGAGCAAACAAGGGTTATACAAGGATTAAGAGTATGGGCAAGGAAGCAAATAGAATCAGAGTTGAATATATATATATATATATATATATATATTCAACTCTGATTCTATTTGCTTCCTTGCCCATACTCTTAATCCTTGTATAACCCTTGTTTGCTCACCCATCTTTCAACATGTTCTGCTACCTGCTGAATGCCAACCATTGTAAGCTCCTATGAGCAGGGCCCTCTACACCTCTTGTTTCCATCCTACATCCGTTTATTTGCCTCAAAATTTCCACTCGTCTGCTCCCATTTGGCGAGGGGAAATGCAAACGCAGGCAGGGCAGGATAGGGGGTTAGGTGGAGCAACAAGTGGCAAGTAACTCTTTAGGCCTGGCTAGTAGCTTGGGACTTGAAATTTTGAGCCCTGATTGATTATATATATATATATATATATATATAGTCAGGTCCAGAAATATTGGGACATCGACACAATTCTAACATCTTTGGCTCTATACATCACCACAATGGAGTTGGAATGAAACAAACACAATGTGCTTTAACTGCAGACTGTCAGCTTTAATTTGAGGGTATGTACATCCAACTCCGGTGAACGGTGTAGGACTTACAGCAGTTTGCAGATGTGGCTCCCATTTGTTAAGGGACCAAAGGTAATGGGACAGAATAATAATCATAAATCAAACTTTCCCTTCTTAATACTTGGTTGCAAATCCTTTGCAGTCAATCACAGCCTGAAGTCTGGAACGCATAGAGATCACCAGACGCTGGGTTTCATCCCTGGTGATGCTCTGCCAGGCCCCTACTGCAATTGTCTTCAGTTCCTGCTTGTTCTTGGGGCATTTTCCCTTCAGTTTTGTCTTCAGCAAGTGAAACGCATGCTCAATGGGATTCAGGTCAGGTGATTGACTTGGCCATTGCATAACATTCCACTTCTGTCCCTTCAAAAATTCTTTGGTTGCTTTTGCAGTATGCTTTGGGTCATTGTCCATCTGCACTGTGAAGCGCCGTCCAATGAGTTCTGCAGCATTTGGCTGAATGTGAGCAGATAATATTGCCCGAAACACTTCAGAATTCATCCTGCTGCTTTTGTCAGCAGTCACTTCATCAATAAATACAAGAGAACCAGTTCCATTGGCAGCCATACATGCCCACGCCATGACACCACCATGTTTCACTGATGAGGTGGTATGCTTCGGATCATGAGCAGTTCCTTTCCTTCTCCATACTCTTCTCTTCCCATCACTCTGGTACAAGTTGATCTTGGTCTCATCTGTCCATAGGATCTTGTTCCAGAACTGTGAAGGCTTTGTTAGGTGTTGTTTGGCAAACTCTAATCTGGCCTTCGTGTTTTTGAGGCTCACCAATTGTTTACATCTTGTGGTGAACCCTCTGTATTCACTCTGGTGAAGTCTTCTCTTGATTGTTGACTTTGACACACATACACCTACCTCCTGGAGAGTGTTTTTGATCTGGCCAACTGTTGTGAAGGGTGTTTTCTTCACCAGGGAAAAAATTCTTCAGTAATCCACCACAGTTGTTTTCCGTGGTCTCCCGGGTCTTTTGGTGTTGCTGAGCTCACCGGTGCGTTCCTTCTTTTTGAGAATGTTCCAAACAGTTGTTTTGGCCACGCCTAATGTTCTTGCTATCTCTCTGATGGGTTTGTTTTGTTTCTTCAGCCTAATGATGGCTTGCTTCACTGATAGTGACAGCTCTTTGGATCTCATCTTGAGAGTTGACAGCAACAGATTCCAAATGCAAATAGCACACTTGAAATGAACTCTGGGACTTTTATCTGCACATTGTAATTGGGGTAATGAGGGAATGTCACACACCTGGCCATGGAACAGCTGAGAAGCCAATTGTCCCATTACCTTTGGTCCCTTAACAGGTGGGAGGCACATCTGCAAACTGCTGTAAGTCCTACACCGTTCACCTGAGTTTGATGTACATACTCTCAAATTAAAGCTGACAGTCTGCAGTTAAAGCACATTGTGTTTGTTTTTATTCCAACTCCATTGTGGTGGTGTATAGAGCCAAAGATGTTAGAATTGTGTCTATGTCCCAATATTTCTGGACCTGACTGTATATATATATATCTTAGACCAGTTGCATAAACCTGATCTCTGCTAAAAAGAAGCCATCTAGTATGGCATGGATTTAAGTGTTCTGTGTGAAAACAGATCCAGGATGCAAAAAAGTGAGACATGTTATTTGTATGTCCTACCCAGAATTCCTTTGCATATGTGGAGTGTAGCACAGGAGCTCAGTGATGCAGTTCAATGAACTGCTGTGATGTGCAAATGGCTTCTGCAATAATAAACCTTATTATTAATTGTTGCGTGGAGGCTTTTTATCTAATTTTTCTGCCCTCCACCACAACCCTAATAAGATATATATATATATACATATACACACTATATTGCCAAAAGTATTCGCTCACAAGTTCATATGCGAGTCAAAGGTTGGTGAGCGAATACTTTTGGCAATATAGTGTATATATACATACACACATACATATCATTGTTGTGAGTACTTTGTAAGCAGTATGTACAATGTGCTGTGTATGTACCTGTGTGTACAGCATGTGCATTAAGTTTTTTGTGAACAGTGAGTACTGTGTTGCTGTATGTGCATCTCTCTTACTTCTTACAAATTGTCATCTAGTTAACTTTATAATCAGGTTTTGCGCCAATTCTTTTTCCTCCCAAGTAATGTAAAGAACTAATCTAATATGGCCTGGTTTCCAAACAAAATACACAAAATGAACAGAGCACTTTAATTCATTCTGCACAATTTGAAGAAACAACCTTCCACTTTCAATCACATTGTGCTACCTCTGACGGATCCCTTTTGATGGGATTGATCTTCTTCGGCCATCAAACACACTTAAAATCACTATACGCATGAAAGTTACTGCTAGCTTTTGATCCTAGTCAGTAATAGTAGGAGATGAGGCAGTTCCCTCCCTCTTGACCAATCGAGGAAGAAAATAGTGTTTTCAACAATGAATACATTTATTAATACATGCTCAGTAAGAGAAAGATTAAGTCAGATAAATGAACCGTGCCACACCCTCCAATTCTTTAAATCACCTTTGATGCATTTCTCCTGTACCTTTTTTCTTCCTCTACCTTGATGTAAAGGCTTGATGGAAACTGTAATCTTCCCTTAAACTATTAATTAAACAGATCCGACAAAAATTGTTAAACCTTTGTAGGCTAAAGAACTGAAGAAATGTGTCCGCTTTGTATCCTCTAATTTCTCAAGGTTGTCTCCTGTATATTTTTTTTGTGCTGACGCATGGAACTTTTTGTCTGTTATGTAGTCATTAACATCATTTATGCCAACACGTTCGTGCAACATTCAATTCTACTTACCGTTCACGCATTCAAAGATATCACAGCACTGTCCTGAAGTCCCGTTGCCTCTAGAAACTATCCTTGGGATTGATCCAGGTTCACATACAGGAAACGTGCAAAGACCAGAAAGACACTCGCATCTACGAATGAGAAAGAAAGCGAACATGGTGTCAACAATATGGCTCTGTTAGCCATCACAATCAAAGCACCTGTAAACAAACATTAGCTATTTTCTCAAGACATTCACAAAAGGGATATGATGTCCAGTCACTAGCAGAGTATATATTATATCAGCCATCCTTACACAAACCTCCGAAATTATAAAATTGTAAGTTATTTGAGGCTAGGGTCAGAGTGGGGCAGTCGGAACGCGCGTGCAGACGCACTAAATCACGGCGGCAGTAGCAGCACATAACGGCCAATGACGGCCAATATACGCAGTACGTGCGTACGAAAGTGCGCCGACACCACGCAACCAGCAAATGAACGCATTTTTATCAGAACGTGAAACCGCTGCTACTGACGTACAGAGTGCGCTGCGGCCGCATAGCAGCGTGTGTGCGTGATTAGGAGACGTCAGACGCTGCTAGTGTGCGGCCAACATAACGTTCAAACAGCCGGATTTCCCTAGACTTCTTTTTACCCCACCGTCATGAAATACGTCCAGAATTGCGCATCGTCTGACCACTTAAGCGTATTCCGTGAAAAAATGCGTGCGCACGCATCGACGTACATTTTGACGGTGGCCGCAGAAAATGCGCTCATCTGTCCCTAGCCTTACCAAGCCTGCTCATTTTTTGTGCGCAGATAAAATACTTCGTGCATGAACAATACAAATAAAGCGGTTATAATACATTGTCTTAAATATTTGTTTCGATGTACTGCGAAGAACGCATGATCAGTTACATTATCAGTAATATAACAGCATATAACAGGCTCTTGGCAGAGACCTGTTTTTTTGGAAGTAATGGGTGTACACTGCATGGTGTCATAATTGAAAGACACAGATCACAAAACAAAGCAGACAGAACGCTCTTAAATTCAAACTCAGTTAACCATGGCCTATAATTTGTTTTGCTGATAACAAAGATGAACAATGGAATAGTATACGAGATTCCCATAATAAATGAGATTCAAAATAACAGCTGTGGAACAAATGAAGGACTCACTCATTTTGTTATTTTTGTTCTCACCTTATTTACCCTATTTTATACATTACTGATCTCAAATAGTAACGCAACATTTTTACACGTGTACATGACACTATGTACCAGCCACTGGTACCAAAGACTAAAAAGAAAAAAGTTGATATTCTCACAATGATACAGAAACTCAATGTCATCCCTGAATTAAGGGAAATGCTGTGACTTCCGTGATTGTAAGCAAAGAGTCACTTTACAGCAGTGTTAATTTTGACAGCAAATTTAGATTTAGTTTTAGTCTTAGTCTTTTGACTAAAATAGCATTTAATTTTAGTCAAATTTTAGTCATCTGAATGGTTTTAATTTTAGTCTAGTTTTAGTTGACTAAACCATCATTAGACTTTAGTCGACTAAAATCTACTGTGAATTTTGTCAACTAAAATCGAATGGGTTTAGTTAAAATGTAATTAATGCATTATTTCAGCATTTCTCATTCTACACTCCTTGAGTAAACATCTATTAACCTGTAATTTATGGTAGGAAGGTCTGAACATGCAATACAGATGCAGATATAACGGTTAGGTTATAAATAATCTTAAAATCCAGTTTCCATTTTGAAAGCAAATTTTGATTTAGTTTTTGTCGTAGTCTTTTGACCAAAATGCCATTTAATTTTAGTCACAATTCACATTTTAGTCATCTGAATTATTTAAATTTTAGTCACATTTTAGTCAAAAACATATAATATATGTGTAGTTTAATATATATGTATATTTATAATATTTAGTCGACTAAAACTAGACAATTTTTTTTAGAAATTAACACTGCTTTACAGAAGACAAACCTGAGCACATATAAAACAGTCATGGGGGGGGGGTAATACTCAAGTCAATTCACTGTAATTTGAGTCACTAGTCCAACTAAGTGAACAGAGTACCTTGGAGACGCAGGTTCGTATCCCAGCAAGAGCACCTCTCCAGTAAGTGTCCTTGGGCAAGACACCTAACGGTACATACTTGCCACCCAGGACATACTTGAAAACAAGAGAAATCGCAATAGATCCTTCCTGGTAAAATACTTTCTAAAAAATTTAAAAATAGCTAATCTAGAGAACCTGGCTGCATGATAACACAACACTTGTTCATGGAGACTCCCTGGACCCCATTGCCACTTATAATGCATTTAAAATATGATAGAACTTTACTATAAACCATGATCATACTCTTTCCAAAGTTAAGAGGATCCCTTAAAACTATTTGGCTCCTGTAGGGCCCTCGATTCCTCTTGTATCTGTTGTTGAAATATTGACTTGCCTTTTTTTGTGCATTGTAGAATGGTCTTTTCCCATTGGACCTTTGTACAGGCTGCACTGCCGAATGTGTTAGCACTTAATTTTTTTTTTTATAATTGTGGTGGATTATGTGGGACTTAAATGCTAGATTCATGATTCTTGTAAAACCTTATTTAGTATTTAATTACTAATCAAATTTTTATGTTTCGTTACACAAGATTAAATAAAGGTATTAGAAAATAAAGTTTTTATTAATGGGGCTCTCTAGGGTGGATTACCAATTTCACCAAGTTTCTTTGTATTAAAACACATGAAAAATATGTGCTTGGATAAATGAAAATACACAAGCCTGAATTACAGAATTTCACATGCCCCAGCTATCCTTGTTTGAAGCACAACAGTACCGAATTAGGGTGACTGCCCTGCTGAGAATGCAATCTTCCAACAACACGCTAAGGGCTAAATTATAATCTTCACGCAAACGTTAACGCTCACTTGCGTGAGCATTAACATTTGCTGCAGTGTTACATATTACAATCCAAACGCTAACGGGTTATGTAACCCATTTGCGTTTGGTACCTTGCGCATTTCAGTACGAGGTTACTGTACTTTGCGCTCCCTATACTTAACATGGGGAGCGCAAAGTGTTAATCAGCATTAGTATTACAATCTACTAGCGCTGCTTAACGTCCGGCTGTGGTTAACAAAAAGTTAAGCACAGCCTGGACTTGGTGTTAACGGATTCCGCTTCTGCAGAATCTGTTAACAGCAGCCTAAAAAATAAAAAAATGAATTGCATACTTACTCTCTGTCCAGCTGCGAGGACCACGGCTCCGACCGCCTCCTCCGTCTGGCAGCAGCAGGGAAATACTGGGGGGGGGGAAAGTCCCCCAAGTCTCTCCCTGCCTATCGCTAGGCGAGATCCGGCTGGTGATGTGACCAGCAGGGGGAAACTCAATGGAGTTCTATGGACTCCATCGAGTGGAAGCTCACGGCTGCGCTCAGCACTGCCACGAGCATCCCGGATTTTACCGCGCGGTAACAATGCAGGCAGCATTTTTTGCGCCTGCATTGTAATCCAGCGTTTAGACGCGTGCGCAAGGGGGAAAACTGCGGGTGCAGTTTTTCCTCCCTTGCGCCTGCGTTTTAACGCTAGGATTGTAATTTGACCCTAAGTTTTTCTAGCATACCCCTCTCCTTTGATTGATGCCGGTGGCTGACATGCCCCTTTTATTGGAAGATCCACCTTTTTGGGTGTTGGCAGTGATGCAGTAGTACATATCACATTACTAGTTTGCCCCCTTCTATGGTGACCACCCTGACCCTACCTCCTAAAATGGGAGTTTTGCTCTAGACTGTCTCCGATGGTCATGTTCAACTACTGACACATCTAGTAATGGAAGGAAGTTACAGAAATACAAATAATATTTGCCTCTCTCTAAAAAACTTTTCAGCAGTGAAATTACAACCACATCCATTAAAGATAACAAACTCCAAAAATAGTAATTTACCTCCCACCTTATATACAGGTCCAATATCCCAGAATATAGAGGTGACCCTGGTTTACAGCTGACTGAGCCATTTAGCCTGTCTGTACCTTGCAGCTATGTGTGCAGGCTTTTATATTAAAAAGGACTCCAGCCCATAACCTTTCTATGACCCCAAGTGCTAGAAATCGTGTAGTTCTGGTGCTATGTCTCAAAGCATTCAAGTCTAGTTGTCCCATGGGTTGCATTTTACCAGACAGGCCTTAAAGTGGATTTGAGACATTTGGGTTAGTGACAGCTTCATTATCTCTCATCCAGTACATAAGTATTCTTGATATCATTACTAGGAAAATGTATACAATGACCTCCATGTGCATGCACATTTTACTGATGTTGATAAAAATCTAAAAGGGCTTGAAACATTAACTCATAAAAATTGTATGAAGAAAGATGTACTTAAGACCCACATTTTGAAGGTCTATGAACTAAACTCAGGGATAAGGGACCACAATAAAAAGTCCATATTGATGGAATGAAATGTGGATTGCCAGTATTAAGGTAGCTGCAACATTTCAATGTCTTTGAGTAGTTACCATGTTCTAGAAACGGTTGTGGGACCAATGGTGGTCAAAATGTTAGGAGACCTATTAACAGATTATATATATATATATATATATATATATATACACACACACACACACAAAACCATGGAAAGAGCACTCCAGTCAAACACATTCAAAAAAACCTGCAACAACAGCTTCATGCATGGGTGCATAATACCAGCTTTTACCACATGTTGAAAAATTATTGTAAAAAAAAATGTAAGCTTTGTTGAATAAATGCACTATATATAAAACTAAATTAACTTGGAACGTCATGCACTCTTGCTTCTCCAAGTTCCAATCTGCCCGGTGCCTGCCACTTGGTCATCAATTATAAATAAATGCAGGAAAGATGTAGTGGCACTCCAGATCTAATTCCAGACACTTCCTTTATTGTGACATGAGTGTCACCGTTTCAACTCCCGATCTGAGCTTTCCTCGGGACAATATATATATTACTTACAACAGTTGTGGTGGAGGATAGAAAGTGAGATAAAAAGCCTCCACGCTATAATAGTTATGTTTATTATTGCATAAGCCATCAGCACAACACAGCAATTCAAAGAACTGCATCCCAGAGCCCCTGTGCTGCATTCCCCATATGCTGCAAGGAACTCTGGGTAGGATATGCAAATTACCTCTGTCTCATTTTTATTGCATCCTGTGTGTTATTACACAGACCCCTTAAAATCAATTCCATGCCATACTATGGCCTTTTTTAGCAGAGATTAGGTTTATGCAACCGGTCAAAGCCAATCCTAGGACAGCACTGTTTCGGGTTTATTGGACCCTCATCAGCTAGGAGCTAGGCATGACCAGTTGCAGTGGATAAGATAGTCTTGAGTGGGCCGAAACGTCGGCTAGTGCTGATGGGCACCTTTTTAATGGATATTTAATAAAACATCGCTTTTACAAAAAGTCCCGAAGTGCGTCCATTCCTCTAATTTTTGTATTATCATTTGGACTTTTGCACCCAGGCACATTTTTTGCTAGTGGTTTTTTGCAGGTTACTTCTGGTATTTGGAGATATATATACACACACACACATTTTATTATTGCAGAAGTCATTTACACATCCCAGCAATTCAGAGAACGGCTTCACAGAGCTCATGTGCTACATTCCCCATATGCAGCACGGAACAGACCCAGGATGCAAAAAAATGCGAAATTGCAAATTTAGCATGTCTTACCCAGGGTTCCATGCTGAATATGGGGAATGTAGCACACAAGCTCTCTGAATTGCTGGGATGTGTAGATGACTTCTGCAATAATAAACTCTATTTGCCTAGTGGAGGTTTTAAATCCTGTCTTTTGCCCTCCACCACAACGTAAATGAGTGTGAGATACACACACACACAGACAGTTTCTCTTTACAGAGGACAAACATAATGCTAAAATAGTACTTTTGACCACGTGGTATAATAAACTACCTTCTAAATCACATGAGCAGAAAAAACAGACAAACAAGAATATAATCTCACTGCTTTTGCTTTTCTTAGATCTTTCATATCCTGCATTCTCAGGAAGCGGCTATGCAACAGCCATTGAGGACAGATGAGCTTGAAGGATGAAAATGCTTTTCTTTCAATCTCACTGATGGCTGGCATGATATTAATTGATATCAATTGCTATTAAACATACTTGCAATGAATGACTGCACTCTTGACAGCCTGTGGTTCCTCCCAAGGACTAGTTTGAGCTGTGTTGGTGCCATTATAATCTGTAACTAAGTAAAACGTGTGGCTCAAAGAATTGTGCTACTGTACGCAGGACAAATTTCCCCTGACAATATGTATTTAATAACTTGTAGCTTAGTGCTAAAAAGAAAAGGCAAGCAATATTTTATTCCTCGTTTCGCACGCTCTTCTTTATTAAACTATAAAATAATAAAAAACAGCTTACTTTTAATGAAAATTGTAACTACAAAAGAGAGCTGGTTTTACTCTGGCATTATTTGTTGACGATGAAAAAACTATGATAGATTTCTTTTAAATTTAGGTTTTAGTTTGTTTTGTATTTCTATATTGATAATGATATAGCAGGGATCATCATCAGGAAGTCATAAAGAAGTGTGGGAATACACCAACAATCCTGCGCTCCAATTAATGTTTGTCGCCTTGCACTTAACACGCCACACACATTCAGATTTGAGATATACTGTATATTTATATGCATAGGTAGAGATTTAGAGAATGAAATATGTGATAAATCAGGTTTTTACTGTGACATAACAAGCAAACATAGGACTTGAACACCTGAAGAAAAGTTTGATCGTGTGTCAGGTCAATGAGAACATTCCCCCTGCAAAAATCATGGAGGAATTGTATTCCCACCCGTTCCTCTTTGACTGCTGAAATAGCATTTGGGTACAGGCCTGATTTGCTTTATTATTTTCATTGCCCCCTCGTGTGCAGAAGGTTTGTGTATCTGTTATTGTTGACAGGATTAATATCCAAGTTTACCCTGTCAAGAATGTGCTTATCTGTTTCTATTTGAATAGGATGTTTAACTGTTATCCCGATTTCCTTTGTCCTGCATCTTTAGAAATGTTACGTAATGTTTGATTTAATTGTCTGTCCCTAATCTAATTATGTTTCACCTTCCAAAAAGGTAAATGTTTGTTCAATGGTCTGTTTCAGTGTAATTAGGTCCCCCAGCAGTTTCTAATTGTGTTTTTTTTGTTTGTTTTTTTGAGAAAGGATTTTTACCAGGAAGGATACATTGAGATTTCTCTCGTTTTCAAATATGTCCTGGGTGGCGAGTCTGTACCGTTAGGTGTCTTGCCCAAGGACACTTACTGGAGAGGTTGTTCGCTGGGATCGAACCCATGACTCCACAGGCTCTCTCCATGCAGAGCAGTGATGTTATGCAAATGACCCCTGTGTGACCGTATAAATCCATGTGTGTGTCCCTGATTAAAAACCAGTTCCACTCTAACCCTGAAAGACCTCAGATCTACAGCCTCATCTTATTTCTGGGGGATGCTAGCAGGCTCTACGTGTCCCAGTCCTTAAGCTACGTGTGAGGAATGGAGGAAACTACGGGAGTCTGGCTGGGTAGAACACAGGGGGTCCTCTGAGGAAGCAGCAATGGCAGATGTAACCCTGTTGGGGTACAGAGATCTTTTACAGCATTATTTTAAGAAATAAAATGCAATGCAATTGTATGCACAGTGAAATCTCTTTTTAACTACTCTTGAGGATATTCCTATTAAATCACTTGTTGCACTCTACTTTGGGACATTTCTGTTTATTAGTGCCCTATATACGTGCAGACCTATGAAGGTCGTTTTTCAAACAGCTGTTCAGTGAGAATATGCCTCAGTAGGTTTTCACTGTTATATCTAGCAGCACCATAGATCCTGCTGGTCTGCGACCTCTTGTGTTCGCTTGATCTCAGAAGACTAGGTTCATTTTTTATGACATTGCGCCAAACTTGCAAATCACGTCTTATCCAGCAGGACATTGTGGGTTACCTCCAATATTCTTATTGGAAGTAGTTTTAATCCGTTCTTCATTTCTACCTTTCGTTTTGTCTACACTTTATATATCTTGTGGTTTGTGTGTTACGGCTCGTTCATGACTCCAATTTGTTGTGAATTCAGCAAAAAAATTGTGCAACTGCCCTTATAAGGACACAATAAAAAGGTTCTTTTTTCGATCCATACATTTTCCGAGTTTACGGTACTATTAATTCAATCTAGTACCTTTTTCTTCAATCCTGTAAACTTTATTATTTTCAGGTATAATCACGAATTGTTTTGTTTACTGGATTATACTTTGTTCTCACCGACTCGATTGGTGGGTTTCTTATACGCTAAGTTTTTCCATTTATACATACTATTTCTTTCTCTGCTACACCTGTATATTTATATATGCTATACTGCGTCAATCCTAGCGCTTTTGCGTTGGTGTTTCCATGGTGGTTGTCTTCAGCGTGCGTAATGCGTTGCGCACATACGTGTGTTCTTCTCTATCCACGACATTATATGCTAGAACGGACGTCATATAGTGCGTCATAATGCACATACTGTGCGCAGCAGAGTACGCTTGTGTGCACCGGCCTTAATCATAAGGCTAACTAAAAATGGTATAGCACAAACCATTTTTGTTTACCCTTACTAATAAAAGTTATGTTTTACCAGGTATTGCTATTACCAGCTAGTTATATTGATTATTTAAAACTTCACCTGGAATCAAGAGCTCAGGTCTCTCGGCGGTCTTCCAGACATGACCCATTGGACAACTTCCTATGAGCCACAGCTGTCACAAAACCACGAGGAAGTACAGTGTCCAGCATATCCAATGGTTTTCAAAAAAAGCACTTTGAAAGACACTGGATGGAGCTGGATCCAGAAAAAAGGTCCTGCTTCCAGGAAGATCTGTGCTCACGGACCTCAGCTTCTGTGTGTGGCTAATCTCCCACACTAGAAAGGCTTCATTAGCCCTCCAAGGACCCCAGAGAAGTGAAGAATGAGGACACTCAGGTCACTGATACCTTAACCGGACTGTTTTACCATTGTCTGAAAGCACCCACTGCTCTCTTTACATTTCTGCACTGTTTGTGTTTAGCTCTATATTTTCCTCTTACTCATTTACTGTACCCACACATATTGTATACTGGTTTTGCCGCCAATAAATGGATTTTCTAAAGATACCATTATTTTCATATCGTATAATTTACTAGAAAAAAAATATGAAATATGATGAAAAAATGGGCAAACAAATAGTTTCTAAACATTTCCAGCAATACCTCATTTTTTTTTTCTTTTAAATTAAATACTGATCGGGGGGGGTGAGAAGGGTCCAAAGGACCCACCCTCCCTTTCAGGCACACTCCCAGCTCTGCTGGGGGGGGGGCCTGAAACTGATGTCATCACAACGGCTGGAGTATGAATCCGGTGGTCTAATTTCCTTGAAACCAGAACACCGTGGGACCCCGGCCAGAGAGGTGAGTATAGGGAGAGAAGCCCCCTAAAGACATGACATACCAGATACATCCTTGGTCGTTGAGCAACCATTTTCGTAGGACTTACCTGGTACATCCTTGGTCAGTGCCAAGAGTGTATCTATTTTTAAAGTGGAATTGAAAAAAGTCAATAAACTGTTCCTTTCACAATCTGTCCTCTAGATAATGCTGATCTAGTTAGATTTCAAATAAATATTACTAGTGTGTTTAAAAATAATAAATTCTAGTCTTTTTTGTTAAAACTGCGTTGCGGTGATGCCCTGATCATTGCGCCTCTGTGGTTTCCATTTTCTTAATTTAAATAAAAGCCTCAAACAAAAGCTCTACATATCCTGTTATTGTTGTGCTGTTCACAGCTCCGTAGGCATTTGGAGGCTGCATTTGCAAAACAGCAAAATACACAAAGGATTTAAAAACAACAGCTTAACATTTTAAATAAGTTGGTGCAAGATTTCGATGAAAGTGGAAACTTGAGAACTTGAAGTTATGTCGACTCTGCGTATTTTATCCAATAAATGAGAAATGATGCTAAGATATATTATATGTTGAAATACTTTAATGTGAATTTTAATAGTGCACCCCATACGTGTGTGCAGAAAGGTGTGCCTGCCCTGCTCAGAGAATTGCTTCTAATTTTGTTATTTTAGAACGCCATCTATACTTTTTGGTGCAGGGATTTTTCACACAACCCAACACTTAATGGTATGATAGCAAGATAGTAAGAAGAAGCAAAGGGGCAGATCCAAACCAGTCCGAATAACTGCCCTGGGTATCAGGTGGGATGAGATGAATCAAAGTAGTGATAATGGGTCCTGCCCTGTTCCAGCTGAGCACAAATATCCCTTGCAGATCAGGAGTTGTGCGGGTTATGGTAAATAAATGCTTCCTATGCTTTGTATTGGAATCACTTATTTGAGGGCAGGCAGAGAGTAATGAGAGATCTTTACTTCTCTATTCTCTTTTTTAGTCTTGATTTACTGTTAGGCAACACCGGATGGCTGGGGTATCACTGATGCCAGGGGCAGTTCAAACCCTGCAACTGCAAGGGCCGCTCATAGACACAAGTGTCCGTGAGAGGACACGCATCTTGCCGGTCACTGGTCGGGACTGGCTGCACCTCTAGGTGGCACTGCACTCTAGGCGGTCACCTAGCGGGAGCGCTGGCCCTGCTGGTACCTGGCAGAAGTGTTCTCCACTCTGCCGTGCATGACAGCCAATATATCTGCTTTAAACTGCTTGTATCTATATGTATCTATAGAGGACAGTACAATGAAAACATTTTTGAACTGTACTATTTTTCGCAGTTTTCCCAAGAGTTGATTTAATATGATCAAGCAGTTTTTGATTTTTGGAACCACTTTCAGTACATCTTTTCTGTTCATGTATATTTTTCTCTGCCTGGCATGGAACGCATCCCCCAGCTTTCGGCTTAGAGAGGATTTTTGTGCTGTTTAGTTTATGTATGCTACTTTCTTTATCATTTCAAGTGCTCTTGCAGTTCATTTTTAACATGTCTACACACAATGAGGTAACACATTTACCTGAACTAAGGGACTGAACAAAAACTACAAAGACAATCAGAGGCCTGTGTATGCCACCTTGGTTTTTAATCAGTATGAAAGATTTGAGCTATTAGTCTTCGAGAAGGAAAGCAATCCCCTCTTCCCTGACTTTAACAAGTTAATACGCATGGCTGATGCCATCCATTACAAATGATGAATGCCAATGTATTTTCTGGTGACTGGACAGGTGCTAAACAAGATGTATGTTTTAGAGATGGAAGTTTTATTTAATGCCTACACTGCTTATGGTCCAGCATGTTATACAGAGCCCTCCTATGCAGGACCCTAAATCAGGGATGCTTACTTTGACATTAATAAGGCTGTGTGTATGTCACGTAGGGATTTCAATATGTTTCAAGATATTTCTGTCCCACTATACAAGAAAATACATAAATCCTTGCAAATGACACAAGGGTTATAAACAAACCATATAGGTAGGGCTGATGCTTTCAGATAGCTGAAAGTCTAGTTTGAGATCCCGAACAAGTCATGATTCTTAATTATAGCAAGAGAATATGCAAACACTTGGCCCTGGAAGGGTGCATCAATGTCATGGGAAATGTTCATGGGGTTATTTAATTAAGCAGAAAGACGTGGTGACTAAACTTGGGTATTTTAGCCTCGGATATTCAAGATGATTATGATCTTGATTCAACTCACTTATTAATGAGAAGTAGAACAAGGATTGTAGAGAAATATAGACATTGTGTGTGATGCGTTTTTTATTTTGTATTTGTAACCAATGTCACTATTTATAGTTTGAGTTACTGTGTTCTATTATCAATTTACTAGCAAAGCAAATATAAAACAAAAACAAACACATTGATCTTTCATAGTTCAAAGATATGTTTTTAGGTAAAGTAGATCGGATTGATGGCCAGCATTAAAAGGCCTTGACTGATCATGAGCTAAACTGGGCCAATGTACAGTAGGTCAACAAATCTATTGGGTAGAACAAAGGTTCTCTACAACTGACACATATAGGTTTATGGTCTCACTCTATAAAATGTCGGGATATCAACTAGTCTAGTGTATCTTTCCTTATACAATCCATCTATCTCTGCCTGTAGCAGTGTGTCTGTCATAATACCCAAATAACAATCTGATTATTCAGATTACCTGATAAGTGAAGGATGACACGCTGATTTCTTGCACCCACCAGAGGTTCAGAGCACTATGATCAACTGGTCCCTCCAAACCTAATTAACCTTGGTTAATCGATACCCCTGCCTGGAGTGCTCATTTTGCTTCAGTCGTGAATGGATCAAGATTGTTGTAGGCCTTCACTTTTTGTGTGTCTAGTTTACATTTCACAAAAATGAGAAGTGCCTAATATACAAACTGGATCCAAGAGTCTTTCCAGACAGTGTATTTTCTTAGACAAGAAAGAAAAGAACAGCGCTAGTCCAATGCCCCACTATTGCGGGAGGTGAAGAAAAAGGGAGGGGGGTACACCATTGGTAAGTGCACTCCAAAAATATAACAAAAACAGTAAAATGCAGTATTGACCTGTAAGACACTTTAGTCCAATGGACGTAGATGATGAACAGGCATAAAAAAACTAAAAAAGAAAAGAAAATACGCATATGGTGCAGTATGTTAATGCACAGGTGTGAGGTGGATAGGTGAAATGGTGGAACTCACATGTGCTGGAGCCTGTACAATTAAGGCTCACTAAGATCGCAGTGGGTCCCTTCAGGGATGACCCCGTCCCGTCTTCATGCAGTTCCAGACGTTATTCACATGGGCCATACATGGAACGAAGCAGACACACACCATAGTGCAACATAGCAAGCTAAAAGATAGTACAAGCCAGGTGGTCGCAACACTTACGTGGTGGAGAGCCTGTGTGAAGTCACTGGCTCAGTACAGGCGCCTGGGTGTAAAAAGGGATACACCAAACCCTCTTCATAAGATAAAAGTGAAAAAGAATCTCACCACCAAATGATAAAAGAACGATTTAATAAAACAATAAAATGAACAGATGTATCCAAAACGCGTTTCGCCGCTAACGCAGCTTCATCAGTTGGAATCAAGAAAAGAATATTCTTTTCTTGATTCCAACTGATGAAGCTGCGTTAGCGGCGAAACGCGTTTTGGATACATCTGTTCATTTTATTGTTTTATTAAATCGTTTTTATCATTTGGTGGTGAGATTTTCTTTCACTTTTATCTTATGAAGAGGGTTTGGTGTATCCCTTTTTACACCCAGGCGCCTGTACTGAGCCAGTGACTTCACACAGGCTCTCCACCACGTAAGTGTTGCGACCACCTGGCTTGTACTATCTTTTAGCTTGCTATGTTGCACTATGGTATGTGTCTGCTTCGTTCCATGTATGGCCCATGTGAATAACGTCTGGAACTGCATGAAGACGGGACGGGGTCATCCCTGAAGGGACCCACTGCGATCTTAGTGAGCCTTAATTGTACAGGCTCCAGCACATGTGAGTTCCACCATTTCACCTATCCACCTCACACCTGTGCATTAACATACTGCACCATATGCGTATTTCTTTTCTTTTTTAGTTTTTTTATGCCTGTTCATCATCATCTACGTCCATTGGACTAAAGTGTCTTACAGGTCAATACTGCATTTTACTGTTTTTGTTATATTTTTGGAGTGCACTTACCAATGGTGTACCCCCCTCCCTTTTTCTTCACCTCCCGCAATAGTGGGGCATTGGACTAGCGCTGTTCTTTTCTTTCTTGTCTACGTGTATCTTTTTGGGTTGCTTGGGATAGACCCTTTAGAACTTAGCTGCTGTTCTGCTTCATTTTTGTGTTATTTTCCCCTCCACCTACTGCCACCCCAGCGCCCCCTTCTCTTGTAATTGTAGTGTATTTTCTTAGTTTATAGAAAATATTACAATGTACAGAAGAAACTTTCATCAGTTTGTATTAAAGAATACTATTTTAATATTTTTTAGAGTGCGTTGTTATCCGGTTTTCATGAAACTTTGCACTCCAAGGAATAATACAAATATTATTAACGCACAAACAATTCAAGTGCACAGATACGAAAGCCATAACAGTTTCACAATGGGGAATGGTCCAGCTTTATATTAGTTACTTCTACCATTGATCGTAATTATTTTAGACAGTGAAGATGAAAAAAAGACAAAAGGCTTTCATGCAGCAATAGCTATATATGAAAAACCAACTGAGTGGATCCCAGTAGCCCGATTTAAATGGGACTATCTTTATTTTAGACATTTGTCCCATGTATTGTGTCATCCATCCTGCATTTTCAGTGATGGTGGTTCCATTAAACAAATTAGATATTCGCCTAGGGCACTGTGTGCTTGCTCAGAAGGGGATCATAGGTTTTCCTTAGGTCCCCTTAGCAGACTGGATGCCCATAGTAAACACTGACAAAGTCTAAATGTGAAAGAATAGACATTAAGAAATAATATTACATAGTAGCAAGCTTCCCAACATGATCCAAGGATACAAGTCCTGGCCCTGAAGTGATGTCTTACTCACTGCAGAAACCTTGCAAGTAGTCTGAAATTAGGACTGTCCTGCCAAATGCGAAATAGTTGGAGATGTTATGTTGCTTATGGGTTTTAATCATAAAGGTGTAAATTAATTTACTGCTAAGGCCAGAGTCAGACGAGCGATTCTAAGAGTGGAAGGAACGTCCATGAGAGTGGACGTTCCTTCCACTCGACGCCCGTCTGGCTGCCTAGCTGAGCGCAGTTAGTGCTAAAATAACATGTTTATGAACACGGTTTGCTTTTTGGACACGACAGAAAATATTTTTACAAAAGCATTGTCTAGATATTACCTTTCAGCCAAATTAACATATATGCACTATTTAGAAGACTGAGGCTCACTAGCAAAGTGATTAAGTAAAAATTCTGTATATCATAGTTGTTAATTCTAATGACTTATTTACCAACTTTATACAAACATCTACTTGTAGATCTGTAAATGAAAAGTCAAGCAAAAGCAGTGATGACTCGGAAATACCCAGGAAATACTTTAAGACAAGAGAAATCTCGATGTATCCTTCCAGCTAAAATACTTTATAAATAAATAGTCTATTGTAGAATGGAGTAACATCTCCAGATAACATGCAAACTACAATTTTTACACAGAAATTACACAGTGATAAACAAATGGGAAAGTGTTGATCTCACTGATGAAAAGATGCTTTTAGACCAGTGTTTCCCAAACCTGTCCTCAGGTCCCTCCGCCTCGCCAGGTTTTCCAGATATCTGAAGCACAGCACAGTTGATATGATTTGCTATTCAGCGATTGCAGGATTCAGTCTGTATTTCCCCAAGGTGATCTGTAAAATCTGGCCTGGTTGAGGGTCCCGAGGACAGGTTTGGGAAACACGGTTTTAGACAGTGTCCTTACAGACAACATAAGCTTTGTATTGACAGGTTTATAAACTCCAACGCAAAATGATGTGCATCTGAATTAACATTTTCTTTGCAATACAAAAGGAAGAAACGAAGTGTATTTCTTGTTTACAGATTGTTTTTGTTTTACACAACTTTATGGTGCCACACTGCATTTGCAGACTTTTCTGTGTTTCCCTTTGATAACTGACAGTAATGTAAACATATTCGATATTCCATTCCAGTAACTTGTACTCTCCTGCTATTGCTTTTAACTGGAAACACAGGATCCCATAACTGTTAAGAGATTATCTAGGAATTCTATAAAAAAAAAAAGCACTTTACCAACTGAGGGTACAATGTATTGTGTATTATAAAAAGTAATGACGAGTGATAATTGTGACCATAAAATAACATTTAACCTAAACAAAAGAAAAAAGAGAAATAAAACAATACTGCAATATGTGCGAGTGGTAAGTATTACATATCGTAGGCTTCTTTTCTAAAAATAATCCTGGCATGTACATGGATTATGTTATCCAGGAGTATGTTCTAAAAATGAACTGCTCACTGTATAACAATGGGCTATCTGGCCTGCAGGTCTCCATTCCTTAGTGTAAGGATATTCTTTAATAATGCTAAAATATAACCTGCTAAGGTAGCCTGCTTATTTAAAGAAGCCATACAGCATACACTGTATAAATGTTCTTACAATTCCACTTCGTTTTGTCACTGTGACATTCTTCTTTCTTCACGTGAATACTATGCAATACCTAGTTATTAATGATTTCAAGTGAATGTAAATTCTCATGGTCATTGCCTTTCCTTTTCATTGAATCATGTGCTGCAACATTTTATTTATAGCCACTTTTAAGTCTCATCAGCTGAATTCTCCTGGAAGTATGTAATTACAGAACAATAGAGTGACCTAAGAGTCACAAAATTCAAAATAGAAAAATGATTGCATTTAAAATGAACTTGACACCATGACCACAAGACTACAAAAGAATGAAGTCCTATCCGAAAGGAATACAAAAAAAAAAAAAATCCAACACGTTAAACCAGTGTAGGCAAGGAATATGGGTTTTAGAGAAATGAAAATAAGTAAGTGGAGGGGAAGTAGAAATGTAAAACAAACCATGTAGAATAAAAATTATAAAAAAGATTAATAGTTGATCAAGAATTGATGGAGGAAACGTGTCTACAGAGCTAGACTAATTTACAATTGCCAGATACATATAATAAAGAAAGAATGCTCTGACACATATTGTAATGTGTATTTGTGCAGTAGACAGCATATCAAATACACTATATTGCCAGAAGTATTGGCTCACCTGCCATGACTCGCATATGAATTTAAGTAACATCCCATTCTTAATCCATAGGGTTCAATATGACGTCAGTCCCTCCTTTGCAGCTATAACAGCTTCAACTCTTCTGGGAAGGCTGTCCACAAGGTTTAGGAGTGTGTTTATGGGAATCTTTGACCATTCTTCCAGAAGTGCATTTGTGAGGTCACACACTGATGTTGGAAGAGGAAAGGGCCAGCTCTAAACTGTTCCCACAAAGTTGGGAACATGGAATTGTCCAAAATGTCTTGGTATGCTGAAGCATTCAGAGTTCCTTTCACTGGATCTAAGGGGCCAAGCTCAGCTCCTGATAAACAACCCCACACCATAATCCCCGTCGACCAAACTTTACACTTGGCACAATGCAGTCAGACAAGTACCGTTCTCCTGGCAACCGCCAAACCCAGACTCGTCCATCAGATTGCCAGATGGAGAAACGCGATTCGGCACTCCAGAGAACGCATCTCCACTGCTCTAGAGTCCAGTGGCGGCGTGCTTTACACCACTGCATCCGACGCTTTGCATTGCACTTGGTGATGTATGGCTTGGATGCAGCTGCTCGGCCATGGAAACCCATTCCATGAAGCTCTCTGCACACTGTTCTTGAGCTAATCTGAAGGCCACATGAAGTTTGGAGGTCTGTAGCGATTGACTCTGCAGAAAGTTGGCAACCTCTTTGTACTCTGCGCCTCAGCATCCGCTGACCCCGCTCCGTCAGTTTACGTGGCCTACCACTTCGTGGCTGAGTTGCTGTCGTTCCCAAACACTTCCATGTTCTTATAATACAGCTGACAGTTGAGTGTGGAATATTTAGGAGCGAGGAAATTTCACGACTGGATTTGTTGCACAGGTGGCATCCTATCACAGTTTCATGCTGGAATTCACTGAGCTTCTGAGAGCGACCCATTCTTTCACAAGTGTTTGTAAAAGCAGTCTGCATGCCTAGGTGCTTGATTTTATACACCTGTGGCCATGGAAGTGATTGGAACACCTGATTCTGATTATTTGGATGGGTGTCATGGGCTGATTCCGGGGCGGTAGGTGCGAGCCAATATGCAATGAATACTAGTAAACCAGATATATTTATATATAAGGATTTATTGAGAAAAGGCACAAAAAGGGATTGGCCGGAGGCAACAACAGAATCTAGGAGGGGAAAACGAGAGAAGTGGGAGAAAGCTAAGGAATAAGGGAGGAGAGATTGTATATATATGTATATTACACAGGTTACAGGGCTAGAGGGAACTAGAGCAGAACATATACAGGTTACAGGGCTAGAGGGAACTAGAGCAGAGCATATACAGGTTACAGGGCTAGAGGGAACTAGAGCAAAGCATATACAGGTTACAGGGCTAGAGGGAACTAGAGCAGAGCATATACAGGTTACAGAGCTAGAGGGAACTAGAGCAGAGCATATACAGCTTACAGGGCTAGAGGGAACTAGAGCAGAGCATATACAGCTTACAGGGCTAGAGGGAACTAGAGCAGAGCATATATGGCTTACAGGGCTAGAGGGAACTAGAGCAGAGCATATACGGCTTACAGGGCTAGAGGGAACTAGAGCAGAACATACAGGTAACGGGGCTAGAGGTAACTAGCAGAACATACACAGGGGCTTGAGGTGGTCTACTTTTAAGTGGGCTATTTTCAAGTGGAGTTAAAAACAGGAATTCTACCTGTACTGGTCTGGTTTGTATCTTTAGAGGGAGAGAAACCTCTGGTTTATTTGTCAATTTAATTTCTCTTTTTGTTTTTTTTTCTGCTGGTTTTTTTTTCTCTGTTGTGCTTTTTGGTTGTTTTTTTTCCCTGGGTGGCTGGTGACTTGTTAATTGGGGGCGTGTAGCCTGTCAGGTGATTTCACTTGTATGGCTACATAATCTCAGGGGCAACTCACTGAGCTTGCTTACAGGGGCTTGAGGTGGTCTACTTTTAAGTGGGCTATTTTCAAGTGGAGTTAAAAACAGGAATTCTACCTGTACTGGTCTGGTTTGTATCTTTAGAGGGAGAGAAACCTCTGGTTTATTTGTCAATTTAATTTCTCTTTTTGTTTTTTTTTCTGCTGGTTTTTTTTTTCTCTGTTGTGCTTTTTGGTTGTTTTTTTTCCCTGGGTGGCTGGTGACTTGTTAATTGGGGGCGTGTAGCCTGTCAGGTGATTTCACTTGTATGGCTACATAATCTCAGGGGCAACTCACTGAGCTTGCTTACAGGGGCTTGAGGTGGTCTACTTTTAAGTGGGCTATTTTCAAGTGGAGTTAAAAACAGGAATTCTACCTGTACTGGTCTGGTTTGTATCTTTAGAGGGAGAGAAACCTCTGGTTTATTTGTCAATTTAATTTCTCTTTTTGTTTTTTTCTGCTGGTTTTTTTTCTCTGTTGTGCTTTGGTTGTTTTTTTTCCCTGGGTGGCTGGTGACTTGTTAATTGGGGCGTGTAGCCTGTCAGGTGATTTCACTTGTATGGCTACATAATCTCAGGGGCAACTCACTGAGCTTGCTTACAGGGGCTTGAGGTGGTCTACTTTTAAGTGGGCTATTTTCAAGTGGAGTTAAAAACAGGAATTCTACCTGTACTGGTCTGGTTTGTATCTTTAGAGGGAGAGAACCTCTGGTTTATTTGTCAATTTAATTTCTCTTTTTTTTTTTTTTTGTTTTTTTTTCTGCTGGTTTTTTTTTTCTGTTGTGCTTTTTGGTTGTTTTTTTTCCCTGGGTGGCTGGTGACTTGTTAATTGGGGGCGTGTAGCCTGTCAGGTGATTTCACTTGTATGGCTACATAATCTCAGGGGCAACTCACTGAGCTTGCTTACAGGGGCTTGAGGTGGTCTACTTTTAAGTGGGCTATTTTCAAGTGGAGTTAAAAACAGGAATTCTACCTGTACTGGTCTGGTTTGTATCTTTAGAGGGAGAGAAACCTCTGGTTTATTTGTCAATTTAATTTCTTTTTGTTTTTTTTTTTTCTGTTGGTTTTTTTTTTCTCTGTTGCTTTTTGGTTGTTTTTTTTCCCTGGGTGGCTGGTGACTTGTTAATTGGGGCGTGTAGCCTGTCAGGTGATTTCACTTGTATGGCTACATAATCTCAGGGGCAACTCACTGAGCTTGCTTACAGGGGCTTGAGGTGGTCTACTTTTAAGTGGGCTATTTTCAAGTGGAGTTAAAAACAGGAATTCTACCTGTACTGGTCTGGTTTGTATCTTTAGAGGGAGAGAAACCTCTGGTTTATTTGTCAATTTAATTTCTCTTTTTGTTTTTTTTTCTGCTGGTTTTTTTTTCTGTTGTGCTTTTTGGTTGTTTTTTTTCCCTGGGTGGCTGGTGACTTGTTAATTGGGGGCGTGTAGCCTGTCAGGTGATTTCACTTGTATGGCTACATAATCTCAGGGGCAACTCACTGAGCTTGCTTACAGGGGCTTGAGGTGGTCTACTTTTAAGTGGGCTATTTTCAAGTGGAGTTAAAAACAGGAATTCTACCTGTACTGGTCTGGTTTGTATCTTTAGAGGGAGAGAAACCTCTGGTTTATTTGTCAATTTAATTTCTCTTTTTGTTTTTTTTTTTGCTGGTTTTTTTTCTCTGTTGTGCTTTTTGGTTGTTTTTTTTCCCTGGGTGGCTGGTGACTTGTTAATTGGGGGCGTGTAGCCTGTCAGGTGATTTCACTTGTATGGCTACATAATCTCAGGGGCAACTCACTGAGCTTGCTTACAGGGGCTTGAGGTGGTCTACTTTTAAGTGGGCTATTTTCAAGTGGAGTTAAAAACAGGAGTTTAAATAACAGGTATCAATTGTTGTTTATATATTTGTTATCTTGTTTTGGGTATGAGTGTTAGCAAGCTTGAAGGTTTGACCCAGTGCACATCCTGCTGCATGTATGCATGTCTGGAGGAATCCTTCCAGGGTCCATATCTCTGTAGCAAGTGTGAACGTGTAGCTCTTCTGGAAGCTCGTATTGGAGATCTGGAAGGGCACATCGTAACGCTGAGGCAGATTGACAATCTTGAAAGGAGCCTGCTTCTCACGGAGCAAAGTATAGTTGAGGAATCTAGGGGTGTGGGAGGAGTGGAGTTAACCGGGGAACAGGTTGGTAGCTGGGTGTCAGTGACACGTGGTAGCAGGGGGGGAGGGAAGAGGAAAAGGTTGGCTAGTCCTGATCTTGCGCACACCAACAGATTTGCCCCTTGAGCGAAGATGTTGGGTGCAGCAGCTCAGGTGTAGCAGTACTGGAGGCTGCTCCCTCTAACAGCCGGGGGATCAGCCCACCAAGTAAGGGAGGGATAAAGAGGGCAAGTAAGCCTAGACAGGTTGTGGTGGTAGGGGACTCTATTATTAAGAGAGTAGACAGGGTAATCTGTCGCGCTGATCGCCTTAACCGGACAGTTTGCTGTCTGCCGGGTGCCCGTGTTAGGCATGTGGTTGACAGAGTTGATAGATTATTGGGAGGGGCTGGAGATGACCCAGCTGTCATGGTCCATATTGGTACCAATGACAAAGTAAGCGGAAGATGGAAGGACCTGAAGAATGATTTCAGGGAATTAGGAAGTAAACTGAAGAAGAGGTCCTCCAAGGTAGTATTTTCTGAGATCCTACCTGTGCCACGTGCTACAGTGGAAAGGCAGCGGGAGATTAGGGAGGTCAATGCGTGGCTTAAAGCTTGGTGCAGGAAGGAGGGCTTTGGGTTTTTAGAGCACTGGGCTCATTTTGCACTGGGGTACAATCTGTATAGTTGTGATAGATTGCACCTGAATGGAAGAGGGTCTGCTGTGCTAGGGGAGAGGATGGTTAAAAGGTTGGAGGAGACTTTAAACTAGTGGAAGGGGGGAGGGATACAGTATCCTACAAAATGGAGACAGAGCAGATAGCGGAAGGGTTTCAGTTCAGACTAAGGGGTGGAGCCGGGGGATGGGTAATGTAAGAACAGTGGAGGCATGTAATGTAAAGTCGCATTCAGCATGTGTGGGTAGAGACAACATTAAATGTATGCTTGCTAATGCAAGGAGCCTTAATAACAAGATGGGGGAACTAGAGGTAATAGCATACACTAAGCAATACGACATTATAGGAATAACAGAAACATGGTGGGACGAAACGCATGACTGGGCTGTAAACTTAAACGGTTATACATTGTTTAGAAAGGATAGGAAACATAAGAAAGGGGGTGGAGTGTGTTTATATGTAAATCAGGATTTAAAGCCTAATATTACACAACTGGAAAGTGATGAGGGAAATGTGGAATCCTTATGGGTAAATATTTCGTTGGGGAATAAACAGGGAAGTCAACTATTGGTTGGCATATGCTATAAACCACCTAATATAGATAATGATGAGGAAGAACAACTGTTAGAGCAAATTAGGAAGGCTGCACATCATGGTAGCACTTTAATTATTGGAGATTTTAATTACCCGGACATAAATTGGGATAGTGGGACTAGTAATTCAGCAAAGGGAATCCGGTTCCTGAACATTTTAAATGATACCTTCATGTCACAACTGGTAGAAACACCAACTAGAGAGGATAACTGTCTGGACCTGGTTATAACAAATAATGTGGATTTTTTCTCAAATATTAATGTAAAAGAACAGTTGGGAAATAGCGACCATAACATGGTGACTTTTGAAAGAAACTCAAAAAAACACATTCATAAGGGGCATGCTAAAATATATCATTTTAAAAAGGCCAACTTTATTAAAATAAAGGAAGCTCTCAATGTCATTGACTGGCAGAAACTCTTTCACGGGAAAAACACTGAGGATAAGTGGAATATCTTTAAACTAACACTAGAAAAGTACACGTCACAATATATTCCACTGGTTAATAAATATAAAAGAAACAGACTGAAACCAATGTGGCTTAGTAGGAAGGTAACTAAGGAAATGAAAAATAAAAAGAAGGCATTTAAAGCTTTTAAATTTGATAAATCTGAGGCATCCTATAAGCATATAGGGCAGCCAATAAAGCATGTAAAAATGCGATTAGATGGGCTAAACTAGAAAATGAAAAAGAAATAGCCAAAGAGAGCAAGACCAACCCTAAAAGATTCTTTAGGTACATAAATTCTAAAAAACCCAAGAGTGAAAATGTAGGTTCACTAAAATCTGAGTCAGGGTTATTGTTAACTGAAGATCAGGATAAGGCAGAAATTTTAAATGATTATTTTTCTTCAGTATTTATCAAAGAGAAACCTATAACAGGAGACATGAAATTCATTAATAAAACTTACTAATACAAAGTGACTGGTTGACTCAGGACAAGGTTTTACACAAATTAAACAATGTGAATGTTAATAAAGCCCCAGGGCCAGATGGAATTCACCCGCGAGTACTAAGAGAGCTATGTGTTGAAATATGTAAACCTCTGTTCTTAATCTTTCAAGATTCTTTTCTTTCAGGAATAGTACCAGAGGATTGGAGAAAAAGCTGACGTGATCCCTATATTTAAGAAAGGTTTAAAATTTTGTGCCTGGGAATTATAGACCTGTGAGCTTAACATCTGTGGCTGGGAAAGTATTTGAGGGGTTACTAAGGGATAATATTCAGGAATTTATTGGAGGTATAATGTAATTGGCAAAAATCAGCATGGTTTCATGAAACACAGATCATGTCAGACTAACCTAATTACGTTCTATGAGGAAGTAAGTAGAAGTATAGATCAGGGGGTCGCAGTGGATGTGATTTACTTAGATTTTGCCAAAGCTTTCGACACAGTTCCACACAAAAGGTTACTACTTAAATTAAGAAAAAATGGTCTAGATGAAAATACTTGTTCTTGGATAGAAAACTGGCTAAAAGATAGGGTACAGAGAGTGGTCATAAATGGTACATTTTCAAGATGGACACCAGTGGTAAGTGGTGTCCCTCAGGGGTCTGTTATAGGACCAATACTATTCAATTTATTTTATAAATGACCTTGAGATAGGCATTGAAAGTCATGTATCAGTGTTTGCAGATGACACAAAGCTAGGAAAAGTAATACAATGTGAGCAGGATGTTACTTCGCTGCAGAGGGATTTAGATATATTGGGGACTGGGCACTTAAATGGCAGATGAATTTAATCTAGATAAATGTAAAGTTATGCACTTTGGAGTGAAGAACACACAAGCAATTTATACCTAAATGGTACGGAGTTAGGAAATCCAAGCAGGAGAAGGATTTGGGAATAATCATAGACTTCAAACTAACAATGTGCAATGTCAAACAGCAGCCGCCAAGGCCAGCAAAGTACTGGCATGCATTAAAAGGGGAGTTCACTCACGGGATGAAAATAATTTTGCCTCTGTATAAATCAATGGTCAGGCCGCACCTTGAATATGCCGTGCAATTTTGGGCACCTGTCTAAAAAAAGATATTATATCGTTAGAAAAAGTGCAGAGACGGGCAACTAAATTAATAAGGGGGATGGAAGGGTTAAGTTATGAGGAAAGACTAACAAGCTTAAACCTGTTTAGTTTAGAGAAAAGGCGCCTTAGAGGGGATCTGATAACCTTATATAAATATTACGGGGCCATTATCAACCATTGTCTGATAACCTATTCATTAACAGGACTATACACAGGACAAGGGGTCATCCATTTAGACTGGAAGAAAGAAAATTTAGCTTAAAGCATAGGAAGGGTTATTTTACGGTGAGAACAATCAAGCGGTGGAATTCTCTGCCTGTTGAGGTGGTTGGGTCAGAGTCTGTACAGACTTTTAAAAAACGACTGGATGACTTCCTGCAGACACAGAATATTAAGGGTTATAATATTTAATATGTGGGTAAAAGCTTCTTGATCCAAGGAGAAATCTGACTGCCATTCTGGGGTCAAGAAGGAATTTTTTCCCAGTATGTTGCCATATTGGCAAGCATTCAGACTGGGTTTTTTGCCTTCTTTTGGATCAACAGCAGTAGGTTATGTGGGAGAGGCTGAACCCGATGGACGCATGTCTTTTTTCAGCCTATATAACTATGTAACTATGTAACTATGTAGGTTACAGGGCTAGAGGGAACTAGCAAAACATACACAGGTTACAGGGCTAGAGGGAACTAGAGCAGAGCATATACAGCTTACAGGGCTAGAGGGAACTAGAGCAGAGCATATACAGCTTACAGGGCTAGAGGGAACTAGAGCAGAGCATATACAGGTTACAGGGCTAGAGGGAACTACAGATAACAAAATGGGAAAACAAACAGTATACTCAAGGTTATATATATATGAATATATCAGTACTAGAGATGTGGGCAAGTCCTTGTGATCCAGGTAAGGAAAACTTGGGAGATCCAGGAAGATGCCAAGTCCAGAGGTCTGTAGAAAACAGGAGGCCCAGAAGGTTTGTAAACAATAAGTCCAGGGGGGGAACTGTAACAGTGGTAGGATCCAGCAGAGTATGGGTCATAGGTTTCTTGGAGGAATAGCAGGTAGCTCCTAACAGCTTGGATATTTCCAAGGCAATGTGGAAGTCCTGGGTCTCAGGTGTGGCTTGGTTTTATGCAGGAGTAGATGGTGATCTGGGCAACACCTGAGCATTACACAGTCAGAGGTGACTAGTGGTACTGCATGTGAAAGTCTCACTACTATGAGCCAGCACTGGGTTTAGGCTTTTTATTACGCCGGCGGCGATGAGCATGACAATGGGTGAGTGAATACTTTTGGCAACATAGCGTATATGCTGGTGATTTCCAGGAGAAACCGCTCCATTAACAACATCACTGATATTCAGCATTTTGGCAAGTTCAACTATATTTGACAATTGAGTCTGTTAGGAATGGAACATGGTGGTAGGCACTGGTGGATCCAGAGAATTTTCTCCCCCCCCCCAAGTTGCAAACTCAAAACCCATTACAGGGGATACAAGGGCCCTTGAACCTCTGTATCGCCGGTTCCATATATCTTACATGGTCAGTTGAGGTGTCGTTGGAAGGACCAAAGTCTGGCCTTTCCGCTGATAACAACCATGACAATGTACACAGAAAAAAAACAGAAGAAATAATTTCAAGAGTAAAATTTGCTTTTATGAACATAAATGGCCTACTTGTTATACAGTATATCCCAACTAAGACGTCTGGGCACATCTTAGTTTATGAGCCTTCCTCCAGTGACTGACTTACCTAAATGGTGTGTGTGTGTGTGTGTATACAGCCATGAATGCGTTTGTATCGCTAGGTCTATGTATGGGTAGGAGAGTGTGTGTGTCTGGACCTGCAACGTGTTATTGCTGGTGGTGCTTGATTCTTATTGCTGGTGGTGCTTGATTCTGATTGACAGGCAGAGCATGTGCCAGATTGCAGACTATTATAGTGAGGTGTCTGTCAGGTGTCACATGAACAGCAAGAGGATATACCCTGTATGGCAATGTTCTGAAGAGAGTGAGTGTGATGAGCACAGCTTGCGATCTGGCATTTGCTATGCCTGTCACTGCAAACTGACCACCAGCTCTTAGCCAAAATTCGTAGAGTGCCCGCCTCAACTGAAACTTTCCTGGATCCTCCTAGTGGTAGGCCAAAGCAAAATGGTAGCCATGCAATGTAGTAGCCATATATTTAACAAAAAAAGTTCTTAGAACCACTAGATGGTGCAAATGGCATAGATCCAAATGGGCCTAACCCACCTATGTTACAACCAAAACAAGAATAGAGCACCTGTGCATCCAAAATGATGCTCACAGGAGTAAATGATCTATGTCCCCAGTGCATACACAATTGTACACCTTTATTAATTAGCACATACAAATTGAAAAGTAGACAACTAAAACCACATAAATAATGTATAATGAGTAGTCAGAGTACCTGATTCCTATCCTCGTGGCAGATGGAACTATGCCACACCTGTGGGGTGTCTGAATTTGCATTTGCCTAACCCATTCCTTTAGGAAAATGCATTGCAACTGGTATGGGATACATAGACCCATGATGTTTGAACTCATCAAATTCATACACCCCACAGGTGTGGCATTGTTCCCTCTGCCATGAGGATATGAATCAGGTACTCTGACTACTCCTTACACATTACTTATGTGGTTTTATTTGTCTACCTGTCAATTTGTATGTGCTAATTAATAAAAGTGTACAGTTGTGAATGCACTGGGGACATAGATCCTTTACTCCTGTTAGCATAATTTTGGATGCACAGATGCTCTATTCTTGTTTTGAATGTTCATATATACCTGTAAAGTCAACATGCCATGGACAAGTTCAACATTGATGCAATACCCCATTAAGGTACTGAAATAGTGATGATCAAACATGAGTAAGGACGATCCTTTTAAATTAATAAGCTGCTTCAGCTGCAACTAAGAGACAACGGAAGAACCACTTACAAGGCAGTTCTTCAGCTCAACTGACTTTCAAGACTAACATGTTGGGGGGGGGGGGAGATTCGCTGGCAGTCAGAACCATTGCTAAATTCTTGCAGGATCTTGTAGGACCTGGAAAAATGGTGGTCAAAAGACTGAAATATGTGTCTGCAACATAGCAACTCTGGAGCACTGGGGGGGACGGGACAAAATCACCATGTAGACTGCACACTCTTGTCATGATTGATTTTGTATCTTGTAGTTTTTCCGCCATCACTGATACTCAGCTTCTTTCCACAAAGTTTTTCTTTTTACTTTGAGAAACTGCATAGCTTGTGATATAGGCATGTATAAAGCATTTTATATTGCTCACGTTTAATAGCTTTTCATTTTTCTACATTAGTACCGAGCTAAGAAAGGACTGTAAGAAAAATACAGAACTGAAATTAAACGTCTTTGTCATTACAATAAATTCACTGTGCGCTGCTAAGTGGAGCGGAGACTTTAATTGTGCTCATCTAGGTGTGTATCTTCCTTGCTTGTTTTTCTTCCCCATAGAACACCTTTTCCCCCTCTCCCTTGCCGTCGGGTATAAGATTTATGGACCAGTCGGGCTTTAAACTCTCCCTGGAGCTTCTGTTTCAGCATGTTATAAAATTAGGCTATTAGCAACTAGGTTATAAATCTGTCTCGGAGATGATGAATGTATTGAGAAATCTCTCTACTTGATTATTTTGGATTATGTGTATGCTACAAGCAGTTTCTTTTTACGGTTAACCAGAAAACACAATGCCAATGAATTATACGCAATTTGTTTCTTGTCTGTTCCTGTTATTCATTTTTTACCTTGCTTGCATGAAGAGGAAATGTTCTTTGTCCCTTACATTTCAAAAGTCAAACTAGCTTTCCCAGTGGTGGTGGTGATTTAACTAATCATTAAGCCCATGCATGCTACTGCTCATTCTCATCAAGGTATGGCTGTTAAAACTCCCTCTTATTCCATTACCAACTGCTCGCTCCTCTTATGTTCAAGGCTGTTAGCCAATGTTCTTTGAATTAACAAACAGCACTACCGAGATATAAAATAGCTTTTCCTAGAGTTTTAATTTTCCATCAAAACAGAAAGAAATCAGTAAAATGTGTACATCTAAACATTTAAGATGGATATATACACAATATGGTATATATATTTGAAGAAAAAGGCAGATATAAAATAGACAGGTACCGTATTTTTCGTTCCATAAGACGCACTTTTCTCCCCCAAAAAGTGGGGGGAAAAGTGGGTGCGTCTTATGGAGCGAATGCCCCATGATATGCCTCAGCTCACCTGTCGCCGCCGCGTTAGGCTCCCTCTGAGCGTGCGTCCGGCGGCAGGAAGCTTGGGCACTCGCCTGGAGAGCCACGTGACCGCGATCTCGCGAGATCGCGGTCACGTGGCTCCCCCAGGCGAGTGCCCAAGCTTCCTGCCACCGGACGCACGCTCAGAGGGAGCCTAACGCGGCGGCGACAGGTGAGCGGAGGCATATCCATGAGCTGCTGGGGCACATCCATGAGCGAGCTGGGGCACATCCATGAGCTGGGGCAATATCCATGAGCTGGGGCAATATCCATGAGCTGGGGCAATATCCATGAGCTGGGGCATTATCCATGAGCTGGGGGACAGTATCCATGAGCTGGGGGACAGTATCCATGAGCTGGGGGACAGTATCCATGTGCTGGGGGACAGTATCCATGTGCTGGGGCATATCCATGTGCTGGGGCATATCCATAAGCTGGGGGGCATATCCATGAGCTGGGGGAAAGTATCCATGCGCTGGGGCATATCCATAAGCTGGGGGACAGTATCCATGAGCTGGGGGACAGTATCCATGAGCTGGGGGACAGTATCCATGAGAGGAGCTGGGGCAATATCCATTATTACACTATTTGATTTCAGAATATTTATTTTCCTGTTTTCCTCCTCTAAAAACTAGGTGCGTCTTATGGTCAGGTGCGTCTTATGGAGCGGAAAAATACGGTAATTTGTACACCTATATAGGCTTCCTGCAGATGAGCAGAGGAAACGAGTTTCGATTTTACCCATCACGATTTTATATTTTAATTTGTTATCTTATTAATACATTTTTTTAGCTGAAGCCAGCAACTTCCAGGACTGGTGACATCGGAGGAGGAGGCACCATAGAGGTAGGACCCCCCAGTGTTCCCTAAGTGGTCCAAGGCGAATATACAGAGCCACTTTTATCGGGAGGCTCAGAAGCATGTAAGTAGGATATTCCTAACTTTTAATGCCACGTTATTTATACAGTACTGTACTATATGCTTAATCCTTTTTACGAGATAGAAACATAGAAAAATGTCGGCAGATAAGAACCTTTCGGCCCATCTAGTCTGCCCAATTACATGGATACTTTACCTGGATTTATCTTTTGTTTAGGATAGCCTTATGCCTATCCCATGCCATGAGATATATCGGCATAAGAGAAACAACCTTACTCTCCCAGACGACTACATCATGTTGGTGGGACTACATCATGTTGGTGGGAGGGCCCCCCCATAGAGCCTTGAATGCGCTAGAAACGAGCCTATAGGCTCCTGACTTGTGAGTTAAGCCTTCTGTTACATTATAAGACCAATCATACAGATATACGTTATTGCGCTATATGGTTTCGTTTATGTATTTTAGGTAACGATATGCAAGATATTTCTGGACCCATTTGAACTATATCCAAATATGTGCCATGAAGGAGGACTATTACCATTGATTAATTACCGTTATTGCGCTCCCGTTTTACAGATTTGTATATTTGCGATATAAAATATAAAATAGACAGGCAAACAGAGATAGTGTAACAGATCTGAGCATCCCAACTGGGTCACATCTGTTAATGTCGCTCCCTTGCAAGACCCCCATTCTCCCACCAGCAGTATTTCGTGCCTTCTCCAGCCCACAGCTGATGTTTAAAGGTACACTACCACTTACAAAAGCTGTAACTAGATTATAAACCACATGCTGGTTTTTTTCTTGCGTATTAACCCCTTAGTGACCGGGCGGTTTTACACAAATCCGTCTTTTAGTGACCGCTGCTGTTTTTACGTTTCTGCGCTGTTAGTGTTTAGGTCAAATTTTCCTCTTACTCGTTTATTCAACCCACACATATTATACACCCTTTTTCCCGCCATTAAATGGACTTTCTAGAAATACCATTATTTCCATCATATTGAATAATTTACTATAAAAAAAAATATGAAATATGATGAAAAAAATGGTAAAAACACACTTTTTTGTAATTTAATCCCCAAAATCTACAACCACCCAAAACGACCCCGGCTAAATAGGTTCAAAATTTTGTCCCGAGGCTAGAAATACCCAATTTTTACATGCGTTTGCTTTTTAACCCCTTCACTGCTGAGACAGTTCACCTATGTGCGCTGCGCTCATTCTGACCATTTTGTGCTAATTATTTTTAGATGACAGCCTAGGTCCTATTTAATTAAACCCCCCCAGACAAAAAAACTTTTAAAAAAAAAAAAAATTTATTTTATTTAAATTTTCTATTTTTTTTTTATTTAATTTTTTTTTTTTTTTTTTTAAAAAACCAAACCTGGTCATGTTTGGCATCATTTGAAAGGCCATAATCAGGCCTTTCAAATTATGGCAAATATGACCATCTAGCTGCCATGGATCGGGAGATAAAGGGATCCTTAGGATCCCCTTATCTCTACATGGCAGCTAGAGGGTTAACTGGCCCACTGACATCCTCACACATATGGTGAGGTTGTCAGTGGGTGGGGGGGGACCTGGAGGCTTGGCTGACATCCAAGATGTCAGCCCCCCTCCAGGTTTGAATCGCGTTTTGGCGCCGCAACGTGATCCAGCGGCGAAACGGTTAATGCCATACACCGCTGGAAAGGGGAGGCTCTCCCCTCTCCAGCGGTGCAAACGGCATCTCCCTAGCTTCAATGGTTGGGGAGATAGAGGGCTCCGAAGGAGCCCCCCCTCCCCTCCATTGAAATGCATGGGGACGCCTGCTGATGACGTCACCACGCAGCGTGGCGACGTCATCAGCCTCGCCTGCCCATGTAAATCACATGGGCAGGCTTCCTCCCTGCCAGATCGCCGTGGGATCCGGCGAGGGAGGTGAATATCGGGCGGGAGGGGGATTAGGCGCCGCTGACGTACCCTGTACGTCCGCGGGTCTAAGGGAGACCCGAGGACAGGACGTACAGGGTACCTCAGGGGTCCTTAAGGGGTTAAAAGGAAAAATAAAATTTGTTTTTTTATCTCTCGTTTCCATTTTGTGGACTTTTCCCATGATGCAACATTTACCAAAATCTTATGCTGAGATTTACATTGTGACTGCTTCGTCTTTTACAGTATTTAACAATTAATGCGGTATAGGAGGGAATGTTTAGATATGGCTATTGTGTTCGCCAGGCTACTCAAGATAAAATGTGGCAGCTGAATAAGATAAACCAGGGAGTTTATAATATTTCTAATCTTATGTATCCCTTGGTGATGTCCTTTGAATACATGCCAAACAATACAATGATATCAGTCAGTGTTCCGCTCATGGACTCCATTCTATGCCCATTGCCACAGAGTGAATAGCAACAGGTCTATTCACTAAAAGGTGAAACTCAGGACAATTGGCAAAAGAAGAGAACAATCTAGACCAAATAGATTTGGAAAGTAAGATAAATGGGAGAATTTTGCGGGCTTAGCTATTTTGACCTTGATTTTTCACTTCTCCAGGTAATAATCCGGAGTTTCACCTTTATTGAATAGACCTGATAGTGCAGGAAAGATACTGGGGGGGGCAGTATACAACAAAAACAATAAATAAATCACAAAATAGATGCACCCAGTGACATATAGAGTAAAATATTATCGTAATTAAGCATACAATAGATAAATAAAAACACATGTAAGGCTAGGGTCAGACGAACGCATTTTTCGCGTCGTCCGTGAAAAAGTGCGTTCGAACGAATGGACGTATTTTTTCACGGAATACGCGATAGCGGTCATACGATGCGCATTTTCGTCCAGATCAAACACTTTTTGCGTCTGGACGTTATGTTAGCCGGACATTAGCAGCGTCTGACGTCTCCTAATCACGTACACACGCCGCTAGCGGACGCAGCGCACTCTCTACGTCAGTACTAGCGGTATCACGTCCTCGAAAAAATGCGTTTGTTTGCCGCTTGCGTTGCCCGGCCGAACTTTTGTGTGGCCGTACTTCGTATATTGCCCATCATTGGCCGTCATTTGCTGCTACTACGGCCGGGAGAAAGTGCGGCTGCACGCGCGTTCGCACTGCATTCGCACTGCATTCGCCTGACCCCAGCCTAAGATGTTGGCAAAATAAAGACATTAAATTTTTTGGTGGTCGTAGTCATAGGCCTTTAAAGACAAGTACAATGAAAGAGCGATGATAGCATTTCCCAGAAATGAAGCAGCACTTAGATGTTCGGGTAGAACAGACAGGTACTGACCACTTTAAATGAAACATATGAGCCAAATATATCCAGTGTAATGAGAGGTCTGGAGATCTATGGAACCTGATACCCTGGTGGCCCTAGCCATAGCCCATTTTAATCTCCAGGCATGAAACAATAGGTTGCGCTGCAATTACTGCCAGAGGATTAGACTGTTTGAATACATTGGTATGAGATAAAATAGTCTATCACAGATGTGTAATGTCTTATCAGAATCAGGCTATTGTCTGCTTGTGCAAACATATTGTAGATGGGGTGGGGGTTTAGAAAGGGCTGCAGTGACACACAGGAAGAATTATAAATAGTAACAATAATAATATTGACACATAACACAAACACTATGTACCCTTATAGACCCCCTGAACCCATGGTCCCACATCTCCCACCTGTAATGCCAAGTCCAGGTACCCCAGTTCAGAGTGACTCTTGTCACAGATAGATAATATAAACTTCAAACCTTGTAGGAAGAGTACAGCATCCATCTGCTGTTAGTCGGACTTGTGTCTCGTAACTGTCTGGTGGACAAACAACCTGTTGGACTGGAGGACACTCCACTGTGCTGCAATCGACACTGTAAACTTAAAGAGAAAAAAAGAGAGGTTACTAACATGGAAGACCTTTTCACATTCAGCTTTAAATAAACAGTAGGTTCTCTCTGGGCTGCGGTAATTACTTTACATGTATAATTGACCAAGTAATTAAGTAGAATAACAAATATTAAATGAAAGTTCTATAGTGCACGACTCAATGAAATTGGCTATATATTAAACTTTTCTGCAACCTTATGACAACATTGTGAATTTCAAGCATCCTGAGAATTTATATATACCTTCGGCTGTACAATAAAGACTAATTGCCTAGATTTATGGAATGGCACAAAGGCTTATTGCTCCACACTCCTATTTAGATCTGGCCTATGCTGGTAGTAACTAGAATTTTTCTATCTTCTCAGGTACATACATAAAAAAAAAATACTTGGGTTTTTCAGCCATGATAATTCAATTCAATTTATGTTTAAAATATAAACTGTAGAAATACCATCTGCTTCATATCTCCGTTTATGACTTCTCTAATAAACAAACTGTGAAATTTGGTGTGAGAGGACAATCAAGTTACAAAATACCAGGTCAAACAAGCAGAAGTGGGAGGGCTAGCATAAGGATCCATTCGAATTCAATATGTTGTAATGATAGCAACTTGGTTACCAACTCATTTCATAGTTCAATGGAAAATCTCATTGCAGTGGTAAGGACTCTCTTTGGTACAACCTATTAATAATATCTACACTCTATCAAGGTAGACCTTATTAGGCTTGTGCACCGATTTTTTTTCGGTTCGATTCTTCGGATTTTTAAACTTTTCGATTCGTCTCGTTTCGACCGATTTCTGTTTCGATTTGGTTCGGCTCGACTTGTTTTTCGTGTACATTTTTTTTCGGAATATTGACCATTTTTCGTATTTTCGTGTCACTTAGCTTGTTTTTTGTATCGACTTTTCGTATTTTCGTTTTTTCGGAACGTCTGTTCTCGTTTCAAAGCAATAAATTTCGATTTGACACATTTCAAGTACATTCGAAAATTCCGAAAATATTTCGTTTCGGCTCGGAAAACTTTTCGGATCTGCCATTTTCGGATCTAAAAATTTTCAGAAAATCGGCCGCATCCGAAAACACGAATCGGGAAATTTCGTGAAAATTCCGAAATTCCGAAACCCGAAACGCACATCCCTAGACCTTATAAATTGTACAAGAGCCGAAACATAACTTGTCTAGTCCTTATAAATTTATCTACAGATGTTCCAATGTTCCTTTTCCCTTCTTTGATTTCATACCACAAACATCAACAGAATAATCTCATCGTTCATGACCACTTTATCCTGATTGGTCATACATTCCATTTATTTCCTTTTGTGTAGTAAAGAATGCACTAGAAGGGGAAATTCTAAATATACCAATAGAACATGGGACTCCTTAAAGGCTGGGGATGGGGGAGAAGAGAGGGCCCTGAAATGCTGGGGAAGGGGATTCTTAATGGTTGGGTGGGAGAAATCAGGGCCCTGGCAGCCTGGTAAGGACAGAAGGGGGTCCGGTAAACCTGTGGGTGGGTAGACAGGGCCACGAGAGGGTGAGGGTGCCAAAAGGAAGTTGATAAAGGCTGGGTGGGGAAGAAGAGGAGGATCATGAAGGGGAAGATGAAACAGGGTTCATTAAAGGCTGCAGACGGAAGAAAGAGAAGGGGGCTGCTAACACCTCTCTGCTGAACCACTCAATCTGACCATTTAAAATGGAAGGAAACACCCAAAGGAGCACTATAAGTGATAATTGTGCAAATAAAAAAAAAAACACACTTTAAATACAAATGGAGTAATATAAAAGTGAAATAAAAACTTTTGGTCCAGTATTGCAATCGATAACAATTGTTCACTCTGGTGTGTACAATCATGCTTAAAGTCAAATATATTCATGCTTCTATTCTTTTCTGCATCTGTTGCTTGGTTCAGTAAAATATGATGCAGAAAAGAATATAGATATTCATATCACTTTATTTTACTCCATTTTTGTTTTAAATTCAGGAGTTTTATTTATTTTCACAACTAGTTCTTCTATTGCGTCTTTGGGAATTTCTTTCCGTTTTATTTTGCACTAATACAGCTGCCCATTCTATTCACTGTTATTACTGCAGGTGCTCTATGAAGCAAAGTATATTTTTCATTTATTTTCATTTTGAAATCCTAGTGCTCATAACATTTAAATGCTATTTGAAGTCCTGTTAACAAAAAGTAAATTTCCATTTGGATTTCGATCATTTTATCATCCTAACCTTTCTGGTTAAAAAAATAGAAAAATGCAGTAACAGGTTTTAATTCTAAGCAAAAATGCAATTTTCATCAAAAAATGTGATGAAACTAAATTTTGTCTTTGCGATTTTGTATTTTTGGGGAGGAGAAGACAAGAGAGCCCTTAGAGACAGTGGGAGGAGTAGGATCTTAATGACATGGGGAGTAGAAGAAGAGAAGGGGGTTGTTCAAGACAGAGGGGTTGTGGGGGCCCATCCTGAGGTTCAGTAATGGGCCCCGGAGATTTCTAATGGCTGCTGTAGAGGACAGAGTCTGGCTTTTACAATGACACCTCAAATGACCCGGTACGCCAAAGGACCCCTGCCTGGCAGGGGAACTCCCTCTTTACAAAGTCATTGTTCAAGCATGTGCAATGACTCCTGCGGCAGGGGTCAGTCCCGCTGTGAGGGCTGACATGTGCACGTACCTCCTAGTTATACAAGGTCCAATCCCTGTATGCAAACAAACTATACTACACTGCCAGTCCTGGAGTGGCCGGTAATTCTATGTCCAAATATAAACCGTACAGTGGTATACAACAAACAGGAATAATAAACACCAGGGGTTAATACCAGAGATACATGTGAGCCAGATGCAAGGGGTTAATATATCAGAATTCTCGCGAGACCAGGTACCAGGGTGCTCGTGAGCCAGATGCAAGGGGTTAATAACCAAAGCTAACTATTTACCAAAAGCCAGGAATTGTATTGCCAGAGGGGATCGTCAGCCAAGTGTCAGGGGTTGTACTGCCAGACGGGATTGTCAGCCAAGTGCCAGGAGTCGTTATGCCAGAAAAGTTACTCAGACAGGATAGTCAGAAGTCAAATGCCATAACGGGTTGTCAGCAGGAGCCAAAGGGTTAAGAGCCAGGAAAGTCGTTAGTCAAGCCAGGGTAATACACGAGTGAGCAGAAGACAATAAATTACAAAGAAAGCACTGAGTAAGGGAGAACCACGTCAGGACAAGTATCCAGGGCTCAGAGGTCTGGTTTTAAAACTCAGCAGGCGCGGCATCATCACATCGCGACCTCCCCTGTGTCAGTGACTAGTGACCGTGACACTCTGCTACTTCACTTGGCGGCCAGCCAGCGATCAGAAAGGAAGGCGCGGGGCGGAGCTAGCCGAGGAAGCGAGCGGCTGCATGTTGAAGGAGCTCCGTGATAAACACGGTTTTTAAAGTTATTTCCGCCGCATGCTCGCACTTGAGAAACGCTCTACGGTCTCTGGGGGCAATGGGGGACTCGGTGAGTTTGCCTTACCCCCGAAATTGACGCTCCGGAGCGGATTAACCCCCGCGGCACAATCGGGGCCTAGTACTAGTGGCCATTTTAGAAGCCTGGAAGGAGATTGCTGAGACCTTTTACTGCTCTTCTTCCTTGTGCCTGCGCTTTTGGTGACATGCCCACCGGTCGCTCACAGAAGCTGCGGTCCAGACAGAGGGACATTCGGGACTCCATGAGAGGTGGGTCCACTTCGAAGGGAGATGCGATCTCCTCCTCCCTCCCCCCGGGCTATGACTTTTCGGAAGATGAAGAGGACCCCTGGCACTCGGGTGGTAGCTCTGCGATGACCTGGATCTCCCCACAATCTCGGACACCAGACTCCCAACCACTATCTGCAGCAGCAAAAAAAAAGGCGCAAAAGAAACGAAAAGCAGCGCTGATGGCGTCTTTGAGTGCCTCACTTGCTGCTGGTGGCCTCTCTGACGGGGATTCGGCTGAGGAACACCAGCTTTCAGCCAGCAGTAGTGTGGCTTCATTACGACAGGACGTTTTGAGACCAGGTGCCCAACCGCAACAAACGAGAGCGACCTCACTCGAAACCCGTATGACACAGCCTGAGGAAAGTCGGCAGGAGGAGGATGATGATCTTCCTCTTACAAAAAGAGACCTTCGGAGGATCCTGGACGAACTCCGGGAGATCCGGGGGGTGTGGAAACCTGAAGTTTCGGCGGTTCGGGAGGAGGTTGCAACAATCCGTGCGCAGGTGACAGCAGTGCAGGCGACGACCTCTACAGTGCTATCGGAACATACTCACCTGTTGGTACAGGTCGCTGGTCTAAGATCCCAGGTCGAGCTTTTGTCCCGCTCTGTGGAGATGCTGGAAACAAGACACCGCCGTCGTAACGTCAGGGTCAGAGGCATCCCGGACTCTGTGTCGTCAGATGAACTCCCAGCTTATGTGTCTCGTTTGGCCCTTCGGATGGCGGGACTCCCTCCTGACAAGCCAGATGTGATCGGATCGGTATTCAGGGTTCGGAAACCTGCGGCGCTTTCGAAGGGGACACCCCGTGATGTCGTGGTGGCCTTTCGTGACGTAGCATTTAAGGTCAAGCTTATGTCTGCTCCTGGCGCAAGAGATCCAGTGAAATTTGAGGGCTCCACGTTGGCTTTGTATCACGACCTTCCATTCCAGACTCTGCTTGCTCACAGGCGGTTCCGTCCTGTGACTGCGGTTCTTCGTCGGAGGGGGATCCATTATCGGTGGGGCTTGGCGGGAGCATTGGTGGTGACACATAATAATGTCCCCTACACCATCACGGATCCTGAAACCGCCTGGTCCGACCTTGAAGCGGCGGGCATCTTGCCGGACCCTCCGGAACTTCAGCCAGACTGAGACCTGAGCGATATTGTTTACCCCCCCAGCTTTTTTCTTCTCTGTTTACGTGTCACTGGTCTATAGATAAGCTCTGAGTATAATTTATCAGGACAATTTATGGCATTTACGTTGATAGTCCTACATGCTTATGTGTTTCTTTTGTGTTTTCTTCCTTCACTGAGGTTGGGACTTCTTGCTTTTTGTTTTTATTATTCCCTTATTGACCTGTTACTACTTGCATCTTACATTATCTGACTGGCTGACCGTAGTTAGTTTGGCCAGCCCTAGACGGCTGTCTTTTTCTACGTTTGATTTCGTGAATTTCTTGTTATGTATAATTCTCTAAATAAAGAATTAAAAAAAAAAAAAAGAAAGTAAGGCGCTGCCGGCCGCCAGGAACCCTGGACGGTGTGGGACATGACAACATGCAAGATGTCAGTCTGCGGTGATTGAAGCCCCAGATCAGCACCGAGCTGGAGCAACACAAAGACCTTTGTGGAGTGTCCTCCATGCACGGGATTGAAATGGGAGGATGCTCCACGCATGTCCTTCAGGTTCAAGTGGTTAATATTTCATGACAGTGTGTATTTTATCCCTTCTATAGGGAGATCGGGGCCACTGCTAATGATTGTTCTGTTGACTAGCAAGTAATTAGTATATGATTGACTTGCACAATCATTGGCTTTGTCCTCAAACTAACCGGATTTCTAATCTCTAAACTCTTTGTGGGTGCTGAGCACATGCTAGATCGCCAATCAATCCCTTCGCTACCAAGTGATTTTCCATAAATCCACTGTCTGGAACCAGTGTTTCAATTCACGAATGATACACCAAGAAATATTTGGGAATTTTCCACAGAATTTCTTACTGGAGTAGCCCTATCGGAAAGGCAGATCTTACCAACTGCTGGCCAAAACATGCTACTGCAGGTGGAGCTCCATGTTGAACTATCTGGGAATGTGTGTTTTAGACACAGAGTCCCAGCTGTTCAAGTCTGGATGCCTCACGCATCTATCGCCATCTTGGATTGTACATACATATGGACGGCGGAACCCGGTAAAAGTGTCTTTGCATTTGTTAAACAAATTTGACTAATTGCTGGAATATATTTTTTTCACCTGCTGCGGGGAGGTCTGGCCATCCCACCTGGTATTGTGCAATATATATATATATATATATATGTCTTTGTCTGTCTACGGTTAGGGCACTACACACTGAGGAAGGGGCTGCGACCCCGAAACGTCTCGATTATCTGATCCTCATTGGAATTAAATTGGGTGGCACAAGTGCACCTTTCTGAAGCAGCGCTGGTATCGTATTATTTATTTTCCTTCATGCAAATCTTTTACCCTCCCGGTTGGATGCTGTGAGAGGGATTCGGTACTCAGCTGCAGCTGTCTGATCATCACTCACTATTGATGGTGCATACAGACACCCTCACTCCTGCGTTCACTGTATTTTTGAGTATAGTCCATATCGGGGCTCGAGTAGGTGCTTTGAAGATCGTGTAATCTATCTTGGTAGCGAAGGGGTTTAACATTCTTGGTGTCCTCTCAGCTATTTGTCCCTCTATATAATCTTATACGTGACCACACACATAGTTCCCAGCCATAAATTTTGTGTAGGCCCAGGCTGCTGGTTTGTGACTTCCATCTTTGCACTGTTTTTTAAAGTGCCATACCCATCGTTAATAAATATTGGTATACTTAAACAACGCAGCGTGTTTGCTAATAGTCCCAGGACCTACTTGAAAACCAGAGAAATCTCAATGTATTCCTCGTGGTAAAATACCTTATAAATGGTCTGTGTTTCCCAGACTGAGATTTTGGGCAATTTGAGAAAGGCATGTCTCATATGGTCTAGTGTCTGTTAGCGTCCAGTGTGGCCCCATTCATTTATTTAAAGCACTGTTTTCAGAAAAGCGGCACCTCTATACAAGTGTAATATCCCTATGAAAAATTTAGAATAATGAAGATTGATTATGCTTTAACACATTGTCCCCCCCCATAACCAATCAGCCCTTTGAAATGCTCCCCTTTTACATCCTTATGAGGCGTGTCCTGCCATAATAAATGATTTGCTAATGATATATTAGAATTAAGCGCTTTACTTTCGGAAGTCATAAAGAAATATTGCTAAGTATAGATTTCTTTGAAACTCACATCTCATTTCAGCCTTACAACTATGACACATTTTCAATACGGAATGATATATAGCTTACAAAGAGATGCCAGAATGTCAAATTATCAATGGGCTTGGATAACAATGCTAAACCCTTGTAGCCTTACAAATTTGCAATCTCAACATTTTTCTTTAGAATGCATGGAACATGTCTCAATCAATGACATATTATCCTGTAATCCTTTGACATGGTCACAAAAAAGCATGACAGAAAACGGAAAACACAGATTTTCTCCCAAACATGCAATTTATTTAAACATACAGAGCCTTATCATATTATAGGACCGTATTACTGATGCAATTTGGAGATATTCTGGAAATTTTTCAGATTGTCAAGAATTGTAAAGTAAACAAAAGTTACCTTCTGGATTTATAACAAGGTGGGACAGTATATGTTGTGGTTTTTCAAAATGAGTGTTTATATAGGATTATGTGGTATCCAACCATGGGATTTTTAACTCGACAGGTCTATAAATACATCACTATGGGTTTCATTTTGGCACCCTTTCCAGACAACAGGATTTATTAAGGGCAGAAATGAGCTTACTTTAGGAGACATGGTAGGAAAGGATAAGGACTCTGGAAGCTTGAGGCTTGAAAAAGTATTTTCTGATCAAAAAGTTACTAGCTATATGAAATCAAAGGGATAAAATAACCTGTGCAGTCATTCTCTGTTGCAAAATTGTGTTTATAGCACTTAGTCTGGAGTACTGATTGAGGTCCCTGCTGCTTGATATACCTCGAAAAGCTATGCCGTGCTCTGAATATTGAATATCACATTGGTTTGCAGACAGACCACCCATGAAGACAGCTTTTGAACTATACACCATGGCCATTGACTATGCAGACTTGAAGATGTCATAGAATTTATTGTACATACATTAAGGCACAAAAAGAATGAAGCGTTCCAGTCAATCTTACAGGTCAAAAGGCAAAATAAACCCTAATCCAGCTCGTCTGTTTCTGTATAAGGCAACGGAGAACACAGAGGCATGTTAACTTGCGACAAGTCATAGAGAATCGCAGTCAAGGTCAGCATATTGGATTTTCCACCTATGCAAATGTCAGGATCTCCATATGTTGGCACGGGAACTCTCATCGGCACAGAGTAATTTGTTACAACGTGTAGGACTGTGACTTATCAGCACGCGGTCATCTTTGAGATCTACCACACTGCGGGATGCTGATTATAACTGCATGAATTTTATAAAGTGTGTTTTACTAATGTCCATTGACGTTGTCTGTCAGAGTATGTATATTATCTTTTTATTCTAAAATTATGACCAGACCTTTAGTCGAAGGGTTCCATAAAGCAAATACAACCATCCGCCCTGCAACTTTTTCCCTGATTGCAAATTTCCATCTATGTTGTGAAAATGTGATGTTTGCTACAGAAGACCTGTACAAAGGTAGGACAGCAGGACAGGCTGCTTACTGTCCAGGAGGTCAAGCATGCGAGGTTAGTGCACACTGTTCCTAGTAATCCTGAATTTTCTCAGAGATTTAAATATATGCTGTTCCTAAAATGGCTAGAAAGTTATGTATTCCCTGAAGGTGCTCATTAATATTAATGTATTGTATTTTTGTATGGATAGTTTCCCAGGGGTTTTCTGTTTGCTCAGTGCTACATAGTAGAAAGGAGAGAACTTAAAATAAATAAATAAAAATAAAATAACAAATATCTTGGGTTTCATTTAAATGTAGAGCAATTATCTGAAACATCTGATAGATTTCCTGTTTGATTAGTCTGACTCAAGCATTAACCTAAAAAGGCTTTTTTAATTATGCGCAATATAAGTAAGAAGAGGCAAAATAATCTGGTTTTAATGTAGTTTTTTTTTTGTTGGTTGTCTTTTACAAATACAAGGTCTTTTCGGTGCTTCTCATTTTGCCCCCTTTCGGGAGTTCCATTTTGCAAAAAAAATTTTTATTTAGCGAATATTCACCGTATTTTGCTGAAATTTGAGTCGCCAAAGCAGTAAAAAAAAACTGAATTGTGCCAAATTGGCATCAGTGAATTCCACCGAACTGAAGAAAAATAACATAGAAGTCTCCTATTCTCCCAATAGGTTAAATGAATAAAAAATATAGTAAAAATGTGTCTACATATATTAAAAAATAAAAAGGTCTGTTACAAAATTTAAAAAAAGGATTTAAAAAAAAAAAAAAATTGTCTAAAAATACAAAAATAAAAAAGAGTTTTAAGAAAAAATTTAAAAAGCATAAATGGTCTTTTAGCCCCTGCACTACCAAGAGATTTTCCAAAAAAACATTGTCAGAAACCAGTGTTTTTTTGTAAAATCATTTTTAATTAATTTTAAAGTAAAAAATATTTGAACTTCTACCCTTTGTATTTCTTACTGTAAATAACCTATTTTTGGCCAATAGATGGTCCCATCTACTGCCAAATTAAGTTAGAGGTTTGAGCAGCTGGTCTATTTTATTCTATTTCCCTCTGCATCGGCTGCTGGAAGCCTGATATATCAGAGCTTTCAGCCACAAATTACAGTTATTATGCCCACAGGGCTGAAACGTTGGGGGCACTTACTGCAGCCCAAAAGCAAAGAAAATTAATTTACAGCAAGCAAATTTCATTTGCTTTTGGGCTGCAGATCAGCATATCAAGATATCTCGATATTGGGGCACCAGATGGTGCCTTTGAAGCCCGAGATATCTCGATATCGGTAGTGAAGGGGTTAAAGATATTCCTTTTTTACATTGAAAGCTATGGGATTTGCCTGTTTAAACCTGTTGAATTGAAACATCAAAAATCTGGTTATTTTGTTAAAATTTCAGTGCAATTTGGTGGTCTGTGAATAGAAGAATCAATAGTTTCCATGCGACAATTTCGATGCCCTGAATTGAGGCGTATTGCACTGTAGTTCGCTGTCAATTCCCCTGTATTTGTTGAATTGACAGCTTTTTGAGTAGCCAAATTGCTCCAAATTCACAGTACGTTGAAATTTGGAAGCAAATTTGGAGGTTAGTCATTTTTGCACACAACATGCAAGGTTTTGTCCAGAGGTTTTAACGGATTAGTTAATGAACATACACTTACAGATTGCACAAGTTCAGTGTGCTAAACCTAACTTCAATGAGCAGCTAAACTATCCTGTTTAGAATCCTGGTCAGCGGTATATTTCCTGGTATGTGTCTCAGAACTGCAAGATCATTGATTTTTAGTAGGTGCCAAGAAACAGCAATTCATATTTGTGCAATGGAACAAAAATTAATGAAAACAGCTTACTCCTAAGGCTAGGGTCAGACGAACGCATTTTTCGCGTTGTCCGTGAAAAAGTGCGGTCGAACGGACGTATTTTTTCACGAAATACGCGTTAGCGGTCATACGATGCGCATATTCGTCCGTGATTTTGTACGGATCATCAATAAAACACTTTTTGTGTCTGGACGTTATGTTAGCCGGACATTAGCAGCGTCTGACATCACGCAAACACGCCGCTATGCGGACGCAGCGCACTCTGTACGTCAGTAGTAGCGGTTTGACGTTCTCGAAAAAATGCGTTTGTTTGCCACTTGCGTTGCACGGATGAACGTTCGTGCGGCCGTTCGTCGTGTGTTCCCCGGCATTGGACGTCATTTGCTGCTAGCACGGCCGTGATTTCGTGCGGCTAAATGCACGTTAAAACTGCGTTCGTCTGACCCTAGCCTAAGTAGTGCTTTCGAGTTGCTTTTTAACAAAAGTGATGTCAAGAAATCTACCAACAACTGCATTAGGTGGGCAAAGAAAACACATCACATTAAGGTCCACTTATTGCAATGTCTTTTGATTTTTCAACAATTATTCCGTAAAATAGCTTGAATGTAAGTAGAACTCTTAGGTCTATTGTAAAAATCATTCAATCATAGGTGTCTCTAGAGGGGGCCCAGGGTGGGGCAATTGCCCCACAAGGTTATTCCTTGCTCCCCCATGTGCCCCCCCACCAGGGATCAGCATCCAGCTTCCCCCACTTCTTAGGACCACTGTATCTCTGCCTCTGTGCGTCGATCGACGTGTCCTTGGAAAAGGCAGAGTCTGGCCTTTCCAATGATATCCAACATGACCATATTTAGTGTAAATTCATATTTTCTCACAGGGTTGAAATGGCTCAGCAGTGAAAGGGTTAATGGTCAGACCATTTATTACATTGTGTATTACTTTCGTTTTTGCCTTGGTTTAGTTCATCCCTCACAGCATACATTTTATTTTTCACTTGATTAATGGCATTTTAGGAGTTAAGGGGTACGCTACATGCCTCACAGTGTATACATTTCATGTTTTCCCTTGATTACTTGCATTTAAGGGGTGAATGGGTAGGCTACGTGCCTCACAGTGTATTAATTTCATGTGTTCCCTTGATAACTGGTATTTTAGGGGTTAACGGGTAGGCTACATGCCTCACAGTGTATTCATTTCATGTTTTCCATTGAATTGCGGAAAATAAAATATTGAATTTAAGTATCTGGTTAGAACAACAAAACGGTATCCTTGCACCACATTACTCTGGGATTTTGGAATCCTATTTACATATATACTTAGTTTTTTTATCACTAGTATGCTTTAGTGGCGAAAATTTGTGCCCCCCCCCCCAGTTTTGATTGTGGTGTCTTATGTGACACCCCCCTATATATTGTTCCTAAAGTCACCACTGCATTCAATGCTTTATGATGGTTTCAGCGTATCCTGATAAAAGGTCGAAATGCCAACTAAAACAGTGATCATTTCATTGGGCATAGGATGTTTTCTACAAAAAACCCTAGATTGCCATTCTACTTATCCAATGGACACCGCACACTGCTAAAACAACCAAAGGACTAGACATACTATATTCGAACCGATATGCTCTCTAAATAAAAACATCCTGAACTGAGCCAAACCAATCAGATTATAAAACAGCCAGATCTAAATATAATTGGATATATTTGGATTAATTCAGACTGTGCCACAGCTTTGACTACGCCTATGTGTCACTATGTGTGTCATTTTTTCCAACATATGCTGCGTACGGTGAACTATATTGGAGCTTATGGTCCATTCTGTGCATCATTTTTGGAGCACATGCGTCATTGTCTGTGTATCATATTTGGAGCATATGCCCCATTCAGCGCATAATTTTTGGAGCATATGCTGCCTTCTGTGTGCCATTTCTAAAGTATATGTCCCATTCTGTGAGTCAGTTTTGGAGCATATGTCCCATTCTGCACATAATGTAAAGATAATATCCTTAATTTTGTGTTTCATTTTTGAATCATCTGCATAATTCGGTGCATCATTTTGGAGCACGTGCCTCATTCTGTGTACTGTTCTGTAGGTTTTTAGATTTTAATACAATGAGGTTTTCGAATATCGGAAACCGATTAATATATTGGACCCTACCGATATTTCAAAATGGTCCAATCTAAAAAAGATGCTTCTGATATTCCAAATTGTCTGGTTCAAAACATTTAGGGATCAATTTTTTTTAACTGTGTGTATGTGTCACGTTTCATCACTCCAGCCCTGTCCCTCTGCCCTCTGTATTCATGTATACCTGTTTTTTCCTATGTGTTTCTATGTTGCTTTCCCTGGGTAGCAGCCCATGGGTTAATTGTTTTGTGTCCGTCTGTTCACCTGCTGATCGTTGTCCTGATCCCCTCCCTATTTAAAGCAATGGGCCCATATCCCATTGCTCTTTCATTGTTCCAGTTTGCCTGCATCAAGTCTGCGGTGTCCTGAGCCCCCCTGCTGTTATTCTAGTCCTAGTCTGTATTTTCTTGTTAAATTTATTCCTTTTGGTTTCCCCTGTCTGTTGTTTTTCCCAGTTATTATCGTGTTCCTGGTTTATGTTCTGTGTATGCTGATTACCTGGTTCTGACCCTTTTGCTTGGCTGACTTATCTTCTGGTTCTGGATCCCCTGCTTCTGTATACGGTGCACCTTCTAGTTAATGACTCCTGGCTTTTCTTGACATTTCATGTGGATACTCCTCGTCTGTACTGTTGTTATATTACTTATTCACATTCCTGTACATATCTGTATGTCCTTAGTTTCTGAACGGCGCCGCTGTATTATTTTTCTTTAGAGCAGATCCGGCTACTCTATAGACCGGTCTTTCGGAGTAGGGCTGCTTTCTGCCGTGCAGGGTTTCTGGCCTGATTGTATACCAGTATTGTGCAGAGTTCTCTTGTCTATCCGGTTATTGTTGTCAATAGCGTTAGCTCTGCTTATAGGGGCTTTTACCTGTTCCAGAGCCTTGCTACACCGCTGTCTGGTGTCACCAGCGTTACAGCATGTCTACCAAGGACCAGTCACAGAGTTTGGGGATTCACATGAATGTGTGGGTGTATAAAATAACTTGGCATAGTGGAATCCCAAGCACATTCTGGCAGTATAAGAGATGCTGGTAATTTGTGCGCATGCATTTGGCTTTCAGTAGTAAACATTATCTGGAATGAAGGCTCTGCATTTATATTGATTCACTTGGCATTCAATGTGATACCCTATATAACTGTGAATTAATGTGTTAGCGATCCATACTGTTACATTACTGGGAAAAAATAAATATCACACATATTGCAACGCTTCAGCAAAACTGTGAACTTGACGGCATGCTGAGCAATCTCCAAAGTTTATGCAGCTTCGTTAACTTCCAAGCGCTTGTTTATATATGGAAACCACAGCATACAAAACTTTAAAAATAACAGTAAACGTATACACAAGGCACTCAGTGTACTTAGACATATGACACGGGAAATAGGATGTATGGTCAGCAGAATGCGCTACCCTTACAAATTTCATCTATTTTTAGTACTACACGTCGGCAAGAAATGGGTCCAAACGGAAAGTACCTTCAGATAAAGAACAACTGTGCCACCTGTAAACAGATACTCTACAGGACCAAAGGAAAAAAAGTTGCAGTTTCACATAGTGAAAGGTAGCTTCACCAGAAAACATTTACAAACAACATATAACGAGATTTGCCTCATTATCAGGCAAAATGCTGGTAAGTTTAAAAAGTTGCATATTTCACTGGTGTGTAAGGGCCAGAATATTATGTGCATTTTAATACTATATCTAGATGAATTACATCCAACTGCAGCACGCCAAGATTACAGAACATTGAGATGTGTACATTATTTATTTTTATTTTCTAAAGGATTTTACCAGGAAGGATACATGGAGATTTCTCTCGTTTTCAAACATGTCCTGGGTTCAAGAACATTAAATTGTTACAGTACATTAGACGGGATCACTGGAATAAACAATTCCTTTACATTAAAAAACAAAATACTACAGAAATTAGAGTCTTGCCTCTGAATGTCACTTTTGTATATCATATCAACTAAACCAAAATACTCTGACGGGGTTATTCAGAGAGAAGTGAAAACCAGGAGAATGACTGTAGAAGTGAAAATTCTAGGTCAAAATAGCCAAACCAGAAAAATTCTCCCATTTATCTCACTTTCCAAACGGGCTATTTTGACCTAGAATCTTCACTTCTCCAGTCATTCTCCTGGTTTTCACCGCTCTCTGAATAACCCTGTATGTGAATAAGTGAAGGGTCTGGTTGCTGACATACCTTGGCCAATTAATACCTGGTGTCTCCTATCCAAAAAAAAGATGATTTATATGTACAGTAAGTCTCCAAAGCAATAAAATGCCAGGTGCCACAAGTGATCAATATCACTTAATTATTGTCTGGTAGAGAAGCATGTTTTTATTAATTGCTGTGGGGTAAAAGAATGTGTGTAGGGAACAGCAAACACTTCCGTATTTTCATAGTCAATGTATTGTTTGAAATGGGTAAAGAAGGCAATGCAGTGAATCACAGATCAGAGCACCTACTGTATATACATAACTATGCATGATAATATTTTACTGTTATTGTGACTCCTGCATCCTTTTAACATGTTTTATGTCATGTTATTTCAAAAGTATCCACAATATTTAATCTTATAACCTAAAATTCCACGTCAGTATAGTTGTTCTACAATCATCTACTCATGTCATGACTTGATACAGCAAAATAAATGCATTTTATTTAGAGTTGATGCAAATTTAACCAAAGCTCTTGTAATCTTACCACAGCGACTAAAAAGCTAAGGATTGGTAAAATGGTTCCGGTTGCACCGGATCCAAAATCTTGACTTGTGTCACTCATTATAATAATAGGGTGAATCTTTTTAGAGCATAAAATTTGATTTGGCCAAGTTTTAAATCTTCTATTATACCAGGAAACCACAACTTTCTGGGCCAACGTTCAGAGTCAATGCACATAGTGGTACAGACTTGAAGATGTTAAGCTAGATAAAATGTAAATGAAGGCTTACAGGGTTATTCAAAGAGCTCCGAATTGCTGGCGAAAGGTAACCGAACGCTGAATACCTTTCCTGGCCATTCGGCTATCCAGAGAGCAGGCAGTTCGCCAAATGTTGGCGAATTGCCTGCAGATACGGTGCCTGTTCGAGGGCAGTGAATTCCCCATAGAGAAGCAATGCTTTGTCTATTCAGAGAACAAAAACCATCAGTGAAAGTTTGTCGAAATGCCCTGTCATTCGGTGGTTTCATGCGATAGGTTTATTCAGGCGAATCCCATAGGCTTCAAGGTTAAAAATATTCCCGTTTTATAATCCAATATCTAATAAACCATTTATTCTAATATTCTGCAGTAAAAAGTCTTTATTTTTAGATTTTTTTTAGGATCTTTTAAGCATTTTTCGGGATTTTTTGGCAAATTATATTTTTTAAATGTTTTTTTCTTTTTTCTGTAACAGCCCTTTGGACCTCATATGTAAATTTCAGACATTTTCGCTCAGCAGTTTGTTTGCAAACAGCGTTTCACTTTTCAAACATTCAAGCGTACATTTTTTTTTTTTTTTCCACTCCATTCGTCTGCGGTGTCGGCTTTTCCAGCAGCTGCTCTGCTCGGGTTTCTCCAGCGGGGTTAATCCAGATGTTTTTGCGGGTTTCGGTGTGCATTCGCCTGAGTTTTGCGGGGATTGTTCAGCAGGTTTTCGGCGGCTTTTCCCTGCACTACGACGGCCCTGTAGTGCTTGCTGAATACACCACAGGGTCACCGAAATGGGATCGCCAAATCAAGCCGAATTGAAGAGAACGAAAAGTCACCGAACGTGCGGTGACTTTTCGATTCTCTTTGAATAACCCTTTAAGTATGTGCTATCACAGTATCCTTGCTTGCTTGGACGAACAGATCCAAGGGGACGAGCCGAAAAACGATTGAAAATGTTCTATAAACAATGAAAGGCATCAGATGACTTTTAATTCATGTACTCCTGTGAAGTTGAATACAGCATATTATAAGTTACTAATTACTTGAATTATTCTATTTTCTGTGATTTTTACATTTCTGCTTCTTTCGGTGGTTCTCCGACAAGAAGTCTTTTGCAGGTTTATGGCATACTACTCTTAATGCAATCCTTGAACTGGGCTTTAATATAAACCACCTGGTTTAATTTTCTGCGGTGCTGTATTTTCATTTTTATTTTTTACACATATGATTTGATTGTTATGGGTTTGATGAGGGATTACCCCAAAAAACACAAGTTATTGCACTTTTTGCACATCAACCTGGCATACACTCCCTTTTCGTTGCTGCTGGTTAGCAAAACAAGACGCACACTGGTGGTAATCTTTTGGTTTACATCTTAGAACAGGGATCTCAAACTCTGCTCCCTCCAGATGTTTCTGAACTACATCTCCCATGATTCTCCAGCCATCTATTGCATTCAAATAATTCTGGAAGTTGTAGGCTATAAACCTTTGTGGGACCAGAGTTTGAGATCCCGCTCTTAGAACCTTACATTGGGTGTTGTGTTTTCACCAACAGCGAATAGTATCCACAAGACTATTCACTACAGAGACTGAACTCCTACTTATTCCTCCCTCCAATGCCTCTCCACCTCCTGACTTCTCTATCACGGTGGAGGGTATCACCATCTCCCCATCAAACCAAGTTCGCTGCCTTGGAGTTACACTTGACTCTGCTCTTTCCTTCATCCCCCACATCAAGTCTCTTTCCACCTCCTGCCGATACCAACTGCGTAATATTTCCAGAATTCGGCCATTTCTTACCGCTGTCACCACAAAACAACTCATACACGCCCTGGTAATCTCCCGACTCGACTATTGCAATAATCTCTTATCTGGCCTCCCTCTGTCCCGCCTCTCCCCCCTACAATCCATCCTGAACGTCTCCGCCAGGCTAATTCACCTCACCCGCCGCTCTGTCTCTGCCGCTCCCCTCAGCGAGTCCCTTCACTGGCTCCCTATCCACTGCAGAATTAAGTTCAAAATCCTTATCCTTACCTACAAAACCCTCACTAACTCAGCTCCCCACTACCTGTCCTCACTAATCACCAAATACACCCCAGCCCGCTCCCTAAGGTCAAACAGTGACCTGCGCCTAACTTCTCCCCGCATCACCTCTTCCCATGATAGACTGCAGGATTTCTCACGCGCAGCCCCCACTCTCTGGAACGCTCTCCCTCGTACGGTCAGACTTTCCCCTAACTTCTCTTCCTTTAAACGCTCCCTTAAAACATTCCTATTTAGGGAAGCCTACCACCCAACTCACTGACGCAACCATCAATCACTCTCACCTTACAGTCCTCTCCTCCTGTTTCCAACCCCAACCCTCCTAGATTGTGAGTTCCTACGGGAATAGGGCCCTCATCTCCTCCTGTACTGTTTGTCAAATGCTGTTCAATGTATTGTAACCCTGTCTATACTGTGCTTATTGTACAGCGCTGTGGAATATGCTGGCGCTTTATAAATAAAGAATAAGAATAATAATAATAACTACAAAGTCTCTGCAGGTTGACTCTGTGGCGGAATAGAGTATCCGCCTGCGGTCCTGCTCTAGCTGACCCCCTTCCTTGGTGTTGCCAAGCCCGACTACCGAGTGGCACGGCACCCGGCGTCTCGAGCGGCTTGGGTAGAAGACCACGTGGCGGTGGAGATCTGGAGAGTAGATGGGGCACCCACGGTGGAAATCCGCCCGACTACCGAGTGGCACGGCACTCGGCGTCTCGAGCAGCGGATCTACTGACCATTGAAGGGCTGGAGACGGTCTGCGTGGCGAACCGCGGTTCGGTAGAGTCTCCTTGCAGATGCAGGCACGGCGCTCAGCCGAGGTCCCGATTCGGGGTGGTTGCGGTATCCCAAGATACCGATTCAAGGTGGCTCAACGGCGCGGCGAATCGATGTTCTGCTGCGGAGTTAGAGTGACCCGTTCCTGGGTGGTGGTGATATGTAGCCGACGTAAAATGACAACACCAGGCAGAGCTGTATGTTTCAAACACTCAGATGAACTGAACTCTTTTAATCACACGCCACTATTTATGCTTAAGTACAACAGTCATAATTTGCATACCCATACTAATGAGTTAGGTCAGTTATTTACAATCAACATTCTTCACATTCTCTTAGCCTTCAGCGCACACAACGTTTGTACATCCATTGTTCCAGCACATCAGATTAAACACACACTATCAGAGATCCCTTAAATTAAACATGTACCTAGATAATGGGGAAAATCCCTGACGCATAAATTACACAACAGCAAAACTTATTTACTAGCTACAGAAACACACATTTATCTACAGGAATAGAAGTATATTTTAAAACCAAAGCTATGTCATTTCACTAAACTAAATTAAACTAAAACCAAACGAGGTAAAATATTTAAAATCACACGATAAAACCGACCATAAAGTCTTTTGAGGTTTGAAGCATGGAGAGTTACCTCAGCTCCATGACATAGGTCCTTTTAAAAATGTCTTGGGTTTGCGTCCTGGGCTCGCTGCGCCGAGCCTCTTGGGTCATTCCGTGACAGACTCAATGTGTCCGTTCTCCTTTAGAGACTTTGCACAGAACTGCCCAGCAGGGTCTCCAGTGATTTCACAGCAGGTTCAAGAATTCAGTCCTCTATGGAAATTTCATCTATTACGGAAAACTGCAAGGTGCAAATGAGCTGCAATTCTACTAATGTTTATTGTCCACCTGACCACTACGTGTACTCAAGGCTTAGGGAAAAGTGCGATGACCTATGCCAAAATAGAATTATTTCACCATTATGTAATTCATTCAAAACACATTCAAAACAGTGTGATAGAGCGGTTGGTCCCAACCGCGATCCTCAAGTACCCCTAACAGGCCAGGTTTTAAGGATTACCTTGTGGGAAATGCAGACTGAATCCTGCAATCATTGAGCAGTAAATCATATCACCTGTGCTGTGCTTCAGATATCTGGAAAACCTGGCCTGTTGGGGGTACTGGAGGACCGCGGTTGGGAACCACTGTTATAGAGGATAACTTATGTGATGCGGGAAGCAGTGCCTTTACAATAAATAGTTTAATGTCAGTAGTCATCTGGAGTGTATTTGCATTAAAAGGCACATTGTTTGCAGGGACCCAATAAAAAATAGAGGGGAAAAAAAGACGATATGGGGCTACTTTTAAAATCATATATACAATGGATAAGAGAAGTATTGACTTTATTGTGTGAAAAGGAACTGGTAGTATTTTATTCAAACATTATAAGACGCAACAATAAATGGATGCATGTACTTATCCTTTGAAAGATTGAATTTAAGATGGAGAAAAAATATAGTCAAGCATACATTAAAATGCAAGTGAGCAATGGACTATACAAACAGCAGATACTGACGTAAAACAGACAAAAATAAATAAAAAATACAATTACAGAATGTAAATTAAGTATTATGCTACCGTAAACTGATGTAAGCACAGGCATCTCCGAAGGCAGCTCTGATCAGCATTCCATCTGATCTCATTTTTTTCCCTAGTGGGCTTGCAGAAAAATGGTGTGTGTGAGTATGCATGTGTATATGTGCTCTTAAACCTCTTATTTGTTTTATCTTCGATGAATACAATGCTGCATTCTGCTATGAAGAACAATCACAAGAGAACAAACAGTACAGGGTACGGATAAAAAAGTATACTATAGTGTTTGCTGTTTAAGTTGTATGCAGGCAACTGGTACTAGTGAAAGCCAGGAAAAAACAACTCTACAACCCCATATAATCTACTGCAAATTGCACTCACAATGTAGTGTAAATAAAGATGATAAAAAGGCACGTTTTTACAAATAGTCGGCTTTAAGTCAAGTATTGCTTTTTTTAATGTTAAGTTACACGTGTCAGCTTGGGTAATCACTTTAGGAGCTCTTCACATGATTATAGGTGTTATTCACAAAGCGCTGGTGTCTTATGGTGAAAAATTGTTGGCGTTGCAAGGCTGACAAATGCCAGTATTTCACAAAACCTTTATCCAAAGAGCAACAGAAGAAGCTGCACAGTGAAGCTATTACTCTTTGGATTTTAGTTTTGCATAATGTCAATGTTTGTTGGAGGAGCAGTACTGGCAATTTTAGGCCGGTGTCAGACAAGCGCACTAGGTGCACCCGTACTAACGTGCCTACCGGCGTCCATCGTAGCGTTGTGACGCTGTGACATGGCCGGCCACACACTGTTGCGCATACAACAGCGGCTGTGCTGCGTCCATGCAGCAAGCGTCCCCGTCAAAACGCTAGGACGCGCTGTGACGGGGCTGCAAAACGCGATCCTCCATAGGAGGATTGAGCCTTGCAGCGCTGAGCGCACTAACTGCACTCAGCTAGGAGGCCAGACGGGTGTCAGAGAGGCGTCGAGTGGAAGGAACGTCCACACTTCTTCAAAACGCTTGTCTGACTCCAGACTTAGATGGCATTTGCAACACTAGCAAACACTGTCGCTTTGTTGTGAATAACCCGTTAAAGAGTATTTTGAATTAGTCAGCTATTTCTTTCATGAATTCTTGAGACTACAAATGTCACTCAGCTAAAACAACCAAGTAGAACTATTAGGCAACAAGGTGATCATTTGTGAATATACCCAAAGCGTATCTTCTCAAGCAGACCTTGGATCTGTGAGGAACAGGGGCCATTTGAGAGGTCTGTCTACAGTAGATCCTGCTCTCTTCTACGCTAGAGTTTTAGTTGGAAATCATATTGTCTTTGTCATTTATTTTTAGGGATGAGCCGAACACCCCGTTTTCGGTTCGGTTCGTATTCGAACTTGAACAATTTCAGAAGTTCGAGTTCGGACGCGAACACGATCCGAGCTCAATGCAAGTCAATGGAACTCGAACGTTCGATTTTTAGAGTGCCCTGCAAGAGGGCATATAAGCAAGATATTTGCCATAAAAGGTGTATGGTGTTCCGGGTAGTGCCCGGGGGACAGGAATTTTTTTTTTTTTTTAAAGGAACAGTGATTTTTCCATGAAATAAAGGTTAAGAATAAAAACGCAAAATTCCTTCAAATTTCGTGCCTAGGAGGTCCCCATAACTTGCCCGTGAAGTGGCGGATTTGTCGGATGTATAGAAGCATTTAAAAAGAAAAAAAATGACATTTCAAATGACGGTAAATGTTTTTCCTTTAATCTATTCATAAACTGCTTGGGGCGGAAGCCTGTATGAAAAGAGGAGACGTTTTAGGACACGCAGAACAAATTTAGTGACTTTTTGGCTAAATTATGGTGAAATTTATGCAGGCTTTGGATGAAAGTAACAACAGGTGCATTAAAATTGGGCCTTTGGTGCCAGCTAGTGCCTTCACACCGTAACCCCTCTGAGGTATTGTGGAAGAGTGCAGTGGTGAAGGTTTTGGGAATGCAGAAGAGATCCATGATCTATTTAGTTACATCAGCATCAGGGGAGTGATAGCTGCTGATCCAGGACTGATTCATTTTTATAAATGTCAGCCGGTCTACAGAGTTGGTGGACAGACGCACTCTTTTGTCTGTGACAAAATCTCCAGCGGCACTGAACGTCCTTTCAGAAAGCACGCTGGATGAAGGGAAACCTAGTAGCTCCATAGCATATTGGCTAAGTTCTGGCCAGTGATCCAATCTCAACACCCAGTAAGCCAGTGGATGATCTGCTGTAAAGGTATCCAGGTCTGCCCTTGCCCCTAGATAGTCCTGCACCATATGGTGAAGACGCTGGCAATGGGTGCCTACATTTGACGTCCCTGGGCATTGTGGACTAAAAAAATTGGAAAAGGCATCAGTCAAGCGGCCCCCTTCACTGCTCTTCCTCTGATAAACAGCAGCCTCAGAAGCACCTGTGTCATAAGTTGGCAACCTACCAGTGTCTGGAAAGGTGTTACACAAGTGTCGCTTTAGAGCGTCCTCAAGTTGTTTCATCCTGTGCTAACTCTCTGAGGGCAGGATGAGCTCTGCAACCTTACCCTTGTATCATGGATCAAGAAGGGTTGCCAACCAGTAATGATCCCTCTTCTTGATAGCACGAATCCTGGGGTCCTTTACCAGGCTTTGCAGGATAAGGGAGCCCATGCAGCGTAGGTTGGAGGTGGCATTAGCTTCAGAGTGTTCCTGGCCGCTGAGGTTGACCGTATAGTGCACTACCTCCTCCCAGCCACGTACTAGTCCTTGGGTTTCTGGGGACACAAAAGCCTCCCTTGAGGAATCCCCACCTTCAATGCCCCTACAACTTAAATATTCCTCCTCCTCCTCCTCATCCTCCTTCTGTCTGATCTGAGGACGCGCAGGAATGCTGTCTGCATAAAGACTGGGGCCTTGAGAGCTAGGGAAGTCCTCCTCTTCCTCCCACTGCTCTGCCTCTAGTGCCACATCTATAATTCCCCACAGAGTGCGCTCCAGCAGGAACACTAAAGGAATTGTGTCACTGATGCATGCACTGTCCCTGCTCACCATCCTCGTTGCCTCCTCAAATGGTGACAGTACAGTGCATGCATCCTTGATCATCAGCCACTGTGGGGGGGGAACCAAGTTGACCTGAACCTGTCCTTGTGCCATACTCACACAGGTACTCATTGATGGCCCTCTGCTGCTTGTGCAGGCGCTGCAGCATTGCCAATGTCGAGTTCCACCTGGTGGGCATGTCACAGATCAGGCGGTTTGTGGGAAGGTGGAATGCTCTTTGAATTTCTGCCAGGCAAACACTTGCTGGGAATGACCGTCAGAAGTGGCTGCAGACTTTTCTGGCCTGACTGAGAAGCTCTGCCAGCCCTGTGTACCTGGTTATGAAACACCGTACCACCAGATTTAGGACGTGTGCTAGGCATGGTACATGCGTCAACTTACCCAGGCGTAGGGCGGAGAGAAGGTTGCTGCCATTATCACAGACGACCATTTCCAGCTCAAGCTGGCGTGGTGTTAACCATCTCTGCGCCTGCCCCTGCAGAGCTGACAGAATTTCTGGCCCGGTGTGGCTCCTGTCCCCTAAACAAACCAGCTCAAGCACAGTATGGCATCTTTTTGCTTGAGCCATTGCGTAGCCCCTGCCACACGTCAGTTTAACTGCCTTGTCGCCAGAGAAAGAGAAGGAGGAGAAAGAGGTGGTGGAGCAGACAGACCTCATATAAGCAGCTTTCTGGAGGTGTGGTGGATGACCAAGCTCCAGCATAGAGCCCCGTCCTGGATCCCTCCGAGCTGCAAGCAGAGTTACCCAGTGTGCCGTGAAGGAAATGTAATGGTCCTGTCCATGCTTGCTAGACCACGTGTCTAAAGTAATGTGCACCTTGCTGCTGATGGCCTTTGCCAATGACTCCATAACATTGTCTTCCACGTGCTGGTATAGTGCTGGAATGGCCTTCCGTGAAAATAAATGGTGTTTTGGAACCTGCCACTGTGGTACAGCACATTCGGCAAATTCACTTAAGGAGGCAGAGTCCACCAGCTGGAAAGGCAGCAGCTGTAATGCGAGTAATTTTGCCAAGCTGGCATTTAGATGTTGTGCATGTGGAGGGTTGGGACAATATTTTTTCTTCCGCTGCAGCAGCTGGGGCAAGGTAATCTGACTGCATAAATCTGCAGCTGATGGGATGCTGGCAGATTCAGAGGAAGGAAGTGGTACACCCATTACTGTAGCATCATCCCGGTCAGTGGAGGTTGTAGGCAATGACATGGCAGGACATATAGTGGGGGTAGAGACAGATGAGGAGGAGGACCTATGCAAAGTGTTGTGCCAACGGGATGCGTGGCAGGTGGTCATATGTCGCCTCAAGCACGTGGTACCCAAGTCTCTGATGTCTTTCCCACGCTTGATCCTCTTCCGACATAGCAGCGTTGCTATTTGTAAGCGGTCTGCTGCACATGTCGTGAAGAACTCCCAGACAGCAGAGATCCTGGATGTGTGCTTTGAGACTACAGTGCTCTGCACCTGAGCAGCTCTGACATCTGATGCCTTGGACTGGCTACATAGTTGCTCATAGAGGACGTTGTGCCTCCTCCTCCTCCCTTGACTCCTCTGTTCGATCAGGCACCCAGGTGGAGTCAGTGACCTCATCATCATCATCACCCCCTATCTCCTCGTCACTGGAGCCAACCTCGCAATATGCTGCAGCTGCTGGGGGAACATGAGTGCCAGTTCTTTGTGAGTCACTGGCACCCTCTTGGTTGATTATACTCCCTTCCTCAACCTCAGAGTTTGAATCAGAGCACTGGAGTTGCTGCGCATCCTCAAGCAGCATGTCACTCACTGTCACTGTAGTCAAACAATTCAGCTGACTCCTCTGTGTAGGATAGTGAAGCTACGGCAGGAGTAGCTGAGGACATGGAGGCTGAATTAGATGTTTTGGCAGCTGAGGTAGACTGTAAACTACTACAAGCCTGGCTGGCAGAGGACTCGGAAGATGAGGATGGCCTGGTTAGCCAATCCTGCAAATCCTCTATGTTGCTGCTGCTTAAGACGGCCAGCACCAGTTAGAAACAAGGACAAGCGTGCCCCTGCAGAGGATGCACCACATCCACAATGACCAGGGGCACAGCCTTCCGACACAGAGGCTGCTTGCCCTCTTAGCTGTGTCTGGGAGCGTCTGCCTGTCCTTTTTGGTCTTTCTGACATGGTGAGTGATATATAGATTAAAGATATGCAGATTTTCCAGAACAATGCTATACGTCAGTGATACACCCTGATAGCTGGCAACACCCAGATTCTACTCTGAATAGATAAACAGATGAACTCTGATTAAACTGTGTTATTGTATGGTATCTAGAATTAGATTAAAGATATACGGATTTTCCAGAACAATGCTAAAAGTCAGTGATACAGCCTGATAGCCTTTGCAGTGGCAACACACAGATTCAAATTCCCACAACTCTGGTATAAGTCAGTGTATCACTGTGTTGTGTAGCCTGATAGCCTGGCAGCAGCTGGCAGTGCCAACACACAGATTCCAATTTCCAGGAATCAGATATAACTGAGTGATACAGCCTGATATGCAACAAACAATCTCCTCTCCTCTCTGATTCACTCCTGCAACAAACACACGCTGGGGCTGCGGGGAAGCCTTATATAGTGTGCTGCGGGACTCAGCTCTGTGAGCCCATGATTGGGAAAAATTTGCCCAATCAGGACTCTGAGCCCTGATTGGTATAGTCTTGCACCTGTCTTGCACCTGACCTGTGGTCAGGTGCAAGGCTGTAGCCAATTACAAGCTTCAGGCCAGTGGAAAAGTGCATTGTGGTCCATTGTGGTGCATTGTGGGCGAACATGCGGAAATGTTCGATGTTTGCCGAACGGGCAATGTTCGAATCAAACTCCTGTTCGGATCGAACCGCCAGCCCATCCCTATTTATTTTCCATGGTTAATGTTATTGTGTAATTGCAGACTCATATTACAACAGGTTTTTGGTCCCTCTTTTGGAATCTCTGTGCTAGATATTTCAAATTATTTGTTCTCATTTTAGAGCAATTTTTGAATTCCAAACAATATAAATGTTACACCAGTGACCCAAAAAAGTTGAGCACAGATGACTGTTTCTTCTCTTCCTGGGGTGGTAAATGAAGCAGTAAGGACTATGATGTGCAGTGGTAATTATTGTGCCCTACTCAATCACTACTGCTTGACTAGGGTCTAAGGCTAGGGTCAGACGAACGCATTTTTCACGTTGTCTGTGAAAAAGTGCGTTCGAACGAATGGACGTATTTTTTCACGGAATACGCGATAGCGGTCATACGATGCGCATTTTCGTCCGTGATTTTGTACGAATCATCAATAAAACCCTTTTTGCGTCTGGACGTTATGTTGGCCGGACGTGTGCAGCGTCTGACGTCTCCCAATCACGCAAACACGCCGCTATTCGGCCACAGTGCACTCTGTACGTCAGTAGTAGCGGTTTGACGTTCTCGAAAAAATGCGTTCGTTTGCCACTTGCGTTGCCCGGACGAACTTTCGTGCGGCCGTTCGTCGTATGTTCCCCGGCATTGGACGTCATTTGCTGCTAGCACGGCCGTGATTTCGTGCGGCTAAACGCACGTTAAAACTGCTTACGTCTGACCTTAGCCTTAGAGTTGTTGTCTGCAAAAAATGGGGAGGCAAACTCCATAAAATGATAATACCCTTCAAGATTAACATTCCACGCTTTCTGTGCAAAGTCTTTGGTTAAAAAAACAAACCCAAAAACATAGGGGTCTATTCACAAAACACCAAAATTGCGTGCATTCCATTTCAACGAAAATTAATTCACTATTTAGTAAATGGTCACCGTATTTTCCCGAAATTGGAGTTGCCGAAGCAGCTATCTGATGTCAGTCGAAAACTGCCGAATTGCACCGATAACTGACGAATTAGCATCGGCAAATTCCACCGAACTGCAAAAAAAAAAAAAAAAAGACTCCTATTCTCCTAATAGGAGTATAAATGTGTCCAAAGTCCTTAAAAAAAACAAAAAAACTAATGAGACCTTTTAAAAAATAAGAAAACCACGCCTTTTAAAAAATAAGAAAAAAAAATCTCATTGTCCTTTTCAGTTTTGCTACAATATTTAATAAATAGGTTTCAATATCTCAAACCAGATCGAGAGTGAAGTTTCATTTCCGTATTTTGTCAATCCCAAGTGCAAATGCACTTTTCATTAATGCCTTTATTATTGACCTACTTTACTGGGGTACAAATTTAATTTTGATTCTATTCTCTTTCCCTAGCAAATGAGGCTTTTGTATGCAAAAGCTTCTTTATTTTGAATCACTACAAACGTTAATTTTGTCCCTGTGCTTCCTTGCCTACAGTAAATGCTCTGAAATGATCTCTGCCAATATGGGTCAAGTCACAGAAAATCCAATAGGGACGATGATACGAGAACAAACTCCAGGTGAATTTTAGGTAAATATAACAGAGTTCAAAAATAACTTTCTAGAACAGTCCTTGTTTTGTCAGTTCGTTCCAAAATAAAACGTTTTATGAAAAAGCAGAACTGAACTATATAATATAGCTGAACACGACTCATTTGTTTTTTTTTGTTTGCTTGTTTTTTTAAAGAATGCATGCACTATGTGACTCCAACAGACAATAGGCATAAGTGGGCACCTAAGGGTTGAGGTTGTTAATTGGTTTGTTGTTTTTTTTGGTCAATCCTGGACTGTGTGGGCGCCTGCTGAACCCATGGTGGGAATGCAGCTGTATATACAAGTTATATTCATTGGCTTCTGGGGGACAAAAACACCCAGTGTTCCTATGACTAGCAGTAACAATATCTGCTAGCCATATGCACTACAGAGTCTAGAGGATTACATTGTGCATTATAAATAGATACCATCTGTTACGGCTTCTAGTACTCAAGCTCGGTACTTCGGACCTGGTGCCCCTTCCGCTGTACTAGGAGGCGAGAGTGTAGGTGATCATAGCTCCACAGACTAGACGACATAGTACTGTGACAAAAGGTTGGAGGAAAATCAGTGTGTTCATTGCCGGGAAATACATGGTGCTTTTATACCATTACAACATCTTGATAAGGAGGCTTGCTATTGTTCTATACCCTGCCCACCCCAGACATTACAGCACCTGGCTGTCCAGCCCAGGTTGCTAGCTCATAGAGGGCATTGGAACATCAGGTATTAGCCACAGTCCAATTCCTGGGATACACACCTTCGCAAGGCTCCTTGACGGCAAGGGTTCACCACTTACACAACTTAGGGAGCCTGATACACCACTGAGGTTTGCGGGTCTGCTAGGGTGCGGCAGGTAAAACACAGTTTCTGGCAAACTAGTATATAACATTACACAAATAAAACAACGTATTTCCTTTGTACAGATTATGCCTGACCAAACTATTGACAAATATAAATGAATTTCACTAAAACAAAGATGGCGGTGGCTGAGACTTGGCCAGGTGCAGGGGCAGGAAGAAGGGGCAACCAGGGATAATACAGAGTGTTATAGCACCTGCAGAGGGAAATTTGTGACAATGGGAGGGCTCGGTTCCGTCACACCATCTTTATGATGAAAACCATTTTGTAAGATGCAAATCTCAATTAATTTCTGGTTGCAGGCAACATAGAAGACTATATCGGAGTACAAAGTCAAAGAACTTGGTAAAAGAAAGAGGGGGAAATCGAGACTGTGTGAGCACTTTAATTTGCAGAGAAATAAAACAAGTTCTGCCTTTGATCAGCACATACAGTATATATATTTCCAATACTCACCAAAAGATAAAACAACCATCGTAATAGTGATGCATGGGTGTTTAAGACTAATATCATGGTAGCCAAGACTCTTAAGAAAATCGTGCGTGAAACCAGAATTTAGAGGGCTTGGAACAGCAACAAACCTAAATACACCATAATCAGTACCGTTCTTCTAATAGATGTGCATGAAAAAAAACTATCAGTGATACATGTTTCTAGATATCGTATGAAGAGAGTGTCAGACCTATCCCTAGAGGCTCGTAATCGACACATATTGTCATCACAAATACCTCTAAGGGATTCTCTTCATACTGTATCCATTCCTGTGTCTGCTGGGTGTCGGACCTATCCCGAGAGGCTCGCAATCGACACATATTGTCATCACAAATACCACCTTTCCTCATATTCATCCCATTTTACACATCTTTCAGCACCTGCTGTATTGTAACCGCCTTTTTCTAGTTTTCTAGATATCTCCTACATTACCTGGTTTGCATTCGTAGAGGTCACAGCATTCTCCAGGCTTTCCTGATGCTTTGGACACCAGAATATTAAGGTAGCCGGGCTGGCAGACCTTTCTTAGGCATCCTGCTGGGTTGCACACACAGCGACTCGGCAGTGGGCAACAATCTCCAGGTGGTGCATAGCCTTCAATGAGAATGGAGTCTTCTGCACATCGAGGTGAGAACTGTACCTCACAACGAGCTGTTGAACAGTCTGGTTTCTCCTCTGCAAGATACAGAAAAAAAAGAACCCGTATGAACTCACTATACACAGTGTATTAACTATAATACCAGAGTATCTTCAGATAATTGAGACAAATTACAAGGCCTGGCACATACAGTTGTGTTACAGGAATCATTCTTTGCTGACCTTGTGTAGTGTCTAAAGATATTCTTCACTAGATAAATGAAATAACACTAGGTCAGCGAATTGCTGCATCAGCAACGTTTTATCATTCTCAAATATATCAGAAATTAATTAACTGATCCGTGTTAGAATCTCAATACAGTTAAATGTAGCAGCCCTTATATTACTGGTAGACACACAATTAGCAACAATTAACACATTTAAATATATATAAAACATCTACTTTGTAAATGGCAAACCAATTATGCCAAATGCAGACCTGGTCTATCAGATGATATTTTACATCTAGACCAGTGATGGTGAACCTTGACACCCCAGAGATTTCTAAACTACCATGATGCTCAATAAGTCTTAAATGTGACCAAGTATCGTGGGACATGTAGTTCAGAAATATTTGGGGTGCTAGGTTCCCCATCACTGGTTTAGACTATCTATAGAGAAACATTTTATGTTATTTTTTTTTAATACAACGAAAAAATAGGACCATGATGGTTTGACAGGATTTAGAATGAAGCTTTTTCCAGAGGAATTGGGCCACACATTATCATGTTGTGCAAAGCTATGAAATGTAAGCTGCTTTAGTAGATAAGGCCAATTTATGACAGATGAGCTTGAATGCTGCAGGTGTCCAAAATCTAGTACTTAATCCGCATATTGACTTTCCTTATTTACGAGTTTGCTCTGAAATAAAGGTCAAGCTTCTTCGTTTGATAAATAGGACTAAATGTCTCACTGACAACGGTCCAATATCAATAGGCTTAGCAAAAAGTATATCCTATTTTTGTGGTACACGATTACATTACTTTTCTTATTGATTCAAAATCAGACATTTTGATCAAATTTTCCAAAGGAATGCAAAGAATGCCAGCATTTTGGGGAAATTTGTTGAGTGACAGTTAATGTTTTGGGATGTTATTCAAAGAGCGTCAGGGTTTGTCATAGTTGCAAACACTGACAAAAAGAAAATCCAAACAGAAGCAGGGGAAGCTTCATCTAAATGTTAATTCTTACCAAATGGAAGGCCACCTACGCCACAACCCATTCTCAGTGCTCTCAAACTTGTTTTGTCCACCCAGGCATCTCTCAGTTGTACAAATCCGTGCCCCCTCATAAACTATTCTATTATTCCAAAACAGAAAATGTAAAACAAATCTGTAAAACAAACTTAGACAATAGCATTGATGCCATGGTCTCTACATACTGCTTCAAATTAGCCTTGGTCTTTTTCAAATCCGACTATTCATGCTAATGTGTGGTCTTCATGGCTTTTTGTCAAATGTCCTTTTTTCCCATTGTTTTCATACAATGCAAAATATAATTTTCAGATTGAATATTTCAAAAGGGAATATGCTTAGGCAACTAATTACAATCCAACCTTATTTTCTATCTTCCGCTGTTCAATTTGCAGTCACAACTAATTTGTATTTTGGCTTATATTTGTTCTCATAGTAATTCTGTTCAAATCATTTGTCAAAAAGATCAATTATGCTTCAGTTATTTTTAAAGTTGCCTTTTCATGGGGGAAAAAAATCTAGTGTGTTCAGGGTTACTGATGTAGAGATCAAGACATTAAAGGAAAACTCTAATCAAAAATCCCCCCCCCCGTTTGCATTCAACTATCCCTATTCCCTCACTAATTAGGTAGGGATTTCCTTTTTTTTTTTTTAAACTGTAATACTTACCCTAAAATCCACTGGTTTCCAGTGGCGTCTTTTTTTTTTTATACTCACCTCCCTCCTCTTCCGCTCCCGTCCTTGTTACTTTCACTTGGCTAATGGTTTACGTGAGAAGCGCGCATGCGCGCCTCTCACGTAAGCCAGTCAATCGGCAGGCTTCCTCCCGGCTCCATTTGCTGAGGATTAGTGTTGCGCGCAAGAGGATGCTTGAATCCCGCTCTGCTGACTGACAGTCTGGGAGGGCGGAGTAAAGTCGTCCGCCTCTCTCAGCTTTTTCAGCTGATCTGCTGAGCGGAGGGAGGTCCGGACAGACCAGGGCATACTCAGGGCATCATGACCACCTAAAAAAGCTTAGGTGGTCATGTTGCCTAGAGTATCCCTTTAAGAGATCAGACCCTTAAGAGTCTACACTTTTGCATTTTTTTTCACATTAATGTACATTGCTTTGACACATATAGATTTCAAACTCAGCTCTTTGTTTTTCTGTAAACGATAATGTTACATTTCATGGCCATCTAACTCTGGCTAATATTAAAGATTCCCATAGTTGAATTAAAGTCTGGTTATCCATTACATCTATTAAAAAATACAAGTTAAGTCTAGTAGGTCCTTTATACCAGATTTATGTTGACAATAAATGCCTTCTGAAATATGAATTCTACATAAAATAATATAGTATCCTTTGTATGGAATTCAGAAAATTGAAATGTTCCAAAATCTGAAAACCTTATGAGTGCCGACAGAACGCTAAAATTTTAAAAATTCCGTCGCTAACCTCGTGAAACAAGACAAAACCTATAAAAAGTGCTGTATGAATTCACCTTCAGGCCATGGGTATAAGGTTTACATGAAGCCAATATGAATTTTATATTTAGACTCGGGACCCATCCAAGATATCTCATTATTACATGCAAATATTTCAAGTCAGAAACTGAAATCCTAAATACTTCTGGTCCCAAGCATTTTGGATATGGTATGCCCAACCTGCAAAAGTTTTTTTTTTTTTTTTAAATATACACCAATGAAGTAGCTGTGTTATGGTTCGGAGTGTTACAGTAAAGGCATTAACCGCTTGACTGTGGATGATGTGATCCGCACATCCTTTGCTTTCCCGCTAGTCACTAAGCATGGTCTTCTCTCGGTGAGGGGTGACATCTTGGATGTAAAGCAAACAATGCGACTGTACTAACTCACCTTCTCATTTCCCACGCCGGGACCAAATGTGGAGGTGACGAAGCAAAGCATTATTACACATTGGTCCATCTAAACCACACAAGCCCCTTCAGCACTGTGAGGACAACAGGGATACTTTGGGCCCCTGTATTTCCATTCTTTACACCCCACAAAATCATGCCGTTATTGGACAGGTCAGAGTTTGGCCTTTCTAATGATACCAAAGATGACCAAGTAAAAAAAACACAAAACATAGAAGAATGTTATTTATGTTTTGTTCCAAAGCAATTACATTGTCCATTTGTCTTGGTTCTACAAAAAGACTTTACTTCAAATCGCATTTAAACATGATGAGCACAAAACGGCTAAATGAGCTCAGCACACAGGTGAAATGACTCAGCAGCGAAGGGGTTAAGGATAGATACAAGAAACTCTGCATATTTATTTGGTTTTATACTTAAAAAAGTTTCTTTTTTTTATCGGCGCATTCATGACAAGCAGTCTAGCAGTAGCAATCTGTGAATTTGCAATTAAGCTGACACGTGCAAACAATGACACCTGAAGTCATTAATATTAATAATGATGATCATAGCAATATATATGCTAATAGAAAGTACTTCACAGGTTCATAGGTTCAACATGGGCATGTTTTACCCTTCAGGTGAAATATACCTAAGTCAGCAATATCAGCGACAAAGATACACACCATAGAATTGGGGGAAAAAAATCTTAGAAGACAGGACTCCCTGGAGTTATCCTATCGCTCCAAGATCTAACAGACTTTCACTAGAAGGTATTCAGATTCCTAGAAAGGACATGTTAATATTCCACATAATATAGTACCCTTCTCATAATCATTTTGGAAAAATGACACTTTAATCTCCAAACAGACTTTTAAATGCCTATATTTTTAATAGCCTTCTGTGGATCTTATGCAGAATACAAAGTAACAATTGTTTTATTATATGCAAATTATGTTGATAACGACCGTATATATTATTAGACATGTGCAAGGCGTAATATTTCGGCTCGGATTGAATTAGTAAATTGTGGAATCCAAATATTTAAGGTTCAAAATTTTCTATTAGGATCAATCCGAGAATATTGATGTCAAATATTCAGAAATTCCTAGTTAGAAAATATGGTTACTGTCTGGGTTAGATTTGAGCTTACTTTTAGGGTAATGTATAAGATTCATTTCAGGGTTAGGGTTACCATTTCTGTTTTATGGTTTGGGTTACTTTTAGGGCAAGAGTTATAGTTACAATTTCTGATTGTTTTTGGTAGGGATGCCCCGATACCATTTTTATAAGACAGAGTACAAGTACCGATACTTTTTAAAAGTACTCACCGATACAGAGTACCGATACTTTTATTTAATGTCATGTGACCACTTTTCAATAAGACCAGACCTCATATATATATTGCCCCAGCTCATAAATATATATATATATATATATATATATTGCCCCAACTCACATATATATTGCCACCAGCTCACAGATATAGTGCCCCCAGCTCACAGATATAGTGCCCCCAGCTCACAGATATAGTGCCCCCAAGCTCACATATAGTGGGTCTCTCCTGCTCTGCCAGGCTCCTCCAGGTGCTGTTTTTCCTTCGAGCAGCCGCTGGCAAAGGGCTGTAGCTCAGTCGCTCATTGGGAACCACGCACAAGCTGCGGTCTTGCAAGATCCCGGTGAGGGTGATCTGGTGAGGGCACGGCTGGTGGATCCCAGGCGAGCGGTTGGGCTACAACCCTTTGCCAGTGGCCACTTGAAGGAAGAACAGCACCCGGAGGAGCCTGGCAGATTGCCGTTTGAGCACTGCCACACGGAAACCAGCCGGCAAGCCAGCCCAGCGCTGGCTTCTGGTATCGGTTTAGGTATCGGGGCATCTGCACAAGTACCAAGTACTCGTGCAGATCCCGGTATCGGTGCATCCCTAGTTTTTGGTGTTCGGGTTACCATTTCTGCTTATTTTAGGTTCGAGGTACTTTTAGGGTTATGGTTACTATTTGTTTGTTTTAGGGTTAGAGTTACTTTTAACGTTATGGTTATTATTTCTGCTTCTTTTACAATTAGGGAATTTGTAATGCAGTGAGTGCAATTTGATCCAATTATATTTGGATTGTATTCAGATCGATTTGGAAACCTTATTTTGGATTGATTCAAACTAGCAACTTTGAATTTGAATAGTTCCCAATTACACACACACACACTTCCCTACATAATGTGATACATACATTTTGCTTTCTGTTATGGAGTCAGTATCTTATCTAGTTTGGTTTTCTTTCGTTCTGTTATTTTTGCGCTACTGATTAATTAATGTGAACTTGTTACACCATATAGGAATTTATTATACTTGTACCTATAGGTGTTTCATATGCTGCCTCAGCGTATTCCTTAATTCTACAATCTATTCAAGGCACTTTTTCACTGTAAGAAGTGATTTATGTCTGTACTAGTCAAAATAACCTAATTCTATGTACATATTGACCAAGAAGGAAGCTTTTAATAGGAGCAGAATGAATGCTCAGTAATGGAGGCATTGGAGGCAGTTTAAAAAAATAAAAATTGTGTATTTAACTTTAAGGTTATTTTTTGGGGGGGGGGGCAGTGGATATCTGCTAAAAAACAACAATACAAATCTGATAAGCTTTTTTCCAACCTCTGGATGCTGGGACCCGTACAGTAGCAGATAAGCTTGACAATTTGGATGTTTTTGTTATCTGTAGATAGAGCATTTCACATATGCGCTATCCCGTTCTACTAGAGGGTTCAGCCCCCAGCCATTACGTCACGTTAAGGACACCTTAGAAAAAGATCAACTCATAATGAACAAGGTTATATTGGCTCATGCCAAACAGAGGGTGGAATTATCAGGTAATCTTCCCTGTGTGGTATTCAAATGTATTCTAATGTATCAACTCCTTGTACACTGATCTTAAAGGTACAGTTACAAGCATTTATAAAGCGCCAACAGGTTCTGTAGCACTGTACAATGGGTGAGACAGAACAAGTATACATACACATTACACACACCAAACAGTAGGAGAGAAAAAGCGCTGCAGAATTTGTGGCGACAAAGGATTTTAATAAAAATAAAAGTTATAGGAAGCAGGAAGAGAAGTGAGGGACCTCCAAGAAAACAAAATATTGCCAGAAACCAGTGTTTTTTTGTAAATTTGTAATTATACAGTAATAGTTTTAATTGTAAATAACCTGTTTGGCCAGTAGATGGCACCATTTATTTCCAAATTGAGTTAGAGAGGTTTGAGCAGCAGGTCTATGGTTTTTTTTATTCCCCCTGCATCGGCTGCTGAAAGCCTGATATTTCAGAGCTTTCATCAGCCAAATTTACAGTTTTAGCTTTTTGGGCATTATGCCCACAGGACTAAAACTTTGGGGGCACCTTCTGCAGCCCAAAAGCAAATTAAATTTGTTGGCAGAAAACAAATTGAATTTGCTTTTAGGCCGTAGATCATCAGATTGTGATATCTTGATATCAAGGCACAAGATGGTGCCTTTTAAGCCCATGATATATTTCGAAATTGTTAGTGAAGGGGTTAAAAAAAATAAAAAAATAAAAAATAAATGCCTTACGCATAAATATATCCAACCATGAAAAAGCCAGGTGATGGAAACGGAGGCGTCAGATGCATTCCCGTGGCGTTATGTTTCGCGCACTAGGCACTCATAATTTTGCTGCCCTGTTCCAGTATCAAATAAAGTTGCCAACAAGAAATGAAGACAAATATTCATGACCAAACAGGGTCATTTAGATGAATAAAAATGTAATTTAGGACAAAGGCATAGTATCTTATTTACACAAAGTGATTTCTAAAAACAAAGTAAAGACTCATTGCTTTGAATTTTATGGCTTTTTAATGTTTTTATACACAAGCATACCGCACATATTTTGGGCCTCTAGAAGATGAGCATTAGCAGGGAAGATAAATGAAGGAATTAACTCTTAAGTTTTACCCTCTAAATGCCCCTTCTCTCACTCAGCAAGGATTAATTCTGCTGCCTCCCCCCCCCCCTCAATTCGACGCCTTAGGCACAGGTGCAAGAATCTACCTCTGGTCAGTCAATTTCGTTCAAGAGTTAATATTTTGTAAGTATAACATTTTATAGGTTTAGATTAAATTTCTGCATTACCTCCGAAAACACAATCCACATACAGATTCCTGCCTATCCACATGAAACAAGCTTGCTCTATTTTACCATCCTTTATTTTCTCATTAAGCAAATGTTTCCCCAAATCAAAACACCAGACTGATAACAAAAAAATAAGCCATTTCTTCTGAAAAATGACTCCCATACGCAAATAGCAATGATGTTATGTTAGGTGAACACAGAAGGCTTGGGGTAACTAAAAGACAGACTTCACCGAACCTTTTCACTAATGCGTTTTGAAATGAGCAGCAAATGAGTTGGAAACAGGAGAACATCATAGATCAGGGACATAATCAAATATGAATTCCAAACTGTTCATACTTGTGTATTCAGAGGCGTGCTGTCAAGCAATGTATCAGAAATCTCAATGAGTTGTAGCGTCCTCCGTGCCATGCTAATACATTTGTTCTATGCAGAAGTGCATTTGCTGTAAAAGCTTGGAACAGAAAAAAAGTTTGAAAAACACTGCAGCAGTGGGATGGTTTATAAAGTACGTTAGTCTTTGAAAAAACGGGGAAAACACAGAATAAACGGTTTAAATTCTGCATGCGTAGACTACTTTCATGAGTTCAAACACTGAAATGTAATCTGCATTAAGCAAAACTCTCCCTTAAAGATAAACCCTAAAATCATTCACAGGTGGATTTATTTAATCACTGACAGAATGACGGACTGACATGCAGATAATTATTTTGACAGTAATATTTATTGTTTCTCGTGGATATCATGAATATATAAACAAACATACAGAGGTTTCAACTTGTTCAACTCGTCCTATTTCAGGTTATGTTTTAGAAAAGGTATCAAGCCAATTAAAAAAATATTTACTAAAAGAAGATTAATTTTAAAAATGAACAAAAAGCAGAGGAAAAGTAAAACAATAGCACATTTTGGAATAAGCAACATTTGTTAATGTTTTGTTAAAGCTCGATTTAATTCTAACGCCCGTTCTTCTGAAAAAAAATAATGGCTGTTTTCAAAAATATATTGTCTGTTTCGGTTAAAATATCTGGCTTGAGCCAATATTCAAAAAATGCCACTGGTCAAAGTAAAAGTTAGCTGGGAAAAAAAAATCTGTATACCCATAAATTCGGATTAAAATAGATATACAGGGTTATTCAGAGAGAGGTGAAAAACAGGAGAATGACTGGAGAAGTGAAAATTCTAGCTCAAACTAGCCAAACCAGAAATATTCTCCCATTTATCTCACTTTCCAGATCGACTATTTGGTCTAGAATGTTTTCACCTGTCTCTGAATGACCCCCATAGTCAATATTACCATTGAAAATATAGCCGCGAGAGCGGATATTTGATTAGGGTTACTAGATCGGCCATCTTTTCCTGGACATATAATTTATTCATCCTGATGAGCAGCGCATGAAGAATGCCACCCCACATAATGTAGAATCCATACGCTGCAGGTAAGGAATCAAAAAGGAATCCCAGGTGCCCTGCCTTGATTTCCTTACTGCAGCGTTTGGATTGCTCATGTTGCAGGACAGCACTTTTCCCTGTGCATGAAATAATAGGTGTTCAGGAAATCATGGCTGATCTGCCAACCGTATATTTGATCAACCCTATATTTGTCTTTGGGAATCAAAATGCCGATAAACCTGCATTTGACCACCCCGAACTGAAAATGGCTGAAATACAGCTGCAAAAAGTACAAATTTTGTCTCTAGGGACAAATTAAATCGAGGCCAGATTATATTGAAATCACGAAACGTGCACTTGAGTTTGAAATGATATGATTATGGAACCAGATACCCACCCTGGCTTTAAAGATATGCAAAACAAAGCAACTATGCCGAATGAAAATCGTGGACCCAAATTTGGACAAAAAGAAGACATATCATAAATAGAAATTAAAAACATGATAGTGATAGTAAAGTGTACAACAACATTTCCAGATATCTGGACTACACCGAAACCAACACTGATAATTCCAATTAATTAGGTTACGCATTACTACACACATCTATCGAAGGCTGTGGTAGTTATCTGATCATATTCTTTTATGTCCAGTGTAATAGTAGAAGTGCCTAAATAAGTATTATTGTGTTTTTTGGCCTTGTTCATGTCTCCAATATTAAATGGAGGACTTTAATTGGGATAATGCAGCAAAAGTTAACCCCTTCACTGCTGAGCCAATTTAACGTCTTAAAAACACTTTTTTTATTATTATTTTTCCTTGTTTTCCCTTTACTTTAGACATGGTCATGTTTGATATCATTTCTAAGGATACCAAACATGACCCAGCTAGCTGTCAACAGTCGGGAGATATCAGGGTTCAAAGGAACCCCCTATCCCCACCCCATCTTTCCTTAGGAGTCAATCAGGACGTTCCCCACACGTCCTCAAAAGTGAAAGGGTTAAATTATGTTTTTTTAAATGGCACAAATAGACTGTATATAATAGATGTGTGATTTATCTTCTTTAGTGACAGTGCTGCTAGTCTAGAGGTTGACACTATCTCACCTGAACTCCATGATCCTTACGTAAACAGTTTGCAAAGGGAAAGCTAACCCATGCACAGCATAATTTAAGCATTTAGAAAAGCAAACAGTTCTTTGGTTTCTCTGCACTAGAGTAATGTTTACTGTTCCACATCCTATCTATAAAGCCAATGCTAACTGCAAGTGATCTTTATAGCTCCATCAGAAAGTAACTTAATCATTGCATCTAATCTTACAGGACCAGCAAAGACGGATATAAATAGCACTGATGGACAGGCTCCGACCAGAATCAGGAAGACATCCAATGCAATCATTTAGTTACAAGAGTTATACACGATAGCTCTGACATAAACAGGATAAACAGGGTCGAATCAGAAGGGTATTACAATATAGTACACCATTAATGGGTTTTAAAAGAAGTAACCTCATGTCAAGGTAGAGGAACCTTCAAACTTGTGATAAAGTAATGGGTTCATGAACCATTAAAATGCACTGTAGGTGAAAAAAAGTTGAACTTTCATAATGATCATCAATCCCTAACATGTAATATACACTCTAGGGAGAGTCTCTTGCTCACACACACAGCTCCTTCAGTTGCCCAGATGCTACAGGTCAATCAACCTTGCATAGACTTGCCTAATAGCCTCAGAGAAGAGGGCAAAACAATTACTATTGTATCTCTTGAACTATGATGTTATGAGGAATGAGCTGGTGAAGTAAAGGAATTCTCTCTCTGACCAGACATATAAAAAGGTTACATTCGGTCTGAGTAGATTAAGGCCGGGTGCACACAAGCGTACTCTGCTGCACACAGTACATGTGTTAAAAAGGATGCACTTTATGACGGAAGAGATTGGTAGACGCCAGACGATCCGTTATGTTTGACGGACGTCGTACAAACTGAATTTGCCTCCAGCACAAGGCAAACGTCGTCTATACGGCGTCAATCCTAGTGCTCTCGCGTTGGTGTTTCCAAGGCGGACATCTTCAGCGTGCGTGATGTGTTGCGCGCATACTACGTGTGGTGTTCTCTATCCACGACATTATATATATATGCTATAACAGACGTCATATAGTGCGTCATAACGCACGTACTGTGCACAGCAGAGTACACTCGTGTGCACCCGGCCAAATACAAAATGTACAGAATATATTTAGGACATCACCTCCTACTTTGTGGAGGAAGGTCGCCGTGTGTCATGGATATTAGCTTTATTTTTCCTGTTGGTATTTTTAATTGACCCTAGATGAAATATTGGTATTTTCTGTTGATTCAAAGTCAGTCCTATTAATATATCATCAACCATCGCTTCTCTTTGCTAGGTGCTCACTTTCACAATACACATTGTGTGGTATAGTTAACCCCTTCACTACCAAGAGATTTTCCAAAAAAGCAGTCAGAAACCAGTGTTTTTTTTTGTAAAATCATTAACTACTTTTAAAGAAAGAAATATTTGAGCCTATACCCATTGTATTTCATACTGTAACTAACCTATTTGTTGCCAGTAGTTGACCAGTAAATTGAGTTAGAGGTTTGAGCGGCTGATCTGTTTTGCATCGGCTGCTGAAAGCACAATATTTCAGAGCTTTGAGCAGCTGATTTTACGGTTTTAAATCTTTGGGCATTATGCCCACAGGGCTAAAACTTTGGGGGCACCTTCTGCAGCCCAAAAGCCAATGAAATTTGTTTGCAGCAAACTAATTTGCTTTTGGGCTGCAGATCAGCATACTAAGATATCTCAATAACGGGCACCAGATGGTATCTTTGAAGCCCGAGATATCGGTAGTGAAGGGATTAGTGATATTGTGCTCTTTTTTCTATGCTACCACACTCAATAAAAATGGACAATTGACATTTTGATTTCTTTTTAATAGCTGTAAACAACTGGTTGAAAATAATCCAACATGTATCTTACTTTTTACTAATTTAGTACTTTTAGATTGATGTGAATTGCAAGTCACCAACTGGCACAAAGACCCGAATACAAAGGTAGATCTGTTAAAATATTCCAGAGAAATGTCTACATTTATTGGTAAGACTTTGGAGTTTTTAAATTAACATAACTAGGTGTTCCAGAAAATAAATGACAGTGTCCTAAACAAAATGCAAAAACATGTTTACTTGACTATCGATGTGGTGGGCTCAACTCCTTGGACATGTACCAACCAATCAAGAAGTCTCTTTTGGAGGCGGGGTCACTAACACACAAAAACATATTTTATTGTTGCCGATTTTTTTTGTTTGTTTACTGTAACCAGCTGTTCCTGGAAACAAATTACAGGGTTCTAAATAAAATACAAAATTTTGCATAATCGACTATCAATTAACATCTAACATGAAGAAAAATGGCCAAGTGTTACTCTAAACAAGAACAAATTAACACAAACATGGCTTAGTTGGCCAAATAGCAATTAAAATTTAAGTGATTAAACATGTATTAATTAAGTAAATGTCAAACATCTGTCCTATTTCCAGTCTTCTGTCAACAGTTGGCCATTGCTGATCCTAGGTGTAACATGGCAGCAGCCTTTAATTACTAAAGATACAGTATACTGAGAAGTGTGACTGTTTGCACTCCAACTTTAACGGGAAAAAAAAGAAAACGTTTCTGGGAAATGGGCCTAATAAAAAAGTCTGTTCTACATTATCAGGGAAACAAGAATTCACTTGATCTTACTGGCAGGTTTTGGCAATAGAAAGATATATGTCTCAATATTTCATCACTGGCCAGCTGCTAGGATGGGGGCCAAACAGAAACAACGTATGTAGTTTTTGGATAAAAAAAATAAAAAGTGCCGTAAGGGTATCCATCTACCTACCTTCACTACAAGTTTTCATGATAGAATAAGAGAAGCAACCTTGAGAGGTTTTACAGAAATGTTATAGTTTCAAAAGCTCGTCAGATCACAGCTTGAAAAACAAATATATATATATATAAAAAATAAAAAAAAGACCTGATCAATGTTCAGACTTAGACAGAAACACCTGCACCTCTATTAACAAGGGACACTTGTAAACAGTAGCTTCTGTGCGTGGACTTAACACCAGGAGGAGTTGCAGCACACACTGTAAAAAGAAGACTTTTATGTTCTGCTTTATCTTACAATGTGGATGGTTGAATATTTTATATGCTGTCAATGTTTGGAAAAAAGACGAGCATGTCGACTTTTGTTTCTAAAAAGGGCAAAATATTGAAAATTATTGTTTACTTCAGCCAAGGTTAACTTATCAAACTAAGGCTAGGGTCAGACGAACGCATTTTTAACGTGCGTTTAGCCGTACGAAATCACGGCCGTGCTAGCAGCAAATGACGTCCAATGCCGGGGAACATACGACGAACGGCCGCACGAAAGTTCGTCCGTGCAACGCAAGTGGCAAACGAACGCATTTTTTCGAGAACGTCAAACCGCTACTACTGACGTACAGAGTGCGCTGCGGTCGCATAGCGGCGTGTTTGCGTGATTGGGAGACGTCAGACGCTGCACACGTCCGGCCAACATAACGTCCAGACGCAAAAGGGTTTTATTGATGATCCGTACAAAATCACGGACGAAAATGCGCATCGTATGACCGCTATCGCGTATTCCGTGACAAAATACGTCCATTCGTTCGAACGGCCTTTTTTTCACGGACAACGCGAAAAATGCGTTCGTCTGACGCTAGCCTTAAACTCAACAGAAAACCACAAAAAAATACTATTTAATTGATTACATATATAGTGAAGTGTTTTGTTTTTATTGACTATGGATTTTTCTTGTAACAATTATAAACTAATGTCATTTTTTTTCCTGTTTGTAGTTTATGATAATCACAGTTTAATAAAAATCATGTAAATAAAAACAGTTTGTTGTCAGAATTGTGATAATTAGCTAAAAATAAAAAAGTGAGTGATTCCAAGTACTTAAATATATTTTATTGATTTGACCCATGTTGTTCTTTTGAGGACTCTCCCACCAGTGCGTTACACCTACTTTAATTTCTGTAGCGACAGTGGGGGAGTGCAAGATAGATGGGAAACCAGGGGTCAGGTCTTCCGGCAGTGAATCATCAACATGCAGTGCTTTCATACACCTCATCGACAAAGCATAGTCTGCCTCTAACTTTCAACAGGTTGAAAATGGAACATTTTCATGTATGCTTCACAGGCCTTGCTAAAGATCTGTATGAGCCTTGGGTCTATTAAGAGGCAACTTCCACTTAGCAAGGTATATCAGAGAGACTATAAAGCAGAAGCACTTACCCATGTAATATGCTTGCTCTGATATTCACACCATCTGTTCAAGGTTTTGATGTTCAAATTAGAGTCCAAAAATCAAACGTTGTGACAAATATCAAGAATCATTAGAGATACGATGTGCGTTTTCAACAAATCATGCATAATGAGCAACGGAAATTCTGCAATTCATATCTCTAATGTTCCCTGAAAATACTAAATTCCATTAAGTACCCACCAAAATACATAAATAATAGACAGCCTCATAATATCGCATAATTAAAAAGAGAAAAGAAAAGTCTGACTTAAAAGTACTTTCAAATTAAAATTGGGTGTCTGGAGCATTGTAGGTTAATGGAATACATCTCTCTGTGACCTATTAATGAACATACATTTTAAGAGGCACAATACTTTAGAAGATAATGATTTAAAGAGGTCCAAACCGGTGGGTCAAAAGATGTGCATATAATGTGTGGATGCTGAAATTAGCAGACGACAATATTTGACTTTAATAAACTTTGAACAGGTTAAAATCTTTATTTTTTTCGTTGGTCAATTAAAAATCTGGTAGAGATACAAATTTAGAATTATAACAATTCATTTTTATATTGAGACTATTAAAAGTTCAAACCTTATGAATAGACTTCTGAACGGTTACTCCTAGCCATACATGCACGTATCTCATATTGTTTGGGTTTGCATCAGCACGTTTATTAACTACAAACTAAAGTTTCAAAAAGAGAGTATTACAGAAAATTTACTCAAAATACAACATTTTGCTTAGTAATAATAAGCATGTATCTATATAGATATGTCCAATCATCAAGCTATATATTTCAAAACCGAAAGGAATATCCAAAACGTGTAGACATATACCGTAAGAGGAAAGAATACCTCCCCGTACTAGCGAGAGTCTAGCGTCATACCTAGCAAGCAACTTGTTGTTCCTTAAACTAGCCCTGTCAAATAATAAACCACTGAACAAACTATTTTCTTTTAACAAATTTATATAAAATTTAGCTGCGATTGCCTTTAACTAAAAGTCAATAAATGACATTTTCAGGATTATCAACAGGATTTAGTCTAAACATTGTTCCTAAATTTGATTATATTGTGGAATATTTTTTTCTTAACTCTTCATTAGTAAGGGACTTTCCATAAAACCACTACCAGGACCCAGTGGACAACCCTTCTAATTGCATACCATCTAAAAAAGTGTGTACCGTTCATATACTGTATAGAGACCGTAAGCTTATGTTTGGCTCGGGTCAGACAAGCGCAGTGTTCACGTCCATGTTGCTGCACATTAGTACGTCCGTGGTAGCATAGAATTCTGATCAATAGAGACCCACACACGAAGTACGTCCGCACAGAAGTGCGGACGCACAACGGACACGGCAAACGGTCGCAAGTTAGGCAAGAACGTAAAACCACAAGAACGGACGTTCTGGAGTGCGCCACGTCTGCATAGCTTTGTGTGTGAGTGATGGTACGTTGTCAGATGGACTGCATTTTTGACATCCAGCATTTTTGACGGATAAATTGTTTTTCAAATTAATTTATTTTCCCATTTACATCAGCCAAAAAAGACAGCAGTCACAAAAACGAACTGTGTGGCCACTAACTTGTCGTCAGTCAGAAAGTATGTCCATTGTGCACGGACGCACAGAATGCGTTCGTCTGACCCTAGCCGTAGTCGGAAGGCTCTCTGCTGGCCCAAAAATCACTACTACATGTATAATAACAGGGCTGTATTTCTGTGAAAGAAAAAAATGGAAATCTAAGCTGTTCAATGGCTTTATTACCTCAGCAGACGTGTGAAAATTTTGTGTCACATTCATGAGTCCATTTGCAAGTGAATTTTGTGTGCAGTAAACAAAATGTCTTTGCATCGCAACAGAACATGATCAGTTCAAGTTTACTTGAGGTTGGGCTCCTGCAGGTGCTTTGAAAATAGCGTATACTCACTCATGGTAGTGAATGGGTTAATTAAGAAGATTAAACCATCAAACAGCAGGGGAGGGGGCGTGGCTGGGTGCTGAGGAAAGAAGAAAGGGTTTCTTGCAAATGCCTCCACACTTGCGATTTTTTCCCATTTATTTTGCCTATTTTACCTTCTGTCTCCTTGGTATACCAGATATTATTGGCTGACCCACCTGTTTTGTGAGTCGTTTTGCGTACACTGCAATTACAACCAGACTCTTTAACAGGTGGTAGCTTTCAGACTTTATTGGAGCAGCAAATAATCCAAAACACAAAATAAAAACCTGGCTCATCCGAGCACTAACACACTGATCATCCCTCTTTATACCAGGGCCTCTACATAACATTTAAACCAACTTTTGAATTAACATCCTGCACTTACTGTAGACACTCCCACTTCAGGAGTAGCTCCATCCTGTACCTGTACCTGTACCTGAGCCGGGTTAGCCCCTCAATACCAAAACTATTTAACAAAGCTCATGCAGTTGGTTAGATCAGGTATGATAAAGTGGTTTTAATGTCGGATCACACATAATTACAAAGATTTTTCACTTAAAAACCTGAGATTTTAATATTTTTCTTTTTTTAACCATTCCTTTATAATTAGTAAGCTTTTGCAGAATAATCAACTGTAATTGTATATTTTTTTATTCCTTATGTGTTCATTTTCCTTCCTTTTCATAATCATTCCCTTTTTTTAAAAAAATTTTGTTATTTATATATTTTTTATTTTATATTTTTTTCTTTTTGATATTTTGTATTTACTTCATTTCTTCATTTATTCCCCGATATGATTTATTACTATTTTGTTGGATATCAATGATATATACAGTTGTGTTCAAAATTATTCAACCCCCACTGAAATTGAGTGTTTTGGCCAGTTTGACATTGATTTTGATCATTCAGTCATCTTGCTTACAATTAAATCAAAGAGGCACGTGTAGGTCAGACAAATATAACATAACATTTATAATGAAATAACCACAAATGTCTTTTCTGTGCTCACATCATTATCAGTTTTATTCAACCCCCAAGTGACATTCAATCTTAGTACTTAGTAAAACATCCTTTTACAGTTATAACAGCTTTTAAACGTGAAGCATAGCTTGACACGAGTGTCTTGCAGCAATCTACGGGTATCTTCACCCATTCGTCATGGGCAAAAGCCTCCAGTTCAGTCACATTCTTAGGCTTGCGCACTGCAACTGCATTCTAGAAGTCCCACCAGAGGTTCTCAATCGGATTTAAGTCAGGTGACTGCGATGGCCACTCCAAAATGTTCCAGCCTTTAATCTGCAACCATGCTCTAGTGGACTTGGAGGTATGCTTGGGATCATTGTCCTGTTGAAAGGTCCAACGTCTCCCAAGCCTCAGGTTTGTGACGGACTGCATCACATTGTCATCCAATATCTCTGGTACTGAAGAGAATTCATGGTACCTTGCACACGCTGAAGCTTCCCTGTACCTGCAGAAGCAAAACAGCCCCAAAGCATGATTGACCCCCCGCCATGCTTCACAGTAGGCAAGGTGTTCTTTTCTTCATAGGCCTTGTTCTTCCTCCTCCAAACATAGCGTTGATCCATGGGCCCAAACAGTTCCAATTTTGTTTCATCAGTCCACAGAACACTATCCCAAAACTTCTGTGGTTTGTCCACATGACTTTTGGCATACTGCAGTCGACTCTTCTTATTCTTTGGAGACAGCAAGGGGTGCGCCTGGGAGTTCTGGCATGGAGGCCTTCATTACGCAGTGTGCGCCGTATTGTCTGAGCTGAAACTTCAGTACCCACATCTGACAAATCTTTTCTCAGTTCCTCAGCAGTCACACGGGGACTTTTCTCCACTCTACGCTTCAGGTAGCGCACAGCAGTCGAAGTCAGCATCTTCTTTCTGCCACGACCAGGTAGCGTTTCAACAGTGCCCTTTGCCTTGAATTTGCGAATGATGCTTCCTATGGTCTCTCTTGGTATGTTTAACATCTTTGCAATCTTCTTATAGCCATTGCCCTTCCTGTGAAGAGTAATCACCTCTTCTCTTGTCTTCCTGGACCATTCTCTTGACTTCACCATGTTTGTAACCACACCAGTAAATGACTAGAAGGAGCTGAGTATCACAGTCATTTTAAAGCTGCCTAATTGGTGCTTATTATGCTTTATTGCTGCTCCGTGACATCCACAGGTGTTTTCAATACCTGATTGAAAACACTTGAATGAACCTCTGTTCTTCAGAGTGGTAGTCTTTAAGGGGTTGAATAATTGTGTCAATGAAGAATTCACAAAAGAAACATTTACTACTGTATTACAAAACCAATTGATGTCATTTTAGTTGCATATGGTTCTTTAAAAAGTCCTTGTAGGATTTCATTCTGAATACAATTACAAATGTACACTAAATTCCCTAAAACCCTTTACAGCATTGGGGGTTGAATAATTTTGAACACAACTGTACATGGCTCTTTAATTGGAGGAAAAGGTTTCCCCTCTTTCCCACTTTTGCCCCTGTCCTTTCTTCGTTTTTATATTTTAGACAAGAATGTTAATTATTTTGATATGCAAATGTTTTCATACAGATGTCTGATTTTTTTTTATACCACCTCCCTCCCAATATCTCATTTGTAGTAATTAGCATTTTGGTACTACTTACTAGTATCTTAAGAGGTTAGTTTCACTGTTTATGTACCTATAAACATGTCCTGTGTGATTTAGAAAGAGAAACTACTCATGGTGCGCAAGTTGAAAGACCCGGACACCACAATGACGTGTGTGGCGATCACATGCCCGGAAATATAAATGGACTGAATGGAACGCATGAGTGAATGCACAGCGTGATATTCGGAGCCCGACACAGCAAAATGGCGTCACAAAATAATCATTTATATTTTTTTATTGCTCTATATGTGCCATATGGAAGATTCACTTTTGTATTTCTCTGCATGTTGTAATACACATTTTTTGAACATTTTATTGTGTTACTTTTGTCCATTAAGGCTACAGATCACTACTGATATTTTAAAAGGTTTAGCAAGTTTAAATATTGTCTATTTTTATATTTCAAAATTGTTTGTCACTGTGTACATGCCTACACTTTTTCTATATATAAAAACAGAGATGCGATGGCAGTTACAGGAGATAAAAGAGGAAGCTTAAAAGACTTCTAATCTACCCCGGTGATGTCCTTTGAATACATCCCACAGAAAATAATGATTTGAGTTGGTGATCGACCCATTCACTTCATTCTATGCTCAGTCTCACACAGTGAGAAGCAAGTCATGTAAAGATACTGGGGGGGGGGGCAGTTCCCAACACAAAATATCACACAGTGGATGCACCAGTGACCCTCATAGGAGGAAATATTTTCTTAACTACACACAAGAGAACAACAAAGTACATTTAAGATATCAGCAACAACAAATTAGGAACATTTTGTTTTTTGGTGGTAGTGGCCCTTTAAATATTCAAATTATCTTCCAGTCAGTGGATTCACTAAAAAAAAATGAAAGTTATTTGTTATTCATTCCCTGTGATAAACTGGAGAGCCATCAATCCTTAAACATTCCTACATGATGTGGTGAGGCAAAAAAAATCAACTACTTTAAATTATTTGAGGAATTTAACCACATACCACACATTTTAACATATGCCGTTATATATTACCAAAAAATATAGTAGTACTAGCATGGCCCTGGCTCAAAAAATAAATCCTAAAAAGCCTATTTTCACCAATCATGTATATACTAGACATGACAAAATACCAATGGCTGTATTCCAAAACTAGTATAAACTGATCCAGAATTGCTGTAAACCTCCCAGAGCCATTGAAGTCTATGGAGTTAAGTATACAACAGCTCTGGTTATGTTTGCACCAGGGCTGGAATAGAGCCCCCGACTGTATTCTATGCATTTATAAGATTAGGAATGGATATGCAGGTCACATATTTAACATTAACAGTAGCAGTACTGTTACAGACTTATTTAAGGCAAAGACTCATTAGAAATTTTAAACAACTTGACATCTGATACCTCTCCTCTGCTGCCATCTTTCTTCGACTCTCCTGTAGGCTGATCTCAATCTCTCGATTCCCAACTGTCAGGAAAGTGAGTAACCCACCACACAGACAAAACCTCAGTTTAGTGAGCAAACCCCTATTCTGGTCAGTCATTAGAGTGGCCAGATCTAAGCTCAATAAAGAACTTTATATAAATACAAATACAGTACACAGAAATATAGAACCCAAAGAACAAGAGAAAGAACTCAAAGTCCAAATGCAAAGACAAAGGTCGGTACACTGGATCAGTATAATTAACCTTTCAGTATAAAAGAGCAAAACCAGAGTCCATGTACAATACCAAGGTTGATACACAGAATCAGAATTATAACCATAAACGGGACAGCACAGGAGCAGAAATCAAATCTGAGAATACTTCGTCAGAGGTCAAACCAAGGAATCAAGAACTTAAGATAATGAGAAACATCATAATGAGAATAATTCAGATAACGGGGATATTCAGATAATGAGGGGTCTACTGGAAACATGACAGGGCACAGAGCCCTATCAGATGCTGCAATTTAAAACCATCCTAGGCCTTTGACTAGATGTAGCAGCTACAGAGGGTCAGATGTCTAGAATGGCACCCTCCCTGTACAGGAGGCCTAAATGCGGCATGAGTAGGCACAATTACGCCAACTGGTATGAAGCCACTTGTTGTGAACCAAGAAGATAAAGAGAATGGACAGTGGGCCCCTGAAAAGTGCTGAATTTAGAGGATTAACTTTGTGTAGGTTGAAAATTATATCCGTTTAAAGCAGAAGCCAGTTGATACCTTGAGCTAAACACAGAGCCAGAAATAAACCAGAGGTATAGCAAACAATTACTTACTATACTTACATAGAAGAAAAACTTTATTTCGCAAGCTTTTTCCAGCCCTCGGTGATCTGTGAATCCATGAAGTTTTGCTAGTGACTAGTGAATTGCCATGTCAAGATGGATGGTCTTAATGAAACATTGTCCAAGGTATTTTGTAGAGCAGATAATAAGAAAAGAATCTTAATCTTTTGTTATTTAACAAGTTTTAACATATTTAACTTATTGATGTGAGCCCTTCATCCTATGTTAATACCCTAATAAAATACAAGAGAATTAACAAAGAGCTGTCTGGGGAAATAAGATTGCACTTGTTTTAAATTTAGAATTCAATTGAAATTTCTATCAGAATTTGTCTTTATTGTAGAACATAATTTCCAATCTATAAATGATAGGGTATAACACTAACGAAATATTAAACTATAGGTTTAGATGTTAATATTACAGAACATTTTGGCTATATATTATTTCGGATTCTTATTCACATGACAGTTATCAGACATGACATTGGAAAAGTTCCACTTGGAAAGAAGACGGCAAAAAGGTGTTATGATTTTCAACACAATGGGACCTAATAAGTATACGGTGTACTTTAAATTCTGAATATAGAATAAAAAGCAACATATACTTTAATACTGAAACAATGAGTGCCTTTATGTTGGCCCACCTTAAAAGATACATGAGAAAGCAGTTACATCTAAAAATAATTATTTTACAAGCTGACAAAATTACAATTAACCACAATGCACATGAAAAATACTGATATTATCCCGTTACATCCATAGACATCTAATCTTAACAAGATTACCTAACATTTTGCAATGTTTCTTTCGCTTTTCCCACTTTTTTAATAAAAGCTGCCTGCGTGGTGTGATTTATGGAAGAAACAAATAACAAATGTAAACACAATCAACAGCAGAATAATTACAGGTATGGAATAAAGAACAACAGACGGTCTCTCCGGCATTCGCAGGTGGGTGAAACAAAATAGTAGCAGAGAAATTATAATTAATTGCGACAGAGTGCATTCTAAAATAGTGATTACTGTTAGTTTGGGAAATGTCTTACTGCTAGCTGTGTATTATTCATAGACCTAAACACTGCCAATGCTTAGAGGCCAGTAGTGCCTAGCTTTTAATGGGGCGCTGGTTAGGCTGCAGGTTTTTCAGTCTCTGCAGCACTAATGGAGAATCTACATGGAAATAACACTAACACAAATCTTATCTGCTCCCTTGTTGACTGTGGTGTCATGATGCAAGACATTAACGTGATGCCCCATCCTACATAACAATGAGACCTGCTGATCACAGTAGAGACACTGTCTCTAACTACATGTAACTGAAAGTGATAGTCCTCCAGATTTTAATAAGTAGAGTTCGAGATAAAAGGACTGACACAGGATAAAAAGCTCAAGTGTTTAGAGCATTTAAAGTTTTAGTAACATTGAACTGGATTAGTTAGATCTTCTAGTAAGAAGGAGTAAAAATGGGATAACAGGTCTAACCCTTTTAATATCAACTTATTTTCTGTAAACCACTGGCAAGACCTGGGACTCTAAGGATTTTCTTAAATGACCTTCAATTTAACCCTGAAACCCACAACGAACACACACCTACATATAGCCACTATTTGGGTTGAGTGGAGGACACTCTTAAGTAGGTGTAACATGATGTATTCAGTACAGGTCCTGAAGGCTGGGATGAGGTTAGACAATCACACCAATGTAAAGTGAAACCAGTCTACAATCGATCAAGTAGACTACACAAGGCCAAGAGCATGGAGAGTCACACAAGCGGGCTGGTACAGGGAAAGCTAGACAGAACCTCAGCAAACACACCAGATAAGTAAACTGCACAAGCCGACAAGGGATTAAGGAAGGAGGCTGGTTTGCAATTACCCCAAAACATAGATTTCTGCCTCCCTGTGTGAATCTATAACATAAGACAACACACATAAAACACAAGCAACAATATAAGCTCCATGAGCACAGTGACCAGAGAGAGGAAGTATGCCTGATGTCATGACAATGTTGTTAGCTATGGGGACCTGCATCAGAACAGGTGGCAGATGCTGTGAATTCACTGTATTTGAAAGACAAAGGGATTATCTGGCTCCTTCTTCTGGTATATCCCCCTATAGCACTGAGACTGCTTGCTTATTTCAGACAGAAAGACTGAGGGCACTATTCTCTAGTGTGTGCTAAAACGAGGACACACCTGCAGTTTTCCCCATAGCCTCCCCATTGTACCATGACATTCTGGGGAGACACTAGCTGAGCACCTCGCCCCGGAACGCAGCGCTGACTGCTGGGATACTTACGTTAGCTCTTTTGCGCTGCCTTGAATATCACCTCCTGGAGTCCATAGGATTTCATGTAGGTCTGCACTTCCGGGCAGGCTCTCGCCATGCCACGGAGTGATCACAGAGGGAGACTAGACACCATTTCTTCCCAGTCTCACTCTGCTCCTGGCGACCAGTAGCTACGGATTTGGCCACCGTTCTCGCAGCAAGATTAGAGGTTTGTAACAGATTTATTGGGAGGGGGTTTAGGGTGTGCTAAATGATTTTTCAAATGTGGAATCATTTAGCGCCCACTTTTAGGAGAAGCAAAAATGTTGTGTTGTGTGTCCCAACTGTAATTAGCGCTAGCATTTTGTAATACTTTATCGAAAATCTAATTAATGATTAGAGAGGGCGATAGAACAAGTAGTGACAGCAGTCAATTTATAGAAGAACATGGCTAGTGATAGAGAGTAAGAATTACATGCTTTCTAAGAAAAACTGATAAAGCTAAGAGAAGGAAAGCTTTACAGCAAGGGAGATGTTAAGTGTATAAAAGTAGGGAGAGGGACAACATTGGGAAGTAGTGAACAAGGGATGTATTTAATATTTTGTTAGATGCTCAATTTTATATAAGTTTTCTATCCGGGAAGTAGGGCAATGCATTGTTAAAGATGATAAGCAGTATAAAACACAATTAGAGCTACCTGTAAAAAGAACTAGAGAATCCCCATCAGTTAACATAATCTAGCACTTGTAAGTCTTTTACTTAAAGTGCTCATTATCTGCTGACTCGATAAGTGAAACCCACTTTTCATCAGTCTCTTAAATGTCCAGACAACTTCTTCCAGTCTGTGTGAATGTTTCTGTCTGACTAATCTCCCTTCATCCTTCTCATATCTTTATTCTTTAACACTCAACACACTATTTTATAAACCGAAACACTCTGGGCTTGAACTGACCTGCTCTTCTTTGTATTATCTTAATTACTGTTCTTATTATACTCCATAAATAGGGAATGCATTGCACAAATATTAAAAATGAAACAGTAAAAGAAAGACAAGAAAGTTTGTATTGGGAATACAGAATAGTTTGTGTGTGTGTTTTGGGGGGATCATAAGGTTCCAGTACATCATAATGATATTCCCAAGGACGCTGTAACATCTCACCAACAACTTTTGTCCTTAGGTTTAGGAAACCAGCAGAAACCAAGTAGAAAGAGACATTTCTGTGTTTCTCCAAAAAGGTGCACTAGTGTAATGGGCATTATACTGAAGAAGAAGTTCCATACGAGAACCGTTTGTATTTGATGCTCACCGTATGCATTAAACACAGGTCACACTAGTGCACATTTTTGGAGACATGCAGTGCTGTCTTCTACTCTTTCTAGGTGGTTTGTTGTATTTGTAGATATTTTTGTAAATCCCTGGGTTTTCTGACTTCTGCAGTGATCCCTGCCAACACTGGTAAAGGACTCTGGTTCAAGATGTCATAAATTTCTGACTGCCACCTCCCTCGGGTGCACCATTGACAAATATTTCTTACAAGTCATGTACAAGTGCAGTCCCAGCTTATAGGAACCTCTAGCCTGCGGTCCTGCCTGCTTGTGTGTAGCACCTTACCCAAAATGCAGAGACATCTCCTATGTCGTGCGTCACACTCGCAACTCTTCTTCTGCAAGGTGTCATACTGGCAATGCCCTCTCTGTTCAGAGTGATTTTACTAGATTACTCCCGTTCTGTTGCTCTATCTACCTCTAAGCCAATCAGTAGCGACTTCTGTGTAAGGTGTTTTTGTATGTAAGACAACAGCGTAGCATGTAAAGAATATTTTTTTTCTTTAAGGATTCAATAGATATGGCCAGATTGAGCAAGAATAGTTGAGATACTGAGTGAGAAATTCCCTAGATTAGGCTGTTAAACCCATGAATTTGCAATTTTAGTGCTGCTAAAGAAATAGCATTGAAAACAGGTAGTAACTTTATAGTTGCTTTTCAGACTGGGATTGTATGTAGAGCATCAAAGTCCTAAGTGGTAGACTTCACCCCTTATACTCCTCTGCCTGTCTACTTTGCCCTGTCATAGTTTTTGGCCTCTCAGTGCTTTACCTTCTGTGTTATTTTGACTTCAGCTTTGCCATTTGGACTTTGCGATATTATTATTAGCAGGTACATTCCGTACCCACCACTTCGCTCTGCTAATGATCTGATACTATCAGTTCCTCGTACCCGCACCCCCAACTCTCGCCTTCAGGACTTTTCCCAAGCTGCCCCTTCCCTATGGTACTCCCTCAGCCCCAACGTTAATGTCTGCTGGGGGGGGGAGGGAACACGCCCTGGATTCAGTGACGACTAAGTGTAAGGTCCAAAAACAGGGTTGAATACACACAAGCAGGGGGAAGCGCAGATGAGGGGCAGGACGTGAATCGAGCAATAGGGAATGGCAGGGAGCTGGAACAAAGTAAGGGAGGAATAGGGCACATGACAACACAGCAGGGAAAATACTGGAGACAGGAGACAGACGATGCAGGACAGGGGGCGACAGGAGATGTGGAGGCACAGGGCACAGGAGACTTGGAGGCAGAGGGGTTCTTGGTAGCACAGGGGATTCTTGAAGGCAGGGTATCCAAATGGGTAATCCGGTAACAAAGTCCAAAGGTAAACCATGGGTCAAGGGCAGGTAGCAAGCATGCAGAGTCGCCAAGGAACGCCAAAGGTTCGCTACATTTGGAATAAGATGAAAAGTACTGCAGGTCATGTGACCTGGCAGCAGAAGTCTGCAGCATGGAATGGCGCTTTAGCGCTGCCCTGAACATCCTGGACCCCAGCAACCACTACTAGGAGGAACATTAAACATTCTTTGGGCTAAAGAGTTAAGAAGGAGATATAGAGACAGAAAGAACAAAATTGAAACTGAAATGAGTTATTCTACTATTGAATAAGAGAAAAAAATCAAGGTGCTGCTTTCTGTTTATAAAATATAAAGCCAAGTACAATAATATTTTAATACAAACCTTAAATTGCACTCCCCTGCAACTAGCATTTAAACAGTTTTCACAGCTGATTTGGCTGTAAATCTCACCAGTCAAGGTGAAATTTGGCTCACAGCTATTTTTTCACGTCTGACAAATTTCATGTAGATAACACGTCTTTTAATGGAGTGACAACCGGTTAAATGATGAAGGTTGATTTCTGAGCTACACCAATAAGGCTAGATCAGGTGGATGAAAAAGTGCATATAGCCAAGAGCAAGAGAAGTACTGCGTGCTAACAGGTTCAACCTTGGGTGATTGACCTGCTGGCGAAGAAAAATAATTTAAAAAACCCTTAAGTACTTTCCAATCTGTTTTAAAGTTTTACCATGATACCCTCTGTATATTTATGTCACCTTTTGGCATACAAGCTATTGATTTTATCTCTATGTTATCTGTGCTCCAAATGACCTTTTGATATGGAGTGAGTGTGTGTAAATACTATTATCTTCACGAAGAGATAGTAAACCACAAATGACAATCACCTCTTCAGCATTTTGTCACCCGAAAAAAGGAACATATGGTGAGTTCACCTAGAAATTATTTCAAAGCTATCTGAACATGCCCTGAAGGTGTCCCAGAAAATGTGTCAGGGTTTGACCTAGGCAACCTCTTTCTCCTAGAGTGACTTAAACTTTATCAGCTCCTTGGACAGGACATTAATATTGGTACACATTTTCCCACTCCTGTAGAAATAATCAATCCAAGGGTCTGAATTTCTTGCAGGTTCCCATTTGCACTCCTAGATGTTTCCCAATACAATGCTTAAATACAAACTAATTATAGCTTGCATGTGAATGCAGACATCTTCACATATCGTTTATTGAACTATACTAGAAAAAGACAAAAAACATTTTAATCTGTATATTTGAAAGCAGTCTGGAGGTCTGGAGAATATTTAAAATAATCTTCTCTACACTTTTATTTCTTTCTTCAAAATATGGTCTTCATGTTATATACCTAAAAAAACATTTTTGGCACCTAGTATTTAATGCACTACAGCAGGGGTCAAGGAGACTTGGTGAGGTGAGAGGTGAGGTGGATGAGCCTGGCACATGCATTCATTTCAGACTGCAGATGGGAATCTGGGATCTCTTACGGCCAGAGAGAAGGAGGTTACAATAGTCAAGGCTGGAGATAATCAGGACTTTGCTAAAATGCTAATCCAAGATCTTCTTAAGAAAGGGATGGACACATGCAATGTTTTTTTAGGTGGAAGTAGCAATATTTGGTTAGTGACTGAATGTGAGGAGTGAAGGAGAGATCAGAGTTGAACAGGACACCAAAGCAACGAGCCTGGGCGGTAGAAGTAATGGTGACACCATTTAGCTGAAGGGAAATAGGCACCAAGAACGTTGGTCTTAGAGGGAGGGAAGACGAGGAGTTCAGTTTTAGAGAGGTTGAGCTTTATGAAACGGGAAGTCATCCAATCGGAGACAGACAATTGGCAGGCAGTAACACGGTAGATGTGTGTGTCGTCAGCAATAGAGAGGATATTGGAATAGAAAGAGATGAGATTGACAAGAGAGGCAGTATAGAGGAGAAGAGTAGGGGACACAGAACAGAGTCTTGAGCTACCCCAACAGAGAGGAAACAGGGGGTGAAGAGGCACCAGCGAAGGAGACACTGTAGGAGTGAAGAGAGCGATGGGAAGAGAACCAGGAGAGAGCGGTGTGACAGAGGCCTGTGATGGCTCAGAGTGAGGAGCAGGACAGAGTGGTCAACAGTATCAAATGCAGCGGAAAAGTCAAGAATAATAAGCAGGGAGAAGTGTCCTTTGGTTTCGGCAGTAACTAAATCATTAGTCACCTTGGTCAGAGAAGCCTCAGTGGAGTGCTAGGAGCGAATGTGGACCAAGTACAGAGATAGCAGTGAGAAAACCAGTGAGGGGGTTATAGACCAGGCATTCTAAGATTTTGCAGGCAAAGGGGAGCAGAGAGAATGGGACGGAAGTTCGAAAGGGAGGTGGGATCAAGAGTTGGCTTAATTAGAATGGGGGTGATCAAAGCACGTTTAAATGCAGAGGTGAAACCTCCAGAGGAGAGGGATAGGTTGAAAATATGAGTCATAGCAGGGACAATAACCGGTAGGACAGACCGAAAAAGGTGTGAGGGGATGAAGTCAAGCAGTTAGGTGGCCAGGGAGGGGGGCATGAGAAGTGCTGAGACATCCTCCTCTGAGACTGGAGAAAAGGTAGACATAGTAGAAGAGGGGGCAGGGAGTGAATAAGGTTGAATGGTTAATGGAAGAGGGCAGTGAAAAGATTTCTAGTCTAAGGGCCATATTACATAGTTGGTGCTAACTTAACCAGAGCAGTTGTAAACTTAAAACCTCCATAGGGGTACCTCAGGGGTCAGTACTTTACCAGTGGGGTACCTCAGGGGTCAGTACTTGGACCCATTCTCTTTAATATTTTTATTAGTGATATTGCAGAAGGTATTAATGGAAAAGTATGTCTTTTTGCTGATGACACAAAGATTTGCAACAGGGTTGACGTTCCTGGAGGGATCAGCCAAATGACAAATGATTTAGGTAAACTAAAAAAATGGTCGGAGTTGTGCCAATTGAGTTTTAATGTGGATAAGTGCAAGATAATGCACCTGGGACGTAAAAACCCAAGGGCTGAATATAGAATATTTGATACAGTCCTAACCTCAACATCTGAGGAAAGGGATTTAGGGGTCATTATTTCAGAGGATCTAAGGGTAAGTAGTCAATGTAATAGAGCAGCAGGAAATGCTAGCAGAATGCTTGGTTGTGTAGGGAGAGGTATTAGCAGTAGGAAAAGGGAAGTGCTCATGCCACTGTACAGAGCACTGGTGAGACCTCACTTGGAGTACTGTGTGCAGTACTGGAGACCGTATCTCCAGAAGGATATAGACATCTTAGAGAGAGTTCAGAGAAGGTCTACTAAAATGGTGTACGGCTTGAAGGAGAAAAGTTACCAGGAAAGGCTTAATGATCTTAACATGTACAGCTTGGAAAAAAAGACGAGACAGAGGAGATATGATAGAAACATTTAAATACGTAAAGGGAATCCACAAGGTAGAGGAAGGGAGTATATTTAAAAGGAAACAAAGTAGCAAAACAAGAGGACATAGCCTTAGATTAGAGGGGCAAAGGTTTAAAAGTAACATCAGGAAGCATTATTTTACTGAGAGGGTGGTAGATACATTATTATTATTCTTTATTTATAAAGCGCCAGCATATTCCGCAGCGCTGTACAATAGGCACAGTATAGACGGGTTACAATACATTGAACAACATTTGACAAACAGTACAAGAGGGGATGAGGCCCTATTCCCGTAGGAACTCACACTCTAGAGGGGTTGGGGTTGGAAACAGGAGGAGAGGACTGCAAGATGAGAGTGATTGATGGTTGCGTCAGTGAGTTGGGTGGTAGGCTTCCCTAAATAGGAATGGTTTAAGGGAGCCTTTCAGTTGAAGTGGTAGAGGCCAAAACAGTAATTGAATTTAAGCAAGCATGGGATAGGCATAAGGCTATCCTAAACAAAAGATAAATCCAGGTAAAGTATCCATGTAATTGGGCAGACTAGATGGGCCGAAAGGTTCTTATCTATATAAGTTTACAACAGCTCTGGTTAACCGTTTCACGCCTCTGTGCTGAGGTCATATTTACCGGTTTTGCTCATCATGTTTAAACGTGTTTTGAAGGCTTATTTTAGTATATGACCCAGACATATTATATATTGTTCTTTTCGTCAGACTCGGTAGATTCATAATATGTCATTATTATATGTATACGTTATGTCATGTCTGTATATTATAACAAAAAATGCAATAAAATATGTATTTTCAATAATTTACAACGTGTAAAGTGTTTTTTTCACATTTTAACATGCGAGCAATTGCGGTTATATTTTGTATGGGGTGCGCTTGTTAAAAAAATTAGAGATGGGGTCTCGTTACATTATTTTTTGGGGAAAATTACACGATTTTTAACAAACGCACCGCATACAAAAATCGTTAGTGCAGCATCATTGTTCACATTATAATTGAAATGGGAACAATATTGCTGCATTAACGAACCAAAAAAAAGAAAAAAAAATGTTTTTTTTTTTATAATTTGTTTTTAAAATATATTTTTATTTTTATTTTTAATTTTTATTTTTTAAAAAAAACTTTTTCACTGTAGTGTTTGGTATCGTTGGAACGGCCATGCTCTGGCCGATCCAACCGTACTAAAACTTTAACCCCTAGCTGCCACGGATCGGGAGATAGGGAGTTCATTGGAACCCCCTATCTCCACCGTTGGTGGCAGTTAGGGGTTAACTCTAGGACTGGCGTCATCGTGCTATGCACGATGATGCCAGTCCTCAGGGGGAGTTCCCGGAGGCTTGGCCGACATCCAAGATGTCGGCCAGCTCCGGGAAAGGATCACGAACCGGCACTTTTCAGCGCCGATTCACGATCCAGCTCCCCAGGGGTTAATGCCAGGCACCATTTGGAAGGGCAGGCTGTGCCCTTCCAAATGGTGCCTGGGTTAACCCCCGCAACGCCGCCGATCGGGAGGGAGAGAGGTCCGAAGGACCTCCCCCCCTCCCTTTCAGGCGCCTCCTCCGCACATGCGGGGGGGCGCCTGAATTAAGTGTCATCGCGCTGTCACCTAATTTCAGCGGCGGCGGTTCCGGATGCTGGGCTGACATCGAGGATGTCAGCCCGCACCGGGGGGGCCAGCGATCGGCCGGAACCCGACTGAACGCTGACCCCGAAGGGAGGACGCGCTCAGCGCGTGCTCCGCACACCAGCAGCCATGCGGAGGACGCGCTGAGCACGTCCTCCGCATCGAAGTGGTTAAGTTAAAAGCATATTACATAGTTGGTGCTAAATTTACAACTGCTCTGGTTAAGTTAGCACCAAGTATGTAATATGGCCCTAAGTTTGGTAATCTTATCGGCGTAGTAGTCACTAAAGCTGACAGCAGTGTGGTCCGTGGACGGTTGAGTGGAAGTTGGGTGCATTAACAGATTTAAAGTATCAGGGTTATTCAAAGAGATCCGAATTGCTTGAGAAAGGTAACCGAACGCTGAAAATCAGTGTTCGGTTACCTTTCCTGGCCATTCGGCTATCCAGAGAGCAGGCAATTCGCCAAATCCTGGCGAATTGCCTGCACATACGGTGCCTGTTCGGTCCCTGTTCGAGGACAGTGAAATCCCCATGAAAAAGCACTGCTTCGGCTATTCAGAGAACACAAACCAGCAGTGAAAGGTTCCCCTAATGCCCTACCATTCGGTGGTTTAATTCGGCAAATTTATTCAGGAGAATCCCATAGACTTCAATGTTAAAAATATTCCCGTTTTAATTCAATATCTAATAAACCGTTCATTATAAAATTCTGCAGCAAAAAGTCTCTTTATTTATAGATTTTTAAGGATACTTTAAGCATTTTTCTGAATTTTTTTAAAAAAAAATTAAATGTCCGATTTTTTTTTTATTTTTTTTTTCAGTTTGCCCATTTTTTTTGTAACAGCCCTCTTTATTATCATTCCCTGGACCTCCTGTGAAAATTTCAGACATTTTCGCTCAGTAGTTTCTTTGCAAACAGCGTTTCATTTTCCCAGATTCATACAAATGGTTTTGCTAATTTATTCACTGCCTCCTCTACGTCACAGCTGCTTCGGCTCTGTGTGATTCGGCTCCTGTTCGGCTCATGTTCGGGTTTTTCGAAGGTTAATCCAGATGTTTTTGCTTGTTTTCAGCGTGCATTCGGTTAGTTTTCGTCAGGTTTGCGGTAGCTTTTCCCTGCAATTCGGGGACCCTGTGCTGTTTGCTGAATACACCGCAGGGTCACCGAAATGCAATCGGCAAAAGGAACCGAATTGAAGAGAACGAAAAGTCACCGAACGTGCGGTGACTTTTCGAATCTCTTTGGATAACCCTGTATGAAACAGACGTCTGGTATCATGAGAAAGGTGGCAAGAAAAGACGAGAAATTTTTGCAAAACTTTTAAATTTTCTAAACCTTGTTTAGAGTGAGAGAAATTTGTAGTGCAGGAAGTCGACCGAAGTGCAAGACTTCCTTCAACCACGTTCAGCTACCCTGGAACACTACTGAAGATATTGCGAGTATTTAGTGTCCCACGAATGGCGTTTAGGCCTGTTGGACTGAGAGAAGTAGGAGCGAGTTCAAGTGATGTGGAGAGGGCAGAGTTGTAGAGATCAGTGGATTTGTCAGTGCATTTGGATGTTGAGATTGGAAGGAGAAGAGGATGGGATAGCGGTGGAGAGTAGCTTTGGTTTCATGGCACCAACCGATATTTCCTTTATAAAGTATAGCCGTGAGAACTGTTACTTGAATCGAAATGTCGGTAAATCCGTATTTAAATCCCTCAAAACTGAATAATGCCCGGACTAAACTGAAAAATATTGATTCAATTCTATCAGGTGATTTTTTTGAAAAGTAAAAAAAATAAAATCAGCTGCTTGTGAGCAATATTTTATGTAAAATATCAGTTCTTCTGCTCAATTTGAACTTTTACACAACTTGTGTAGTGTCAGGACCTCATATTACGCACCACTACAGGACTTGCGCACTTTACATACACAAGCCTCATAGCGCCTGCACAGAACAATGGATTGGAACTCTGCACACATTCGAAGATCCGATCCATCAGCTGCCTCTTTGAACCCACTCGCTACGGTGATTGGGCTCAGAGACGATGACATTGGCACGCTCTCTATGTGCTGATGTCACTAGTGACAGATCTGTTTACCAGCAGCAAGGAAATTAAAATGCCAGCTACTGGTGACGTTGGGTGGGTGAAGGAAACTCCTCCACTTCAAGCGTTTCTGCAAGATCCGGGGAGCTGGAGAGGTGGGAAGAAGAGGGGGCACTCCTCACATCCTGACCACTTTAAAACTATAAAGTAGTCAGGCTAAGTAAAGTGTCTCTTTAACACCTTTTAGCATCTGGATTTTTTTCAGAAATCAGAATACAGATAAATTCAAATTGAATCGATACAGATGATATTTCCATTGAAAAGAATAGCTGCAAAAGCTGAAGTTTTAGCATGAAGGAGAAAGAGATTAAAACCTGGTTTTATCACCAAACTGAAAAATGATGGGAGATCGACTGAAAAAAGGTCCAGATTTTGGCCACTGGGCAAAATTAGAGCGCTTAATATTTACAACCATTTGTCAATTTTTTTATCTTCTAACATACAGGTCTAATGTTATCACCTATATGCACAAACATGCATGTTACACTATCCTCGTCCATATTCTTTTAATTGACAGATGTCGGCTGTGTAATTGATTACATTGATATTATTGATAAATATTACATTGATATTATTTCAGAGGATCTAAGGGTAAGTAGTCAATGTAATAGAGCAGCAGGAAATGCTAGCAGAATGCTTGGTTGTGTAGGGAGAGGTATTAGCAGTAGGAAAAGGGAAGTGCTCATGCCACTGTACAGAGCACTGGTGAGACCTCACTTGGAGTACTGTGTGCAGTACTGGAGACCGTATCTCCAGAAGGATATAGACATCTTAGAGAGAGTTCAGAGAAGGGCTACTAAAATGGTGTACGGCTTGAAGGAGAAAAGTTACCAGGAAAGGCTTAATGATCTTAACATGTACAGCTTGGAAAAAAGACGAGACAGAGGAGATATGATAGAAACATTTAAATACGTAAAGGGAATCCACAAGGTAGAGGAAGGGAGTATATTTAAAAGGAAACAAAGTAGCAAAACAAGAGGACATAGTCTTAGATTAGAGGGGCAAAGGTTTAAAAGTAACATCAGGAAGCCTTATTTTACTGAGCGGGTGGTGGATACATGGAACAGTCTTCCAGTTGAAGTGGTAGAGGCCAAAACAGTGATTGAATTTAAGCAGGCATGGGATAGGCATAAGGCTATCCTAAACAAAAGATAAATCCAGCTAAAGTATCCATGTAATTGGGCAGACTAGATGGGCCGAAAGGTTCTTATCTGCCGACATTTTTCTATGTTTCTATGTTTCTATGATATGGTGAGATATGAACATTCAGTACTCCATATTTATAACATTATTTTTCACGAAATCAGTTCCAGGAATCAGATGCCAGAGCTTTTATTAAGACATTCATTGTCCAGGCAAGGTATGAAAATAACATTAGCTGTTTATGAGGACTATTCACATTTAACAATCACACAACAGAGATTAAGTAATTCATGTGAACGGATATACCGCTGGCAATGACTCATAAAACTGACAGATCAAATCTTCTGTTTTATGGTATTTCATGGCTACACAGAGCTAATACAATGCCTTTTGAATAGTGTTGGAAGAATGAGATGATAATATATGTTCATGAGTATCTGACATTGCCTTTTTTTTCCAGAAAGCATCACAGCTTAAAACCTTCCGCTGAATTTAACGGTGTGCACCATACTGATTTTACCAGCAAAGATGACCATACCATCCATCTTTATGTTATTGAAAAGTTACCAAGGACATTTCAGTTCTAACTCGAAAATGCACTTAGCAGGCAACTATTCTCACAGCATAACTTGTAAAACGAAGGAGAACAGATATGGTCACCTGAATTACATATCACTCCATGGAGACTTGCTTGAGCCCTGTGCATAAGGAGAGTTACACAGGGTCAGTGTCAGGAAACTCACGTATGAACCCCTTTAAAGCAATGCACGCCTGTTTAATGCAGGTTCCGGGACTTGCCATTTGGTTTTGCACACAAGCCCTGAAGCCTCACCTGAACTCTATCCGCTGCTAATGAGAACTCCTTATGAGGAAGCCGCACCCTCTACTGAGCACTTCCTCATTGAAGTCAGAACTTTACACCAAGCTGACCTGTTCTCTGAAATTCCTTGTTCCTGGAACCTTCTGATCACCCTCAGGACTACTTACCGGTTAAACCCTCAGGACTACCCATCTGATTACCCTCTCAAGTGCCCATCTGGAAACCCTCCTGTGAACCATTTCCAGACCTCTGCTATACCGGTAACCTCCATTCATTTGCTTCCAGTTCCTCCTAATTGGATTTAACGTGTATGATCCCTGGCTATGGACTTCTGATTATTCTGTTATCCGTATTCCATGACTTCTGCTTGAAACCCCGACTACGAGATTGCCTTACCCTATATCTGGATACCTTGCCATGGACATTATTATTTATCTGTCTAGTTAGTATTCTGTTATTTTCTATCCAGTATCCGCCCCCCTATTTAGTTCAGCCTATCTTCAGTTTCCTCCTGTGCCTCCCAATTCATCCTGTTTCATCCTTTCACCTTTTCATTCTGCTCTTTGCCTCCCTCTATCTTTGGCTCCATATAACCATCTAGTTTCTCACCTCTGCTTCCACTCTCATCATTCTCAGCCAACCTCCTATTGATTCATTCCCTTTTCCCACATCTTCCCTCTGCTTTAGATCCTTGCCTGCCTCGCCCACTCCTCCTCCTCTAATACCTCTTGATTCAGTTCTCCCACTACTCTTAGCCATCCATCTATTTCTTCAAAATCTTTTTCCTAGGTCTTTCCTCTACTTTAGTTAGTTGCCCATCTAGCCCTCTTCTTCTATACCTCTTGAGTCGCTTCTCTTATTTAAAATAAATATCTTGATTAACCCTGCAACCTGCCTCTCTCATAATGGCTCATTGCATATTGGGCTCACACCAGCACTCCATGCCTAGTTCACATGACAGTCAGAGGGAGGAACTATTTGTTCTCTGTGTCCTTCTGCTTATGTTGAGAGGAAGCAGTGGATTGTGCCATCCTCTGCACCGTGGGACCAGGATCCGGTGTATCATTTTTTTATATAATTGTTATTTTTGATAACTTTTGAATGATTGTATTTTTTAATTATACTAACTTAAGCTGGAATTATTAGAAGTATTGGAATCGCTCTTATTGCCACCCAATACATTGGCGCTTTCTACTCAATGTACAGTAATCTGCCATAAGAGCCAAGCTGCACCAGAGTATAATGGCTCTACTGGAAAAGCAGGGGAGCCATTAAGTATAATGGCCCCATCCATTAATATTAACGGCTCATATGTCAATGCTTATGGTTTGAATGGAAGAGGAACCAAGGTTTGCTATTTTGGTGTGAATCTTACATCACAGCCAAATAACCACAACTAAGGAACAAACCCCTTTGTCTTGCTTCCTGCAGTAAGCTAAGGTTTCAGTCAAAATGGAATGGTTCTGAAAACTAATACTGAACAGAAGTGGAATTTATAACCTAGGACAGTCTGACAGTTAATAAGATGAACGGACTAAATGGAAGACTGTCCTGTAAAACAGCTCTCTGCTTGGAACTGTCCGTTTCCCCCTGTGGCAAGTCTCTATCATGTGTGGAACATCCAAACTTTGACAGTGGGTAACTCATTTCATTTCTTTTAGGTTAGCAAAATATGCTGATCTATGTAAAGGGAGAGGTGGTCTTTCAAAGGAGTCCAAACATATGTTGGGCATGACAGCAGCACTTTAATTTTGAGAGATCTTCCATAGATTCATATCTTGTACCATGATTAGAGTACACCAGAGATGTTGCGGTTTATGTTTTAACTATAAGGAGCTATGGATGTCTAAGGATATAAATGAAGCAGAGAATGACAGTGTCAGGGAAAGAGGGCAAAATAAGATTATTTCCCTTTCCCGTTGCTGCCGTGCAATCAAACAAGCCACTTAAAGGGTTCTTGCAAAAAAAAAAAAAATCTTCCAGAGGCTCTACAAGTGGAAAGCATCAAATGGATTTATATTTTTTTATGTACCTAAGCAGTTGGATTTTAATGCATCTGATAATGCACATGTAGCATTACCTGTCTCAGCTAATCAGCTCTGGCTAATGAAGTTTTACTGTTTCTAATAGAGAAAGTTTATCAGTTTATACAGTTTGCAGACTGTGAAATAGGAGGTTTTACTTTGTGATTAAGCAACATTCAAAACTGTGTTTTAATGATCCTGACATAGATTTTCTCCACTATTACTTTGAATTAATCACCGGAATGTAATCTGCTGTGATTTTGCCATCACATCACCTCTTTTCACACAGTTGGGAGAGCGGCCTCATCGCGTTATGTAGAGGTGCGCTGAGAGGGGGGCCGAGTGTCGTTCAAAAACAAGAAGCTTCGCTCACTTGTCACTTGTCGGATTCAGTGAACTGAATACTTTGTGTCCTACCTCCAGTGATTGATGTGAACAGCAACATGGTGAGAGCAGCAATGACAGAGAATCGGCAATTAAGTCATCAAATCTGTACTGCTAAAATACTAGTTGCATCTCCGTTAGCAAAAACAGCAGGCGCAGCTCGTATGATCAAAATGTTTTGTGTATATGCAGAATACATGCTAGGAAAGTCAATTTTTCTGCCTTTAAAACGTATTCAAAATGTAACATCTGTGAAAAAAAGACAACAAAAATGACAAAACAAACATTGGGTGTTGATAGAATTTATAGAAACAATCTCTCCGCAGGGATCTTCAGGTAGACAAACCGCATGATTAATTTGAACAAGAATGTAAAAAAAAAAAATAGAATAAAAAAAATACATCCTTCAGGCTATAATGACTAATAATTTGGAAAAGGTCTATCACAGAAAACAAAAGTTTCTGCTAGAAAACATAAGCAATTGTTAAACACCCAATGTGCATTGGCTATCTGTAACGTGGATATCCGTACCCAGGATGGTTATCCATAAGATGGTTATCCATATGCATAAAGCTCCACTAGACGTCAGTATCCCGAAGGAGTACAGATTCTGGCCCAAACCCACCCAGTCAATAGCTGGAGCTCCTTGCAGGGTGAAAACAGAACTGGGAATGACTTTCTTCAGGGTTTAAAACTGTAAAAAAAACACACACAGGAGGAATGTACAAAATACAAAGGCTAAACACGCCCCAGCGTTTCCATATTAAATAGCCTCCTAGTAGCTCCCCCCTCCCACACACACACCCTGGTGTAACAGAGCTTGAGGAAGAGGCAGCGAGATCTAGTTTAAGCCAGATCCTGGGGGCGTTGGATGCAAGCAGAGAAATAAAGGAATCAATTACAGATACAGTTTATACAACATGACACTACAATAAATACATAAGGAAAGAATAATATAACAAAAGAAAACACATACACCCTTTATCCTTAGTTCCAAGAGACTACCGTCACAGAACACAAAACTAAGTAGAAACACTGGGAAGCCTAGTCCACTTTAGCCCAGGGTCCTTGACACTATCATTCTCTATTGTTTTGCATTTAGGATCTCGTTATAGACTCTCCAGATACATTGAATTTTTCTTTTCATGCAGATGTCCTAATTATGTTTTTTTTCTGTGTTCTCTTCATTTACGTCTAAACTTGATAGATCTATAACTTTCTTAGCCCAATTAACAATGTAAAACACTAACTCTGCATTGCAAACAGGTAGATTAACTTGATTAAAGATTTCATCGATGCCGCAAAGTGCATTATCGTAAATTCTAGCTAATTGTGTCAGGAAAACCCAATCTGTATTCAATACAAGATTGTGGCATCTGAATGTACAATCAGGTAACATTTCAAAAAAGTAATAAAGCAAAATAAATTCAGTATTTAATAACCGGAATAATCAACTTAACAAAACCGCTTTCCACTTTTAATAGAAATATACTTTCATATATACACAGGATGTTCCTGCACACATTCAGGGCTCCATTACAAAGTTCATGCAAACATGGGATGCTAACGGGGAATTGTGCCGGCAGATTTTTCCGTAGCATCTCCATGTTAACGTGGTATTCCGGTGCAGGCGCTAGCTGAACAGATTGTTCCAGAACACAACGATAGCCACAGTGATACTTGCGGTAGCGCTCCTGCACCACCGAGAGTTTCACCTCCTGAAGTCCATAAGACTCCATGGAGGGTTGCGCTTCCAGGTCCACGAGCCCTCGTGAGATCGCACAGCGCCACTCAGTGTTCACAGAGGGAGAGTGGGAACTATTTGTTCTTCGTCTCACTCTGCTTGCGGACAGAAAAAGTGGCTTGGGCCATCGTTCTTGTCATGGAATGAGAGCCAGTATTTAGGGATTTAATGGGTGAGATTTTAGAGGGTGCTAAATGATTTTGCATTTGCAGACTCATTTAACACCAGCATATAGGACTCACTAACATTTTGCCTTATACGTCCGGATGGTAATTTGCACCTGCACTTTCCAATATCTCACTTATTGAAGCGCAAACAAAAATTTGCAGGCCCCATGTTAGGTATAGGAAGCATTTAAGTACAGTAAGCTTGCACAAGCTGCTAAGTGCCAAACTTTTTCAGGCAATTGTAGCGTCAGGATTGGAATCTCGATGTCTGATGTTAGACTCACTTATGCTAGCAAACGCTTACATATCCAGATGCACCATTTGCAACTATGGAATAGTACCTTCAGTGCCCTGAGGAAATCCAAAGTAGGCTTGAAATGTTAACTCTCTTCACAATAAAGCTAAATTTATTCAAGTAAGGACTTTGTTAGTCCTACAATGTTGTATGCACACAATGTTCGAGACCAGGAATATTTGGCTCTTGAATAATCTTAGGGTTATAGGTTATATCATGTCTCAAGATGCTTTGGTCTGTAAATCATGGTTATACGCCAGGTGAAGCAAAATTAAAATCTCTTAAAACAATAAGGGCTAGATTACACGGGCCCTATTCCATTGTAGGCTTGTGCACAGATTTTTTTTTTCGGTTCGGCTCGTTCGGTTGTTTAAACTTTTCGATTCGGCTCGTTTCGACCGATTTCTGTTTCGGTTCGGTTCGACTCGTTTTTCGTGTACTTTTTTTTTCGGAATAGACCATTTTTTGTATTTTCGGGTCACTTAGCTCGCTTTTTGTATCGACTTTGAGATTTCGGAAATTTTCGTATTTTTCGGAACCTCTGTTCTCCTCGTTTCAAAGTTTGGTAGTCCCTGAACCAAAGAGGAGGAGCTGCTCGCGTGTAAATTCACATATATATATATAGCAGAGGCTGTCAGCAGGATCTGCCCAATTATTTAGAGGAAAAAAATGTGAACTGTTTTTTACAGTTTCTGTTATATGGTTAGGGTAGGATCTTGGGTTCCTGCAGAGGTTTGGCCAGGACAGGTGTTAACCTCTTAATTAACCTCAACCAAGAGATGTCCTTTTGGTTTAAGTCTTGGACATAGAGTATTGAAGATCACTCCTGAATTTCCCAACAACTTTGAAGTGGACAGTCATCATCGAATTTCAGAATAAAACAGCTGGAACCGAAATCACGAATGGAACCGAAATCATGAATAGAGTGAAAATAAATTTAGATTTGACACATTTCAAGTCCATTCGAAAATATTTCGTTTCGGCTTGGAAAACTTTTCGGATCTGCCATTTTCGGATCTAAAAATTTTCGGAAAATCGGCCGCATCCGAAAACACGAATCGGGAAATTTCGTGAAAATTCCGAAACCCGAAACGCACATCCCTATTCCATTGTTGCTGATAGCATTTCCTGTAGTTATCACCTTGAATCCCTATTCCACTCTTGCCGCCTGCTGGGCTTGTGGTTTGAATGTTGCAATTAACTGCGCACGGTTATTTTAAATTAACTTCTCTTACGCTTAGTATAGGAGATGTTTATTTACACCTCTGAATAGAAGCGAAAGCTATTCCATGGTAGATTGTGCTTCCACCCAGGAAACTATTTCATAGAGAAATACAGTCTCCTCAAAGCTGGTGTTAATTGTTTTGTAAAATCACGTAACACCCTTTGAAACCCTCCCCAAAAAATCCAGTACTCACCTCTCATCCCGCAGTGGAGAGGGCGTAATGATCTGCTGCTTCCTTTCGCGGGGAGCAGAGTGAGACCAGGAACAAATCGTTACTAGTCTCCTTCCACAAATCCTCTGTGGTGCTGCGTATTTTTGCGAAAGTGAGCTTGTGGCTGAGATGTGAAGGGCTCCTTGGAGGCCTGGGGACACCAGGAACAGATACTCAAGGCGGCACGCAACACTGCTGGTATCTGGCAGCCTCACGCTTTGTTCTGATGCTAGGCGCTACTAGAGAACTCGCAATAGGTACAATAAAATAGACTGAAGTAAGAAAATCTGTGCCTGCAGATTTTCTTACTTAACCTCTTTGTTTTACTGACAGCTATGGAATAGGGACCCATGCCAGGTGCAAACTTACCAGAGCCATTGAAGTCTCTGGTTAAGTTTACGAGACCGATAGTTTAGTTTTCCTGCTTTGCAATCTTCACTAAAGGTCTTTTAAATCACTTATAGCAAGCCAACCTATAGTATGGTTTGCTATAACCAAGCCTTGAAGATGCAAGTCTGTCATCTTCGAATTACTACATGCTCTTTCAAACTTTTTGTGATTGTTGCCAAAAGGATAAAAGAGCATGTGATTTCAGCAGCCAATCTGTGGAAAATAAAAAGTGACTCTTTTGAACTGAGGGCATTCCAAGTCCACTATGCACAAACATAGCCTGAAATGTATTATTTGGAGGGAATACACGATCAAAACAAGGTAGAGGTGGTTTTAAAACGCTATATGCTAATGCTAAACCATTTTAAGAAGTAGCTTGCCGTATACAAGCAATGCATGCATAGCGAAGTACTGTGACATGTAAATTACTATTTAGATGGTAGAACGGCACAATGTTTGACACAAGATGATTAAAATACAGCTCTGAAGCCAACTTGGGTTATCGGTCTCTGTCAGTCATGGCATGTTCAGTGTGCGGTGACATCTACTTCTCAAATTGTTGCAAAAACAAATATTTCAATCTTTGATCTTTACCCTTGTTGACATGTCTATATTCAGTAACACTGCTAGACTATTTAGGTATTGAAAATTTTATTCATTATACAACATTAGGTTTGGATCGTATCCAGTTGACATGTATTGCCAAGTGTTCTCAGAACTGGAAAATACAATTTAGATTAATTGATCAAAATAGAAATAACTCCCATATCATCGGAACTGGATATTTCATTAATTTCAAACAAAAGTCTAGGAAATAAATGATGTTCTGGTTATGAATTTCTGTGAAGTGATCAACTTCCGTGTACAATGTCCAAATATACATGTTATGGTAGCGGCCACCAATATTTGTCACTGAAGAGCAACATTTTATTTTGTCTACCAAAGAGACAAGGTGGCGCCATCTGACCATGTGCTTTTGGCAGGATGTGACATAAACCAGCTAATCCTCTCCTAGGAAGTCCAACCTTCTACTGAGGATGAGATCCAGGAAGTGATCGCGCTCTTGTGCTTTGGCTGGTATCCTGAACACTCCGGGCTCTGCAAGCCATGTGGTGTGTTTACCTGGTGGAGTTCTGGTGACTGTGGGACTCCTTCATATGCAATTCAATAGCCAAGGCTGAGTATGTGTCACGTTCACACTCGACAACTGTTGTTTGGATCCCTATAGACAGACCTCTAAGGCCCTCCGATCCTTGAGTGGCCAGGACCGCTAACCCTATCACTACCAGCCAGGAAAAATAAACAGACCAGCAACAGTTAACACAAATCAGCAGAGCAGTAGAAGTCAGGACTGAGCACACACTGGGGCGGAAAGGGTTAACTTTGTTGACAGGTGAGAAATAGCCTGCGTTAGGCCTGTGCAGGTTATTTATATCAAACACTACAGAATTAGCGTGGTCAGTAATACTATCCGGGTCAGCAACAGAGAGGGTTCGCATACAATCAGAGTTGGCAACAGAGACGGTACTTAGACTGAATCGGCAACAGAGAGGGCACTCATAACCTAGGTCAGCGTTCTGCAGGGTCAGTATATATTCTGAGTGAGCATGTGGCAGGATCAGCAATCGCTCTGAGGCTGCTCTAGGTAAACCATACATACAGGCTGTATCAGAGAGAATCGTCACAAGGCAGTCCCGGTCAATAACAATCAAGTAACTCAGCGATGCAGGAAAATGACTCCACGTCAAGGCAATGACTCAGAGCGCGCGCTCTTTACTTAAAGGCCAGCGGCTCTGCGTCATCGCACCCCGCCCCCTGACAAGCCGCAGGAATGCCAGGGACCGCCGGAGCTGTGTGCCAGGGACCCCCGAGACCCCTCAGATGTGACAGTATGAGTTTCTTGCAGCATCCAGGATTTAGTTTAATATTTGTTTGTATTTGTCTTCCTTACCATTTGGTTTTTGTCACATAAACTCATTATACCCATCACTGTGTGCATGTCCTCACTTGCTATGCTACATCTTATGCTATCAGCAAGGATACCTTTTAAAAATACATTTTTCACAAATTGTTATGAATCGCAGAGGACTAGCATAAGGTACATGGTTAACAAATTCAGGAAGACCACTACTAGAACTACATAAAATAGAATTTTCAGAAAATGTGATATGATACAGCATCACAAGGATTCACGTTTTTCAATTTCAGACCGTATTAACACATACAAATTATATTTCTAAACTTAAACAGGCCCACCCACACTGTCTCAGCCATGGATAGATAAACAAGCTCAAAGCAATTCTTAAGCTAGAAATATTCTAATTAACAGTTTAACAAGTGTTATTAATTGTACCAGTCACAGGCATAACATCTGTACCACAAGTATATATATACTTGATATACTGACATAAATATATGACATGCTATCAGAATGCATGTGCATTTGTCTTTAGTAATATATTTATTTTATTAGATTCTATGAAAAATCTACATCTTCCCCTTGTGCTAGTTGATTCTTGGATTGCAGGGGCACCCAGATGGTTTATTGGGTGAATCTAGAACAGGAGTCAGTAACCTACGCCCTCCAGATGTTTTGGAACTACGTTTCCGATGAGGCTCATCCATCCTAATGAGTGGCTGAGCATCATGAGAGAGGTAACTGATCCCTGCTCCAGAAGATAAGGGGAACCCTCCGCCACCAACTACAAAAGGAATGCACACCAAAAGATGCACCAGTGATAATATCTGGAGAATGGAACATTAAATCCAGGGTGGTGGTGGCATCACATAAGGAATGATTTGAGAAGTTACAGGCTGTGACGCTGAGGAAACCACACATTTATTTTGTAATTTCTAGAAAGTTCTGCTTTTGACATAAGTTGTATACAGTAACGATGTCAAGATTATAAAACCAGCGGTTGGAGACTGATGAAGGCACATGAAGATCATGTTTCGGCTAAAAGCCATTGAGCTTCTCGGATTATATTAATTTAAAAAGCAATTAAAATATACTCACTTTAGCATTCATCGCTTACAGAAAATCAAACTGCAAACCACCAGTGACTAAGAATGGTTTTAATATTTCTCTAAACAGAAGAACCTAAAATCATTCCTGTTAGATATAAAAATCTACGCGTATGGAGGAAAAATGTGAGTGGTTTATCAGCAATGGGACTAGTGTTTTATTTAATGAAATTTATATCAGACTGATTCCTAAGGAAGCTCTGATTTTGTAAATGGTACATTACACGATTTATATCTGGAATAATTACCAACAGATTCTTGATGAAACTCAACTACGCATCAAAATAGTAATTCAAAGAAAGACATATGTTGAAATGATTAAATTAAGAGTAGATACTGATCGGTTACTAGGAAGCTTTTCTAAATTTGGATAAATAAAAAGGTAATTTTTTGTATTAAATTATATAATAAAGTGAGTCATACAACACACAAGCGGTATGCATAAATGCATAAGAAATCCACAAGAAAATAGTGGACAAGGGAAGAGGAAAGGAAAAATAAAAAAACAGCCACAACAGAAACTGGGGGTGGGGGGGTAACCCTAAAATTATAAAGAGGTGCTCGAAAGAACACCCCAAAACCCCTGCGGTAGATCAGAGGGCTGCAGACGGAAACGCAAGGCAAGGCCTACGCAGGGTTACAGGAGCAGACAGAGAGAGCCTAGGTGACTGTCCCATGGTGCACCAGAGGTGCAACCCTACCTCCATACACCAATCAAAAATAAAAAGGGGGGGGAAGAGTACTCAGGCACCCAAACCAAAGACATAATAGGTCGTCTATCCATACACTTTGTATCATGGCTTTCTATGACAGTAGAGTGGTTGTAATAGCAACAACTTTAGCTTTTGAGATTGTCCACCCACCCACAACAACTAGGACTATGTGGTTTGAATAGGTCCTTGTACTACGAAACATTAAAATTCTATATTTTTTAAAAGTGGGATACAGGGCAACCTTGTCAGATTTCTGAGATATGTTTCACTGAGTGTAATGTATCTCATATGCAAATATTCCAAAATCTGAAAAAAATCCAACATCCTATACACTAGATCAGGTGTGGGCAAAGTGCGGCCCGCGGGCCACATGCGGCCCATCTGAGATTTTTGTGCGGCCCGCCAAGCAGGGCTCGAATCATTGCCGGTGGCCGCGTGGTATTCCTCTGCGTGGCCGCTGGCATGAAGCACGGCTGCTCGCCTGGAATCCAACAGCCAGCCGCAAGATCGCGGAGGTCATGTGAACTCCGTGATGCGAGTTTGCGGCTGGCTGGTGGATAGATCCCTGGCGAGCGGTAGAGATTTATGCCAGCGGCTGCGCATAGGAGGAAAACCACGCGGCTGCCGGCAATGACTTCGGGGGGGGGGTGGCAGACCAGACGGCAATCTATCCATGTGAGCTGGGGGCATGTTTCTGGCTATAATTAGTTCTGGGGGCAAGTGCGGCCCTTCGCTAATCTCCGCTCCCACAAAGTGGCCCCCGAGCCAAAACAAATGCCCACCCATGCACTAGATTGTAAGCTTTCAAGCAGGGTCTGCTCTCCTACTGTTCTAGGGGTCTAACCTGTATGCATATTTGTTGTTTTGCCTCACCCATTGCACAGCCTACAGAACGTGTTGGCGCTTTATAAATACCTGCAACTGTACTAGTCCAAATAATTTCAAATGAGGGATGCTCAATATGTATATAGTTTAGTATAGATTCGAGCCCAAAGGAGAGTGGAATGTGATTAATGGAAAATGCCCATGTACACTAAATACAGACAAACTGTAACAGGTGGTCGATCAGGGGGTTAGGGTATGAGCCCAGGGTGCAGCGACACATTATGCAGACACTAGAGTAGGGTCCAAATGTGGATTTACCGTAATGAATACCGAAATAATGGCAAGTGAACGGCAGGGTAGGTATCTGGGAAGATGGTGAGGGACAAGGCAGGAAAAGTGTTGACCGTTGGACAAGGCATGATGAGAGACAGAGGAAGGGTGAACTGAAGGCAGGGCTCAGATGAACAAGACACAGAGGGCACCCAGGAACTCACAAGAGGCATGAGACAGCGTCAAGCAGAACAGGAAAAGGGTTAGCTGGATACAGGCAGGAACACAAGGGCTGATAGCTGGGGCTGGACAGGAATATGAGGAGGCTCTGGAAGGCTGAGGGCACGAGGAGGCTTGGAGCGGGGAGAAGGCATGGCTGGAGGCTTAGGGAACATGAGGAACTTGAAGGGGAAAACACATCACAAGTCTTGGTAATGCTGAAACATCGGATTCTGGGAGCTCCACCCTTAGGTAGTGGTACCCACTGATCATTAGATGGGAGCACCAGTGGTTGTTTGCAGGACAACCAACGTACTTACAAACACATGGCCTGGAACTCACAGGACATAACAGGAAAGGGGCTGCCAGAATTTTCAGGGTGGATCAGCAGCAGCTTGTGCCTTCCTGCGGCGTGGCCTGTGTGTGCCGTAACACACAAAAGCAAGGCAGCCATTGTGGAATGAAGAATTTTTTTTGCCTTCCTCATGATTAAAATTATATGTTGTTCTCCTGTACATCACATGTGTGTCTAGTTCACTGTTGAGATAAAAAATAAACATTGGATGTTGTGGGTGTGAATTTATTATGCTAGAATATTGCATAGACTGTATTTATTTAATGTTTAATATTATTGAATTTGTATGCCATGCATAAGGTGCCTGAACAATGAATATGCATTTGATGTGTTATGCCCTTATTGTCATGTCTCCTGGACTCCATGCAGGGTATACGATTTGTATTGTATTCATATTTTGACATGCTTGCACTAATTCACATCTATTCTTCTCTAGATTGTTTAGCGATTTCACATTTCTTCTTATACGGAGCTATACTGCAGCATTAGGTACTGTATCTATGCAGATGGTCCTTTGAATCCGTTTTGCAGCTTAGTCACAGAAAACGTTCTTGAATCACTGACAGGCGGCATCGACAGCAACCAGCAGTTCTTCTTTCTATGGGAACATCTGTAATATCAAATCTGATCCTCTTTATGGTGTTACAAGCATGTCTAAGATATACCATTACAGCTTAGCGGGACTGACAGTTTTAGGAACTCATGCATATGCAATTAAGGTCTACTTTGGGATCACCCACGTATTTATAATAAGTCTCCTTGAGCAAACCTTTTGGGTCAAAGAGATGAAGAATGTTCAAGCATACAGGTTTATCTTTCCATTCCACCGGCAAGCAAATAAGCTCTACCAAACACCGCTAACGAAAAGCATTAATAATGAAATGGATTCTAGAAATATAGTGATTGAAAGTGGAAAAAATATTGAAACTTGGTTATTAAAATGTATATGAAAACTGAATACTGTACCAAATTAAAGAGACAGAGCAGGAAGAAAAATATAATCAAATCTGACCAAACATATTGTAGATAATTTAATATTACATAATAATTAAGGAATTATTTTTGGGGGGAAATTAAGAAACCAAAAAATTAAAGGGGTTATTCAAAGAGCGCTTGTGCTTTCCGAAGTAGCAAGCATCGGCAAAAATCGCTGTGGGTGCAACGGTGACAAAAATAGGCATACCACAAGGAAATCTAAACTGCAGCAGAAGAAACTTCACTATAAAGCTTCTTTTGCTGTTATTTGGAATTCCCTTTTGTGTAATGCCAATGTTTGTTGCTGTAACTACAATGGCAATCTTCACCACTGTTCGCAACTTTGGCAAATATTGGCGCTCTTTGAATAAGCCCCATAAGTGTTTGAACATAGAAATGGATAGGAGCTCCTTGTGGTAGCACTGATAATTTAGGTTTCTCTGCACTTTTGGCCTACAGACACTGAAAGTGATATGTCTGGCTGTATGTGAAAGCTGGAGGGGGGAGGAGGAGAGAACATTTCCATGAAGCCCCCCATCAGTGCTCATCCGAATTCTTGATAGGGGTTGTAAACTACGGCGTGAAGTGAGCAAGAGGCTGAACATTATGAACAGTAATATCTGCAGAATTAAAGTCTGAGAGCTATGAGAGTAAATCTACAATGTTGTAAAAATAACCCCCCCCCCTTAAGACCCTTAAACAGCCACATAGTGTGACAGACAAAGAAGCAGTTAGGCCCCCGACATTTTTTGTTAAATCTCAGTTCTGAACGTCAGTGGCACAGAAAACACACCGTAGGTGGCTAATTGAAAAGGACTGGAAATTGTCCTGTGAGTGAAGATACAAGAATATTTAATGAAGTTTTGTGCAAGAGGTTATATCAGATAAGCAAATGCTTTAAAGAGATAGCTTTGTGTGAAGAAATCTAGTTATGATTACCTATTCTGACAACTTCCTATTCTTTCATATGGCCTGATGCATGATAATGAGAGTGTTTCCAGAGAGTTCAAAAATAGCTGATGAGCCAGTTGCATTAATTTAACTCTTCTCAAAGACATGAACACTAACACCTTATGTGCCGCGCTGTCAAATTCAACTATACATAAACAGCATTCCTCGACCATATATAGAGAAAGAAGAAACTATATGATCCATATAACAAACAAGTGATATCAAAAACTATATCCTAGCAACCCCCCAAATTGTAATAAGATTGTATTATCATTATTATATATAAATAATAATGATGTGGCATTCACCCGCGAGTAGAGTGTATGGAAATCAGCCGTGATGTTGAGGTCTGAAAAGTCTAAAAGATCGGACCTTTCAAGTCACACTATTTCCATATTTAAGAATATCTCACAGACCCTCATGCTATAAAAGGAGGAATCTTTATTTTGTAACACTTACAAAGTTGGCTTCTGCGGCTGTTCATGCGTGTATACATATATATATACACACATACATCGCTCAACGTCCCTAAATTGGAATGTTTGGGACCTGGAACATTTCAGATTCTTTTTAAATTCAGAAACTGTTTTTACAGGGGGAAGAGATCGCAGTAGGAGAGTACACTTGCTTTGCAGGGTTTCTTTGCAGAAATGATACTGGGAGTCAGCAAGACTCAGGGCAGCATGTCACACGTTGAGATGATTTTTTTTTATTATAAAGGATTTTACCAGGAAGGATACATTGAGATTTCTCTAGTTTTCAAGTATGTCCTGGGTCGGGTGGCGAGTATGTACCGTTAGGTGTCTTGCCCAAGGACACTTACTGGAGAGGTTGCTCGCTGGAGCACCCCAGTCCAGTCACTAAAATTCAGACCGCTCTGAAAATTCTGGTTTTCTGGGTCTTCCGGATAAGGGTTCCAAACCTATATATGCAGGAAACTTCCAATGCAGCGAACTCACTACATAAGTATTCTGATCAGTAGTCCACATGCCATGTTGCAGAAAAATACTCAGACCTTACTATATACATTCACTGACCACTTTATTAGGGACATCTGTGCAATTGCTTAACGCAAATTGCTAATCAGCCAATCACATGGCAGCAATTCAATGCATTTAGGCATCTAGACATGGTGAAGACGAGTTTCTGAAGTTCAAAACGAGCATCAGAATGGGGAAGAAAGGGAATTTAAATGACTTTGAACATAGCAGAGTTGTTGGGGCCAGATGGGCTGGTCTGAGTATTTCAAAAACTGCTGATCTACTGGGATTTTCAAGCACAACTATCTCTAGGGTTTACAGAGAATGGTCTGAAAAAGAGAAAATATCCAGCGAGTGCCGTTGTGTGGACAAAAGTGCCTTGTTGATGTCAAAGGAGAATGAGCAGACTCGTTAGGATAGAACGTCAACAGTACCTCAAATAACCATTTGTTACAACCAGGGTATGCAGAATACCATCTGAAAGCACAACACATCCAACCTTGAAGCAGATGGGTTACAGCAGCAGTCGACCACATCGGGTGCCACTCCTGTCAGCAGGAAACTGAGGCTATAGTTCGCAGTGGCTCTCCAAAGTTGGACAATAAAAGATTGGAAAAGCATTGCATGGTCTTAAGAGTTTCAATTTCAGCTGCAAAATTCAGATGGCAGGTTCAGAATTTGGCGTACACAACATGATAGCATGTATCTATCCTGCCTTGTATCAACAGTTCAGGCTGGTGGTGGTGTAATTGTGTGAGGGATATTTTCTTGGCACACTTCCTACCAATTGAGAATTGTTTAAACGCCACGGCCTGAGTATTGTTGCTGGCCATGTCCATTCCTTTATGACCACAGTGTATCCATCAAATGATGACTACATCCAGCAGGATAATGCACCATGTCACAAAGCTCAAATCATCTCATACTGGTTTCTTGAACATGACAAGGAGTTTACTATACTCCAATGGCCATTCCCTGTCACCAGATCTCAATCTAGTAGAGCACCTTTGGGATGTGGAGGAATGGGAGACTCGCATCATGTACGGTATGTGCAGCCGACAAATCTGCAGCAACTGCGTGATGCTATCATGTCAATATGGACCAAATTCTCAGAAGAATGTTTCCCACACATTGTTGAATCTGTCAAAGAATTAAGGAAGTTCTGAAGGCAAAAGGGGTCCAACCCAGTAATAGCAAGGTATACCTAATAACGTGGCTGGTGAATATATATTTCTCTGACCTCCCCACCCCCATGCCTCTGATAGGTTTCAGTAATTAACCCAGTATTTTGCTACAGGTGATGACCCCTCACAGTGAGCCGTTTTGTGCTATTACAATGCATAGATTTTCTTGCTTTCAGACATATAAAAGGAGAGCTACGTTCACACCTTGAAGTGATAATTAGAGGATATTTACTGCCATTGCAGTATGTTGACCTAAATTGCAAAAACTCCATTTATCCTAACGGGACTGTCATCTACAGGGGTACGTTTCACTGTTTTGAAAGTGAATTTTACGATTTTTAGTTGTTTTAGCGTTTCAATAAAGCATTTAATTTTTTTTTTCTTCAAGTAACATATATAATTACCGTCATCACCTGCCTTGTCACCCCCTTTCCAAGAAAGATGATTTACGTTTACTTCATTTGTTACATAAAAACCCCCTAAACAAGTCTTCTCTTGCAAGACATTCACGTGTATAACCAGCCGGGTTCTTTAGTTTGCACATGTATTATTTGTATGCTGGCAATAAAACAAATTTATTCCTTTTTTTCTTCTTGAGCGTTTAGACTCAAAATTGCAACTTAAAACAAATATCATTAATTAAATAAAAGTCTAATAATAATACAATTAAAACACAGATTTATTCTTGCAAATAATAGGCCGGAGTCTTATATATGCATAAACAGAAATAATCATTCACCAGACTGTCACGAGCATAATTTATCCCCAGGGATTGGGTTTGGCAATTCTCAAGGGTTCAGTTTCAGTGATTTATTTTTTTTAAACAAACCAGAATATGGATGTGTCAAATGGCTAGGTGTGTCCTGAAATGTAGACATATTCACTATACATATATTGATTTACTTATACAAAATTGTATCAAATAACCACTGAGCAAGGGGTTTTCACTAAACAGTGAATACAGATATATTTGGGAAGGGGATAACAAAGGCATTGAAAGCATGGCATGTATGTAATATTAAATAATTTATTAAAATTGAGCTGATGTAAAGTAAGTTTTCCGACCATTCAAGTGCAACTGCTCACAATACATCACTTGACCTGATTAAAAGGGCAAACCTTGAGCCTGCCAGTGAAATCTGGTCACAATTTATGCAAGAGTACTGAAAATAGATGAGGCTTAGCTAAAGTTATAATATTATCGCTCGATCACAATACAGATTCCCAATGTCACACTATGGGGAAGGATTGCTAGATATTTTGAAACACCCAGCGGTGGATCCACTGGTGCATGAGGCAGTAGACAAATGCCTGGATTGGTGGGGCTTTCTCTGTCCCTAAAAGTGGCATATCAGACGATGTAAAATAACAAGCTTGAACAAGATCCAATCTGACATTGTTGATATTAGATATGTATTTACGCTGTATGTACATTACAAAATTTCCCAGGCAAATACACTACCTCCAAGACTCCTTTCTGGAAATACTATAATCATGGAAGATTTGTGTGTCTAAAAAAACTATTGTCAAATTGTTAGAGAAGAGAAAGCTTTAATAAGCACATGTGGTTTAACTCTGATCATGCATGATCCAGAAACAACTCGTCGTCACACCCATACAACTCCAACATACTACCCTGTGACCTCTGACATACAGCCCCCATATGCTCACATATAAATCATTCATCTAAAAGTGCAATGACAATATACTTTCTATATTATTCAACATGACCAGATTTTATGTGACACTAAATCTCTTAATATTGAAATTCATACACACTATGAACACTTTTTAAAATTTGGCAGATCTCTTTACAGTTGAATTTTTATGTTTTTCTATCGACTATCAGGGTTATTCAAAGAGATTCTAAAAGTCACTGCACGTTCGGTGACTTTTCTTTCTCTTCAATTCGGTTTGTTTTGCCGATCCCATTTCGGTGACCCTGCGGTGTATTGAGCAAGCACCACAGGGTCCCCGAATTGCAGGGAAAAGCTGCCGCAAACCTGACGAAAACTAACCGCAAAACCCGGCAAATGCACGCCGAAAACCCGCAAAAACATCTGGATTAACCTGCCGAAAACCACAGAAAAACCCGAACAGGAGCCGATCGCAGCCTTCGACACAGCAGAAGAGGCAGTGAATAAATTACGAAAACCGTTTGTATGAATGATTGAAAAGTGAAACGCTGTTTGCAAAGAAACTGCTGAGCGAAAATGTCTGAAATTTACATATGAGGTCCAGGGAATGATAATAAAGAGGGCTGTTACAGAAAAAATAAGTAAACTTAAAAAAAAAAAAACAACAAATTCAGAAAAATTATTAAAATAGCCTAAAAATATCTATAAACAGACTCTTTACTGCAGAATTTTATAATGAACGGTTTATTAGATATTGAATTAAAACGGGAATATTTTTAACATTGAAGCCTATGGGATTCTCCTGAATAAAACTGCCGAATTAAACCACTGAATGGCAGGGCATTTCGGGAACCTTTCACTGCTGGTTTGTGTTCTCTGAATAGCCGAAGCAGTGCTTTTTCATGGGGTTTTCACTGCTCTCGAACAGGCACCGAACAGGCACCGTATGTACAGGCAATTCGCCAGGATTTGGCAAATTGCCTGCTCTCTGAATAGCCGAATGGCCAAGAAAGGTAACCGAACGCTGATTTTCAGCGTTCGGTTACCTTTCTCAAGCAATTCGGATCTCTTTGAATAACCCTGTATGTTTCCAAAGGGCCAAAAGTAGGAGTACAATCCCCATAGACAAATGCAACCTACTGTAAAAATTTAAACATTTCACACTGCCATGATGTGGCCTACGCTTATCAAGATCTTCTACTTCTCAACTATTACCTTGCCAGTAAAGACATCAATTTCTCAAAACTCACTTGGGGTTTAGCAGAAATATTTATGAATGAAAATATTAAAGACTTTGATTATTAAAAAATATTCATTTCTAATGGCATCTACTGCATCTTTTTGTAAGCGGTCTTTCGGAGGGATGAGTTAACGCAACTTTTCCTATGAAACAGCAATTATAATTTTGTCCGAATAATTGCAGTGATGTATAAAGCATGTCTTCGTAGAGCTTTGATATCCAAGGATGAAAAGCATTACATAAGTATAAGGTTTTCATAATTTAGTATTTCCTACGCTCTTCCAGCTACAAGAAGTCAAAGCTTTACACTTTGAAAACAAAAATTCCGTCTAGAACTTCTATGTATATTGAGTTTTACTCTAAACTGTTAAGACAATTGAAAACCTGGAAATATTTTGCATGAGAATTGAGTTGTTATGAGGACAATGGAGACGCTGTTCTTGTTTTTCTTGAAAACGGTTTGTGTTCTATTAAGTTTCTTTTGGAATAAGTGTTGTTAAAAGTTTGTAGTTGTCATCTTTGGGTTTCTCTGGTTTTCTTCATGTTCTTTTCATTACTCGTTGCCTTCGGATTCACTGCAACACTTAGAAATGTAAATACAACCAGCATTATCAAGGGTCTGGTAACACTCCAACCTTCTGAAGGAGAACGTTCTCTCGTCAGTCCAACTTCACCTGACCAGCACCTCTCTAGTCATTGCATGTCAATGCTGCCTCATCTTTACATCTACTGTTCCTCAATGATTAAATTGTGTTAACTGGTTTCAATCACAATTATCCTTTCATTTCTAATCATCTCTTCATTGTATTTATGCTGAAAGAAATGTATGTGCAAGTATTGTAAAGTTCGACTTCCAATTACCTTACATGTTTACTTACTCTAAAATACCTGGGAGCATGGTGAAGGCATTGCAACCCACTTGGGCAGTGAAGGAGTACAAGAGTAGATAAAGGTTAGCAATTGGAAGCCTGGAGTTATAAATTGTAGCTGCAAATATGTAAAGAGGGGTGAATTACTGAATATACAACAAGATGTGAGCCGTAACTGAGGACTTACATCTGTGAATTCATTAGGTAAACTTAGATGAACAGCTTGTTCAGGTTCCATCAATATGAACGGCATTAAGAAGCAAATCCGTAAGTTTCACTGTCTGACACGCTTGGCCGACATAAAACCTACTGCAGGCTATGTGATATGGCAAAGCTATTTGATTGGCTGAATGATAACATGAATTATTTATTAGCACTCAGATATCCAAAGGGCATACTCCGTGAAAACTATTCTTGTACATAAGCGGTAGTAAAACTAAATCTCAAAATTCTACTGAACTCGAATAAGTAACAGCCAGTGCAGCCATGTTTTTAGCTTATATGGCAGAGTGGAACTGGAGACATCTTACTGCTCTATGCTATGTTTGGTGATTATTTGGGATATTTCATGTTTCATTAAGTCTACATTTCTTTGTTTTCTGTATGTAAGAAAAACTAGACTAACAGTAGAGCATACAACGTCAAACTTGTTTCAACGTTCAAACGTCAAACATTCCTTTCATGGCACCACAAATGCCATAGGGATAAGTATAGCCATTGGGGATACACATAGGGTATACTTAAACATTTATACCCAATAACTTGAAATGAATTGACTTTTCTCAAAATGATTCACCTACCAAAGTCTGAATTGAAACATTAAAATTCGGCAAAGCTAGGGCAAGACTTTATTTTCCGAGATGAAATCTGTCTTGGGTTAATGGTTCCTCGTTTTTGATGAAAACCAGACACTACAGCCAATCTATTAAATGGATGTAATGCAACAGGTTTTATGTTGCACTGTGGAGTAATGAAACTATGGGCTAGTTCTTCAGGTAGGTAGCCATTGTAATTCTTATCATCGTAGCTTAGAGTGAACTTTGGTATTTAGTGTAGATGCTGTTATGGAACCCCGCAAGACAAGTTGGCAATTCTGATTATTTGGAAGAGATATCTTATCTTGATCATCAATACCTGAGAATGATCATCTGTTTCATATTGCCCTATCAGAGCAGGAAAAACAAAACACAATAGGTTTCAGCACCAAGAATAGCAGCTCTGCGGGGCGGCTGTCCTTGGTACTGAAACCTATTGTGTTTTGTTTTTCTTGAATAGGTTTCACCACCAAGGACAGGGGGATTACATATATTAGGGTAAAAAAAGATAAGTAATTATTTAATCTGTTTCCCATTCCAAAATAGAACGAAATAATAAAAACTAAATACGAATCAATACGAAATACAAATTACCAATAAAAACGAAATACTGAATCAGTCTGAAATACAAATTACTGATCTTCCGAATCAATCGACCCGAAAATCACAGTAACATAATGAATTCAATGAAACGAATTGAAAAACGGAACTAAATCGATCAAAATTAAACAAAATAAATTTTTTAGTTGTGCACATGTCTATTAAATAGATGGTTAAACATTGTGAGGTTTCTGGATGGTTCTCTAATAGGAGGAGGAATTTGCATTATTGTAACTACAGTTTGTGGTAATTTATGTTTAAGTTATTTCGGTTTATTATTCTGGAAAAATTTACAATAAAAAAAAGCTGTGGATTGTTTTCATGCTCACAGAAAAAATGGTGTGTCTCGTTTTTATTGGGGGGAAAAAGGTGAATGGTAGATAAGTTACTCCTGGAGCAGGGGATAAGGGGGGTGTTCATTTCAAATATATAATGTATAAATGATGTCAAGATTTAAGCCACTCGATTTTTTACACCTTTCTAACACTAACACATAGCCCATACAGACAGTAAATCAGAATGAGGGAGGCTATGCAGTGGTTCTTGAAAAGTCTGTTGACCCTCATTCCTTATTAACTGTAATTAAAAAAAAAACATGATTCCTTTGTACTATATGAAAGTATTATGAGAATTTATTTATGAAGCGCCAGCATAATCTGCAACGCTGTACAGTGGGCACGATATAGACAGGGTTTTACAATACATTGAACAACATTTGACAAACCAGTACAGGAGGAAACGAGGGCCCTATTCCCGTGATAATTTACAATCTAGAAGGGTTGGGGGGTGCAAACAGGAGGAGAGGACTGCAAGGTGAGAATGATAGACTGGTGAGAGTAATGAACTGGTTGCGTCAGTAAATTGGGTGGTAGGCTTCCCTAAATAGGAATGTCTTAAGGGAACATTTGAAGTAAGGGAAATTAGGAGAAAGTCAGGCAGTACGAGGTAGAGCGTTCCAGAGGACGGGGGCTGCATGTGAGAAATCCTGCAGTTTGTCATGGGACAAGGTGATGCGGGGAGAAGCTAAGCGCAGGTCACTGTTTTGATCCTAGGGAGCGGGAGTATGTGGAATAGCCCACATGAGAGCAATGGAGCTTTGTTTGTAAAGGTTCTCTGCAAGTACGTCCTGTTCAACGACATTAGCGTGCTAAAGCAGGCACCATCTTTAGTCCAAATAGTTCAGACTGCTTTCTTTTATTCACAGTACAGGCTTTGATATATCGTGTTACATTTGCGTCTCTTCTATTTTCTAAACAATCATCCCTCTTTTCTTTAATGCTCCCCATTGTACACCTTCACAATCAGCTATGCCATCTAGAGAAAATCTATTAGCCTGGACCGTTTCTGCAGATCAGCTCTTTTCCGTGTGCTCGCCCTTCGCAGACCACTCACTCTGGCAGCAAATGGATTAGTAAGGCCCGTACACGCCACAGCTGCATGTTTTTCACTATTTTTAGAAAGATTTGTGTATGATATGGTGTGGCATCAATAAAGAGCCCTTTCATGTGCACACAGCTGGAAAAAATGAGTGATTAAACAGAAAGTAAAACCAGTGGATCTTATATTACATTGAGCAAAACACACAGTCCCAGCTTTATATGCTCCAAGATGTTTTCAATAATTTAATTCCCTTCAACTTTTATTAGTGTAAACATTTGGTAATTGGGTGGCAGCATCAGTCTTGCCACGTCCAACATCTATAACACTAATACGCTTAAAAAATGTCTCCAACTTTTAGATAAATTAGAGGAATATTTTTTTCCACTGTCTATGCCCTTTCCGCTGACACAGGCAGATTTTTTTGTAATGGATTTCTTGTACTTGTTATGAACCCTAATATCAGGGTTCAATGCAGAAATGAATAATCAGCTAAAAGCAGCAAGAGTACCTTCACATATTTGCAATCACCCTATCACCCTAACCATAGCTATGTGCAGAAGGGTGTACCTGCTCAGTGAAATGCTACTGCATTTGACAATCTAGCCTTTTTTGCTTGTTTTGAATGTGGTTCATAATAAAGAACATGAAAATGGACAGTTTATCGTGATTTATATTTTGTAAGCTATAAATGCAACATATGTGCATCCTAAAATATGGGTTGTGCATGCTTATGACCCCGACAGGCTCCAACTCTGTGCAAACCTCTTAAGTGCTCGTTCTTGAAAGATCTACATATTTTTGCGGCCTGCCCTATTACTCTTATTAGGTCTCTACTCTTCTGTCCATGTAGCTCTATTCAGTAAACCTGCACTGCCATTGCAATTGCTTTTGCCAAGATTATCAATGACAAATGTATATCTTCATCAAGATAATGTACACACAAATGTATGAATAGCCATTTTAAAAAAGAGATTATTGTTGACCCACTAATCCCTTCACTACTAGGATCTATTACAGTTGATTTTCTAAAGCACCTACTGGTGCTCCAATATCGAGTATACTTGATACAATCTAATTGAGGAGCAATGCAAAGGAATTTTGTTAATAGAAAATACAAATGGGATCCTAAACATGTCACTGAAATTTCAACACAAACATTACAATGTGTTGATATTATTAAAAAAGCTTGCAGGTCTGTTTTTTCTATGCAGAAACGCAGAGCTAAATCTGAAATGTAAATGTAGTAGCAAATTTTGACCAGTAGAGGGAACCCTCTGCTTGTCAAAAAGGGCATATAAATATAATAAGGGCTACAACGAATATATAGAGAGTGACAGCTCTATATATATATATATATTTACTGAGTGGGTAATGCAGGGGTCCTCGCTGTTTTTTTTTGGGAGCCACAGTGGCAAGAGGAGAGCTGCATTACCGAAAAACATGTGGCCTATCAGTCCCCATCCCCCGGAATACTGAATATTTTAAGACTACTAGAATACAGACAACTGTAACACTTCTATATCTTCTTAAATGGAACCAAGAAGAAAAATCCTAGCTTTAAACAATATGCAGATGAACGGAAAAATGAATTACCTTAACTGTAATGTTGTCTCTGATTTTGACTTCCCAGATTTAATTTATTTTTCTTCAGTTTCTGACTGTCTCAGCTTCTTTCTTTGTAAACTCACTCTATTCTTTCTTTCAGACTTTGACCTCTGTGCCTCTTTCTTTTCTCTGCCATTTATGCCTCTTTCTTTCCGCTGTGTCGCTTATTATTTTCTTCTGCCCTCTGTGCCTTTTTTCATCTGCCTCTTGCTTTCTTCTGCCTTTCTTTCCTCTCTGCTCCTTTCATCTGCCCTCTTTGCCTCTTCTTTTGCATCTGCCTCTTTCTTTCCTGTGCCTGTTATTTCTTTCTTCAGTACAACTTCCTTTCTTCTGTGCCAGCCTTACTTCTCTGCCATCACGTGGAGGAGCCTGGGTGTCACCAGAAGATGCCCACCATCCGCGCCGCTACAGGAGATCCACTAGAGACACGGTCGGCTACGCAGTCCATGAGCTACCACTGCCGGCTACGCGAGCCGCGCAATGAGTATCACAAAATAATATTAAGAAAAATAAACCCTGAGTCGTGGGATATGACATGTGGCAGTGGTTTAATGAAAACCATCTGGTAGTGAAGGGGTTAAAAGGCATGACAGAGTTCTAGCAAATGTTTATATGGGAATATTTCTCTGCTGTTCCCACAACCAGAGTAAAGCCATGACAGTGTCTAAGTATGTCACCTTAATCATAAATAACGTTAATGCACTAAGTAAAACTTGTATATTGTGCAATCTGCGCAAGTACAGAAAATAGAAACCATTTCATCAGATTCAACCCAACAAATGCACGCAAACCATTTACAGTATTTATCCATAGAACTAATACACAAATGTGCCGCCAACTGGGAATACATTTAAAAGCAGAGTGCTTTGTAGAAGATAAAGCTTCACAGTAATTTCCAGCTGCAGCAATGATGTCTATATTTACATAGATGCATTATGAGCACTGAAAATATTTCGACAGATTAAAATCTATGAGTGTTATTTTGTTGTGTCCAAGAGATGGAATGAAGAAAAAAAACAAAAAAACAAAAACAAGATTAAACCCGATTATAAAAATGGAGTCTTCTGTGTTCTCCTGTGAAAGTATTTGACAAGTTGAATGACCTTAAAACCTCCACTCATACATTTATGTCAACGTTCAATGGCTGATTATGTGAAAAAAAAATTACATTCCATTTCGAGCCTGGAACTCGAGAACAACAGGGCTTTGTCTGTAAAAGTCTGACATGCTGCTTAAGATTAACCACAAAGTTGTGCTGACCGGGATACAAAGCGGAGTTATGCCAATAACACTGCTCATACTTTATGTCTTTCTATTCATAGAGCGTGCGGAACAACCGTGCATTGATACACATTTTGTTTATGTGAGAACAGCTCGTGCCAAGAAAGAGGTGCCCTGTGGTGACTGTGGGTATGCCTGTTTGCCAGGAAGAAAAATCACTGGGTATACCGAAGGACCTTTCAGATTCCTGAATGGAACCTCACATGGAGAGCCAAAACAACTGAGGCCTTTCTTTATCATGTCTTCCTTCATATGAACCAAGCAAACATATTTGATCATTGCGTTGAAAAAGGTGATGTCGCCAATATTTAGATCTTCTAACCATTAGATTAGAAGGAAATTGACATAAGAAAAAAACCACACAAATTATCAAGTGCTCAAATAACTATGGCATGGACATACATTAATTAATGACGGAACATAATAATGCGGTTCTCCATGACATTTCAATAAGGCGTCTATTTTAAATTCCCAGACTATGGTCTACACCAAGATTTACCAAAATGTTGATGCCTGGGTGTTGTAGGAATATAACTCCTATGATGAGGATATTTCAGAATGGAGATTGATAAAAAAAATCCTGCGAGTTGTTCTGAAAAAGCTAGTGTGATCTACCCTACATTATTTCATTCCATACTTGGTGAAGAAGTTAGTTGAGACGGGTTTGGCAAACCTGTCATTGGTAATAGATTTGATCATCAAATTTAAGTAGTGTCCTCCGTTCTTTCACCTCAACCCCTGTAAACTGAGCAAACCGGTTTAAATGGCCATTACCAATTAAAGTTTATCAATACTAAAGTGGTCGTTCACTATGAACCATTGAGGCATCGAACTTCACTGCACTTGCTAAGAACAGTAAATATCACCAGTGCAACTATGGGGAACTTTGACTATCCAGGGAAGCAAAATTCAACAACGGAAGGAGCAGTTGATGCAAACAAAAAGAAGCTGAACAACGGTCCCAACATTATCCATAAAATGAGAAACTTTGGCTATTCTCGATTTAACACGGTTCCAGTGTTTGCAACACTTGAATATCTTTATCATTGTAATTGTATCAAAGGACATCAGGCGTCAGCAGAGTGAATGTCAAGTTGAAGAATTTGTCCAGAAAAATAAAGTTAAAAAAATAAAAAAAGGTTTTATCTTCCGAATCTATACATCGGGGCACTTAAAACCATATTTGACTATGTTTGAACCTAACTGCCGCTTTCCATAGCTACGACACAATTATTATAAGTTATAGTTCAGTGTTTCGCCACTTGGACGAGTACCAGTGCTACAGGAACATACATCAATTCTACGGCTGCCGAGGTAATCAGACCGGCATGATAAGTGGAAGAAGCAATAACACAATGCTGTTCTCTGGAGTCATTCCCTTGATTAAGCTCGGTGATGTATAGGGAACTAAATTATTCTTTTATCTCATGACAAAAGCTAGTAAGAATTTGATTGTGGCATCTGTCTTCACCTCTTATCAATGCAACACTTAAACCAATACTTTTCATGAAGACAGTGACTATCTTGCTTTATACTTTATAAATGTATTAAAAAGATTCTCTACAATATAAAAACTCACTTTATCCTTGATAGGGTTTTTTTTTCTTTATACCAATAAAAAGGAACACACTTAAACTTACAACCCCCCCACCCCCGTCCCTGAATCACGGTTGCCTTTATGTAAGATCACTAGATATGATATAGGTATTACTATGTAAGAGGTAATCTCACCGATACGCTAAACAATGGTAGCATTACCAACATGAGAAGTTATATACAAATACTTCATATCACAAAATATTAATATATAAATTGCATTATCAAAATTGGTGTGAGATCCAGTAATCAATAAACTGATAATACGTATCTTAGGCGTATTCCCCGAACGTTTCCTCCTTCACACGTTCATCAACATAGTAATATATAAAATATATGCATATAGCAACATGGGTATAGCCTATAAAAATAAATGGAACAAGCCCCCTACATGGAGCACTCACTAGCGACAGGTATCAGGAAGTGTTTATCCACGAAAAGCGTTGAATGTCATGCTTTTTAATAATATATTAGAGTTTTATACTATACCAATCTTCCAGTGTTCATTTGGTTATTTCCCGCCCTGCCGACCCAAACGGACCCATCCCTGTAATGGCACAAGCAAGCTAAAACCTTGTTTGTGAGACCTGAGCGGGCACCCACCGTAGAGCAGGCCATTGTGCTGTTGTTCGTTCTCAGGACCCTCACAAACACCCTTCTTGTTTCTCACTATAATTGTAAAGGGTCATCCAGACGTGGACCCCTTGCTTGATGTGCCTAGAGGGGTGTCAGCTATACCCTCCTGACGAGGCCCAAGAAGGCCGAAACGATCGTCGGGGGTTGCTGCACCTCTCGTGCAGGGATGACGTCCTTGGCAATCAGCACTGGCCACCCTTTTTGGGTGAGAGCAGGCTGATTTGCATATGGAAAATTCATCCCTGTAATGGCACAAGCAAGCTAAAACCTTGTTTGTGAGACCTGAGCGGGCACCCACCGTAGAGCAGGCCATTGTGCTGTTGTTCGTTCTCAGGACCCTCACAAACACCCTTCTTGTTTCTCACTATAACCGGTCAAGACCCTACAGCAGCACGCACAGAACCCAGGGAACTGCTGGAGTCATATCGGTACCTGGAGGAGGGTAACACCTAAGATTTGATGTGCTCCATATATACCGGTCTCTAGTGAGTGCTCGATGTAGGGGGCTTGTTCCATTATTCGTTGTGTTACAACATCACACGATGATCCATTTCTTTTTATAGGCTATACCCATGTTGCTATATGCATATATTTTATATATTACTATAAATTGCATTACGCCAGAAGAACGATAAAAAAAAATGGGGATATAAGATGATTCCCAAGCAGTCTTAAGGCAACATATTCTTGTCTCGTAGGTTACATTTGGAGGACTCAACACCCTCCTTGGGTAAAGTTCCTCAAGGTAGGGCAACTTTAAACCTTACAGAGAGCTCCATGAGGATGTATATCCCAAGTAAGTGGGTTACACCCATAAGGGCGGTCATTAGACTATGTGGGAAAGGAACTGACAGCCGAGGTTTTGAAAATGTTTGAAAAGATTACAGGTCCAATTTTTCTCTTCAAGAAACCATGGAGCCCAAGCTGTAATGTAAATGTGGTAGTTTCTGCCTCTCAAATAGGGCTTACCTATAGTGAAAACATACAAGAGGACACCTCTACAAATTTACTGTGTGAGCAATAGAAAGTTATTTTCTATAAATCAACTGCATCCTACCATTAGTTTTATGGAAAATGATGTGATAATGAAATGGTTAAATTGTCTCAGATGGGCCTTTATGAAATATACATGTCAGGAGGAGTGCAGCCAATCTGGTTTTGCATATACAATTTTTATAAAGTCACTTAAACTCCAACTCTAAGGCTAGGGTCAGACGAACGCATTTTTCACGTCGTCCGTGAAAAAGTTCGGTCGAACGAACGTACGTATTTTCCCCCGGAATACGCGATAGCGGTCATACGATGCGCCTTTTCGTCCGTGATTTTGTACGGATCATCAATAAAACACTTTTTGAGTCTGGACGTTATGTTAGCCGGACATGAGCAGCGTCTGACGTCTCCTAATCACACACACACGCCGCTATGCGGCCGCAGCGCACTCTGTACGTCAGTAGTAGCGGTTTGACGTTCTCGAAAAAATTCGTTCGTTGGCCACTTGCGTTGCGCGGACGAACTTTCGTGCGGCCGTTCGTCGTATGTTCCCCGGCATTGGACGTCATTTGCTGCTAGTACGGCCGTGATTTCGTGCGGCTAAACGCACGTTAAAACTGCGCTAGTCTGACCCTAGCCTTAGCTCTTCAGAAGAATATTTGTGTATGTATATATTTTATATTTGCTAGAAAATGTATAATTATATTAAACCGGGAGGACAAATCCTTGCATCCCCATATATCACTTTTTATTAAAATAGGGACTTGTGCCAATAACAGACATCTATGTTGAGGATTTGTGACAGAAAACAATGGAAGAAACTACCTACAGGCATTTCTTGTACCCCTTGTTACACATGCACGCCACTTTCCATTATTACGGTACAACCTATTGGCTAAATGTTTGCTGTTTCCTAATGTAACATAATGCACCATTTAGTGAGTAAAACCCTTAGGAACAGAACACATGGAGTCTCAACACAGCTCACCAGGTTTAAAAATGGGAAAATTATGCAACGCTTTTCCATCAGTTCGTGATACTTTAAGAAAAGTATGTTAAATTATGTTTTTTGTATAAACCTGAATAACAAATTGGCTGTAACTCACTGAATAGCTAACCTATGCACGCTGTAGAGCAAATAGCCTTTTTATTTACTCATATATTTATTTTCTGCCGGGTAACCACACCATTCGTTAAAAATAATATATTCACGAGGACATTTAACAGAAAAATGCTTTACTCCTGTAAAAATAATAAGAATGAATGCAAATGTATTCACAATAGCAAGATGTATACGATTGTGCTTATTCTCCAAGGTGATGAGGATGCAGCATGTATCAAAAGGATGCTGCTATAAACTCTGGAGAGCTGTCAAGATATGGCTAGCATGGCGGAGCATACAAAGAAAGCCGTGAGGAACCTATACACCCAACAACTCTCCCAGATTCAAAACCACACAGTCCTGAAGATGGGTTCATTTCTTGTCCCGTCCAGGTCCTCCCATGACCTGCATGATTTCTCTCTGAAGGTAAATCAAATCAAACACCTTCATTAAGTCAGGGCCTCACTTTTCATGTATTGACCAGCAATATAACGTTTTGGATCACTGGGGTCAGACTGCATTATTTAGCAAGTTAGAAGCCTGCCAGAACTGCCTTTAGAAAAACAGTATTTAACAAAACTTTAAAAATAAAAAAACACATCCTGTTTTTATGTCAGGAAACTGAATATATATTGTTTTAATCCCTTCGCTATCAAGTGATTTTCCATAAAATAACTGTGATGACCCATTGATTTTATGGAAAAATCACTCCATTGCCTACACAGTAAATATATAGAGACACCCCACTTATACCTATAGAGGACTCCCTCAGCTGGCTAAAAAGCACTAACGGTGAAGGAAAAGCAGACCTCTTAGCTTTTTGAACTATTTCAACAGATCGGCTATCATGTCTGACGTGTTGAAATTTTTGGGTCATGTTCTGGAGCCCATTGCTTAGGTTTCTTTAGTCATGTTATGGGCTTTTCCCTGATGAAACCGATGTTCATGCTTCAGTGAAACGCGTTGAGATGTTTTAGTAGCCTATTTTTTCTAGTTTGACTCAACTTGTGGTTCCATACACTGTGTTGAACACCTTAACACTACTCTATATATCTTTCATACTATAGCATATACTAAAAGAAGGATTTATTCACCTACCTTTTGTATTAGTGGCATGGATTAAGCGCTGTCCCCCTCACTGTGTGTTTATTCAAGGTTGGGCACATGGACACCGTTCCTGTTGGAGGCTATTTGAACCATAGCACCTTGCATAAAAACTGGCTTGTGATGGAACACAATGTCACTGTGCACTTTGGAGGGGACTGTGCGCTAGTCTCCTGCCCAGAGACTACGGCCCGTGAAAGAGACTATTGGGGGAACTGGTGGGCCTTTTAAATATATTTGGTTTTCACTGTTTTATATATCTGATGTCTGTGTGTTATTCTCTGTATAGTGTAGATCTCTGTATTAGTACCTGCTCTATTGTGTAAGTTCTCTCTGCAAGAAATTCCTTTGGTTACCCTTGCTTTCTCTTTCCCCATTCTCCATTGTTTGAAGGTCCTGTGTAGTTAATCTGATTTGTGCAGTTATCTGCTTGATTGTATGCAAGCAGATAACTGGAATCTTCTGCCTGCTGTGCCAAGAAAAGGCTCCAGGTCTACAGCTTCGGCTTATTCCTGAGGGTGCTAGTCAGGCTCTCTACATGCACTGGGCCTTGAGCTTCGGCTAAGGTACTAGAGAAGGTTGTGAGAGTCACGAGGAGAACTGGCGTGTCCAGCGAGGAAGCAGCATTTGACAGATGTGACCCTGTCCGGGCACAGAGATCTGTTACATGGCTATTGTTTAGTTTTCCTGTGTTCATACAGTCAACTCCTTTAGTCCTCTCTCATTTACTTCTGTCCCATCCCAGCGGACCCACGAAGGTCTGTTTCCTATATCTGGTTAGGAGCCTTCTTGCTCTATAGGGCAATGGTTGATTGCTTATACACATTTGTTTATACGGTTTATTCAATTCCTACAGCATTTACGTTGATTTGTGTACTGGTTCGTTTTGCCACTGTTATTTATTGTTTCTGGCTTTTGTGATCCCTGGTGGACATTTTTGTAATGGTTAGCACCATCTTTTAGCTCATTTATTAAACATTATCTCTTCGGATTCTTCACCTCACAAAGTTTTTGCATTTTGGTTTAGAATTTAAGGGTTATCCTGTATTCAGTCATTTTGGTTAGGCTTTTCTTGTCCCGTCCCCCACTTTTATTCATTAGCTCTTCCATTAATATCCTCACTGTGATCTGATCACAGTATTGTAGTTACTGCAGGTTCCACTATTTTATATGTGGAAAATATAAAGATTGGCTCATCGTTTTTTTTTTTTTTTAAACATTCGCAAAAACAATTTCCCACTTCTAACTGAACGTCAAATCAAACTAAATTTAATGTCGCAAGTTTAACCACATCTAAAAGGATCCAAAAGGTTTTTTTATTGTTTTTTTTCTCCTGCTGAAAGAAGTGTCAGTGTGACTGTAAGAGAAGCAAAAAGATAAACAATCAGGTACCTCACAACATAGGGAAGTACAAACTAGGAATCTGGAGGCAGATTCCTGAAATTTTACAGTCATCTTGAATTCAGGAGTACAGAATAACAACAGAATAGAACAACCAAACTTGATAATGAAAGGGAAAAAAAACCCAGCAAATAATTTTATATATTAAAATATCAATTGCTTTTTTTGTCTATTGACAGCTTTGTCGGGATTACTTGGCCTTCACAGAGACCTTCGCTTGGACATAATGCTGACACTGAAGGTTAAAGGATTGTTTTTGATGAATATTTGGTACTTTCGATGGATTAAAGGGAGTTGGAACTCTCCAGACCCCATTTATGAAGATTTGTGAATGCTAGAAACAGCACTTTTGTATGGAGGAATATTATATTTCAGCTTCACAATCCCCATTACGTTAGCACTGGTGACTGATGCATTTTCTCAAGGTGGGACTAAATCACTCAAAACATAATTTTACATTTTCTCTGAAGGAAATACTGTGGTCACCTCCACCCAAATGAAAATATTTCGCAGTTATGACTGCTGCATCTTCCAAACAGAGTGTTAAATGGAGTCAGGAGTGCAGTAATATACAGAGTGGGATGTAGCCTGCCTTGAGTTCAGAGCATATGAACAGACACAGCTTAAATGAGTTCCAACAGCGTTCATGTAACTTCTTTGAGCCAACTTTCCAAAGTCAGTAAGTTATTATTATTGTCATTTATATAGCGCCAACAGTTTCTGCAGCGCTTTACAATAACCAAAGGGAACAAGATGCAGATATAAATGGACATATGATGGAAACAAGAGGTGTAGAGGGCTCTGCTCATAACAGCTTGCAATCTAGGTAGGTGAGCAGAGGGATGAGTTGCATCAGTGATCTGGTAGGCTAATCTGAAGAGATGGGTTTTGAGGGATTTCTTGAAGGCCTGAAGATCAGGGGAAAGTTTGATAGGACGACAAGTAATTCCACAAGACCGGAGCTGCCCTTGAGAAGTCTTGGATGCGAGAGTTGGCCATGTGGGTGTAGACAGAAGACAGGTGGAGAATGCCTGCCGACCAGAGTTGTCCAGATGAGACGTGCTTGTGGAGTAATGAAAGACATGTAGGGAGGAGTTGAGTTATTGAGTGATTTGAGTCAGTATATTAAAAACTTTATCCTGGAAGGTTCAGAAAGCCAATGGAGGGGCTGGCACGGGGGGGGGGGAGGTACGTCTGGTGAGAAAAATAAGCCTGGCGCCTGCATTCATTACAGACTGCAAAGGGGCAATACGGGAGTTGGGGAGGCCAATAAGGACAGAGTTGCAGTAATCAAATCATGGAGTGCCAAGAGCATGAACCAGCACCTTCACGGTATCTTGTGTCAGAAAGGGGCGAACACAGGCAATGTTCTCGAGTTGATAGTAACAGGATTTGGTCATTGTCTGGATGTGAGGAGAGAACGTTAGTTCACCCGAACTCTGGTTAAGATGACTCCAGGCTTGGAATCTAGAGGGGCTATATTTCAACCTCACAGAGCCCCGACAGGAAAAGAGCAATGCGAGCCGATAGCCCTGAGCAGCCCCCTGTTACTGACTCTTTCACGGATTAAGCAGCTCAAGCTGGACTAATTGGGGTTTACTCGCATATACAGGAAGAGCAGACATGTGCTGCTGCTGGTATCCGATGGACTCCATGGAGCCATGTAGCTCTGTGTGACCTCGCATATGTGGTGTCAAGCGGAGGCTGCAGAAGGACACTGGGAAATATTTGTTCCCTGTATTCCACTGTGTGACCAGAGGACATGGCAGAGCATTTTGCCCTCTGCACCATGGGATCGGGGGGGGGGGTCGATTTAATTCTTTTTTTCTAGATTTAGATGTTAAGATATTTTGCAAAAGCATTCTTTCAGAACTCAGTCTTCGAGAACAGTGCGCAACAGTGGAATAGTTTGCCTCTATCCCTTGGAGAAGTTATTATTAACAGCTCCTATACAAAGTATATACATTACAAAATCCCAAACCCACCTCAGATCCCACAATGCAGAGAGTGGCTTGATCCGCCACCTCCTCTGTCCACATGCATCAGAACATGGTAGAACGAGATCCTGTTGTTCCACCATCCCTGCCCAAGCTTTCGCAGGGTCACAGGCCTACAGGAGCCGATACCAGTGGTGGCACGCAGCACAACTGCCAGAAACTAAGCCCAGTTTCAAAACATGCCAACTTGAGCCATTAATACAGCAACTTGGTTGGAATAGGGCAGTTAGTAGCAAGCCACAAATGGATAACGGCTGAAGCACAAGTTAACGATTTGAACCGCTATTAATAGCTCAGATGGAATAGCGATATATATATGTTGCAGAGGACATTTACACATCCCAGTAATTCAGAGAACCGCTTCCAGAGCTCAAGTGCTACAAATGGGGAACATGGGATGTGTAAATGTCCTCTGAAACTATAAACTTTATTATTTGCAGTGTGGAGGCTTTTAATCTCACTTTTTTGCTGTCCACCACAACTTTAAAAATAAATACATTTATATGAGTTGCTTTATGAGTAGCACTTGTGACAATGTTTAAATATGAGATCCTAGCCAGCTGAAGAGGTTAAACAAACAGTTGCCGTTATTATAGATTGTGAAGCTTTCTCACACAATTTCTCATTTCACCTATGGACAGATCTTTCGATTATATAAATATATTATATTGCACAATATTAAACGTCTCAGTTTTGTGTATGTATAGTTATTGTTAAATGATAGCCGGGGAGGTTCAGAGGAGCTCCGTATTACTAAAGAAATGGAAGCTCTGCTGGTGTGTGGAATTTTTTTTCCCCTTTTCCTTTTTTTCTTACTTCAAATTACGTTCTAGCCACTGAGATTATTTATAGTCAGACTCCCCTTTGACATGAAAAATGATACCAGTTATAGGCAAGAGCTGAGCAATTTTGTATAGCCAGGCACTTGTCAGTAAAAGAACGCTCTGCGCATCTTTACAGCTATAGCTTAATAAATTATATTCTGCAGGGTACTAATTTTAAGAGTAGTGAAGAATAAAGAAAAGAAAGGTTCACTTCGTTTTGTTCCTACAACAAAGTATAGCGTTGTTAAGCTGAAATATAAAAGGCGAGGAACTCTTTTCTATCACATACCTCATAGTTTGAAGAACATACTGTTTATTTGTTCAAAAAAATAAATGCTTTAAAAACCTCATGCCAGGCAGAGATGCCCATGGTACTACGAGCTGATAATATAAATGTAACCTATAACAATGATATAGATAGATAGGAAACAGCGGGAAAGGTCGGTGGGTGCTACTAAGTAATAAATACAACATATAAAAATAAAAGAGGACTACATGTCAAAGATTACAAAAGTTTTTTGTATATACATTCCTGAAGTAATATTCCTTGAGACCCTGTCATCATGTGGACTTAAGGAAAGTACCTATGAAATACAACATGATTAAGTTCAACAGAATGCTCCACTTTCATACGAACAAAGAGGAAAACATGCATTACAGGAAATGGTGCTAGATACGGCCCCAGCCAATGGCCCCCAACCCTACTCCACAAGTTCCCTTAACAGGCCAGATCGTGCAGACTGAATCCTGTAATCACTGAGCAACAAATCATATCACCTGTATTGAGCGTCAGATATCTGGCAAAACTGTCCTGTTAGTCCAAGGTCAGAAGAGCGTCTTCGAGACCGGGAGGAACGTCCGTGAGAGTGAACGTCCTTCCACTTTGACATCTGTCTGGCCACCTCGCTGAGCACAGTTAGTGCGCTCAGTGCTGCAAGTCTCGATCCCACCTATGGAGGATCACGCTTTGATACCCCTTCCAACACTCGTCTGGTGCTTTGATAGGGAGGCTTTCTGCAAGTCCGCTTGTAGCGCGTGCACGCAACAGCATTTGACTGGCCCAATTGAAGCGTCACAGTGCTGTGACAGATGCCGGGGGGGGCACGTCAGTACGGGTGCATGCTACAGTGTGTGACCGGCCCCGTTGAAGCATCACAACGCTGTGACAGATGCCGGGGGGGGCACGTCAGTACGGGCGCACGCTACAGCATGTGACCGGCCCCGTTGAAGAGTCACAACGCTGTGACGGACACTGGGGTGGGGGGGCACATCAGTACGGTCACAAACTACAGTGTTTAACCGGCCCCGTTGAAGCGTCACAATGCTGTGACGGATGCCGGGGGGCATGTCAGTATGGGCGCACGCTACTGCGTGTGACCAGCCCCGTTGAAGCCTCACAACGCTGTGACGGACGCCGGGGGCACGTCGGTACGGGCGCACCTAGTGCGCTCATCTGACCCCTGCCTTAGGGGTGCTTGGGTACCACTGCTCTAGGCTATTGGGAGTATTTAGATGATTTCAAAAATCATAAGAAAGCCGTTTGCGGAAATAAAAAAAATGTGCTGCTTTGAGTAGAGTGCAGGTTGCTAAAATGAAGGGGAGGTAGCAGTGGATTAAGTTATCAGTTGATAACTTCCCAGTGTAGATGGGTTTTCAGGGAGAGCTTAAAAGAAGGAATGTTAGAGGACAGACTGATGGGGAAAATTTCACAAATTAAGGACTGCGTGAGAGAGTCTGGCATGAGAGGAAGTGGTGACACAGAGGGAATAAGCAAATTACGAGAATAAAATAGAGGCCAGAATCGGGAACACTTTGACAGAAAGTGTAGGAAGAGAGCCCTGTGAAGGTTAAAAGGTCAGGATTTTGAATCTCATCCTGGTAAGCAAGGGATTGGATTGGCAGAGTGGTGGCTGTAGCAGAATGGTGCCCAAGGTAGATGGGAGAAAGCGTTAGGCTTAAAAGGAAGCTCCATCGGCTGGTTATTGCAATAGTCCTAATAACAGGAGATGACAAGAGAATGAATTTTCTTAGCATCTGGAGTTAATAATTATTTTTTAAATGTTGCGTAGATGAGGGTACCAGATATTTGACAGAGTTTGAATGTCGGAGCGGAATAGATAGAGTCACTAGTGACTTTACGGCAGCAGACGAGGGAAAACAGATTTATAGAGGTCATGATAAGGGAAAATATTAAGAGGTATAAGAGGTTTGTGGTATAAGGTGGGACAAGTAACATCTCGGAGGCATAAATCCAAAGGAGACGGGAGTTTATTTAGGAGACCATTGTATTGAACTGAAGCAGGTTCAGGGAAAAGCAAAGTGTGTTATGGCAGGAATCAGGAATTGGAGAATGTTAGCGTTGAACTGGATAGATCACCAGGATTGTTCTGTGTAGATGCAGAGTTTCTGAATGGGAGACAAATTTGGATGAGACATTGAGAGCCCTATTCCAAGGTTGGTGTAAACTTAACCAGAGCTGTTGTAAATTTACCATCTCTATAGACTATAAAGACTCTGGTAAGTTTACTACAGCTCTGGTTAAGTTAACGCCGACCTTGGAATACGCTTTGAATAAGCAAGTGATGGTCAGAAAGGAAAAAAGGGATTGAAGAAAAAGAGACCATGCAAAGATGGAAAAGTCTAGATTCCAATCCAGGTGTAAACCCAACCAGAGCTCTGGTAATCTTACCAGATTCATTAAAGTGTATGGAGTGGTTATATTTACTAGAGATCTGGATAAGCTTACATCAGGCTTGGAATTTAGCCAAGAATAAAAGCCATGCACAAAAAATTGTCAGGGAACTGTAAGAAAGGCTCAAGTGGGCATTACATCTCATGAATTCTACGTACTGAAGGTGAGCACATTCCTGTTCCACCCATTAGCAGGGGTGGACTGACCGGTCAGGAACAGGGAAATGGCCCTGCCTGTCCCTTTGAGAGGCAGCACATAATGCTGCCTGTACTGCAGGGATTTCAGCAGCACAGGGGTCCAGTAAACTACTACCAGCTAACAACTAATTCACATTGCACATTACTGTGAGTTTTATTGCTGTGTGGCTCTGCTACGCTCAGTGAATAGATTAACCATTACTTCTTTATAGGACAATTTTGCTGCTGCTGTAGATCGCCAAATTGCGGCAAACTGCACAATATTTCTCTGTCAGTTCGCCAGTATTTGCCGAATTGACAGCTCAGTGAATAAACCAACTGCCACCATACAGTGAAATTCACCGTTCGGTGTAATTTGGTAAATGTTGCAATATGGGAAAAATCAACAAAATAGAAACAGGAGATAAAAAAACCTTCTTACATGCAATTGCTTCAAACACAGAAAACAAAAACATTAGTTCTATAAGGTGGTTTTGTTTGTAATGAACAAGTAATCTGGTTACAGTTTATGTAAATGGTAATGCCCCTTTAACAAAAAAACAACTCTTTGATGTTTAAGGTTTCCCCAGTATTTCCACCTACTTATTTACCCATATGAACGTATAATTATTGCACTGGCATGTGAAGTGTTAAATCATGTTACTATGAGCTGCACTGTTAAGAAAGCTGATTGGCATAATAAATGTTATTAGGATTTATGCCTCCTTAACTAAACTTTCTCCAAGATAAATGTGATCAGTTTATTATGCAAAAACAGGAAAGCAATCAGTTAATTACTTCAGTGCAAACATCCCCTTCTTGCTACTCTTGCTAAAACAGTTTAAACAATAAAAGTAATTAGTGTCCTCTCATTCCTGAAGAGTTTTACCATTAATTATGAAGAAAGCATTTCCTTGCATTCTTGTACAGTAACCTCATCATTCCATTGGCGGTCACGACAATGTTTAAACGGACGCTCGCATTGCATTACAGAATTAAATAGATTTTTTTCCAGTCCGTATGAATTCATTTCATCACATCTTTATATATTTATGCATTTATCTATTTTTCATAAAATATATATATATACAGATATATTTTTAAATAACCTTCTAAGGTTAGGATCAAACAACCGCATTATTCGCAGCGACCGTCAAAAAGTGCGTCCGAACGCATTGATTTATTTTTTCACGGACTGTGCGAAAACGGTCATACGATGCGCATTTTCATGCGTGATTTGTTACGGATCCAAACCAGGAAACTTTGATTGTCTGGACGTTATGTTGGCCAGACATGAGCAGCGTCTGACGTCTCCTAATCACGCACACACGCCGCTATGCGGACGCTGCAGATGCAGCGCACTGTACATCACTACTAGCGGTTCTGCATTCTTGAAAAAATGCGTTAGTTTGCCACTTGCGTTGCGCGGCTGCACTTTTGTGCCGCCGTACTTTGTATATTGGCCGTCATTGCCCGTCATTTGCTGCTACTGCGGCCGTGATTAAGTGCGCCTAAACGCACGTTAAAAATGCGTTAGTCTGACCCCAGCCTAAAAGTCTTGTCATTATGCGGGTTTATCAACTAAACAGTTAATTGATAGACATTTGAAAACCTGGAAGAGCCGTAAATGTTTTCGATGTCATATACTTTGGCTTTAGTTCTGCAAATGTGTTTGCTTTTGATTTTAGTTGTTTTGCTTTTTTATTTTATCTAATGTGTATTTTGTACCTCTTTTGTAAACGTGTAAAATGTAGCTTTGATTATAGTTATATTGTGTGTCGCTAGTAAAATGTTCTGTAGATTGTTAGGGATACTACAGCTGGTTTTCTGGAATGTGTAACTACTACATACTAAATGGGCTGGGGCAGACAGACAACTAGTGACCCCTGGACAATAAAAGATAATGGGGCCCCCTTGTGCCCTGCCCACAGTAGGTCACGCTCACATAAACTCCAACCACAATTTGCTACACCTAGATGTGTGTTGCCGTGATACAGATTTTATTTCTACCAACTATTTTCAAATGAAATGTTTTAAGATAAAATCCACTTGGACCCACATGCTAGTAAGCCATCATGTCCCTCCATACTAACAGATGGCCACAACTTTGCTGCAGCAGCTATCACCACTCACTGCAGATAAAATGACTTTTTAGTACTCACACGGTAAATATATACAGAGGTCTCCCACTGTTTATGTTAACTGTAGGCAAGACATTTGTGACATGTAGAAGCCTTCCTCTGCTGGCCAAAAAGCGCCACTACATTTTCACTCAGTTTTTCCATGATATTGTCACGATCAGAACCGGAGGGGTACCGGCCTTGTGGGTATGAGCCCGGTATGTGGTGATCTTTTACGAAGGCACACACTTGAAAGAAAGGGTGGAGGCAGAAGCAGCAGAGCCAGCAAGCTGTGGTGATAAGCAGGGATTGCAAAGGGCTGACCAGCGTGGATGATAGGAGAGGTTACCAGGAGTCTTGAAAACAGCAGGGGTCTGCTGTATACTTGAGGGGTGCACTATGAGGCTGAAGGTACCAGGACACTTGGGAGAAACTTGGGAGGTACCTTGGAGTAAATGGGTGCTGTAGACAGGACACTGGACACAGGAGGTATCCAATCGCAGTACCAAAAGGATAGTCTAGAGAGAGTAGTCAGGTGGGTCTCCAAGTCTTTAACAGATAGAAGCAGGAGCAGAACAGGAATATGTCTTTACTCAGTGGACAAAGGAGCAACAATGCTGAAGCCCTGAGGGAATGCGGGTGTGGTCCTTTATTCAGAAAAGGTATGTCATGTGGTGTGTGAGTCTGTGCTTAACTGTGAGAGTTCTGTATACCAGTGCTGAGCGTGAACAGCACATGAAAAGTGCTAAAGCCAGGCAAGATAGAGTCAGTGGCGGGGAGCCTCGCTGATAGAGTTTCAAATAATTTTAGCACATTGGCTGTCATGTCCAATATGTTGAAATTTTAGAGGCATGTTCTGGAGTCCATTTGCAAACAAATTTATTTTGCAATAAATTACATTACTTTGTACTGCTCCGGAATCAGACCTGATCAAGTATAATCATATCGAGGCACGTGGAGGTGCATTTGAAGAATGAGTATACTCGAAAAAGGTAGTAAAAGGTGTTAAATTGACACTGACCCCCACCCATTTTCCCCCTTAAATAATTGTGCAGACGCCGCTGACAGTATTTACACAATTATCTTTTCGATTCTCTGTGTTAAATTTTTAATTAAATACCAACCTCTTAATCCTCAGCGCTGGGTCGCTCCTCCTCTTTGGCTCAAGGTTCCAAAATATGGTAGCTTGGAGCTTCTAATGCAAATTTGTCCACATTAGTTTCATACATACACTATGCAAACTGTGGTCTTCTCATGTGTGCTGGTGCAGAAGCAACAAACCATTGCAGTATCCCCAAAGGTTCGCTGCTGTGAGCATTTGGGAGAAAGGATGATGTGAGCATGCTGACATCACTGCTCCCCAAGCTAGTCCCTGGCAAGTGGCATATTCAGAATCCCATCTGCTAACTGAAAGCTGTGTGTAGGCAAAGGAAACCCGCCAGCTTGGCTGAGCTGAACCAGCCAAACAGTACAGGGGGACGACGACAATTCTATCTTATTAAAGTGGTCAGACTGCATAATGTAGTCATGGTGCTTAGAGTGTCCATTTAAGCAATTTAAATGGGCTGCAAGAGACTGGTCTGCCAGATCTTCCTTTTTTGGGGAATTCCTCCCATGATCTACCGACACTTTAAAAAGTAAACTCAGAAAGAAACTTTTAATTTGTGATTTTACTTTTTTCTTGATTGAGTAATAAAGTAATGGGAGTAACTCCCAGCCTGAAGTGTCCCTTTATTCATACTGCGATCTAAACTTCCAGCACACCGTCTCATTAAATTTGCTAATAAATATCACCCATTATTTCTTCCCATGATGAACATATGGTAGAATGCACACCAGATTCATTAGCTGCCATTTCAGAAACCAATAACTAGAAGTAAACATAATTTCCTGAGAGACTTCTACTTCAGTACAGTATTCCAGCTATGCTTTAGAACAAGTGTGTTCCGTCATCCTCCAGCTGTTGCCAGACTACCTTTCCCATAAGCCTTTTCCATCTACTGGTTGACAGAGAATTCAGCCATGTGTAGTTTTAACAGCAGGAGGGTCATGATTGGACACCCTGCTTTATAATATAATTGCTGAGATACAAATTATGTGTGGTTAATTAATTAGGCATTCATTTTATTGTAACACACACAATGAGAGCGCACCTGCTGTGATGATTAATTGCCATGTTGAAGACAGGAGCAAGTATTTGCAATATCCAGAATAACAGTGATTATCCTGGTAGATTTGTGATTTAGCATGCCTTTTAGAGCACTGATCAATTAACCTCTTCTTCTAGCTAGTCTATAGTTGCCACTTAAATGATGCGGCTGTCATGAGATCTCCATTATCACAGACAACTGTTGTTTCTTTAGATACCTTATGGTTATGGATAGAGATCATGTATTCTATCAGATCTGTTATTCTTCTGCGTTGCTTGTGATTGCAACATGTACCAAGTCATTAAAAATATTTCCTCGAAACCAATAGCTTACCTCTAAATATATTGCTTTTAACAGTTCTAATAAACTATTATAAGGCTCACTGTTGCCATTGTGGTTTTCCCATGCTTTATCACAATGTATGTCCAATAATACTCCCCTTCAATCCAGTGCTGACCTCCCTCAATGCTGCTCCATAACTCATCTTTTATTGAAGCTGTACCCGTCAGAGCTCTCAAAAGGCAGCAGGACATTCATTCAAGTGTCTAGCCAATCAGATGACGCTCAAGTGCATTGAGAGCCTATGGCTGGTCGGGAAACAAAACTGTAGGTTCAGACTTAAACCCCAAAAGGCTCATCAGTGCAGGCTCATTAATCGCTTTCCAGAATCCCTCTACCACTATTCAGAATTCTGGATCAAGTTTCAAAGACTTCCACTTAAGTGGTGAAGGGTTGGGAGAGACCACTCAGCCACCCATAACCATTTATGTCCCTTTATACCAGTGGACCCCAACCTTGGTTCTCAGGACCCACTTACACGCCAGGTTCGCCAGATATCTGAAGCACAGCACAGGTGATAGGATTTGTTGCTCAGTGATTGCAGGATTCAGTTTGCATTTCCAAAAAGTAATCCTTAAAACGTGGACTGTTAGTGGGCCCTGAGGACCAGGGTTGAGGACCACTGCTTTATACCATTCTGTTGGTATGTGTAGGCCATTGGTTTAATTTACCTAAATCATATTAAGCTCCTTCACACCTACTTTTAGGTTTAGAATAAACTGACAAGATACATGAAGGTCCTGGGACAGTTGAATGCTGCAGGACCTTTTGAGTTGACTGGAAAACTGTATTGGCCCAAGGACATTGAAAGAATTCACCGTTGCAAGTGCCTCTACACCTATTTTTTCCTGTTTTCTAAACATTTCTAATTTTGGTCGTTTTTTAATCAATTGTGCTCAGTTATGATGGCAAATAAATAATAGTATAGTTTAGTTCTACAACATGTGAGATTAAAATGTATTAAATAATTCTAAAAAAAATTTTGTATTTCTTCTCAGGAGAAATAATATTTACAGAAATGTAATACTGCTCAATTTAGTAAATCTTTGGTCTGGCATAAAAAGTATGCATATCTTATAAAGTTATAACAAGAGGCAATTCCCTTATTGGTCTTCTTAACGGATGGGCCTTGAAGCCGCAGGGCTCCAAGATATGCCTCGCTGTCTTCAATGGGCCCCCCTCCAGTCCCACCCACTAGCTGGCGCATGCCATTCGCTGCTGCGGGATAGCCTGGTTTGGGCCTTCCCCAGCAGTCAATGACGTACGTACGCTGCGTGGGTAGGCTGAAGGAGGGGCCCGCCGCAGCAGCTAGCTAGTGGGGCATACTAGTACGCCCCAACCGGTATTAAAGCCCTCCCACTGGGCACCACCTGCTCAGCGTGAAAGGGTTAATAGACGACTATAGGAAAATTATATAGTATAGTATATCAGCAGTGTTACAATTCCCAGATTTAAACACACAGTAAAAATTGCAGTCTACACAGCCAATCCTTAGAATGGCTGGTATGAAACTACCTATAGAAGTCAATAGTTAAAACCGGGTCAAGAGCCAGAGAAAGCAGTCATCCAATTTAAATTCAGCAACAAGGAGGGTTCTCATACCAGCCAGTGTCAAGTGATACAAAGAAGAAGGATAGTCAATACAGAAAAAGCCAAGGTCAGCAACTGGGAGACAATATAAACTGTACAAGGCACTCTCAGGCAATGGAAATCACGACAGGGAATCCAGGCATTTAAACTGGTGGGCGTACATTATTTTACCGCATAATAGTGCTGCACAAGTGATTGGTGCCCCACGTCACTTTTCTGCACCTGTAGGAGCTGGCAATAAAAAAAAGACGCCTGCTAGCGTCCAGTATTCAAGACACCACCGTCCGAACTGTACCAGAGGGTCTCAGAGTCCCCAACATTACAGGCAGGTCCAAAATGGGACAATTGTCATCCAGGATTATCTATGTACTCTTGATTCATACAGCACGATGGTCAGATTTAAATAAACAATTAAAAAGACATAAAATGGTGTACGGATTAAGAAATGTCTATTACCATGTATAAGTCAAGATATAATTTACAACATTCAAGTATAGCAGGCCAAACCCTGGCTATGTTGCCCCTCCCATTAAAAAAAGTATTTAATTCTATATGTTAATTAAATTACATTGACAGCTAGGAGAAATTACTCGGGTTATGCTAATAACTGTTTGGTTTATATTAGCACAATCGAGTCAACCAATTAAAATAATGACTAATTTATCATGCACTTCCATTTATGATTTATGAAACTGTCAACGATAAAGAGAGAATCCTAGGAATTGTGTTATGGAGCTCAATACACAACGGCTGCTTTTTAACGGGAAATGGGCAAATGCTGGAAAAAGGAAATAGACATTCGTGCTAGAGACAAAAATAAATGTAATTAACATGAAACAGATTCCATTGAGTGAACAGGGAACGTTTTATTAAAACAAACTCTAACAACGGAATTACCCACAAAAAGTGTTCTGTCAAGATGATCCGTCCTTGAGGTTGGATTAATCGGGACAAACTTGACCCTGTGTAAACTCCCATGACCCATCACAGAAAAACAGACTTCGTTTGTTAGTCTTTGTAAATTATACTTCCTCTTCGTGTCAACACTTGATTCCCAGTCCAAAAGGTTTTCCGGCAACAAAACAGGATACGGCCGAAGAATCAAAATGTACACGAATTTGAGGAGTTATCATAGTCCAGCAGAAGACAAAATGAATATTCTGTCAAAATACTTGGGAACTTGGCCAACTATTCATTTTATAGACTACCCAGAGTTCAGATAGTTCAGATGGGATCCGTATTCAATCTAGGTCTTTAGCTTTGGAAATATGCGCATATGTTAGTTGGTTTGGTATTTTGCTTTAAATAATATATTTTAGTTTACTTCTTAATGTGCATGACTGTCCTTTTCTCTAGTTATCCTAGCCGGAGTTGGCAATTTAATGCCTTCTAAAGATGTCCCAGCTATGACAATTGTCTTTGTCTACCGTTTCCATAATCCTCAGCTTTCTAGCCATCACAAGACTTTTGAAAGAGCAATAATCAACCACCATTATCCCACTAGAATAATTGACATTTGTCTATTAATCACAAATATTACTCTTATTTTCCTATTTTATTTCAATAAATGATTACAAGACAATGTTTCATAAATGGTCAATGACCATGATATATTCTGACATACAGAAGAACGAGTTGCTCTCAAAGAAATTCAAACAAGAACAAAAATAGCAATAAATGGGTGACCCGATCACTTTTTGACCCAGTCACAGCAATATCGTAAAATAGATAAGGATACCCGGCACACCAAATGGAACAAAGTGGTATTTAAACAAGAATGGTGTGCTACTCTTTCTGATTAAATGTCACTTAACTCCAGTTGGTGTGCACAGTACCGTCTTGTATTTCATGATTGATAGTTTGACAGATAATACAACTAGATTGAATAGGCATTCACGGTCTATATGGGTTCAGCAAGTTATACATCAATGACCTCAGTGGACGCTATTTAATTTTTCAATATCTTGACCTCACCAAAGAAAACTGAGCTCAGCACATCCATCGGTTCATGCTCTCGCAGACAATTCTTCCTAAGCAAATGAAACACACTTGATGTGACAAGATGCTAAATAGTTTCTCTGTTGAATGGGTGACACAATACTTATTTATTGTTATTAATCACTTCTTCCCTTCTTTCAGTTGAGGAAGAAAAAAAAAAAGCATTCAAGTGCTTTCTTCTATAGGCCATAGCCTGGAAAAAGTGCACACTCCCTGCATTTACTTGTTGGAGGAGGTTGCTGGTCCATGGTGTTCTTCTTGGAAAGTTCATCAGAGCGGGCAGGCAGTGATAAATCATACAGCTATTACTGACAATATGTTAACGTAGTCTCTGGGAATATTTCCACGGTGTCTGTTTGGGAAGTGACTAGTTCCATCCTTCATACAATTTTGAAAGTATACAGTTACCTCTCTGATGCCTTCGTAGTTCTAAAACATGATGTTCGTTAAGCAACAAGCAACCAGAACGTCACTAAATCATAATGGGTTCTAAGAGTGAAGACACTTTGTAGATATAAAGCATGGGGAAACATTGTCACACTTAATGGATGCTTGTGTTATATCGTGCATGAGTGCACATTGATTTGTTTATAGTGAAAACTAAGATTTTGTGATATTTAATTAATACACCACGGTCTCTCGGCTAGGCAAAGTATATATGGAAACGTTGAAGACTTGGTGCACCTGGATGAGTATTGCTCTGTCCTCAAAGGAACTGTAATGTTTGAGAATGACGTTTTAAAATAATAACAGGGATGTTCGAATAATGAGCATGCATATGATCCAACTCTGGTCTCAAGCTCGTTTCTCTCTATTGTCCACAGGGATTGGGTTGTGTCACAATCAAGGGTACACTGCCAAGACGCTCACAAATAGGATAGCGATTTGCGCTTACGAATGAAACACGATTGTTGTGCTCGATAATTTCAGGGTTTTTTTCTTTTTCTTTTACAATGGAGCATTGCTGGGCAACATATGGAGTATACCACTTGGAAAACTGTACTCGAGGGAGGTGACAGCACCTGGATCAACGTTACTTGGGATACTGCTCTACTCACTGAGAGGACATCTGTCTGGCATGCAATCATTGAAGGAAACCTTCCTGGTATAGGAGTGCCAGAAAGACAACATCCACAGTTTTTGACACGACAGTATGGCAGTCAAACAATGGCCATTATTCAGCTTTCCATTTTCTTCAAGTCTCCGATGACAAGCGCAGCAATTTGCAAGCCTAGAACTTGTATACACGTCTTTAAAGGATATACTTCATCCTTTGAAGGATTTTAACCCTTTCACTGCTGAGGACGTGTGGGGGAACGTCCTCATTGACTCCTAAGGAAAGATAGGGGTGGAGATGGGGGGGTTCCATTGAACCCCGATATCTCCTGACTGGTAGTAGCTAGCAGGGTCATGTTTGGTATCATTAGAAAGGCCAGAGCATAGCCTTTCCAATGATACCAAACTTGATCATGTTTAAAGTAAAGAAAAAAAATAATAAAAATAATAATAAAAAAAGAAAACGTGGGTTTTTTTAAGACGTGAAATGGCTCAGCAGTGAAGGGGTGAAATACTTCTTGAGGAATCAATGCAGAATCAAGAATCTAGCTAAATTCACTTCTAAAGCCCACTTTTGAATACATATTCATTATACAATTGCTTATTAACCCCGTAAACAAGCATGATAAACATGACAGCGAGGGTGACATTCACAATCCTAGATGAAATAGATAGATGTCAAGTATGTCTGTTATCAATATAGGGTCTAGTCACTAAACACCAAACTTGCCACCAAATTGCACCGAACACTGAAATTCACCGTATGGTTTAATTTCGGAGCAGCACGTCTATTAACTAAGCTGGCAATTCACCAAACACAGACGAATTGGTAGTAAAATATGGTGCAGTTCTATGGTAGCAAAATTGGAGAAGTTACGGTTTGTCTATGCACAGAAAACGCACTGCTTTTCGATGTTTCAGTTCGACAGGTTTAAACAAGCATGTGAAAAAATGTAATATCTTTAAAAAAAATAAAACACTGTTCATGGTTTTCACTTTCAGCAAAAAGCCATTTTTATTTTTAAGAACGCCTTTTTGTATTTTTTTGACAAGTTTTGTTTCTATATATTTTAAAACGGCATTTTTTATTACCTTTTTATTCTTTTTTTAAAGGACTTTATTTTATTTATTTTTTTAGACACATTTTAATAATTTTTTTACTGGTTTAAAAACCTATTCGGAGAATAAGAGTTACATTTTTTTGCAGTTAGTTGGAATTCGCCGAAGCGACTTCGGCGATGTTCTCCAACTTTTTCACGGGACTTCAGTGACTATTCGGTGAAAAGTGAATTCGGCGAAATGGAATCACTAAAGTGCACCGAATTGCGCCGAAGAGCAGAGCACAAACTTCCATGAAATTTCAGTGCTTGGTGAATAGACCCTTATGTTTCTTTAAATGAGTGCGCTCAGCTTTTTTCCTGAAATTATATTAAAATTGCAGCTAAAATCAGCAAAGCAAGCTCCATTAGTCTAGATACAGTCTGTGGCGTTCAGGAAAGAAAAAAAAAGCTCCGCTCATCGAACACAGGGATCGATAAGGTAATGCACTGAGAGCACTGCGTTTTTACTGCTGTGCTAAAAATACATATGGCACTGGTATGGCAACAGGAGACATTTGTACAAATAAACGATGTTTATGTATTTTAGTGGTAATTAAAGAGAGAATGTGCAAAAACATTAATTTAAATTTAATTGCCAATAAAATATGCTGTCGCTCCTGCCACAGATTTTATGTGTGCAGTTACAAAACCTTGATATTTCTAATAAAGCACAAACAAATGTAATTAAACCAACAATTACAGATTTTTTTTCAGCAAACCTCAGCTGGTTTAGTGTGAGTGGTATTATATGTAGGAAAAAAAAATTACCTATTTCAAGATGCGGATTTGAACATTGGCAAAAAAATAATAATCTTGACTCTTTTTGACTTTTATACAGACTCTGAGGGCCATATTACATTCAAAACGCTAACGTTAGCGTTCACCTGAGCGTTAACGGTAGCCTTGGTCGCCCTAGCATTGGCGGACCATATTACAATCCGAACGCTAATGGACAATTCTAATCTTGCGCTTTTTAGCACAAGGTTACTGTACTTTGCGCTCCCTATGCTTAACATGGGGTGAGCAAAGTGTTAATTAGCATTAGGATTACAAAATCCTAAAGCTAATTACACCAAGCTGTAGGCGCAGGTTTACTTCCTTAGCGTCCCCATTTTAGCGTAATCAATGTAATATAGCCCTGCATCTTTTCAGCCAATAAATATTTTGGATCGTGTAAGATTCTCATGGCAAGAGAGGCCAACAAATGTTCTTGTACATAACTTCTCACACTCCACTATTTACCCTTACCTCAGTGTGTCACCCCGCTCGTAGACTGTAAGCTCTTGATCCGGGTCCAGGGACTGACCCATTGGGCACTGCTCGAGGCCCGGATGGGGGAGGGGCCCGGATTGGGGCCCCAACAATCTACCTTGCTGCCCCTGCAGTGCTGGTCTAGAACATCTGGAGCGTTATGGGGCTTCCCTCCCCAGCTCGGAGAATGCTCCACAGACGTCCTGTGTCCCTGCAGTGGTCAGTGCCGATCTGACACTGAGCAGGGGCTGAAGCCACAGCGAGCTGACATCTTGGATGTCAGCCATGCTGTGGTACTGCCCCCCCCCCGAGGCCGCGGGAGACATCGCGCATGCAAAGTTTCAAACGTGTATTTTCCTTGCTGAGCAGGGAAATCCTATTGTGGGAGATGCAGAGGTCATTTAGACACATGTATCTCTGGACCCTTGTGTTCTATAAGAACAGTTCAGGTGTCAATGGAAAGGCCAGAGTCGGTCCTTTCCAATAATAACTCAAATGAATATTTTTGTCAGGTCATACTTGTGCAAATATTTTTTTTAAAAAAAAATCCTTTTTTTCTTTAAAAGCAGCGACATGTTTTTTTCCCCTTATAAGGTTAACAATGCCGCTGTTACAAACTATGTATTCGCTCATATAAATTTTATTTAAGATTATAATTATTTTAATATTATTTATTACATTATATATAAAATACAGTAGAACTTAGATTTTTGTGTTTTATTGCTGTGGAGCTCTGTAGTAGACACACACTGTACATTACACATTCTGTGGAGCTCTGGGATACGTTCGTACACACCACACATTATTGTGAGCTTTATTACTGTGGAGCTCTGTGATATGCTCGTACACACCACACATTACTGTGAATTTTATTGCTGTGGAGCCCTTGAATGTGCAGTGTGTCAGTAATGTACAGTATCTTTTAAAGTGATTGGCAGTTTCCCACATTTGCCGCAGGGACATTCTGTGCCGTGGTGCAGCCTTAGCTGTAATGCTGCAGCAGAGTGGTATGTGTAAGTCTGAAGGGGGCACAATGGATTCCCCAAATCGCTGCTGGGTACAAGTGATCCAACACAAAAATAAATTCTTTAGTACAACAATGTACATGTGGGTGTTGTGCATGTACATGTGGGTGTTGTGCTGTATGGGTGTGGCCCAAGTGGACACCATGATCTCCTATTGCCTAGGGCGCCATTATTTGTCAGTCTGCCCCTGTCCGGGTCCTCTAATTTTATAGTCTAACTTGTTTGTTAATCTAGTTTATTTTGTCCGGCACGTTGTACAGCGCATAAGAATTTGGTGCTTTAAAATTACTTGTCATTTTAAATATATTGCCAATTTGCCAACTGAAAGCTTTGGTACCTTGTAGTCAAGTGCTACGCCTGCTAGTGGTAGAATAAATAGCAGCCTCCTATTCCCTAGAATTGTGGAACAGGTAATAAAACAAGCAAAAAACAAAACTAGCTTGATACAGATCCAAAAGGCGTGGAGGACCCTGCTTACAAGCACAGGTCACACCTTTCTCGGTGATACAGAAAAGACCTAGCACTAGCTATAGGTATTACAAGTCCTGTGGTATTTAAAAGTAGCCAAAAAGACAGATGGACTGTTTGAATTTGGTTATTCAGTGCAGTGCCGTAACAATGCAGAGGTTGGTTCTTCTAATGCATATGGAAGCACAAGGAAAATTTTTCCCCAGGTTTCTCTCAGAGCATTCATGTGTGGCAAAAAATAAAAATCACAAGATGAACGATTTTACCATTTACATCCACACTACAGGAACTTCGTGGAAAGACAGCTTATCATTCAATAGGAATACTAAGCAATGTGGCAGCAGGTACCGGCAAGTACAGTCTGGGTGGAGAAGAGGTAATATCACTGCTCTATGACTGTGGAGACACAGGTTTGAATCCCGGCAAGAGCACCTCTCCAGTAAGTATCCTTGGGCAAGACACCCAACAGTACATACTCGCCACCCAGGGCATACTTGAGAACAAGCGAAATCTCAATGTATCCTTCCTGGTAAAATAGTTTCTCAAAAAAAAAAAACGACACAAGGTCTCATGGTAATTTGCGCACCTCATGCTATTGCGGCCTTTTCGCCAAGAATACACATCAAGTGTATGCCCCTTCCACACAGGCCCTACTTAAATAAATATAAAGCTGGTTCCTTACATAGGAAATGAAGAAAACAAAAGAATGGTTTGTCACATATGAAATCACATGTGCTGGTTCCAAAAATAAGAAGGTTACATGTGTAAGAAATCACACGCACAGGAGCAGTCACCTATTTCAGAGACAGTTTTATTTGCATGCAAGAAATAATAATTTCAAATGTTCTCTAAATTAGATATTTTTTCTATTCATCTTTGAATAATGGGAACAAATAAGGATGGCATTATGACAAAATGACATCCACGCTTAATTGTGGTAAAAAGCATAATAATTCTAAACAGATGTTTGAAGAAGGAAAAAAGGCAAACAGAAGCATTTTACTGAGAAGGAAGTGTAGAGTGGTTTGGGTGTTGGTTTTCAATATATAATCTTGTGGCTTAAATTCTTGAATAAAACTCCTTTCCAGGAAATACTTGAAAACGAGATGTGTGTGTCTTAAGGCAGAGCTGTCACTAGGGCTGTGTTTTCTGAATAAATGCATGATGCGAGATGTTCCACAAACAGTTTCAGACCTGAAAACCGTTATTCATTTTTATAAATGTTAAGCCAAATATTAGTCTGGGTTCTCCGCTCTGGACATTGCCAGCCTCACCTCACCAACTTCCTCCGTTTCTAGTGTTCAAAGAGTACAAGGACACTAAAAGGCAAAGTTAACGAACTGGAGAAAACAAACAAAATAAACCATTCTGGTCTGCATCCCAGTCTCCTTAGCCTTCCCCCTTTCTTTAAATTGTGAGGTGTTGTAATTTTTGAGTCACTGAAGCCATTCTGCAGAAGTTCCAGTCCCAGATGACTGGCAGCCTTTCATGACAGAGAAGTCTTCACTTTAATCCCATAGTGCCCGGGCGTTTTTTACGAAAATCCGTTCTAAAGTGTCCATTGATGCTTTTATGTTTCTAGGCTGCTTGGGCATTATTACATAGTTGGTGCTAACTTAACCAGAGCTGTTGTAAACTTAGAACCTCCGTAGGCTATAATGGCTCTGGGAAGTTTACAACAGCTCTGGTTAAGTTAAAACCGTATTACATAGTTGGTGCTAAGTTTACAACAGATCTGGTTAAGTTAGCACCAACTATGTAATATGACCCCTTGTGTTTAGGTCAAATTTTCCTCTTACTCATTTATGCAACCCACACATATTATATACCGTTTTTCCAGCCATTAAATGGGCTTTCTAAAAATACCATCATTTCCATCACATCGTATAATTCACTATAAAAATAAAAAAATGGAAAAAACACACTTTTTCGAAATTTAATTCCCAAAATCTACAACCGCCAAAAAACAGACTCCGGCTAATTAGTTTAGAAATTTTGTCCCGAGATTAGAAATACCCAATTTTTACATGTTTTTGCTTTTTATCCCCATTGCTACTGAGCCATTTCACCTCTGTGTGCGGAGCTCATTCTGACCGTTTTATGCTCATTTTTAGATGCCAGCTTAAGTCCTATTACATTAAACCCCCACAGACAATTTTTTTATTTTAATTATGTTTTGTTTTTTTACACCAAACCTGACCTTTCCAATGATATCAAACATGATCGTCTGGCTAGCACGGATCGGAAGATACGGGGATCCAAAGGATCCCTGTATCTCCACTTGGCAGCTAGGGGGGTTAACTGGCCCACTGACGTCCTCACACATATTGTGAGGATGTCAGCGGGTGGAGGGTGACCCGAGGCTTGGCTGACAAAGATGTCATCTACTTCCGGGTTTGAATTGCAATCAGGCAAAGAGGGGTAATTCTGTGCACCGCCGAAAAGGCGGCACTCTCCCCTTTCTAGCGGTGCAATTTGTTTCCTCCTATCTTTTACGGTTGGGGAGATAGAGGGCTCCAAAAGGAGCCACCCCTCCCTTTCCTGATTTTTACAGCAGGTGCCGGGTGCCGCCTGGCGATGTCATTGCACCTTCTGGGCCCCCTGAAAAGGTGGGGCAGATTCCAGCCTTCCAGTCCGCCGTGGGAGCCCAGCGAGGAAGGTGAGTATCGTATCGGGAGGGAGGTTAGGGGACCCTGACATACCATGTACGTCCGCGGGTCTAAGGGAGACTTCCCAATCGGACGTACATGGTACGTCAGCGGTCGAGAAGGTGTTAAAGGCCTGCAACAGTAATCAGGGGCCTGGTTGGCACTCATGACTATTTAAAGTAAATTAAATGGATATTGTGGCTGGAGTGTCCCTCTGAATGTAGGAGAAGATATAGCTTATACGTGAGTGACAGGGAAGTGAAGTGAACTTTGTAAATATTTCAAGATATGATGTGCAGGGAGACAGGGAGAGGTTTGCATTAAAACCAATGAAAGGCATCAGAATTTATAGTTCTAATGAAAAATGGAAAATATTTTTTTGTTAATTGAAATCTATATCTAAAGACATGAAACACAATGTAATTTGGAAAACAGTGGTTTCAATGTGGAAAATGTGGTTACATATTGAATCCACTGGGCCTGAAAGGGTTAAACGTATTCCGTTTCGCTTGCTAACATGTTTTTAAATGAAACTGAATAAACACAGTGTATAATCGTGCATTGTGTAATGTTTGTATATCATGAAGGAATTTAGATTGCTCTTCCAAATGTTTATGAGTTTTAAAAATTCCACAAGCAAGGGTCTGATACTAGTCATAAACCCTTGAATGCATTTACATATGATGTAAGAGGGCTCTCAGCTTCCTGAAATATAGTTACATCCTCACTTCTGGTGGCATCCACTGCAAATTTCCCGGCACTGATCTTCTGTTTACTTATCATTTTTACGAGGGTTTCTTTATTTTGATTGATTTCACGCTTTGGGTCTGACCCACTCTCCACATGGTAACAGAACATGGTAATAGTATCAACTTGGCATACACAAAACGATTTCGTGACACATTTAGGGAAAGGGAAGCTGAAGGAATGAGTATACAGTTACTTTAAACTGGCACTCCACTGGCAATAGCCATGTATAATATATACCCTGGTCAATTACACAATTCATAAACACTGCACCATGCCATGAGGAAGAGCATACAGGGGACACTTATAAGTGATCCGATAACCTCCTTAGATTCAAGACACCAAGGGTCGATCGCGTTATTTTTTCTTTCAAACACTACCCATTCTCTGAAATGATGAATTCATATTTTCCATTGGTCTCTGAATGACCTTCCATAAAGATTACACAGTGATTAGAGAATGTCACCATCATTGGTCCTTAAGGAGCTAAGGAACAGGTTTTATGATGATTAAAACAGGTCTAAAATACTAAAGAATAAAATAATCTCACATTATGTGAAACTTTTAAAGAGCTGGTTATTTTATCAAGTAGCTATGATTTTCATCAACTCTGATAATAAGAGATCACAGAAACGGCCAAACTCGACCTTACACTTTGTCCAACTTTTTGTAAGTATTAAGTTTGGATTAGCTGTACAGAAAATACACTTGTGTCTTAATAAATTATCTTGTGTTCGTTAGTTTTATATTATTATGACTAAAACAACTACCAAAAATGCATTACATCTTATATTAAGATCAACAGAGCAGTGACCAATTGGTCTGGTGGTCTTCCAAAGTATGCAATCTGAGAGGGCCCACCAGATTGCGAGCTGAAGGTCCGTTGTGTTGCGCATAGCCGGAAGTCGTCTCTGCCAACCATGGTGTTCCATGCGCCAGCCATGTTAATAGCATAAAGAGCAGAAGAGTTGCAGCAGAAAACATTGGGCCTGATAGCCGCCCAGAGAGTCCTCCCTACACTATCAGTCAACTTCTGTTGCAATAGAGGTCTATGCTCTCGCTGACAAGTCACGATGCAGCTTCCGTTTGTGTCATTGTCACCAGAGAGGGCATATCATGCCACGGTCCTTCAAAATTGAACAAACACAGCCTGGTGCGATATGACACCCGGCACTGGTAGTTTCTATATAACTCAATGTACCATCAGATGTCACATGGGTGTTTATGTGGGAAAGGCTCATAATATGCTATATTATTTATATTTGCAACCCGTCTTAATGATAACTAATCCCATTATTACGCAGTCATCAATATACTTAAAGATACATTTTCCTCCATCACTCAACTCCCTCTAATATAACGTGAACATATTTAAAAGGCATTTTGAGATCAGAAGTGATTGATGGCCAAAGGCATATATAAAATTAAATTCTCTAATAAATTCCTTACCCTGTATATTTATTACAAAGCAATATTAGTTCAGTTACATCATGGATGCACATGAAACACTGAATTCTTTTGAGATAAAAGAATGGCTTGGTGACGCAAGAGATATAAATTCAACCTTGTTTTTAACACATCTATGTTTCATTAAATGGCAATTTTCTGGAGGATGTAGAAGTAAAGTGTTCCTAAAATGCTGTATTAAAGAGATTGCTTTTTAAGAGAGTTACAAACATGATACCACCATCTGCCTGCTCGAAATCCAGAAGAACCGACAGAAAGAACATATGTCGAAATAAGTCCGAGTGTTTCGTATGGCTTTAGCAATAGAAACATATTGTGGGAATGAAACAATATTGGCAATAAATTAGTACCAGCAAAGTAAAAAACTGGGAAAATTCCTCAGGGAGTAAACACTGCTTAGCAGAAGCTAATTACGCTTACATAAGATTTTCATGCAATGTTAATCGCCCTCAATAAAGAACAAAACTGGATGTATATTCTCTCAAGTATTGAAATGCCTACACCTACAGGAAAGACAGAAATATTTTATTTATAAAGTATTTTACCAGGATGGATACATTGAGATTTCTCTCATTTTCAAGTATGTCCTGGGTTCAAGAACATAGAATTGTTACAGTTGTTACAGAAATACAAAATAAATGCAAGATATTAAAAACAAAACACAAATATATAGATTACCAGAAAATAAATACGTAAGAAATATATCTAAATCCATGTATAAAACAAGCGATAGGGGCAATACAGTAATCCAAACATGTTTTGTATTCCAATATCCTGGCCTACTGTAAACACAGACAGAGGAATTTTGCTGAGGTAGACAGTGTGGGAACGTGTGTGACTGCAAACAGGCTTTCTAGACGACAGGTAGGCCCGAGGCCCCAGGCCTGGAACATAACAATAGCCAAGTTCAGCAAGTCCCAATTTCATCAAAGCTCTTTCAGCAGCTTTTTGATCTCACAGACTTACAGGCCGGAATGTGTTGGTTTTATACAGCCTCCGGTTGCTTTTCCAGCCTACTGTTTGCATTGCACATCACGGCACACTCTATATGGAAAAAAAGCCAGCATGTATAGAGTTGGTAGAGATATTGTCCACAAAAAAGAAAAATAAGTTTTCAGTTTTAAGCAAAAATTAAATGTTTGGGCCGATTCACCGTAAGAAAAATAAAGGCTAGAAACCTAATACGTCTGTGAGACGTCGAGCAAGTCTATACTTCAGTAGACTATCCTAACTTGGCAGGTAGTACAAAAATAAAAAGTATGTGTTAGTAGACAGCAATACCTTAATGACGTATTTATAGGCTGAGATAAAGGAACGCGTAAACAGTGAACAAAGAATGAATCACTTACGTTGATGGTAGAAAGTGAATATGTAATAAGATGTTCTTTCTGCATGTGTGGGAGTCAAATTAACAAGGCAAATGTCACTGTTCTTTAAATCTACATTATACTGTCATTTCATAATGATTACTTTGAAAAATCAATGTTATGACAGGGTTCATAATAGGAGGGTTGATGACTGTCCCCACATTGTCGGCTGCTGTGACGTTCAATGTTCTGATAGACAGTGACAGCAAACCCCTGGAACGTCATTGACAAACTTTTCACGCATGCCAGAATAAATAGAAATCATTATGAAAAAGTACAAACACGAAGTGGAAGCTCCAACTTTATCATATGAAGACGTATCGGTAGTCTTTATCTGTACAGGAACTTTTTAACTTCTTTTGAGGTTGACCAGAAATATCTTTCCATAAACCCATCCCAAGGTGTCAAGAATCAGAATATTATATTGAAAATATATGTAATTCACAGACGAGACCCGTATGGAAGAGAACTGGTAAAAAATGTAGACAAACTAGAGTGCTTCTGTAGCCACAGACTTGCTGATTCTTTATGGTTTAGGATAGAATACCCACTTATGCCCGATATAAACCGGCACACACAACCCCTTATTAAATATGCCAGCCGAGCTATTCTCTAACACTCGATGTCCCGCATGCATCACGCTATATCGAAACAAACAAAAACAGATTATTAGTGTTAGAAAGAGGAAAGAACACTTTCCCTATCTTGAAGCCACCAGCAGTTTAAGGCTTGAGAATATAATGACTAAAAAGTTGAGGAACCTCTAACAAATATCCTAGAACTGTACCCTCTGCTTTTGATAATGAACTCACCATGGCCCTAATTAACTCTATTTATACTAATCAGGGTATCACTAACAAGCCAAGTCTTGCATAATACAAATGAGTTCCTTTTCTCTGCAAATAATCTGCACATTCACTCTTCACGTGACATTATCAGTAACGTGTGCCAAGAACAAAGCACTCTGGGACAGAGCAGAAGCTGTTATAGGAGGCAAGACCACCAATGCAACTTTCATGAGAGCCAAAACAGGGCACTCCTTTAATATAAAATATGCGTATTAATTTATACAATTCTTACTGTATCTGTCAGGAATGATGGAGAATATGTCCTATTTACACTGAGCAAAAGAAACCCAGTGGAAAATAGAAATGCAACAAAGGGAGCAACATTAGGATTGTCTAGAATAAAAAAGAGGGAGGTGTAGCGATGGCAATGTCCTTCTTGAGGAGAAGACGAGAGTTCCAATGATGTTTCTTAGGAATCTTCTTCGCCCAAAATCCTCAAATAAAGCACAGATGGAAAGACATCATAACGCGACCCATAATAAACATATGGCTATATATGGATGATTAGAGGCACTCACGTGGAATAGAACCCTCCTGGTTCTAGGGAAAATTGTGTCTGGGTAATTTCCGGCCACCCAAAAGTCCTTTCAGATCCAAGGTGTTCCAGTCTCCAGATCCATATATACTGCGTTGCAGAATACGATAAGACTAAAGTGGATCACTCCAAAAAGGCTCCAGCAGTAGATAAAAAATTATTTTAATAAAACAAACATAAAATATGCCAGAACGCGTTTCGCCTATTAATACATATATTAGAGGCTTCCTCAGCTGGCTAGAAGGACATTGCCATCACTACACCTCCCTCTTTTTTATTCTAGTTTATCTTTTGATGGTTACGGACAAGGACCATTTTTGTGTGTTTTAGCTATTCCTGTTTCTTTTTTTATCAGCGCTACCGTTTTTTTGCACTAACATTAGGATTGTATTAAAATAACTAGTAAAAAGAGGTAACATGGAAATCATAAGAGAAACTATAACATTGTGTTCATTTGCTTTGATCTATGAAAGCTGTTCTTGCTCCTCAATTGTTGCAGACGCGATAAATGGTTAATTACTTGAACTGTGTTGACTGGACCAAGTTGAGTAGTCAAAAAACCCAAACCCACAACGTAAGACCCAACAGAGCCAGACACCCAACATTCCTTATGAAAGAAAAACACATGTCCGTCAGTAGTAATCAGACACAGCTTGCTTGTCAAGAATAAAATATTTCTATAGATTATATAATGTCACCAAAGGACATTTAAAGATAAAGTACAGAAAAATTGATAATTCCTGCATTTGTAAACAATGAAAAATCAATGTAGTATCAATTTCTAGACACTACAGGGAATAGTCACCGGCTTCAGAAGCGCTGTAAAATTGCTTAACCTAAATATCTTTGCTTTGCATACCACACACAGACACACACTTACATTATGGTATTTTTATGAGGTTGCATTCTGAAAAGACATTGGGTTCCTGGAAAACTCGCACGAAGTAGTCCATTTTACAAGTCTTATCGGTTTGTTGTGACAGATGCGGCATTTTAAGTCTTCTCCAATTCACTATTTGAAATACAGCAAAGCATATGTTTGTAAACAGTCTCTAACGTCCTTCATATTTGATAATTCTTTTAAACATTAAATGCAACGGAAAAATAAATGTGTAATTGCAGATAAATAATGTAGGTATCCTGGGAGATAAATCTATAGATCATATTTGCGTTATCTATAAATAATGTATAGATTTATCTCCCGGGATATCTACCTCTATCATATATGCCTTATCTTTATCTCCTATGATATAAGGGAAGCTTTTATTTATTTTTATTTATTTATTTTTCCCCCAAACAAAAATAACTTGAGTAAAAAGGTGAAGGACGTTCAACATCACGAGCAGAATACATGAACACCAAGTCGCAGCAATGAAGAGAAAAGGGTTTTTGGTAATTGGGTGAATGGAAACACATGTCGAGTGCCCCTCGTTAGGTTCTGACTTGTCAGGCTCATCATTAGCAGGCCATAGACGGAGCACTTGAAAAGCACTGTTAAACCCAAACCTATATTCCGAGACGAGTGACTGAGTATGATATGCTAAACGGCTGCTGGCAGAAGTGAGCAGTGAACTGGAAAGGAAGGAGGATTTAGTTTTGCTTTCCATCAAACAGTGTTGCCTGGGAGTTGTCCAAGTGGATTTTTTTTTGCACTTCATAGAACTACTAAGTCTGCAGCTCATCTTGGCTCTTTAACTGTTCATACCGGATTGATGCTGTGGAACTCGGTAAAATTTGCGATTTCCACTACGCTTTTCTTCATTGACCTCTAGCCTCAGGCTACCCGAGGGCCCACTGGAGGGCAGTGCCAACTTCCCTTCCCCCTAGATCCCCCTGGGCATACCAGACACATTACACAAACGCTGGAGATTACCAGCATAATGAAGGAAAAGCCTGGGTAAGTGCAATAACAATAACAGAAAACAACCATAGGAAAACATTAGCAAACAGAAGAATGACAATATAAAAAAGAGGGATCTGATCAAGCAGGAAACCGGTGACACAATGACAGGAAGAAACAGTCTGCCGATCCATGGCATGAGAATCACAAGAAATGTTTAAAACTACTGTCGCTAAATCATGGGGCCACGTGAATTTATCAGTCTCATAAATGTGCTCTAAATTAACTTATCCTCTATATATTCTGAGATGAGGTCCCCTGCCTCTGTGTCCCTGCACAGTGTCAAAGGCAAATGCTTACACTTGCACCTTTGGCTATACAAACCTTTGAATGGTGTATGCACACCAAGCAGGAATTCATTATCCATGACTGGCTCTGTGTTTGAGCTTGAGCCATTGGCTTTGTATACACATGATTAGAAGTTCAGGCCACTCAGGCTAACACTCTGCTCATGCTTGGCTCTGTAGCTGGAAATGGGGGTGTCGCTACGCTGCACTATGGCTGCTATCAACCTATTCGCAAAATGTATTTATCACATATTATGAATGGAGCTGCTGCCTGGAAATTAATTACATGTCGTGTAAAGTTCCTGGAAGGGGTTTACAAAAAAAAGTGCCATCACAAACAGAATGCGTGATTTATGATTGGTCCGATATGAGCACTTAAAACTAGTTATTAATGTAGTTTAAATATTTTATTGTATGCATAACTAACTATAATGCTTTATTTATAGGATTAACTTAAACATAATAGTGGGATCATTACCATTATCCCATACTAGAGAATCCCTTTCAGAAAGTAAACAAAAAATGGCAACGAGGAAGCCTTTTGTTATGTTTAGAACATTATTAAATATTAATTAAAACCAGCAAAAGAATCAAGACAAACCAATTGATAGAGACACAAAAATACAGAATTATGAGACGAGTTTGGGGTTCCAGATACTTTAATTTTCATTAGGTCTGGATTTACAAAAGGGTCCTCGTCTCAGCCTGCTTGCACCTGGATACAATCATGTCAGACTGTATTTTATTGTATGGGTTTCCTGCTATCAGAGAAGATACAGGTTTGCTGGCACCAGCTATAGTTTGTATTGTCTGTTATAATCCCTCCGAGTTATCAATCAGGTAATGTAAAATCTGAATCCTCAGTTTATAACCTGCTATTGTCCTCTCGGAATGTGAAGACCTTGTCAAGAATTTTGTTATTTGTTGATGGGATTTTCTCCTGGGACATTTGGGGATATTACATATAAATATGCGTCCACTCAATCTAGTAAAAATCAGTCATATATTATCTCTTAGTCACGTCTAGTCTGGTTCTCGGGTGAAGATGCATTACCCTACATCAAGGTTCGGATTGATGCCTGGGGTAAAGGCAATACCTAGCGAGCGCTTCAGTGGTCGGAGTAGTGGAGGAAGTTGACTTTAGCAGTTATACCCACTTGGGGTACAGAGGTCTGCAACATTATGTAAGGATATCTGACATTATTGCTGAACTGTATTTGGTGGAGTTATAACATTTCCTCATATTGTTACCATTCATTCTCTTCTCACATCTTTGACACTACTTTCACTTTTGGATTCAGCATGGACCATCTGGCATGCAAGGCATCGATTGACGGAAACCAGTGCAAGCCATATAAACATTTAAGATCCTACCATTTCAGGAGGACATCGATCATTTATTTTCATAGACACTTCGGTATAGATACAAGAATGATATAGTTATTTTATATGTAAAAGCGTGCTTTTGATAAGAGCTTTATTGATGTAAATTGGAAAGAAATTTAATACGACTGGGTCATGCTAACTTAATGTTGGAGCAAGTTCTAAATTTACCAAGGAAACCAGTCCATTTCCTTCTAGTGAATCCCATTTACTCCAGTCTTATTCTGTAGAATATAATTGTCGATTAAAAGAATGAGCGATTATCATTAGGCAAATGAAACTTCAAGGAGAAAGTGATATGATCTCTTTCCCTGATTACACCAAATGTTTACAAACTATTTTGTCACAGAAAACACTTAGTTATTTATTATGGAAGATAAGATCATGGTTTCAGAAGTCCTCCCAGGGACATCCTGTGATCTCCATTAAGGAAACAAATAGATGTCTTAAGAAGACGTATTGAAGTATATTGAAATTCTTTTAATTATTACAGGAGAGAAGATATGCTATGTTAAGATAACCACTTTTCTCATGGTTTTCTAGTTTATTTCATTAACCACCAAAACGCACTTAAAAGGAAGTGTGACACAAAAATAAATAAATAACACATTACATCCACATTTAAAAGCTCCCTTCATGTTTTTTTATCCCCCTCAGTAGAGCTGTAGGCTGACCGCACATAAGTATAGTTTTAGCACTGGCTCCATTATAGAAAAAATCATGCCCTAAATTGGCTCCTATAGCAAACAGACAGTACAGTAAAGAAGAAGGTCCAGGCACTCCAAATTGGCTTTAAATACCATGAGTTTATTGGACAAAAGGAAATGTTTCAGCTATCAACTGGCTTTTCTCAAGCACAAAAGGCTTGAGGAAGGCCTTGTTGAAAAAAACATCACCACTATGTTCAGGTATGGATTGGCCATTGGGCACACACCATAAATGCCTGGTGAACTGCAAGGGCCAGGGCTTGTGGATGAGTCCCAAACTTTGCTGTCTGCCTAAACCCCAAGCTATGAGCGTGTTATGCATGGCGTCTGCTTCCTGTGCCCCACTCGTATCTGACAATGGTCATACATTATATGCAAGGACAGGTTTGGAATTAGAAGATACAACCTAAATCCAGGAATAGATTGGGAGACCAGTTTCACCATACCCAATGACGAGGACCAAGTTTGCACACTGTTAAGGATTGTGAAGTTGGACAATAAACCATTGCATGTTAATTTAGTATTTCATTCTTATGGAGAGTTTATTAAAACAAGACATTCTATCCAAAGGGTAAAAGAAATATGAAAAGACACTGACAAAGTTAAGAAACTTATAATGGGAGACTGTCTTACTGTAATTTACTTACAGGCAACAAAAATTGATTTACAGCCTTTCTTGCGGAAACCTTAAAATGAGATCCTTTAGTTCTAGAATAATTTACCTCCTATGTGTCCCTAAGCTCAGAAATGTTAAAACTCAAGTGCTCCTGAGTGAATATGTATAAGTCACCCAAGTCACAGTGGTACGTTATTTTAGCTGAGATAAGTGCTGAATAAAACTGTTCCTGCCGACAAACTATGGAAACGAAAATACTAGAAATCAACCTTGGAAATTAGTTTGCAAAAAACGTTGCAGTGAATGATATCTATCTATGCAATATATCATTTTAAAATGACAATAGGCAACTGGAATTCAAAATGTACTGTACCTTGAACTCCACTTTTGCTTAACATGATGACAGACTAAAACTGAAAAACAACACAATCACAAAAACACTATAAAATTTGTTTTCAGGATTAAAAAACCTATACAAATATTATATATGAGTGGTACAGGACTGGCTTGAAAAAGCCAGTCCGGTTCCTTTTTGAAGTTGAAAGTTCATTACAAGTAACAGATGTTGCATTTTTTTTTATTATTTTACAAAAAAAATTATATGTATTTGTAATGAAGTTTATATATAGTGAAATGAACACCTACTGAATCTACTGTACACCCACTATGACAACCTGGGCACCATTATGGCTGAGCTTTTAACATTAACAAGGGAGTCATTTAGTGTAATGGCTCCAATTAACAGGGCCAGAATAACATAAGGGCTTTTGGAGCTACAGCTCCAGTCCTATTCTCAAAAACAGCCCCAGTAGAAAATTAGCCATGTCCGTACCAATAGCCACCAACGCAATGAAATTTAAAGTTATATCAATGTAGCGCAATGAAAAATGCGAAGAAGGGTAGAGCAGTACTGAGAGGTAAGGAGAAAAGAGAGGTCACCCAAATGGGAGGTGAGAAGAAAGATACAGAAGCACTGCGAGAGGGATGTGGTCAAATCATCCACTCCAGGTCAATAAAGCCCTTAATCCAGCACTGCCATTCATTAAAGCAAATGCATATGAAGCATACAGTTGTGTTCAAAAATATTCAACCCCCAATGCTGTAAAGGGTTTTAGGGAATTTAGTGTACATTTGTAATTGTATTCAGAATGAAATCCTACAAGGACTTTTTAAAGAACCATACGCAACTAAAATGACATCAATTGGTTTTGTAATACAGTAGTAAATGTTTCTTTTGTGAATTCTTCATTGACACAATTATTCAACCCCTTAAAGACTACCACTCTGAAGAACAGAGGTTCATTCAAGTGTTTTCAATCAGGTATTGAAAACACCTGTGGATGTCACGGAGCAGCAATAAAGCATAATAAGCACCAATTAGGCAGCTTTAAAATGACTGTGATACTCAGCTCCTTCTAGACATTTACTGGTGTTGTTACAAACATGGTGAAGTCAAGAGAATGGTCCAGGAAGACAAGAGAAGATGTGATTACTCTTCACAGGAAGGGCAATGGCTATAAGAAGATTGCAAAGATGTTAAACATACCACGAGAGACCATAGGAAGCATCATTCGCAAATTCAAGGCAAAGGGCACTGTTGAAACGCTACCTGGTCGTGGCAGAAAGAAGATGCTGACTTCGACTGCTGTGCGCTACCTGAAGTGTAGAGTGGAGAAAAGTCCCTGTGTGACTGCTGAGGAACTGAGAAAAGATTTGTCAGATGTGGGTACTGAAGTTTCAGCTCAGACAATACGGCGCACACTGCGTAATGAAGGCCTCCATGCCAGAACTCCCAGGCACACCCCCTTGCTTTCTCCAAAGAATAAGAAGAGTCGACTGCAGTATGCCAAAAGTCATGTGGACAAACCACAGAAGTGTTCTGTGGACTGATGAAACAAAATTAGAACTGTTTGGGCCCATTGATCAACGCTATGTTTGGAGGAGGAAGAGAACAAGGCCTATGAAGAAAAGAACACCTTGCCTACTGTGAAGCATGGCGGGGGGGTCAATCATGCTTTGGGGCTGTTTTGCTTCTGCAGGTACAGGGAAGCTTCAGCGTGTGCAAGGTACCATGAATTCTCTTCAGTACCAGGAGATATTGGATGACAATGTGATGCAGTCCGTCACAAACCTGAGGCTTGGGAAACGTTGGACCTTTCAACAGGACAATGATCCCAAGCATACCTCCAAGTCCACTAGAGAATGGTTGCAGATTAAAGGCTGGAACATTTTGGAGTGGCCATCGCAGTCACCTGACTTAAATCCGATTGAGAACCTCTGGTGGGACTTAAAGAAAGCAGTTGCAGTGCGCAAGCCTAAGAATGTGACTGAACTGGAGGCTTTTGCCCATGATGAATGGGCGAAGATACCCGTAGATCGCTGCAAGACACTTGTGTCAAGCTATGCTTCACGTTTAAAAGCTGTTATAACTGTAAAAGGATGTTGTACTAAGTACTAAGATTGAATGTCACTTGGGGGTTGAATAAAACTGATAATGATGTGAGCACAGAAAAGACATTTGTGGTTATTTCATTATAAATGTTATGTTATATTTGTCTGACCTACACGTGCCTCTTTGATTTAATTGTAAGCAAGATGACTGAATGATCAAAATCAATGTCAAACTGGCCAAAACACTCAATTTCAGTGGGGGTTGAATAATTTTGAACACAACTGTATATAGAACAAACAGGTCTCCTGTGACGCTCCCCTGATCTGCACATTCCTGATAGATTGCATACAAAGTTTAGCACTCATCTCCACAGAGTCCTCCAGAGTCCAACAGAGGATACATGCCACGGAATGCGGCTCTGCTGCCCGGTAACCTTTACATTACCAGCCAAGCCTCTAACATAGCAGTTTGCTCGTAATAGAGCCGGTGCGAGTCTGGGCTGTTACTAATTAATGCCTTGCACCATCTTTTGGCATCATTGGCTCGGCCAAACTTGGTGCCCGTGTCTTTCGATGCTAAAAAGGTAACCACCCTCAAGTACAACATGAGACTGAAGGATAACATTTTATTGCTGGACAGAGTGTAATGCAAGAATTCTTTGCATAACATATTAGCAATGTTCAAAAATAAAACAGTTACTATACTGGGACAGTATTTTCATGTTCTACATGTGACTAGTGACTTCAAAACTTCATAATACTTTGTACGACATATTTAAAGATGAAGAATACAACACAATGTCTAAAATGTTATATGCTATACGAGACCTAAATAGAACTGTTTAAATATACAAATATCTTAAATTATCTCAAATAACCCGATCGATCAGGGACTCAAATCCGTGTACTGTGTGGGATGTATGTTTGTAGATTAGAAGTCTTTTAAGCGCCTTGTCACATCTCATTCAGCTGCCATCTCTTCGCTCTGTTAGCCTTGAGAACAATACCATCCAACAATTCTCCATCCTCTTCTAAACATTCCCTCCTCCACCCCATTAACTTGGTACATATTGTAGATTAAATAATGAAGAGCCACAAAGCAAAACTTTTGGTAAATGTTGCATCATGGGAAAAATACACAAAAAAGGAAACCAGGAGATGAAAACCATGACTTTATTTTTCCTTTTTACATGCAATTACATCAAAGAAATAAAAACCGCAGCATTTTTGTTATAATGCCGTTTTAGTATAAAGCACAAGTAATCTAGTTACAGCTGACGTTAGTGGTAGAGTCCCCTTAAGGTGTGAGTGTAGGCTTCACCAAGTTTTGTGTGGGTTTGTCATGTGAGGTTAACGTTTGATTGTCGTTATACGAACTCCATAACAATGCTCCCGCATAAACTATTTGCAAAATTTAAGTCATGACCTGCTATTGTTTCAATGGACATTTCCTTTTTTTTCCACCCAAACTTTTTTTTCAATGTTTGAATGAAATAACCTGACTTGAAAATATTGCTGCAGGTAGTTTTTAATCCTTCCTGATAGTAGACGTCTACATCCATGCACCTGCAGCAGATGCAATATCCATTGCTTCATATGATTCTTTAGCATTCTCAAGGTATCTAAAGAGCGTGGCTTCGTGTTGAGTATTTATCTACAATTAACAATTCAGTGTATAAAATAATAAAGCTACGCACTGATCTGAATAACCCTGCACGGGATTCCAGCTCTTCGCTAATAAGCTACTGCAGGGTGGCAAAAGTTCAGTGGGGTTGGCTCAGCATATGTGCTTGTCTCATAACTTTTTACGGCTCGTTCTATTAGATGAATTGTTCAGACATTCTGTTTTTCCGGACAGTAAAAATGGAATGCAGGGTTAAGAATGTGTCCATGTCTGAGCCTTAATCGTTCAGCAGTCAGAAGTGTGTTCCTTTCCAACCTCAACATAAATATAATACACATAAGAAAAAAAATTATCAATAGAAAATGTTAACTACCATTATCTGGTCAGAACCAGACAGCTCTGAGTAGAAGGTGGATTATTGAAAACATAATTCGAATACAGATTGAGGAGCAGACATAGCTATAAAGCGCTGGCATAGATTCCAGCAGTCCAAGGTCACCAGCAAAAAAGTTGTAGATCCGATGAAGAAAATGACTGTTCACTCGTGACTCACTATGTATTGGAAATTTACTGGAAACCATGACATTTCAGTCTTTACACTGACTTTTCTCAAGTGCTTGTGAAAGGTCTGGCATCAGGGCTGAAATGATGTGGTTCCCAACAAAAGCTCCCTTCCATAACCTGCCTAATGTGACCTGTCACTTTCATAATTGATTGACAACAACAGACCAGGTCCAAAGGATTAGCCAACTGCTTAAAAAAGAAAAAAAAACACTCCACGTGCACTGTAGGTCATAAAGCAAAGTAAGAAACAAAACACTGCTCTGAGTCACTTTCTATATGCCATATCCCAGCAGTTACTTGGTCATAATACGCATCATAGTGCTTGTATTGATGCCGTGCATCATCTCATGTCACTCCATGCGTTCTCGTAGACCATTCCTACAATATCGTGTGTCATTTTATCAGTGGTTTGACAAGAACCGCTCAACTGAAACCATCTTATATAGTTCCCCTACCATATGTCAAAATTACAAAACATAATTTCGGCCACGGTGTTAACGGATCTTTAGGCACAAGAATCAAATAATAAAAATAAAATAAAAATAAAATAAAAAGAATAAAACACTTATCAAAGGGACTATAGATATCTCGTTATGGACGTCTTTCAGATACTACTCTGTGCCCTGTCATGGCTTTCCTTACCTTAGAGTGTATTCTGTATTGTTCTTTTATTCCTTTGTTTGACCCGGCTATTACTTGACCTCATTGCTTCTTCGATTCTTGACCTTAACTTGTTTAACCACCCTGTTTATTCTCTGGTGTCCTCGACCTTGGCTTGTTTACTCATTCAATCTAGTCTCTGGTGCTTTCCACCTAGGTTTATTGTTTGCTACAGTATCTAGCTGTATATTTTTCTTCTTTAGTCTTTGTACTTCCTAACAAAGTCATCATAAAGACTGGTGTGTCACTCCATTCTCGCTTCTGGAGTCGTGTCAAAGAATTTCTTGCTTAGTCAAATTTACATATCCTGATTTTGTTACCTTACTAGTGATGCATACATAGGCTTACAACTTTAAAGAATTAACCACTTTAACCTTACTCAGATATTATTATCATCATCGTCATCATTTATATAGCGCCAACAGTTTCCGCAGCGTTTACAATAACCAAAGGGAACGAGATACAGAGAAACAGACATAGGATGGAAACAAGAGGCGTAGAGGACCCTTGCTCATAGGAGCTTACGATCATTAATACTTTAAATTTAGAATAATATTAAAACAGTAGCAACATTATATATGCAGCTTGCAATGGAACCTAATGCAGAATGAGTATTAGTGAGAAGACAAGAAAATATCGTCACAACTCCAAATTTGTCACAGGCTGCTCCCCTTCTAGATTCACGTGTTGAACATCTCACAAAACAGATGTGAAGAAAAAAAATAAAATGAACATCAATTTCCTTGCTAAAAGGAGACGAGCCTATCTCTTAATGTGGATGCTCACTTATCTCGCAAACACACAGCGAATAACTGTTACTGGCCTCATTAAACAAGCGGTAAAATAAATGGAGCATTAAACAAAACATTTGGCTGATTTTTGGTTACTTTCAAGAACTGAGAAGGATTTAATTTTTATTGGTCACCCTGTAAGGTAAATTGTGTTTTGTCTTAAGTACCGTTTGTCAAAGTGGCAGATAGCTGAATGTTAATCAGGTACCTTTCAAGAAAGGGTGTGAAATTAACCCATTGAGAGCAATGTGATTCTTTTTTTTAATATACCACACCAAAGCAAAAATATGACTTCATTCATAACAATACACATACAAATGGCCATTTCTGCAGTACTTTTTTGTATTAAATGGACACTTGAAGCACTGTGACGACTCCATGTAATTTGAGTGATTACAGTGCACTGAATGTCTTCACTTCTCTCCTCATAGAAGGGGGTGGTATCTCATAGGGCTAATTCAGCCCTCAGAGTGCAGAGGATTAGTTCCATACAGAATCTGAGCACTGGTGATCGGGACCTAGTTACCACTAATGGCTCGTAATGCTCTCGCATTGCAGGCCATTGGATTGCCGGCCTTCCCTGTGGTAATGTGACATGCTGCAGATTCCAAGCAGCAGCAGCATGTTATGTCCTGACTAGGAGTGTGAAAGCCCATCGCTGGATTCCACACAAGTTTAAAAATAACTAGAGGGTTAAACTGGGAGACTGGCATAGAAGGGGCCATGATGGATTAATATTTAACCCCTCCCCATCCATTTTAACTCTAAATTATCTCGTTAAGGACTTAAGCAGTTAACGTTGTTTAAACGGACACTACCACATGCATATGCTGGAACTAGCTTACTTGCGCATTACAAACAAAACCACCATATAAAACAGTTTTTTTTTTGTTTAAAGCAACTGCATGTAAAAAGAAAAGACAAAGTTAGGCTTTTGTCTTGTGTTTCCAGTTTGTGTATTTTTTAATGATGCAACATTTATCAAAATATATGCAAAGGTTCCCTTTACAGCTGTGGTATGGATATTACATTATCGAAGGGGGGGTGACTGTTTAGACAAGGCTGCAGAGGATGCATGGTACCTGAGATAAGAGATGGCAGCTGAATGAGATAAAACAGGAGAGCTTAAAAGACTTCTAATCTATCTACTGGTGATGTCCTTTGAATACATCCCACACATGCATGTATATGCTCGTCTGAAAGACTACCTCAACACCCACTCTTTCCTTGACCCTCTGCAATCTGGCTTTTGCTCACTGCACTCGACAGAAACGGCCCTTAAGAAACTGACCAATGACCTTGCAACTGCTAAATCTAATGAGTGCCACTCTCTGCTGATCCTTCTTGACTCTCTGCCACCTTTGATACAGTTGACCACTCACTCCTTCAAACTCTTTGTGATATAGGCCTTCAAGGTACTGTTCTATCATGGTTCTCTTCCTACCTGTCCCAACGATCGTTTAGTTTCATTTTCTGGAAGTACCTCCACCCAGCAGCCCATCTCTGTCCAGGGGACCCCAAAAATTAGTACTGGGCCCTCTTGTTATTTCAATCTACACTGCCTCTGTAGGCAAACTGATCGGCTCCTTTGGATTCTGGTACAACCTATACACTTATGACACTCAAATTTACCTCTCCTCCCCTGATCGCTCTCCTGTATTGAGTCACTGTCTCTCTGCCATCTCAAATTGGATGTTTCCAGCTTCCTTAAACTCAATCTTGCCAAAACAGAAATTCTCGTTGCTCCTGCCTCCAAGAAAAAAACAATACCACCTATCGCTCTATGAGTAAATGGAACGCTCATTAGCCGAACACCTCAAGCTTGCTGCCTTGGTGTCACTTTCAATTCTGACCCAACGTTCTATCCCCATGCCCAGACAGTGACCAAGTCCTGTTCCTATCAACTCAAGAAAATTGTCTGCATCTGCCCCTTTCTGACACAAGATACCTCTGTGGTGCTGGTTCATGCTCTTGTCATTTCACGACTTGATTACTGCAACTCGTTCCTTATTAGCCTCCCCAATGCCCATATTTCCCCTTTGCAATCTGTAATGGATGCAGGGTCCAGGCTTATTTTCCTCACCAGATGCACCCTCCTCTGCCGGTCACTCCATTGGGTTCCTGTACGTTTCAGGATACAGTTTAAAATACTGATGCTCACGTTCATAATAACTCAATAACTCAACTCCTACTTACATGTCTATGTTACACCGCAAGCTCGTCCCGTCTAGACAACTCTGGTCGACGTGCCAACTCCGCCTGTCATCTGTCTACACCCGCACTGCCAACTCTCGCCTCTAAAGACTTCTCAAGGGCCGCTCCGGTCTTGTGGAATGACTTGCCTCCCTCTATCAAACTCTCCCCTGACCTTCAGGCCTTCACGAAATCCTTCAAAACCCAACTCTTCGGATTAGCGTACCACATCACTGATGCAACTCATCCCTTTGCTCACCTACTCCCACAGGATTGAAGTTGCTTCTATGCCCCCACCACTCCCAAACCACTGGCACTAATGATCCCGCCGATTCCTGTCTTCCTCAACCCCAATCCCTCTAGACTGTAAGCTCCTATGACCAGGGCCCTCTACACCTCTTGCTTCCATCCTACGACCATTTATCTGTATCTCATGCTCTTTGGTTATTGTAAAGCGTCGCAGAAACTGTTGGCGTTCTATAAATGATGACAATAATAATAATAATAATAATACAATGGTATGAGTCGGTTTAGTGAACTTTCCGACCAATTCACTCCATTCTATGTTCAATGCCACATGGCGAGGTACAAGTGCTGTAAAGATACGGGGGGCAGTTTACAAAGAGATCACAAAACGGATGCACCAAGTGACACAGAGTAAAATATTTTCTCAACTAAATAAGCAAAAGAAGATCAAAGTACATGTAAGATAACATAAAATATGCAAAATAAATCCTTTCATTTTTGGATGGTAAGGTCTCTTTAAACGTTCCTATGACATTGTGGTCATTTTTCTTTAAGGGTTTGGTTGTAACCATGGATGGTCGGTATTATTTCTCATTTATTAACAGTGGACAGATACTGTTCTGACTAATTGCAATGACATACTATAATACACTTCATGAAGTGTATTATAGTATCTTTTACAGCGTGGCTAGGATTGTCTTATGAATACGTCTTTTATCTGCTGAACTTAAATGCCGTAGAGGACTCAGAAAACGTTTCTCCCAGCATTAGGTACCAGGAGCGCTTGTCCCTAACCGAGGTTGACAATGATGGACAAATGTGAACTATGACAGGCACATAACAGCATTATCTGATGTGTTATTTAAACAAGACTGAACAGGGATGAGAGGGTATAATGAAGAGCTGGATGGGGAGGAATTTGTGTGTGCCCTACAGTGCCCTAAAGTGCTGCTGTAGGAAGGTATGTTCAGGATGTGGAAAGAGTAAACACTTTAAAGACATATTGAATTGTTGCCATAAACCAGCTGGACAGCTGATAACGTCGGCTATAGTCCAAGTTCCTAACATATTATACCACGTGAATGTTCCTTTCAGCATAAATAAAACACCATTCAAATATAGCTGAACGTGACAGCAATAAAAAAAATGCAGTGTTGAAGAATATTTACTTTATTTTTGTTGCTATTCCAGAGTATTAACATCTGTATCATGAATGTATATTTAAACATGTTCATGTTAATTTCTAACAAACATTTAAAAAATGTCTTGTATATATGAATATGTTCTGGCCTCCTTCAATTGATTAAACAAAACTCTCTGAAACTGCAAAATAAACAAGTAAATAAATAAAACATAACTTGGTCTTTGCAGCTTTTGAACCGCTCAATCAGTTGAGAACAGGGGGTCAGCATCCTTGTTCCTCCCCTCCCAGACATTTCAGAACTACATACTCCATGATGCCTTGTCAGCTCAAAGAGTGTCAGAGCACTAAAGGAAATGTAGTTTTAAAACCTCTGATGGGGGCCAAGGTTGCTGACCTCTGGTTTAGAATGCATTTCTTCAAAATATACTCCTACCTTGAGTGATGGTTGCTCTGCATTGTACGAAAATATAAAAATAATGCAGACGGATCTACAAAACGGTCTCTGGATACTCAAAGTCAATAATCCTATGTTGCAAGTGTACAATAAAGGACATAAGGAGAACAAACGTCTTCTTAAGAAGAGAAAGAACTGAACAATCAACATATGTTTCGCTGTTGGTGCTAGAAGTGGGATACGGCAGAAAAACAGAGGATGTGGAATGTATTTACCAATTTGAATGACATGAGTTTTTTGAGAGGTATCAGGAATTGAAGGTGCAACAGCATGCGTTACTACTACTAAAATTTGTGAGTAAATATTCCCCACCTGCACAGTGTGGCCGAGAACCCTGTTCAGTTTTGTTTGCAATAATGAAGGCTGATGGCGGCGGTGCGCATCATTGGCTGCAGAGCGATGGCCTGAGTTCAGGCCGTCCGAGTAGTGATGGGTCGAACACCCCAGTGTTCGGTTCGCATTCAAACTCGAAAACACAAACAAGTTCGACCGCAAACTTTAACACAATTCGAACACCATACAAGTCAATGGGGCTCTAACATTCGAAAATGAAAGTGCCCTCCAAGAGGGCATATATGCAAGATATTGGCCATAAAAGGTGTATGGGGGTCTGGGTCCTGCCTTGGGGGACAGGAAACCATGATTATTTTTTTTAAACGTTTTTAACCCTTTCACTGTTGAGTGCTGAGCCATTTCACCGCTGTGCGCTGAGCTCATTTTTACCGCTTTTGCGCATTTGAAGCCATGGGAAATGTTTGACCAACAAGGAGTGGGAAATGACTGACCAACAAGGAGTGGGAAATGACTGACCAACAAGGAGTGGGAAATGACCGACCAACAAGGAGTGGGAAATGTTTATGAATCCCATAGGCTTCAATGTTAAAAATATTCCCATTTTAATTCAATATCTAATAAACCGTTTATTATTATATTCTGCAGTAGAGTCTCTTTATTTCTAGATTTTTTTAGGATCTTTTAAGCATTATCTTAAAAAATCCCCCCTCAAACTTTCCGCGAAGGTCCCGAAAAGTTCGAAGTTCGCAAACTTTCGAACAGCCGATGTTCGAACCGGCAGCCCATCCCTAGTCCTGAGGCAGTGAATGATGTGAGCCACACGACAACTGGTGGGTGGGCCTGATGCAGCCCATAGATACCTTAGAGTCCCAAGGGTTAAACCAATAAAGATGCATTAAAATGTTTGTAAATAAAATAGGTCCTTAAAAAAAAAAAAAAACACAAAAAAGGTCTACTACAGAATTAAAAATAAAAATGCCTTTTAAAAAAATTGGGTACAATAAATCTCAAGTAATAAAAAGTCTTAAAAAAATAAAATGCTTTTTGCTGAAAAAGAATAAAAGTTTTGCTAAAAAAAAAAAGAAAAATAATGAATTAAATGATATTTATTTACATTGAAACCTATGGGATTCGCCTGTCAAACTGAATCACTGAAATCAGGGATTTCGCTGACCCTTCGGTGCATTTCGGGGGTTCTGTGAATAGATTAACCATTCCATTACTAATTTTGCTGCCGCTGGAGACCGGTGAACTGTGGAGAACGGCACCGTATTTTGCCAATTTAGTTTAGTGAAAAGACTAACTGCCCCGAAATTGCAATTCAGTGGTAAGTTCGGTGCTTAGTGAATAGATCCTTTAGTGAATGAAGCCTAATGTTTCGCATCAAAGCTTCTGCTAAAAAAAACTGTTTAATGGTATATACCAGTAATTATAAAGAGGGACTCCCAACTGGAGTTGGTCAGTTCACAGTGTATACAAAATAGCAGATTAAAACCAATAAAAGCAAAATAAAGTCACATTTTGCAGTGAATACTGAGGCTGCCAGGAAGTGATTTAGCCAATCAAGTTACTCCAATAGCCGTTAATGGCAGCACTGATCTTATTAAACTAATCTCTGCAGAAAGTGCCCTATGGGATTTCATGGGTTGTAATCCGTTTTAAAGGGTCTACTCTAAGAATCAAACAGCAGGAGAACTAAAAATCCTGAATACACTGTTGTGCAGCCTAAGGCTGGCGGCACACGAGCAGAGGAAGGAACGTCCGTAAAAGTGGACGTTCCTTCCACTCTCTGCGCTCAGCGTACAAAGCGCGATCCTCCTATGGAGAATCGCGCTTTGTATCCTTTCAGCGTCCGTTTTGCTTTTTGACGGGGAGGGCTTTTTCACGTCCGGTGGATGGCTTTCCCCATCAAAAACCCAAGGAGGCAGGGAAGTGCGGGCGCATTTGAGCCATAAATACGCTCGTGTGCCGGGGGCCTAAGACATAAAATAAGCACAGCAGAAAACAGCATAGCTCAGCACGGGGACAGTTTCAGGCTGCAGGAGTGACTAGGCTTACCAACTCAGCCCTAGTTTACCTTAATACATATTATTTCATAGGAGAGAATACAGTGACTTTGCAGATTTGAAACATGTATAAATAATTTGCTACACAATTAATATCAGTTAACTCATCCAGGAAGTTAGCCGAGATTGTGCTCCTTTTTTGGATGTTCGCTACGCTCGCTTTATAAGAAGAATGAGCAATCCATTGCAAGGACATACTTGAAAACAAGAGAAATCTCAATGTATCCTGCCTGGTAAAATACTTTATAAATAAATTGCCAAAAACAAAGCTAAAAAGGAGCAGAATCTATTGGTAAGGGATTAGAGACAGGATTAACCTTAACACTAAAAATAAACCCAGTAATGATCTTGCACCTTACTGGCATCAGTACAATAACAGTATTTTGCAAACCTTTATAGAACTAGACAGTACAAGTGCGCCATTTATTTGCTCAGATAGGTCTTTTGCCCCCTAGCACCCAATAAAAAGGAAACATTTTTAAACGTTAACGTTTTAGACATGTCGCTTCCTTTGGCAGCCACAAGGTGGCGACCTAATTTTCGCAATTTAAACCTAATTCTACACATTGCTGGTCAGCATGAACACAGACCTCCTTTTCACACAGTTTTACTTACTCCTCCCAATCACTCAAGGGTGATTTGTATTTTGGGAAGGATTTGGTAAATTCACCACAAGCCAGTGTTTAACTCTTTCGCTGCTGAGCCATTTCACCCCTGTGTGCTGAGCTAATTTTTACCTGTTTCACTCATGTTTAAACGCAATTTGAAGTCACATTTTATTATACAACCCTAGACAATTTATATATCGTTCTTTTCGGCAGATTCATAATATATCCTTATTATATGTATACGTCATGTCCTGCCTGAATATTATAACAAAAAATGCACCAAAACTAGAATTTTCAATCATCTACAGTGTTTTTTTTCCACATTTTATCATCCGAGCCTTTGCGGTTATATTTTCTATGGCATGCGCTTGTTAAAAAAATTAGAAATGGGGACTTGTTACCTATTTTCGGGGGGAAATTACATGATTTTTAGCAAACCACCCCATAGAAAAAATTATTAGTGCACCATCATTGTTCACATAATTGAAATGTGAACAATATTGCTGCATTAATAAAAAAAAATAACCTGTTTTAATTTTTTAATTCATATTTTTATTTAATTTTTTCTTTTAATTTTACCATGGTCATGTTTGGTATCATTGGAAAGGCCATGCTCTGGCCCGATACCAAACATTAACCCCTAGCTGCCAAGGATCGGGAGATAGTGGGGTCATTGGACCCCCTATCTCCACCATAGGTGGCAGCTAGGGGTTAACTCCCGAACTGACATCATCGCGTCCATGGGCGATGACGCCAGTAGACGGGGGGAGATCCTGGAGGCTTGGCCAACATCCAAATTGTCAGCCACCTCCGGGAGAGGACTGTGATCCGGCACCTGTTGGCACCGAATTGCGATCCGTCCCCTAAGGAGTTAAAAGCAGCCACCGCTTGGAAGGGCAGGCTGCGCCTGCCTTTTTTGTTCCCCTTACGGATGGGGAGGGAGAGAGGTTCAAAGGACCCCCCTCTCCCCTTCAGGCACCTTCCCTGCTCTGGCGGGGGATGCCCGGAATAGACGTCAACGCGCTAGCGCAATGACGCTATTCATGCGGTCCGGGGTCCCAGACGCTGGGCTGACATCCTAGATGTCAGCCCGCACCAGGAGGCTGCAGATCTCGGCTGGAACACTGGCCAATCGCGACTGAGAAGATTGGCTGGATGCACTGAGCGTGTCTTTAGCAGCCAAGTGGTTAATGTGCTCGGAATGTGTAAAATCAGGGCTCTGTAAGTCCAATCACGAGCACTAATGCAGCACTTGTGTATGAGCAGACCTGATTGGCTGCTAAGCCAAGCAGCCAGTCACCCTGGTATTCATACCCGATTGGATGATGAGCCCCTATTTGGGACCTGGTTGCCACGAACTGTGCCATGACACCTCAGCAAACCATGTCCCTAGCCTTCTGATCTCAGACTTGTAGGGTCTGCGAGTAACAGATGTGTCCAGGATATCACTGAGGATTTAGTTATTCATTGCATGACACAATGTTCAAGGTGAGAGACTGAGGTCTTATTTGCATCAAAATATGATATGTCGTCTGGAGCAGGGATTTGGAATATTACTGAACTTTAAATAATGACAATTCTCTCTTTTGAAAAACTCAAAGACATCTATCCACATGTTAGTCTACTCAAATATTGTGTAAAAAGTGTGATGGGGCAATAAGCAAAAATATCTTGGAATTGTAATGTTATTATTTGTTAACAGTAAATATTGGTCATAGAAAACGATTCTGTACAATGTGAGTACCTGAAATGTTTGGGAGTCGAACTGCAGGTAATCCATGTTTAGACCACGGATTCATAATACAAATTACACAACTATAGGCGACTGTATAGAATTGACACTGCTTTTTACATCCAACAACATTTAACCCTTTCCGATCATATGTCAGGATATATCCGACACAACCTTTTGCCAGTTGCAGTCCAACATGACCAGACCGGAAGTCAGACCTCCGTTTTTATACCCCTCCAGCGCACTGACGTCATCACAAAGTGACGTCTGGAGCCAATGCATCACCCGGCTACATTGACAGGCTGGCCGAGTCGGGCCATAAAAAAGGATATACATTGTGTCTGGATTGTACAATCATGATTTCATATCAGGTTTAAACACGATAAGCACAAAACAGTAAAAATGAGCTCAGCACAAAGAGGTGAAATGGCTCAGCAATGAAGGGGTAACAACGTTTCTTACAATGAGAAAATATATTAGACTATCATAATATAAGGTTTTAGAATAGTAATTGTAACTTATTTAAAATACACACAATTTAAATTTTTATATAAGTCCTGCTGCTGCACATAGTGAAAGAATATTGAACCTCAAACGGTTAAAGGAACACTACCACCAAAAAATGAAATGTCCTTATTTTGTTTATTTTCGGTTGCTGATATCTTACATGTGCTTTTTCTTGTCTTGAATGTATAGTTATGAAAATATTTTACTCTCTATGTGTCACTGGGTGCCTCCATTGTGTGATCTTTTGTGTTGTAACCCCCCCCCCCACACACACAGTAGTATCTTTACATCACTTGCTCCTCACTGTGTAACATTGGACATAGAATGGAGTGAATGGGTCAGTCACCAACTCACATCACTGTATTATTTGGGATGAATTCAAAGGACATCACCAGGGGGTAGATTGAAACTTTTAAGCTCCCTGTCACATCTCATTCAGCTGCCATCTTTTATCTCAGGTAGCCTGTAGAACAATAGACCTCATGCTGCCTTATGAAAAAACAACCCCTCCTCCACATCATCAACTATTAAATACTGTATAAGATGAACCACAACAGTAAAGTATAGCATTTGCACCATTGGAAAAATTCACAAAATGTAAACCGGAGATAAAAAAAAAACCCCAACTTAGTTTTTCCTTTTTACATGCAATTACTTCAGACAAGGAAAAGAAAATCGCAGCATGTTGTTTATAAAGTGGTTTTATTTGTAATGTACAAGTAATCCAGTTACAGCTTATTAAAGTGGTTGTGTCCTTTTAAAGGTGTTCTGGCGATAATTAGACTTCCAAATAAAACTCAAAGAGGACAAGATGTTAATGATCTTTTGTCGGTGCACTGGCCTCCAGCCATCACCTTTTTAACACTATTAACATAAGCAATATAGCACATAATATTTTGCCATTTTCACATTTAACACTGGTGTCGTTTTAAATGCTGTTAACAGACTTGGAACGAGGAGTTAAATGACTTGCCCAAGGTAAGGGTGGTAAGCGGACACCAGGATACAGACCAAGTTCAAAGTCAATGACCATATCATGGAGCTATAAAAGGCCACTTTAACACCCATCTCATTGTCATTTCAATCTGCTACAAGCCTGCCAGAGTAAAGGTGTATGGGGGAGCCCTTTCATAACTAATCATTTCTTTTGTCGATCAGACCCCAGACAGAGACTAGGCTGAAGCAACTGAATCATTATGTAAATTTGCCAAAGTACTTCTGACAGCACTACCCCCCCCCCCCCTCTACTGGGCTCTGGGATTTCCACATGAAAAGAGAAAGATGAACAAACAGTCAGGCTGCAGAATCCCCAACAAGTCACAGCTTTTGTTGCTGTCAGCAGGATACTTTGCAGGTGTTTTGTCTGGTCTAGACAATCATAAGCTTTTATTTTCCTCTTTTTAGCCTAATATACAATTTTGCCGCATGCTCACAGATTGAGACATAAAGCACAGAAAATTAGATCGCTCTGTAATGATTTTTAAATTTACATGCTAAACATGATCCAACTGCATTTCTTGTGCTTGCTCTGTAGTTAACAATCTTCCCACTATCAGTGATATTAGATGATCTAGAAGCTGAATGATTACGACAATAAATATTATTTATTAAGCGCCAACACATTCCGTAGCTCTGTACAAAGGTGCAATGGGTAAAGACAGGACAATTCTACAATACATAAAGGAGACAGGTCAGTATTCCTGCCAGGAGGGCATGAGGGCCCTATTCCCATGGGAACTTACAGTCTAGATGGGTGAGGAAGTGAGATACAGGAGGGGACGACCGCAGTGATGAGTTGTTAATGCAGGGAGCGGTAAGGAGTGTTTTTCAGTTGGTCGGATATCTTGTTATTGAGTCAGATGGTAGACTTCCCTAATCAGAAGGGTTTTTAGGGAGGGTTTACATGAAGACAGATTTGGGGACTGCCTGATATTCCGAAGAAGCGCATTCCATGGGGTCGGCGCCACACAAGAAAAGTCCTGCAGTCTGGCATGTGATGAGGTAATGATGGAGGATGCCAGGCGCAGGTCATTGCTAGATCTTAGGGGACAGGCTGGGGTGTATCTGGTGACTAGTGAGGTAGAGGGTACAGGTAGAAGGTAGTGTAGAGGGTAGTGGAGTTAGTGAAGGTTTTGTAGGTGAGGGTGAGTAGTTTGAATTTGATTCTGTTGTGGATGGGGAGCCAGTGTAGGGATTCACAGAGAGGAGCGACGGGTGAGATGGATAAGTTGGGCTGATGTGTTTAGGATGGAGTGCAGGGGGGAGAGGCGGGAGATAGAAAGGAGGTTGTTGCAGTAGTCCAGGCGGGAGATAAGAGAATGAATAAATTGCACGAACGTTTTAGCTGTCAGAAATGGACTAATTTTGGCAATATTGCGGAGGTGATTGCGACAAGACGAGGAGAGTCATTGGATGTAGGGGCTGAAGGGAAGGCTGCAGTCGAGAGTCAGTCCAAGGCAGCGGACGTGGGCTGAAGGAAGGGAAGTGATCCTGTCAACAAATTATAGAAAAGTCAGAAATCGGAGTAGAGTTATAGGCGGGAATTAGAAGGAGCTCGGCCTTTGACATATTGATCTTTCACAGTTCTGTGTAAATCCAAAAGATAGAAAACTGGACTAACAATCTGAATGCCTATGGAAAGACTGTATGTGTAAATAGGCTTTGGACAGTCATTCCTTCCAGAAGGTCTTGTGTCATGGGTTTGGGTCCAAAACTGGGAACACGTGGGCAGGAATTGACAAGTCACGCTCATCAAGAATAATCCAAAATATCAAGTTGTGTCATTGGCAAAAACAGCAGCTATTGCTCTGGCAGCAGGAAGTCTCAAATATACGACTTAAGAATATTTTATTGTATATTATATTGCAACTTAACTCAGATTGTTTTTCAGACAAAATAATAAATAAGTCAAAATGCAAATGCCAATAGGTTATATAATTGTTATGGAGCTCTGAACCGTAGCTGGGTGTCTTCCTCAATTCGCTACCCTTCGGCAGCTTGGAAAATTCAGCTTTCTTAATGCAGCGTTGACAACAGTGAAGGATTTAAAAAAACTAGTGTGCTCTGTCCAATAAACTGTACTTGTTTTCAGCCTTTACTATATCTCCTCTGGTGTATGGGGATAGCTCTCTCCCCATACACCAGAGGAGATATAGTAAAGGCTGAAAACAAGTACAGTTTATTGGACAGAGAACACTAGTTTTTTTATATCCTTCAGGATGTATATTTCCATTCCAGGAGGGTCATCAATAGACTAACAGTTTAGTACATCTTCTCATTGATCCCACCATGATTGACCTGACAGTGACACACATTACACCCCACTCCACAGATGAAATGGGTGGTGCTGATCTGGCGAGAACAAGGGACACCACAGCTGGGGAAAATAAAGAGTTGTAGGGATGTGGGGGGAGACAAAGGAAGAGGTTCCCTTGACAAGTACATTGTTTGCAGCCTAATTAATGTCAAAGAGACGCTGCATCAAACATTTATTGCAGTGTTTAATATGTTTGATAAACGGCAATTTTTTTCATGCTCCAGAAACACTATTTTCTTTACTGTAAGCATATGGTGTTGTTATGGTATGTTTGGCTAAAAGTATGCATCTGTATTCTATAGCGCGGTGAGTTAGATAACGGTCGTCTCCCACTTCAGTGGTTGCATTGATAACCGCCTTGCACAACTATAACGTGTCAATCAAAGCAGACGGGTGCTAGCATGGAGGTTAAGGAAGACAGGGTTTGTTTTGGACGGATATAATTTTCCTTTTCCATAACATTCTCTGCACAACATTCTTCTTCCCACAGCCTAGATACGTCATTGACACATCACCAGTGAATTCTTGCACATTGTCATGTGCAGCCTCCTGAGCATTTGTGTTAAATTTACTTTTCTAGTTAAGCACATTGAGAAATAAAATACCAGTGATATCATCAAACATCGGTCAAGGATGCCGGAAAAGAAATTGAAAGGGTAACCAGCCAGAAAGCTTTTCTGGGCTATAGTTAAAACAAAATAATCCAACATTGTTTCACATATTAGTTCAAAATGGAAAGGAATGCATAAAACAACTTGATGGTTTTTAATAATAGATTTTATTCTTTGAAAATTACAAGAGTAAAATATCTGCTTTTAGTGTATTGATCTGTAAAATATAGGTTTAGACATAGTTTGTCGCAATCATTTCTTTTGTACTTTTTATTTCTCAGTATTGAGGTATATAACTGCTGCTAAATACATCACAGTTAATGGAACTCAGCCAAATGATGCATTGCATTCCAATTATCTCATGTGCTAAGTAAATCTTCCTCGTTTTTTTGAGATCCTCCTATGTATGTAGCCATTACTGGTACAATTGCCTACCTCACTACAACTGTGGTCCACATTTGCTACATCTCCATCTGGATTATTTCTAAACAAGTGTAGCGCTCACTCCCGGAGGAGCCGCTGAATTTAACCTCGGGTTAGTCTCACCGCACTAGGGAATAAATATACACCAGCAATGTTGTGGATTTTATAGATTATATACTTTACTGATCCCAATAAAGTGGCATATATAATGTGAACACGGTATATGAGCGACAGGATTTTCGTAATGCGGGAAAACACATGGCGGCAAAAAGAAAAGTTTAACCCCTTCGTTTCTGGAGTGTAAATCCCGTAGAAGTAGTGTCCCAAAAAGGTGTGTGTGTCTGTGTTATCTCAGGTACCCGGGTACTATATTCAACTGGCCAGTGAATGGATTGAGCAAATCTTCGACTAGTCACGTTGGGGCCCTGTAGATTTAAACAATACTGCAGCGTGCTTTGTTTCAACTTTGACTGTGGCCTGGAAGGCCTCTCACCCATCCGCTAGACAATCTGTTCCGCTGTCCGTTCAAGGATCTCTCTCCGCTTGGTTATCTCTATATTTTAGGGTTTTTTTGGCAATTTTTTTTGCTTTGTGGTTTTTTTCTGTAACAAACCTTATTATTATTCATAGGACCTTTTTTATATTTTTTCCTGGGATTATCATGCAGGAACTCTGTGCCACCGGATCCGCTTCTCCCGCTTGTCCGATTTCGGTAACAAGAACTACGGCCTACCGCATGCACTCCCAGTGGATCATCGCGGTCTCCTTACTCGGGGTCCAAACTGAAACGTTGTGTCTGCGCAAAACCTCTCAGCGATGTGTGGATAGATCTCCGCCAGCACTGTCTCTGATTCTCAGCACCCGCAAGGCAGCTCCTGCTCTCCGGCCTGGTCTTAATCTCTGGCAGTCTCACGTGCGTCTTCCACCTTTCGTCGCTCGGCTCACACTGGCTCTCATTCGCACGAGGCTGCAAAGGTCCTTCGCTCTCTCCCATCCACTTCCTGTCCCTGCTGCAAAGCATGATGGAAAACGTAGTCCCGTTGTGTCCAGTATACTCTACATTGCGCTTGTCTCCCTCTGGTGGCCAAACCCGAGCAATACAGAGTTTTTAACAGCGCTACACAAGCATAAAACAATATTTTTGTTTCTAGAAGTTTAAGTTATGAGTTATAGCCAGCTCATCTTTCTGATCTTTTTCTTTTAATGCTAATATAACTTAATAATCAAAGGCCAGTATTCCAAATCAAGCAGGGTTAAGTCAGAGATCACCGTAACGTCACCGACATTTCAGTGCGCTCCTGTTTTGATTCACCAACCCTGCGGAGAATTTAACATTCACCTCAGGGTCCCTGTAGTGCAGAGAATCGACCCACCGAATGAATGGAAAAACCACTGAATCAATCTGAAAAACTGCCGAATGCATCCGACGATCCACCGCAAAACCACTGAATCGATCTGAAAAAAAGTCACCAATCCACCGAACAGCAACCTGAAAAAGCAGACAAGTCGCCGAATGGAGTAAAAGAAAACACCGACTTTTAAAAGTCATTTTCAAAACAACTACTGCATGATAATCCCAGGAAAAAATATAAAAAAGGTCCTATGAATAATAATAAGGTTTGTTACAGAAAAAAACACCACAAAGCAAAACAAATTGCCAAAAAAAGCCTAAAATATAGAGAGACTTTTTGCTGCAAATGGAAAGACTAAACCATTGAACAAATATTTTATAAAAAAACAGGGATTTTTTTTTAAATTGAAACCTATGGGATTCGCTGGATTAAAACGGTCAAATGAAACCACCGAAAATCAGGGCATTTCACTGACATTTCGGTGTACTCGGAATTGATTGACCATTACTTCTCTACCCTGAAAGGGTAGCAATAATGTGAGGTTTGCAAAATATTCTCCACTTATTAAAGCTTTGCTTTTCGTAACGATACCATCATGGGCGGTCCAAGCCACTGTGCTGCCTGGAGCGAAGTATGAATTGCTGCCCCCCCCCACCCCAATAAAACATGGTGTGTATGAGCAGATCACAGAGCGCCACATATCACGGCCCACTGTCCCACACTTCCACATACCGACACACACACACTTCCACATACACACTTGCATACTTCCACAGTCATATACATGCAGTCACACACACATAACACTGCCAGAAATGGGGGGGGGAAACGCAGAGGATTAATGACTCACAGGGTGTTCCGTTAAATAGGAAGTGCATCACTGAAGGTATGAAAGAAATTAGGAAAATGCTATTTTTTTTCACCATGATTTAATAATTCAGGGAATACTGAGGGAGGGGGGGGTTAAAGCCATAAAGCGGCATTAAAACATATGGCGTCCCAGTCATTTCTGTAATTCCCCCATCAAACCCTGGCAGCTCCATACTAAACCCCCCCCCACTCAGTTCAGAAAGGTAAAAATTTGATTTATTTATCTTAGCAAAGTCACCCAGGCCTTGCCAGGCCAGTGGAAAGCAGACCCCAGCTGCTAACAACCAACTACAGCTCCCATCATGCTGTGCGGGCTGTAAGGGAGCTGCATATTGTCTTCAATCTGGGCCCTGTGCAGCCCTCAATCGGCAGCTCCCTCAGGACTCCGGGATAGGGTGTCTGTACAGGCTTTCCCTCAACCAGGACAGAGGAGCTGGCAGCGCTTTATGGGGGGCAGCAACATGTTCCTGTGAGGAGGTATGGGCAGGAGCGGAACCGCCATAACACACACACGGGGGGGGGACATATTCTCTTGTATGAAATCAAGCCAGGCCTAACTTCTCAGCAGCCTCATGGTTCCCCGGGATTCATTTAAAAGGCACAAGCTTGCCTACTTCAGAGCCCTGCCGCACGTGTCAGGCTCTAAACACTGCGTTCCATCTCACAGGCGCACTGCGCTGCAGGAGAGACCACAGCCAGGCTGCATCACTGGTAAAACTTAAGCTGATGGCCTCCATGCCTGCTGAAAGGGCCGGGTGCCGGCCCACTGAAAGGGGCAGTCACGCGCTGGAGGGGCGGCGCGGCTTGGTTTTCAGCGGAACACTGTCCTGCAGCTGTGCCCGGGCTTGCGGCCTTTGAAAGAGCAGCACAATACTGCCCCTGACAAAGTGCTGCCTGGAGCGGCTGCTCCACCCCGCTCCATGGCCCTGGATACCATACCTTTATACATCCAATAATATTCTTGCTTTTAAAGCGAAAATAGTTAAACAGTAACAGGATCCAAAACCTGGTAATGGTAACAAGACCCTTAAAAATGCCCTGAATATGTACCCTGAAATTTGCACGTGGATTTATCGCCAGAATTTATTGTGAGACAAGGTTCAACAATAACAAAAAATGGACTCGAGTGTATGCCACCATCGGTGATCGTCAGCACTAGTTGACTTGGGAGCCACAAACTGAAACTATCAGTGGTACCATGTGCTAGTATTGCCTCTTGTAGCTCATAGAGGAAAAGAGCTGGGAAATATTTGCTCCCAGATTCCTTCTGCATGCGGCCAGACGAGGTTGCTGCTAGTTCTGTACTCTGCACTGTGAGGCCAGAGGTGGGTATTTGTTTTTAATGCTTTTTGCATTTTCAGTGTTAAGTGATTTTGCTTTTGCAAAATCACTTAACACCGGTGTCATACAGCCTATATTCTTTTTTTAAAATATCGACTTGACATCAGAATAACGACGTGACCTTGGCATTAGTGATTCTCCTCCTAGCCACAAATGAACACTTCCTATACAGAGTATGCAAAGCATTACTTTACAGTAGTACACTGCTGTACATTTTCAACATGGTTGGAGTAAAGCAGGGGAAGCTGTTAGAGCTCATAAGTGAGCTGTTAAGTATAGCAGTCTCCATTGGTACGTTAATGGCTAGTAGGAACATGGAACCCATTTATTTAATGTTATTTTCCCTCCTTTTAACAGGTAGACAAACACGTCTAACTGAACATGTTGAATTATAGGAGCAGATATAGATATCTTAGAAACAATACTGTCGTATATGTATATTTATTATGTACAGAAGGTTACTTCTATCTAATAGAATCATAATGTTTCATTGTGTGGTATAACTTTAGTTTAAATGGAATACAATCTAAAGTAATAGAAAATACAGTCCTACTGCCTGGAGATTTGACTCTTTTAATGATAACAAATCAGAGACACTAGTTATGTCTGCCCACAGTTGGAATCCTATCGCGCCATTAGACAAAACATTTATTTTTACTTCATTATTTACTAACTTCTGACATTGAAAGGTCACTTGGAGCTGCTCCTGGAACAGCTAAAAGAGGTTTCCACACAAGAGCATACAACGGCTTCACACCCTTATTTAACAAGAAACAACCTAGATGCAGAGCGGTGATACTTTAACTAAATATAGCAGGCTGGAGGTTGAATGTAATGAGATAAAGCCGAGTGTTCATTAGCAACAAATGTTGGCCATCTAAACAGAATAGTAAAGTAACACCAGGTCTATGAGACTTTGAAAGTGCAGGGTGAGGGGGAAAGGGCTTGTTGTGAAAACTAGGCAACTAATTTAACTCGCAGTGGTCGTAAAATTATGAAAAATCGTTTCACTAAAAACCAAGACTATTCAAGCACAGCATTGACTTAAATATTTACATAAATATATGTATATATTAGGGATAGAACAATATAATTTTTTCAAGAGCCAATACCGACCATAACCTTTCAGGCAGATCGCATGTGCCAATATTCTGTACATTAAAATTTTTGGGAAAAATCTGAGTTTTTACACAAATCTGGCATCAACTGAACATGTTTAATAAAATTGTAAACATAACAATTGAGAAAAATAAAGAGCTTGCAAAAAAATTAAATAGCTTTCTAAAACACAGAAATATGTTCAAAAACCCTTGTAAACACACACTAAAGGTCACTACTGGGGGGGGGGTGAATATTTTTTATCAGGATACCTGTATTTCAAAAACCAAAAGATGTTACAGGCGTGAAAATTGGTATTTACAATATTGTTGAATACTGAAACACCTGTTTAACATTTTCTGAAAATCCAGTTAATACACTGTATCAGCATATTAGAGGGGTGCTGTTAACTTCACACAGAATGGAGTCTCTATGCACCTCCTCTTTACAGCCGGGGCTTGCACACTCCCTCACTGATCTAGCAAGTCTGCTTCCCTCTCACAGCTCCACACACAACCTCACTGCTCCAGTGTGGGATCACCTGTGACATTATTGTGGAACCTAAACCCATCTAAGCGCTGTAATGGCACCAGATTGCAAGTAAAAGCACTCCACAGATATGTGAGTAAGGCTACGGAGTTGAGCGGTTCTGGCCGGGGGACTGTTACACCGTTTGAGTATCCGTTTCAATTCAAAAGACTGCAGTTCACCCTAAAAGGTTTGCTTTGCGATGACCATCAACAAGTCTCAGGGGCAGACTTTGAAAGTAGTGCGGATTGACCTAAGGGCAGACTGCTTCTCAGTTCTCACATGGACAGTTTTACGTTGCCTGTTCCAGAGTGAGTTCACCTAACGCTCTGCTGATCCGAGCAGCGAGCACCTCAAAGAAGAACCACTAATTGAGTTTACAAAGAAGTACTCAAATAGGTTTTTTTTCTATGTTCCAGATGCCAAGAAACCAAATTATTATTTTTTGTCTGTCTCATTGTTGGTTTGTGTTTACAACAAAAATATAGTCATGGACGCTTATGAATTTATTTTGTAGCCAATATGCCCTGACCAACATCTGCAATAAACATTACTAATTATTTTAAGGCATCAACCTGTAAATTATGTTATACAGTTTGGACAAAAAAAAACTTCTTGTTTAAAACCTTTTGTAACAAATCCCAAAACCCACGGGAGCGAAAACCGGACAAAAAACAATATATATATTGCCACAAAAAGACTTTGAAATACAAATATTCTTATGGCTATTTACAGAAAGCAAACAAATATTTTTGGAAGGTTAGCAAATGCAATATATATGGAAATCAGTTTACTATTTTATTATTATTCTTTATTTATAAAGTGCCAGCATATTCCGCAGCGCTGTACAATAGGCACAGTATAGACGGTTACAATACATTGAACAACATTTGACAAACAGTACAAGAGGGGATGAGGCCCTATTCCCGTAGGAACTCACAATCTAGAGGGGTTGGGGTTGGAAACAGGAGGAGAGGACTGCAAGGTGAGAGTGATTGATGGTTGCATCAGTGAGTTGGGTGGTAGGCTTCCCTAAATAGGAATGTTTTAAGGGAGCGTTTGAAGGAAGAGAAATTAGGGGAAAGTCTGACCGTACGAGGGAGAGCGTTCCAGAGAATGGGGGCTGCGCGTGAGAAATCCTGCAGTCTATCATGGGAAGAGGTGATGCGGGGAGAAGCTAGGCGCAGGTCGCTGTTTGACCTTAGGGAGCGGGCTGGGGTGTATTTGGTGATTAGTGAGGACAGGTAGTGGGGAGCTGAGTTAGTGAGGGTTTTGTAGGTAAGGATATGGATTTTGAACTTAATTCTGCAGTGGATGGGGAGCCAGTGAAGGGACTCGCAGAGGGGAGCGGCAGAGACAGAGCGGCGGGTGAGGTGAATTAGCCTGGCGGAGGCGTTCAGGATGGATTGTAGGGGGGAGAGGCGGGACAGAGGGAGGCCAGATAAGAGATTATTGCAATAGTCAAGTCGGGAGATTACTAGTTAAAAGCTCAGGCCATATTTATAAACTCTCTAATTATATGGGCAAAAAAAAAAAAAAATATGATGAATGGAAATGCTATGCCAAATTAAATATGGGTAAGTGACTTTCTGATCTACAGCATTTGCTGTACACTCACTGTAAACGTCTGGTACATTACATGTACTGAGGCTTTTTTTAATTTTTTCAGATTTTAATAGAAAAAATAATTAAAATACTAACAAAAAGTTTATGCAGTTCTGTAATAGTTATAATGTATAGTAATTAACGCGTTAATTTTTGGTTAATCTACTTTAAGCTTTTTCAAAACTCCAAGGTTTAGTTTTAGAAACTTCAGCATCAGAATAGCAAAATTAGAGGCAGTGCTAAAAGGACACTAGCCACCAGGACCACTTCAGCTTACTCATGTGGTCATGACGGTAGCAGACTATACCCAATCCTGTCTTTGAGAGCTGTGAGTTTGTCAACGCAGAGGTTTAACGTCACTCTGAAGGCTCTGTAAAGGGCCATTGTTTGAATTCCACTCAACTGTAGGGCTGGACGGGTACATTCTTGCATATGCCATTTATGTTTGGACTTAACAAATCAGACTGCAGGGCGGCAGCATTTTTTCTCCTAATGTCCTTTCCTTAGTGTTCCAATATATTCAGGGTTGTGTGGGTTTCCAATATATTCAGAATGTGCAGATGCATGACAAAGCTGCAAAACAATGGGTCTTTAAATGATATTAAATTTTTTTAGAAACCACTTTGATTTCAATAAGATACTGTAACGGTAGCTATATCGCTTCCCCAAGAGTAGCGGAGTTGAGATCCTTAAGGGCAACAATACTTTCTTGATTAACACAGAAATTACATAAAATACAGGTTGTAACTCAAGAGCCAAGGGACTCAAAGGACTAGCTGAATTACCTCTAGGCTCTGAGGGTTGAGACCGACAGAAAGCCTAGGATACGCTTAGAAACGCAATACGTAGGACGTCAGTCCGTGAAGTATTCAAGGTGCAGGGCAGTCAGGGATGCATAAACCAATCGTTCTGGTAAATACTTGTGGTTAGTAGATACCTGGTGACTCTCGGAAGGTACTGGCTTGCATACAGGATTGTTATTGATAATATGTACAGAGATGCGATTAGAAATAACATTAAACAGAAATAAACAATCGTTTGTTATCGTGGTCTTTGCAAAAACATTAACATGAGTAGTAGCCTGGGTAAAGGGACCCCCCGGAGGGTTACAAGCGATACCCCTAAACCTGATGGGACAGAACCAAAACAGCGAGCGATCAACCCAGCAGCCAGCATGGGGTTAAATCACTAAAACACGCAAACAGCATAATACACATGATAGAGAGTGGTCAAAGCCAAGCCGGGTCAAATAACAGGAGCAGGAATCTCATACAAAGCAGGGTCGTCAACAGTAAATTCAATCAGATAAAGGAAGTAGCGGTGCATGGAACAAACTCAACAGGGCGACGAGGCAACTCCTTGAGCCCTGTTTTAAAGCCTGCGGCTCCTAGTGACCACACCTGACCCCGCCCCCTCAGATGCCGATCTGCCAGCAGAAAGTGCTGGCACCCGACCAGCCACCGGTCCCCCTTTTTGCCCAGACCCCCCAGGTAGCACAGCGGGGGCTGAGGATGTAACCGATACCTTATTTTTATGCTAAATTGCATTTGTATTGATAAAAATAACTTGAGCGATTTCCTAATTTCATGGTCACAATGATATGTGTATGTACAGGTTCATATTAATCTGATATTAGGTGAGGATAGGGGCAGACAAATTTGGAGGGCCTAGGGCAGCACCAAGCAATAAACCCCTGGTGCAGAAAGATTTAAAAACTGCAACAGCACATAGTTTGAAGAGGAGTTGGCAGGTTGAACAAGTTTTCAACCTGCTGACACCTAATGCTTTTAAATGGGAAACATTCAATAAGTTGCCTGTTTTTTTTTTCCAGAATAGCGTGTCCCTTTAGGCCAGGGGGTGCTCTACCTCAGCCAGGCAGATATTTCCGTATTACATTTCCCATGGTACTCAGCTACTCATTAAGCGGACAGAAACTTGTGTGAAATATGGTCCCAAATCATCTTGAGGGCCAAAGTAGAGCACCTCGGCTTTAGACACTATAAGAAAGCCTCCTTAATGACCCGAAGTCTAAATTCTTCTGTATATTACTTGAGGGCAATCTTGTTGATGTCAGGGAATACGGACCACAGCACCTTGAGGGTAAATAAACCCCAAATAAAATCCCTCAAGCCTAAGCACTGGCCTTAATTGTAAACGCCCTAACACTAACCCAGTGTTTGAATTTCATACTGATCCACACAACACTATCATTATCTGACATACCAGTTGTTGCATTTAAAATGAGTTCTATTCCAATCATGGAGTAAACTTAACCAGATCTGTTGTAAACGTCCCAGAGCCATTAAAGTTTATGGAGTTGCCAAGTTTATGACAGCTCTGGAACTTGGCTGGTTGTTTTCCAGCTTAACCAGAGTGTTGAAATGAAAAAGGAACACGCTTTCTAATGTGTAGCTAAACATATCACAGTTGATGATTTCAATCTGCCAACAAACCTGATCATTCAATAGCTACATCCATTTTAAACTATTCAAGCTCTTGCAAGGTTTATGACCTAGTCACAATTACTTGGATGACATTTTTGCTTTTATAATTTTACTATTAACAATATTTACAGCTTCCCACTTCACTGAATTTGCGCAATCTATCCTCGCGCCCTTGACTTAAATGTAAACCAAAAGAGGGATATAAACTTAAATTGAAATGGAACAGAATTGAAAACTCATGATCTTTTTTTCTTTTACTTTGATTCAGTAAATCTTATAACATTTTTCTTCGGTAAAACCTTGAGATTCTGAAATAAAATTACATTTCTAAGCCATTAAACTAAAAAGCATACCGATATTTAAAATTACTAAAAGCATTTTCATTATTTTTGTTACCTTGGCGTAAATGGAAAAATAAAAAAGGATTACGATAGCATTGTACAGATTTAAGTATGTCAATTGTAAAATCATGAATTAAATATATGCAATATGAAGCAAAGGGAACGGGCATAAAAATATTGTCAATACTTCATAATCTTCTTTTTCTGGTTTTATTTAGAAGACAAACAGGGTAATTCAAAGAGATTCGAAAAGTCAGCGCACGTTCGGTGACTATTCGTTCGCTTCAATTCGGTTCCTTTTGCCGATCCCATTTCGGTGACCCTGCGGTGTATTCAGCAAACACCTCAGGGTCCCCGAATTGCAGAGAAAAGCTACCGCAAACCCGACGAAAACGAACCGCAAAACTCAGCGAATGCACGCTGAAAACCCTCAAAAACATCTGGATTAACCTGCCGAAAACCACGGAAAATCCCGAGCAGGAGCCGATCAGCCGCAGCGAAGCCGCCGCAAAAAACCGAGACCGCAGACAGAGTGAAGTGAATAAATTAGGAAAACAGTTTGCATGAATGTTTGAAAAGTGAAACACTGTTTGCAAAGAAACTACTGAGCGAAAATGTCTGAAATTTACATATGAAGTCCAGAGAATGATAATAAAGAGGGCCGTTACAGAAAAAATAAGTAAACTTAAAAAAATAAATAAAACAAATCAGACTTTTAAAAAAAAAAAAAAATTAAGAAAAATGCTTAAAATATCCTAAAAAATCTATAAATAAAGAGACTCTTTACTGCATAATTTTATAATGAACGGTTTATTAGATATTGAATTAAAATGGGAATATTTTTAACATTGAAGCCTATGGGATTCTCCTGAATAAATTTGCCGAATTAATCCACCGAATGGCAGGGCATTTCTGGAACCTGTCACTGCTGTTTTGTGTTGAAAATAGCCAAAGCCGAATAGCTGAAGCAGTGCTTTTTCATGGGGTTTTCACTGCCCTCGAACAGGCAGCGTATGCTCAGGCAATTCGCCAGATTTGGCGAATTGCCTGCTCTCTGGATAGCCGAATGGCCAAGAAAGGTAACCGAACACTGATTTTCAGCGTTCGGTTACCTTTCTCAAGCAATTTGGATCTCTTTGAATAACCCTGAAAGTCTTAAAAACCAAATAAATGTAAATATTTACAGAATTAGGAAAGAATGGAGAAACATGAGGCTGGATCTAGTAGAGGTAAGATCACTGCTCTATGACTGTGGAGACACAGGTTCGAATCCTGGCAAGAGGTGTCTCCAGCACACTGGAGATGTGCTAACGGTACATACTCGCCACCCAGGACATACATGAAAACGAGAGAAATCTCAATGTATCCTTCCTGGTAAAATACTTTCTCAAAAAAAAATTTAAAATAATAATAGGACTATAAAATAGAAAATGAGCAATAAATGTTCTGCAGTCTGCACTTCTACAGCGAGTTTTGACAGCTCTGGCGACCTTTCTCCTGTACATGATATATTCTTTATTAGGCTGTCTTCTACTAACTAAATAATCGTATGAATAGAAGTGGAAGAACACCGCTAGCACAACGGTCTTGTTAAGATCTTCCTAGTTTTCCTCTAACGATCATCCTAATTGTGGTTAAGATACATGTATCAAGTAGTAGGTGAACCTAATGGATTCTCCGTGCCAAACTGTAATGAGGTGTAAGGTGGTTAGTGATCTAATGGGCAATTTCCTCAGAATGCCTACCATAAAATGTGTAATAACCATTTTAGAACGATGTCCTGAACTACCTTGCTTGAAATCCTAATGGAGCATGAACAACTGAGACCCAAGGCATCCTGTACCCAATTAAGCAGATATTGTTGCTGGTCATCCACTGTAATGCGTCATTTGGTTTACATGGTCTTTGATTGACATAGATGTTCCGATGATAAAGAATTCTATGCAAAGTGCTGTCCCCATCAATTTACTGTATTGACAATGTTAGGATAGGATTAAAAAAATAAGAAGAATTTAAAAATCGTGCTTTTTTCACATGTTGGACAATGACACAACCTAGCATTCTTTCTTCCATGTTAGACACAGGCCAGGGTGAGTCTGTAATTTGGAATATAGAAGGTCTGCAGTTAACAAGCTGTAATTCCCATTAGACATCCAATAGAAATTCCCAGGACAACAGATGCCCATAGAGGCACAATGTAAAAAGAAGAGCATTTCTTCTCATATTTCCTAAATTATTATTTTTCCCAAGACCAGAAAGCTAAAACACTTAAGGCACTATCACGTTGCCCTCGCTATAACCGGGGCGCTAAAGGGGAAAAATTTGAGTTCGCCAATTCCCCTTAGCATCCCGGTTTCCCCAGCAGATGCTGGGGGCAGGTGCCAAGTCCAGCAGCCTGCCCCTTTGTGATCGCTAGGCTCGCAGATGCTGGGGCAGCGTTACAGCGCTGTCCAAAGCATCCCCTCCATGGCATCCATAGGACTCTATGGAGGATCGTGCTGCCGGGTCACATGACTGGCAGGATCTCGCCTCTTGATCGGAGGGAAACAGGGGACTTTCTTCCCCCGTTTTCCCTTTGCTCAAAGTGGCCAGAAGCAGCAGATCTGGCCACTGTTCTCGCCGCAGCATAAGAGGTGAGTATTTGATTTTTGGGGATGTTTTGAGCTGCAGGTAACAGATTCTGCAGCAGCGCAACCCATTACCTACACCTCTGAGCTGGTGGTAACATTTTTAGTCAGGACCAAGTGATCCTAAAGCTAGTTAATCTTGCACTTTGCGCTCCCAATGTCCGGTATAGGGAGCGCAAAGTACAGTAAACTCGTGCTAGGAATCGCAAATTAAGGAGTGCAAATGTTTTTTTTTTACCCGTTGGCGACCTGGTCGCAGTGTTATGACCTCCTTTAAGCTAGCACTAACGCTAGTGTTAGAGCCCTTAATGTTGTATTTCATTTAAGAAAAATAAAAAGACTTTAAATTTCCAATCAGTGATATCACACCTAGATAACATAATAAATCGCGCCTGTGCAGTCCAAGATAGAGCGCTCTAGACTTTCACTGAATCATGCTCACATAAACAAATATGATTTGTAGCCAAATGAGGAGAGTTACTAATTGCACTAAAAAAGAAAAAAAAAAGAGACACAGCGCGTGATAGCCAAGTTAAATTTATTGACTTGAGGAAATAATTCATCTTCCTGAGTTTTCACCCAAGGAGGTTGACTGCAAACTCATTTAAATCACCTTTCACATTTGGAGAGATACCAGAGGGATGCATGTTCATTTTTAAATTTAATATTCTGCATCTCCCTAAAGCAGTTGGGATGGAAAGGTAGAAGACAAATGATAAAAAATTTCCTGGTTAGATGAATGTTTGTAAGAACTGAATTTGATTGTTTAAAACATAACATGTTAAATAAATGGCACACTTGTTTACAAAAACCTAGACACATACCTAAGAACCTCAACAGATAATTCCAAAGGAATCTTCAAAATTCCCCAACTTCATACTTGAGTGGTCAACTCTAGCTTTGGCTTTAGACAGAAAATGGGGAGGATATAGCTGTGATCTGGCTTTTATTCATCACCAACTGTGACGTTTTGATATCAAAATTTAATAGAAAATTTCAAATTTGAAGTGGATGTACTGGAGGGATAATAGGTTATTTTAATGTGTCTCCGCAAACTGACATAGCCTAAGGATTGTGCGGAGTCCGGGTGAAAACAGAAGCCCACCATGTTCTCATAGAAGTGAAATATGACTTGCCATGTCAGCAAAATCTACTAAAGTCCCCATGCAATTCCAAGGTGTCCATTTATCAAAATATAAAAACCATCTCATTGAAGAAATGAAAGTTCCTTTAATTTAATTGGTTGCTTCAGACTACTGTACCACATCGCCCTTTGAAGTGAAATAGGATATTGGTTCTAGCAAAATGCAAACAATTTGATACTATCGAGCAGTGGATCCCACTCGGTCCTCAAATATCCGGCATAAGCCAGGTGTGACGTGCGTCACTTTGGACTCGAAGTACATGGGCCTAGAAATGTATTTGGGAGGTGCGGGCCTGATGTTTCATATTGTTTTCCTGCTCTATCCTTTGTTAAAGTCACCCTGTATCTACAATTCTAGATGCAGGGTGTTTGTGTTTTCTGTGCACCTTTTCTCTGTGTAGTGTGACCTCTGTAATAGTACCTGCTCTCTCTATTGTGTACATAAGAAATTCCTTTTGTTTACCCTTCTTTTTCCCCTCACCCCTTCTCCTCCTAGGAAATCCCATTGTCCATTGTTTGAAGGTCCTGTGCAGTTATCCGATTTGTGATGTTATCTGTTTGATTGTATGCAAATGAGTTTGGTCCTTGACTGTACCTGTGGGTCTCTGTGAATAAACAAACAACCAGTTCTATTCTGACCAAGCTTGAAGTCACGGCTCATGATTTGGGGTAGCAGCAAACTTCTGCTTGCTGTACCAACGAAAGGCTCCAGGTCTACAGCTTATTTCTGGGGGTGCTAGTCAGCACCTGTCCTTAAACTGTGGCTAAGGTGCTGAAGAAAGGCGTGAGAGTCACGAGGAGAACCTGGGTATCCAGCAGGAAGCGGCATTTGACAGATGTGACCCTGTCCGGGCACAGATCTGTTACACCAGGTTTTCAAGATATCTGAGGAACAACATAGGGGAGATCAATTGTAGCTCAGTGATTGCAAAATTCAGTCTGCATTGCCCCAAGGTAATACTTAAAACCTGGCCTGTTCGGGGACCCTGAGGTGAGGGTTGGGAAACACCGATATAGATCATTACTAGGGATGAGCTGTTCGGTTCGATCAGTTCGGAGTTCGATTTGAACTTTGGCACTTCGAAAGTTTGCGAACTTCGAACATTTCCGCATGTTCGGTTCGAAAAAAAAAATAATTTTGAAAAAAAGTATAAAAAATCCTAGAAAAATAATACTAAAAAAAATCTGGAAATAAAGAGACTCTTTACTGCAGAATATTATAAGCAATGGTTTATTAGATTAAAACGGGAATATTTTTAACATTGAAGCCTATGGGATAAAACATTCTTGTTGCTAAAACATCAGGCAGACGAGGCCATCTAATCAGGCACTGTAGAGGGCAGCCTGCCGGGGCCTCCCAAGGATCCCTTGAGGAGCATGCGGCGGCAGGATGACAGAGCTGTGACTGTGTGGGCTGGCCATGCGGGCTGGCCAGGCGGGTGCATGTGGCAGAGAGGTGGCGTAGGGACTCCATGGAGGGAGCCACGGCAGACCCCCCCTTTCCCACAACCAGCATCCAGGGAGGAGCATTTTAATTTAATTTATTTATTTCATTTTAATATTGGACCGCAGGGTCCAACCCTGCACTCTTCCACAATACCACAGAGGGGTTACGGTGTGACGGCACTGTTGCCGACACTAAAGGCCCAATTTTAAAGCACCTATTATTACTTTCATCCAAAGCCTGCATAAGTTTCACCATAATTTAGCCAAAAAAATTCACTAAACTTGTTCTGCGTGTCCTAAAATGTCTTTTCATACAGGCTGCCGCCCCAAGCAGTTGTTTATGAATAGATTAAAGGAAAACCGTTTACGGTCATTTTAAATGTTTTAAATGTTTCTATACATCCTACAAATCTGCCACTTCACGGGCAGGTTATGGGGACCTCCTAGGCACGATATTTGAAGGAACTTTTCGTTTTTATTTTTAACCCTTATTTCATGGAAAACTCACTGTTCCTTTAAAAACTTATTTTTTAAAACTTTTTGTCCTTGTTTCCTGTCCCCCACGGCACTACCTGGACCCCCATACACCTTTTATGGCAAATATCTGGCATATATGCCCTTTTGGAGGGCATTCTAAAAATCAAACTTTTGAGTCCCATTGACTTGCATTGAGTTCGGTTCGTGTTCGAGTTCGAACTCAAACTTTTGAAATTGTTCGAGTTCGAATGCGAACCAAACACGGGGGTGTTCGGCTCATCCCTAATCATTATGGCTATAATGCTAATAATGAGCTATGGCTAATATGTTTATCATGAAAGCACTTGTTTAAGTCGTCTACATTCCAATTCTGGTCCATCATCTTTTGTCTTAGAATTTGTAATGTCATGTCAGGTCATGAGCTACATACTAAGGATTTTCAAGATTTTCTCTCAAAATAATGACTTGTGAGATGAAATTTCTAAATTTAGCAGTGGTGGTCAAGAAGTAAAAGGTTTTCAACTGAACAGGTTCGAGTTCTAGCATTTGGTTTTCGTCACAACTGTTAGGCTAGGGACAGATGAGCGCATTTTCTGCAGCCACCGTCAAAATGTACGTCGATGCGTGCGCACGCATTTTTTCACGGAATACGCTTAAGTGGTCAGACGATGCGCAATTCTGGACGTATTTCATGACGGTGGGGTAAAAAGAAGTCTAGGGAAATCCGGCTGTTTGAACGTTATGTTGGCCGCACATTAGCAGCGTCTGACATCTCCTAATCACGCACACACGCTGCTATGCGGCCGCAGCGCACTTTGTACGTCAGTAGCAGCGGTTTCACGTTCTGATAAAAATGCGTTCATTTGCCGGTTGCGTGGTGTCGGCGCACTTTCGTACGCACGTACTGCGTATATTGGCCGTCATTGGCCGTTATGTGCTGCTACTGCCGCCGTGATTTAGTGCGCCTGCACGCGCGTTCCGACTGCCCCACTCTGACCCTAGCCTTAGTTGAACAAATAAGCCTCACAACGGGGAAACATTGTTTTTTAATGTCCACGTTAAGTTCTTTTTTCCATAGGTATTTCAAATTGAGAACACAAAAGAAAAAATCAGTGTGACAGTCGCATAAAACACAAATGTCAACACGTAATAGCAACACATTTAAAGAACATGGTCTAGAAATAGCTGGTTTGAAAGGGTAATGGAGCAAGTCACGCTCAAATGGACAATGAGTGAAATAACGACATAGGAGCACTTGAAAAACCAACCTGAGAGTAAATTGTCCTATAGCCAATTAAACAGGTATTGTTGCAACCCATACCTCTCTGTGTATGGAACACAATCTGATGTACGGATCTCAAACCCCCCCCCCCCCATGTTCACAGCCTACAATTCCCAGAATTTTCTAAAAGTAATAGATGGCCGGAGAATCAATGGGTGGTGTTGTTCAGCAACATCTGGGGGCCAGAGTTTAAGATCTGTGTCTAATCAGATACATTGCAAGCGTGGATGAACCTTAATCTGTAACATAACAAATGGGGTCAGTATACAAATGTCTCCTTTGAAACAGATCCATTTATATAGTAAATCTGCTCATATGATATAAACTGTAACATCCTGGTGGAATTGATTCATGATTTTGTAAGAAATGTGCAATGTAAGCAACCCTGTTTCAACAGAACAGCTATCTTGTTATGTAATGGGCTATATATACATTGGAGGAAGCAATAGTGGGACAAGCTGTTTAAGTGGAGCATGAGACTAAAAATCATTTTGGTGTACATAGAGTTTGTCCCACTTTTAAAATGTTGCCCTACAGTTCTTTAAGATCTAATTCAGAATTAACCCCTATATTGGTAGTCCGCATACGCAGTAACAAACTTTTTTTGAGAAATTATTTTAACCAGGAAGGATACATTGAGATTTCTCATGTTTTCAAGTACAGTCAGGTCCATAAATATTGGGACATCAACACAATTCTAACATCTTTGGCTCTATACACCACCACGATGGAGTTGGAATGAAACAAACACAATGTGCTTTAACTGCAGACTGTCAGATTTAATTTGAGGGTATGTACATCCAACTCAGGTGAACAGTGTAGGACTTACATCAGTTTGCAGATGTGCCTCCCACTTGTTAAGGGACCAAAAGTAATGGGACAGAATAAGATAAATCAAACTTTCCCTTCTTAATACTTGGTTGCAAATCCTTTGCAGTCAATCACAGCCTGAAGTCTGGAACGCATAGACATCACCAGATGCTGGGTTTCATCCCTGGTGATGCTCTGCCAGGCCTCTACTGCAACTGTCTTCAGTTCCTGCTTGTTCTTGGGGCATTTTCCCTTCAGTTTTGTCTTCAGCAAGTGAAATGCATGCTCAATGGGATTCAGGTCAGGTGATTGACTTGGCCATTGCATAACATTCCACTTCTGTCCCTTCAAAAACTCTTTGGTTGCTTTTGCAGTATACTTTGAGTCATTGTCCATCTGCATTGTGAGGCGCCGTCCAATGAGTTCTGCAGCATTTGGCTGAATGTGAGCAGATAATATTACCCGAAACACTTCAGAATTCATCCTGCTGCTTTTGTCAGCAGTCACATCATCAATAAATACAAGAGAACCAGTTCCGTTGGCAGCCATACATGCCCACGCCATGACACTACCACCACCATGCTTCACTGATGAGGTGGTATGCTTAGGATCATGAGCAGTTCCTTTCCTTCTCCATATTCATCTCTTCCCATCACTCTGGTACAAGTTGATCTTCGGTCTCATCTGTCCATAGGATCTTGTTCCAGAACTGTGAAGGCTTTGTTAGGTGTTGTTTGACAAACTCTAATCTGGCCTGTTTTTGAGGCTCACCAATGGTTTACATCTTGTGGTGAACCCTCTGTATTCACTCTGGTGAAGTCTTCTCTTGATTGTTGACTTTGACACACATACACCTACCTCCTGGAGAGTGTTCTTGATCTGGCCAACTGTTGTGAAGGGTGTTTTCTTCACCAGGGAAAGAATTCTTCGGTCATCCACCACAGTTGTTTTCCGTGGTCTCCCGGGTATTTTGGTGTTGCTGAGCTCACCGGTGCGTTCCTTCTTTTTGAGAATGTTCCAAACAGTTGTTTTGGCCACGCCTAATGTTCTTGCTAGCTCCCTGAGGTTTTTTTTTTGTTTCTTCAGCCTAATGATGGCTTGCTTCACTGATAGTGACAGCTATTTGGATCTCATCTTGAGAGTTGACAGCAACAGATTCCAAATGCAAATAGCACACTTGAAATTAACTCTGGGCCTTTTATCTGCACATTGTAATTGGGGTAATGAAGTAATATCACACACCTGGCCATGGAACAGCTGAGAAGCCAATTGTCCCATTACTTTTGGTCCCTTAACAAGTGGGAGGCACATCTGCAAACTGCTGTAAGTCCTACACCGTTCACCTGAGTTGGATGTACATACCCTAAAATTAAAGCTCACAGTCTGCAATTAAAGCACATTGTGTTTGTTTCATTCCAACTCCATTGTGGTGGTGTATAGAGCCAAAGATGTTACAATTGTGTCGATGTCCCAATATTTCTGGACCTGACTGTATGTCCTAAGTGGCGAGTATGTACCATTAGGTGTCTTGCCCAAGGAAACTTACCGGAGAGGTGTTAGCTGTGATTCGAACCCGTGTCTCCACGGTTTAGAGCAGTGATGTTACCTCTACTCCACCCAGCAACAATCTATTAGTTTCAATTTTTTTAAAAGTGCAACTAATTATGGATTTAAGGTACATTTGAGAGTCTATTAACAAACATGTTTCATTTTGTTCTGCCTCGTTCAACTTCTGTAACCTGAATTTATTTATTTTAAAGGAACCTGCCATCAACAAATCCATGAAGTCTCTTCAATCGATGGATACTGCATTGATTAGGATGATCAATGCAATATCTGATTCCTTGAGTTTTATATACCTGGTTCCAACACCTAGTGTCACCATAATCCATCTTCATGGGTGTCATATAAAGCTGTGTGATTGCCCCTGTATGCTCAGCATTAGTCAGCATGTCCACAGTTAATTGCCTGCCAGGAGTAAGTGGAAGGCTGTCATGCAGGACAACTCTTCTGCTCTCTGCGGTTACTCTGTTGGTATACCATTGGAAGAGAGTGACAGCAATTACACAAACATTTCTTAGACCATTGGTGTTATCAAATAATGGGATCACATACAGTTTGAAATTCCCTAGTAAGCCACAGTAATGTAGAGCAGGTGATGATCACTGTAAACTGTGTTTCATATAGACAGAAATAAGATCTACAAACCAGTTCATATAATTTTTTTACTTCCATTCCTTACACTTTCTTACTATTTGGGGCACTATTCCAAGATTGTTGTAAACCTTAACCTTACTGTTTCTATGTGTCGTATGGTGAGAGTTAGCTTTATGGTTATGATTTGGTTAGTGCCACAGTTAACGTTTTTTTACTATTATGAAAAGAAAACAGAATGGCTTTAAGACCCCCACAATTACAGTAACAAGTACTTATACTGCACCAACAGATTAAGTAGCACTTTACAATGGGGTAAGCACAAAGATGAGCACCTCTCCTCTCAGCGGTACAGCAGCTTGTAGCATATAGCATTGTGCCATCCACCTCCACACGTGTGCCCGGCATGGGAAACGAGGGGAGTTATAAAGCTAACAATGTTGCTGCACCAAGTAATAATAAATAAAGACGTTGCTTTGAGAACAAAAATACTTTTTAATTTAATTGTATTTATTTTTACACAATACATCGTCAGGATTGTTATTGAAAAGGCCAGACTCTGACCTGTCCAATGATCTTGTGGGGTGTAAGGAATGGAGATACAGGGGTCCAAAGGCCCTCGTATCTCCTTGCAGTTTGCATTTGCGATGGAAAAGTGTATAATAAATACACTGCACCATTGTCTCTACACTTGCAGGGTTATCCAAAGAGATTCGAATTGCTTGAGAAAGGTAACCGAACGCTGAAAATCAGGGTTCGGTTACCTTTCCTGGCCATTCGGCTATCCAGAGAGCAGGCAATTCGCCAAATCCTGTCGAATTGCCTGCACATACGGTGCCTGTTCGGTCCCTGTTCGAGGGCAGTGAAATCCCCATCAAAAAGCACTGCTTCGGCTATTCAGAGAACACAAACCAGCAGTGAAAGGTTCCCTAATGCCCTGCCATTCGGTGGTTTAATTCGGCAAATTTATTCAGGAGAATCCCATAGGCTTCAATGTTAAAAATATTCCCGTTTTAATTCAATATCTAATAAACCGTTCATTATAAAATTCTGCAGCAAAAAGTCTCTTTATTTATAGATTTTTTAGGATACTTTAAGCATTTTTCTGAATTTTTTAAAAAAAATTAAAAGTCCGATTTTTTTTTTTTTTTTTTTTCAGTTTACTTATTTTTTTTGTAACAGCCCTCTTTATTATCATTCCTTGGACCTCCTGTGAAAATTTCAGACATTTTCGCTCAGTAGTTTCTTTGCAAACAGCGTTTCTTTTTCCCAGATTCATACAAATGGTTTTTCTAATTTATTCACTGCCTCCTCTACGTCACAGCTGCTTCGGCTCTGTGTGATTCGGCTCCTGTTCGGCTCCTGTTCGGCTTCTCTTCGAAGGTTAATCCAGATGTTTTTGCTTGTTTTCATAGTGCATTCGGTGAGTTTTCGTCGGGTTTGCGGCAGCTTTTCCCTGCAATTCGGGGACCCTGTGGTGTTTGCTGAATACACCGCAGGGTCACCGAAATGCAATCGGCAAAAGGAACCGAATTGAAGAGAACGAAAAGTCACCGAACGTGCGGTGACTTTTCGAATCTCTTTGGATAACCCTGCATGTCTCGGCATGGGGAATGAGAAGGCAAGTAATTACAGCAACATTGTTTACTTTGTAATTAAAAAATAGACAATACAACACAATACAATACAACAGAATACATTGTCATGTTGGGAATCATTTGAAAGGCCAGACGTTGGCCTTTCTAAGGACACCTCAACTGACCTTATACAATTTATGAGTCCCAAGATACAGGGTCAAAAGACACCTGCATCTCCTGTAAGTGTGTCCCCCTACCAGGCAGAGGAAATCCTTGTCTGTGACGAAATTGCACGTGTGAGTGATGACTCCAGTAGCTGGGGGGGGGGGCTGTCCGACAGCAAGGGTTGACATCCAGGGTGTCAGCCCACTGTGGCTGAAGCTCTGCTCAGTGCTGATGGCACCAAGCAGGGACAGAAACATCAGGGCCGACTTGAGTGGTGGGCTGGGTGCACCGAACCCCTTGCACCCATGAAGAGCCAGCCATGATACCGTGCTACAGGGCAGAAACACGCAGAGTGTAACTGGAGAAACCTAGTATTTCAAACAACATGGAGTAAAACCTGTTTTATATAGAATAATATTCCCACAAGAAAACCATTTACTCATTACAAATCCAACTCTGATCCCATGGTGGAGATAATGGTGCAACCCACTTCCTCCTTTTGCTGATAGAGTGGTCCTGGGGACTAGAGGGCACACTGTGCTTTCACGCATGCTTGGGGTGAAAAGGACAGTGCATCGCCTATAACATACCGGAGACCATAGACAAAAACGACAATCGGCATTGATGTGACATACCAAGCATCACATATGTGCGCCAACATTCACAGTGTGTCAAGTACCCGCTGCTGCCCCTCCTGATATTCTGCTCAGGATGCCCCCCCCTTAGAACTCTATTGCTGGGGATAAATAGTTCCCAGTGTCGTCAGAGCTGCAAGATTTTGTGCATTCAATCTTGTGGAAGGCTCTCCCTAGTGTCCATAGAGTCTTATGGACTCCAGGTGACTAGGGCTGATAACGTTAGAGGCAATTGTTACGAGTCAAGCCACTAACATGGCAGATCACCTGTAATAAGTATGGTAACGGGCAGCTCCTAAAGGTTGATGGCTCACACCAAACTTTACTGATAGCTGCCAGTATTCTGCTAACCATTTAGCTCTCTATGGCCATCTGTCCTTCTATCTAGCAAATGTCCTTCTCTAAATATATATATATATACTAGTAAAGGTGTAAAAAAAAAAAAAAAAAAAAATAGATTGGAAAAACATTTATAAAAAAATGGAACCAGAATCACTTAACAAACCTAGCTGAAACCTAGTACACACCGTTTCCAATGTAAATGAAATTCCATCTGCACACCCCTTTTCAAAGAGTTTGACAGCATTGCTCGACAGCAGCTCCAAACAGTGACCCACTTCTCTCTTACAGTTATCTTGAGTGCATTGATGGCAACCTGTTATTAGGTGTATGTGTGTGGCAAGATAACAACTAAACAGCCAGGCTCAGTATCTATACAACAATATGACAGCAGAAAAAATAAAAGACTTTATTCTTGTATAAAAGCCGTCTCAAAAGTAAAGTGTTTCTGGAAATAAAAGGACATACATGCAAATATAATAATATATATATACACACACACACACACACACAAAATCCTTGCACTTGTCATCTGCCAGTTTGATGCTCCTTTCCCCGAGGCAACAGTGATGCCAGGCGGCACAGGATACTGAAGAAAGGAGCACACTCATGGGGTCTTGATAATTGACATCATTTTCATCAAACTGATGAAGAACATCCTACTGAGGAATTGAAGCGTTGACATGTAACGTTAGTGTTTGCGCATTATAGTTTCCTTTATCAAGGCCCCCGAATGTATACATTTTTCAATATTAGGAGATATATATATGTATGTCATATGTACAGATTGTTTTGCCTCAGATCGTTTTTTCATACTAAAAAAGTAAACGCATATACTATAGTAATTATGCGAGTGCATGTGTGTTAAGGGCACACATCTCCAATTTAATCAAATAACAGCCTGTATGTGAGGAACTCTTGTGTTCATAACACATCAGGAATGATAGAATAACATAATTAAGGGAAAACAAACTTTTAGTAATTCAAGAACTAAGTGTTTTATTCTTAGCTGACAGCGGATGAATTATTAGCCTCCATCGGAGAAGCACTGCATGCAGATTTCCCTATGCAGAAGAGGCTCTAGGAAATCCCAGTTGATTTCTTTCGCTGTACAGAAATCTTGGTAGCATGTGGCATTGGCACGGTTCATGTGTTATGTCTGCTGAAAAACAACACATGGCATTGTAAGGATTTAAAGGAACAGCATGTGTCATTATTAATCATATACAGCATCTTTCTATGCCCAGGGGCGGACTGGCATATAACACTGGGCCCTAGGCTGTCACTCAATTCTTGGACAGGCAGCGGATCACTGCAATACGTATAGAGCTTGCAGTGATAACACCAGAAACAAAGGCACTCACATAGGTCAATGATACAGCAGTGGAACCTCCTGGTGTAGAAGCTACAGGTATAAAACATACAAAACGCATCATAGCGTAAATCTGTAGCAAATTTATTACAAATAAATAAAATGAGGAAACCACTCTCAAGCTCTTGAGGAAGTCGCGCCAAGCTGACTGGCTCTGCAACCGGCTGACCCTGTTCTAGCTATCCACTGGTCCTGCCGATTCGGGAATTTACCACCTGGCAGTTGGATTACCACCGGCTCTCCAGTACAACGGAGGCTTTCCAGGCTGTTCCATTTAGTGGGGCGGCGTTCATCGGCTGTTATATCCAGTGAATATTGGATGTCTTTTATCATATGCCCTTTTGCACACATATTTTTACATATCGTGTGCCACTTCTCTTGTGAGTGGTTTCCTCATTTTATTTATTTGTAAGAAATTTGCTACAGATTTACGCCATGATGCGTTTGTATGTTTTATACCTGTAGCTTCTACACCAGGAGGTTCCACTGCTGTATCATTGACCTATGTGAGTGCCTTTGTTTCTAGTGTTGTCACTGCACGATCTATACATTTTTCCATTGTTTATAGCACTATATGTGTGGGGGGCGCTGAGAGCTGCTGTGACTAGTGTTGGGAAATTCACACACTACATTTATTGTTGGTTTTCACTGCAATACGAGCTTGCATGCCAGACGGCACACCCTTTTACAGGGCATGGTTGTCATAGATTATGCAAATTTCAAAACTGCCACTCCGCTGCATTGGCTATGTCCCCATCATTGCGATCTCAGACCTGTGACCTGCTAGATTTGGCAGGTCTGGAAACAAAACACATTGAACTCAATCTGAATGTACGTATGTATATACAGTATATTTGTATATAAATGTAAAGTGGATCTCTCATCCACAAATCTTTGCCAAAAGTCAAATATTTCTGTTTGTAAATGTTTTATATAGTTTCGGATTGTTAACAAATATTAGATATTATGTTGAGCAATGCGACTACTTTTGACTCTTTTACTGGTTATGTACATGAAAACCCCATGTTCTTATCTGACTGGTCACTGCAGCTTATGAGTAAGTATATTCTTCGCGATCAGCATTGTTTCTCGTATTTTATAGCTCCGATTGTGAACCTCCTACCAGGATATCAGTAAGGTCATAGCAGCTGCAGGTAGGTTGCTATCAGTCATCCTGCAGCTATATAATAATAATAATTATTATTATCACTATTACACTTTAATTATATGTAGAATTGAATTACACAAAGAATTTCATTTATACTGCGATGACCGTAAGCAGTGCTTTCTCATTGGATTAACCACTTACTGTTTCAACTGTTGCCACAGGAACAATTATTTCCTTTAATTTTTTGCTTATGCTTAATGCATCGATTATGCGAATGATTTCCTTTGTGAAATGTCCTGATAAAGAATAAAAACGTCGCAGAGAAGGGCTACTAAAATGGTGTACGGCTTGAAGGAGAAAAGTTACCAGGAAAGGCCTAATGATCTTAACATGTACAGCTTGGAAAAAAGACGAGACAGAGGAGATATGATAGAAACATTTAAATACGTAAAGGGAATCCACAAGGTAGAGGAAGGGAGTATATTTAAACGGAAACAAAGCAAAACAAGAGGACATAGTCTTAGATTAGAGGGGCAAAGGTTTAAAAGTAACATCAGGAAGCATTATTTTACTGAGAGGGTGGTGGATACATGTGTAGCGCTCACTCCTGGAGGAGCCGCTGAATTTAAACCTCGGGACAGTCTCCCCGCACTAGGGAATAAATATACACCAGCACTGTTGTGGATTTTATACGTTATATAGTTTACTGATCTCAAATAAACTGGCATATATAAAGCAGCACGGTATACATATATATTTACAGAAGTTCATAATGCGAGAAACGCACAGCGGAAAAGAAAAATGAATATTAACCCCTTCGTTGTTGGAATGTGAGTCCCGTACAGGTTGTGTCCCAAAAAGGTGTACGTATATGCGTGTGTTGGTACCCGGGTACAAGATTCAACTGGCCAGTGAACGATTTAAATGGGTCTTCGACTAGTCACGTTGGGGCCCTGTAGGTTTAGACAAATTTGCAGCGTGCTTTATTATTTTACTGTGGCCGGGAAGGCCTCTCACCCATCCGCCAGATACTCTGCGCTCTGCCCGAACCAGGACGTCTCTCCGCTCGACTTGACTGGGACTCTGTGCCACCGCATCCGCTTGTCCGTTTCTGTCACAAGATGCTCAGCTCACCGCCTGCACTCCCACTAGATCATCGCGGTCTCCTCACTGGGGGTCCTTCAGCAACTCTGTATCTTTGTATACTTTGCAGCGGTGGATTACTAGGTCTCTGGCAAGTAGTGTGAACCGATCTCTAGCTCTGCAAGGCCGCACCTGCGCTCCGGCCTGGTCACGATCATTGTCTGTCTCACGTGCGTCTTGCTCTCTTCACTCCTCGGCGCGCTCTGGGTTTCCTCTGCACGAGGCTGCGGATGTAAGTCTCTTCTCCCCACCCACTTCCTGTTCCCGACACAAAGCATGCTGGAAAACGTAGTCCCATTGTCCAGTGTCTCTTACATTGCGCTTGTCTCCCTCTGGTGGCCAAAAATAAGTACTACAGCAACAGTGTTTTAAACCAGCGCTACACATGGAACAGCCTTCCAGTTGAAGTGGTAGAGGCCAAAACAGTAATTGAATTTAAGCAAGCATGGGATAGGCATAAGGCTATCCTAAACAAAAGATAAATCCAGGTAAAGTATCCATGTAATTGGGCAGACTAGATGGGCCGAAAAGGTTCTTATCTGCCGACATTTTTCTATGTTTCTATGTTTTACCCCCTCCCCCTCAATATTTATTATTTCAGGTTGCTTCCATTAGAATATTCAATTAAAGCACATTGACAGAGTTGGTAATAAAACAAGGTATTAGGCCACAGGGGTGTAAAACTAGGCCAAAATATCCAACATTAACAATGGACAAGGCACTGACTTTTTATATCACTATACGCCATGACCCAATAAAACACCTAGCAGCATGCTGTAGCAAAAATCTAATTTCCTACATAAAATATGTCCTGGCACTTATCTAATGGTTTTAATAAGCAATAGAGTACGTCTAAAGAGGATTCAATGGGAAATATTTCAACAATATTGGTTTCATATTAAATGCTTTTGAGTTGGAGTATAAATTCTTTTCACTTCCCTTTACCGAATTGTGAAAGGAAAATAACAAAACTATTACCAAACAATAAATAGATTATGCAAATCTATTTCTGCAATCATTTATCCATTTGTTTTAATATGCACACTTGTGCACACTTAAAGTTTGATTTTGTTAGCAAAATGATTAATCAATCTCTATGTATGATGAATGACTTTCCCGTGCAGCCGTGCTTCATTACTCTGTATTATTACTGTTCTGTGTTTAACTGAGCCGAAATAAGAAGCCTGACATTCTGGTGATAGATCAGAAGCACGCGTTTGTTTTTGCAGTGGTGTCAAAGAAAAATAATCAGACAGAAGGTGTATTGTTATGTTAATGGGGAAAATTAAACACTGTCACAAAAAAATGAAATATTGAAGAGTTATAAGCTGTGGCTTAACTGTTTCTTTCCCTCTGGTATCTCGGTATGAGTACGCTTAATCCCTGCATCACAGAATGTTTCCCAACTCAAGGCGAGAAAAGAAATGTAACCAATAGATTAAGATGTTAGAACATAAATGAGATTCTTCTGGACTGAGCAGTGATTTGAAAAAAATTGAAAAATTTGGGAAATATTTAAAACCGGAAATAACAGTGGATGAAAGATTCAGTCATTTCTATTCCTAAACCTTAAAAGTAAAAAAACAAAAAAAAAAAACAAATCACGAATAAATGTTTATTGAACAAATGCCACGAAGATTTTTTTTCCTGCAGCTGAATTCTGTTTGTGATGAGAGAAATCAATGTGGTGTACCAATTCAAGCAAGAGCAAGAACATAAAAAGCACTTAAGCCTTTTCTTTCCATTTCAAATGAGCATTTTATTGTTTTTTTTAGAGAGTTACCTATGATAAATCCAGTCTGGTAAAAGAAGCATTGTAGCAAATTAAACTAAACTTAGTTTCTACACTTAATCCTATGTATTCCCATTCATTCAGAGGTGCTCAACAAACCCCTGACATCTGCTCTGTGTCGTGTGCACTTCCAAATTCATAAGAGAAGAGGCTAGAAGGATTTAGGAAGATTTTGTGTTGGCTATGTTTGTAACATACCTACCAACATCGGGAGGTATAAAATAGGCCAGGGTGCTTGAGTCTAGCAGGTTTGACAGTGACATGAATGGTGTTAACTGGGGATGCTAAAAAAAACACAAAGGCGGGTTTGTCTGGAAAAGACATGTCAGCAAAACAGTACTATATACTATTATGTGATTCATATAGACCTGAGCCCAAAGTTTTCCTTTACAGACTTTAAACGGATGACAGGAAAACATACACCCTCTTATGATGAGCACATCCCTTCAAAGCAAGTGCTGGACGCGTCCACTAGTTGTCAGCACAGCCACGACATCAGCACAGCCACAAAAATAGTACTCCCACAGAACAACATGGCTTATTCCTTCGGAAGATAAGCTAGGACAATAGCATGACACAACACGTGAGTCAGTGGCAACAAGAGTTTTTTTGAAGGACCATGTCTTTTTCTAGAATCTGTCTTGGCAGTCTAGACTTCTTTTTCTGAATGAACGCATCTACTGTAACAACCCCCTCAATATTGATGCCCAAGTGGATACCATAAGGAATAAGATCCAAAATATTGGTGATGCTATATTGAGACACGTTAACAAGATGCAACGCCACGTTGACATGTGGCTAACAGAATACACAGGCCACCTCCATCATTTGCTGTGATGGGATGTGCAAAAACAGAGGAGGTACGTCTCCTGAAACTTTCATTAATTTCCTTTCATTCATTTAAGATCTATAGCAAATCTTTGATTCTGGGTCTATATGAATCACCCTGTACCGAAATGTCTTTATTGGTAACAAATGATGCTACTGCAATGTTCCAGCCTTCCGGGGCATTGTCCTGGCACTTGTTTGTTTTACCTGGGGATGAGCAACCTTTCTACCGAACGTATTGTCCAAATTAGCAGCTACTATTGTGAGTGCCATACTTCTCTTTTTTTACCCTACATTGTTTGTGGAAACGATGCAGGTCATGCCCCAGCCATCAATGAAAGGGGATGGACCCACCCAGAAAAGGGGGACAGGCGAAAAGGGGGACAGGCTCATCCACAAAGCAAGCGGTCCGCTGCCTCGACAAGACAGCAGGCACTATTGCAGTTATGGCAGGACAATTTCTCAATTCAGGGCTGTCCTGCTTGGGTATAGTGTGGAAGAGGGGAGGGGAGATGATCAAATCACTCACCCATTTGCTAGTGGTTAATTACAATAAAATAGTATATATTTAGAAAAACATTTTTGCTTTAATGTTTTAGTACAGCAAAAGGCATGTTAAATGTGTTCGTATTAAACAAACGGTACAATATATATATTTAATGTCACTTTAGCCTAGCTGGCTGTCTTGGCATTGACAATGTAGGAAGTATTTGATTGAGTAATAGTCTCATGCTGGAATACATTGTGTAAAACACACACATTAATACAAATCAACATTCTGTTATGAAGCATAAACCTTTTCAAACTCAACTGACATTTAAAGCAATCAGTATTGTAGGTGTAATGTATTCCAATTTTCCAAAAAGAAATTCTAATTGTGCTACTCAAATGATAAAGCATAAACAAATAACTTCTATTCAAGTAATATATCTATAGTTGGCATAAAAAAGTTAAAGTGTGGGTGGAGTCTGCTCCGCCCACACAAATGTCACCAAGTAGACAGGATTTGAATATCCTACCTGTCGGTCATCAAATTGGTCATCGATGATGCCTGCACAAAGAGACAAGAGCAGAAGGATTGGTTTTGTACGTTTGTGAGCAGCACCAATCCATTGTTCTGTGCAGGCGCTGCGGAACGTCCCTACAAAAATATACCTACACAAATCGCATTAGATGGCTGCAGAGACGTCTGTATTTTTGAAGCCCTGAGCTGAAGGAGAAACAGCACCCATCAATGGAAAAAAGGCGAGTATATTCAGCTAAAATAAATTTTTTAACAGAAACAAGTAAATTGTGCAATCGCTGTCAGCAACATCTGCCCGATTATTTAAGGGCAAAAACGAGGAGGGGGTCAATTTTTTAAAACAGTGTCCCTTTAAGACAATTTTCTATATATTAACAACTGATCTTGATCAAGTCATTACAAATAAGGAGTGCAAAACAAAACCCATTCTGACCATTGCTTTCTTATTAGAATTGTCATTTATATAGCACCAACAGTTTCCGCAGAGGTTATCGAAATGCCTATCAGCAAAGAAATGGCCTCTTACAGCTAGTGCACGCATCTTAAGAATTTACAAATATTAGACGTCAAAGCCATTGAGTCCATCAGATCACGTAGAAGACCATATGTGTTAGAATACAATTCAAACACAGCTGTAAAGCGATGTACAAGCATAGCTAAAGCCAGATAAAAAAAAGCTGATTGATATATATATATATATATCAGATTATTCCACCAGGCACATTTGTATAATATTTCCCAGGTATCTTCCGAATTTTACTCTCATAATTAGATATAGTAATAGCCCCCCCCTCTTTTTGAGATTGAGTTCTCTCATAGTTGCATGATTGAGTAATAACAAATGTATTTATTCATGACAATTACAAATGATAGGGGAAAATCTGACAATAAGGAAACATTTTCTAGCTCGGCTGTTTCTTCATCTTGGCTGTTGTGGCCTAAAATGTGCAATCCCCTAGTCGATTCTACACATTTCCTGGTTTAATGAATAAGCCGCAGAGTAGAAATAAATAATCTGTGACAGTGTACACCTCTGGAAAGCAAGGGATTCATGTGAACTGCAATGGCATGCTTCAGCTCATTATGACAGCAAAACACTGGGCCCAAGCCTTATTTGTTCACCTTAAGGAAGCAAAGTACAACAGATTAGCACCACGGGACATTGAGTTCCCAACAATAGTTAAAACGCCTACAAACAGAAATTAACCTTAAGCATTTTTTCCTTCCTTTTTTAAGTGATTATTGCATTTTAAAGAACCTAGAACTGCTCCGTACAGAAGGCTGCTTGTTCATAATTACTTCCCGAGATCCAAGGAAATATGGATTTGAGGTGTCTTTCCACTCCTGTTCATGTAACAGGATAGGATCAGTAAGGGCACAGATGTTACCAAGGAAAAAAGAACAGTCAGGGTGCAAAAAGGACAGGATGAACAGAGATCTATATAAAAAAAATGATAAATGAGGTACCTGGGGATTTCCGTTAACTAGTTCGGCATCCACTGCACTGCTAAAGCCTTTGCTTTAAACATAATGTGAGAGCATAAGGGTTTTTCTGCCCACTGCAGTGCTCGAGATACCAGGATAGGGTAGATCATCTGTCGGGATAACACAACCATCTAATATTGAAAGGAGACTGGAAATAATTAATGCCCAAATAGATAATTATTTTCAAATTAGTCCCATTCTAAAAAAATTAAAAATCTGATGATTATGATGAAAATAATCATGATAATACAATGATTTTTTAACGGAACATGACTAAAAATTGACTAGCCTTTGTAAAAGCCAGTTCAAACTGCCTAGGTATTAGGAAATGGTTGGTTTCCTATGTAGTGTATATCCAAAAGACACCTGGCCACTTCAGTTCCTCAGCAGAGCCATGTTCAGTTACTCAGCAGCAGCTGAATTGCTAAATTGCAGCAGTCTCATTGAACGTTTTGGCTGTGAATATGGAAGCGAAAGGGCAGAGGATTGCATAATGAAAGGTGGCGTTTCTGCAATATCCAATGCTGTCCATTTTATTACCACTTTAGTGTTAATGTGTAACGGTTGGCCCCTGCTTGGGCCATCGTGGTGGTTAGGACCAAGGAGTGAAGCCGTTAAGGCAGGTGAGTTACTGACTGGACACAAGGACAGACTGATTTCTCCAAAACCAAAGGAGCATCAAAAAACAGAACTGAATTGCCACTAAGCTCCGAAGGCATCAATACCGACAGACCACTTAGGACACGCTCAGAAACACAAAGACACGCCTGACAATCTGAATTGAGCAGGCTGCAGGGCAGTCAACAAAACAGACAGACTACACTAAAGAGGTCCTTATAAGCGGCCTCTGAATATATACTAGACTAAGACAGACAGACAAGGTACATAAAACATGAAACATACAAGAATCGTCATACAGGCAGAGGTTGGCAACAGATCAGTATATACAGTACCAGGAGTGGGCAGAAGGGATAGTCAGGAATAAAGCCGTGGTCAGAACCAGAAAATACTTGGACAGGAATGCTTTGCAGCAACACAGGGAACACAAACCAGACAGAACCACCATGAAACTCCACAAACAGTCAATGAGGCTCTGTGCTGCTGGGAAATAAATAGGGAGTGGGCCTGTGTAATTGGGCCATGTGACCCCAGACAGCACAGCCAGACACACCACAGGGGAAAAACAGACATGAAGGCCCTTCACCACCAGGGGGCGCAGCCAAAACCAGGGAAAATGTAACAATGTTTACCATGTTCCAATAAATATTTGGTGTTCTGGTCCACCAAAACTTAAAACTGAACATTTTCTTATTGGATTATTTTCTCAATGGAGGTGGCCATCTTTGCCACGTCGCACTCAGCTGCAAGTGCTAAATTAGCAGTGCTGAGCGCTGATATGCAGCACAGAGTTCATTGCCAAGTTGCTAATTTAGCACCTGCAGCGGCTGAGGAACTAAACGCGCCTCGGGATCCCCACAATTTCCCCCCCACCCTCTATTTTAGGAAGCAGAGGGCCTGGGTTTTATTTTATGTGGATAATAATGACAGTACAAGCCATTAGTGTACAGAAGTCATGTTCCTAGAAGAGAACCCACAGAACAGAACAGGAAACGCATCACAGGAAGTGCCATAGAGATGAATCAGAGTTGCATATAAGCTAAACATAACACTCATAACAGGTTTTTCTTGATAAATATAGGACAGAAGTATATTCAGATAATCGTTTGAAATCAATGCGCAACAGGATTGGGCAAAAGTGGGTGAGGTAGTGGGATTGTCAGATGCGATTTCCAGGTCTGAGCTAGTAGGAGGTCTTGATAATCCAGAATTGTTCTTTTATTATGGCTCTCAAAAGTCAGACTTGAAAAAGTAACCTACATTTATTGACAGCTCTAATTTTTATGTCCAACGGTTTATGACTACCAGTGGACATATTTTTCCCTGTGGCACTGACCAACCACTGCTTCAGAAGCAGCTTACTCAAGTCAGCTTTCAAGCTTTATTAGATTGCAGGCAATCAAATGTACTCTTATGGCAAATGGTTCCCCATTCCCAGATAATTAACTAACGGCATATAATGAAGGGCAGACTGAATACGTAATTTGAACAGATCTGAAAAAAAGGACTTAAGCATACTGAAAATTGCATATTCGTTCAGTGTCCATGGGGGGGGGTGGTAAAATAAACACGTACTGTGAAAATATGACATGGATCACGGAAAAAAATAATACTGATGCCATAGTTAAGAATAATTAAGAAAAGATAACAACACAGACTATCTAAAATAAAATTGTTTTAAAATGGTATTCTGTAAACTGTACAAAGTTTAAAGGGCCTGCAATCATTCAGAAAAGCTGCAAATTGATTTTGCACGTGTGTATTTAAGACGGCAAGGGTACAATATAGCTAAAATGCCATTTCCAATGACTTATTAAAGCTCTTATTATGCAAATCGCTCTGTTGAAATCTGACATTATGGTTCTGGACGCTGTAACTGCACTAAATTTGCCAGTGTGGTAGCTTTTCACATTAGCTTTTTCTCTGTGGGATATGCAATTTGAGAACCTTTCTCCCAAATACTTTATGAACATTATAAATATCCACTCAGATATGTCTACCTATCCATCAACCTAGTATTTTACTTACATTTTATGGTCTCTGTCATCCGTCTGCCATTTATCTATCTGTAGATCTATAAACAAATTATTGTATGGGTAGCTTACAGTAGGGGAAGGCTGCGTTCAAGTTGGTTAGGTCTGGCTGACAGTTATAGGAGTTATAATTCATTTCATATCCAGTGACCACAAGGTTTAGCAGATTAAGTACACACGTGGTGATACAAATAGGGTGTTCTCTGGCCATAACGTAATACATTTTTTCTATGTTTATGTTTGTGATAAGTCATATTGACCGCATAGGTGTGAAACCGCGTTCGAGAAAGAGTGGTGTGTTAGGCAATAGGTCTTATGGCATGCAGTTCCCCTAATGGAATTTAGAAGCCTATAATTAAGGGTGTTAATGAGGAGACCTGTGCCCTGTTATGTTACAAAGATTTGGCCTGTGCGCAGTAATCCATTCGGATGTAAGGATCTTAGAGGAGACAGCTGACATTGTCACATAGCTTCTTCAGCCAGCAGGTCAACTTAGATTGGATTTCAGATACTGATAGGGCACTAAGTGCAATGCCTCAGCACACCACAATTATTTGATCCATTTTTATTATGACTTGCACCATTAGTAAAAAGCCAATGAATTTCCCAATAGTGATGATGGGTGAACAAAATAATTAGAAAAGGGGGAGTAGACAAGGACCCCGATTCCTGTGCAAGAGGATGCCACATTAATTTGGCAGCTCTAAATGGTTAAGTGATGAGGATTTATTACATTCAAATCTGCCTATTCACAATGTTTTTTGTGATGGCAAAGAAAAAACTCAACTTTTCCTTAATCATACCATGCAGGCAAGGACTGGCCATATGGAACATCAAGCAAATCCCTTTGGCTCTGTCGCTCCTGCCAATAGCCATACCACTCATGGACTGGTTTTCGTCCAGTGTCTGATCATGATACCATATCTCCTTATGTAGGTCTTGATGGGATGCGCACAATTTTTGTTCCAGTACTCCTGTTTTGGGCACTCCCCCCCCCAGTCTTCCTTCTGTTGTATGCATCTTTGTCTAGCTTCTGGTAAACATCAGAGAACCTCCCCATCCCCAATGAAGAATAGATCAACCATGTTAGAAAGCCCTCTGATAAAGCACATTACATGGGTAGTCCTGAGGAGTTTCCCTGTAGAGCTGACTGACATCCCTGCATCCAGGAAAGTCATGTAACATATCCCGGCAGTGATGTCATCAATGATGCCATCCTACAGGAGTCCCCGGTTCTCCTCTCCTTGTCAATTTGATAAATATGCTCTGCCTAACTAAAGATCAAAAAGTGAAGGTTCACTCTACACTGCGAGGTTAGGAGGTGGATGACACTTGTAGTTTGGACTCACTACTGTTATATAAAACATGTTATGGTGCATGTCTAAGTGTCTAGATTTGAACAAAAATATAAAATCTATATATGATTAGTGATGGGCCGAACACCCCCGTGTGCGGATCGCATTCGAACGCGAACACCCGAAAAAGTTCGACCACAAGCTCGAACACAATTCGAACACCATGCAAGTCAATGGGGCTCGTACATTTGAAAATTAAGGTCCCCTCCAAGAGGGCAAATATGCGAGATATTGGCCATAAAAGGTGTATGGGTGTCTGGGTACTGCCCTGGGGGACAGGTAACCCTTTCACTGCTGAGTGCTAAGCCATTTCACCGCTGTGCGCCGAGCTCATTTTTACCGCTTTTGCTTAAGTTTAAATGTGATTTGAAGCCATGGTAAATGTTTGACCAACAAGGAGTGGAAATGTTTGACCAACAAGGAGTGAGAAAGGTTTGACCAACAAGGAGTGGGAAAGGTTTGACCAACAAGGAGTGGGAAAGGTTTGACCAACAAGGAGTGGGAAAGGTTTGACCAACAAGGAGTGGGAAATGTTTATGAATCCCATAGACTTCAATGTTAAAAATATTCCCGTTTTAATTCAATATCTAATAAACCATTTACGAATATATACTGCAGTAAAGAGTCTATTTTTAGAATCTTTTAAACATTTTTTTGAAAACGTATTTTTTTCCTTGAACTTTCCGTGAACGTCCCGAAAAGTTTGAAATTCGTGAACTTTCGAATAGCCGATGTTCAAATCGAACTTCGAACTGGCAGCCCATCCCTATACAGGATACTCCATTTTATATATAGCAATACATAAAAATTGAATTTGTATGGAATAACCATTATTTTTACATTACACACAGTTCAATATCTCACATTAAGCCCAATTACTGATTTTTTTTGGCACAGGTTATCTATTATTTCATTCTACCCTCCACTGAATATGCAAACAGCTATGCCCTGGGCACTGCTGGCTTACATTTTTCTGCTATGTTAGAGCTGGTGTGACACAGATGATAAAATCTGAAGAAATAATTTCTCAGATAATAATGCTTTGCTATTTCACAGGCTTTTTATCTTTTCTCTGAGAGTGCATTTTTAATATCATACAATATGTGTGTCACTTCTTTACTTACTCACATAAAGGTTGCACAAACAAGTCATCAAATAATGTCCCAGTGGTCCAACACGTGGCAGAAATGCATATTCATGGATTGGATAAATGCGAGGCAAAACGGGAAATACGGCATTAGAGAAATAATGCTTATTTTCCGACATTTAGAAAATGCAGAGAATGCAGATTAATCACTTGGTTGAGTAGCATAATTTCAGCAAAATCTTATATAAAAATAAATTTTGTGTGCACAATGAAGTATCGAATTAGGATTTGCCAAAAATGAGGTGCGTTCACACAGTTACACTGTCACGGTGATGAAAATGTAAATAAATCCAATTTCTAGCTTTGAAAGCTCTACAGTTTATTTTTTTGTGAGAGAATGCTGACCCTATTCTCCTTCCTTTTCCTATCCTGTTTTGTCCAATTCATTCCAAGGTAAATAACCCATGGGGGAAGTGACACATTTGCGTTATATATGTATCATAGTAAATGGGACCACAAACTTATCTTAAAATTACTACATACATCCACGATGGGGAAAAAAAAGAAGAAGAGTCAATGTGCCAGGGAAACATGAACAACACAGCCACCTTAATTTTAAACATATTCATGTGTAGCGCTCACTCCCGGAGGAGCCACTGAAAATGAACCACGGGTCAGTCTCCCCGTACTAGGGAATAAATATACTCCAACACCTTTGTGAGTTTTTATAATTTAAATAGTTTACTAAAATAGTAAGCAGACGTTGAGACACGGTATTCACAGGTATTATTACAGTATTATCGTATTGCGGTAAAAACGCGTAGTGGGAAATAAACGAAACACGAGGCTTCGTATTTCGGAAAAATATTATATTCGCAACCGAACAGAAAAGAAATGCAATTGCCCGAAAATTCGGAAAAAAGGGACACGTAGCGAAACCCAAAACACAATCTCTTCGTATTGCGATAAACGCGCAGCGGAAAAGAGAAAAATATATATTCGGAACGTATCTTTAACTCCCGTTCCGATTCGTAACAGAATGAGTCCTGCACAGGTTAAGTCCCGGAATGTAAAAGGTGTGTATGTGTGTGTGGTACCCGGGTACTGTTCAACTGGCCAGTGAATTTACTTAAGGAATGTCTTCGACTAGTCAAGTTGGGGCCCTGTGGACTTTAAAGAGAAAACAGCAGCGTGTTCCTTATTTACAAATGGCCTTGGAGGCCTCTCACCCATCCACCGGTTGCTTTAGGCTCCGCTGACCCAGGACGTCTCTCCGCTCGATATTGACTGGGGATACTTGCGGCCGGATCCGTTGTCTGACTTTCCGTAGCTTGTCCACGACTTGTCCAGCTCACCGCCTGCTCTCCGTATCCGATCAACTCGCGGCAACTCCTCACTCGAGGTCTTCGGTTTCTTTGATCTGCAGCAATCTCTGGAACTTGGAGGTCTCCTTCTCCTTAGGCTGAATGACCCGATAAAGGAACTGACAGGTCTCACTCGCGCTCTGGCCTAGGCCCTCTAGCGATGTCTTGTCTCTCTCGTTCCCTCGCGCGCTCTGGCGCGTTCTCCACGAGGTTCGGGATGTAAGCGTCCTGTGTCCCACCCACTTCCTGTCTCTTTGCAAAGCACGCCGGGAAATGTAGTCCCAATGTCCAGTGTCTCTAATCGCAATTGTCTCCATCTTGTGGCCAAAAATAGGTACTGCCAGCAGCAAGATTTTAACACAGCGCTACACATGTCATAATGGAGGGGAGCTTTTTGGCACAAGTGTTTGATCTATATATGACACTCTCATTTGGGCATAAGTAGATCTCTTATGGCTTATGGTATACTTTGAGTATATGGATACTCATCTTAAGGGGAATTTGGCTAGCTCTGAGTCAGCTGAAGGTAAATGGTTTTCTGGTTGACTATACAATTGCTAAGTGGAGTCACAAGCCTGCAATTCATAAAGAGGTGAACGACGATCAAATGATAATCAAATACTTTTAAGTCCATCGTAAGCATTTGCCAGTTCTTATTATCTCCCGCCTAGACTACTGTAACACTCTTCTCATTGGCCTTTCAAAAAATGAACAGCTCTGCCAGTCTCCTCTACCTCACATCCTGTACCGCTCATACCTCACCCCTTAATTTTCATACCTGCACACCATACACTCTCCTTCAGAACTTTTTCTGAGCTACCCCCTATATATGGAACTCCCACCCTTGCAACATTTGACTCTCCCTGTGCCTCCAGCCTTTCAAAAGGTTCCCAACAATGCATTACTTTAGAGATGTCTATCAGCTCACCCTATAATCCCTTATTGCACCCATGCCGATATATTTTCCAACACAGCCCCATGCATCCTTCTATTTCTCATACTGTGCACTCAAGTTACCCTCATCTCCGTGTATCATCCCACTCCTCTTAGATGGAAAGCCCACTTCAGGGTCTTCTTTTCCTATTCTTCTTGTGTGAAGCTTATCTGGTCTTCTGATTCTTCCCTCCTATACTGGCACTTTATACATAATTGTAATGGTCAAAAAATATAAAATGAAGTTTATACTTGAAAGCTTGCTGGCCTACATAATGCATTTTCTTTCTGGTCTGCCTCAGTGACGCACATGACCATGTGCTTCTAATTCCCCGGATCATTACCAGCATGTTCAGTAAATAGTTTCAGTAGTGTCTCAGGTAGATCGTGTAGATATGAAGACATCTGCAACTCCAGGCCACTTTTCGCTTTTCGGAGAGTTCCATTTCTCCGGTTTCCTTTATAACTCGATATGGAAGAAGGTTACCATAACAGCACACTTTTCTTCAGGCACTGCAACGAAGAGCAATCTCCTGAATGTAAGGTCAGAAAGTTATCTCTTATTGGAGGCAGCGCACAACTGAAAGTATCTCCAGTTGGACTGGGCTGTTTCACGCCAGTAATTTCATTCCCTGCATTTCAGCACTCAGCCCTAAAAAGCACTATATTTCATGGACATCTTCGTCTCTCTCTCGGCTTTCATTTTGCTGATGCATGGTGTTAAAAGCAGTTTTCCAACTTCCTTTAACAAACCGTCAGCCGCTCGGCTTTCTATTCTCGGATTTTATGCATTGCTAATAATACAGCACCAGTACCTTTCTCTTCCAGAGACAAAAAAAAAAACGGTTGGCCTTCCGAAAAAAACCTGCCCCTGCAACAATTGTAACAGGAGCTATACCCGCCTCATTACATACATTATATATTAAGAGAATATATTATACACTTATAGCGGTAGCATGAGGTTGCGGGTATACGGTATGACATACTGAGCTTGTGTTGTAGAACTGTGGATGCCAGTTTCAATTTGGCAAGTGATGCCGCAACTTTCAGGTTATTATAGATCATTTACTTACATTATGACAGCATGGTACCAGCGCCAGATCATGAAAATATTTTAAATTGGATATAATGTTCTCATAACGTTGCAGTTAGCACATTGGGCAGGAAATCTATAACTAGAAATTAGGTCTGGCTAATTGAACCTATAATGAGAAATGACCCAGGCTTAACTAGAATATTAGATATGGCAAGAATACCCAGTCGATCATAATTACAATTCTCTCTTTTAGGAGAGAAAAAAAATGTCTCTTTTTCCCCCCAAAAGAAACATTAACCCCTTAAAGACCACTGACGTACATAGTACGTCATCGGTAAAATTCCCCTTAAGGACCAAGGGCGTACTATGTACGTCATGGTCCTTTGGCCGGGGTCCCACACTGAACTGACTTCCTTAAAAAGTCAGCCCGACTTTTTTTATGGGTCCCGGCCGTTGCAATGACGTCATTTTCAGGTGTCCCCCGGCGACTGCAGGGGGAACCTGAAATGGGTGGGGTGAGGTCCTTTGGATGCCTCTTCCTCCAGAATAGCTAGGGCTAGAAAAAAGGAGAGGTACCACTGGAGAGGGCAGAGTTTGGTCTTTCTAGTGTGTCTGTTTTTAACCCCTTAGGTGCCAGATTGCGATTCAGCACCAGATCGCGATTCGCTCCCGGAAGTGGCTCACATCTTGGATGTTAGCCAAGCCTCCAGGTCACCCCCTACCCACTGATGTCGTCGCCATATGTGCAATGACGTCAGTCAGCCAGTTAAGCCCCTAGCTGACAAGTGGATAATCCCTTTATCTTCCAATCCGAGAGGGTCAAGGTTGGTATTATTTGAAAGGCCTGATCATGGCCTTACCAATGATACCAAATATGACTAAGTTTGGTGTAAAATAAAAAAATAAAAATTTGGGGGGTATAATAAAATAGGACTTCAAATCACATTTAAACATTATATGATGAGCATAAACCAGTCAAAATAAGCTCAGCGCACAGAGGTGAAATGGCTCAGCAGTAAAGGGTTTAAAAAGCAAAAACATGTAAAAATTGGGTATTTCTAACTTCAGGACAACATTTCGAAACTATTTAGCTGGGGTCTTTTTTGGAGGTTATACATTTCGGGGATGAAAATTCAAAAACCAGTTTTTTTCCATTTTTTAATCATATTTCATATTTTTTTATAGCAAGCTGTAAAATGATGGAAATAATGGTATCTTTAGAAAGTCTAGTCAATGGCGAGAAAAGTGGTAAGAGGTAAGAGGAAAATTAGATATAAACAAACAGCGCAGAAACGTCAAAACAGCAGTGGGTACGTTTGGACCGACAATGGTAAAACTGCCTGGTCACTATGCGGTTAAATAGGGTGTTTTCCAAAGTGAGATGAACCTAATAAGAATTGATGCCTACAGTGACTCCAAATCAATAAAATGAATGTAAACGTATAAATTGGTTATAGGTTTCCTTTAGAGTGAATAAATACAATTAATTTACAAGAACATTTGAAAACATGCTGGTTCATGATTGTAGTAGTGCTCCAAATTGTATTGTAATTGCATCCTAAGTATATTTTATCTATTACCGACTACAAGGATTCTCTTTAAATCTAGATTTGTAAAACCTTGTCAAGACATTTTTTAATACTTCTACAGCTGAGAAAAGTAACTGAAGCTTTCAATCTTCTGCTCTCTTCAATATGTATCATGAAAATTCTCTACCATCTCCCTCCCTGTAGACAACAGAAAATGCCACTATCTTCTGCTATGAAAATGAAGATACAGAGCAGGAAGCGGAGTCTGCAGTATTCTGAAGGCTGCTGAAGAACGCTTAAGATTAACTCTTCATAGGTAAAAAGCCAAGTAAACAATTTCAAGTGCTAAAATGCTGATTTTACCAGACTGGAATTATTAAGATCTACTTTAACAACTACTCCAATTATCCTTTAGACTTAATGGAAAATACTAAAAATTTATCCAAATGGGGTTTCTTGTAGAAATGGTAATCGTGAATGCAATGTATGCTTAAACTGGTATTATAGCAATGTATTAAGGACCACATCCCAATCAGATAATGCATTGCCAAACTGCTTCTTGTACCCGAAAGGGTTTATTAATGCTTACTTTGAAAAACAGAAAATAGAAAGCCCTTAAGTTGAGCTTTTTATAAATTTATCAATGCATGGTGTCCTATCAAGTTGATGGTCTTTCATATTCATGGCGGAATATATGAAGCTGGAAGTCTTCTGATACAGGGAGAAATGAGGAGCTCTTGAAAACCGTGTCTATCTAAGTATCACATTACAATGAGGCAATAAGAGCATGTGTACATCGCAGTTGCTTATGGAAGATCCCGAGAGACTGCAGGATCACAGCTATTCTCATAAATGCACAATAAGGTGTCATAAACATCTCTCATACAACAAATGTCAAAATGCTATTTTCCCTCTAGCCACAAAAAATGACAGCTTGCGGGATATGCTAGTGCAAGAAGATCGTTAAGACTGGATTTTCTCATTAACTGTAGCTCAACATGTACATGTGACAATAAAGCTTCAGTGGGGGATCTGGCCTGCTTGTCGATCTTTTAGATACATATTTTCGATGTTTTTATCTGGTTCACAATATAGAACATGAAACTGACTGCTGGTAATTATTTATATACCGTAAGTCGTAAATTGTATATGTGCACCCCTGAGAGATATTGGTTGGATACAATTACGTCCAGGACATAATGCAGAGAAACCAAGAAGTACCAGCACTTGTGGGCTCTGTTGATGTGTCGTTTGATAAAAGCCAGTAGGCTGAAACATTGCTGGTAGCCTAATGTGTACCGCATCCAATAAAAAGACATTTCAACAGAGCCCACTAGTACTGGTACTTCTTCGTTTCTTTGACGTCATTTGGGAACTGGCAGCCACTGGCTTCTGTGGGGCGGTCTGAACTCCGGCTTTCCTCCTGCAGCCAATCCTATGCACGAGCTGCACAGGCGGAGGGGCCATTAGAGCAGCCAGCAAGGGTGGCGTACTAGTATGCCCTGGTAGCTTTAAAGCCCCATCGCCGGGCACAACTTGCCCGGTGACAAACGATTGTTAGAAAGAAAACATCCTCCACTATAAACATTAAAGTAATTCCAAAATGTTTTTCTTAACTCCCTATTAAATCAAACACGTAAAATGCAATATTTAATAAAAGCCACCAACCACAATCATGCTGAACTACTTCATATTTTCATGGACTCCTATCTTCATGGGTTTAAATAAATAATGCTCTAAAAATGCAAATGGAAAATAAATAAATGTAACCAATATTTTTAAAATACCTGTATTTGATGTATACCCAAGATAAACAGTCTTTTTTTAATTGATCAGCTGGCAGTAGCTTAACCACTTAGATGGCACCCTTTACAGTAGAGTCTGGGCATATCCTTGCCCAGCAGGCTAGGTGTGTTAAATAATTCATCAGAGGTTCCATTCACAAGACAGGATGGATGAAACGGATACATGAGCTGGCAATGTGGCTGCTATCAGCCTATGGAGGACTCCAGTCAGTTTTGTGAACTCAGCTGTACATAGTGATGATCATCATTCGTTCATCACTAAGCATGCTCTCAGCCATGTGAGGTTTTGCGAATCTCTGTAGTTATAAGGAATTGCAACTGGAATTAGTAATGAATGTCCCTTTAACAAGTCCACTGCACTAAACCGGTTAAAGAACTAAACATAAAAGCCATTCTTGGTGGCTTGTCAGTATGTGTCATGTTAGACCTTTAGTTGTGCGTACCAAGTGTCACGGGTCTCCTAGGTAGTTATCTGGTTATATGTAATTTAGGATACTTGCTACCAGGCATGTACTGGCCATAGGGACTACAGGGAGATTCCAAGTGGGCTGATGGCTCAGTGGGCAAGTGTGAATGCCGGTTCACCGCGCGGCTCGCACTGCCCTTAATGGGTGAGGTGACAACTTCCTCACCATCTGTAAAACGAAACAGTCTGCCACAGTCTCATACTGGGGCCACTGTGCCAGTGAGACCTGCTGTGCATCCGCCTCACCTTAAGACATGATGTGCACTCAACCTCAGTGCCGCTGCTTTGCTTTGCCAAATCGCTCTGCATCAACTCCAGTATCTGTAGAGCGATTGGTTGAGTGATCCGGTTGGATTATAATCTATTATTGATGTGTTTGCATAGTTAAAGAGGGCCAGTCTGGATGAAGTCCAGGGCTGTTTTTTTTGCCTTAGTCCAGATCTGCATGCTACGGATTTACAGTGGTTGCGCGCTAGCAGAACACATACTAAATGTCAAATCATGCTTAGAGCAACATCTGATGCCACACCATTAAAAAAACCTGTCGGAGTCCTCACAGCACCTGACTATTCTTCCTTAAAACCCTGTATTTTGTTCTCTTGCCGAATTGACATGAAGGTCAGATAGACACTCGCAGACAGTCAGGAATATGCATGGAGGTACATTCCAGTCTATTTCATTTTCACAGAACTCTGGAACTTAGAACATCCGCAGCCCGAGGCTTTGCATGTCTCAAGAAAAGATGTAGATTTTATATGTTTTCTCATTTGCCGCCTCACCAAAGATTGTTTGGTATGACTGCTACCAAGCTTTACTTTACCAGGCACCAGTCAAATATTAAAACTTATGATGCCTGAAGCATTCACAGAGCAAGCTTCCGTTCTAAAAGCTTTAGTTATACTTTATAAAAGACTCCATCAGTATGAAAAACCTATTTTTAAACGATCACGATTTTTTGTTGGTTTCCAGATGAAATGCTGTCATGTTCCCCATTTCGGAAAAAGATGCGGCTTTGAGATCTAAAACTGTACAACTCGCAATCTTCTTATTTCTATAATTTTACAATCTAAGCACCATGTAATATCTACCCAATAAATCTGTGCAATAGCTAAATAAAAGATTTTAATTCCATCAACATTTTATTCTATTCTAGCTTTAGTCAATAAACACATTGTTACAACCCATAAATACTTTATATTATATTTCTGTTGGAAAACACGCATAGGCTTCGGTTCGAGCAACGGACTCATGATACGTAGAAAATAATCAGAAATGCATCATTCTTTATAAATAAAACCCCAGTGTTTTAATACCATACCGGATACAGACTTTATGGGTCATAGGTCGACACAGAATGTGTTGAAATACCTAGAATATTACTTAACCCCTTCACTACCAAGCGATTTTTTAAAACAAAAATTATCGTAACATTTATTTGAAACACGGGATGCAAAGTTAACAAAAATATAGGGTAAAACAGAATATTTGCAAAGAGGTTGTTGTTCGGAGATCGTTAAAAAAATTAAAATAATGAAAAAAGTGAAAATGAGCAAATTTACATGCGTTAGTTTATCAATCACAGAAATATTATTGAAATAAAAGGTTCTGAACTTTAGATTAGAACCATATCCTCACACAATGCCACATGGTGTCTGCATTATCAGCATACTGGCAGAAATGGCCTGTGTGTCAAATATTGTAACTGTGATAAAGACGAATAATAAAACTGTCAGATCACCTGCTTATGGGGATTTGTAGTGATCATGAGATTATTAGCAATGGAGCTTCCACAAAATACCAGCACAATATAAAAATATCTGTATGTGGCATAATACCTGTATATGTAAATTGCAGTAACACCTTGTGTCTGTACTGTAGAGGGATTGTTGTCAGTCATTATCACTCTCAGATTCTTATCCCTGTAAAGCATTGAGTGACCCCCCAGCTCTCCCTGCATTCTGCCCTCTCCCTGGCTGCTGTAATGCAACATAATAATGGAAAAATCAAGATTACTTTCTATACAATGTCACTAGTCCCAAAATTAATATAGCCTGGAAAGGTACAGATGTGTATCATCTGGCACTGCATACAAAAGATGATTACAAATCGCTTTTTTACTCACTTCTAGAATAACCGCACTTGGTCAATGAAGCCTGGACTTTTCTGTTGTTTCTATTATTTATAGCATAAACATATTCTTTTATCCAAAAATAGAAAAATACAAAAAAAAGGTATAAAATTAATTTTCTTCACTGTTTATCCAAAAAGTATCTCTAACACACACAACGGGAAGCACATGCCAAGGGGGTTCACATGGAGGAATACACACACACACACCTCAAGGCTGAACCACGCACCTTACAGACATACTGACTTAAAACTGGCAATGCTACACACACATCACAACCCTAGTTATACCCATATGAAAACATACCATAACGTATTCGCTATAGTAGATGACATAGTCAAGTTTCTAATGCAGTTATTTTGGACTTCAAGGGATACTCTTGGGTTAAAATGGAAAAGTGGGGATAGAAGCATGACACACTAGCCCTTTCTGACCACCTACACCCCCCCTTCCGTTTTAACCCATTACATAGCTTAAAATTCTGTCTTTGGTCCAGAAATGACATGCTGCCGACTTAGTGTGAGCAGCAGCTGTCACATGACTGGGGGAGCGCTGAACAGTTTATTGAGAGGCCACCTAATGGATGTCAATGTGAGCATATTGAAAGCCATTGGAGGCAGCGGTTTCCTGAAAAGGGCACCACTTCCAAGTCTCCATCAACGATCTGAGCTTCTGGGTGCAGCTAAGCTCATGTACTCAAAGGACTGAATCATCCCCTGAGAGTCTTTTCAGGAAAGCAGGAAAGGGTAGAGGGCTAACTGTACCACTATGACCACACATATTTAAATTTGCTATTCGCTTGATATTTGAAGATAGCCGAATGATCCTGAAAACCACGGGATTATGCCACAAAACTCTGATGACCACTTTTCAGTTTTATAAATTGTCCAATGTATGGAGTAGTGTTCAAAGAAGATTGCAATGTCTTTTACCTATTCGCTGCGCATCTTCACCTGGACAGTGAAGATCTCTGACAGCCAAACCTGACCTTTCTCAGTAAGTGATTTTATTCAATTAAATATGTTCCTGCCTTTTTGAAAAACCATTTTGTTGGGGGGGGGGTTCCAGGTCTGCATCTGAGGTCAGACGTTCCTCAGAAAGATAAAAAACGCCAAACAATTTAGATAAAACATCTCTTTAACAGATATGGAATTGAACTCCTCAGGAAATACAAATTGAGAGAAACTCACTGGTCAAAGTCAACCTTTGCATCCCTAGAAATGGAAAATAGATGAAATTTATGTTAAAGAATTGAAATCATCCCTCTAGCTCTGTGATATAACTGTGAGAGGTCATACCGAGCATCCTTTCATCCTCTCAATACTATGCAATTGCGTCATTTCCCTTCTTTAGAATAAACGAGAAGCACTTGCACACGGACATTACAGCCATTAGGGCATCTGAGTGAATAGATGCTTTGCTAGCTTTACTCACATGTGTGAACTGACCCCATTCATTCCTGCAAAGGTGGAATTATACAAACGCATACATGCGTTCTCATTCATTTCAATGGAAGATCAAGGACTGCATGTGAACTCTCTTGATCAGTTCTGAAATAAAATTCACTTTTTGGCTTCTTTTATTTCCCTTCAAAATGTCATAATACAATATCCGATGTGGTTAAAATTGATGTCAACTTGAGTTACATAAATCCAGGAATGCAGAGAAGCCATCGTAAACTACTAGGGTACTTTGATGTGAAGGAGAGCATTACATAAAATTATTATTATACTTTATCTATATAGCGCCAGCATATACCGCAATACTGAACAATGGGCACAATATATGCAGGGTTACAATACACGGAGACTGAACAACGTTTGATAAACCAATACAGGAGGAAACGAGGTGTTGGGGATGGAAACAGGAGGAGAGGACTGCAAGGTGGGAGTGGTGGACTGGTTGGGGCAGTGAGGTTTATCAGTGTGTCGGATCGTAGGCTTCCCTAAATAGGAATGTCTTAAGGGAGCGTTTGAAGGAAGGGAAACTAGGGGAAAGTCTGACCGTATGAGGGAGAGTGTTCCAGAGGATGGGAGCTGCACATGAGAAATCCTGCAGTCTAAACTGATCATCACGTAACGGGATATTATGCAGAAAAGCATTAACCAGGGATGTGCATGACTGAAAAATTTGCTTAGTTTCATTTCGTTACGTTTTTAAATAATTTTGTTTTCAGAATTTCATAACCAATTTTGTTTTGCATCGATTTGAAATTCGAATCGATTTGACATTTCATATATCAATTCAAAAGTTGATATCAATTCGAATTTTGGATCACTAAATAAAACCCCAGTTAATCAAATGTTGCTGTTAAAAGAAAAGCTAGGGTTAAATTTTAAGCTGGGTCACTGCTTTAGTATTTGAGTCAATTTAAACAGTGAAACAAAATTTGTTTCATAAAGTCCTTTGCTGACTATTACTTGTATTTTAAGTTAAGATCAATTCAATAGTTGATATCAATTTGATAGTTCATTTCGAATTCGATAGTTGATATCAGTTATTAAAATTTTTCTTTTATGAGGAGACAGTGTAAAACTAAATAAATTCGTTATATACCATTTTGTTTTGTTTCGAATTCGTATCGATTCGTTATTCGGAAGTACTTCCGAACTACGAATTATCAAATTTCGTTCCAAATTCTGAATTTTTCCAAACTTAATGCACATCTCTAGCCTTAACCATTGACCTAGCTGACCCCCCCCCCCGCCCAAGAGTTTTTAAACTCACCTTTTGTCCCACACAACAGTTTGCTCCAGGCTCTTCTTGTGCGAGAAGCGCCTAGTTCAGGGATCTCAAACTCTGACCAGATTTTTATTGCCTGCAATTCCAGAATTCTTCGAGTGCTCTAAAATTTCAGAGAATCATGGAAGGTGTAGCTCATAAACATCTGTGGGGCCAGAATTTGATATGCCTGAACTAGATGCTAGGTCCATGAGGATTGGTGCATGTCAGGCCTGGACGGGGACAAAAAAAAACAGCCCTGGACTTCATCCAGACCGGCCCACTCAGATATGCAAACATGCAGGGCCGGATTAATATATTGATATGGACTGGAGCAGGGCCAGCACAAGACACTGTGCTGCCTTTATCCAAGGATGAAATGCTGACCCCCCCATGCATACAAAAACATGTTGATGCGTATCACAGACTGCCACAACAATAAAACTAACAGTAATGTGCAGTGTGTAAGAGCGTATCACAGAGCTCCACAGCAATAAAACCCACAGTAATGTACGGTGTGTAAGAGCGTATCACAGAGCTCCACAGCAACAAAACCCACAGTAATGTACGGTGTGTATGAGCGTATCACAAAGCTCCACAGCAATAGAATTAAAAAATAATTATGTATTATTAAAATAAAGTGTATTTTAATATGAATTATATATTCATGTAAACGTAATTTGAACAATTAAAATAAATATGCATTAAAATACACTTAAATTAGAATATTGATTAAATTATTTTATAAAAAATAAATCATATGATAAATATTAAAATATACTTTAATAAAATGTAATTCGGGTACACTTCTAAGAAGGGGCTCAGAACTGGGACATGCAGGGTTATTCAGAGAGAGGTGAAAACCTTGAGAATTGCCCGGAGAATGAACAATCTAGACCAAATAGCCAATTTGGAAAGTGAGATAAATGGGAGAATTTTTCTGGTTTGGCTATTTTGGCATTAGAAGTTTGTAGCAACATGTGGTGCTCTGGTTGCTGCTGACTTCAAACTCTGAAGCCATCAGTCACTGGAAGGAGAAGCTGTAAGTAAAATGTGGAGCGGAATCCTCGCAGTCTCTGTGGATTCCGCTCCTTTACACACAATAAAGCCATAGCCAGCTCCAGAATCCATGTCTGGGTGTCCAAGGAAGCCCCCCTAACCCACCCTTGCAATGCAGAAATCCTTCAGACGTTTGAAACAAGTGCTGACATTCCACACTAGTGTAATCCAGTCCTGGTTATACTAAGTGCTGGACTAAAAACTTTTTAAAAAAAAACACTGCCAGGCTCAGCTGGCCCACTGACCCATCGGCCCTCTGGATTCTCCCGGTGCTCCAGATGGCCAGTACATGCATGGTGCATGTGCAATTGGTATTATGAGCCAGCTGGGATGAACGCATCTTCAACCATCTAACTCCTCCGCCACTACTTACAGGGTTATTCAAAGAGCCGAACTGGCCCCGTAATAGCACCAACCAGTGAATTTCACCGTATGGTGCCATTTCGTGGTCATTCGGCTATTCAGAAAACGGGCAGTTGGCAAAATTTAACTGTTCCACTGCAGTGAAAGTCCCCATAGAGAAGCAATGGTTAATCTAGTCAGAGAACACCGAACAGCAGCAAAATGTCAGAAGCGTCCTGATGTTCGGTGGTTTCATTTGGCAGGTTTATTAAGGCGATTCCCATAAGTTTCAATGTTAAAAATATTCCCATTTTTAGCCAATATCGAATAAACCATTTATTTTTTTAATCTACAGCAAAAGGTCTCTTTATTTAGGACCTTTTAGGCATTTTTCAGCAAAACAATTTCAGGTTTTTTTTAAATAGCGTTTTTTTTTTCTGTAACAGACCTTCTTATGATCATTCATTAGGACCTTATATGTTAATTCCAGACATTTTCATCAAGTAGTTTTTTCCAAACAGCGATTCAATTTTGACACTTTCGATTTTTTTTTTTATTATTTTTTTTTAATTAAATAAATAATCCCAGTTAAACTGACAAATTATTGAAATTGAAATGTTTTCCATTAAGAGTATTTTTCTTTTTTTACAAGCTTTCAAGGAGTTACATCCGTTCAGTAAATGCAACCACTTAATGTGAGTCATGTATATAAAAGAAAACAGGTCAAATTATGTATGATTAAAACAAAGAAAAGGTGTACGTAATCACAGTCCATTTTTATACAAGAAAAAAAAATAGATATTGAATTATTTGCCATTTATTTAATCTCCATGAGTGTGAAGTGAGTTTTACCACTGACAAATTACACAAAGAAGTAATTCATTAAGAAGTAATTTCTGGCTAAAATAAGAGTTGTGTTTATATATATATACATACAGTAATATCTTAGATTGCGAGCATAATTCGTTCCGGAAACGTGCTTGTAATCCTAAACACTCTATCAAAACACATTTCCCCATATGAAATAAAGGAAACTCTGACAATTCGTTCCACAACTATTTATTCATATGAAAATGATTATTCTGTACAGTATTTTGTATTACCGTAAAGTAAAAATAAAAAAAATTACCCTGCACTTTACCTCTTACAAGAATTGTCTCTGGTGGGAGAGAGAGAGATGAGAGGAGAGGAGGGTTATTGTGCAGGACATTTATCACCAACGGGATCTCAGCTTTCTGTTGGAAGGGTTTCAGCACGTCTACTGTAATGTGCCATACTATTACGCTCGCTACACCTTGTGGCCCCCCCATCGAGCCTTCAGAATGCTGGGCCGGACGCAGGGATGAAAGGTCTACATGTGTCCAATCTACATGTGACCAGGTGACAACATGTCATGCACCACATTCACGAATGGCTACATGAATGTGCCAGTATAATGTTTTAATACTCAAAATAAAGTTTTCATGTCTGTTATTTCCATGGTACTATATGTACACGCAAGACAAATCTCGTTCAGCTACCATGGCCATACCCAGGGCTGGCCCGTTCATGGAGCTGGGTGGTGCTGCCACTTCAGATGACCCTTTGTAAAGAGTCGCATTTTACTGCCTTGTCAAAAGCCACGCCATGGAGCGCCCAGCCCTTACATCGACAAGGCACGGCCCTCAAGCAGGCCTGTGGCTACCCCTCAGGCAGGGGGGGTCCTTTGGACCTACTCTCCCTCCCGATTGAAACATGGTAAAGAAAAAAAAGGCATAGCCAGGAAGGTCACAGTGTGACCTTTCCAGCGATGCCTCTCTTTAATCCCCTAGTCCCCAGTCCACGAGCTGCATCTTGGCAGGGCATGACATATACATAAAATATCGATAGATTATGAATCAACTGTAAAAAAAGGATATATAATTTGTCTGGTACGTATAATAAGATGTGATATCAAATCGCATTTAAACAGGATGACCAAAAACGGTAAAAATGAGTTCGGCACACAGGTGAAATGGCCCCGCAGTGAAGGGGTTAAATTAAAGATATAATTCAGTGAAGTTCAGTGGGGAAAATAGAGATAAAAGTGAAAATATTGACTATTTTTGGGTATTTGTGGTCTGCAGATAAAAAAAATAAAGCAAAATATAAATTAAGAAGCCAGTTTGACTTTTGCGCTCTATTGATCGATCATAATAAATCTAAGTAATCATGCGCTCAAAAATTTTAGTTGTCACTGGGAGTGGAAGGATTCACATAAACACTCCAGATTATAAAACGCACTGCATCCCCTTTTATAAAACACACACAACTACATGTCTACATCTGATTATCCATTATTTCCAGGACCAGCACAAGCCACTGTGCTACCTGGAGCCAAGGATGAATTGCTGTGTCCCCCAAAAAAAACCCCAAAAAAAACATACAGCGTGTATGGGTGTATCAGAGCGCTATAGCAACTCACAGTAATGTGTGGTGTATATGAGCCTATCACAGGGCACCACAGCAATAAAACTCACAGTAATGTATGGTGTGTACGAGCGTATCAGAGCGCCACTTATCCCGGCCCACTGTCACACATATCCATGCACTCATATATACACACATGCACACACCCACACACATCTATATACAGTCACACACTAGGGATGAGCGGTTCGGTTCGAAGTTCGATTCGAACATCGCCTGTTCGCATACTACGAACATTTTCGCGTGTTCGCCCACAATGCACGTTTCCGCTGGCCTGAAGCTTGTAATTGGCTACAGCCTTGCACCTGATCACAGGTCAGGTGCAAGACTATGCCAATCACGGCTCAGAGTCCTGATTGGGCAAATTGTGCCCAATCATGGGCTCACAGAGCTAAGTCCCGCAGCACACTATATAAGGCTTCACACAGCGCTTCAGCACGTGTTTGAGAGGAGATTGTTCTTGTGTTAGTGTGTGTTCTCACTGCCAGTCTGCCACCAGCTACCGGGGGGGGGGTCTCATTTCTACAATATTTCTGGGAATTGTTATAATCCGTGTGTTCTCACTGCCACCAAGTATTTTGGGGGGTCAGTAATTTCTACAAAAGATTTGGGAATTGTTATAATCCGTGTGTTCTCACTGCCACCCAGTATTTTTTTGGGGGGGGGGTCAGTAATTTCTACAAAATATCTGGTTATTGTGGTAATCTGTGTGTTCTCACTGCCACTCATCAGGGGGTCTCACTGATTTATAGGAGGTTTCTGGGAATTGTAATCAGTGTCTTGTCACTGGCTGCCAGCTATCAGGGTGTCTCAGAGTTATACCAGAGTTCTGGAAATCTTTAATTTTTATACAAGAGTTGAATCAGAGTTCTGTATAGATTTAATCTATATATCACTCACCATGTCAGAGAGACCAAAAAGGACAGGCAGATGCTCCCAGGCACAGATAAGAGGGCAAGCAGCCTCTGTGTCGGGAGGCTGTGCCTCTGGTCGTCGTGGACATAGGACAAGCGTGCCCCTGCAGAGGATGCACTTTCTAACTGGTGCTGGCCGTCTTAAGCAGCAGCAACATACAGAGGATTTGGTGGATTGGCTAACCAGGCCATCCTCATCCTCCAAGTCCTCTGCCAGCCAGGGTTGTAGTGCTTTACAGTCCACCTCAGCTGCCAAAGCATCTAATGCAGCCTCCATGTCCACAGCTACTCCTGCCGTAGCCTCACTATCACACGGAGGAGTCAGCTGAATTGTTTGACTACAATGAGAGTGACCTGCTGCTTGAGGATGTGTAGCAACTACAGTGCTCTGATTCAATCTCTGAGGTTGAGGACAGGAATATAATGAACCTAATGGAAGGGGGTGCCAGTGACCCACAAATAACTGGCACTCATGTTGCCCCAGCAGCTGCAGCATACTGCCAAGTTGGCTCCAGTGACGAGGAGATAGTGACATCATCATTGTCATCACCCCCTGACCTGGGTGCCTGATCAAACAGGGGAGTCAAGTGAGGAGGAGGAGGAACAACAAACATGAGGCACGACGTCCTCTATGACCAACCGTAGCACTAGCCAGTCCAAGGCATCAGATGTCGGAGCTGCCCAGGTGCAGAGCGCTGTTGTCTCAAAGCACACATCCAGGAACTCGGTTCTCGGAGTTCTTTAAGAAATGTGCAGCAGACCGCACCGTTGCTATTTGTAATCTATGTCAGATGAGGCTCAACCATGGGAAAGACACCGGACGCTTGGGTACCACGTGCTTGAGGCAACATATGACCACCTGCCATGCATCCCGTTGACGCAAAACTTTGCGTAGGTCCTCCTCACCTGTCTCTACCCCACTGTATGTTCTGCCATGTCATTGACTCCAACCTCCAGTGACAGGGATGATGCTACAGTAATGGATGTACCAGGTCCTTCCTCACAATGTGACAGCATTCCATCAACTGAAGATATACGCAGTCAGATTACGTTGCCGCAGCTGCTGCAGCATAAGAAAAAATATAGTCCCAAGCACAGCGTCTAAATGCCAGCTTAGCAAAATTACTCGCATTACAGCTGCTGCCTTTCCAGCTGGTGGACTCTGCTTCCTTCCGTGAATTTGCTGAATGTGCTGTACCACAGTGGCAGGGTCCAAAACGCCATTACTTTTCACGGAAGGCCATTCCAGCACTATACCAGCACGTGGAAGACAATGTTATCCAGTCATTGGGAAAGGCAGTCAGCAGCAAGGTGCATGTCACTTTAGACACGTGGTCCAGCAAGCATGGACAGGGCCGTTACATTTCCTTCACGGCACACTGGGTAACTCTGCTTGCAGCTGGGAGGGATCCAAGACGGGGCTCTGTGCTGGAGCTTGTTCATCCACCACACCTCCAGAAAGCTGCTTGTATGAGGTCTGTCTGCTCCACCACCACCTCTCCCTCTTCCTCCTCCTCCTCCTCCTCCTCCTCTGTCTCTGGTGAAGTGGCAGTTAAACAGAGTTTAAGTGGCAGGGGCTACGCAATGGCTCAAGCAAAAAGGTGCCATACTGTGCTTGAGCTGGTTTGTTTAGGGGACAGGAGCCACACCGGGCCAGAAATTCTGTCAGCTCTGCAGGGGCAGGTGCAGAGATGGTTAACACCATGCCAGCTTGAGCTGGGAATGGTCGTCTGTGATAATGGCAGCAACCTTCTCTCTGCCCTACGCCTGGGTAAGTTGACGCATGTACTATGCCTAGCACACGTCCTAAATCAGGTGGTAAAGTGTTTCCTAACCAGGTACCCAGGGCTGGCAGAGCTTCTCAGCCAGGCCATAAAAGTCTGCAGTCCCTTCAGACGGTCATTCCCAGCAAGCGTTTGCCTGGCAGAAATTCAAAGAGAATTCCACCTTCCCACAAACCGTCTGATCTGTGACATGCCCACCAGGTGGAACTCGACATTAGCAATGCTGCAGCATCTGCACAAGCAGCAGAGGGCCATCAATGAGTAGCTGTGTGAGTATGGCACAAGGACAGGTTCAGGTCAACTTGGTTCCCCCCGCAGTGGCTGATGATCAAGGATGCATGCACTGTACTGTCACCATTTGAGGAGGCAACGAGGATGGTGAGCAGGGACAGTGCATGCATCAGTGACACAATTCCTTTAGTGTTCCTGCTGGAGCACACTCTGCGGGGAATTATAGATGTGGCTCTAGAGGCAGAGCAGCGGGAGGAAGAGGAGGCCTTCCCTAGCTCTCAAGGCCCCAGTCTTTACGCAGACAGCATTCCAGCGGGTCCTCCTCAGATCAGACAGGAGGAGAATGAGGAGGAGGAATATTTAAGTAGTGGGGGCATTGAAGGTGGGGATTCCTCAAGGGAGGGTTTTGTGTGCCCAGAAATCCAAGGACTAGTACGTGGCTGGGAGGAGGAAGTGCACAATGGGGTCATCCTCCTCATTGACCAGGAAGACTCGGAAGCTAATGCCACCTCCAACCTACTCTGCATGGGCTCCCTTATCCTGCAAAGCCTGGTAAAGGACCCCAGGATTCGTGCTATCAAGGAGAGGGATCATTACTGAAGGCAAGCCTTCTTGATCCACGATACAAGGGTAAAGTTGCAGAGCTCATCCTGCCCGCACACAGAGGGAGGACAGGATGAAAAAACTTGAGGACGCTCTAAAGCGACACTTGTGTAACACCTTTCCAGGCATTGGTAGGTTACCAAGTGATGACACAGGTGCTTCTGAGGCTGCGGATGATCAGAGGAAAGAGGTGAAGGCCGGGGCCGCTTGACTGATGCCTTTTTAATTTTTTTTAGTCCACGACGCCCAGGGACGTCAAATGTAGGCACCCATTGCCAGCGTCTTCACCGTATGGTGCAGGACTACCTAGGGGCAAGGGCAGACCTGGATACCTTTCCAGCAGATGATCCACTGGCTTACTGGGTGTTGAGATTGGATCACTGGCCAGAACTTAGCCAATATGCTATGGAGCTACTAGGTTGCCCTTCATCCAGCGTGCTTTCTGAAAGGACGTTCAGTGCCGCTGGAGGTTTTGTCACAGACAAAAGAGTGCGTCTGTCCACCGACTCTGTAGATCGGCTGACATTTATAAAAATGAAGCAGTCCTGGATCAGCAGCTATCAATCTCCTGATGCAATGGAATAGATCGGAGATCTCTTCTGCATTCACAAAACCTCCACCACTGAACTCTTCCACAATAACACAAAAGGGTTACGGTGTGAAGGCACTTGCTGCCATGAAAGACACATTATTTGGGTGCACTGACGCCTGTACCAGATTTATATCATTTTAATTTTTTGAACAGCAGGGACCAACCCTGCACTCTTCCACAATACCACAGAGGGGTTACGGTGTGACGGCACTGTTGCCGATACTAAAGGCCCAATTTTAAAGCACCTATTGTTACTTTCATCCAAAGCCTGCATAAGTTTCACCAGAATTTTGCCCAAAAAAAATCACTAAACTTGTTCTGCGTGTCCTAAAAGGTCTCCTCTTTTAGTATAGACTGCCGCCCCAAGCAGTTGTTTATGAATAGATTAAAGGAAAAGCGTTTACCGTAATTTGAAACATAATTTTTTGGTTTTTAAATGTTTCTATACATCCTACAAATCCGCCACTTCACGGGCAGATTATGGGGACCTCCTAGGCACGATATTTGAAGGAATTTTTCGTTTTTATTTTTAACCCTTATTTCATGGAAAACTCACTGTCCCTTCAAAAACATTTTTGTTTTTTTAAACTTTTTGTCCTGGTTTCCTGTCCCCCAGGGCACTACCCGGACCCCCATACACCTTTTATGGCAAATATCTTGCATATATGCCCTCTTGGAGGGCACTCTAAAAACCAAACTTTCGAGTCCCATTGACTTGCATTGAGTTCGGTTCGTGTTCGAGGTCGACCTCGAACTTTCGAAATTGTTCGAGTTCGAATGCGAACCAAACACGGGGGTGTTTGGCTCATCCCTATCACACACGTCACACACCTATATACAGTCACACACATCCACATAAGTCACACACACATAAACGTACCCACACAGCCATGGTCTAGGACTCTGGGAAGTGTCTTTACAGCATCCGGCTGCAAGCCCACCTCCAGATGCTCCCCCAGTAGCAAGAGGAGGCCCTGGCAAAACGCCGACCCTGACAAAGGGCCGTCTTGAGCGGCTGCACCACCCGGCTCCATGGACGAGCCAGCCCGGATTATATCAGCGATAGAATGTTTCACAGTTTATATATGCTTTTTGCTGTTTCCGAAGAAAGAGGATCTTATCCTAAGCATTTTGAAGTAAGCACCGTTGCATTGAATCACCAAAAATGTATGAGATGGAAAGACATTGTAATATTCTTCGAAGAATAATGAATAGTGGAATACGACTACATAAAATAAAATTAAAAAATGGTTAACAAGGTCTAAAATAGACATCTTAATGCAACAGGTAGAAACAAACGGCACATAACTATGAATATTTTATATGAAACTCTGAATAAAATTAAACGGGTTCCTTATTAGTGAGGTTGGCTTCAGACATACTGTATGTCTACTAGTTTCCTTTTATCCACTGTAGCACATCGATATGTGTAGCATGAAATACAAATGAATGACCGGATTTTTTCAGGCCTAATGGGCTTTCACAAAGCAGTTGTTTTGTTCAGACCTCTCATGCTCTGTGCTGGTCAAAGAGTTATATCATGTACTCTTTATACGAAGAGTATCCAGGCAGTGAAAAGTAGATTTTATGGAAGTTTTTAAGCAACACAGAAAACACGATGACCTACTGGAAGTAATGATTAATGATATTACAGAACGATAGTTTAACATAGGAACTAGAGTGACTTGGCCCCCTGCTATGTTGCTCTGCGTACTTACTTGTACACTCCCCTCTCCTATTAAGAGTGTCTCTCACATCTGTTGGAGACAGACTCTCAGTTACTCATTGACACATATATCCTTTAATTCCTCTTTTTAAAAAAAGGGGTTCTTTGGCAACATATGATGTATAATCTATGTGAAATCACATGTCAGGGGCATGAATAAGTTGTAAAATATTTTAATAATAAACAAAAAAATCTCTTACATGGCTTGAAACATTAATTGGTTGTGTGTGCTAGTTGCTCCTCTCATCTTTCCCTCAACGGTCTCAAAAGATGGCGACAGTCTTCCAAAGAGGAGAGCTTTCTTCCACCTAGAAGACAGCTAGCATTTGATAGCATTTCAGGATTCTGTACACCAATATAAAGCTCGGTATTGCTGATCAGCAAATACTTTTCAATGTCTTTGTATTGGGAAGCATCTGACTGGTTGAGAGATCAAGTGAGCATGTGGCCGTTGGCAGTGTTTGCCGCAGGACTGTACAAAAATGGAAAAGTACTGAGGAGACCAAGACTTTGGAGAAAAAGGTACCTGTTAAAAGGTTTTATTTCATCTCAAAACAAGTGGGAGGCAGGGTTAATATTAACCACTCCAGTTCCACCCCATTTTGGGCCGTATTACAATCTTCGCGCAAACGTTTGCGCCGGCACAAAAACGCATTAACGCGAGGGGTAAAACCCTTTGCGCTGAACGTCGTATTACAATGTCAGCGCAACAAACGCGCGTATACGTCTACCGCGGGTGAACCTGCGCGAGCTTACTGTACGTCACGCGTCCTATACTTAACATTGTGAGCGCAAATGCGTTTGTAATACCATCCGCGTACCAGCGCACAATCTATGTGCAGGAATTAACGCATAGACGTTGCGCGCATAATTTTAGCAACTCCTAAAAGCTGGTGTTAATGGCAAATTCTATCAACCTGGACGAACCCAAATACACCCGCCCAAAAAAAAATATGCAGCAAAGTATAGTTACACATTCCACTCATAACAAACCAATAAATTTGAGAAGTTGTGTGTGCATTTATTATTGCTGCAGCATACTCAGATTGACTTTGACAGGCGCAAAAATTTAACGTGAGATAATTGTGGTTCTTAATTCTGATTGGTTGAATAGTGTGAAAGAAAACAGTCCGCACACTGATTTCTGCATGCAACGTTGCTGCGCGTGCATTTGTGCGCTTCCGTTTAACGCACGTTATTGCTCGACGGATGAAAAAATGCGCGAGGATTGTAATTTCAGCGTTGATTTCCGCGCATTAACGTTTAATGCTTGCCGCACAAATTCACGCGTTGCGCAAGCGTTTCAACGCGAAGATTGTAATAGGGCCCTTTAAGTTTTGAATTTCCAATTTAAAAGTTGCTATATATGGTAGTAAATATTTATAGATGAGGAGAAAGCACAGAAAAACGAATCACCAAAAACTGACATCTCTTCTCCAGAGTCAGTATAAAAATAATTAAAAATAAAAAAAGAAGAGCATAATCACTACATGATAGAGGCTTCTAATCGAATTTGGCGCGGGAAACGCCAAGAACGAAAAGCAGGTAAATATGAAAAAATATCATATTTAATTGCTTTTTTATGTCTGCTGAATGACACTACTGAAAACAATAACCTGGATCGGCGCAAATGCTGCTCTCTGGGATCCTGGATCCTCGCATATATAAATATAAAGAAGAAAAACAACAATAGTACAACACTGTTTGGTAAAATATACTGTGAATGTAAGTGATGAACACCCCCACTTACAAGTGTAGAGCCGTGCACTGGCTCTAAGTGGGTCCAGACATGTGGGTAATTGTCTTCAATTTCTTAGGTGACCCCCACCTTACAGCAAGATTTTCTCCTTTTAATTTGTGGAGCTCACCTAGCTCATGGATATAAGCCCATAGGTTTTTTTTGAGGTGGGAGAAAAACCCAGATGAAAAACCACCAATGTTTGCAGGATTCAATGAAGCAGGAATCAGGATTGGAGATGAAAAAATTGTGGTTTATTTAAAATATGGTTAAAATTGCCTCCAGAACGCGTTTCGCCGCATCAAAAAACGGCTTCATCAGCTGGAATGGTTAACATGGGCCTTGGACCCTTTTATAATGTCCATAAATGTTATTAATTGTCCCCATATGTCCTGTCTGCTTCCCTGATTGATTCTTCCGGTTTTCGATAGTGGGCGCCGCCATTTTGCGCATGCGCGGTTTACTTCCGCGTTCCACTGCGTTCCAATGCGCCGATTTCACTTCCGCGTTCCACCGCGTTCCAAGCATTGCTTTCTTACTTCCGGTCGGCGATTCTCGGCCGGAGAGATGCAAAATAGTTCTTTTATTGATTGCAACGATTGGGGTTCCTTCAAAAACTTCCCATTTTCGCCATATACATAACAAAAAAGAATATTACATACATTAACTCGATTCTAAATGGGCTAAAACTATGAAATTAATATGTGCACCCCGCAGGGTCTCCCAATTAACTCTTGGTGTACCTAATTAATGGGTATGGTGCAATGTATAAAGGTGATAACTTCTCCACAAATATTATTCATACCTTCCCAAAAGGAGGTCCCCTACAACCTACACTCTCCAGAGAGTGGTCATATATTCTTATAATAGCTTCCTTTACTAAAAAAGTGTCTTGTGCTTCAGTGCTTTTAGAGAATAATAGTGATATTATATATGTTCTAATAAAACTCTGTGATTTTTAAATTATCTGTGTTTTATCTATATTAATCATGATCCTTTATTAATTACAATGTATTTAAAATATTATCATAAATATAATATTAAAGTGACTTATTGGTGCTGTTTAATATAAATTACTTACAATTAGTGACTATAAAAACTGGAGTTAATTATAGTAATTCTCTTTTAGCCATAACATCTTAGGTATTAATTGATATAAAATAGTGCAATATCTCTCATGTGCATAGTATAGACCTCATCTAAACAGAGACCGCCATTATAAGTGCCATATTAGGAATTTGTGTTATCCAGATGTAGATAAAATTCTGAATCTCTTTAGAGAGAATGATGTTAAAGTGCTGTGTTGATAATTAATATGTGCTCGTCGCTTAAATTCTTACAAAACATTAATTTTAATATTGTTTAAAAATAGTAACTGATTCAATTTATTTTAAAATAATGTGGACATTATTTATATATAAAAAGTCATATTGTGACCCCAAGAAGTGCACAACAACTCACAAAAAATGAACTACCTCAAAGTCGTTATTTAACCCATTTGGTGCCATAGTGCCCATTTCATAAATAGTCCGCATCTCTTCTTGTCCCAGTTTGTTTACAATGTTGTCATCCAAATCGGTTTTGTATATTTTTTTGATGGCCATGAATTTCAAACCCAATGGGGAACTCCCATGTCGAATTTTAAAGTGCAATGAGACTGAATGATTTTCGTAAGATTTTTTTATGTTTCTGACATGTTCCGAAACTCTTATGTTAAAAGCCCTTTTTGTACGCCCAATGTATTGGAGGCCACAGGGACATTCTAAAAGATATATTACACTTTTTGAGCAGCAGTTAAGAGCCTCTTTCATTTGTATCTTTTGGTTAGTTTTCTTATTAAAGAACTCCGTTCTACAGTTTTTCTTATTACCGGTTGACCTGCAAGCCAAACATTGTCCACAAACATGGAAACCATTCTTTACACTGAATTGGTTGTAGTTTATCTTTTTGTTCTTCGGTTTACTATGCACCAAATTCATTTTCAAATTTTTAACTCCTCTGAATACTATTTTTGGTTGTTCCCCCAGTATACCATTGAGGTCCTTATCTTTCCGAAGGACATGCCAGTGTTTCCTAATTATTTTCTTCATGTTTTGGGCTTTGCTATTGTAGTCACACAAAAATAGAACTTCTTCTTTGATCTTTTTTTTGGGTTTGTATTTAAGTAGGTTAGTCCGGTCCTCCTGTTTGAGTTGGTTAATAATAGTGTCTAGTTCCAGGGCATTGTACCCCTTCTCTACAAAATCTTTTTTTAGATGTTGGGCTTGTTGCTCGAAAATATGAAGATCTGAGCAATTCCGTCTTAGACGAGGCAATTTTAACCATATTTTAAATAAACCACAATTTTTTCATCTCCAATCCTGATTCCTGCTTCATTGAATCCTGCAAACATTGGTGGTTTTTCATCTGGGTTTTTCTCCCACCTCAAAAAAAACCTATGGGCTTATATCCATGAGCTAGGTGAGCTCCACAAATTAAAAGGAGAAAATCTTGCTGTAAGGTGGGGGTCACCTAAGAAATTGAAGACAATTACCCACATGTCTGGACCCACTTAGAGCCAGTGCACGGCTCTACACTTGTAAGTGGGGGTGTTCATCACTTACATTCACAGTATATTTTACCAAACAGTGTTGTACTATTGTTGTTTTTCTTCTTTATATTTATATATGCGAGGATCCAGGATCCCAGAGAGCAGCATTTGCGCCGATCCAGGTTATTGTTTTCATTATTGTGTGTAATGGTATAGGGGAAACCACTATATCCTGAGATTGGCTATCTGGGCACCCTGGTGGTGGATGCATGTTGTGTGGCGCTGCACCATTTGCTGTCTATATGAATGACACTACTGACTCATTCAAAAAAGGCATAGCATGTTTTTAAAAGCACACTAGCAAAGCATGCATGTCCCTTTACTTGATATCAGGATGGAGATATCATGTAATACCTGAAATATAAATGAAAAATTAAACCCTTACCTCTGATCATATGATGAAGATGAGAATGTGACCTGCTGCCTCCTTTTGTTGCCATTTAAGGACTCAATGGTGTTCTTCCCTTGGACCTGAGCTAGCACATGCTTCCAAATCAGTTGGAAAAGGGATCTAAGGATGTTCCTATAGATATTAATGTATGAAAGAGGTCTATAAAAGTACTAAAAAAAAAGTTGCAAATTGTTCCACATCATAATTCCTAGATTGTGAGTTCCTACGGGAATAGGGCCCTCATCTCCTCCTGTACTGTTTGTCAAATGTTGTTCAATGTATTGTAACCCTGTCTATACTGTGCTTATTGTACAGCGCTGCGGAATATGCTGGCGCTTTATAAATAAAGAATAATAATAATAATAATTGCAAAATATGGAAATTCAAGGAAGACTGTGCCAAAGAAAAAAAATTCTGCAAGGCCAAAGTAAAACAGACGAAGGAGGAAACATAAAAAGAATGATTTGGGTAACCGTTCATCTTTTGTGATGCTTCATTGTTTTTGGGGTTTCCCCCCTCCCATGTGATGCACTGTATATACTCTAGCAGCTGAAGTAGAAATACAAAGATGCAACTCACAGAATAAATGCATATTCAATAAACAAATTGCGTGGCCTCAGGCTAAGCATTACTGCTATTGTTATGTTAGAAAAAAACAACTTGTTTCTCATTATTAGCTGCTTGGTGGGTATTAATCCGAGTTGGCTACGATTATAGCACCTGATATCTTAGGCACAGCAAGAAAAAAAAACAAAAAACATTAGAACCGTTGCCCTTAAATTATTTATAATTAAAGACCAGAGATGAGACTAACAAGGCAAATTTACAGTGCAGAGACATATTGTATCACTATTCGCTTGTATCATTAAGAGAAATCACAAAGATAAAGCTTGGATGTTTGTCGCAATGACTTAACAGAATTATGGCTCATACTGGCATTGCAGGTGTTTCTTTGTACTACAATTCACATCAACAGCAAAACATTTCTTTCTTTCTGTAGAATGTCAACACATCCTATGGCCCTGCAAATATACAGTATTTTGGGGTCACTGAGGGTTCGATTTGTTGTAGGGAACTGACATCGAACTGATTAAATCAAAACCAAAGTAGTTGCGTAACCGTTCTTGCTTTACATGCACAGGCACGCACACACACACTTAGCTCAGAAGGTAAGTTGCCCAAAAATAATGTAAGAGCATTGAGATATACTTTTTTATTGGACTAAAAATAAATAATTTCATGTTTTTCTTCAGATCATTTTACAGGTTAGGTTTTATAAATTAGGTATTGCATATTTTAATATATATATATATATATATATATATATTATATATATATATATATATAATATATATATATATATATATATATATATATATATATACACACACAAAATTGGAACTGATGATTTTACCTAACTTGACATACCCTACTCTGATAACACTGCCACCAACCCACCGAAAATTAAAGATGAATGACCAAATGTTTAATGTTCATAATGTAATGTACACATGTAAAATGATATGCTTTAGGGTAGTGCATTGATCACATCTTCACTTTAAATTATCTTCATAAACAATAGAGGATTTATAGGTGACCAGTTCGATTTGTTCCAAACTGCCCTGTCAAAGAGGTACTTTCACAGGTGCTTCCACTGTCACTGTTCCTACCTTCACTTAATGTAAAATTGCCACTCGTTCTCAGAGAATTCTATTGCTGGTTACATCCCGATGAACATGTTTAACAGAGCTTGACAAGAGCTAAACCTCTAATTAACTCCTCAGAGACACTGCCAACACATATTCAATCATGGTTAGCTTCAGTATGGGTCGTATCATGCCTTACCACGGTGTACCACCACTATGCTCTAATGCCTACCTCTACTACAAGTGAAATCACCCAATTTAGACATGTGTGAATAAAATGTGGGGCTTACCTGTACTATTCATTAATACACAATTCTGAAATTAAAATAGTGTTTCCATTAGGCCCTGGTCACACCTAAGCGTTTTAAAGCATGTTCCTGCGCGCTATAAAAACACATGAACGGGGAAATCCCATGATTTTCTATGGAACCCGTTCACACCTAAGCTTTTTAAAGCGCACAGGAACGCGCTTTAAAACGTCCTATGCACAAAGAAGTACGGGAGCTTCTTTGGTCCGTATAGCAGCAGGTTCGCGCGTTTTTCGTATGCGCGATACGCACGTATTGCGCACGTATAAAAAACGCCTAGGTGTGAACCCAGCCTTAGTCCTTACCACCTAAATATTTATATTATCATTTTTACTCTGCTGTCGGTGAGATGTATGTGCTCTCTGATTAACCCGGCATGTGAGACATTCTAGGCTGCACATTCATTTTTACAGTACATCTCTTTGTATAGACTACACTGCAGCTCCTACTTTTGATGTTGTCGGCGATAGATAAGTAAAACCAATTGGGATTTTCTAAGAGGGGCGCAATAGAGAAATTTGTCCTAAAATCACTATACAGTAGGGTGTCCAAGGGATCCACTCCCTGGCCAGATTTGCAAGATATTTGAAGCGCGTTCAGTTGCTCAGCTGCTGCAAGAGCTAAATTAGCAACTTGGCACGGAACGCTGTGCCACAGCTCAGCGTTCAGCACTGCTAATTTAGCACATGCAGCCAAGTCGAGAGGTGCTGCGGGATTAGCTGAGTGTGACGTAGGAAAGATGGCCGCCTCCACGCAGCAAATAATCCAAAAAGGAAATGTTCAGTTTGAGGTTTTGGTGGAACAAAACACCAAATATTTATTGGAACATGGTAAACATTAACACTAAAGTGGTAATAAAATGGACAAAAGTGGATTTTGCAGAAACAGCAGTTTTCATTAAGCAATCCTCTGCTCTTTCGCTTCCATATTCACAGCCAAAGCGTTCAGTGAGACTGCTGCAGCAAACGGAACTGCTGCACTGAAGCAATTCAGCAGCTGCTGAGGAACTGAACGTGCCTCTGAAGTACAGCACATGTGATATGATTTGCTGCTCAGTGATTGCATCAGGGTATCAATCTCTGTACTGCCCTGATGGCGGCATCAGAGCAGTACAGAGACTAATGCTGTCCTGGGCCTAGAGATTTGAGATGGCCTGAGGGCAGGAGACGCCTCGGACATGTCCCCCAAATCTGCTCTCACAGCTGGGCCCCCTACACGTTGAGCAGCCTCTAGAGACAGGCACACTGTTTGTCAGCATATTAATATGGAGCAGGCACTGATGGACAGCTGAAGGAATCCTCAATAGCTTCCTTTTAGAGTCTTACTGATCAACACTCAGCTGTCTAGGGCAGGGGTCAGCAAACTTGGCTCCCTGATGTTTTGGGAACTCCATCTCCCATGATGCTCACCCATTAGGCTGACTGAGCCACATGGGAAATGTAGATCCCAAAACATCAGTGAGCCAAGTTTGCTGACCCGTGGTATAGGGCATTGCCTGCTCTGTGGGGATATAACTGCCAGTCATGCCGTCAGTCTTCAAAGGAAACACAGTGTGCAGGGGGCCCAGGTGGGAGCATGAGGTAGGGGATTTGGGGGGCTGGTGACCATGCTAATGGGGGCTGAGGGAGAATTGGAGACCTGGTGGCTAATGCGGCAATGGGGACAACTTGGTTGAGGGATTATGGAGGCCCTGGTAGTTAAGGGCGGTTTGGGGGAGGTTATGGGAATCTGGGCTGATACGGCAATGGGGACAATGTGGCAGAGGGGGCTGGGGGTTATGGGGGACCTGGTGGCCAATGGGGACCTAATGGTTAAGAGGGGCTGGGGATTATGAGGGACCTGGGCGAATGTGGCAATGGGAGCATTGTGGCTAAGGGGCTGGAGAGTTATTGGAGACCTGGTGGCGAATGGGGGCTAGAAAAGGCTATGGGGACCTGGGCTAAGGTACCTATAGTTGGGGAAAGGCGGCAACCAGGGCGAGTTGAGGGAAAGGTTGTACGGGGGTTAGAAGGTTTTACAAGGGGGTGGCCCTTTCAGTTGTCCAGTAAGGGGGGTCCAAGATTTCTGATGGCAGCCCTGATTGCAATATTCGGTCTGTATTTCATCTAGATAATCCTTAAAATCTGGCCTGTTAGTTTGTCCTAATGACTGGACTGGGAAAAGCTGGTATACAGTATGTGACAGATAAGTGAAATTACATAACACAATCTAAAGAAACCCCACTGCCAATAGCTGTCAAGTTAAAAATGGGAAACCCTACTAAGGTCTTTGGTCAGATTCCAGATCTGGTGTAACTTAATGTAGAAACTCTGGATTTTAATGGTTCTGTTCATCACATTAGTATATGATTTTATGCTTAAGAGAAATAAAAAAGGTACTAATTATGTAATCACTGCTATTAAATGAATATTTCATTCTAAGAACACTCCAGGATCGTTCACTAGACCAAGATTTGGAGAGAAGTGGAAAACAAGCTGGTTGGAGAATGTTTTCATTTTGATTATATTTGCATAATATCCCCTTATAAATTAACCGCAATCAATCAACTTGTTGAAATCCTTGATCTAAGCCTTTGCTGGAATATTTTGCCCCACTATTGATGCTATGTAAGTGGTTATAATTTAATGAGGTACAACAGCCCCCAACAGATGTACATTTAATGCCCGTGTCAGACGAACGCAGTGATCACGTCCATGTTGCCGCATAGTTTAACGTCTGTCGTAGCACAGAATCATGATCAATAGAGACCCACACACTAAGTACGGGCGCACCAAACTGCGCACGCACAACGCACATGGAAAACGGACGCAAGTTAGGCAAGAACGTAAAACCGCTAGACGGACGCAGAGTGTGCCACGTCTGCGTAGCGTTCTGTGTGAGATGTCAGATGCAGCGCATTTGCGATGTCCAGTACCTTGACGCACAAAATGGCTTTTCATATTATTTTTCATATTATTTTTATTTCCCAGTTCCCTTTTTTCTCTACGTCAGTCAAGAAAAACGGATTGTGTGGGGTCTACAGTATCTTCCGTCAGTATGTCTGTCCTTTATGCATGCACGCAGAGTGCGCTCAGACTGCGTTCGTCTGACTCTAGCCTTAGATTGTATGTGCTGTGGTAATTTAGAAACCTGAAAATTTAAGTCTTGCATTGCTGCTCAGATATTTCTATTTTTGGATACTGTATAGCAATCGTGGTTCCTACAGGCATCTGACCTCTCAGGTCACCTCACTCCTGGACCATGACAATTCCCTGGTGGGAAAATTAAAAGAACTATGGGGAAGGAGACAACTCTACTGCTTATCAGTTTCCACCCAGTAGTAACAATTAATTGAGCTTTCAAGGAGCTGCTAACAAAAATATGACCAAAGGGGCAAAAGTTAACCAAATGTTTACTACACTTGAGTATGGTCAACTCCGTTGAGTGGAACAATGCTTCTCACTAAGAGGATCCATCATGCAGCCATTTCATTCTTAACTTATGTAACGTATATCACAAGTCCTTTTATTCCCTACAGCTATAAAATCAGGTGCTGGTTTGCTGATAAAAATGGCTGTTTTTTGCCCTCCTTTTCTTCCATTTTTAGCTTTTTAATGGCCGCCTTGTTTAGGGTTTAATATTGTAGTCACAGTAGAGCAGACACCGTTTCCTACATTGAGTGCACCATTATATTTCAGCCTTTTATTCTGTTATTTGGCAGCTACAGTTTTATATGTGATCAACTGCCATAGAATTTTTTTTTTAATTCTTAATTATTCCTCATTTGAAGTCAGCGGCTTAGATTTAAGTTTTGATGTAGATCTTTGTAACATCTGTATTCACATTTCAAAGTAAGTAAAGTGAAAATTAGAGATAAACTTACTATTAATTTAAAATAAAGAAGTTCCATTAGTTCTAACATTTTCATATGCCTGTTCTTGTAACAAGATCTGACTTTAATTGAACTTCTTAACATTACAACTGGAAGAAAAATTTAGATAATAAAAGGGCTTATGATTAAAGCCAGGAATGCAAGCACCCACAACTGCACTCTCGCGGGAATAGGGCCCTCCTCAATTCTTCTTTTATCCGATTGCCAGATTTTGTCTTGTCTCAAAGTTTTGTACCAGTGTCCACCACAAATAGTCTGTAGTGAAAGGGTTAATATCTTTCGTGCTTTGAAAACTCCAGCTTGCAGAATTCCCTTACAAGAAGAGATGCAAGGCAATGCAATCTACATTTTTTTAATCCATTTTAATATTTCTCCAATTTCAAATGACATTTTTTTACATCTTCATTTTACCTGTCATCGTTTGTGCGTCTGTGTCTCTCCCTCATAACCTGACTTCAAAAAGTCTGCATAGCTGGTAATATAATGACACGAAAAATATGAGCTCTTGTAGAGTACAGCTAGTACGAAAGACATTCTCTATCAGAATTTGAAACATTATTCATCCTGCGCAGAGAATATTAATGCGTTGGTGTTTTCTTTCTTGAACTGAATGCCGCCTTATCTTTAACTGGGATAAGCCGCGATTGAGATGTACACAAAGACAGAATAATTATTCCTGGTTTGGAGGGCCATGATGCCACACCAACTAGCAAGACATTAAGCACTTTGGACTTTTTGGATTTAGTTTAAAGATGTTTGGGAGATAGCAAAGAATACAAATGAGCTTTTTTATGTATTGGGAGGTAATAGGAAACCGTTAACCTCTTAAGGGCAAATTATGTTTATTGCCAGCTCTACAATGAGATCCATATCAATCCTGCACGCTGTTCTCACAGCTGGTACCCTGTCTACCTAGCATTAGTAGCGGTGTACAGAATAACATTAAACGATTGTGACTATGGAGTTTCTATGGGCATAGGCACAGACCCTCCCAGTCATCTTTATAGAGATATATGTGCCTGAGATTGAGAATCTATTGCAAGGTCATTTTTTTCTAAATTACCACCCTAATGTCAATTTATAGGACATGAAAGGTAAGGGTAGTAAACTTATAATCAAAGTAGGAAGGTTACCCACAGGTTTTTGTGGGTTCATACTAGGGATGCACCAAAACAGTTTGAGACAGAGTACAAGTACCGATTACGATACTTTAATGTCAGGTGACAGTTTTCCAAAAAATAATTAAGATTTTGCTGAAAGCCAGATCAAGTTATGGAACTATTGAAAGGTATGGCCAGACACCCCATTCACGCACTTCACACCTTCAGAGACACCTGCACACACTTAAAAGCTCAGAAACACCCACACACACCTGAGACACACATCTCGTAACACACCTCAGACACCCTGGGACCAGCTGGCAGAATGCTCTAATAGCATTCTGCCAGGTTCCCCAGCTGGCTGCATTCCAGCAGGCAGCCACTGGCATGTGTAAGTTCTACCACGGCTACGAGACCAGCAGCCATGACCTCGTAGCCTGAATAGTGGATTCACCGCAGGGTCAGCAAACTGGAATCACCGGAGTGCGCAGAACGAGAAAGCACTAAAATTGTGGTGATTTCTGAAAAACCCTTTAAAGGGACATGCATGCCTTGCTAATGTGCTTTTAAAAACATGCTATGCCTTTTGAATGAGTCAGTATCATTCAGCAGGCATAAAAAGCAAGTAAATATGATATTTTTTCATATTTCCCTGCTTTTTTCTTGGTGTTTTCCACGCCCCACCTCAGGAGGAACTTTAAGCTAACCAGTGTGCCTACTATGGTATACATAAAAAAAGATCACTGAGCATGTGCTACTGAGTTGCTCCTCCTCCCACTCAAATTAAATTAAACACACAGAACAGTAGGAGAGAGGATCTTGCCCAAGAGCTTACAATCTAAGAAGAGAGGGGTGACACACTAGGTGAGGGTAATAGCGGAGTATGTGAAGTAGTGCGGTGCATGGAGGCTGTGGGCAAGATGAAGGAAAAAATGTAGTTCATGTGAAGCTTTGATAGGTGGAGTAGTTGGCGGGGAGGAGGCGGGAAATATTCCGGAAGCAGAAGCTGAAGAAACACCCCCCCTCAGTGCCTGCAGTGAAAAAGGTGGAAGGGGGGCTCATTTGGAGCCCTCTATCTCCCCAACCGTACCACCTAGAAACAAACAAATTGCACTGATGGGAAGGGGAGAGTCTCCTCTTTTCAGTGCTTTCCATCATTAACCCATTCGTCGCCGGATCACAATTCAAACCCGGAGGTGGCTGACATCATCGATGTTAGCCAAGCCTCCGGGACACCCCCCACCCACGGTCATCCTCACCATATGTGTGAGGACGTCGGTGGGCCAGTTAAGCCCCTAGCTGCCAAGTGGAGATAGGGGGATCCAAAGGATCATGGCATTTCCAAGGATACCAAACATGACCAGGTTTGTTGTAAAAAAAAAAAAAAAAAAAATTGGGTTATTTTTAAAAAATAAAAAAAAATTGTGGTCTGGGGGGTTAATAAAATAAGACTTGAGCATAAAACAGTCAAAATGAGCTCAGCGCAGAGGTGAAATGGCTCAGCAGTGAAGTGGTTAAAAAGCAAAAACATCTAACAATTGGGTATTTCTAATCTCAAGACAAAATTTCAAAACTAGCTGGGGTCTCTTTTTGCGGTTGTAGATTTTGGGGATTAAATTTCAAAAAAGTGTTGTTTTTTTCCATTATAATTCATATTTCTCTTATAGTAAATTTCACGATATGATGGAAATAATGGTATCTTTCGAAAGTCCATTTAATGGTGGGAAAAACGGTATATAATATGTGTGGGTTCCATAAACGAGTAAGAGGAAAATTTGACCTAAACACAAACAGCGCAGAACCGTAAAAACAGCAGCGGGCACTTTTGGACGGACTTTTGTAAAACCGCTCGGTCACTAAGGGGTTAAAGCAGGAAACAAGAAAATATATAATTTTTTACACCCGTTATTGATTTATTCTAGTTTGTCTATTAGGTATAAAAGTGTTTAAATGTCAATTTTAAAACAAGTATTTCTAGACATGCATATCCCATTAAGTGTTAATACACAAAGTGAGACTGAGCTCTCTGTTGTCAGAGTTTATGACCATTTCTCCGCCATCAAATCAGGAGGAAGCATTTCATTCCTGTAATGTATGAGAGAGGTACATCTGGTACTAAAACATCTCCTTTTTAATATATATCATGAGCTGCAATCATGGAGTCCAGAGAGGTTTTTTACTAAATTATACATAATGATGCAGTTGCATTGTATTCGTAATAGAGAGGCACTGACAGAGCAATGGGACCAATTGGAAAGCACTATTGGTCCAAGCCATTCAAAAAAACCGCCTGTATTGGAGGCTGGTCTGACAGGAAGGGACCCAGGCAGCTCCCTCTGCTCCCTCTAGTAGTGGATATATACTAGGACAGGCATAAGATGCTCCCTTTAGTGGCAGATACAGAGTATGACAATTAGAGAAAAACCGTTTTTCTCTCAGACTTTATTTTTTAATAGTAAAGAATGATATGATGAAAATAATGGTATCTTTAAATAGTCCATTTAATGGCAAGAAAAACGGTAAATAATATGTGTGGGTACAGTAAATAAGTAAAAGAGAATTTACAGCCAAACATAAACCGCAGAACGTTGGTTACCATCTGTGTATATCTGGCTTTGATCCCTGCCAGTGCCTCACCAGCCACTGACCTCACCGCACATCCCTGCTGTATACCCCACACAGACCTCTATGTATACCCACACAGACCGCGTGGTTCGAGGTCCCTGGGTTGTGATGCAGACTCCAGCCGTGATCCCTGTAGCCAACGGGAGGCGAATGCTAGCGGAATGCTGTTAATGCATTCCGCTAGCAGCACCTTGGATACCAGCAAGCCAGCCCAGTGCTGGCTTCTGGGTATCAGTGTTACTGGGGCATTTGCATGAGTACAAAATACGCGCCCAAGTGTCAGTATAGGCACCGATACTAGTACCAGTACAAAGTACTTGTCCAAGCGTTGTTATCGGCACTGATACTGATACTAGTATCGGTGCATCCCTATCAGTAATGAAAGAAAGTCAAATTACAGCTTTCCCTGAGAATGTGTCATTCAAACTATTCAGATTTAGTATCTAAATATTTGGAATATTTGAGAAATTGTAAAATATTGCCTCTCTATTGTGTTTAAAGATTTAGGATGGACAGTTTGAGACGCAGACACAGATCAAGAAAATTAAAAAAATTCTTATCAGATGACAAAACTTTAAGGTATTCATTTTTTGCTGCTAAGAGTATCGGGTGGGGACATGTGTCATGCAAAGGGGCAAGGAATATTTATAGCGGTCAATCACCCTCGAAATGTCAAGGGGATATACTAATGAGCTGGATAACTGCCCAAATATTTTATCCCACCAAGAGTTAAGCAGCATGTAAATTATTCAGTCTATGAGTAATACTTTCCACCTATCTGGCGTTTTGCTGCAAATCAACTTTACACTTAAAAGGGAATGCATAACATATGCAATATGAACTGATGAGTGCAGTTGAGCCACCAAGATTGTTTATGTGCATAAGAATGATATCACTTCTTTATGAAACATTCACACCGCCTGACCTTAATCTGCAGAGGAATTTTTTGCTGCTCAAAGAAAAGTGTATTCAAAGAGTAAGATTTAAAGGGAGGAACAAGTTGCTGGTGTCCTTGACTCCTAGAGAGACGCTGAATGAAAAAGACAAGCAGATAGGTGAAGCGCTCTGCTTTTAAATTCAGGGCAGGTGCGCCATTTTAAATTCGGGGCAGGTGCTTTAACTAAAGAAAAGTGTGAAAGAATGGGGTGAGGGGGCTCCAGGAGCTGAATAAAATAATAAAAGACAACAAAGGCTTTTATGAGACTTAAGGGAAACAGAGGAGTAAACTGCTGTCTTTAAGCACCTCCAGCAGGCTCTATTAGGAGTGAGCCGCTATATTAGGAGGAACCACTGACCAGCAGAGTCACAGCTCTTGCAGTTCGAAGGACTCCATAGAGATTTATGCACAAAAGAGGAAGGACACTGGGAGCATATTATTCCTGGTCTCCTACTGCGTGTGGCCTGAGGAAGTGGTGGATCACAACATGCTCTGCATTGTGGTAACCAGAGGTAAATATGGGATTTAAAAAAAAAAAAAAAAAATGAAGTGTTAAGGGATTTTGCTTCTGCAAAATCCCTTAAAGCCATGGTTTCTGAGTCAATCTTTTTTGAATATTGGCTCAAAATGAGAAAAACATGTTGACTTGTAAGAAGTTATTTATTCTCGGACTACTGATGCGTTCATTTAAGTAAGCTGGGGTGGCAGGTGAGCTAGGAGCAAAATTCGCAGCTTGGCAGGAATAATGACTCAAGTGGTGTTATTAACAGACGGGGCAGTCATACTTAACGGCTCACACGCTAAGTAGAAGGCTGGAGTCAGACGAGCGCACTATGTGCGCCCGTACTGACGTGTCTTCTGGTGTCCATCGCAACGTTGACATGCTGCGATGGGGCTAGCCACACCTTGTTGAGCGCGCACGAATTGCACACGCAACAGCGGCTGTGCTGCGTCTGTGAGAGAGGCCCCCCCGTCAAAGCGCTAGGACGCATGTTGACGGGGCTGCAAACCATGATCCTCCATAAGATGATCGAGCCTTGCAGCGCTGAGCGCACTACCTGCGCTCAGCGAGGTGACCAGATGGGCGTCAAGTGGAAGGAACATCCACTCTCACGGACGTTCCTTCCGCTCTTACTACTGCTTGTCTGACCCCTAATGACGACTAATGGCTCACTTGGAAGAGGATCCCCTGTTTTCTGAGTGGTTACAATGTGAATCCAACCAATAGACAAACTTATAACGAATAAATAAAATTACTGAATATTTATCTGTAGACCTAAACACTAAGCCAATGCAACAAAAAGTCATTTCTCTTTTGATAACATTTACAATCCAATACATACTGGGAAAGCAATCTAAATAATACATATATATCATGTTTCTTTAAACATTCAGATGTAGCAGGTGTTATTCTCACTTGGATACCATTTTTTTTACTCAGGAAATATGTCAAAGATGCATAATAGGGAATCTGTTGATTGACAGCGTTGATTATTTGGGTTGATATACTTTTTTATAAAGGAAATATTAATATTTATGAAAAAAATATGATTAAAGATAGGTTTGTTCTTGCAATTGTGGTATGTTAAGTTACTGGTAGAGATTTCCTTATTTGTTAAGATTCAAGGAAAAGGTTGTGAAATTAAGTACCTAGAGAATATAGCGAAAATGTAATGGAGAATAAATACAACACAATTTATGTAAGTGGAACCATGTAAAATGTAGGAGGAAAAACTACAAGTCCTACAGGGATGCTAAGGACACGGTAGCATCCCTCAAGGTTTTAATTATTTAATATAGATAATGCATTAAATAAATGTGCAAAAAGTGGTAAAGAAAATAAAAAGGTTATTACTAGTGTTCGTAAAGGCCAGAAATCCCCTGCAGACCCAGTTGTTTTGGGACTCCATTCGTAGATTTGGCTTTTCCTTTCTGTCTGCACATTTCTACCACTCCTGAATGGGCCATTTTTAAAGACCGCACTCCCACTGCAACAGAATCTCCTTCCAAAGGTCATCGGTTTTGGCTTTGTTTGCTACCGGGTACTGGCAAACAAAGCTATCCTGTAGCAATGGATATCCCCCATCCCCCCTTCTTTCCGCATGGTAAGAGATTGAGTATACTCCTCCTTACATCAAGAGGAGAACGCCAAGATATTTTTTATTAACTGGTCTCCCCTTATAAAAGTACTTCTGGAAGACAAAAACATTGTTATGCGATATCTTTCTCTATTTGCCCTGGTATGCTCTTCAATTGTCAAGAGGTTCCCCTTCAGTCGAATTTACACTCCCATACCACTTTACCCCACTTTCTGGACTCGTGCTACAGTACGAGGTGTTACTGGGTCCTACGATTCCCAGTGGGCACAGATTCACTACTGTTCTGTTTTGAGTTGCTTAGACAGATAATCACTTTTTTTTTAAGAAAGTATTTTACCAGGAAGGATACATTGTGATTTCTCTTGTTTTCAAGTTTGTCCTGGGTAGGCAAGTATGTACCATTAGGTGTCTTGCCCATAGACACTTACTGGAGAGGTGCTCTGTATGGGATTCAAACGTGGTTCCACAGTTATAGAGCAGTGATGTTACCTCTACTCCAGTGGTTCCCAACCGTGGTCCTCAAGTACCCCCAACAGGCCAGGTCTTAAGGATTACCTTGGGGAAATACAGACTGAATCCTGCAATCACTGAGCAGCAAATCATATCACCTGTGCTGTGCTTCAGCTATCTGGAGAACATGACTTGTTATGGGCACTTGAGGACCACAGTAGTTGGGAAACATTGCTTTACTCCATCCAGCTGGTACATGGGTGACAACCTAAAAAAAAAAATGTCATTATTTTTTGTTCTCACAAAAATATTTTGCCACGAAGGATACATTGAGATTTATCTCATTTTCAAGTATGTCCTGGGTAGGCAAGTCCTAGGCTGGCACTATCCAGGGGGCGGCAAAAAAAACCACCACTAAAAGGGGATATTCACAGAGCAACAAAATGACAGACATTTCAGTGTTCCGTTGTTCAGTGCACTTTGGGGAATCAAAGGTCCCCGGGGAATTCACCGCAGGGTTCCTGAAGTGCAGGGAATCAGCAACCGAATGCTGCCGCAAACCCGTTGCCCGCCGTTTTAAAAAAAATAAAATAATACTGAACGAAAATGTCTGGAATTCACATATAAGGTCCTATGAATGATAATAAAAATGTCTGTTACAGAAAAACTGCTATTCGAAAAAACAAAAATGGATTTTTTTTAAAAATGCCTAAAAGATACTAAAAAGTCAAAATCAATAGAGACTTTTTACTACATATTAAAGGAATAATGGTTTATTCGATATTGAATAAAAAACAGGAATATTTTTAATATTGAAACCTATGGAATTCGCCTGAATTAACCTGCCGAATGAAACCGTAAAACTCGGGTGAGGGGGGGTGACACCATGAATTACCGCACCGGGTGACACCAACCCTAGTGACGCCACAGATCATATGGCATCACCCACAAGGGGTGAAAACCTTCTGGCACTTCTAAGAGGAATCAGTGATTTGCTTTTGATACTTAGATGCTTGATCTTCAAAAGAAAGTTGACGAATAGGACAGCACCAGCACTGATGTTAACTGCTAACAGAGGACTCTGAAAGCACTCGCCATTTTACAATGCATAGAGCCTGCTAGAATAAGACAATTTAACTGCATTTTCCCATCTGTTTGGAACAGCAAAACAAGAAACACAAGGATCCTTTGACATCTAGGATAAAGGGGTCAGATTTACAACTGTAGTTATTTTTCAAACTGCAACATTTACAAGAATCTGTACAGGGAGACCGGGATATGAGACCTCCCTGTTAAATCCTGTGATGCGAGTAGCCAAAGTGCTTTATGGCGCTTGGAATCCGGTGAGACTGTAGCAAAACCTTTAAGTTCTTTTAGACACCAGCCATAAATTAATGAGCATTAATGAGTGGGACTGTTATTAAACACTGAATACATACAAAGCGGGAAAACATAATGTGATGGAGCAACTGTACCCCGAGTACCTCCGTCCGTGGCCTCTCTCCCATGTAAAAGTCACCGGAGCAATCTTCCCTAACAGCTCCCTCAAAGCTTTGACTGCAGCCGAAAGAATGAGGCTCACCATTCAAGTCAAACAGCAGAATGCCAGTTTACTCACAGATACACAGATACAGTCAACCCCCAACTCATTTACATACAATCAAGCAGATAGCTGCACAGGACCTTCAAACAATGGACAATGGCATTTACTAGGAGAAGGGGGTGGGAGGGAGAAGGCAGAGTAAACAAAAGGGATTTCTTATAGAGAGAACATACACAATAGAGAGAGCAGGTACTATACAGAGATAGGTTAGATAATTTAGGGAATGTACGCAAAATACACACCACAGACTATACAATAAATGCACAAGGGAATAACACACAGACATCAGTACTCTTGTTTGCTGGCAGATGTTTAAAACAGTGAAAAGCAAAATAGTTTTGAAAGGTCCATCAATTCCCCAATAGTCTCTTAAATGGTGGAGGGGGTTCTGTCACACATAAGAACCGGATACTATGCAATATCCAAGTTTTTTTATACCATGGTTTGCCAAATCATGCCAAATATCTGCAGGCAGTGATAACCCGTCACATAAATTCTTCATGAACATGTTGCATCAGTAAGGAAATGCTGGGTTGGATAGGGAGATCATAGGAGGTCTCCACAGTCCATAAAACCCAGGAGTGCCCCCTACAGACTGTTCTAGTGGTTAATCTTCCTTGGCTTCCGACTACTGTTCAAAGTCCATTGCTTGAGGACCAGTCCAGGTCAGGTACACCTGCCATTCCAATTTGCATGGTTAGCAATTATTTTTATTCAGAAAACATTAGCATGATTTTAATAGGCCAATATACGTCCTTTTTTTTCCCACCAAATTCCTCCTAAATATCTCAGTTGCACTGTGCCTCCTGGTAAGACAGGTGATGAACAGATCTGCTCCTTGCATTCCATTCCTAACATAACATCAGATACAAAAGGTTTGACAGGAGACAATGACAAGAGGAAAAATTATCAGATTTTGTTTTATACAATAGATAGCAAAAAGTCACAGTCCGATTATGTGAAATGAGAATCAGTAAATCTGTACAGCTTTGCACCAGCTTCGGCAATATGACTGTCATCACAAGTTATATTTTTTACCTGCAGAAAACTAAATTATAGGAGATGGCTTCATTTTACGGTGTTCTTAAAACTTATGGGGCCAATCAACTGGCCACTTCATCTAAATTATGATAGTTTTCTGAGGCAATACAGCACAATGTATTTGCGGAGCAATATAGGAAAGCAATGGAGGTGATAAGCTTTGGTCTGTGGCTCAGGCTTGCGTCATATTGTTAATTAAACTCTGCTAATCACTTGGCAGATTTGCTGTTTTCCTGGATTGTCAAAGCTGATGAATTTCGACGTTGCATGACTACTGTAAACTGTGGTTTTCTACAAAAGGTCAAATAACTCTGCAAGGTACTTTTCCGTTAATGATTGAAGGTACTATTATTTGAAGTGAACACTGAAGTGACAGGTATTATATTTCACCTGCTACTGTACTGTGGTATGGCATGCTCAATAATAATGATCGGTCCTTCTGCTTAGCAATAGCGTACTTATGGGACCATTAGCGTTTAGAAAAGGAACCGAAAGAGAGAGACAGACAGGAAGGAAGGAAGAAAGCAAAACATTGTTGGTTTTATTTTAGATATTCACCACTTACTATTTAGGGAACTGAGCAGACCAGTAATTTAATTTCCCAAATTCAGTATAAAGAGGTTCTGCGTTATGTGAATGCAAGTCGATTTATGTCAAATGTCCTACAGTGTTCCAAGGATCTCATCGGTTGTGAACATAAATGAGAACGTTTCAGCATCAAGACAAATATACGGCTGGGTACAATAAAGGTAACATCACTGCTCTATAACTGTGGAGACACAGGTTCGATCCCGGCAAGAGCACCTCTCCAGTAAGTGTCCAGTAAGACACTTAACGGTACACACTCGCCACCCAGGACATACTTGAAAACGAGAGAAATCTCAATGTATCCTTCCTAGTGAAAAAAACGGGTAGGGAATTTAAAACATGTTCTGTACACACAAACATAAATAACCATTAAATATACAGAGGCAAAGCATGTGCAATATACACACATACACACACACAGGAAGAAGAAACAGACTTAAAAGGCTTGTAATGTAAACTGCTAGGTCACATTTCCTCTATAAAACTTCCATAAAGTTATTGTTACAGTCCAACAACAGTAACCACCAATAAACATTGCCGGAAAATTATTTCGCAAAACTATGATAGGGAAAAGCACATGTTAATGCTCCGTTCAAAAATCATGTCCTCGTACAAGAAAAACCATATTGCTTTTTTATATATTTGTACCAATGGTTAAGTGCAGATCTGAAATATGATTAAGCGTTGGCCAGATTATTTTTAATATTTGGCTCGAGTCAGACAGGTAATAAGACCATCTCATCTCAAGTCTGCGTGTTATGTTCTCCAAGGTTTGCGCCTCAACGGCACGGCTCTAACAATGCCAGATTGTCTGCCAATCACTTCATGTTTCATCCATCAGTCTTTTGGCAAATCCACAGGAATTGTTTTCACCGTCGACTTGGATTATTAAAATATCTAAGCAGTATGAGAACGGTATGCCATGATTCACAGATAAGTGGTGCTGCCGAGGATGACCTAAATTTGTAGAAATACAGGAGAGCTTGACGCAAACACAAAATATACACTTTCATGGATAAAAACACCTAACTACATAGCAAGACATGAGATTATGAGGAAAAAAATTGCAATATTTTGCTCTGTAGTTGGGCGTTTTTATCCCTCAAAACTTTGTTGTAAGATTTTCAGAAAGTAAAAAGAAACTCAAGACATTGCATTAACAAGGCACTGTTCAAACAGTTCTCAAAATGGTTATTTAGACCAATTATGGGACTTCATTCTCTGTAATACCCTGCGTAAAAGGGGACATTCAGGCAATGTAACAGTTGATCCATAATAATACAAAGACAATATCAAGCAACAAGAAGCATTTTTTAACTTTGAGCATTTGTATTGAAAATAAATTTTGTATTGCCCATTCCAACTCCCCTTCACCTCAAAAGTGGTTATTCAAAGATAGCCGAACTTGCCACTGAAGGGTTAATTTCCCTGTACGGTGCAATTTCGTAGCAATTTGGCTATTCAAAAAGCTGGCCATTTGACAAATATTGGCGAAATGCCTGCAAAATACAATGAAATACAGTGCAATTCGGTGGCAGTGGACCCCTCCAGATCCACAATGTCGACTCCAGATAATCAGCATCCCATTTTATCCCAGGTCTACTATTACCATTTCAGTCTATCCCACTTTAACGTAATGTGCACTATGTACATGTCACAGAGCTCCACAGCAACAAAGCTCACAGTAATGTGATGTGTGTATGAGCATATCACAGAGCTACAAAGTAAAACTCACAAGTAAAAAGATAAAAAGCATTAAAAATATTTAAATACAATAAATATAAAAATTCGATTAACATAATTTATAGTAAAACACACGTAGGTTACCTTTCCTAAATCTGTTTGCAGGGAAGGAGCTGAATTCCTCTTTGTCCGCTGGAAGAGCCTAGCCAAGGCCCCTGCCAGCTCTGAACACCAGGCGAGGCTCCAGCCGGCCATACTAGACACACTCTGGGGTTGTTGTATTTTCAGGTCTTCAGGTGCCTCCCTGCCCTTTTACACATCTAATGGCCTTCCAATATATATTCTAAAAATTGTCCTCTCTATTGTCATAAGCGGGCCAAAACCTGATCACCATCCCACCACAAGGTGATTGAACTTTGCCTCTTCAGAAATACTCATTCTGGTTTTTATTTTCTTGAACCATCTTGAATACTTCCTTCCACGGGACCCACGTATCTCTTTCCGCCAAGGGTCTATGAATACTCCCCCCCCCTCCCAAACAATTCCAATGCGGGCAAGGTTGAGGAATTTAGAAGGCTGGAGTCGGGGAACATTGTCACTGCTCAGCATACTGTTTACAGTTCAAAGGAAGGAAATATGATGACAGAAGCAGGACAAACTGTCCCTTATTTTTGCTGCCAATTCTGTGACAGAAAGTTTCTGTTTTATAAACTTGAGAGTCCGCTGCACTTTTATCTTATGTATGGAATTATATATTTACTCTCAAGGTTGAATGCAGTACCAATTAATGTTATGGTGGTAGGGTTAATAACACAGTACCCATAATAAGGACCTAGCTGAGAGCTGAGTAGATGTTTCTTTTACTCGAATGTTTGTCCACTCATTGAAGTCAAACCCTTCAGCTTTCCTGCTCATAACTATGCCTTAATGTCACTTTTAGTGAAGTAATGACGCCAAAACTGCAAGAATCCTTGGAAATGTTGAATGTGCTTGTAATAATCAGAAATCTAGTAATGATCGCTCTTATCAGGCCACTTAATGGATACCGGATGCTGTCTGTGGGCTGTCCTCTAGCACACATGAAGGAATAGGTATTAACTAGTATCAAAAAGGTTTAAGTCATTAAGCAAGAAAGCCATTTCTGTGGCAAGCTTCATTAGAATGTTTGGTAAGTCCAAAGTCCATTAAGGCCGGGGTCAGACGAGCGTTTTAAGAGCAGAAGGAATGTCTGTGAGTGAACGTTCCTTCCACTCAGGGAGGTGGCCAGACGAGCATCCGAGTGCAATTAGTGCGCTCAGCACTGCAAGGCTCAATCCTCCTATGAAGGATCGCGCTTCACAGGTCCGTCGAATGCACCTCGTAGCGCGTCGACGGGGAGGCTTTCAAAACGTCCACGGCACGCCCTCTGTAACAAACGCCATTTGTGTGGGCGCTACAGCGTGTGGCAGACCCTGTCAAAGCATCACAACGCTGAGACGGATGCTGGGAGGCATGTCAGTACGGGCGCACAGAGCGTTCGTCTGACCCCGGCCTAAACTGTAAACTCATGTACACCTCTATTTAAGAGTCTACATGTAGCATTTATCTATTACAAAGTTTATCAAATAATGACTGTCAGGGTTATATAGATAGATCTATCAGGGAGCCCTATTCCAATCTTCACACCTACATGGGGACGCCAATTGGAAAGATATGCACCTGCATTTTCCTGTGGCGCTCCGATGTTAATGTTAGTATTTGGCGCTTTATTGGCACTATGCCCTGGAATGCAGCGTTAACCGTAGTGATACTCATAACGCTGCTGCATCACTCCCGGTCCGCGAGCCCTGCGCGACCTCGCTCTCACGGGGTCATGAAGTGCCGTGGTGATCGTGAAGGGAGACTGGGAACTATTTGTGCAATTGCAAAATCATTTAACACCAGTTTTTAGGAGGTGCTAATGTTTGTAAAAAATGTGAACCACAACATTTTCAGTGCTTTTATGTAGTATTATGGAAGACACTTTGTGAGCGTAGAATCTAAAGCAGGGCTTGAAGAATCCAGGTGCAGGAAGCCTTAAGCTCCTAGGCTTTCTGTCCGGGCTCATAGTTCTTCATTAACTTTTGTAAATCTGAAGACAAAGCTTTGCTTCTAGGGCCCTATTTGTGTTTATGCTGATCTATAAAATATTAATAGCTAGTTTGGTTTATCCTTTGCTTTGCTGTTGAATAGCTCTAATATAGAAAGAACTACATGTATGTACTGTGCAGATGTTACCCAAGAATTTTCCGAATGACTTGAGAGGAGACACTGCATAACTGCTAAATAGAAGGCGAACAAGGATAAGATATGAGACTGTAAAAAGTGGTTACTTTACTTAGAGGTCCCTTTAAAAAGCAATACTTTAAATGAAAGCACTGAGGCAGCCACATATTAGGAACTCTAAGTTTATTTTACTGCTGCGATGGTGGAATGATTAACAACAGATAATTCTGGGACACTTCGGAGGTGTCAAACCTATCCATCTGACAATTGTTTAGGTATCATAAACCATGCTTTATTTTTGGAAATAAAAGTCACAGCAATCTTGCACTATAAGGAAAACAGTTGTACTGTATAGTCTATGGCAAGGATTGATGTAGTTAAACCATACCTTGGAGCCAATAAGTAAATGTAGGCACTAGCTACAGATTTACAGGAGCTAGGCTAAGCATTGTATTTGTGGAGAACGATCCAGGATCAAGAGCGGAATTAGACCGGTGTCACATGAGCATTTTGAGAGAGTGGGCATTCCTTACACTCTGCGCTCAGCGTACATAGGAGGATCGCGCTTTGTATCCCTGTCGGCGTCTGTTTAGCTTTTTGACGGGGAGGGTTTTTTCACGTCCAGTGGTCGGCCCTCCCCGTCAAAAAGGCAAAGACGCAGGGTAGTGCGGGCGCACACGAGCAGTAAATACGCTCGTGTGCCGGCAGCCTTAGCGGTCTAGCAAATTGTGTATGGGCCGGGGCCTTGCTTTCTGTTAGGTGTTGGGTCTTGGGCTTTGGCAGCTAACTGGCCCACTGGTGCCACGGCATATGAGGCCAGGGCACACAGTAGCAGATATAACTCTTTAGTTGATCTGGCCCAGGCATTGCAAAGGCCACAGACTGTAAGGAGCTTGTTCCGGGGTGGTAGAATTGAGCCCAATGTGAAATGAGATTTGCTGAGAGTTGTAGATGTATAAACAAAAAGAGGGTTTATTAGGAAATTATAGAACAAAAGGCAGTATATGAATATAGAAGGGAAGGGAGCACACTGAATAAACAATAAACAGTAATAACTTTAACTGAAGGCAAGATAAGACAATACTAAACTATACTAAACTAAACTACAACAAAAGAGAAATATATAGAGGCAGAGTGTTTTTGCAGGCAGAGGTTCCTGGGTCTGTAGAGGGTCCTAGAAATGCAGAGGGTCCAGGGAATGTAGAGCAACGGGCTCTGGGGATTCTGTAGGATGCAGGGTAGCGAAGTCTGCGGGATGCAGGGCAGCAGGTTCTAAGACTTCTGTAGGATACAAGGCAGCGGATTCTGCGGGATGCAGGTTCTGAGACTTCTGTAGGATACAAGGCAGCGGATTCTGCGGGATGCAGGGCAGCAGGTTCTGAGACTTCTGTAGGATACAAGGCACAGAGGAAGGAAATGCTGGTGGAGACAAGACAGTTATGGTCTAGATAGAGGAACAAGAGGCAGTTCCCTGTCAGCTTGGCATACACCAAGACCATGCAGAAGCATTGTGTCTTGGGAGTGGTTCCTTTTTGTAGAGGGGGAAATCAGGATGCATTAATCAGCACCTGGTTGCTGGATCAGCCTGGTTGTAGAGGAATTACCAGTCTCCTTACAGGAAACTGGCTTGCTTTTAGGTTTCCTGCGGTGCTGGCGTCCAGGTTCCTGACACAGACTCACTAGCGGCTGCCTGAATCACTTTTTTGATTGGGGCTCTCTGATTCTCAGCTGCGATCTCGCAAATGCAGCAAATGTAGCAGCCAGCCCTGAGATGCTGTAGCCATGTTTTATTGTAGGATCCAGACAAATTATATATCCTTATTTTCAGCAGACTGGGCAGATTCAGAATATATCATTATATGTACACATCATGTCCTGCCAGAATGTTATTAAAAAAATAAATCCATTCCGATTTTAATCATTTACAGCGTGTAAAATATATATTTTTTCACATTTTATCATGCAAGCCTTTGTGTTATGTATGTTATGGGGTACTCTTTATTATTATAATTTTTTTCTGTGAAAATACGCGATTTTAGCCAAAACTGAAAACAAAAATCATCGTGGTAATTGAGAAGGTTAGTGCAACATCATTGCTCACATAATTGAAAATGAACAATAGTGCTGCATAATAATTTTTTTTTAAAAAAAGGCGTTTTTATATTAATTTTATTTTAAAACATAACCTCATGTTTGGTATCATTGGAGAGGCCGTGCTCTGGACAATGACACAAAGCATGACCCTCTAGCTGCCACTGATTTGGACCCCAGTATTTCCCAAGGACCCTCCTATCTCCAGCATAGGGATTTCCAAAGGGAATCCCTGACAGCTAGGGAGGAATTCCCTTACTGACGTCATAAAGCCCATGCGCCTGATTGGCGGCAGATCGCAGGACTGGCACCTGATGTCAGTGCACTGGGTCTAATGGGATTGTCAAACTTCAGGAAAGTCTGAGCACCCCGGGACTCAGTCGAGCGTCTGTTGTCTCCTCCTCCGCTGCAGAGAACACATGACATGTGAGAACATCCTCTGCACGTAGAGGGGAATCCCTAGAATGTCCCACACACATCGGCAGCGAAGGGGTTAAATGTGCCTCTGCAAAACTTATAATATAGGGGAGGAAAAGCAGTGAAAAAATAATAGAATGGGGAGGAAATGACATACAAATATTAAAATACAGGAAGAATTGGGAAATAATCATTTCCATGGCTCACATTACTGTGAGGATTATGGCTATGGCACTCTGGGTAACACTCCGACAATGCACAAAACTCTGCAATACCAAATCTACCTTTCATCTACTGCTCTCTCCTCCGGTCTTGGACTGTCACTGCCTGCTCATCAGCTGTCTCCAACTGGATGACTTCCTGTTTCCTAAAGCTCAACCTCTCTAAAACTGAACTTCTGTTTTCCCTCCCGCTAAAGCTGACATTTCTGCACCCATTTCTATTCATGTGAATGGTGTCACCATTAGTTCTACCTCACAAGCTCGTTGCCTCGGTGTCCTCTTCGACTCTGATCTCTCTTTCACGCCTCACATTCAGTCACTAACCAAATCCAGCTATTTCTACCCAAAGGTCACTGTCTTAATAAGGACTGTACCAAAATGCTCCTCCAAGAGGTTATCTCCCTTGACTACTGTAACCCCCTTTTCACTGGTCTTAAGAGATCCCAGATACTTGTTCTGCAGTCTGTTATGAACGCCTGTCCAGGCTCATCCGCCTCACATCTAGGACCTCTCACACATTACCTTGGTCAATCTCTTCACTGGCTCCCTATTTCCTTTAGAATCCAATTCAAATTAATGGAGCTCACGTACAAAGCTCTACATAACCGCCCCCATGCCTATACACTATATTGCCAAAAGTATTCACTCACCCATCCATATGCGAGTCAAGGCAGGTGAGCGAATACTTTTGGCAATATAGTGTATCTCCTTCCATATTAGCAGGTATATCCCATCCTGTACACTGCAGACTGTCAATGATCTGATGTTATCTCCTCATACCCGCACCCACAATAATTGCATTCAGGACTTCTCCCGTCCCAAGCTGCCCCCTTTCTATGGAACTCCCTCACCCATAACATTAGACTTGCCCCGTCTCTCCTGTCCTTCAAAAAGTTTCTGAATACATTACTTTAGAGAGAAGTCCATTGGTTCACTCCATAATACATTTTTTGCTCCATCTTCCCACACACAGCCCCCATGCACCTATCACTACTTCACATACTCTACTATATACCCCCACCTAGTGTGTCACCCCTCTCATTTTTGATTGTAAGCTCTTGAGCAGGGTCCTCTCTCCTACTGTTCTGTGAGTTTAACGTGTATTTATATTTGTTGCTCTGTCTGACCCATTGTACACCGCTACAGAACTTGTTGGCGCTTTATAGATACTTGTAACTGTCACCACTTCTTGTTGTGGAGCTGTGTGATACGCCTATACCGGGGGTCAGAAAACTTGGCTCTCCAGAGGTTTTGTAACAACATTTCCCATGAGGCTCTGTCAACCCAATTCATAACAGAGCCTCATGGGAAATATAGTTCCAAAACATCTGGAGAGCTGAGTTTGCTGACCCCTGGCCTATACCCACTGCACATTACTTTGAGTTTTATTTCTGTGGTGTTCTGTGATACGAACTACACATTTCTGGGAGTTTTATACTCGACTATATGTTTCTGCTCCCAACCACATACAGTTGTGTTCAAAATTATTCAACCCCCACTGAAATTGAGTGTTTTGGCCAGTTTGACATTGATTTTGATCATTCAGTCATCTTGCTTACAATTAAATCAAAGAGGCACGTGTAGGTCAGACAAATATAACATAACATTTATAATGAAATAACCACAAATGTCTTTTCTGTGCTCACATCATTATCAGTTTTATTCAACCCCCAAGTGACATTTAATCTTAGTACTTAGTACAACATCCTTTTACAGTTATAACAGCTTTTAAACGTGAAGCATAGCTTGTCACAAGTGTCTTGCAGCAATCTACGGGTATCTTCGCCCATTCGTCATGGGCAAAAGTCTCCAGTTCAGACACATTCTTAGGCTTGCGCACTGCAACTGCTTTCTTTAAGTCAGGTGACTGCGATGGCCACTCCAAAATGTTCCAGCCTTTAATCTGCAACCATGCTCTAGTGGACTTGGAGATATGCTTGGGATCATTGTCCTGTTGAAAGGTCCAACGTCTCCCAAGCCTCAGGTTTGTGACGGACTGCATCACATTGTCATCCAATATCTCCTGGTACTGAAGAGAATTCATGGTACCTTGCACACGCTGAAGCTTCCCTGTACCTGCAGAAGCAAAACAGCCCCAAAGCATGATTGACCCCCCGCCATGCTTCACAGTAGGCAAGGTGTTCCTTTCTTCATAGGCCTTGTTCTTCCTCCTCCAAACATAGCGTTGATCCATGGGCCCAAACAGTTCTAATTTTGTTTCATCAGTCCACAGAACACTATCCCAAAACTTCTGTGGTTTGTCCACATGACTTTGGGCATACTGCAGTCGACTCTTCTTATTCTTTGGAGACAGCAAGGGGGTGCGCCTGGGAGTTCTGGCATGGAGGCCTTCATTACGCAGTGTGCGCCGTATTGTCTGAGCTGAAACTTCAGTACCCACATCTGACAAATCTTTTCTCAGTTCCTCAGCAGTCACACGGGGACTTTTCTCCACTCTACGCTTCAGGTAGCGCACAGCAGTCGAAGTCAGCATCTTCTTTCTGCCACGACCAGGTAGCGTTTCAACAGTGCCCTTTGCCTTGAATTTGCGAATGATGCTTCCTATGGTCTCTCTTGGTATGTTTAACATCTTTGCAATCTTCTTATAGCCATTGCCCTTCCTGTGAAGAGTAATCACCTCTTCTCTTGTCTTCCTGGACCATTCTCTTGACTTCACCATGTTTGTAACCACACCAGTAAATGTCTAGAAGGAGCTGAGTATCACAGTCATTTTAAAGCTGCCTAATTGGTGCTTATGCTTTATTGCTGCTCCGTGACATCCACAGGTGTTTTCAATACCTGATTGAAAACACTTGAATGAACCTCTGTTCTTCAGAGTGGTAGTCTTTAAGGGTTGAATAATTGTGTCAATGAAGAATTCACAAAAGAAACATTTACTACTGTATTACAAAACCAATTGATGTCATTTTAGTTGCATATGGTTCTTTAAAAAGTCCTTGTAGGATTTCATTCTGAATACAATTACAAATGTACACTAAATTCCCTAAAACCCTTTACAGCATTGGGGGTTGAATAATTTTGAACACAACTATACGTGAGGATATCGGCTACAAAGACATCATGAATTGTGCCTTATCTTATAGCTAGTATCCTTTGTTGTCTGCACTTGACACAATATAGAGCTGGTCTAAAAAAATAGATTTCCAGGGCTGCTTTTTATTCCCAGTTCAGCCCTGTCGGGAGCTAAGCAAATAACTTAAGTTGTGATAACTGCACTACATGGGTTTTTTCTTAGCATATTAAATAATTCTCTATAAAACAAGGATGTAGATGCGGGTGTTGTATGTATCTTGACGTTTCTGTATGTGGGTGTGGTTTGTGTGTGTTAAGGGAACAAGGGACCAATGAGGACGACACTGCGACCTATTTATTCTCAGTGACCTTCTGTTATCAGTGAAAGGAAGCACCAGGTCACCGTGAGACCAAAGGCGAGAATAGACGTTTTTTAATGTCGTTATTACTTTAGTGTGAATAACTAGTGATATTGGAGTTGCTTGTTATTCTATGGCTACAGATACATTAGAGTTTCCTTTCTGTAAAGTATAGGAAAGATCAATGTACGCCAACAACTGAGCTGCAATAGAGGTTTGCAACTCAACTGGGAAAGCAGATAAGGAACTATCATTCATGGATGGGGCCATCATACTTACCGACTCGGTCATTAGTGCTAATGGCTTAAGTGTAAAAGGACCGCCTGCTTAATAAAAAGAGAGGTTTAAACGAATAATGTTAAGTCATTTCTAACCTTTAATAACATGTTTTTTTCTCCACTTTATAATGAGATGTATTTTATTGCCCTGCAAATGTGTCTGAGCAGATATGCCATCTGCCATACTTCTAGCAGCTGGGCCAAAAATGCTACTTTAATGGGATTTTGATCATTTATATCACTTTTGTTCTGTTCATCTCAACAAGACTGGGACAAATAAGTAAGATTGACCCTAAATCAGTGACAGCCACAGAAAATCACTAGCAGCTAATAGGCAAAGCAAAAGACAGAACGACACCTTGTCGGATTAACCCTGAAAAAGTGTCTGTACTCCTGCAATCATTTAGTAAAGCTAAGGCTGCAGTCAGAATGAGATAGACCTCATTTATTTTTGTGTGCTGAGGCCTTTGCGATAACTCAAGATTGTAGCTTTGGTGCTGGGATGCTTAGTGACAGAAATGGAGCACGGTAAAAGACTTAATCTGGAAACTGGAAGAATGAGGTAAACCTTTTAATCATGAGCGAGATCTCCATTCTATGAAATGTATACTCCGCACATTCTAAGTGACCACAAATATTTCCAGAGTGTGTACTAATTTGAGTATGTAGTAATGTCACAATAAGTGATGTCATTTAAAGATGTAATTGTAATATGAAAATAAAATCAATTCATGGCACTAGTTTTAAGAAAGGATATTATAGCGCTAGAAAAAGTGAAGAGACGGGCGACTAAATTATTAAGGGGAATGGAAGATTTAAGTTATGAGAAAAGGCTAACAAGTTTAAACCTGTTTAGTTTAGAGAAACGGCAGAGGGGATCTGATAACTTTATATAAATATATACGGGGCCATTATAAACCATTGTCTGGAAACCTATTCATTAATAGGACTATACACTGGACACAAGGTCACCCACTTAGACTGGACGAACAGAAATTCAGCCTAAAGCATAGGAAGGGTTATTTTACGGTGAGAACAATGAAGCTGTGGAATTCTCTGCCTGTTGAGGTGGTTGGGTCAGAGACTGTACAGACTTTTAAACAACAACTGGATGACTTCCCGCAAAAACATAATATTAAGGGTTATAATATTTAATATTTGGGTATAAGCTTCTTTATACAAAGAGAAATCTGACTGCCATTCGGGGTTCAAGAAGGAATTTTTTTCCCAGTATGTCACATATTGGCGAGCACTTCAGACTGGGTTTTTTTTGCCTTCTTTTGGATCAACAGCAGTAGGGGATGTGTGAAAGGCTGAACCCGATAGACTGAAATAAGACATGCGTCCATGTAACTATGCTTATGTTGGGACTGTATATCAAAAGTCCCAGGGTAGGGTGATGTGTGAGAGGAGACTGTATGTGTGATGAGAATTTTACCTTGCTTGCACAATAAATCTTAATACCTCTGCTGATTTCAAGGATTAAAAGACACAGGAACATCCCATGATTTAGTTAATCCTAGAATGGAGTCCTTGGAAATTACAGTTGTGTTCAAAATTATTCAACCCCCAATGCTGTGAAGGGTTTTAGGGAATTTAGTGTACATTTGTAATTGTATTCAGAATGAAATCCTACAAGGACTTTTTAAAGAACCATATGCAACTAAAATGACATCAATTGGTTTTGTAATACAGTAGTAAATGTTTCTTTTGTGAATTCTTTATTGACACAATTATTCAACCCCTTAAAGACTACCACTCTGAAGAACAGAGGTTCATTCAAGTGTTTGCAATCAGGTATTGAAAACACCTGTGGATGTCACGGAGCAGCAATAAAGCATAATAAGCACCAATTAGGCAGCTTTAAAATGACTGTGATGCTCAGCTCCTTCTAGACATTTACTGGTGTGGTTACAAACATGGTGAAGTCAAGAGAATGGTCCAGGAAGACAAGAGAAGAGGTGATTACTCTTCACAGGAAGGGCAATGGCTATAAGAAGATTGCAAAGATGTTAAACATACCAAGAGAGACCATAGGAAGCATCATTCGCAAATTCAAGGCAAAGGGCACTGTTGAAACGCTACCTGGTCGTGGCAGAAAGAAGATGCTGACTTCGACTGCTGTGCGCTACCTGAAGCGTAGAGTGGAGAAAAGTCCCCGTGTGACTGCTGAGGAACTGAGAAAAGATTTGTCAGATGTGGGTACTGAAGTTTCAGCTCAGACAATACGGCGCACACTGCGTAATGAAGGCCTCCATGCCAGAACTCCCAGGCGCACCCCCTTGCTGTCTCCAAAGAATAAAAAGAGTCGACTGCAGTATGCCAAAAGTCATGTGGACAAACCACAGAAGTTTTGGGATAGTGTTCTGTGGACTGATGAAACAAAATTAGAACTGTTTGGGCCCATGGATCAACGCTATGTTTGGAGGAGGAAGAACAAGGCCTATGAAGAAAAGAACACCTTGCCTACTGTGAAGCATGGCGGGGGGGGTCAATCATGCTTTGGGACTGTTTTGCTTCTGCAGGTACAGGGAAGCTTCAGCGTGTGTGCAAGGTACCATGAATTCTCTTCAGTACCAGGAGATATTGGATGACAATGTGATGCAGTCCGTCACAAACCTGAGGCTTGGGAGACGTTGGACCTTTCAACAGGACAATGATCCCAAGCATACCTCCAAGTCCACTAGAGCATGGTTGCAGATTAAAGGCTGGAACATTTTGGAGTGGCCATCGCAGTCACCTGATTTAAATCTGATTGAGAACCTCTGGTGGGACTTAAAGAAAGCAGTTGCAGTGCACAAGCCTAAGAATGTGACTGAACTGGAGGCTTTTGCCCATAACGAATGGGCGAAGATACCCGTAGATCGCTGCAAGACACTTGTGTCAAGCTATGCTTCACATTTAAAAGCTGTTATAACTGTAAAAGGATGTTGTACTAAGTACTAAGATTGAAGGTCACTTGGGGGTTGAATAAAACTGATAATTATGTGAGCACAGAAAAGACATTTGTGGTTATTGCATTATAAATGTTATGTTATATTTGTCTGACCTACACGTGCCTCTTTGATTTAATTGTAAGCAAGATGACTGAATGATCAAAATCAATGTCAAACTGGCCAAAACACTCAATTTCAGTGGGGGTTGAATAATTTTGAACACAACTGTAGATGTTTGGATGGAATTTGGAGTAGAAAATTAAAATAATGATGCCAGCTAACTTTGGAGGTAAATTTACAAATAAGGTGGCACAGGTAGCACTGATCTGGTGATCTATAGGCTATAATCAACATCATCAGTTTGTGTTTATTTCTGTGTCTGATTTACCACTTTTGGGGACACCAGAGAAAAGCCTTTATCCGATGCCCTCAGTATTCGTGCAGTGGAGAAGGCCCCAGGTAAGTACTACAAAAAAATATAACACTTCTGTCGATCTACCCAATATAAGAGTTCGCTGAGAAAATTCTAAAAAAGTGTGTCACGCTATGACAATCAAAAAAAGAAAACTGAATCAGGCACACGACCTGATTTTGAAGGCCGCTTAATCTGGACATACAACAGCTAGAGCACTGTTTTGGCTATTACAGACTTTCGCACACATCAGGGAGTGCTGCCCTACATTGTGGATTTGTATACACTGGAAAATAATGTGATTGTGTGTATTCTGCGCAAACTATGTATACACTTCGTTACACAAATTAAACACTACCTGTGACATGTGATCAGGTTAAAAAATAGCTACCTTGCAGCTTTGGCTTTCTCGTATGCCTTCGGGAATGGAATGCCATGAGCATAAAGTATCTGCAACAGTCTACAGCAATCTAGGTACAGCTAAATGCAAATATCCAACAATTTTTAAAAGGGGTGTTTAGATTTGTTACATAGCACTTTCAATGCCGGAGGGATAGGTGAAGCCACCAAGATTGTGTCCCCTTTGTTGTGTACGTAATACATATACATACACACACATGCAATTATTTTTTTCACCAAAACATAAGAGTGGCAACAAAAAAAAAAGAACAATGCATGAAGGAATACATAAATCGGGGATGTCTCCTTCATGAGAGATAAACCATTCAAGCTTATTGATGGTTTATTAAAGTTAGCCACTAAAATGAGAAAAATGTACATTATGAGCACTAGATTATTTGTCAGTAACCTATGCTATTTTACACATAGTAAGTAATATCACTTCAAATTGACAGTTTAGATCATGGCATTTAATTTATACCACAGCATAAAGTAGTAAGAAAATGTAGACAGTTCACGGCGTTCAAACCTTGTCAGCATAGTGGTATCCGGCACCACATCCAAATCTGAATCCCACAATAGCAATGCCAAAAAACTAACTACCGGTCCTTAGTAATAGTCAGGTAAGCACAAGTCCAGTCATGAGTAGGAGAAATCAAAGTATTGAGGAGTCAAGCCAAGATAGAGATAAGGATAAGCTAGGAATCCTGAAAAGCTGAACTTCTAGGTCTTCTCTATACCAAAGTTATAGAAATGATACAGCATTCTAATCACACTTTTCGGGTGATGTAACGGTGATGGAGCTCTGCCCGATCGATGCCATACAGGATAGATCTTCTCAGAGCACCTCTTCAGTAGGTGTCTTTGGGCAAGACACCTAACGGTACATACTCGCCACCGAGGACATACTTGAAAACGAGAAATATCAATCTATCCTTCCTGGTAAAATACTCCAAAAAAAAAAAAGAGGGACAGATGGTAGACACATATACAAAGGACTGGTGTCCATGTTGAACGCGACCCTACTCAACCAATATAGCCTTTGAGACAAGACAGAGAGCCTCAGGACTCAGGAGGATGTATGTCTCATAGGTGATTTAATATTAAACGAGCGGTCAGTAGGTTAGGACAGAAGAGGACCTGCTAAAAATTTTACATCTTGGTCGTGGCAGGCTTACGCATTGTATGACCATATTATGGAACTAAAGGTTTTAAAATGTTACGGCTAGGGTCAGACGAAAGCATTTTTCCCCGCGAACGTCAAAAAGTGCGTCCGAACGCATTGACGTATTTTTTCACGGAATGCGCAAAAACGGTCAGACGACGCGCATTGTCGGGCGTGATTTTGTACGGATCGTCAATAAAACTCTTTTTGCGTCTGGACGTTATGTAGGCTGGACATTAGCAGCGTCTGACATCTCCTAATCACGCAAACACGCCGCTATGCCGCAGCTGTGCACTCAGTACGTCAGTACTAGCGGTTCAGCGTTCTCAAAAAAATGCGTTCAAATTCCACTTGCGTTGCACGGCCGGACTTTTGTGCGGCCGTACATCGTATATTGGCCGTCATTGCCTGGCATCTGCTGCTAGTGCGGCCGTAATTATGTGCGCCAGAACGCACGTTAAAAGTGCGCTGGTCTGACCCCAGCCTAAACCTATAGTAAACGGTGTTCTGCATTAGGCAGGTTGCAATTTGATCCTGCAGCACATTTATGGAAAATGCATGTTCAGCATGAGCACAGCCATCTCCTTATGTATATTTTATTGTATTCAAGTAGACTAAAAATCAAATAAAAAGAAAATTAATGCAATCAAGCGCTTACAGAACTGCAGCCTAAAGCCATGAAAACAATGCTTTATATATTGTGACACAATCAATAGGCTGAGCTGGGAATCATGCTAAAATTACATATATTTCTGAAAAGTTCTAGAAATAAAAGTGTAGCTTCTCAAAGCTTTGATCCCAATCCTAACAGGTAATAGCTTACAAGAGCATTGACAGCTAACAAATCTTTCTACTTTATTATTGGTTACTCAAAAGATTTATTATGTGTTACATATAATTTTTAACAAATTAAATACAAATTGTTTTGCTAAATGATTTCACTTAGAGCTCACATGACATTTTAAGCACCTCCAACAATCATACATAAAAAACAATGCAACAATACAGTCTCCGTGCCAGCAAAAAAAATTCAAAAACCACCAAACCAACTGGAAAATTTACTTAAATTTTTCAAAGTTGTAAAGACTTGGTCGCACATACATTTTTAATATTGAATCAGTTGGAGATAAAGTCCAAGCATATCCCTGAAGATTTTGTATGTGGGAACTCCCATTGCATTTCAAGAAGAATACAGAGCCTGGAGGCATTGTCTATGTCAGTGCAATGGATTCTATTGCCTTATTCTCGGTGACAGGGAGAAAAAAAAACAACCGGCTGTTTCTACAATAAAGGCTTTAACAAGCCGATTTTCTTGAAGTCATATCATAGGTAGAAGTGGCAAAGGAATTAAAAATCTTGTACAAGACAAAAAAAAAAGGAAATTAAGAGAAATGAAAGGGGTGTTTTGAAGAAGAAAAAAAAAGATTAAACTAAATAATATTATCAAACCTCATGTTGATATCATGTGAATACTGGAAGTTTAACATTGCAAAAATTGGTTCTATAGCAAGACGAGAAAAGGTATACTTTCTAAATTAAAATTAGGCCTGGTCTTACTCTGGACTAGCTACAATTTTTAGGATTCCAAGTCCTACCCAATCATCCAAACATGGAGTTTTGCAATCCAAGAGAAGAACCAGAAGAAACAACTAGTTGTGCACAAGACACATATTGCTGTGCATGTGATGGATGTAAGATTTAACTCCCTGATGGTGTTCCCGAGTGTGTCTCGGGGTTAAATTTCACCGCTGGGAGCGGTAACCCTGAGACACATTCGGGCTGTATATATCGCCTCTCCGTGCGCTCTCTCGATGATCTCTGCAGTCTCCTTCGGCGATTGTGGTGTTTTACTTCCTGGATTCCTTCTCGCGAGGAGGAAACCAGGAAGTAATGAGGTTGCGGTCGCCGGAGGAGACAACAGGGGACTTCGAGGGAGCGCAGGGAGAGGTGATGTATCCAGCGGCATCCCAAGTGTTGCTCGGGGTTACCGCTTCCAACACAGGAATTTAACCCCGAGCCACACTCGAGATGCCGCTGGGGGGGGGGGGGAATAGACAGTTTTCAGACTAGAATTTTCAAATTAAATAGACCGCCAGGGAGGTTAACAGAACATCACGTGGAAAATTTAGTAAATTATCCCATAAGTCAGATAAATTAGTGGTAGGGTTCAGGAACTACAAAATACTTACAAAACAAAAAAAGGTCTTAACGTGGGATATATGATCTACACCTTAGGGCTAAACAGCAAAAAATAAAAATAAACGCAAAAAACAGGGTAGAATTAAAATCTAAGATGATTCTAGGATGAAGACCGGCATGCACACACGACTCCATCCAAAAACATTTCAATCACTGCGCCTCACACCTTCAATCTCAATAGGATCACATTGGGAAGTAATCAGCATCCACAGTCTTAAGGATATTAAACAATAAACAGTGGTATCCTGTTTCTATATACAGATATTTAATAAATTTGGGTTCAGAAACTACATTGAAGTCCTAAATAAAACAAATAATCAAGACTAGACAAAAGAGAGAATCGGACCATATATTAAAAGGGCTTCTGAGGGTAAGGCAAAGTATATCACTTAGGTAGGGAAATAATGTAATGATTGAATTGTTCTAGTCTACATACGATAAAGAGTGTAAATAGAAATTTTATTTATTATAACAATGATAGACAGGCAATATAGTCAAGGCTGTATATAGTTCTCAATTTAACATATTACGCATTTAAATTCTGGTTTCCAACTCATTATGGAAAATTACGTAAATTTTTTCAAAACATCCAACCATCTTGGATTAGCTTTCTTTTTCTTACTACTTCCTTGGTACAATACCCGTTTATTCCACCCTTTCTCACTCATTTATTCTTGACCATTTTGCATTTCAACACTCTTAGGCTAGGGTCAGACGAAAGCATTTTTCCCCGCGAACGTGAAAAAGTGCATCCGAATGCATTGACGTATTTTGTCACAGAATGCGCAAAAACGGTTAGACGACGCGCATTGTCGGTCGTGATTTTGTATGGATCGTCAATAAAACTCTTTTTGCGTCTGGACGTTATGTAGGCTGGACATTAGCAGCGTCTGACATCTCCTAAACACGCCGCTATGCCGCAGCTGCGCACTCAGTACGTCAGTACTAGCGGTTCAGCGTTCTCAGAAAAATGCATTCAAATTCCACTTGCGTTGCACGGCCGGACTTTTGTGCGGCCGTACATCGTATATTGGCCGTCATCTGCTGCTAGTGCGGCCGTAATTATGTGCGCCAGAACGCACGTTAAAAGTGCGCTGGTCTGACCCCAGCCTTACTCTTATGTGCTGCTCTCCTGTAAGAATTTCCCCATCCCCATTAATACCATCCATCACTGTGGCTTGTGATAATGGAGGCTTGAAACCTTTTATTTCAAGATCAAGCAGATATCGAATGAATTTGGGGATTTGAAAACGGTAAACAAGGCAGGATTCCTAGAGGAGGTCAATGTATCTGACCGTCTGTTGTACACGGTGAACATCCAACATAAAAAAATGGATGAGTCCTATATCTTGCAGGTTAATGAAACATGAAGAAAATCCCAGGGGAAATCAAGACTAGTTCGTATTAAGCAGTGGTGGGACACAGCAAAATCAGGGGATTTTAAGAAAAAAATCAATTTAGTCCAACATGGAGCGATGATTCAAATTCACAATCAACACGTGGAAAAGGAATATGTAATTCTGCACTGAATACTTTGTTACACTTAAATTTGTCTTATCTTTTGTTTTCATTTATTCAAAAATACTCTGCCTGATGGCTGGGTAATGCTCAAATGCAAGTGTTTATGATGAAAAGGAAACATCATTGAGACATCGGTTTTTAATGCAAGCCATTGAAATGACAATTATATATTTTTTTTCCCAACAGCTCATCAAGAGATGACTGAAAGTACTCAAGAGTTAGAATGACGAATCATATTACATTAGTTGTAAAGAACCATAAATTAGTACTGACGTATTCCACAACAATAACTTTCCATGAACTTGCGTATTTCTAGACTAACTGTATAGCAGTGGAAATGACACATTTTTAAGGAGTAAGCACAACATTGCCTCTATTGTGAGCCTACAAACTAAAGGACATCCCTTAACACCCCTGCCAACAATGAACAAATAAAACAAAAAAGTTTAAAACACAATTATCAGTGAGTAACTCTACATCATAATCTACATATAAAATACTATCAGGGCTATTCAGAAAGAGGTGAAAACCTTGAATGACTGGAGAATTGAATATTCTAGCTCAAAATAGTCAAACCAGAAAAAGTCTCCCATTTATCTCACTTTCCAAATTGGCTATTTGGTCTAAATTGTTAATTCTCCTGGCAATTCAAGGTTTTCACCTCTCTCTGAATAACCCTGTATGTTGCGCTCATAAATTTCTTCTTGTGGTTTTTCTCAGTAGGAGTTTGGAGCAGTGTTTCTCAACTCAAGCCCTCAGGAGGTCAAGTTTACCTAGGTGAAATGCAGACTGAATACTGCAATCACTGCACAGCAATCGACATCACCTGTACTGTGCTTTAGATATGTGGCAAAAGTGGCTTTTCCGGGAGTCCTGAGGACCAAGGTTGGGAAAGACTGGTCTAGAGGGTAATCCCTTGCTCATGTTGCTAGGAAGGTATAGCTGTATCGTCCTGATGAGGCTAAACCAGACTGAGACAATGGTTTGGGGGTTGCTGTAAATCGTAGAGAGAGGATTGTCTTTGCATTTCAGTCCTGGTCACGGTTTCTGGGCGATCGTCTGATTTGGATATGGTTATGTTCCCATTGAAATGGCTCATTGTAATGAACCCACTGTTGAGCAGTCTACCATGGCATTTTTTTTCCCCCTCAATGTTCTCATAGTTTTCTTTTTGACTATGTTATGCTCTTTTTATATATTGAATGGTGGATGCCTGAAGTTGTGGAAGGAGTTTATCAGCCTTATTGCTGATCCCTGATCCCCTTTGCCTTCGCTTGACACATCCATCCCACCTCTACCAGCTGGGTGGAGCAGAGGTAATATCACTGCTCAGCGTGGAGAGAGACTGTGGAGACACAGGTTCGATCCCAGCAAGAGCACCTCTCCAGTAAGTGTCCTTGGGCAAGACACCTAAGGTATATACACGCCACCCATGACATACTTGGAAACTAGTGATGAGCCAAACACCCCCGTGTTCGGTTCACATTCGAACAATTTCAAAAGTTCGAGCTCGAACACGAACCGAACTCAATGGAACTCGAAAATTCAATTTTTAGCGTGCCCTCCAAGAGGGCATATATGCAAGATATTTGCCACAAAAGGTGTATGGGGGTCCGGGTAGTGCCCTGGGGGACAGGAAACAAGGACAAAAGTTTTAAAAAAAAAATGTTTTTAAAGGAACAGTGAGTTTTCCATGAAATAAAGGTTAATAAAAATAACTTTAAATATCGTGCCTAGGAGGTCCCCATAACCTGCCCGTGAAGTGGCGGATTTGTAGGATGTATAGAAACATTTAAAAAAAAACAAAAACATTTCAAATGACGGTAAATGGTTTTCCTTTAATCTATTCATAAACAACTGCTTGGGGTGGTAGCCTGTATGAAAAGAGGAGACATTTTAGGACACGCAGAACAAGTTTAGTGATTTTTTTGGCTAAATTATGGTGAAACGTATGCAGGCTTTGGATGAAAGTACAATAGGCGCTTTAAAATTGGGCCTTTAGTGTCAGCAACAGGGCCGTCACACCGTAACCCCTCTGTGGTATTGTGGAAGAGTGCAGGGTTGGACCCTGCAGTCAAATATTAAAATGATATGAATCTGGTATAGGCGTCAGTGGCAGTGCACCCAAATATTGTGCCTTTGGTGGCAGCAAGTGCCTTCACACCATAACCCCTCTGAGGTATTGTGGAAGAGTGCAGTGGTGGAGGTTTTGGGAATGCAGAAGAGATCCCCGATCTATTCAGTTACATCAGCAGCTATAACAAAACCGGGTCAGCAATGTTTAGGCACTTGTACTGCTCTACTGTATATGGTGCGAATCGGCGCACACCAGTAGCAACAGGAAGCAAACAGAACAGGCAGGGAATACACAGAGAGAATAGTCAAATGGCAGGCAAAGTCAGCAACAGATCGGGTCCTCAGAACAAACAGGGTCAGTAACAAGTATCCAAACTGATTCGGTAAGCTAGTGATGCGGGAATAAAGGCGGAGACACACTGAGCGTGTAGCGATGCACAACATAGCGAAGCGAAGAGAAGCAAACATTTTGCAGGCTTGACTTCACTCCACTCCGCCTCGCGGCGTGTCTACACTGCATTACGTTTGCTTCTCACCGCACTGGACAGGAATCCACTAACTAAATTAAAATGTACAGCTTGGAAAAAAGACGAGACAGAGGAGATATGATAGAAACATTTAAATACGTAAAGGGAATCCACAAGGTAGAGGAAGGGAGTATATTTAAAAGGAAACAAAGTAGCAAAACAAGAGGACATAGTCTTAGATTAGAGGGGCAAAGGTTTAAAAGTAACATCAGGAAGCATTATTTTACTGAGAGGGTGGTGGATACATGGAACAGCCTTCCAGTTGAAGTGGTGGAGGCCAAAACAGTAATTGAATTTAAGCAAGCATGGGATAGGCATAAGGCTATCCTAAACAAAAGCTAAATCCAGGTTAAGTATCCATGTAATTGGGCAGACTAGATGGGCCGAAAGGTTCTTATCTGCCGACATTTTTCTATGTTTCTATATTTCTATGTACACACAAAACCGTATTTTCACAAAGCACATGATATATATAGGCAAAAAAAGTTTCTACTGAATAAAATACATCAAAAATTACTGTTAATTTAATAGTAATAGTATAAAAATATAAAAAAAAGGTAACCCCTGATCATATATATTATAGGGACACGGAGCGCTGTGTATAGAGTAGGGATGCATTGATACCACACACAGACATATACGTATATATCAACACGCAGACCTATATATACGTATATATCAACACGCAAATAGATATATATATATATACACACACACACACACACAACCACCCACCCAGACCATATATACACATACGCACATGGGGGGGGGTGGTGGCATGTGGACAATCTCAACTAAATGCGCCCCCCCCCCATTTGGCTGATCCCTCCAGAAGAAATGTTGAACCCGACAGAGCAGAGAATATATATATTATTCTCTGCTCTGTCGGGTTCAACATTTCTTCTGGAGGGATCAGCCAAATGCAGGGGGGGAATTAGTTGCCAAAATGTGTGTGTAATACAAGTCTGGATATACATATTTATAAGAATATAGATATATATATATATATTATATATCATACCTGCCCTTACCTTCCCCTATAAATTTGCTAAAAATATACACACAAAAAAAACAAACCACTGCCTTAGACCACACGCAGTCCACATGCCACCCCCTCTACCTGGCTGAATGTATCTAATATATATAATTAAATATGTTCAGCCAGGCAGAGAAAGAAAAAAAATAGTTTTATTTTATGATCCAGGGGACATTTAAAAATGTCCTCAGATTTTTTTTTTTTTTAGAAATGTGTCGCCTTACCTTAGCCTGGTGGTCAGTGGGGGCTCCCTGGATCCTGGTTGTAGGGGGGGTCTGCCGTGGCCGCAGGTGCAGTGGCTCCCTCCCTGCACTGGCTGTCTCTGCCACATGCACCCAAGTGGCTAGCCCGCACAGTCGCAGCTCTGTCATCCGGCGGCCGCATGCTCCTCAAGGGGATCTCTGGGAGGCCCCAGCAGACTGCCCTCTACAGCGCCTGATTAGAGGGCCGTGTCTGCCTGATGTTTTAGTAACAAGAATGTTTTATCCCATAGGCTTCAATGTTAAAAATATTCCTGTTTTAATTCAATATCTAATAAACCGTTGCTTATAATATTCTGCAGTAAAGAGTCTTTTTCTAGATTTTTTTGTATTTAAAGCATTTTTTATACTTTTTCAAAATTTATTTATTTATTATTTATTTATTTTTTTCGAACTTTTGGCGAACGTCCAAAAAGTTTGAAGTTTGCGAACTGTCAAACGGCCGATGTTCGATGTGAACTCCAAACAGATGGAACCGAACAGCTCATCCCTATTGGAAACGAGAGAAATCTCAATGTATCCTTCCTGGTAGGGATGCACAGATACCACTTTTTTAAGAATGAGTACGAGTACCGATACTTTTGTTCAAGTACTCACCGATACCGAGTACCGATACTTTTATGTCATGTGACCGCTTTCCAATAAGAACAGACCTCATATAAATATGCCCCCCAGCTCATTGATTATGCCCCAGCTCTCATGGATTTGCCCCCCAAGCTCATGGATATTGCCCCCCAAGCTCATGGATATTGCCTTCCAAACACATGGATATTGCCCCCCCAGCTCTCATGGATTTGCCCCTCCCAGCTCGTGGATATGCCCCCCATCTCACCTGGAGCTCGCCGCGTTCTTTCATACTTACCAACCTGAGCGACGTCGGTAAAGTCTTCGCGCGTGAGCTCGTAGGAAGGCCACGATCACGTGGTCCCACGTGATCGCGGCTGGGGGCCTTCCAATGAGCGCACGCGTGGAAACTTTCCCGGCGTCGCTCAGGAAGGTAAGTATGATCGCGGAGAGCTCCAGGTGCCTGTCCGAATGCCGATGGCGGCTATCCGAATGCTCTATCGGCATTCGGACAGGCACCTGGAACTCTCCGCGATCATACTTACCTTCCTGAGCGACACCGGGAAAGTTTCCACGCGTGCGCTCATTGGAAGGCCCCCAGCCGCTATCACGTGGGACCACGTGATCGCGGCTGGGGTTTCCTACGAGCGCACGCACAAAGACTTTCCCAGTGTCGCTCAGGAAGGTAAGTATGAAAGAACGCGGAGAGCAGCTGCAGGGCCTGTCGAATGCCGCAGTTGGGAAACACTGCTATAAAAGGAAATAAAAAGGTAGCCAATAAAGCATGTAAAGAAGTTATTAAATGGGTTAAACTAGAAAATGAAAACATGATAGCCAGAGAGAGCAAGACAAATCCCAAAGGACTCTTCAAGAACATAAATTCTACAAAAACCCAAGAGTGAAATGTGTTTGTTCGCTAAAATCAGAGACAGGGGCATTACTGAAGCTCAAGAAGAGACAGAAGTGTTGAAAGCTTATTTTTCTTCAGTATGTATCAAAGAGGAACCTATGACAAAAGACATGAAAATCACTGATAAAACATACTAATGAAATGTGATTGACTGACTCAAGAACATGTGCTGCAGCAACTAAAGAAAGTGAATGTTAACAAAGCCCCAGGGCGGGATGGAATTAACCGTGAGTACCGAGGGAGCTATGTGTGGAAATATGTAAACCTCAGTTTTTAATCCTTCAAGATTTTCTTCTTTCAGGAATCAAGCTGATGTGGTCCCCTAATTCAAAAAAGTTCAAAAGGTCTGCCTGGGAATTCTAGACCTGCAAGTTCAACATCTGTGGTTGGGAAAGTATTTGCGATGTATCAGAGACATTGGAAGGTAGAATGTAATTAGCAGAAATAAGCATAGATTTATGAAACACAGATCAGGTCAGACTAACCTAATTGCATTCTAGGAAGTAGAAAGTAGAATAAAGAACAGGGGGGCAGGGGGGTTGCAGTGGAGGGGATTTACTTGTTTTTGCCAAAGCCTTTGACACAGTTCTACACAAAAGGTTATCATTAAAATTAAGAAAAATTGGTCTAGATGAAAACTCTTGTTCTTGGATAGAACACTGGCTGAAAGAGCGTCCAGAGAGTGGTCATAAATGGTAATTTTTCAAGATGGACACCAGTGGTAAGTGGTGTCTTTAAGGGGTCTGTTATAGGACCACTTCTAATCTATCTATCAATTATCTTGAAATAGGCATCGAAAGACATGTGTCAGTGTTTGCAGATGACAAAGCTAGGTAAGGTGATAAAATGTGATCAAGATATTACTACACTGCAGAGGGATTAATATATATTGGAAGGACTGGGCAGTCAAACGGCAGATGAACTCTAATCTAGACAAATACAAGGTTATGCTTCGGAATGAAGAACACAATAGCAATTTATACCCTAAATTGGTACGGAGTTAGGGAAATAAAAGGCAGGAGAAGGATTTTGGAATCATCAGACTTCAAATTAAGCAACATTGTCCAATGTCAAACAGCAGTCACCAGGCCAGAAATGTATTAGCATGCATTTAACCCTTTCGCTGCTGAGGCTTTTCCCGCCCCTGTGCTGAGGTCATTTTTACCGGTTTTGCTCATCATGTTTAAACGTGTTTTGAAGGCTTATTTTAGTATATGACCCAGACATATTATATATCGTTCTTTCCGTCAGACTCGGTAGATTCATAATATGTCATTATTATATGTATACGTTATGTCATGTCTGTATATTATAACAAAAAATGCAATAAAATATGTATTTTCAATAATTTACAATGTGTAAAGTGTTTTTTTTTCACATTTTAACATGCGAGCAATTGCGGTTATATTTTGTATGGGGTGCGCTTGTTAAAAAAAATTAGAGATGGGGTCTCGTTACATTTTTTTTTGGGGAAAATGACACTATTTTTAACAAACGCACCGCATACAAAAATCGTTAGTGCAGCATCATTGTTCACATTATAATTGAAATGGGAACAATATTGCTGCATTAACAAACCAAAAAAAATAAAAAAAATAGTGTTTATTTTTTTTTATAATTTTTTTTTTATTTTTTTTTATTTTTATTTTTCATTTTTTTTTTTTTTTTACAAAATTTTTCACAGTAGTGTTTGGTATCGTTGGAACGGCCATGCTCTGGCCAATCCAACCATACCAAACTTTAACCCCTAACTGCCACGGATCGGGAGATAGGGAGTTCCAATGAACTCCCTATCTCCACAGTTGGTGGCAGTTAGGGGTTAAGTCCAGGAGGCCGACATCCAAGATGTCGGCCAGCTCCGGGAAAGGATCGCGAACCGGCGCTTTTCAGCGCCGATTCGCGATCCAGCTCCCCAGGGGTTAATGCCAGGCACCATTTGGAAGGGCAGGCTGTGCCCTTCCAAATGATGCCTGGGTTAACCCCCGCAGAGCCGCCGATCGGGAGGGAGAGAGGTCCGAAGGACCTCCCCCCCTCCCTTTCAGGCGCCTCCTCCGCACATGCGGGGGGGCGCCTGAATTAGGTGTCATCGCGCTGCCGCGATGACACCTAATTCCGGCGGCTGCGGTCCCGGATGCTGGGCTGACATCGAGGATGTCAGCCCGCACCGGGGGGGCCAGCGATCGGCCGGAACCCGGCCGAACGCTGACCCCAATGGGAGGACGCGCTCAGCGCGTCCTCCGCATACCAGCGGTAATGCTGAGGACGCGCTCAGCGCATCCTCAGCATTGAAGTGGTTAAAGAGGAATTCATTCTTGGGATGAAAATATAAATTTTGCCGCTTTATATATCAATGGTATGACCAAACCTTGAATATGCCATGCAATTTTGGGCACCTTTTTTTTAAAGGGGGGGGGGTTTCTGAGGGTCCTGAGAACAAGCAATGGCACTAGTGGCCTGCTCTACGGTGGGGCCCGCTCAGGTCTTACAAGGTTTTAGCTCGACCCTCACAAACCTCCGTTTTCCTCAATTTCTTTTTTTTAAAAAAAGATAATACAGCGCTAGAACAATAAAGCTGTGGCATTCTCTGCCTGTTGAGGTGGTTGGGTCACAGATTTTACAGACTTTTAAACAAAAACTGGATGACTTCCTGCAAAAACAAAATTTTAAGGGTTAAAATATTTAATATGTGGGTAACAGCTGCTTGATCCATGGAGAAATCTAACCACCATCTAGGAGTCAAGGAAATTTTTCCCAGTATGTTGCATTTTGGCGAGCACTTCAGACTGGTGTTTTTGGGATCAACAGCAGTAGGTGATGTGTGAAAGGCTGAACTCAATGGATAAACGTCTTTTTTGGCCTATGCAACTATTTCTGACGTTCCCCGGGACAGACTTTTTAGGATCCCTGGCAACAGACCTCTAGCCCTCCAATCCTTAGAATGGTCGGGACCACTAACCCTATCCACTAGCAGCCACACAGGCCAGGAAAAGTGTACACAGAGATATGATTGCAAGAGTATGCGGCAGATATATGCAGTACACACCTTGAGCGACAGGCAGCGGAATCACCAGACAGAAACACAGAGCATATACTTTTGAGCAAAACCCGGATCAGCAATGAAAGGACACTTGGTACTGCGTTACCGTATAGGTGGTAAGATCGGATGGCACACGCAGTAATAGCGGCAGAAGGCAACAGTACAGGCAGGGAGAAGAGAGAGAGAATGGTCAGTGAAACAGGCAGAAATCGGCAACAATTCGGGTTCTCAGAACAGCAGGGTCAGCAACAGGTCAACAAACTAATTTCCAAAGCAGCGATGCGGGAATGAAAGTCCACAACAAGGCAAAGGCTCACTGTGCGCGCTTCTCCTTTGAAGCTCAGCGATGCTGCGTCATCAGGGTACGCCCAGCCCTCTGCTTGTACACATGCCGGAACTCATGGCACTCGACCAGGCTCCCCCAGGGTCTCCCTGCCCGCCTCCCGGGACCTCACACTATTATTGGACATCACACTATTATTATTAAGGTCAACATTTATATAGCGCCAAACAGGTTCCACAGCGGTTTACAATAACCATAGGGAACGAGATACAGATAAACAGACATAGGATGGAAACAAGAGGAGTAGAGGGCCCTACTCATAGGAGCTTACAGTCTAGAGGGATTGGGGTTGAGGATGTAAGTAGTTTTAGAATATAATTCCAATCATGGCACAACAAAACATGCTAATAAAGGAAATCTACAAAACAATTTTAAAACCGTTTTATTTGATAATACTGCAGAGCCAGTTCCATTTTTTTAATCCATGCAGCATATGTGTAGTAACCACCAAAACCAGTGTAATAAAACTGTATGACATGTATGTTCCTGGACAGAATTGAAAAGATGGGCTTGTTTCAAAGTATCAATATATTCATCCAGGTAAACTACATTGCTATTATGATTATAGACAATATATGTTAGAATTTATATTCATTAAAATAAAGAGTTTGTGAGCCATGGTGGAACCTAAAAATAATAAGAAGCCTTAAGCACGGGGGATACAGCAGGAAACGGTGGGTAAACAATGAAATAAAGACAAAGCAAAACAAGAAATAAGTAAACAGAGTCCTGGTAATAAGCAAGGCTGAAAGTCTCAGGATCACAGGAGTGCAGGCTGGAGCTAGGCAAGGCTGAGGCAGAGACTGTGGCTGATTAGCTCTGTAGTGCTAGATGGTAATGCAGACTCACAGCTTGCAGGATCAACAGGTCTCTCTGGATCACTGGCTGGAGCAATGCAGTGTATGATGGGCTCTGCAGTGCTGGATCACTGTTCCACATTGCGCAGCTCGCGCAACCGGCAGTGGCGGCTCGTGGACCCCCACTAGCTGCGTGGAAGGTGGGCATATTCTGATGACGCACGTGCACCATCTGATGGTGCAGAGGGGAGAATAAAGAGGCACAGAGAAGGAAAAATAGGCAAAAGAAATAAAGAAAAAAGGACAGGAAAGTAATAAGTGGCACAGAGGAAAGAAAGCGGCACATAAGTCAAAGTAATAAGATGCACAGAGGAAAGAGAGGAAGAGACACAGCAGAGGAAAGAGGCACAGACGAAAAAAAGAAAGAGGCACAGACGGAAAAAAGAAAGAGGCAGAGGAAATAAAAAGGCAGGGGACAGAAAGAGGCACATAAAACCGAGGAAAGAAAGAATGAATTAAGAAGGACAGAGAGCAGAGTTTGCAAAGAAAGAAGGTAAGAGTCAGAAACAGGGGAAAATAAATGTGAACTCTGGGAAGTCAAAAGCAGAGACAAAACTACGGTTAAGGTAATTAATGCATTTTTCCACTCCTATCCATATTGATTAAAGCTAGGATCTTTTTCTTATTGGTTCCATTTAAAAAGATATAGAATTGTTACAGTTGTGTGTATTATAGGCTTAAAATACAGTATTTGGTTTTTTTTGGGGGGGAGGGGCAAACTGATCGGCCACAGGTATTTCAGTAACGTGGCTCTCCTTTTGACTGATCTCTTGCTGCTGTTCCTCCCGAAAAAAAACCCAGTGAGGATCACTGTGCTGGATGGTAAGGCAGACTCCCAGCTTGCAGGATCAGCAGGTCTCTGGTACACAGGCTGAGAACAGAAAGACTAGCTGATGTAGATCAGCATGCTCACAGCTATCAGGAACAGCAGGTCTTTGGGTTACTGGTACACAGGCTGAAGCACAGCAGGACAAGGGCACAGGAACCAGGGATGGCAAAGCCATGGATGATGTGAAACAAGGCAAGCAGGGGCATGGCAAAGCAAGGTTAGATCCATCGTAGCGGAATAGGAACAGCAGATAGTCAGAGCAGAACCAGCACCTCCACTGTGACTCAAGACTAAAGCTTAGGGCAAGGGGTGTAACTCCATTAAATAGCTAGCCAGCTCCAACAGGTAGCAGGTGAGTAGCCGCCAGCAGCATAGAAAGCCTGGGATAGAATACAGTCCACAGACCAGAGTGGGGGGGGGGGGGAGAACCAGCCCGGATAAAGGGCAAACACTGGAACAACTAGTCCTCCAGCGTGCTCCAGGGTCGGAAGCATGACAGTTCATTACTAAAAAGGCACCTTATCCAAGCATACCATAAATTATGTTTAGTACATGGCCAGTGATATCTGGCAGAAGAGGGTTCTCATGGAAGCTAAAAGGTGTGTAATGATGCAGAGAGCATTACCAAGACGTCACAGGTTCTCTCTAAATTCTGTTCAAAGGATTCAATCAAAACATGGCAGACTTTGAAGTCCTAAAAGCAGTTTCCAACCTGCTACTACCGTGACCTAGAACATATTATGAACTACTATACCTTCTCATCCTAGTTTGTGCAACATTTTACTTTTTAAACAAGCCGTCCTTTCAAACGCTTTCCCACAGCTGCTAAGTTATTCATTACAAGGTTTCATTTCATTGTTGCATGTAGGGACTCTACATAACTCATGCTTTTTATGGCCATGAATATTTGATATCATCTTATATTGAAGTCTAATTCTCTACTAAGTATTCATTGTGATCATATTATATGTCTCAGTGGGAACAACGTCTGCTCTCTTATGTTTTTTTTTTCCTGGAGAATGCTAGCATGATCTTTTCCAGTTTTCAGTGGATGGCACCTGTATCATTTTTCTTACTCTAAGCTGAAATTTAAAATGTGCCGATACATTGAAAGGATTTTAATAAAGCAATCAAGATGTACCAGTAGCATTCTGCATACAGATAATGTTTCATTAAAAAATAGCTTTCCTTGTATATTATACATATATTTCAAGATATTTCCAATGTTACAGTTACAATGTTTATGAAAGACTTTCATGAAAACTGGCTGGCTCGCCAATGTAAAAAAAAATGTATGTTCTCTGGGTCATGACTCACCGATAGATCCATTTATCGATCTATAGATATCTATATACATATGTATATAGATATCTATCTCTATGCAAAAAATGGCATTCATGCCATTCCCATAAACTTGAGGTACAAACCGTAAGATATATCAAATATTTTCATTGTGCTGAAAGGTTAAGGTTCTACAGAAGCTCGAATAAGCAGATTGAGTTTGCAATGCATTATGGTTATGGATCCCAAACAACTGAGTAGATGCCCTCCTACGATAGTACACAGTGGAATTACTATTTACAAGGAATGGATCTTCCTAGAGATCCATGTACTGTCAGCTGCTTTTCAAAAGTTTGGAACTCCTGGCGTGTAATATTAACCCCTTTCTCCAGGATTTATAGAATCAACATTGCTCACTGTGCAATCAAAGGAATTCTTCCCCCATGAACACATTCACATCACACTTCCTCCCCTGCATGGATGTGAATATTCTTGTGGAAAGCACCCTAGATGGCCACAATAAAAGCAAGATTCTTATGACACAAACAAACATAAGGCACTATTCCACACTTTGTATTAAGATATTGCCTGGAACCGATATACACAGATTAATTTTCCAGCTGATATCCTAATGTCGTGAATTGTTATTTCAATCTTGCGCAAGTTTTGGTTGTGGCCCAGTCATAACGCCTTCTTACTGTAAATTAATATCTCCTATACTTTGTATAGGAGGAGTACATTTTGCAACCGAGAGTAAAAGGATAAGCCATTCCTGGTATGTTTTAAAGAAATGCCAACTCCCAGAACCTGGTGTTAAGTGCTTTTTGAAATCTACATATCACATTACAATACACATACCCCAACATCTCAAATTAATCTCAGGTCCCATGGTTGAGAGGGCTGCACGATCTGCCACAAATAGTTCCCTGGGTCATTCCGATATCCCTTCACAGTTCCTGCGCAACCCCACTCATGGCAGGGACTCATTGACTGGGCTCCATGGAATCCTATGGTGTCCAGGAGCCAAAGACTGTATCACTCTGTGCCTCCAATGTAGTTTATGGCCAACTGCTAACCAAATGACTGGATTGGAATACAGTGATAAAAGAGAGCCAGTAAAGAAATTGTCTGATGAATAAGGCCTGTAAATGCTGATGATGCAACTCAAAAATGTTGCGGTGTCTGTTGCACTTAGAAGGTAATCTACTTATGTGACTGTTTAGCTGATGCAATTAACGCAATGAACAGGTGATATTTCATGGGATGTTTTACATTTTTAAAGCTCCCTCTATCATTACCATTCTAACGGATAATAAAAACACCAGCTCACGTACACGTACGAAGAGAGATTCCGTTGAGTCTTCATCGGTATACGGTTGTAATGCAAGGGCGTAACTACCTTGTTGCATACACTATCTGGTTCTGTCGTAAGATACTATTTCAATATTGAGCATCCTCCTCTTTACCATCTTTTACACATGACTAAGAAATTGCTAACAATACTTTGGTCTGAAAACTCCCATCATACTTTTACATAAGCTCCCAAAGTTTTGCCAATCGTGCCCTGGTGGTTCCTTTCTTAATCTAATTTGAGAAAAAATGGAATGCTCCTTTCAGTATACTGAATGGTTTCTAAAGGAATATTAAAGGGGATCCCATCCGAATTTTGATCCCAAAGGAGCACAACTGCAATTCCTCCTGTTTATTTCTAGCTGTTGATTCCTACTAGAAAGCATTGGCAAATGCCCATTCTGCAACATTTTAGAATTGATGCCTCCTCTGATTTATACAACAGGAAGTGCAGCAGAATTCTTCACATTGTACCACCTATGTAACCTCGAAAGAGACTGGAAAAAGAAATATGTATTGATAATCCTAATAGTGCTCATTTTCTTTAGGATACTGTGCTGTGATGAAAGGCATGCTACACTGTGGCCCTCCAGATTTTTCAGAACTACATCTCCCTTGATATTCAGCCACTCATTAGGCCAACAGTGTCTTGTGGGAAATGTAGTTCCAAACATCTGGAGGACCACTGATATGGGGGATACTTTATATAGATAATTCATAGCCTACACCCAGCTAAAAAGTATCTTAAGGTTAATTAAACTCTACAAATATCTGTTAGGTATCAATACCAATAATCCATTTTTGTTAACTCCGTGAAATGTTCTTTTGATAAATGTAGAGGCCTCCTTCAATAGCTCAACCTGGTAATTCAGTTGTACATGGGATTGATTGACACATTTTTTGCATGTCCAGATCTATAAAGCGCTCTCTTGCGAGTCAGTTAAGATTTTTTCCCTTTCCTCCTAAGCTTTAGCCATCTGCACTATATCAAGCATCAAAATATTGAAGGCAGTACAAATAAATCAAAAATATTGCAGTAACGTGTTACGGAACTGAGTGCTCCTTATTGATTTATATCCACATGTGCGGTGTCATGCTATCTGCCGCATTATGACTTCCTAACGATCCCAAGACATAGGGAGATAATTCCATGGCTCCGTAATAAAAAAAATACCGGTTGAGTTGCGGATGCCAGCAGAGTAATAACATGCTACTGTGGGAATATGGGAAATGCCAGGGTTCTGTGGGAGCCTGCATATCTGAAAAAGCAAATACGACTGTGTTTATGTAAGTGAGAACTTTCCTATCACCTTCGGGTTGAAATAAAGGCATAGTCTTCCTTTTGAAGTGCAGAGGTGCATATCCATGTGGTTCATTCTGTGTTATGTTCAACACGTCCCCTTAATTTTTCCCCTCAATTTGCTACCCCCTGAAAAAACACACCATCGCATGGTGCCAGGCCCAAGGGCAGACAGCAGAAACATGTTGCTTTTGGCACAGCTGCTGTCCTCTGTCCACTTTTTAGCGCAGGGATAGAGGCAGAAAAGGGAAAGACTGAATGAAAAGTTCTTTGGCTGTAACCGTGCCAACAAAATATAAAGACACAAACCCAGATGCAGGAATCTGAGGCATTTCCTTTGCTATGTGACTTTGTCCTTTGGAGAAGGTCAAATAATAATGAAAAAAAAGTAGATATTTTTAAGGCATGGTAGATATTTTCTTGGCTTATTGAAGAGGTACATGTGCCAGTGCCATAAATGTTTAACACACACCTAGCATCCTCTTTGTAGTTATCTGCACACGAGAGCCAATTCTGGCTGTTCTATTAACAGGCAATGTCCACCTGAAATCAATTTAGTTGATTTGGGGTGGAAAAAAATCATTTGTCCTCATATAAAGAGATATAAATGACAGAATTCCAGGGATTCTTTGAGAGTTCTAAACTTGACAAGCTACAGCAGTGGTTCCTAACTTCGGTCATCAAGTACCCCTGACAGGCCAGGTTTTAAGGATCACCTTGGGGAAATGCAGACTGAATCCTGCAAACACTGAGCAGCAAATCATATCACCTGCGCTGTGCTTCAGATATCTGGAAAACCTGGCCTGTTAGGGGTACTTGAGGACCACGGTTAGGAACCACTGGGCTACAGCATCCACCTGATGGACTAGCAGGACATCACACGAGGCATAAGTGATTTATAATAGTGCACTGTACTTCTTAGATTTGTAATAAAATAGTTGTGACATTAAGTTGGTTCACATTAACAAGTTATAAAATGCCGAAGAGCAAAACCCTCAACACCTCCACCACTCCATGAAACCATTAAGACCCCATAGAGACAATTCTACATAATTTTTGTACTCCGTTACATTACAGACTCCATAAGGTCCAAGTACATGCTTTACTGAGTACATTCAACGCCAGGCATGGCTTTGTCGTCTGTCCTTGTGAAGTGTTATTGCGCCACCATATGACATTGCTAGTAAGTCCCTAGCACAATGTATGAAAGGTTTGTGCATATGACTGCCAGCAAGCCAGAATTTGAGGTACATATAGCTTGCACAAGTGCTTCAATAAAAAGAATATAGTAATTGAAAGGCTTACTGCAATACTAGGAAGAATGGGAATTATTAATTGTCACCTTCTATGTTTATGATATGTCACTTTTAAGCAAAAATATGGAATGTCACCTATTTTTGTCTTTTCACACATTCTCCTCTCCACACCCGTTGAAAATATTTGGAATTTCATTTCAGTAGCACAACTTCCCTTGGGTGCGGTGGTTTGTTGGAAGTGCCAAAAATGTGAATCGAGAGAAGAAGAAAAAGAAGGGAAAAAAAAAAAAGGAGGAAAAAAGATAAATCCAGAAACTACTACTAAGAATGAACTTTTGGAATAAAAAAAAAAGTAGTCATTCTTTCCACTAATCCATCCCAGATGTCTCCTCTCAAAATACTTGTGTTCCATTTAAGGAACGTCATATCTTACTGCTTCCAGGTCATGGCACTGAAGCATCAACAGATCTGAAACTGCAAGAGAATATACTCCGAAGACATACCATGGGATAAACGGAACCATAAATATTTGGTGCAGTTATATACACAGAGTAAGTTTGCTAAGAATGATAACATCCTTGTGTTCCAGTGAATTTAGTGGACTCTCAAAGGTAACGAGAGAAGACCTTTTACATCATTAACCTCCTCAGTGCTAAACACATTATTTGCTACACCTATGAACTTTATAAAGCTATCAAAATGAACAAATTAATAGAGTTTAACTGAAGATAACCTGGTGTATAAAATGAAGTAGGTGTGTTACAATGTAGAAATCACATCACATGATTTTACACCATGCGAAAAGTGACAAAACCACAAAATCTTAATACTGAAGAACAGCAAGTGAGTGAACTGCATGCGCCTAGGTCTTATCCATCAACCCTGACTACTTATGACAAATACGAGTTTGCAATTTGGTTAGCATTATGTATTGGCCTGTTGAAGGGATTTTTGTGAAAAGAAAAAATGGTTTGAGTAACTATCGTAACAGTGTTATTTGGGGCAGGGTGGCAGGCAGATGGAAAAAGCCCTTTTCCCCCTGTAGGGTTAATTATCAGCGGCCACCTGATTAAGTCTGCCCTGCCTCTTCTAGGTACGGTGGTTCCCTCTCAGGGCAGTCTTGGTGCTGGGGCAGCAGGGACGGAAGCTAAATCCTGACCCCAAAGGAAATGACATTTTATTTTTTGATTTGGTTATTGGTAAGCGGCTTAGCTGCCCAATATTATAGTTAGGCTACGCATAAGGAGTAGGCTTTTGATTTATATTTGTTTTACTTTGTTGTTTATGGTGTACCGTGGCTGCCTAATAAAGAAAAGTATGAAGCACTGTTCCATGTGTCCAATGGTTATATCACACTATATACATGGAAGAGGAGGCACACATTTTGGCTTCCAAGACCAGCATGGTAACCATCAGGTAGTGCTTATGCTTAGAATTTTCTGCATCTCAATACTGGGCAGTAAACCCAGCTCTGTATTGTGGTTATTTTGGGCTTTACGACAATTCACCTATAAAAAGGAAATCTGCAAACTGGGTTTCAATATGTGTTCTTTTGGTCATAATATCAAGGTATTGGTCTAAAAGTCTGTACTTGCATACATGCCTGGTGGGGGAACCCTATATAATCTAGACGATATCAGTTTTACTGGCTGGGTCCTTTTAATGAATTAACGAATATATAGAAAGTGCATTTCTGCTGACTGATCTAGAAATACACAATCTAAAAGATGCATATAGGAGTGTCTGGGCAGACTGATTGTCAGGAGGAAAAATTTACGGAATACACTTGAAGAATATACATAGAAAATAGACAGAAAAATAGATGATACTGATCGATTAGATACAGGTAAATGGATAGGGAGATGTATAGAAATATGCAGGAGGCAATTCCTATGAAGACCCAGGAGTGCTGGTCCTTGTTCTAGAAAATATGTATTTGTTGTACAATGAGTCACCTTACATTTCAGTTAAAGTAGCTTTCATCAGGAAATATGCAGATGGGTATAATCTAGAGAGTTGGATAGTGATAGACGGATGGATATATAGCAATGATGGCTATGTAGGCATAGTCCTACAGATAGATGCAGAGACAATCAGACAGATGGACAGATACCCAAGTTCCATTAGAAAAGCAAGATAAGTTAGTAGGATCATAAATGTATATTTTAGCTGCCGGAAAGTAAGAAGGAGAACCACATGAAAAAAGGTTATTACAGAAATTCTTCTCTATGGAGTTAAGGTTCCCCAATGTTAAAGAGGTGCGAAACGGTCGGTAGAAAAAATATATATATATTTCTACAGAAAGGTAGGCGGGGCAATTCTGCTAAACTTTCCCCTTGCCCTGGTGTTGTAGCTGTAGCACATGTGAAAAAGGTCAGAGCAGTTTCCTTCCCGTCTCGGCTATTGTTGCTGCAGTGGTGCAATTTCTGACCACTGACCTGGAACTGACAAAGTGGAGGCAGAGAAAAAGCTCCGATCACCTTGTAAACCACACTAGTTGTGCATACTCAAAAAAGTTAACATAATAAGATTGGGGGAGGGGCGTTTACTCTTTCCTCCCACCAGATAGGAAGTGGGGGGGGGGGTGACAAATCCCTATGTTCATGCATATAAGGACTTAGGCTAGGGTCAGACGAACGCATTTTTCACGTGCGTTTAGCCGTACGAAATCACGGCCGTGCTAGCAGCAAATGACGTCCAATGCCGGGGAAAATACGACGAACGGCCGCACGAAAGTTCGTCCGTGCAACGCAAGTGGCCAACGAACGCATTTTTTCGAGAACGTCAAACCGCTACTACTGACGTACAGAGTGCGCTGCGTCCGCATAGCGGCGTGTTTGTGTGATTAGGAGACGTCAGACGCTGCTAATGTCCGGCTAACATAACGTCCAGACACAAAAAGTGTTTTATTGATGATCCGTACAAAATCACGGACGAAAAGGCGCATCTTATGACCGCTATCGCGTATTCCGGGAAAAAATACGTACGTTCGTTCGCACGCACTTTTTCACGGACAACGTGAAAAATGCGTTCGTCTGACCCTAGCCTTAGACGTAAATGGCGGAATGCCGAGCGGCAAACATGTTATTTACTTTTAAGCCAAAAAACGAAATAAGAGGCCATTTGCAATGACACCGACACAAATAAACCATGCAGGTCAATTTCCTTTTTTACTACAATAACAGAAAATGTGCTTCTCATGGATATTTTGCATGCTCTGTCTTGCCCTTGTTTTCAGATGCCACGCTTTGTTTTGAAGAGTTTACGTGAAAACAAGAGAATTTCACATGATCAAAATCTGCATAGCGTGTCCTGGAGCAGAGTTTGTCTATTTAACACGCAGAAAAAGCAATGTTTTCCTTTTTTTTTTTACTGTAAGGCTCTAATATGATTTCTGTCCCCGGGAGTTTCCAGCTCACATCCCAACACGTGTTTATTGCTGATAGCAGGCGGCAGGCAGCATCACGCACACAATATGACTTATGCATGATTTTCCTCGGATTAAGCTTACTTCCAGCCCAGGGAAATGCAGAAAGAATAAAAAACAAAAACCAGAAAGACAAGAGAGTGACTCGCCGATTGTATTATATTGTGCAGTGATAGAAACTACATTTTAAAAGACCATCTTATTATCAAGAGTGACATTGCTACAGAAGAGATGCTGCAATGCAAACCAAAGCTTTGGAAATACTGTTCAAACATCTGAAGAATCGGATTTAACAGCCATCTAATGTTTTACCATATACTATGGATTACGGCAGGTAAATGGACAATTCAAGCGCTGTAACCTTGGTGGTGGTTAATTGATATTATGGTACAAAGACGTCGACTGGACCAGTTTCTTCTAACTGAACAGGCATTCAAAGCTCTGCAAATATAAGCCCATCAGACGTCAAAGAAAAATAAATCCTTCCCATTGTGCTTCCTTCTCTAGTTGTTCAACTGAAAATATTTCAAATAAATGGGCCCCTGTCCATGGTGTCCAAGCTACACAAATCCTCCACCTGGAGGACTTTATCCACACGTCCGAAAAGCAAACCTTCTATTGAATGACTAACAAAATTAATGCCAGCAGTAAGGATGCAATCAGCAAAAGCAGTGGTTCCATTAACATAATTTAATAAATGGAACTCCATCATTCTGTTCAATACTTAATTATATATTCCATTAATTATGATGGACAAGGATTTAAAAGCCTTTGTCCATGCTCCGTGCAACCACCAGTAGTAGTAGTAAGTTGTCAACACTGTCTTTTCAAGGTTTTGAGACTGGAATCAAGAATATAATGCTGCTTTATTGTAAAAATGTATGATTGTATAATATGAGTGTCAAATTAGTCTCAATGTACGCATCAAAAATCCAGACAACGTTTTTGTATGCGTGTCATAAATCAACATTGTAGGCATTTTTTGCGCAATTTTTTTTGTACGCATGTCAATTTCTTGATATGTTGTAGGTGACGTTTTATGAGTGGAATTTTGGTGTGTGGAGAAGTATTGGCATCATTCCTACTGTAAACCATGTACAAATAGTCACTTGTCACCTTGTAAAACCTTAAGAGATTTAACCCCACTAAAATGTTGTGTTGCTGTTAAATAGCTCCTCCAAATTCCTCCTACATGTATTCATTCCCCCCCCCCCCATCTACACTCTGGGATACTCTAGCTGTTTATTAACTCTACAAAAAAAACAAAAACAAGAAAGAGTAAATCAGCCAATAAGAAGTGTAATCGCCATGTGCAGTAGCAATGAGATTGTCTATAAAGAGGACATACCTGGCTTACATCCCAGAGTCAATTCTCCATGTCACCATGGGCAAGGCTCTTTATCTATCTGTGCCTCAGGCATCTAGATTAGCAAGCCGAAGGCCAAGGAATATAAATGTTGCCTATTTGATGCCCTGCTCTGTACAGGATTATTCATGTTAACCTTTCCTATACTTGGCCTCCAGTTCACATCTTACTAAAGAGTTGCTATGATCACTTTGTTTTGACAGGGCAAAATATTTTAATGGCACAGGTAGAGCATCCGCAGTGCTATGCAAAAACAATTAAAAAGTCAATGTCACCTTGCAAGAAAGCACATTTAGCAACAATGTTGCAAACATGAGAAATATACAAGTAAAATATTCTTTGTCAGAGCAGTATGAAATTTAAATACACATGGCAACATTTTAGAAACTGGTTTCTAATTGAACAAATGAAAATGTAATGTACCAAAATATCACGTTTGCAGCTCTGAGCCCTATAGGTGAGCCGATCCGGACCGGCTCTTACCCCTGTCTGCTTCATCCCTCAGCACCTTCCGCTCCAGGATTTCTGTCACGTTTAAACTGCGGGTTGTGTAGCAGGTTGAGGTTGTGAGCCCAAGATGCAGTGATCAAGACAGGTTTAGAATAAACAAAAGAAGTGTTTATTACACATAAACACTGTGGCATGAAATCATACAGGATACAGGCAATAGAGTCGTCAGGGTTCAGCAAGGGGGTTCGGTACACGGCAAGGCTGGCAGAGAGTAGTCGGTGGTATAGCAGGGGTTCGGTACACGGCAAGGCTGGCAGAGAGTAGTCGGTGGTATAGCAGGGGTTCGGTACACGGCAAGGCTGGCAGAGAGTAGTCGGTGGTATAGCAGGGGTTCGGTACACAGCAAGGCTTAGATGGGGGGGGCAGAGGGGGAGCAGGATGGGAGGGTTACGGTAAGTGAAGAAATGCGAGTCCAGATTATGGCAGGAGGTCCTTGGGGTCTGGAGTAGAGAGTTCAGGAGATGGTTAGGCGGTTTCAGGGAGTTTCAGTACACAGGTCTTTGCAGTTAGTAACTTCAATGTGGAAGTTCTGGGTAGGGGGCAGGACTCCCTTATATGCAGGGCTGATCAGGGATGATGAAGGGCAGGTGTGGATACAGGGCCAGGACGGTAGAATCAGGAAGGTGAATTGTTCATGCAAGGGTCTTGGAATCTGCAGGGTAGCGTGAGTGACAGGGGCCAGAGCGTGGTGATCCTGACATCACTCCCACCCTAGGAGCCGACCTCCGGGCGGCCAAAAGTCAACCAATGGGCGGTGGAAGAGTCCATCATGAACCCCTGCACCGTGTAGGGATCCATAAGGATGGCGCTGTCCGGGGTGGCGTCAATGGTGCCAAGATGTGCAGCATCTTGGCTTGGTTGACCAGCATAAAGACCAAACTTGCGGCTGTGAGGGATGGGAGAGTCAACCTTGGAGAACCCCCAAACCCTCCTTGGCACGGCTAGAGCGGGAAACTGCCAACAATGGGTAGCGGAGATGGGGGTCTCCACGGCAACAGCTGGGTACAGTGGGGCAGCGCCCTTGGTAAGGTGCGGTGGGGCAGCGCCCTTGACGAGGAGCGGAGGGGCAGCGCCCTTGGTGACATCCGTGGCACTGCACGACTCTGCGGCGGCGTCCTTGGCAAGGCACGGCTCTGCGGCGGCGATGAATGACTTGGCCTTACGGCGACGGCGATGGCCCCGTGGCGACGACACCTCAGGAGATCCTGCTGGATGCTTGGCAGCGACCTCAGGAGATCCTGCTGGATGCTTGGCAGCGACCTCAGGAGATCCTGCTGGATGCTTGGCAGCGACCTCAGGAGATCCTGCTGGATGCTTGGCAGCGACCTCAGGAGATCCTGCTGGATGCTTGGCAGCGACCTCAGGAGATCCTGCTGGATGCTTGGCAGCGACGTCCTGGGATTCTGCGGGTTGCAGGGCAGCGACGTCAGGGGGTTCTGTTCGGCGCATCATGATACCTTGTACACTGTAGGGTATCGTGGGATCCATATCTGATGTGCTATCGGGCACTGTGGGTTTGGGGTCGTCCAGATGTTTGGGATTGCTGGTGGCAACCAGATTGGGAGTAGAAAAAGGTTTATGGGTTAATGCAGCCTGTACCTGAGACTGCAGGAACAGGTGGTTCAGCTGAATGTCCTGTATGGTATGGGTAAGGGTATTCACCTGGGCTGCCATGGCAGAGACAAGTACCAGGACTTCACTAGACGGACTGGCTTTACCAGGAGTTGGCAGGGTAGCTGCAGTGGTATCAGTGTCCACAAATGCTGTTTTGGTGGCAGCAGTCTGGACCTCGGTACAGCACGGCTCTTGGACCTGGACCTCGGTACAGCACGGCTCTTGGACCTGGACCTCGGTACAGCACGGCTCTTGGACCTGGACCTCGGTACAGCACGGCTCTTGGACCTGGACCTCGGTACAGCACGGCTCTTGGACCTGGACCTCGGTACAGCACGGCTCTTGGACCTGGACCTCGGTACAGCACGGCTCTTGGACCTGGACCTCGGTACAGCACGGCTCTTGGACCTGGACCTCGGTACAGCACGGCTCTTGGACCTGGACCTCGGTACAGCACGGCTCTTGGACCCCTGCAGGTTGCAGGGCAGCGACCTCTTCGGACCCCGCAGGTTGCAGGGCAGCGACCTCTTCGGACCCCGCAGGTTGCAGGGCAGCGACCTCTTCAGACCCCGCAGGTTGCAGGGCAGCGACCTCTTCGGACCCCGCAGGTTGCAGGGCAGCGACCTCTTCGGACCCCGCAGGTTGCAGGGCAGCGACCTCTTCAGACCCCGCAGGTTGCAGGGCAGCGACCTCTTCGGACCCCGCAGGTTGCAGGGCAGCGACCTCTTCGGATCCCGCAGGTTGCAGGGCAGCGACCTCTTCGGATCCCGCAGGTTGCAGGGCAGCGACCTCTTCGGATCCTGCAGGTTGCGGTTTAACAGGCATCCGAACGACGGTGGGTGACATGAAGAGGGCACCAATGAAGGCAGATCGTGGGCAAGGTGCATGCGAGATGGTCTTGACAGCTGGAGTTCTGTAGTCTGTCTCCATGAGATAGTAAGGTACAGTGGTACGGTGAGTCACTCCAGCTGGGCGACAAACAGATCCCGCAACGCCAACATACCCCTTATGCTGACCTGGGGGTCCCTGGGTGCGGCGTGCAGTCTGTCTGACTAAGTCAAAAGCAGCATCAGCAGCTTCCTCTTCTGACTCCGAGTCATCAGAAGGACATGGTGAGACATATATGCAGCATGGAGGTAGCGGGCTGGATTTGGGATCCCTGGCAACACCAGCCATGTGGTGTAGGCCAGGCTCAATCTCCATTGGTATGGCTGGCTCAGCGTCCATGGATTCCTGCTCCATGGGCATTTCAGGGTCAAACTCCGGTTCGGCACTCTCCGTAGGGGTCTCCTGGTCTGATTCCTCAGAAGAAGCTTCTTGGGTAACCTGGTTTCTAGGTGCAGCGAGTCTGGCAGACTTTGGCTCAGGTTCCCTGGGAGCAGGGACACGCTTAGGTGCAGGAGGCTTGCTTATCCGGCTTCTTCTGGGAGTAGGCTGGGATAGGGGTCTTTCCTTGGGTGCTTTCTTGATGGGTGATGAAGTCTTTTTCTGCAGGGCAGGCACTGGCTTCACCACCGAAGACTTCATGGGCTTGATTATTGGGGTCGCTATTTTTGGCTGGGTGGGTCCTGTTTTGACCACCAACCTTGTGGTTTTGGCAGGTGCAGGCTTGGTACAAACAGGCTTTACAGGGACAGGTGCAGGAAAGCATTTTGTACCTGGCTTAGGTGGGCGCAATGGGCAGGCCGAGATTTGATGCAAAGGGCCCCCGCAGTAGAAGCAGAGGTCTTGCGCCCTCCTCCTAGCCTTTTCTTCTGGGGTCAGCGGTCCTCTGGCTCCCCCTGTAGCAGGAACGCGCACCTTAGAAAAGGTGCCCCTTGGGTTCTGCTGTACATACTCAAGCAGGGAGTCCAGATACTGCTGAATCTGTAGAAAGGCACCTTTCAGGTCCTCCACCACGATATGGATCACCGCGGACTCACTGATTTCGGACTTCCACATTCTGTCACGTTTAAACTGCGGGTTGTGTAGCAGGTTGAGGTTGTGAGCCCAAGATGCAGTGATCAAGACAGGTTTAGAATAAACAAAAGAAGTGTTTATTACACATAAACACTGTGGCATGAAATCATACAGGATACAGGCAATAGAGTCGTCAGGGTTCAGCAAGGGGGTTCGGTACACGGCAAGGCTGGCAGAGAGTAGTCGGTGGTATAGCAGGGGTTCGGTACACGGCAAGGCTGGCAGAGAGTAGTCGGTGGTATAGCAGGGGTTCGGTACACGGCAAGGCTGGCAGAGAGTAGTCGGTAGTATAGCAGGGGTTCGGTACACAGCAAGGCTTAGATGGGGGGGGCAGAGGGGGAGCAGGATGGGAGGGTTACCGGTAAGTGAAGAAATGCGAGTCCAGATTATGGCAGGAGGTCCTTGGGGTCTGGAGTAGAGAGTTCAGGAGATGGTTAGGCGGTTTCAGGGAGTTTCAGTACACAGGTCTTTGCAGTTAGTAACTTCAATGTGGAAGTTCTGGGTAGGGGGCAGGACTCCCTTATATGCAGGGCTGATCAGGGATGATGAAGGGCAGGTGTGGATACAGGGCCAGGACGGTAGAATCAGGAAGGTGAATTGTTCATGCAAGGGTCTTGGAATCTGCAGGGTAGCGTGAGTGACAGGGGCCAGAGCGTGGTGATCCTGACAATTTCCCTGCAGCTTGTCAGGGCTGACTACCTGACCTAGAGCACTTGCCTATTTAAGAGCATCTCTCCCATTCTGCAGTGCTCGATTATAAGGGTCATTCTGCTGACTGTTTTGCCATTTGCCCTGCTGCTTGTTTTTTGCCTTTGTGTTATTGTTTTGTTTAATTTTGGTTCATAGCTTCCCTTGCCTGTGTATTCCCTAGTTTACCTTGTCCTTGGCATTTGTTAATTTTTGTATACTTCCTTGTCTAATTCCCTTCCTTGCTCCTGTGTGTTTTATTTTCTGTTTTATCCTTGCTGCGCTGATCTTCCGGTGTACCCACCGTGGCTTGCTTATTTACGGTTCTCTGCGTTTTTCCTTTTTGCACAGTTTTCTCCGTGACCGTGTACCGCACCAGGCTTTTTTCTGACTACGTCACTGGATTTTTCCCTCTTGCTATGCAGTCTGATTTATCTGCTTCACCCAGCAGAACTAGTTCCCACCCTGTCACAATTCTCGTGGACTAACTTGGTGTGCAGATTGTCACGGATAGAGATAGATCTAGATATTTTTCTATATATAATCGCCATAAAGGACCGGTAATAGTTTACGTATGTGAATTAAAAATGCCCTTTCAGAATCCTGTGAAGCCATAGAACGTGTGAATGGAGGAAGTTGCCCCATTTGGGCTAATGGGATTTTCCTTGGCCCGTCCCCACAGGAGTCCACAGCATTTGCACGCCTTGGGCAAATGAAAAAGCACATCCAAGAGTGGTTCCCAGACCCAGTGGCAACACTTTGTAATTGATCACGTAGATCAAAGAAGCGGGCATAGCCTTTGATAGCTAGACGATCTTTGGATAATCGTTAATTTGATTTACAGATAGAATAACAAAGAAGTGAACAGAGCATGCCCATGAATTAACAGGAGGGGAATTCTGGGAAATGTATTGGGCGGGCTGTACCATCTATGGGCTGTTATTTGAAGGAACTGAGAATCTATATATTCTGAGTCAAGCATGGGCTCAGGGCTTTTTTCTGTGGGGTCACCTAAAACAGTGAGAATTTGCCGGTTCTTCCAATCTCCAGCCCCAGGGGGACACAGATGTCCTGCTAGCTTGCTGACGTGTGAGTAAGGTTCTGTGTTTTAATCCATTTTAGTTTTTCTGCTTGTGGGTGTAAATTGTTAATTATCATATCTATTTTTTCTATAACCAAATGCACTGAGATATATCATTTTTTTATCATAATAAATCAAAAACTTATTAAGCTCTGCTTCTGCCTGATATTCGATCCACGCTAACTAAAGGACTGGATTATCATAGAGATTTGCCTTTGTTTAAGCTCGAGTCTACTAAATAGTGAGTTGTGGTGAAGTCAGTCATTTGTACTGTTTCCTATTTTGGGGTGCATAGTAAGAGTCTCAGGCCAGCTCTGGTTCAGGTATTAAGCATCCTGGATAAAAAGTATTGGTCTGTGGTGGCAGTGTGATGAATAGTACAAGGAAAGTGGGTACAGGGATTGTGGGCAACTGCCTTTATGATCCTGCAAAGAAGGTTTGGGGAACACCTGTACGATTCCCTGTGCACATTGTGACGGAGCCAATAGAGGCTTAACCATTTGTAAGTGTGAATTTGGCTCTTTCTTCTAAATACCACGAAATTATTTGTGATTTACCGCACCAAGAGGTACCTCTTCCTTGGTCTTTGTCAATTGTTCTGCAGTATTCTCTTTCGGTAAACCCCGGAGAAGTGAATCGAAGGGTCTATGGGCACCTGTTATAATCCCTGCCTGCCATATTCCTGAGAGCCGGTTGTGGGCTCCCCAGAATGTGAGTTAAACATAAATACAAGTTACTCTCATCTTGGATGCTGTTATACTGCACAATTTTGGTCCTCTTTGTGCTTTCTCCTGCAGTGTACACTCCATCTGTATTCTTAAGAAGATTTACCCCTGAAGATAAGGACCACTGTTTATGGACATATAAAGTGTCTACCCCACTTTCTTGTGGACTCGGGTCTTTAAGCGCTGTGTTGTATTTTTCCGTTTATATTGTCATTTGGGTATTTAGAGAAACCCCCACACACACAACATTCAGCAAGTGGGATAGACACTGACTTCCGGTGGGCGCGTCACCCCCTTTTTCTCTCAACGTAGTCAGTACACCGGGTCAAGTGTAGACGGATACGGCACTGCAACCCTGTGACCACTTCATCACGTTGCGTGCCCTTCTGGAGTGAAGGCGTTGCCATGGCAGTTATGCAAGCACGTGCGGGGGATTGTGGGCCACGTAGTCATTATTTTGGGTCTAGTGTAGACAGATAGTGATTTGCTTAACCCTGCGCTTCCTTCGCCGTGGCGCGCATTCAAGACACAGATCCCTTTAGGCAGACTTGTAAACCCTCCGATACTTTGTCCTGGGGAATGTTACAGATAGCAATACCGACCACCAGACCTGGTAGGATGCCTGGTGACAGACTTCTAAACCTCCGATGCTTAGGATGTTCAGGACCACTAACTCTAGTCTCTAGCAGCCACAAAGGCCAGGGATACAGTACCGACAATAAACACCACAGACCGAGATCTATATATTTTTTTGTACTGCGCAACAGTCTTTGGCAGGATGAAAGCGCACCAGAACACCACCAGATGGCAGATACAACAGGCAGGGGCACAGAGAGAGAGTAGTCATTATAACAAACCGGGTCAGCAATGAATTAGACACTGTGTAACTGACTACTATATATGTGGCAGGATTGATAGTACACACCAGCAGTACCAGGCAGGTATATACAGAGAGAATAGTCGTTATAACAAACCGGGTCAGCGATGGTTTTAGCACTTTGTACTGCGATATGGTATATGGTGAGAATCAGACGCACACCAACAGCACCAGGAGGCAAACAGAACAGGCAGGGGGTACACAGAGAGAATAGTCAAATGGCAGGCAAAGTCGGCAACAGATCGGGTCCTCAGAACAAAGCGGGGTCAGTAAAGAGTATACACAGTGAGACAGTGAAGCAGCGATGCGGGAAATGAAACTCCACGGCAAGGCAAGGGCTCAATGCGCGTGCTCCTGGTTTAGAGACCGGCAGCGCAACATCACCACGCCGCCCCCTGATCGGCCACATCCACACCGGGTGCCGCCGGAGTTCTTGGCACCCAGCCAACCAGCGGAATTATGCGTCCCCCTGCAAGCCCCCCGGGACCTTGGATGTCACACTATCCCTGTATATCTCAGTTTGAATCAAGAACGCACCACACGTATACAACACAAGACACAGGCCTAGCACTCTCAGAGTAGGACTGGCATACATGAAGCAAGGGTTAATCTCATGAATGGTTTTAGGACAAGCTGCATCAGTACCAGGGGTGGTTCCCAGGCTAGCTGGGATGGCAACAGGAGAGGCACTCAGGAAAACTGAGCCAGTATTAGGACACTGACCGAAAACAGAGGGGTTAACAATACCATCCGAGTCAGTAACATTCAGAGCATGCATACAATCCGAGTCAGCATTGAGCAGGGTCCTCATACAATCCGAGTCAGTAATCAGCAAGGCAATAAAATCACAAGAGAGATGAAACACTAAGCTCTGCGGGAAGCAACTCCACGACAAGGCACTGAATGATTTGCACGGTCTGGATTTAAAGTCGGCAGCTCCATGTCATCATGCCGTGCCCCGCCTCCTCATTCACAACGCAAACCCCTGCAACCGTCGCATCGCCCAGCACCTGGCCAGCTACTAGTGCCGATGGCGCTGCCGGGTGCCACCCTGACCAGTCAGAGACCCCCCGGGAGCGGAGAATGTGACACACCCTTGGATAGAGACGGCCATCTAAGGACCAGTATTAAGATTAGGGTTCCCTTTTGAGTGTAGCTAGGTGTGTACGAGTGTATTTTTTGGCATACCCTTAACCCTTGCTCTGCCCGTCTGGTCTGTACTGAGGCCTATCTGTCTGATATTCATCCAGCAGCACTCCTGCATTTTGAGCTCCTAGCCCCGTCTATGGGTTAGTTTTCACAGGGTGCCCCTGTGACACAAAATTTAGAAACAATAGTGTGTTATTTTTACATGCATGAAGGGGTTAAATGTCTGTTTGCCAGTCAACTAACTAGATCATACAGTTGTGTCTTTTATCAGAAAGCTCTGAAAACCTACTGGTTTTATGTTTGTAAAAATAAATTTGGCGTTTTTTTTTTTTAACCACACCTACTTTAACATTTAAAAAAAAACAATTTCTAGTTACTTTTAAAGTTGGACACTGCAATAAAATATTTTATATTCCAGACTGTAGTATTATTTGTTCACTTCCTCTTTAATATATGTTATCAATATATATCAGTACAAGTAACTAATGTGGTCCTTGGAATGTATGCAGATTTGACAGCAATCTATAAAATTGCGAACAGTTCACTGGAAATACAAATGCTGACTATTCCACTCTTTGATGCGAATGATCGTTCTATATAACCTTCCAGAAAATAAAAGAATTCCCACATTTTTTTTAAATGTCAAAAGAATTTGGAATTGCCAGTAATTCTATAGATAGAAAGGATAGGACTATATGTGGGTTCACGTGTTACTTCAGTATAGCTTGCAACAGCCACCAATTACGAAGTTTACAGGCCGTTTTGATCCCTTGCGGGTCAGGCACCCGTTTTGTCTTCAGATATGGTATTGGCAGCTGCTAATTTTCTGCTTCACAAAGTGAATACACAGACACTGTGACCCAAGTATCGCTGGCAAGTGTCCACAAAAGCATACATTAGCAGCGCTAACTGAACTCCATAATGTTACAGATTCCTTTAGGGAAATGCAATTTTCGGAGTGGCGAGAGTCTTAAAATCTGTTTAAACCTTATTGAAGAAACTTTATTTAACACCACAATGTGAGATATGTAGTATACCTCAGTTTATTGAAAAGTCTCAATTAAGTCATTTACCTTTGACTTCCAGAACGTATATCTTCCAGGATTTACCATGTTTTAACTCCATAGTGACCAGGTGGTTTTACGAAAATCCGTCCTTTAGTGCCCGCTACTGGTTTTAAGTTTCTGCGCTGTTGTGTTTAGGTCAAATTTTCCTCTTACTCGTTTATGCAACTCAAACATATTATATACCGTTTTTCCGGCCACTAAATGGACTTTCTAAAAAATACCATTATTTCTATCATATCGTATAATTTACTAAAAAAACATTAAAGAGGATTGAAAAAAAACCAAAACACTTTTTGAAATTTAATCCCCAAAATCTACAACAGCCAAAAAAGACCCCAGCTAAGTAGTTTAAAAATTTTGTCTTTATTTTAGAAATAAACAATTTTTACATGTTTTTGCTTTTTAACCCCTTCACTGATGAGCCAGATCACCTGAGCGCTGAGTTCATTCTGACCATTTTATGCTCATAATTTTTAGATGCCGGTTTACGTCCTATTTTATTAACCCCTGCCAGACAAAAATTGTTAAAAAAAATAATTATTATTTTGTATCATATTTGGAATCATTGGAAAGGCCATGATCAGGCCTTTCCAGTAATATCAAACAGGAGTCTCTAGCTGCCACGGATCGGGAGATACGGGGATCCAAAATATCCCTGTATCTCCACTTGGCAGCTAGGGGGTTAACTGGCCCACTGATGTTCTCACCACACATATGGTGAGGATGTCAGTGGGGGGGGGGGGTGACTAGGAGGCTTGGCTGACACCCAAGATGTCAGCCAACTCTGGGTTTGAACTGCGATTCGGCACTGTAGGGGTTAACTCTATGCACCGCTCCAAAAGGGAAGACTCTCCCCTTTCCTGCGGTGCAATTGTTTTTTCCTACCTCAAATACTTGGGGAGAAATAGGGCTCTAAAAGGAACCCCCTCCCCTTCCTGATATCACATACCTCACCAGTGTTTCCCGGCGCCTGGCAGCATCGTCCTTGCTGCTCGGGCACCGAGTGAAGGGGAGAACCATGGTGGTCACGTGAGACGCCGGGGGCGGAGCTGGGAGCTCTGACACAGTACCACCAGGTTTAAAACCACAGGTAGTGCATGGTCTCATTGCCCTGACGTGGTTTCTATATCCATCTCAGTGCTGTTTATTTCTGTACTCTCTGGCATACACCCCTTGGCAAATGTCTGACATACTGATCCCTGGCTAAGGTTTATATACTCTGTCCTGTGTACACTCTTGTGATTGTGACTTTATACTGGAATAGGGTATAGTTGCTCACCGACCATTCTAAGGATCGGAGGGAAAGGTTAGTCGTGCTGCATACGAGGATCAGATACGGAGTTCTGGTAGGGAACATGACACCTGATTTTTGCAGCAGGCGCCAGGTGGCGCCTGCTGATGACGTCATCACGCACCGTGATGGGGTTATCGCGCCGGCTGGGCCCCCTGAAGAGGCGGGGCAGGTTTTCCAGCCTGCCAGTCTGCCGCAGAAGCCCAGCGAGGAAGGTAAGTATCGGGTGGGAGGGAGGTTAGGAGACCCTGACGTACCATGTACATCTGCGGGTCTAAGGGAGACTTCCCGATCGGACGTACATGGTACGTCAGTGGTCGGGAAGTTGTTAATATACATAAGAGAAGCAACAACTCTGTCAACTTTACTAAAAATAATAATAATAATAAAAATGTCCATTTACCAGAGAGTCGTAGGTTGTAGCAGTGACATCTTGTCAATCTCGTAACGGTTATTCCCTCACTCTCATAACTGTTATTGGTGTTTATTGAAACGATTAGAGCAGTGGAGTAAGAATAAAACATTTATCTCTGCTTTTGATCCATGATGCACTCAAAAAGCTTGGCATTACCTTAGAAAAAAGGGAATATGTATACTCAAAATGATATTTCCTCATTGCTCCCCTGAGGTGGGACACACAGCACAATGAAGAGGGTATATGATGTAACTATAAAGTCAGGAAAGGTTAATTAAAAAAAAAAAAAAATAGTACATGTTGCCATAGCAGTGACATCTCGACTGTCTGTGTACTACAATGCACAGCTTCCCCGGATTTGCTGACAGCACAGTGACAACTTGCACATATGTGAATGTGTGAAGCTCTTATGACAGTTGTTAGCCAGGTGATACAACGTGAAATACATTGAGAATCTTTAGTCAGAGACCTTAAAGGCTTGAAATGACATAGAACAGTAATACATCAAGCGACTGACAAATCTGCACATATACACGTTTCTCATGTTCATGTTCAAATCTTCAGTAAATTCAGAATTATTTAATTTACTTAAAGCTTGTCAGAGACAAGAATACACCAAAACAAAAATATCTCCTCTAATCTACACTATGCTGTCAGGAGTCACATACCCAAAAATAAATAAATAAAGCAAGCAGAAAACCAGGCATAAATTATATCCCATATTACTGCAGAGTATTATTTAATACGTCACATCTGAAATTCATCAGTACAGAACTTGAGTAAACAGACTTTATATTACATCACTGATTCAACATGATTACAAGATACACGCATGGACAGAACATCCTATATTTGAGACCTACGCAGTTCATCTACGTGTCAGAACAAAACACTTTCCTATTTTGCTATTGAAATGTAGGAACATTTTCCGCCTCTCGGTTTTTCAAGTTTTCATTTTAACGGAATTTAGTTAAAAAAATAAATGTTTTTTTTCTTTTCTCTGTATCAGTACATACCGATACCTTTTTTTATTAGACCAACATTACTTTTAAAAGACAAGCTTTCAAGAGTATAACCCTCTTCAGTCCTGAAACCATAAAAACCTAATTTTAACAAAATAAAATAGCTAGACAAGGAGGCTTTACAGTTAGATTGATAGATAAAATAAATGTACACTGCATACTGAACCTGTAGGGCTCAAAGGCAAATTTAATCCAGAAAATCACAAGTACACACACACACAAAAAACAAAAAAACTCATACGTGCACATAAAATCCAATTTCCCTACTTTATTAGCCACATTAAAACATTAAACTATTCGAACATCTTTCACATGCTTGAGATTGTTCAAAAACACAATCTGTGTCCAAGACTTAAGATTTAAGCATCTATTTCCAGAATTAATTGCCCTGGAAATACCACTGCTGCACAAACAAGATAAAGGCCAACATACACAAGACATTTAATCTCTTTTCATTAAAGCAAATAAGAAAACATAAAATATTTTACACTAGACAGCGCAAGATGACATTTCTAGAATCCATTTAGAAATTAGTTCATGACAGTGTTCATCTATGAATAAAAAAAAAAAAAAATTTAAAAAAAAAAATCCAGGAAGAAATCACCTACACGTCTTCTAAATATAGATTTTTTTGGTCCCTACCATGACTAGGAATTAGGGAACACAGGTGACAAGTTAATTTTAAAAAAATCAATACAAGTAAGCACACCACCCAACAAATAACGAAATTAAAAACAAGTAAACTTTATATCAAAAGGACACAGGTTTTATAGAACTTTTTATATCCTAAAATGAAACTAACAGACCTTTGTAAAGTTTTAATAGACAAGTAAAGGTTTTTCAACTTTTCATAGTTTAGCCATTTGCCAGGTTCAATCCAACTGTCCAGATTGTTTATCCCCAATTCGGCCATATTTCACTTCGGCAAATTTAACCAAGGGTGTTCGAAGGAGATTTTAACCTCCATGGCGGTCAATTTTTTTTGAAAAACCGCATCTAAAAGCGGTTTATTTTCTTTGCCCCCCTAGCGTTATTCCCGAGTGTGGCTCTGGGTTAAATTCCTATGTTGGAAGCGGTAACCCCGAGCAACACTCGGGATGCCGCTGGATACATCACCTCTCCCTGCGCTCCTTCGTTGTCCCCCGTAGTCTCTTCCGGCGACCGCGACCTTATACTTCCTGGTTCCCTCCTCGCAAGAAGGAATCCAGGAAGTAAAACGCTGCGATCGCTGGAGGAGACTGCGGGGATCAACGAGGGAGCGCAGGGAGAGGTGATGTATACAGCCCGAGTGTGGCTCGGGGTTACTGCTCTCAGTGGTGAAATTTAACCCCGAGACACTCAAGAAAACCGTCAGGCAGGTTAATTGCTGTTAAGATTTCTGCTCAATTGTCGGCACTCACTCTTATACTTGGTAATGGAGATTTTGGCTATAATGATACAATATAGGTTTATTGAGAAGTGCTGAAAGGGGTTGATAAACGGCTCTTCTGGTGGGAGACAAAGAAAACTACACCAGACCTACATTGGATTTTCAGGATTTCTCTTTTTTTTTTTTTTTTTTTTAACAAAACCAGATCATTTTCAGTTTTTAGCCATGATTTGTATTAATCACCTGCTGTTTAGGAACAAATATAAAATCGAAACTCACCAATATTTTTTTTTTCTTTCTAAATACTGTCAATAGAATTAAAATCGAGCTCCAAGACCGGTTAAAAGTTACCACAATGTTGTAAATTTACCATCTCCATGGTTTTAATCACTCTGCTAAATTCACAACAGAATCTGATTCCAACCTCTTGAGTGGCTAGAATGTAAGCTTGTAAATGGATTCTACCAACCTCCTTGACTGACATCTACAACAAACCTTAGAAGAATCCCTTAAATTGATGGTAGTCCACACAAAGAAAATATCCAAATGTGTCACACACAGAAAGAGAAGGTCTCTGCTTACCTTCAATTCTTCTGAGAGCACTCAGACAGGACTCCTGGCTCGGAAACTCAAAGGGACTGCTGCACGTTCTGATGGAGTCACATTCACATTTCCCGTTGATGATGTTGCAACCAGTCACAAAGTTTTCGTTGCAAGGTTCAAATCCATGGAGCTGGTAATCGTCCCAGTTCTCATCTAGAATAAAAGAAGCTCAATTTAGTCATTGTGCTAGTACTAGAATAGGTTTTACCATAATGAGAAGAAACACATCTAAAAAGTTGTAAATCAAAATGTAAAGTTGGAAATGATGGTTCCCTTTAAAAATAGTAAAAACAATGCATACAATGTAGATCCTTTAACCCCTTAACGCCACAGGACGTACAATTACGTCCTGCATTAGGCGGGCTTTGACGCCGCAGGACGTAATTGTACGTCCTCGGCGTTTGCAGCCCCCCCCGGCAGATACTCACCTCCTCTGGCAGCTCCCTCGCTGATCTGAGTCCCACGGAGTCAGATCGGCAGGGATTCCTCCTCCAGCGCACTGACGTCATCGCGCCGGGGGCGCGATGACGTCAGTTTCAGGCGCCCCCCCCCCCGCCGGAGCAGGGGAAGCGCCTGAAGGGGAGGGGGATCCTTTGGATCCCTCTATCTCCCCATCGCCGGGGACCAGGATGCTGTGGCCAGCATCGCTGGAAGGGTCACAGCCTGACCTTTCCAGCGACGTAGGGGGTTAACCCCTTAGTTGCCAGGTCGCGGCCTGGCACCAATTGGTGCAAGACCGTGGCCTTTTTCCGGTGGGGGCTGCCATCTTTGATGGGACCTCTGGGTCCCCCCCGCGTCAACTGACTCATCGTGCCATGCGCGATGATGTCAGTTAACCAGGGAACCCCCTAGCTGCAAAGGGATTTCCTATGGAAATCCCATAGAGGAGATAAAGGGGTTAAAAAAAAAACCCCTATCTCCTGATTGCTGGAAAGGCCATAGCATGGCCTTTCCAATGATATCAAACATGACCATGTTAAAAGTAAAATAAAAAAGTTACAAAAATGTAAAAGTAAAAATAATTAAAATAAAAAAACCACTTTTTTTATTTTTAATGCAGCACTATTGTTCACATTTCAATTATAATGTGAACAATGATGCTTCACTAATGATTTTGGGGGGGGTTTAGCTAAAATCACGCAATTTCTCCCCCAAAAAAAAAAAAAAAAAAATGGGTTCCCCGTTCTAATTTTTTTAACAAATCTACCCCATAGCATATGACCGCAAAGGCTTGGATAATAAAATTTATAAATAAAAATACTTTAAACACTGTGGTAGATTGAATTTTCCAAAAAAAATTCAAATTTTTTTACTTTTTTTTTTTACATTTTTTGTTATAGCATCTTGGCAGGGCATGACATATACATATAATAATAATATATTATTAATCTGCCGAGTCTGCCGGAAAGAACGATATATAATTTGTCTGGGTGGTATAATAATACGTGACTTAAAAACGGTCAAAATGAGCTCAGCAAACTTCTACTTCCGAAACAGCACCGAAGTTGTAAAATTACTCCAGTCCTTAAGGGGTTCATAAGCTTGTTCATAAAGCCTGATAATGGAGTCATCCAGGGGTCAAGTCCTGGGAAAAAAGTGAGGGAACTCACCCATGAATTCCACAACCCCCATTACCTGAAGAAAATATATATATATCCCGAGTATAGCAGTACGTGGTGATACCATTTTTATTGGGTTAACTTTACATTTAAAAGACAAGCTTTCAAGAGTGTAAACTGGAAACTATACTGATCAGTGAAAGGTATCACTACGTACAGGTATACTCGTGATTGTGGCAACTGGACTAACGTATTTTATATATATATCCAGGCACAGACCCCCCAGAATAACAGACACAGCACTGTGCCCCCAGAATAATATACACAGCGCTGAACCCCCAGAATAACATACACATCGCTGAGCCCCCAGAATAATATACACAGCACTGAACCCCCAGAATAATATACACGACACTGGACCCCCAGAATAACATACACAGCACTGAACCCCCAGAATAACATACACAGCGCTGAGCCCCCAGAATAACATACACAGCGCTGAGCCCCCAGAATAACATACACAGCGCTGAGCCCCCAGAATAACATACACAGCACTGAACCCCCAGAATAAAATACACAGCACTGAGCCTCCAGGATAACATAATAACATGCACAGCACTGAGCCCCCATAATAATATACACAGCAATGAACCCCAAGAATAATATGCACAGCACTGGTTATATGGATATAATTGCCCCCAGTTCACATGGATATAATTGCCCCCAGCTCACATGGGTATATATTGCCCCAGCTCTCATGGATAATGCCCCCGGCTCTCATGGATAATGCCCCCAGCTCTCATGGATAATGCCCCCAGCTCTCATGGATAATGCCCCCAGCTCTCATGGATAATGCCCCCCAGCTCTCATGGATAATGCCCCCAGCTCTCATGGATAATGCCCCCAGCTCTCATGGATACTGCCCCCCAGCTCTCATGGATAATGCCCCCCAGCTCTCATGGATAATGCCCCCCAGCTCTCATGGATAATGCCCCCCAGTCTCATGGATATTGCCCCCCAGGTCTCATGGATACTGCCCCCCAGCTCTCATGGATAATGCCCCCCAGGTCTCATGGATATTGCCCCCCCAGCTCTCATGGATACTGCCCCCAGGTCTCATGGATATACCCCCGGTCTCATGGATATGCCCCCAGGTCGCATGGATATTACCCCCAGGTCTCATGGATACTGCCCCCAGGTCTCATGGATAGTGCCCCCAGGTCTCATGGATAGTGCCCCCAGCCCAGCCCAGCTCACCTCTGCTGCTGCTGCCGCTGCCGCACATTGCCGGCGGCCGCGTGCTTCAGCGGCCGCTGCCAGGAAGTGCAGCCGCTCACCTGGGATCTATGAAACAGCCAGGCGAGTGGCTCCACTTCCGGTCACCGGCCGTTCTAATAGGAAGCATGCGGCCGCCGGCAATGTGCGGCGGCCACCTGCTAAAGCGTTTGGGCTCGGGCCACAGCTGGAGCGCTGCGTTCCCGCAGCGGGAGAAGTGCGGGACGCCGTTCCCGCAGCGGGAGAAGTGCGGGAACGCCGTTCCCGCTCGACTCGAGCCAACATACAGTAATTTTGACTACCTTATCGTCATGTCCAGACAAATAACACTGTTCTTACACTTTTTGTACTTTGTGTACTTTCTCACAGACCTAAAAGGTTTTTGAGAAGGCATACCAGTACAAAATTTGTATTTGTCGGCCTGCTTTAACAACTATGTCCAGGCTAAAAGAAAATACTGCATGTTTATTTGCTTTTTGCCCTTTATTTCATATGATAACCATTTTCAACAAAGCTACTACTTTATGTAAGGAGAAAATTCCAGATGAAAGGCCATTAAAGAGAGCTATTGTTTCAGTCTTGAAATTATGGATTTAGATCTGTTATTCATGGCATGTATGGGCATTTAAACCCCTTTATTCCCAAAATCGAGTTAACTCGAGTTTGCAGTGTAAACATTGAGCAATCATTAGCATATCAAAACCTCATTTTTAAACCTTTTTAAATTAGGATTAATGTGCACCCTGTGGTGAAATGAAATCCCTTGTTTTATCTCTCTCTCTCTCTAGTCACCCTGGAGAGACATACAAGCTGCAAAGAGCAGCCCGAAGCCTCACTCTAACAAAGATTTTTAGCAGTTTTTGTATCTGACACAAAGGCCATTTCTGCCTATATGCTGATAATGCAGACACTGTGTGACATTGTGTAAGATAAAGCACGCCAGCTAAAGTTGAGAATTTTTCTTTTCAACACTATTTCTGTCAATGCTAAACAAATACGTAATTAAAAATGAGAACATTTATATTATTTTAACTATAGTAGAACAGAATTTATCTGCAAAATTTCAATTTTGCCTTGTATATAAAATTGTTAAAAAGTATGATAAAAATATTTCCAGCCAAAATTGCTTAGTAGTGAAGGAATTAAAACTGGAAAATAAAATCTGTGAAGCACAGGACCAAAAAATTTTTTTTAAAAAAATGTATTTGCTCGTCGGATCGTATAGGGTCGTATCCATAATAATCTTCAGTGGGTGGTGCAGCCTTTCCTGATTTTGAAGAAAAAAAAAATTGGGTCTCATCTGACTAACAAGTTGCTCAAGACATTTATCATTCCTGCCAATATGAGCAGGAACAAAATGACAAAGTGAGTGGTAATGATATATTTAAGCATTTGGTAGTCCTAGATCTGTCCATTTCCCCTTATTGCCTTTATAAATATGTATGGTGTAGAAAGTAAATCTGAAATTACGTGAGGGAAGCACATAACCAATAATGTACCTGCACATTGGCCAAATTTATACTTTTATTCAAAAATCTAATAAATATATCAATACATCAGCACTATTTTAAATTTCGTTAAGCACATATATCACGTCTTCCCCCAGTCTAAAGTCACTCAAGAGCTCCCTATTAACATACCTCAATACGGAATGCACCTGTAAACATGTAACATAGTGACTACATTACTTACATATTTATTTTCTTTGTTAATCTGTAGATTTGTGTTTTGTTTTTAATATCATGCATTTATTACTTTGTATTTCTGTAACGTCTGTAAATTTCAATTTCAATTTCTTGAACCCAGGACATACTTGAAAACAAGAAAAATCTCAATGTATCCTTCCTGGTAAAATACTTTGCAAATAAATAAATATTGATAACTTTCATCAAATTGCAACTCCATTTTTTTTAAACTGCTTATAAAAAGGAGCAGGGACAATCCCTGCTCCATACCCCTTTAGCATTCTGATGTGATTATGAGGCCCTTCATATGCGGGAGTAGTGCTTCCAGCCTTGAGTCCAGTTGATTTTATGCCTCCTCTGCAATGGACTTAAACAGGATGTTCAGAGTTTCCGTTTGACATATTTTAAACAAACATACAAATCAGATTAGGAGTCAGGCAAAGATGTATCAAGAGATTTTCACAGAATAATCCATAAATTTAGGAGGCAACTGTGACTACCCTGCTCCTGGATTTGCCAAAGCCTGTTATATGGGTCCAGTCCAGAGAGTTAGCCACGCACATGATTAGCCATTTCAATGCTGCTATGTTTAGAGTGCATCAACAAAATCGGTACGAACATTTTCAGGATTGACAAACTGAAGTTATAATTTCCTTTATCACATCCTGTGTGATAGCTATGGCCAGCTGTTAGTGGTTGCGACCATATGTAAGCAGGTTGACATAGACCTAGGATGGCACTCACTGGCTCCAAGCACCATGACATTCTCTTTATTTAGTTTAACGTTTTTAAGTAGTTCTGGGATTTTGTTTTTGAAAAGGAATGCAAATATATACCGTATTTTTTGCTCCATAAGACGCACTTTTCTCCCCCCAAAAAGTGGGGGGAAAAGTGGGTGCGTCTTATGGAGCGAATGCATGAGCGATATGCCTCAGCTCACCTGTCGCCGCCGCGTTAGGCTCCCTCTGAGCGTGAGTCCGGCGGCAGGAAGCTTGGGCACTCGCCTGGGGGAGCCACGTGACCGCGATCTCGCGGTCACGTGGCTCCCCCAGGTGAGTGCCCAAGTTTCCTGCCGCCGGACTCACGCTCAGAGGGAGCCTAACGCGGCGGCGACAGGTGAGCTGAGGCACATCCATGAGCAAGCTGGGGCACATCCATGAGCGAGCTGGGGCACATCCATGAGCGAGCTGGGGCACATCCATGAGCGAGCTGGGGCACATCCATGAGCGAGCTGGGGCATTATCCATGAGCTGGGGGGCAGTATCCATGAGCTGGGGGGCAGTATCCATGAGCTGGGGGACAGTATCCATGAGCTGGGGGACAGTATCCATGAGCTGGGGGACAGTATCCATGTGCTGGGGGACAGTATCCATAAGCTGGGGGACAGTATCCATAAGCTGGGGGACAGTATCCATAAACTGGGGGACAGTATCCATAAACTGGGGGACAGTATCTATAAGCTGGGGGACAGTATCCATAAGCTGGGGGACAGTATCCATGTGCTGGGGGACAGTATCCATGTGCTGGGGGACAGTATCCATGAGCTGGGGGACAGTATCCATGAGCTGGGGGACCGTATCCATGAGCTGGGGGACAGTATCCATAAACTGGGGGACAGTATCCATAAGCTGGGGGACAGTATCCATGAGCTGGGGGACAGTATCCATAAGCTGGGGGACAGTATCCATGAGCTGGGGGACAGTATCCATAAACTGGGGGACAGTATCCATGAGCTGGGGGACAGTATCCATAAGCTGGGGGACAGTATCCATAAGCTGGGGGACAGTATCCATAAGCTGGGGGACAGTATCCATGAGCTGGGGACAGTATATCCATTATTACACTATTTGATTTCAGAATATTTATTTTCCTGGTTTTCCTCCTCTAAAAACTAGGTGCGTCTTATGGTCAGGTGCGTCTTCTAGAGCGAAAAATACGGTACATAATTAACAGCAGCTTGATAAAGAATTATTTTTAATTAGGTTTGAGAGATTGTGTTCTATACTTGGAAAAAAAATGTAGTAGAACGTGAAATGAAACAGGAATTCAGGATCCTTAAATAAAAATTGTTTCAGTATGCAAGAATGGTTTAACATGGAATATCTTTTTAGAATTGGCACATATAAACAGACTGTTCTGGCTCCAGTTAAACCATTTTGGGAAACACCTTCTGTGTCTGCCTGCAGGTTTACTCTTTTGCTTATAACAACTGTTACCTTTGACCCCAGCTGACTCCATTTTATTGTGCATTTGGTCAGGAGTCTGACTACCGTTACAAGTATTTATAAAGTGCCAACCAGTTCTACCATGCTGTACAATGAGGGAGAAAGGACAACAAAAATGCATACAGAAAAAGCAGTGTCGCACCCATGCCTACCAGGTCGGCTGTAATGACTTGGAGTAACAGCTCAGTTCATGTATAAAACATAAGAAAAAAAGTTGTCATCTGCACTCATTCCTGTAGCTCCATATGAAACAAAATGTAGGTTTTAGTTTACTTGAATGGTCATTCAGAATTACATACAAGTTCAACAAACAGAAAAGTAGAAAAGAGCACCCTGCTCGAGAGCCTACAATCTAAGAGGAGTGGGGTGTTACCTAGTGTGACGAAATGGCCGCCCCAAAGTTTATTTTACATTTATTTTCTTTACAGTTTATTGGCTCTGTATGTAAGGTAGAGTGTTTGTTCTGTGTTCCCTATTACCTGATGTGTTATATTAATATTCCCTTTTGTGGTTATTGTAGAGTATTGTTTCTGTGTACCTTCTCTCTGTATAGTGTACATCTCTGTATTAGCTGTCCTCTGTCTTTATACGGTACTTCTCTGTGGCTAACCCACTCTCTGTAAATTGTATTTTCCCTGCAGTAAGAAGATTCATTTAAGATGAGAAGGCATGTGTAAACACGCCATTGTGTTAGATGACTTTTTCTATTGTTCTCTGACTGGAGAGGAGACTCTTGATCTTATCTTTAATGTATTCTTTAAGGGTGGGGGTTGTCTCAACTGTTAATTGTGTGTATTTGAAATAAAGAAGCATTCTCCATTTGGATTTGAACCAGCAACAACTACTCAACAGTATACGTGTCGTCTATTCTGTGGGTTTTACGAAAATCTCCTGTGTACAGCGGAAAGGGGTGCTCAGATGGAGGGTACAGCGCTTGGGGTACCCAGGATCCGTAACACCTAGGTGAGGGTTAATAGCTGGGTATGGAAAGTAGCGGGTGTATAGGGGGCTGTGCAGGAACATGGGGTAAGAAATACAGTTGGGGGATTATAGAGTGAGCCGATAGGCTTTTCTAAACTAATGTGTTTTCAGTAACTTCTTGAAGGACAGGAGAAACGGGGAGGATCTAATGTTGCGAGGAAGGGAGTTAAAAAAATGGGGGGAGGGGCAGCTCGGATGAAAGTCTTGAAGCTGAGAGTTATGGGTATGAGGAGATCACTTCGCTCTGACAACGATCTGATGTTGTCAGGTTGGCTTGTACCTGCCAATAAGGGAGGAGATGTAGGCAGGGGGACAGTTATGGAGAGCTTTGTACGTGGGGATCATTAAATTGAATTGGATTCTAAAAAGGAAACAGGGAGCCAGTGTAGAGATTGACAAAGGGGCAAGGTCTGAGAGGCGCATGAGGTGAGGTATAGGAGCCTGGCACAGATGTTCATTACAGACTGCAGAGAGAATCTGGGCTCTCTTAACGCCTGCCCCTAACATCTTATGTATTTGCTTCGAGATAGCATTGCCTGTAAGTATATAATCTGTAATATGTCTTCTGTTAAAGTCTCAGCATGTTATACGTTCATTTATCTGTGTGTTATAGAACTGGAGTAGTTTCCTTCCTAGTTTGCTGTGCATTTTACCTCACCCTTAGTTACATTAGCATCCATCAGATACATACTACACTTATATAACCCAAGTGTGGCAATTTACATTCTAGATCATACATGCCATTAGCCTATGCAGTTCATTTGATTGCCATTTGTTGCATTGCTATAGTAATTTTATTTTTGTATTGTATTTCATTTCAGTTTTACGCTTTTGCATGTATTACACCAGGTTGGTGGTGTGCAAACACCCCCGAATCATCCCGCTCGACCGTGTGGTCTATGAAAGCTCTCTGTCAAGCTCGGTAGGGGAACACCGAGAGAGGACAGAACACAGACAATACAATGTATTAAAAAGATATTTTAGCAGATTACCATGACAAGACAAAAATTGTCGGCAAAGCAGGTCTAAAATCGGGAGACAGTGGGAGTTGTCACAGCACGATCTACATCAACGCCGACAGTGATGTGTCTCACCAGTGGGCCTGCATCCAAACATGACCAGTAGCCCTGCCGAAGTGGCAATCAGGGCTGCTCATGAAGTGGTGCGTTTGTGCTCGTGTATGGGCTTCAAAAGTCCTGATTTTAACTATAACTACAACGATATGTCCCGCAACTGTCCTATTTTTGGCAAATGTGCCATAGTTTGAAGGTTTACTCTCATACTGCCAGTCTGATACATTTGTCATTTGACGGCTTATACAAGGCACTGGCATTCCATTTTCTTTGGTTATAGTTTTTCTTCTATATATTAACCATTTTATGAATAAGGTGTCCTAAGGTGTCCTCTTGTATTCTTATGTAAAGAGGTATACGGCATTTGATAAGAAGTCACAGAACAAAGAGAGCAGACAATACGTTCCTCTACTGAAATGTACACCATTGGCATTTACTACACACCAGAAGAGAAAATCATTTTTGCATCAGTGATCTTGAGTGACAGCTAATGGCAAGAGAAAGCAATCAGTGCATCAATATTTCAATTTTGTGACAGTACAAAATAGGCATGTAGGGAAGATCCCATAAAACTCCTAGGATCCTGCATAGGTCTTCATGCAAATACCACGCGAGGTGCTGATGGTATTCCCTCAGGATGTTTTTTCTCATTTTGATTGACAGTTGAAAGGAGATTACATGGAAAAACATCGGAAGCTGGATTCTGAATTTTCCACGTTAAGCTATTTTTCAAGGTATACACTTCTATATTTTACAAACAACTTTGTCCCATGCATGCATTTATCTAACATATGTATTAAACGTTTTTTTCATAAACCAGATAAAAGGAGTCCTGAGGGACAAACAACTTATCTTTGTATTAAGTGATGTCATTTTAAAAAAGATAAAACATTTCAGAATAATGTAGCAGTTCTACTTTATATATTACTAGAAAAAAATGACACAACTATGCCTTTAAAAACAGAATGGTCACAATTTGCCGAAAAACAAAAAAGAATCATAGGAATTCCTTTATTTCTCGTGAATGCTTCCCAGCCAAGAATTTTAGCTTTTCCCCTGTATTAATTTCCACGTTCTGTCTTTCCTCACCCTCCGCTCTCCCCAGACAAGGTATTTATATTCCATTTCTCTGCATCAACACTTTCCTTTTCCGGCTTCAGAGCCTCTTAATGCCGTGACGCTGTTATCACATTCCACACATAGGAATACCTATCAGAAGGCAGAGAGATATCGAATGTAACAGCACAGAAGGACTGCTAGGCCCATTGTGCCTGCCAATTAACAATGTTTTGTCTTCTGAAGCAGCTGACAATGGTGTCATGTTTTTTTCTTCCCACTTTGTGGAGTGACTCGATTACGGATGGTTTTATTAAACAACTAGCAAACATCCCATCTTAATTTCTCTTTCAAAAAGCCAGAATTTATGCTGCTGTGCTGTTGCGTGACACACTTGTATGGAACCCTAACATCTAAATAACCACCATTACTCAGAGCATACATTCCAAATTGAGATCTGCATGTCAAATTCCTGTGTTTCCACATGACTGGAATGTAAAAAAAAAAAAATATCCTACCTAACCAGTCCTGGCACTAATCCAACACGGTCTTCTTACTAGGAGAGCAGGCAAAAGAGTGCTTTATTTAAGGTGTAAGCCCACATCATTTTATACATTTTCTGGGTTAGAACGCCACCTGCAACACCGAGATTTCTATTTTTGGAATAAAAGTCGTGCACCTATTTTCTAGCAGATCAAACTAGATGGGATCAGACAGATTACAAGTCTGGTGTAAACATAACCAGAACTCTGGCAAATTTACCACTTCCATAGACTTTAATGGCGCCAGTAGGTTTACCAAAGCTCTAGTTAGATCTACACTAGACTTGCAGGGTTAGTCAAAGAGAATCGAAAAGTCACCGCACGTTCGGTGACTTTTTGTTCTCTTCAATTCGATTTGGCGATCCCATTTCGGCGACCCTGCGGTGTATTCAGCAAGCACCACAGGGTCCCCGAATTGCAGGGACAAGTCACCACAAACCCGCCGAAACCTCACTGCAAAACCCGGCGAAGGCACACCGAAACCCGCAAAAACATCTGGATTAACCCGCCAAAAACGCTGGAAAAACCCGAGCAGGAGCCGATCACACGCAGCGCAGCCGCCGGAAAAAGCCGATTCCGCAGACGAATGGAGTGAATAAATTAAAAAAACAGTTTGCTTGACTGTTTGAAAAGGGAAACGCTGTTTGCAAAGAAATTACTGAGCAAAAATGGCTGAAATTTACATATGAGGTCCAAAGAATGATAATAAAAAGGCTGTAACAGAAAAAACAAGTAAAGTTAAATAAAAAAAAAAGAAAATCGGATGTTTTTTTAAAAAAAAAGAATCCCGAAAAATGCTTAAAATATCCTAAAAAAAAATCTATAGACTCTTTACTGCAGAATATAATAAACGGTTTATTAGATATTGCATTAAAAACAGGAATATTTTTAACATTGAAGCCTATGGCATTCACCTGAATAAATCTGCCGCATGAAATGACCGAATGGCAGGGCAATTCGGCAACTTTTCACTGCTGGCTTTTGTTCTCTGAATAGCCGAAGCATTGCTTCTCTATGGGGATTCACTGCCCTCGAACAGGCACCGTATGTGCAGGCAATTCTCCAGGATTTGGCGAAAGCCTGCTCTCTGAATAGCCAAGAAAGGTAACCGAACGCTGATTTCCCTTTCGGGAGCCATTTGGATCTCTTTGAATAACCCTGTTGGGCACCTATTCCAAGGTAGAGGCAAAAAGAGAGATGGTAAGTAGGTGCTTAATTAGCGCAGGGCCTTGAAACAAAGTGCAAGCTGATACTCGTGTCAGTCTTTGGAGTCCATAGGACTCTATGGAGCGTTGTGCTCCCGGGCAGAGAGATTTGCATGAGTTCGCTCTTGCGAGATCACGCATTGTCATGGGAGGGAGACTAGGAATCATTTGTTCCCAGTCTCCATCTGATTGTGGCGAGATGAAGCAGCTGATCGTGCCATTCTCTTGTGAGGAGAGTATGGGATTTATAGGTTGGTCAGGTCACAGTATAAAGTCATTTTGCCAAGCAAAAATCACAACATCGGCTTTTATGAGATGCTATTTCAATGAGAAATACCATCTCACGAATGGAAGCGCATGCACCTTGGCATAGCTTGCACTTTCATTTTCCATTCAGAGATCGAAATTAACGCCTTCTATACAAAGTATTGGATATGTTAATTAACAATAAGGAAGTGCTACACTCAAGGTACAAGCCCAGAAAAAAATATATAATCCCAAACTGTTTAAATGGTTTCGGCGTCTCAGGTGTCAGGCCTGAGATTCTAATGCTTTAGGAGGTACATTCTGGAGCCAGTTTGTGAATGAATTTTATTTTCAATAAACAAAATTCCTTGGCATTGCTCCAGAATTAGACCGGATCAAGTGTACTCGACATCAAGGCAACAGTAAGTGCTTTGCGGATTGAATATACTTCGATGGGGAGACTTTCAGAATGTCTGCAGCATGCCCGCTGTAGCACGCGCAATTCGTGTGCTCGCTACAGCGTGTGACTGGCCCCTTCAAAGAGTCACAACGCTGCAATGGACGTCGGGAGGAACGTAAGTACGGGTGCACATAGTGCGCTCATCTGACCCCTGGTTTGAATTGGAAAGAACGAAAAAAAAAAAAAAAAATCAGAACTCCGTTATTCTTCCAGTAGGTGTTTAAAGCAATAAAAACACTTGAAAATACTTGAAAACGAGAGAAATCTCAATGTATGCTTCCTGGTAAAATACTTTATAAATAAATAAAAAGGCAATAAAATGTTTCTAAATAAAAAAAAGGTCCTATAAAACATATTTTGCAGGAAAAAAAAAAGCCCGTTAGAAAAAAAATTGGAAATCAAAAATTTTCGCCAATACAAAAATATGTTCCAACAAATAAATAAACAGACGGTTTACATTGAAACTTATGGGATTTGCCCGTTTAAACCTGTCGAACGGTGGAATTACCAAAAATCAGGCCGTTCCTTGACACTTCAGTGCAGTACTGTGTTCTCTGAATAGATTAACCATGCTTTATGGGACAATTTCAGTGCCGCTGAAAGGTTAACAATCCACACTAGAATTCACCAGTTTGGTGAATAAACGAACCACCACGAAATTGCACTGCACGGAGAAATTCACTGGTCGGTGCAATTCGGAGCCAAGTTCAGGGCTTATTGAATGACCCATACAGCGAAGTGTGGCATGTAGGAGGGTATCAGAGAGATGTTTATCGATTCAAATCAGGTGTAGTGATGGTAGGAGTTTCCTATCAAGCTGCTTGACATGGTGATGGATGATTAGGATATATTTGCTTTACCATCAAGTAAATATCATAAATTACAATGAATTAACTGGAATAACATGATAATATAAAGTACAAATATGAGTTTAACACAAAGACACTTTATATGGATCATATAAAACATTAGCAAAGTTCTGCATAATGAATGATGAGGTGGTGTGATGAGAAATGACAATTATAAATACACTAATTTCTCACAGATCGCAGCACATAAATCTGTAACGTTATTACATCTGTCATATTCCGGGACTAGACAAATCCAATAACAAGCATATGAACAGGCAAAGAAATCTGTTATTCCATAGCTCGAACAAGTAACACACACTTGAACGCTTGAGAAAAAAAAAAGTATTGGAGAGTAGAAATTGAAAAATATATCTAAAATATTACCATGATCACCTTAGAGTTTATAAACACTAACTTTACAACGGGTATAAACATGTACTTTTAACCAAAATAAAAAGCCTCCATTCTCTTTGAATAACGAATCTTCGACCCCCTCCATTGAAAAACAATTGACCCATAATGCTAAAGGTAAACACAGAGAATTGGTAATGACTAAAAAAAGAATGCCCTACCAGGCATGGTTTGCCAGCTATCTGCACAGGTGATAGGATTTTCTACTCCTTGATTGCAGCAGTCAAGGGAATTCCAAAGAGGATCCTTAAAGGGCCACTACCACCAAAAGGGAAATATTTATTGTGTTTTAGGTTTCTGATATCTTAAATGTGCTTTAGTAAAGAAAATAGTTTACTCTTTATATGTCAGTGGGTGCATCCATTGTGTGATCTTTTGTGTTGTAAACTGAACCCCACAGTAGCTTTACCTCACGTGGTCCACACTGTGTGGCAATAGCCATATGATGGAGTCGATAGGTCCATGATGCTTAGTTGCAGATAAGGCTGGCAGAGCAAACAACATGTAGTTCAGAAACATCTGGGTGCGAAGGTTTATTCAGAAAGAAACAAACTTTCTGTGAAATTTTGGTGCTTTGTAGTTCGGCAAATACATTTCGCCAACCCTGTGGTGAATCCATTATTGTAGAAGAAAAAAAACGCTAACTCCGCTATTCTTCTAATAGGTGTTTAAAGCGATAAAAAGGTGTTTAAATAATAAAGTCCTTAAAAAAATAATAAAAAGGTCTGTTACAGAATAAAAAATAAAATGAAAAGAATAAACTGTTGAATAAAAACGATTATTTTTTTCACATTGAATCCTATGGGATTCGCCTGTTTAAACCTGTCGAATTGAATCACCAAAAATCATGGTATTTCCCTAACACGTCGGTGCAGTTCAGCATTCTCCAGATTACATATGCTTTGGCAATGCTAAAATGTATTTGGTCCTGCCAATAAAGCTTATTTTGATTTACCATTACTTATCTATGGAATAATTTTGCTGCCGCGAAGATCGCCGATCTGCGGCAAAGTGCACCGTATTTCGGTGTCCATTCGCCAGTATTTGGAGAATTAACAGCTTTGTGAACAGACAAACTACCCTGAAATTGCACCATATGGTGAATTTCACCCTTCGGTGGCAAGTTCGGTCTTTCTGAATAGGGATGAGCTGTTCGATCAGTTCGAAGTTCGACTCGAACATTAGCAGTTCGAAAGTTCGCGAACTTCGAACTTTTTGGCGTGTTCGGTTAGAGTTCCAAGAAAAAAAAACCTTTTGAAAAAAGTATAAAAAAATGCTAAAAACAAATCTAGAAATAAAGAGACTCTTTACTGCAGAATATTATAAGCAATGGTTTATTAGATATTGAATTAAAAAACTACTCAGGGCAAGAAGGCACGCATGTTGCTTGCATAAATGGCGTAAAACAACAGGTGTTTGTGTTTGGAAATAACATGTGCTTCTAATTAGTCTAGTCTCATGAATTTGATACATTGCCTGCAAATGTGGCACCTGCACATGTAGTAGAAATTAACACTTCTTTGAATTCAGAAGCACAGTGTTCATACATGTTCCTCTGATATGCTGTTTAACCCCTTAAAGGACCAGGGCTCTGTAAAGCCAATCATTAATGATGTAGATGTTACGTCATTTGTCATGAAGGGCTTAATAAAATCTTTATCACACTCCTTAGATTTAAACGTAATATTCCAGTATTTGTATGTCATCTACCTCTCCCGACGGACTTATGGGAGCATACAATTATTATTGTGTTAGATCTATAGTTTTGGTGCAAGCGTGGTGGAAGGGCTGGTGGAAGGGCTTGCTGCTTCTGCATTAGTAACACAACATAACGTGAAAATGTCTATCATAAAGCGTACAAGCCGAGTCCCTAGAGTCGCTGACTATCCATTGTCATATATACCTTGCTTTATACATATAATACATTCCCTCATCTTACAGGATAGTAGCCAGTCCCTGTGCATTTTAACCCCTTAAGGGTGGCTAGGTGTCGTGTGTGGGTCTCTGATGGCGAGGTTTCTATACATCCTACAAATCCACCACTTCACGGGCAGGTTATGGGGACCTCCTAGGCACGATATTTGAAGGAATTTTTCACCCTTATTTCATGGAAAACTCACTGTCCCTTTAAAAATGTATTTTTTTAAAACATTTTGTCCTTGTTTCCTGTCCCCCAGGGCACTACCAGGACCCCCATACACATTTTATGGCAAATATCTTGCATATATGCCCTCTTGCAGGGCACTCTAAAAAACAAACTTTTGAGTCCCATTGACTTGCATGGAGTTCGGTTCGTGTTCGAACTCAAACTTTTGAAACCAAATACATGCTTATTAACCTTTTCTTTAAAAAGGGCCATACAGAGCACAACTTCCTACATCTTATGTTCCAGTCATATTCTATTATATTTATGCTGTTCGTTCCCTGAACATCCATGTGTGTATGGTATTAAAAGTCTCCTGATTAAGTCCATTACATATGAAATGCATCGAACAGACCTACCAGGACCAGTCCAGCTGTATTGCAGTTATCAACCAGACAATGCACATTGAAAAAATGGACTGGGTGATGTGTGATTTGATGTTCCTCATTTACCTTTTAAACTGTAAGCACAATAAATATTTGGTTTTATAGTATATTCTGGCTGTCTATACTATGGATTTTCTTATCCTGTCTTTTTTAGGGTCATTCGACTCAAGAATCTTTGGAAGATTCATATGAAGTTGTCTCCATATGTGAAGTGCAGTTGACCCTATGCGTATTTGTGAGTGGCCAATTGACTTACACTGTATGGTTGTGCCTAGAGGGTATAACCCTCTATATGTGTTATTGTATTAAAAGTCTGCAAAGGGAATATTGTGAAGTTGCAGTTCAACGGTTAACCTTTTTGATCAATAAGCTGCCATTTCAACTTCTGACACCTCCTGATTAGCTGTATCATTTCCTGGTCTTGGTAGAACTCATTAAATGGGCACTCATAACTCTGCTTCTTTAAGGTAATTTACCTTTAGTAGAACGCACATTGAAGGTTGTTCGATTTTTACAGTAAGAAAAAGGCCTCAGATATACGTCACATTGCCTCTTGGTCATTATTGGTCTTTGGTCAAGGGAGCAATAATAATGGGCAAAACTGTTGTTCGACAAACTGCTGTCTAATTTTCTTTATTTTTACCGTTTGTTTTGTTTTGAGAAATATCCTTTTGCATAATGCCACATATTGCCAAAGCAAATTAAAAATAAGGTCAATCCCATCCGGGAGAGACTCCCTTTACACTCTAGACACGGTTAAAAAAAATGCATTTTTTCCATGCCAATGTGTCAGACCCCAGGACATATTTAATAAGAATTTAAAGCAACAACACAATATTAATTGACCCCATTTCCATCAGGCTTTTTTGAAGTTTTGCAAATTAGAACGTCATTCATGAAAGAGAAAGAAAAAAATCCTGAAATCTACTGGTCCAGTGACCCAATTGTGATTTTTCTAAAATAAATGAAAGATTTTTTGGCAAACGTAATGAGCACTCGCAACAGTTGTCCATATGGACAATCCAGTTGAATGAAATGTGTCTGACATGCTGGTGAGTCAGATATGAACTCTCACCAGGACATGAGAGGTGATGACAGCAGCACATGCCACAATCATGGCTCAATTACATTAGAGGATGTTGAGACGGAGAGCTGATATGTCCTATCCTCATTGCTACAGCCTTAAAGGAACAGATTTTTGCTCTCAAATTGAAGAAACTATACAGACAACATTCTCGAGGGATATATTTCTACTACCTAGAAATGCCTCATGACCTGATGGTACAAGTAAATGTGTACCTTATGCCAAGTGTTGATAAAAAAATGCAAGGAAGGCATCCTCAGACTTTATATATGCAAGTTTTCTAACGAGTCACTTCCCGATCTTAAAATATATAAAAGCTAAGTTGGGTGTATTTGAGTGATTACGGTGGTTTTATTTTCTTGACATATGGGGAGTAGGCACATACATCTGTCCTGAGTTGGAGGAGAGAGTTTCTATTTTATGTTCTTGTGCCAATATCCGACGATTTTTCTTTGGTATCCACCTCTACAAACACCAGAGGAAATACCTAAAATGCTTAAAAAGATACCCTCGGGTTAAAAGCATTCAGATGGGGGACAAGCATTAACCCGCCCTTACCCCCTTTGCCCCTCCCTTTTAACACTTTATTTTTAAAACTCACACTGAATCCAGTGCAGCGCTGGTCCCTAATCCTTGCATGAAGACTATGCGTGTCATGTGGCTTTGGAGGGAGCTAGATGCTCCATGTAGTGTCCAGCTAATCCAATGGCTTGGAGGGAAGTGTGAACCAAATTGGGTGCAAACCATATTGACATTGTATATACGAATATTGGTGTATGGCACTACACCTGGTTTCTGCACCGGCACTAAGTGGGCATAGTTACAGAGACTGAAAATATTTTTACCTTCTGCGATAGTGGTTTGGAGGATATGGAGAATTTTTTGCGGTTAGCAGGAGCGTATGCAGAGCAAGCACACACGAAACAGTTTTCCCAAGAGGAAGCAGAAACTATCCTGTGGTCCACGTCTAGTGAGCAACTGCAATGCACCAAGTCCTCCAAAGATCTGTGTTTCAAAATAGTCAAATTGAAGAAAAGAGAATTGGACCTGGATTTACACGGCCTGTTTTTATCTGATTACCACCGAGCTAAACGTATTCCTATGGGATTTCAAATGCATAGTGTTCCTACATTGGGCAGGTTGAAGCACAAGGTTTGTAAAGACTGGATCAGCGTCCTTAAATGCTCCATGGATTTAATGCTTATTGCCATTCAAGATGTAAGAGATGAATTAGAAGTGGTACGAAAAACCATCACTGATTTTGAATCCCTACATGAACAGTGGAGTTTATCCACGGAAGGGATAGCGGCTCTCATGAAAACGGAACAAGAGGTGGCCCGGTATAAAAATTAATTGGTGTGGTATAAAAAAGACAAGTTCGAACGAGTCCGGTTGGATTACGCACCACACCGGGTATACAAGTGGCTTAGTGGGGAAACCAGTCGTAGACCCACGAGGAAGCCTAGAAGGAGAATACAGAAACCGAGAGAACACACCATCGATGTTACATCAGGCGAGTCAGCCTCTGAGACGGAATCGTGTTCTACGGCACAGAGTGCAACAAATGTTTTTTTAGGAGCCGCCGGAGCCCTGGAACATCCGGGCACGTTAACACGGAGTCAGGCAAAGAACGGAGACGATGGAGGACCTGTAGGAGGGGGCACAAGGGGAAACCGTGGGGTGCCCAGGGGCAGACCGCCCATCAGAAATTAATTCCTATATTCAATCTTTCAAGTAGACAGTTGTCCAATGTGGAAAATGGACTTTTAAGCAAGGGGTTGTCGTTTGTCCCGTCAACTAAACAGGATGACTTTATGTGGAACATGGAGCTACATCAGTTTGGCCGTATTATGCGGCTTACTGATTTTTTTCAAAGATGAGACGTCCATTCATGTGCCTAATAGGTTTCGCAGTAAAAGTCGGTATGATCCACCTCAAACCCAACCCTCGATTGAGGCCTTTTTAAGGAGCTTAAAATCTGAATCAAAAGAGATTATAAAGCATCACCATTCCAAACGCTGTAACGTCACTAAATCGGAGAGGGAGGCGATCAGGAGCTTGTCCCGGGATACCTCAATTGTGATACGCCAAGCTGACAATCGGGGGGGGGGGGCGATAGTCATTATGGACTATTCCCAATATGCACAGGAGTTATACTCCCAGCTCCAGGATGAAGGGACGTATCAACGGTTTGAGAGGGACCCTACAATTGAGATCGCGTGTAGGTTTGAGGAACCCTTAAGAAGGGGATTAATGGCGGGAGAAATCAATGATGAATTATTCGAGTTCCTGGTGCAGAAACATCCGAAAATACCAGTGATATATGGGATTCCAAAAATTCACAAAAGTGTTACTGCCCCACCGGTTCGCCCTATTGTGTCGGCCATCGGTGGTGTTATAGATCCGGTGGCGAGGTGGCTGAACTTCTTGTTTAAACGATCAGTATTGGCTATCCCGACGTGTGTCAAGGACAATGCAGATTTTTTACAAAGATTAAAGGGCATCACGTGTTGGATCTGGTATTTCTGACTATGGACGTCAAGAGTCTTTATACAGTTATCCCTCATCAAAGCTGGTATAGAGGCTATGCGGGAACTTTTGTCTCAGTGTACGGTATATGTAGGCCCCAAAATCGAGTTTGTGTTAGTTATTCTGTAGGGACAAGGCCAGGAGTTTTAATTTTAGATTTGAGGATCAGTGGTTTGTACAGCGCACAGGGATGTCCATGGGGCCTCTATGGCCCCCATGTACGCCAATGCGTTTATGTATGTGTAGCGCTCACTCCCGGAGGAGCCTCTGAAAATGAACCACGGGTCAGTCTCCCCGCACTAGGGAATAAATATACTCCAACACAGTTGTGAGTTTTTATCATTTAAATAGTTTACTAAAATATTTGAGCAGATGTTGAGACACGGTATTCACAAGTGTTATTACAGTATTTTTGTATCACGGTAAAACGCGTAGCGGAAAAGAAACGAAACACGAGGCTTCGTATTTCGGAAAATAAAATATTCGCAACCGAACATAAAAGCAATACAATTTCCCGATAGTTCAGAAAAAGGGACACGTAGCAAAACCCCAAACATACAATCCCTTCGTATTACGGTAAACGCGCAGCGGAAAAAGAGAAAAATATATTCGGAACGTATCTTTATCCTTAACCCCTGTTCCGATTCGTAAAAGGAAATGAGTCCTGCACAAGTTAAGTCCCAGGATGTGAAAGGTGTGTATGTGTGTGTGTGGTACCCGGGTACTGTTCAACTGGCCAGTGAGTTTATTAAAGGAAGGTCTTCGACTAGTCAGTTGGGGCCCTGTGGACTTTAAAGAGAAAACAGCAGAGCGTCCTTTAATCATAAAACAGCCTTGGAGGCCTCTCACCCATCCGACGGCTGTTTTAAGCTCCGCTGACCCAGGACGTCTCTCCACCCGATTTTGACTGGGGGTACTGGCGGCCGGATCCGTTGTCTGACTCCACACAGCTTATCCAGCTCACCGCCTGCTCTCCGTTCGATTCCTCAGGTCTGCAGCAATGCCTGGATTCCGGCGGGTCTCCTTCTCCTCAGATTGTGTGATCCTCTCTGGACTAACAGGTCTCTGTTGGTCTCTGTTGGTCTCTGTTGGTCTCTGTTGGTCTCTGTTGGTCTCTGTTGGTCTCTGTTGGTCTCTGTTGGTCTCTGTTGGTCTCTGTTGGTCTCTGGCCTAGGCCCTCTCGTGATCTCTTCAATGCGTCTGCTCTCTTTCCTTCCCTGGCGCGCTCTGGCGCGTTCTCCACGAGGCAGAGGATGTAAGTGTCCAGTCTCCACCCACTTCCTGTCTTCTCGCAAGGCATGCCGGGCATTGTAGTCCCAATGTCCAGTGTCTCTGATCGCGATAGTCTCCATCTTGTGGCCAAAAATAGGTACTGCCACAGCAAGATTTTTACCACAGCGCTACATATGGATTTGAACAGGAACATATATTGAGCCATTTTTCCGATAATATTGTGTTATATGTCCAATTCATCGATGATGTGTTCATTCTGTGGCGAGGTACAGTGGAGGGGGCTAGGTCAGTTGAGGGGTATATCAGTGGGCTAGATAGTCCCATTAAGGTTACAAGTGAGGTTAGCAGGGAGTCCATTCACTTTTTGGACATCAAGGTTTCTGTGAGGGACCACCAGCTCCACCATTCCCTTTATTCCAAGTCCACAGACCGTAATACCCTTCTGCTTAGTACGAGTGCACATCCAGAGCACTGCAAGTGGGCTTTACCGCATGCTCAGTTCTTGAGGACTATTAGAAATAATAGTGATGTATGGGTAAGACAAGAACAATTGAATCAGATGCAGGAGAAGTTTGAGCAACGGGGTTATTCGAGACAGAATTTGGAAGAGGCTTTGGAAAGGGCTACCTCGCCCCAGGTTAAAAGGGTACAACCAAGTAGATTAAGGTTCCCTATTACCTACAGTATGGCCGCTGAGAAATTAACCTCTGCTGTCAAAAGAAACTGGCGGGTCGTAAAGGGTGACCGGACTCTACCGAAAGCGTTCAGGCATCCCCCGATGTTTTGTTACAAGCGCAATAGGAGTTTAAAAGATCTATTAGTCCATACGGATCCTGTCCTGGGGCGTACGCAGGAACTGGAGCGGTTCCTTAATGTGGGATGTAAGCGGTGCCTGGGGTGTGCGACCTGCAGTCACATGGTCCCGGGGAAAGAATTCTGCAACCCACACACCGGGAAACGGTTCCAGATCCGCCACATAATAACATGCAAGACTGAGTTTGTTGTATACAGAATATTGTGTCCTTGCAGGTTAGCGTATGTGGGAAAAACAACTACCCAACTATGTGATAGAATAAGGAATCACAGATCCAATATCAGGATAGCATACAGGGATGGGCATTCTGACAAGCCGGTAGCGAGACACTTTTTAGAGCTAGGCCATTCAGTGTCGTCCTTGCGGTTTATGGCCATAGATCATGTCCCTGCACCCAGGAGGGGAGGGGATAGGGCGCTCATGTTATTTAAAAAAGAGGCCCAATGGATACACAGGCTTAATACCGTGTTCCCTCAGTGAACGAAATATGTACGCAGTATTTGTGTAGGTATATATTGATCAGTAAGTTTATTTAAGTGGCAACATCATTCAGCCCCGTATAATTTCCTACAAATTTTGAAAGTGGCTATTGATCCCTGTATAAGTCTGATCCATGGTTGAATGTACCATGTTATTTTTTCTACTCGCAGAAGGTACTTTTGTTTTTAATGTGGTTACCGTTGGTGATCTCTCCCCCAGTGTGCGCAAGAGAGCCGGATTGCATAGGGCGCAGAGGGTCGGGTAACATTTGTTAGGTTTGAAGCGTCTTGGTCTCCAGGACGACGTCATAGAGGTGAGCCGGGAAATGGCACATGCGCAGTGGAATCATAGGCACGCCGGACGCATCGCACACCGGGAGGGTGAGTAACCAATGTGTTTTTAATTTTGTTCCCTATTTAAGCCTGAGGGTTTAAGGTAGGGGTAATTGTTTATGTCCCGATGAAAGTTCCGGATTGGAACTGAAACGTTGACAGTTTGAAACATGTTCTATTAAAGAGGAAGCTTGAAAAATCCTGGAGTGCGGGTGAATTTGTATATCTTTAAAAGCCAAGTTGGGTGTATTTGAGTGATTACGGTGGTTTTTGTTTTTCTTGACATATGGGGAGTAGGCACATACATCTGTCCTGAGTTGGAGGAGAGATTTTCTATTTTAGGTTCTTGTGCCAATATCCGAAAATTTTTCTTTGGTATCCACTTCTACAAACACCAGAGGAAATACCTAAAAAGCTTAACAAGGTACCCTCAGGTTAAAAGCATTCAGATGGGGGACAGAGGGGTTAAGCATTAACCTGCCCTTCCCCCCTTTGCCCCCTCCCTTTTAACCCTTTATTTTTAAAACTCACCCTGAATCCAGTGCAGCGCTGGTCCCTAATCCTTGCATGAAGACTATACTATGCGTGTCATGTGGCTTTGGAGGGAGCTAGATGCTCCATGTAGTGTCCAGCTAATCCAATGGCTTGGAGAGAAGTGTGAACCAAATTGGTTCCCTCTTCCTGGACCCTGAGCAGATAGCTGATCTAAGTATTGAGGAGGGTTATGCCACTGCTCTTGGAGGGCTGAATCAGCCTCCAAGAACTTTAGAGGGGTTAGGATGCTCATCGAACTGTGACCACTCAATTTACATTGGATGGTCACAGTGTCCCTTTAATGTAAGTATGTCATCATGTTTGTTTCTGTTCCAAATTATTCTAGGTTGCATCCCACACAATTGTCTATACGTTCTCCCTGATTAGATTTAAAAACCTATTAACCCCTTCTCGACCGCTGGCTTACATAGTACGTCCTGCGAGAAATTCCCTTAACGACCGCGTATGTACTATGTACGTCACGGTCTCCTAACGTCCCTCCCTATACTCACCTCTCTGAGCTCCCACGGTGATCTGGCAGGACTGGAGTCTTCCCAGTCTTTTGAGGGGGCCCGGCATTTGTGGTGACGTCATAACAGTGTGTGATGACGCCCCCGGCTCCTGCAGTGAAAAATGTGAAAGGGGAGGGGTGGGCTCCTTTGGAGCCCTCCATCTCCTCAACCGTTCCACCTAGAAACAAATTAATTATACCACTGTAAAGGGGAGAGTCCACCATTTTCAGTGCTGCATATCATTAACCCCTTCATTGCCGGATTAACCCCTTCAAACCTGGAAGTGGCTGACATCTTGGATGTCAGCCAAGCCTCTGGGTCACCCCCCCCCCACCCACTGACATCACCATATGTGTGAGGATAACAGTTAACCCCTTAGCTGCCAAGTGGAGATAGGGGGGGGTCTAGAGGGTTATGTTTAATATCATTGGAAAGGCTTGATCATGACCTTTCCAATGATACTAAACATGACCAGGTTTGCTGTTAAAACATAAAAGAAAAATCTGGGGGGATTAATAAAATAGGATTTAAACTGGCATTTACACATGAGCATAAAACGATCAAAATGAGCTCAGCGCACAGAGGTGAATTGGCTCGGCAGTGGAGGGGTTGAAAAAAAAAAAAAAAATCCGGTATTTCTAATCTCAGGACAAAAATTTGGAAACTATTTAACCAGGGTCTTTTTTGGCAGTTGTAGATTTGGGGGTTAAATTTTCGAAAAGTGTGTTTTTTCCATATTTTTTCATCATATTTCATATTTTTTTATAGTGAATTATACGATATGATCGAAATAATAGTATCTTTAGAAAGTCTGGCAGGAAAAACGTTATAGAATATGCGTGGGTTGTATAAACGAGTAAGGCTGGGGTCAGACGAACGCAGTGCGAACGTGCGTTTAGCCACACTTTATTACGGCCGTGGTAGCAGCAAATGACGTCCAACGCAGGCCCACACACAAAGTATGGCCGCGCAACGCAAGCGGCAAACGAACGTATTTTTGCAAGAACGTTGAACCGCAAGTACTGACGTACAGAGTGCGCTGCGTCCGCATAGCGGCGTGTGTGCGTGATTACGAGACATCAGACGCAGCTCATGTCCGGCCAACATAACGTCCAGACACCCAAAGTTTCCTGGTTTGGATCCGTAAAAGATCACGGCCGTAATTGCGCATCGTATGACTGCTATGGCGTATTCCATGAAAAAGTGCGTCCATGCGTTCGGACGCACTTTTTTACAGACGATGCGAAAAATGCATTCGTCTGACCCTAGCCTAAGAGGAAAATTTAACCTAAACACAAACAGCGCAGAAATGTAAAAACAGCTGTGGGCACTTTCGAACAGACTTTTGTAAAACCGTCTGGTCACTATGGGGTTAAATTAACAAATCCTGTCCCATGCCATCCTTTCTCAGGCTTCCCAAATTTGTAAAGATGTGTGTGGATACAATACACAATCTGCCTGTAAACAAAGCCAGATCGCTGTAAAACAATTCCCACAAGAGCAGAAATGCCTAGGAATCTTTCCAGCAAGTAGAGAAACAAAATACCGTATATCGAATTTTAAGCGAAAACCACAATTGTTCTTGATACAAATACGGTGCAATATTCAGAACTCTGTAAATTGCAATGACCAACGTTGACAGTCACATTTTCCAATGTCACCTTTATTCCTACATGTTTACAATTTGAGAACTACCGTACCAGTGCTCACATATTTTAGTCAATTTTTGTTGTGCTAGAAGGTATTAACACAAATGTATCTTTGGATTATGTGGCATAAAATATGACTATTTTTAATATATGCGATAAGATCAACTCTAAAATAACCTATAATCACAGGCAAAAGTATCCTGACCTGTCCATATAAAGTACCCCAATAGCATATTTGCCCTTAATACCAGTATAATACCAGGTTCCTCCAAGATGTTTCAAAATATATTACTGCATGTACACTATTAAAATTATACAAAATCCCGTCACAAATATAGGGTACACCCGATAATCATTTAGTGCCCATATACTATAGGGTCAAAGCCATGGACACACATTCCGATTTAAAAATAGTATTTTAGTCACTACCCTTTGAAAACGGAATAATAATTTTTCCAACATTGTTATGCTGTCTGACGTTTATTTATTGAACCAGGGATTGTGGAGAATGAAAAAAAAAATAATATATATATATTTTCCAACATCCATTTGTTTGACCACTTTAACATCTGACACATGCCGTTTTTGCACTCCCCTTATTGTACACTTTTTAACTTAGTATCTATAACACTTTGGGTTGTCAAGACAACGATATTCCAGACGCCAATGATGATGCGCTTTGCTGTGCGGCACACGCCTTACGTCCAACACAGGTGCACCGGCTTGATTCACTTCCTGCGCAACCTCCGATGTAGCGGTACACGACTGGGTGGGGAGTTTACATTTTTAGTATTTAAGTATTAAAGTATTACCGCTCGCAAGTCAACTTCTCTTTTTTTCAAATTAAGTAAATCGAAATAAATGTCCTTATGCGCTGGTTGGTGCTCGAGTTGTTCTGGCGTTTGGGCCATAAGACTCTCCTTGCAAGATCATCTGAAATATGCATGGTCTCTGCCTGTTCTTCTTGGACAATATGGACGATTTTTTGATGCAAACTGGCGGCTACCAAGAACAGGCCGAGACCATGCATATTTCAGATGATCTTGCAAGGAGAGTCTTATGGCCCCAAACGCCAGAACAACTCGAGCACCAACCAGCGCATAAGGACATTTATTTAGATTTACTTAAATTGAAAAAAAGAGAAGTTGACTTGGACCTGCATGGAGTCTTTCTCTCAGATTATTATCGAGCAAAGCGCATTCCTAAGGGTTTCGGGATCAAAAACTCCCCTACAATTGGACGTAATAAACCCAAATTATGTAAAAAAAATGGCTGGCCATCGCCAACCGATGCTCCTCTTGATTGGCTTCTCATCATTATTGAAGAGGTTGGGACCGACTTACAAGAGGTACGACAGAACATTTCTAAGTTTGAATCACGATATGAGACTATTCTAACCTCTCCTGCTTTCTCCACCTTCATGACTAAAAATCGAAGAGGAAGTTTGCAAATATAAAAGCGAACTCATACGTTTTAAAAATAAAAAATGGAGAGCAAATATGACTACATGGTCCATTAAGTCTATCCACGGTTCCCGCCCCCGATTCCAACGACGTCGTCCCAAACCAAGAGTTTCCAAACCAGGCATTTCCACAGTCGACTTTACTTCGGGTGACTCTGCCTCTGACACTGAGGTACAAGCAGCCGTGGCTACAACTTCAAATGACCAGACTTTTTTACACAAAGCACACCCCACGCATCAAGATCCCGGTACATTGCCCAGAATCCGCACCAGAGCTCTAACCAACGCCAACATCGGCGACGATCCACGAGAAGGGGACAAAAAGGTAAAATTCGGCAACAAATACAAAACACCACTGCCCAAGAAATAATCCCCATTTTCAATCTTTCAAAAAAAAAAAAAACTCAGAACATCACATCAGTGCCCTGTCCAAGGGGCTTTCATTCGTACCTTCCATGCATTTTAATGGATTTCAACAAGAAGTAGAATTGTATCACATCCAAAAGGAATCTAGCCTTGCATGAGAATTTCCATTCTATGCACAACTCTACTGGTAGCTCTGGAAAATCATCCTTCAAACGTAAGAATACTCATGATATCAAACCTGCCAATCCTTTTGTCCAAGCCTTCACCAAAAGGATTTCTGAACCAATCTAGCATGTTTCTATTCCATCACCTTCTACACCTAAACATAGAAGTAACCTCCCTCTAGAACAACATCAAGCCATACGAGATTTATCCAATGATGCAACAGGTCTATAAAGAAACTCACTTTTGATCCAACACAATAATTTACCAACAAAGTTTCTGATTTGGTTCAACTAGCATTGCAAGCAGGATTCATTCAAGAAGACACAGCTTGATTTCTTCAAACACAGCATCCACGCACTCCAATCTTGTATACCATCCCAAAAATACACAAAAATGCCCAACAACCACCCGGTCGCCCGATAGTTTCAGCCCGGGGAGGCTTACTTGAACCTTTGGGCTAATATATTGATGGCATATGCAAGAGCACAATATTACAATTACCGACCGTCCAGAAGGACATTCCACACCTGCTCACCTTGATACAACAACACTTTGGGTTGTCAAGGCAACGATATTCCAGACACCCATGATGATGCGCTTTGTTATACGCCTTACGTCCAACACAGGTGCGCCAGCTTGATTTATTTCCTGCGTAACCTCCGACGTAGCGGTACACGACTGGGTGGTGAGTTTACATTTTTAGTATTTAAGTATGTTTAGGTGTTTTCCTTTGTACCCCTTGATTTAGGCTCATGGGAGCCGAAATGTTGGGTTTTTAATGCATAGTGAATAAAGATTTAAAATTTTATAAGTCCCGGTGTGCACCTATTATATATATCTATTAGAAATAGAACATTGGAATTGAAAATCCATTCTCTTTCCCCAATCAAATGCAGCCCCTCCAGGTCACTGGGGAAATTTTACTGTAAAGGAGACTGAAAAGGCATGGCTGGATGAAAACGGTCCACAGGAACCAGTGTCAAGTATCCAGCACAAAGGGGAAAAACATTAAAAGATTTATACTGCAGAGTGGTTTATATTATCATATCCCAACCGCTCCATTTCCCAAGCAAACAGGAAACATGCTTATCTTTTTCGTATGGTTTCATGTTTTTGCAGTGCTTAGGTTGCCTGCCACAAAAAATATAAATGATGTTTCTATTTTCTTTGCGCTTTTAATAGTTTAAACACCAGGAGGGAATGTGAATCTTATTCTGTACAATCCCATTCTAAAGCCAGTAAAGACAGAAACAAAAAAGTACCCCCAGTGGGACATTGAAACTAAAAGTGCATCTTTTGTGCCATATCAAATCACGTCAATCACACTCTGTTCACATGAAATTTCCTACTTTAAATCCGGTTCAGGTCACATGGATTCTAGTGCATCGGCTTCGTTTTAGGATTTTAACCTAAATCCTGATTGTGATGTATATTACATTTTAGTTTTTGCTACATAAGTAATGTATGCATGTATAAGATTTGAGTACTGTGTGCAGTACTGGAGACCGTATCTCCAGAAGGATATAGACATCTTAGAGAGAGTTCAGAGAAGGGCTACTAAAATGGTGTACGGCTTGAAGGAGAAATGTTACCAGGAAAGGCTTAATGATCTTAACATGTACAGCTTGGAAAAAAGACGAGACAGGAGATATGATAGAAACATTTAAATACGTAAAGGGAATCCACAAGGTAGAGGAAGGGAGTATATTTAAAAGGAAACAAAGTAGCAAAACAAGAGGACATAGTCTTAGATTAGAGGGGCAAAGGTTTAAAAGTAACATCAGAAAGCATTATTTTACTGAGAGGGTGGTGGATACATGGAACAGTCTTCCAGTTGAAGTGGTAGAGGCCAAAACAGTAATTGAATTTAAGCAGGCATGGGATAGGCATAAGGCTATCCTAAACAAAAGATAAATTCAGGTAATGTATCTGTCACGGATCCCTCTGATTACCAAAATAGTGGTCCCTTTACGCAGACCGCTCTCTACCCTTCCGATCCTTGAATGGTCGGCAAAACTAGAAAGACAATTAACCAGACAATAGATAGACAAGAGGTAACACCAGACAGAGGTACAGAATAGGGTATTGTCACGAATCCTTCTGACTACCAAGATAGTGATCCCTTTATGTGGATCGCTCTCTACCCTTCCGATCCTTGAATGGTCGGCAAAACTAGATAGACAATTAACCAGGTAATAGATAAACAAAGGGAAACACCAGACAGGGGTACAGACCAGAGTATACGTTCTCCCTAGGACCTTAGTTATAGCAGAGGAAATCTGATGTGTGCTTAGGGTGCCACATAGACTGACCTCGGTACCAACGTTAAGGGCAGAACCAAGAGCAGAGTAAATGCCAATACCAGGGGTTATACACAGAATGGTTTGTTTGCCAATGCCAGGGGTCATACACAGGAGGGTTCGTTTGCCAATGCCAAGGGTCATACACAGGAGGGTTCGTTTGCCAATGCAAGGGTCATACACAGGAGGGTTTGTTTGCCAATGCCAAGGGTCATACACAGGAGGGTTCGTTTGCCAATGCCAAGGGTCATACACAGGAGGGTTCGTTTGCCAATGCCAAGGGTCATACACAGGAGGGTTCGTTTGTCAGAAGCAAGGTTAGATACAGAAATCGCCAAAATACACAAGAGCTCTGCGGGAAGTGAATACCACGTCAGGGCACCGGCATGGTAGTGAGACTGGGCTTTAAACCCGGCGGGTCCGCGTCATAACGCCAGGCCCCGCCCCTCGGCGTCCCACGTGAGCGCACCCGGTAGCGTTCATCATTCGGCGCCTGGCCAGCGAGCAGCGAGGAATCTGCTGCCAGGCGCCCCAGCCCCTGACCAGCCGTGACAGTATCCATGTAATTGGGCAGACTAGATGGGCCGAAAGGTTCTTATCTGCTGACATTTTTCTATGTTTCTGTGTTTTCTTAACTGAATTAAATATTGTACACTACCATTATTTTTATAAAAAATATTTATTTTATTAAAAAAATTCTATTTCTTTTGGCACATAAAATTAAAAAAATTTCAGACTTGTGTTTTACTTTTTGTCACAATAATAAAAAAAATTATTATGTAGTATGAGGAGTTATCAGTTGACGGTGATATACTCAAATGTATTGGTACCCAGTAGAAATGTAGATTTCTGAATCATTCACAAAGCTGGGTACTGTCAGGAACAGACTGGGGAATTTGAGGCAAGAAGGGAGTTTGAAATAATATATTTTTTTTTTTAAAATTTGGCAGAATATGAAATTTTTAAGTTACTGATTTACTCCAAAACGGTCTGCTTGGAATATGGGGCATTTAGTTTTGTCAATGTTATGTGGTCATGACAATTACCTTCATCACAGTGCAAACTGTTAATTTCTAAAACATACAGATTTTTAATTTTTTTTTTTTTTTTTTTTAAAGTTGCTAAAGTTATAAAATAAATTGTCAGAAGAGCCATCATAAAGACCATATGAGCCAAGACTCTTCACAATATACATTTGCTCACTGCTGTACATAAACCTAGAGGTCTTTATTGCCTAATAAGGAATGTGTGAATAAGAAGTATGCACTCTCAGAATTGAACTATGAGAGATTTTATGTATCATATAGGAACAATTTCAAACTGCTGATGCAGAGATGAAGCAATATACAATGGTTAAGGATTAACATTGTGTTGTATGTACAGTCTGTGCTGAAATATGCAGGACCAGCCATGTTCAATACATATCGTGGATACTATTGCCTAAAATAGAAAAACGATCCTATACCATTAACATTTTTCCTTAAAAGGACCCTCTAGGTCAAGGATCTCCAAACTCTGCCCCCCCTAGATGTTGCTGAACTATTTCATTAAATTATTCTTGAGAAATAGAGTTCAGTAACACCTGGTGGGCAGAGTTTGGAGATCAGTACTCTAGGCTACAGAGGGGGTAGTGCCTATTTTTATTGTTTTACAACTCCTCTCTTCCCATTAGCTGTGGTCTCCCTTGGCTCTACATCTCTGCTGGTGTCTAACACGTGCAGGGGAGCAGAGTGCTGCCCACTCTGACCACTGATGCATGTGTGACAAGTGTTCACAGCCAATGCCTCTCAATGCAGATGTACACTGAGCAAACCATGACCATTTAGTTAAGTATATGTGGCTACCAGGGTTTCACCCGGACAGTCCGGTCTTCAAGTAATGTGTCTGGTTTTCAGATACCCTGCCATCCAAACACATGACTCATGTGGGCCTGCCCTCCCCTTCTACCTGACCAAGCACAGAAGGGGCAGAATGCAGCTGCAGCATCTGCCTGTGTCTCCCCCCTGGGATGGCCCAACCCCCTCCAGCCCAGCAGGTCCTCTTCCCCATCTCTTCTCCAGCCTCTCCTTCCCCTTCTCCCACCCCATTCCCCCACTCCCTTTACTTTTCTCCCTCCCCCTCTCTTCCCTACATGTGTACAGTACGAGTAAAGATATTTTGGATAAAAAAGGGTTGATTTGAGGTTCAGGTGAATGGGGCCAAAATGGGATGTGAAAGGGAAGGACGTGTGTATGTATACGTCTGTGAATGTCTGTGTGTGTGTGTCTGTGTGACCGAGTACATACCGGTGAGCAACAAAAATATTTTGCCACACAGTGCGGGAGTGTTCGGGTTTCACTTGAAGAGGTGACAAACCTAGTAGTTACTAAGTCTAAAGAGTCCTTTTAACACCTTAATGCTGCCAGCCTTGAACGCTGAGGGGCAACATAATAAGCCCCGAGGGTCTCTGGAAACACCTACGTCGATCTATGCCATTGGCTGCCTGAGTTCAGGGGGCTGTCCCAGCATTAAGGGGTTAAAATTAGTTAATCATTTGAATTTTTAAATATTGTTCAGCTATTTATTCATACTTTCTTGTATTGTAAAATGCACACGGTTACTTCTGGCATCTCCGTATAATATAATCTTAGTTTTCTTTGGAATAATATTTTTCATTTAAGGCTAGTGCCAGACTAGCGTCTTTGGAGAGCGGAAGGAACGTCCGTGAGTGTGGACGTTCCTTCCACTCGACGCCCGTATGGCCAGTTGGCCACATCGCTGAGTGCACTCAGCACTGCAAAGCGTGATCCTCAAGTGGAGAATCGCGCTTTGCAGCTCCGGCATCAACGTCCATCCTAGCACTTTGCTTAAGAGACTTGGATAACGGACGCTTGTTGTACGTGCATTTCGTGCGCGTACACAAGTGTGTGACCGGCCCCGTTGCAGCGTAAAAACGCTGCGACACACGCCAGTAAGCATGTCAGTACAGGCACACAGAGATTTTGGCATAGAATTTGAAATTCTCTTGTCAATTCTCACAAATTCCTGTTTAGTAGATCGGACTGTGAACTTACTAGCAGAGATTAATACAACAAATTAAAGAAAAATGCAAAAAAACATTTTAAGGTTCCCCTCAGTAATATGACCAATAGGTTTAAACAAAAAAAACAAATATATATGAACATAAGAAGAATATATAAGAAGAATGTGTTGCAATTTCCCCACCAGAATATTTGCTGAAAATCCCTCTGAAAGGCACAGTCACTGTACATAACAGTGCATAATGATTTCAGAAAGGAAGACATCTGACGGTTTAGAAAGTCACAACAACATCTTTAGATCACTTGCTCACTGTAAAATATGCTTATTAGCAAAATGTGCCACTACTGCTTTTATCTGGAATAAAACAAGCAAACTCGAATAAGATTTGAGTAAGGGCATCCAGCCATGATGACATCATATATTACCACTGCCACTAACTGCCCTGTTAAATGGTCTCACATGATCATCACAATCCTACCAGCCTGCATACACCTAAACACACTTTTTAACTCTTATACTTAGCGGTGCAATACCATTTTAAATATATAGGTGGTTACTATACTAAAAAAATGCACAGTTGCTCTAATTCCCTCTGTTTCAGGCAAGAGTACAGGATTCACCATGTTTTCCTGGACTCCTATCACGTCTACATCAGGGGAAACCTTGTAATATATAGTTTTTACATTTTTCATGAATCAAATCATTTACTCGGGACTGAATACTTCCTGGGGCTCCCAGTGATCCAAGGTTAACTAGAACCTACGATGGAACACCTGTGGCAGTGAGGGGTGAAGGCCTGAGGGATGTCTGCCCTCTTCATGTACAATACAGCAACAAGGGGGGCAGCACTCTTTACCTTTACTAAGTGCTTGAATCTGTGGGAGCCCCAGGATTCGCTCTGTAAATTAATCCCATAAATGCGGTCATTGGGTGTTTTAGAGTAAGACCTGTAAATGAGGTACAGTGACAGGCTTAAGCAAGATATGGCCTTATTTTGTGAACTAAATTCCAATTATATATTATCAGAGTTAGGTAATGGAAAATCTGTATTAAAATAAATTTTGATCTTGAAAGTCTTAAAATTATACAAGCTTTGAGATGGTGTTTGTGGCATGGAGTGCCCTCACTTTGGTTTGTTGTGTCTATTTGTCTATAGAAGCACTTGACTTATGTTTAATAAAGAGTGCTGCCCCGGTTGCTATATACTGTATTTTCCATTCACTAACTGCCAAGCACGCAACATGGACAACGGGCTGTAATTGTTGAGTTGTACATGTCTACTTTGAATTAGCTGTTGGCCAATAGACCTGATTGGGTTGTCCTTTTGCTTAACCCCCTTACTGCCAGGTGGGTTGTGCAACGCAGGAAAGTGTTACTAGTATGTACAACTCCCATGGTGCTGCGGTGGGCCCCTCCTCCGGTGCACATCATTAGCTGCAGGGGTACAGCCTGAGTTCAGACTGTCCCGCCACAGCGAATGACGCGCCAACTGGTGGTCTGGCCTGTCGAGGCCCATGGATGCCAGCAGGGTGTGCTATGCCTTCCTGTGGCGGTGAGACCCACCCGTTGCGTGGCGTAAAGGGTTAAGATTAGTTTTCACTATGTATTGCTTACTGCACAGCTTCACAAATTTAAAAAAACATTGTGACAACTTGGGAGCCAATTACACATTTCGAGCAGCTGGGGTCTTTTAATTTTCTTGAAAATAAATCCAGAAATGAGTAACAGTTGAAATTTTAAGACTGATTTGTAGAGTTCTGCCTCAGTATTTAATGAACTCCTGGTAGTTATTCAATGCATAAGCATTATTTTCTTCCCTTATGAATTTCCATTAAGTATACTATTACTACAGTATCTACTAACAATTGAGCAAACGAACTGGCCATCAAGTGAAATCAACAATACATTGTCTACATTAGGGATGAGCCGAACACCCCCCGAGTTCGGTTCGGGCCCGAACCCGAACTTCCCAGATGTTCGGTTCCGAACCCGAACCTGAACTCGAACTCAATGCAAATCAATGGGGCTGAAAATTCGGTTCTTAGAGTGCCCTCCAAGATGGCATATATGCTACATATTTGCCATAAAAAGGTGTATGGGGGTCCAGGTAGTCCCCTGGGGGACAGGAAACAAGGTCAAAAAGTAAAAAAAAAAAAAGTTTTTAAAAAAGGGAGTTTTCCATGAAATAAGGGTTAAAAATAAAAACGAAAAATTCCTTCAAATATCGTGCCTAGGAGGTCCCCTAACCTGCCCGTGAAGTGGTGGATTTCTAGGATGTATAGAAACACTTAAAAACAAAAAAATGACGTTTCAAATGACGGTAAATGCTTTTCCTTTAATCTATCCATAAACAACTGCTTGGGGCGGCAGCCTGTATGAAAAGAGACATTTTCGTACACGCAGAAAAAGTTTACTGATTTTTTTGGCTAAATTATTGTGAAACTTATGCAGGCTTTGGATGAAAGTAACGATAGGTGCTTCAAAATTGGTCCTTTAGCGTCCAACAGTGCCGTCACACCGTAACCCCTCTGAGAATATGAATCTGATACAGGCGTCAGTGGCAGTGCACCCAAATATTGTGCTTTTGGTGCCAGGCCTGCAAGTACTATCATACAGTAACCCGTCTGTGCTATTGTGGAAGAATGCAGGGGTGAACCTTGCAGTCCTATATTGAAAACTTTTTTATCTGGTAATGGGCGTCAGTGCACCCAGATAGTGTGCCTTTGGTGCCAGGCCAGCAAGTATCATCATACAGTAACCCCTCTGTGGTATTGTGAAGAGTGCAGGGTTGGACCCTGCTGTTCAAAAAATTAAAATGATATAAATCTGGCACAGGCGTCAGTGCAGCCAAATATTGTGCCTTTCATGGCAGCAAGTGCATTCACACTGTAACCCTTTTGTGGTATTGTGGAAGAGTTCAGTGCTGGAGGTTTTGTGCATGCAGAAGACATCCCCGATCTATTCCGTTACGTCAGCATCAGGGGATTGATAACTGCTGATCCAGGACTGATTCATTTTTATAAATGTCAGCCGGTCTACCGAGTCGGTGGACAGACGCACTCTTTTGTCTGTGACAAAACCTCCAGCAGCACTCAACGTCCTTTTGGAAAGCACACTATATGAAGGGCAACCTAGTAGCTGCATAGCATATTGGCTAAGTTCTGGCCAGTGATCCAATCTCAACACCCAGTAAGCCAGTGGATCATCTGCTGGAAAGGTATCCAGGTCTGCCCTTACCCCTAGGTAGTCCTGCACCATACGGTGAAGACGCTGGCAATGGGTGCCTACATTTGACGTCCCTGGTCGTCGAGGACTAAAAAAATTTAAAAATGCATCAGTCAAGCGGCCCTGGCCTTCACCACTATTCCTCTGATCACCCGTAGCCTCAGAAGCACGTGTGTCAGCACTTGGTAATCTACCAGTGCCTGGAAAGGTGTTACACAAGTGTCGCTTTAGAGCGTCAAGTTTTTTCATCCTGTGCTCCCTCTGTGCGGGCAGGAGGAGCTCTGCAGCTTTCCCCTTGTATCGTGGATCAAGAAGGGTTGCCAACCAGTAATGATCCCTATCCTTGATAGCACAAATCCTGGGGTCCTTTAGCAGGCTTTGCATCATTAGGGAGCCCATGCAGCGTAGGTTGGAGGTGGCATTAGCTTCCGAGTCCTCCTGGTCAATGAGGATGACCGTATCGTGCACTTCCTCCTCCCAGCCACGCACTAGCCCTTCTGTTTCTGGGCACACGAAACCCTCCCTTGAGGAATCCCCACCTTCAATGCCCCCACTACTTAAATATTCTGCCTCCTCCTCCTGTCTGATCTGAGTAGGACCCGCTGGAATGCTGTCTGCGGAAAGACTGGGGCCTTGAGAGCTAGGGAAGGCCTCCTCTTCCTCCCGCTGCTCTGCCTCTAGAGCCACATCTATAATTCCCCACAGAGTGTGCTCCAGCAGGAACACTAAAGGAATTGTGTCACTGATGCATGCACTGTCCCTGTTCACCATCCTCGTTGCCTCCTCAAATGGTGACAGTACAGTGCATGCATCCTTGATCATCAGCCACTGCAGGGGGGGAAAAAACCAAGTTGACCTGAACCTGTCCTTGTGCCATACTCACACAGGTACTCGTTAATGGCCCTCTGCTGCTTGTGCAGACGCTGCAGCATTGCTAATGTCGAGTTCCACCTGGTGGGCATGTCACAGATCAGACGGTTTGTGGGAAGGTGGAATTCTCTTTGAATTTCTGCCAGGCAAATTACTTGCTGGGAATGACCGTCTGAAGTGGCTGCAGACTTTTCTGGCCTGGATGAGAAGCTCTGGCAGCCCTGGGTACTTGGTTAGGAAACGCTGTACCACCAGATTTAGCACGTGTGCTAGGCATGGTACATGCGTCAATTTACCCTTGCGTAGGGCGGAGAGAAGGTTGCTGCCATTATTGCAGACGATCATTCCCAGCTCAAGCTGGCGTGGTGTTAACCATCTCTGCACCTGGCCCTGCAGAGCTGACAGAATTTATGGCCCGGTGTGGCTCCTGTCCCCTAAACAAACCAGCTCAAGCACAGTATGGCATCTTTTTGCTTGAGCCATTGCGTAGACCCTGTCAGGCGTCGGTTTAACTGCCACTTCGCCAGAGACAGAGAAGGAGGAGGAAGAGGGAGAGGTGGTGGAGCAGACAGACCTCATACAAGCAGCTTTCTGGAGGCGTGGTGGATGAACAAGTTCCAGCACAGAGCCCCGTTTTGGATCCCTCCCAGCTGCGATCAGAGTTACCCAGTGTGCTGTGAAGGAAATGTAATGACCCTGTCCATGCTTGCTGGACCACGTGTCTAAAGTCACATGCACCTTGCTGCTGACTGCCTTTCCCAATGACTGGATAACATGGTCTTCCACATGCTGGTATAGTGCTGAAATGGCCTTGCGTGAAAAGTAATGGCATTTTGGAACCTGCCACTGTGGTACAGCACATTCAGCAAATTCACGGAAGGGAGCAGAGCCCACCAGCTGGAAAGGCAGCAGCTGCAATGCGAGTAATTTTGCTAAGCTGGCATTTAGACGCTGTGCTTGGGGATGGTTGGGACTATATTTTTTCTTTTGCTGCAGCAGCTGCGGCAACGTAATCTGACTGCGTAAATCTTCAGCTTCTGGGATGATGTCACATTGTGAGGAAGGAGCTGGTACATCCATTACTGTAGCATCATCCCTGTCGGTGGAGGTTGTAGGCAATGACATGGCAGGACATACAGTGGGGGTAGAGACAGATGAGGAGGAGGACCTACGCAAAGTTTTGCGCCAACGGGATGTGTGGGAGTTGTTCATATGTCGCCTCAAGCACGTGGTACCCAAGTGTCCGGTATCTTTCCCACGCTTAAGCCTTATCTGACAGATTACAAATAGCAACGCTGCGCTCTACTGCACATTTCTTAAAGAACTCCCAGACAACAGAGTTCCTGCGTGTGTTGAGACAACAGCGCTCTGCACCGGAGCAGCTCTGACATGTGATGCCTTGGACTGGCTAGTGCTACGGTTGGTCACAGAGGATGTTGTGCCTCGTGTTTGCTGTGCCTCCTCCTCCCCCTCTTCCTCACTTAATTCCTCTGTTCGATCAGGCACCCAGGTGGAGTCAGTGACCTCATCATCATTGTCATCATCACCCCCTATCTCCTCGTCACTGGAGCCAACTTGGCAGTATGCTGCAGCTGCTGGGGCAACATGAGTGCCAGTTATTTGTGTGTCATCACTGGCACCCCCTTCCTCTAGGTGGATTATACTCCCTTCCTCAACCTCAGAGATTGAATCAGAGCACTGTACTTGCTGCGCATCCTCAAGCAGCATGTCACGTTCATTGTAGTCAAACAATTCAGCTGACTCCTCTGTGTGTGATAGCGAGGCAACGGCAGGAGTAGCTGTGGACATGGAGGCTGCATTAGATGCTTTGGCAGCTGAGGTGGACTGTAAAGCACTAGAAGCCTGGCTGGCAGAGGACTCGGAGGATGAGGATGGCCTGGTTACCCAATCCACCAAGTCCTCTGTATGTTGCTGCTGCTTAAGACGGCCAGCACCAGTTAGAAAGGACAAGTGTGCCCCTGCAGAGGATGCACCACGTCCACCACGACCAGAGGCACAGCCTCCCGACACAGGGGCTGCTTGCCCTCTTATCTGTGGCTGGGAGCGTCTGCCTGTCCTTTTTGTTCTTTCAGACATGGTGAGTGATATATAGATTAAATCTTTATACCAGAGTTGAATCAGAGTTCTGTATATATTAAAGAACTCTGGTATAACTCAGTGAGACACACTGATAGCTGGCAGCCAGTGACAAGACACCGATCACCTCAATTCACAAATGTTTTAAAGAAATTAGTGAGCCCCAAAAAGATTTGCTGGCACAGTGACAAGACACAGAAGACCACCTCAATTCACAAATGTTTTAAAGAAAGTTGTAAACCCCAAAAAAACTTGCTGGCACAGTGACAAGACACACATCACCTAAATTCCCTGATATTTGGTAGAAATGAGACCCCCCAGTAGTGTGGCAGACCGGCAGTAACAACACACAACTATCTCTTTTGAAATCTCCTCTGAAATGCGTGCAGAATCGGCGTGTGGAAACGTTATATAGTGTGCTGCGGGACTTAGCTCTGTGAGCCCATGATTGGGCAAAATTTGCCCAATCAGGACTCTGAGCCGTGATTGGCATACTGTTGAACCTGTCTTGCACCAGACCTGTGGTCAGGTGCAAGGCTGTAGCCAATTCCGAGCTTCAGGCCAGTGGGAAAATGCATTGTGGTCCATTGTGGTCGAACATGCGGCCAACACCCAGAAATGTTCGGTGTTCGCGATCTAAATCGAACAGGCTAAGTTCGGGCCGAACTCCGAACCAAACAGCTCATCCCTAGTCTACATGAGGGGGGGGGGTGAATTCCTTCTTCTTTCATTCTTCAGAGTTTCACCTTTCTCTGAATAGACCCTACAGAATCCTAATCAATACAAACTAGTCGAGATTAGCAAACACACAGCATCAGATCAATCTAGGGGCAAACAGACAGCAAGAACAATAAGTCTACATTATATCACTAACAAACAATTTCAAGATAAAAATACATTTAACTCGTTAACCCTTAGGAGCCCAATTTTGCCCATTGTCCTTGAGAACTGGCTTTGCCATATTGGTCTCTTGGCAGGAGGCCAGCATCCACACTTCCACAGGCACATAGGCCATGTATAACTTGTGCCCTCACCGTCCTTGCCCAAAGGTAGAGGGAGCTTTGGCTACCATTTCCCCTCCCTGTTAGCCATATAACTGGTCCCATTTCCAATAAAACATATTACTGCTTCCCTGCACTAAGTCGTGTCTGTTTGGGAAGCAATACATAGAATTATACAGCACTCCCTTAAGTTCTGGCTGAGGGTTGTGAGAGAAGGAAAGCTGCTGCGGATCTGCTTCGCTGGAGAGCAGGGACGGATGCTGTAACAGATTTGGGCCTGGTCCACAAGCCAGAGGCCAGTAAACCCCGGTTTTTGTTACAATGGTATTTTTACTTGACATCTAAAACCTCAAATAGCTGTTGGAGACTGGAACTCTACTTGTTCGCTGAAACTCAAGGTCAAACTGGACGTGTCCAGCACCCATAGACAAAAATGAATAGGAACTCCTGACTGGCTGAGCTACTTGCTGATAGGATCTGCCTCCAGGTACCGTGAGGACTGGAAATTAACAGTCCTTGCTTGACAGTACTTTTTAGCTTAAAAGTATTTAAAAAAAGGGTATGTCTTTTTACAGACACAAAAAATATGCATTTTGGTTTTTTAACCTTGTCCCTAGTGATGTGTTGAAGACTCCACACCCTGACAGCTGTGCCACTTAGCTAACCCTTACAACAAGTCTGACAAATGTAAAAGATCTGGCAGAGATGTCAAAAGTTTCACTGGCTCCAATTTATTTATTTGTAAAAATTTAGCTTACGTACAAACATGAGAAACACACAATACGTAGAACCTTTTGATAGAACTGATTATATACACTAGGAAGGCCTAGATGCTATGACAATCCTTCACCTCTTTTTTAAATTTGTGTAAAAGTACTTGGGGCACAAGAAAAGGGTTGCTGTTTAGGGGTGATTTTTCTTCGTGCTTTGTCGTCAAAGTGGGTCTCGGAAGGCAGAGTCTTTGCTGTGCTTGGAATGTTATTAGTGGGCCAGGTCCATCTGGTGTATGGGATACATATTAGTGGGCGGAGTCAATGCAGATCTTGGAGTGGCCATTTGTGGGTGTAGCCAATCATAGTAAAATATTGTGCTCTTGGAGGAGTTTCTAATTAAATAGGCGTTTGGTCTAGGCATGTGCTTGCCCAAGGATGGTGGTAAGAGTTAACGTCAAGATGGAAATGAAGGTTTGATTACATGGTTTCGTAACAATATGAAAGTGTTAAATTCACAGGGGTCACTGATAAGGGCGTACATATTCTTGTTCACAAATGGTTAAAGTTCTTAGGTACTGTACGATGCACTGCTCTTTACAAAGTTTATTAATCAAGGACTAAATATGAAGCTATGGCTTTCTATATCCCACATGGTTTAGGCTAGGGTCAGACTAATGCATTTTTCGCGTCTTCCGCCAAAAAGCGCGTCCGGACGCATGGACGCACTTTGACGGCAGATGCAATAGCGGTCACACGGTGCGCAATTAAAGCCGTGATTTTTGACGGAGCTATAAAAAAAACAAATGGACGTGATGTAGGCTAGACATGTGCAGCGTCTGACATCTCCTAATCACGCACACACGCCACTATGCCGACGCAGCGCACTCTGTGCGTCAGTACTAGCGGTTCGACGTTCTTGCAAAAATGTGTTAGTTTGCCACTTGCGTTGTCTGGCCGCGCTTTTGTGCGGCCATACTTTGTATGTTGGTCGTCATTGGACGTCATTTGCTGCTACCACGGCCGTAATAAAGTGCGGCTAAACGCACGTTCAAACAGCTTTTGTCTGACCCCAGCCTTATGCTGTTGTGTACTGTATTTGCTGAAGCTTAATCATCTAAAGCAAAGCTGTGAAACTGCAGCCCCCCAGATGTTTCTGAACTACAAATCCCATGATTCCCTGGCCATCTACTGCATTCAAACAATTATGGGAATTGTAGGCCATCAACACCTACAGGGCTAGACGCTGACATCTCTGATCTAATAGATTTTGCTTGTAGCCCAAAATAATTGGTTAAAGTAAATGAGGCAGTCGTGCAATAGCTTTAGTCATCATCTGCTGTGGATTACGTCTCATAGGTCATCATTCTTGAGAGTAGGGATGCACTGAAATTTGAGCCACCGAAAATATAGGCCGTAAATAGTACTTATATAGCCACCGTAAATCGGCCGAAAGGGAAAAATAGCCGGTAAAAAGCGCAGAAAATCAGTCATCCAAAACTGTGCCTAGAGACCCGGCCAAGCTGGGGGCTTGCCTCCAGGCCAAGGTTCGGGTGACTGATTTTCGGATGATCTCGGCGCAAAATTTTCATTTTGGTGCAACACTTACTTGGGAGTTACTTATCACAATGAGACTTTATGAGCTAATCAACTCATTTTCCAGTGACGCTCTTTGGGATACACTGGGAGAGCAGATAGACAAGCAGACGTATAGATTGTAAAGGGATTCACTGTGTAACTGCACAGAACATCTTTATAGAATACTTGTGACATTGAGTAAATTATCATTTATGATGACATCACACTTTAAGTGCAAAGATCACATCATTAGGTTTCATCTCTGAAGTTATTTATGAGGACCATAAAATTGCCTTATCGGCGGTCATTCCCTGGACAGTAAATACATGAATTAATTAAACTGGTTTCATTATCAGATTTTGAACAACTATGTTTTAGAAATGAAAAAAAAGCTGAATTTGGATTTCCCCCCCCCCAATCCATCTAGAATTTGAGATGTAGCTAAAGACTTTGTTTCATGTTGAGCAAAAAGGCCACACTTTGACAGCAAATATTTATACCATTTCCCAATCTGATTCAGCATCCTAATTTGTAATTTGAAGATTAAAGTCCTTTATCTTGTTGCAAACCGTTACATCGCTTACCGGCTAGTTGGTCAGGTCAAGCGTTTCATTATTATATCTAGCCAGTCAAAACTGGATTATTGCACGGAGAAATGTACAGTGAAATCTGATGTAGTATATTACATTGGATTTTGTCATGGAGCTGATGTAACGCTCCATGCTTCAAACCCCAAGAGACTTTATGTTCATTTATATTGTGTGTTTTTAAATATATTTTACATCGTTTGGTTTTAGTTTAATTTAGTGTAAAATGGCGTAGCTTTGGTTTTAAAAATACTTATATTCCTGTAGGTAAATGTGTTTTTGTGTAAAACAGTAAACAAGCTTTACTGCTGTGTAATTTATGCACCAGGGCTTTTCCCATTATCTAGCTGCATGTTTAATTCAAGGGATCTCTGATAGTGTTTAATCTGATGTGTTAGAACAATGGATATACAAATGTTGTGGGAGCTGAAAGGCTAGAGAATGTAAAGAATGTTTATTGTAAATAACTGACCTAATGTAATTAGTATGGGTATGCAAATTATGACTGTTGGACTTCAGCATAAATGGTGGTTGTTCATTAAAAAAAGTCAGAGAACTCTCAGAGCTCAGAGAGAGAGGATCCTGTTTTAAAGCATACAGCCGCGCCTGGTGTCTTTATTACAAACTACGCTACACTCCACACTCACCCTCAGAAGGCAGAGAGCGGCCTTCTGGAGATTCCTAACGGCTCCAGGGCAGAGGAACAGAAGCAGGCAGGTCAAGCCGCTCGAGGCGCTGAGGACAGCGCTCCCAGTAGCCGGGCTGACCGCAACAAAGGGGTGTCTGGAGAGCCAGGACAGACGGAAGGGAACGGTTCCTTCACAGATTTTATATGGCATCAATGTGTTTAAATGCCTAAGGGAAGTTTTTTTAAAAAAATATATCTGTAAATCCAAGTATTGTTTTGGAAACCCTTTTAAAACATCAACAACAACAACAAAAAAAAATTCTGTTTGCAGAGGTCCCTCTTCATCTATATTCATACATTCCTATATGCTTTGGGTGGGTACGTCCCTGGGAGCCGTACCATTAGAAGAGCAATCTGCCTTGCTTTCCTGGTGAAAAACTCACCTTTTTTCCAGATGTGCTCATCCCTTTTATAGGCAGGCTTGTCTTTAATGCTGAAAGTGACATGCCCCTTCTTTCAAACTGGCCCACCTTTTTGGGCATGCCAATGAAGCAAGTCACTGACATGCCCCCTTCAAGATCCGCCCACCCTGTCGCAGCTTCATACCTCCCAATGTTCTGAGGTATGTACGCACTTGACACACTCCTGGTCTTTTATTAAATAATTTTTTTGACATTTTAGACCGGGGGTCAGACAAGAGGTAGTAAGAGCGGAAGGATCGTATGTGAGAGAGTGGACGTTCCTTCCAATCGACGGCCATCTGGCCGCCTCGCTGAGCAGTTAGGACAATCGAGCCTTGCAGCGCTGAGCGCACTATGTAGGATTGCGCTTTGCAGCCCCGTCCAACGTGCCTCTAGCGTTCAGGCGGGGAGGCTTTCGGCACATCCACTTGTAGCGTGAGCAATTCGTGTGTACGCTACCATGTGTGACCAGCCCCGTCGAAAAGTCACTGGTAGGCCCGTCAGTACGGGCGCACCTAGTGCACTCGTCTGACACCGGCCTTAATATTCAATCCCTGTTTCTTCAATTTTCAATGTCTTTCTAGATATTGATAGAAATCCTGGTAATACTAATGCAAATTACAAAACTTAAGTTAACACTACATATTTAGGTCTACATATCCTACATAAAGCAATTCATTTTATAGAATCCCAAACAGAAAAATTTAGGAAAAAAGTGATTTGTTTGGTTCTAATTTACGGCCAAAGAATAAACACTTTTAACATCTTTTGTTTCAGGTTCTGCTAAATTGAGCTTGAGTATTGAAATATTTATCATAAAAGGAAAAAAAATAATAAGACCTGTAACTACTTTTATTTGATGGGTGTATATTACATTACCAATGTTAAGTATGTGTTGATAATGGGGCTACACCTTCTAGTGTAATATCCAGAGCTTGTAAAAGTCTTTTTTATATTAGCTTTCCCACCTAGTCCCCTGTGTAACAGGGTCACATTATGTGAAGTTTGCCTCACTGCTTGCGATAGATTACAAAACGAAAGGAACAGCGAAGACTAAACTGACAAACAAATGGGTTCATTCAGTAAATTGCATATTATAGGAACTTGATATCCTTGCAAAATTAATGTCAAATTCAGGCAAATCTCTAGCTCATCTAACTTTCCAATTTGTTACTTCTTAATGCTGGTATCAGATGAGGGCATATGTGCGCCCATACTGACGTGCCTCCTGGTGTCCGTCGCAGTGTTGTGATGCGGAGATGGGGCCGGCCACACGCTGTTACGCACATGACAGCAGCCGTGCTGCAGTCGTGCAGCAAGCCTTCCCGTTTAAGCGCTACAACACACGTTTCGATGGGGCTGCAAAGCGCGATCCTCCATAGGAGGATTGAGTCTTGCAGTGCTGAGTGCACTAACTGCGCTCAGCGAGGTGGCCAGATGGGTGTCCGAGTGGAAGGAACGTTCACTCTCACCAACGTTCCTTCCACTTGTCTGACAGCAGCCTAAGTCATCAGAAAAATTAAACCATGAATAATTCTCACGGATTTTAATATTCCTGCGCATCTAAGAAACCTAAAGAGCAATATTTAAAGTTATCAAAATAAAGCAACAATTTTCTGCAATCACAATGCTGGCAGGTATAAAAACCTGGACACAGGGTGGAGAGAAAAAGGGTGCACAATCTAAAAAATGTGCATCACTGGTGAAGAGATACCTTGGGCACTGAAGATCACCACATGGACACTAAGGATTTACAGGTTGTTGCCGTAAATATCTTTAATTTCTCTTTTTTTAGAATTCGGCATAATTGCACGGAAATCCCAAACTAGTATTGCTCTTCCAGTTTACTATTTTGGGCTTCTCCCACTTTGTTCTAGATTTTCCCAATACTACAATAGCACGGTCATGTGCTAACCAGAGACCAAAAAGAGCAAGGACAGTGTATCTTTAGAAGTTTTCACAGCAAGAGTCAACGAGCTCTTCTTGAGGACTTGCGTAGCACCATGCTGCTGGACATCTGAGTGAGGAGGAGCCTTTTGGCAACTTTGAGCACCCAATAAGGGCACATCCATGAGAACATTCTCTTGAGGTATACATATTATCTGTCCCTAATACATCCATGAAAACAGAAAAAGTGTTGCATTAGCGTTTCCCTGTCTAGTGTGTATTAAAAGGTTGTGTACATACCATACGGTGTTTCACCTGCACTTGTGTGAACGTGCATTTACTCCGCTGCATTTGGGCTTTTTTCTGCTACCCCTGCCACAACCATGTTAAGTGGACATCATTTAGTCAACATGCCAGAGATGGGTGTAACTCGGAGGTGCATATGAAAAAGTGTGTTTTGGTTTGGGTTTATTAAAAAAAAAAAAAAAAAAAAAAAATATTGAATAAAAGATATATTTTATAGATCACGTCTTCACAACATGCCAATGAATTTTATAAATCCTTATTCTCTCTCAGACAGATCTCTGTACCCGACAGGGTCACATCTGCCAATGCCGCTTCCTTGCAGGACCCTCGTGTTCTACCCAGGCAGACTCCCATGCCTTCCTTCAGTCCTCAGACGAAGCTCAAGGACCAGGACACACAGGGAGCCCCTTAGCATCCCCCCAAATAAGACAAAGCTGTACATCTGGGGCCTTTAAGGGTTAGAATGGAACGCTTTTAATAAGGGACACACACACACACACACACACACACACATATATATTCATATGGTCACACATGGGTAATTTACATACACAGACCCCCCCCCCCCAGAAACCGCTGGGGGACTTCAAACATTTGCTTCTTGAAATGCGGATCTTAATTAGATTACGTACAGACAATAGATTTACAACCTATTCAAATAGAAACAAATAACCACATTCTTAAAACAGGGTGAACTGGGATGTTAATCCTTTCAACAGATAACATAGACAATAGCATTCTTGCATAATCACAGATTATACCAATTTTCTGCACAAAAGGGCAATGGGCTAATATTGATTAGGAGTCCTGCACCCTACAAATATGCCTCTATGCGCATGCACCCCAAGTTCAAAATTACTCCTGTCACACGCTCATTATCTTCATAGCAACATGGATACTTGATAAACTACCATAGGTGCATATCCATATCAGATGACATTATATAAAGGTTCTACTAAAAAAATAAAGAATTCTACACAGCAATATTTTGTTTTTTCAGTAAAATAATATTTCTATCATTAAAAAACATTAAACTTAGAGGGTTTGTATCTTCCCTATGGAATGTGATTATATGTTAGTGAATGACCATCGCGCTATGCGCATAGTACACCAAGTGATTTATAAGGCAAGATAATTGCCGTATTCTCTCTTAGTAATAAAAATACAGCATCTGCATTAATCCATTGAAAAGCAGGATTGGGCTGTGGGTTTTTCAGGGAGGAGGATATAGAGATGAAAACATTTCTATTGTATGCCGAATGCATCAGAGAGAAAAATACTTGCTTTAATGGTAATCACACTCTGCAAGATTGCCATTTATATTACTAAGCCCAGGAACTAAATATTATTTATGTGTAAGCAAGACAGACATCTAAGGAGCCCTGTCAACATGTCTTCACCATACAGTCTGATCAGTCTGGTTTGCTTCATTCGCTAACACAACTGAAGAGGTATAAGCAACTACTAAGCTTTTTAGACTTCAAAAACCAGAGTAGGGGGTCACGTTTAATTGCAGTCTTCCTTTATCTGCTAACTTAAGCACTCTGCTGTGTAGTCTTACGCTGATTTGACACTTCAAAGGGTTCTTCTAAGCATGGTATATTAACGGGCTTATACTGGCTCACCGATTTGTGCTTGATATTAAATAGTTTATTGCACTAGAGAAGTCATTAATTTACAAACTGCAATATAGTCTTCTATAGTGCACTCCAATTTGGGAATGTGTAACCCTGACACCCAGTAACCCACAATTATGATGTAGATCCATGGCAGCTGCATAGATCACAAATAACACCCCCACTTGGATTGTGAGCTCTAGGGACTAGCCTGCTTCAGTAAGTCTTATTATGTTACATGCAGCAGCACATATGATTACAAAACCAATTACACATCCCATTCGAAATATAAGGCATTGAATAATGATGCAAAACAGACCTGCTCTGCATAAAATTCTTTGCCATGGGATTTTACTTGTGATAATGTAAGAATATTACATAGCCTACATCAACACTGAGCACTGCACAATGCCAATAGGGTTACCATGGCAACTGCAGCCAGCGTTTGTCCTGATCGAAGGAAGAGTACCAAATCAAGGATTCACCAGGGATGCAGGATAGATAGATATCTCCTTGAACCAATGTATTCTGCGGTATTTTTAACAGCTTTGTAAACCTATTGCACCTGGGCCCTTATGAATCAGTAAAAAAGTAGCCGTTGCTAAAAGTTAAACTTTGTTTTTCCTTTTTAAAGGCATAAACAAACAAAAAACCACTATAAACTAAAAGCAAAAATCTGCATGTAATTTCAAGTTTCTGCAAATTCTTCAGCTTTGCAGCTTCTGCTTTATAGGCAGGAAGTGACTCAGCCAATCAAGACTCTCCCATACTGTGCTATGTCAGTCCTGAGTCCTGTGCAATTACTGCGCTCTAGGGTTGTATTATTGCAGCTATCCTTTTTTCGATAAAAAGCAAATTACAAATTGAAGTGTATTTATTAGATTGGTGCAATTCTAATACAATGAGTGCAGGGCGGCAGTGGCAGGGGACCTACTTGCACCGTAACATACATAAGGGACATGAATCATTGCAGTTATGTAATAACTTATGTCATTTTGACTTGTTCCCTTGCCAGCGTTTGCTTTCTTAACCCCTAAAGAATGCTGCCAAAACATTTACATCATATAAGGACAGTCCTAAATTATGATGTTGGTTGAAACTGTACAGGAATGAATAGGCTTCCAGAGCCAAACAAAGGACTGCCAAACAAAAAGGAGAAAAAAAAAAAAAAGAATGCAACGAAGGCACTTCAAAACGAATCCAGCCAAGTCTTCTAGTGCAGAGGGCTTTAATTTTGTGTGACCATAAATTACACAGCATATTCCCCGAGATACATTCACATGTGTTTGGAGATTACGTTGAATATGCCTATTGGAGTCCCAGAGGAGGATTCTGGGAGTGTCTGCGCTAAATCCTTGAATGTACACTGCGGTTAGATAATCGCTCAACTCCAGACTAATAGATTTGTTTTCTCGATTACAAAGCGCTTTGTGCTCTTAAGGGGGAAATTGCAATGATCTCTGGCTAGAATTAGTCAAAGTCCGTTCTTGCTATACTGGTTCCTGGAAACAAGTCTGTCCCTATACATAATTTATCATGGTTGCTATGGTGCTGATTCCGCTCCAAACTAAGAATCCGGCTGGCTTCTATAAGGTCTGACCACGCCAACTTTTGTATATGTGATTGTGAATGCTAAAAAGAGGTCTTTACTCATTCGCTTACAAGGTATCTACGTCCAATACACCCGGCTTCTAAAATCCAGGGATGCCTAAAGCTTTCCAATGCAGACCATGCAGTGGCTTATCAACACACGTTTCTAAATGTTTAAACAAAGCAGGTAGTTAAGAATTTTAACAGGAGGCTCAGACGTTCATATTTATGATTCTCACGGCAACCACAACACCACATTTAAAAATAGAAAAATTGCCATAGCAACAACAGGTCTGAACTAACCACCAAATCTGAGACGGGGTCAGAATATAAGGTTCTGTGATACTACCCTCCCTTTAGTTGCTGCTTCTCATGGGATACCAGCTGAGTAGGTTTTCTCATATATCACTATTATATTCTGTTTTTATTGTACCCTTCTGTATTTTTACTCATTAGACATTGATCTGTTTTGAACTGGCCAGTGGACACCGTTGCTGTAACTAGTATCTGACTGACAGCCCGAGCAGCATTTTTTTATTTTTATGTGTGGGTTATGGTTTAAATTCAGTTTTGTTCCACTCAAGCTCGTAGCATGGCTTGGTTTTGCACTTGGGTCACAATCTTTATTGGAGTCAACTGCTGCATCTATCCTTGGTTCCACTCTTCACCATCCTGGTCTCAAGACCAAATTTGCACACTCCATGTTAGATTCTGTTTGCACACTACATTTAGTTTTCGTTCGTTGTGGAGTTTGGAGTGACGACCTCAACAGACAACTATGAGTGTAGAGGACAGTGTGATCCATCGCATTCGCTCACCGGGAGCAGTGGAAGACTGGGAATAAGGCTGGGGTCTCGTCTCCCTTTTTGGCCAGCCATACATTGTGTGCACAATTATTGGGCAAGTTGTAGTTTTGAAGATTCATTATTGAACAATTCAAGTTATTCAAGGTTATCCAATAAGCATTCAAGTTTATGTATAAAGCTTGGAGTTTGACACAATATGCAAAAAATAATGATTTAGGCAAGGGTCAGACGAACGCATTTTTCGCATCGTTCGTAAAAAAGTGGACGTACTTTTTCATGGAAAACGCGATAGCGGTCATAAGATGCGCAATTACGGCTGTGATTTTTTACAGATCCAAACCAGGAAACTTTGGGTGTCTGGACGTTATGTTGGCCGGACATGAGCAGCGTCTGACGTCTCCTAATTAGGCACACACGCCGCTATGCGGACGCAGCGCACTCTTTACGTCAGTACTAGCAGTTCGACTTTCTTTCAAAAATGCATTCGTTTGACGCTTGCGTTGCGCGGCCGAACTTTCGTGCAGCCGTACTTCGAGTGTGGGCCTGTGTTGGACGTCATTTGCTGCTACCACGGCCGTAATAAAATGCGGCTAAACGCACATTCGCACTGCGTTCGTCTGACCCCAGCCTTAGTCAAAATACTCACTACACAGTGTAGAATAGTGCACAAAAGATTTAAAATATGATATGCCGTATTGTAATACCATGTTGTAATACTACGTTGGGGTATTAATGTGACATTCTAGCAATTTTTGAACTTTAGCCAAATTAATTTAGCAAGTTTAAACACCCCTAAAATCATAAAATAGGTTGTAATGGTCAAAAAGCACCAGAATGCCTCTTATTGTCTACAAAATGATTTCTTCCAATAAACTGAATAACTGCAAAGACTACTCCTTTTTATATACCCTGGTTTTCGCTTTCTCGGGTTCTCTCCTTTTTTGCAGTTTACGCTATATGCCTGACTGTCCCGGCATAGTCCCTGCATGAGCAGTCCTGTAGAGTAGTATGCAATGGCATTTTTATTTGCTTATGGGCCTACATAAAAACATAGAAAATGTCGGCAGAGGAGAACCTGTCGGCCCCTCTAGTCTGCCCAATTACATGGATACTTTACCTGCATTTATCTTTTATTTAGGATAGCCTTATGCCTATCCCATGCTTGCTTAAATTCAATTACTGGTTTGGCCTCTGCCACTTCTACTGGAAGGCTGTTCCATGTATCCACCACCCGCTCAGTAAAATAATGCTTCCTGATGTTACTTTTAAACCTTTGCCCCTCTAATCTAAGACTATGTCCTCTTGTTTTGCTACTTTGTTTCCTTTTAAATATACTCCCTTCCTCTACCTTGTGGATTCCCTTTACGTATTTAAATGTTTCTATCATATCTCCTCTGTCTCGTCTTTTTTCCAAGCTTTACATGTTAAGATCATAAAGCCTTTCCTGGTAACTTTTCTCCTTCAAGCCGTACACCATTTTAGTAGCCCTTCTCTGAACTCTCTAAGGTGTCTATATCCTTCTGGAGATACGGTCGCCAGTACTGCAGACACTTAAGATTTTACATCTCCTTACATTATTCATGCAGGAGCATGATGATCACACAGATGGGTTTTATTTTTTACCTCAGATGGTCTTATAACCCCAATAAATGCTTCATTAGTATTAATTGGTGATGGCACGAAGAACGTGCAAATCTCTAGAATTGACAGTTTCACTTTAACCACTCGTTTGCAGAAATAGAACACAGAAGATTTATAGGTTTCTCTGAAAAACTGATGATTTTTCTCAAGCAAGAAAAACAAACCCAGGGCATCTGAATAATGGCCTGAAAAGTCACGATTGTAATGCTGGCAAAGTTGCACTTGCCTTTATAATGCAAGCATGCTGAAATGTGCAAAACGAGTTTAAGGCTAGAGTCAGACGAAAGCATTTTTCGCGTCGTCCGTGAAAAAGTGCGTTCGAACGAATGGACGTATTTTTTCACGGAATACGCGATAGCGGTCATACGATGCACATTTTCGTCTGTGATTTTGTACGGATCATCAATAAAACACTTTTGTGCGGCCGTACTTCGTATATTGCCAGTCATTGGCCGTCATTTGCTGCTACTACGGCCGTGATAAAGTGCGGCTGCATGCGTGTTCACACTGCGTTCGTCTGACCCCAGTCTAAACTGACCCTTACACAATAAAATGATTAACTTGATTTGTGCTTCTGTCCACTGAAAGAAGCATCCTCAGAAATTTGAAAAAACTCTTAAAATCAAAGAAAAGTTGCAAGAACAAATACACAAAATTAAACAGAACAGATGATGCAGAACAAGTCTAAAGATGGAAGGGATTCAAGATTGACCCCATATTTAGGACATTTTAAAATGTATTTTGATGGGCTTCAAACTTGGAACTCACTTTGAAGGTGGATTTGAATTGTTGCAGTTTCAAATGTAGAGCAAATATGTCTAATATTTGGAACTTTTAGTAGAACGTTGCATGCCAGTTGTAACAAGGTGCCATGCCAGTAAAAAGGAGCCACGTAAAGGACTTATTGGTAGGAGAAAAACCATAACACTCCCTGTTACCAGCTCTATTATGACGGAGATGTTTTATTAGTGGCAAGAGTCGCAACAAGAGGGAGCGCTAAAAGAACTGGCAGCGGTGTCGAATGACACCCATGGCATTATCTCCTGGGCTCTATGGATGCACGTGCGAGCTTGCAGAAGCCGGGATGTTCTGGTGCCACAAGACACTGGGAACTATTTGGATCTCGCCACCCTCTTCACTGTGGGACCATAAAAATTAAATATCCTGAAGAACATCTTCAGTGTTAAGTGATTTTGCTAAACAAATCCCTCAAGTCAAAATAATAGAGAGCAGAATCTGTTGCCTAAAAATGAACCAAAAAAGTCTGCAGAATCTGTTGGTTAAGATTACCTACCCTAAAATTCAATCTAAATCTTAAAACTCATTCTAATCCAAAAACAAGCACAAATACTGACCAAATTACTAAATCTATCCATAATCGTAATACCAGCCCTATTTACTAACCCAAACACTAACCATAATAGTAACCCAAACCCTAGAATTGGAAAGGTTGCCGGTATTGCACCTTACTTGCATTCGTTTTCTGGCACCAAGGTGCACCAAATACAATTTTATTTTCCTGGAATCTAAATGTATGGAACATATTTTAATCCAACTTGTGTATAGGATTCCACAAATAAAGCCATTAAGTATAATTGCCCCACTTTTTAACTGAAGGGCTCCGTTGGAATAAGGCCCAAGTATCATCTTAACTGATCATTCCAACATGCTTTATTTAAGAAATAAATTTAAGAAACATAGCTGTTCACATTACTACGTCTCCCAAGAGTAAAAGATCATCTTTTAAAAATGAATGTGCTTTTATGAAAATATATTTAAACAGAGCCTTTTCTATTAATACAAAAAAAATTCTTAGAATAAAACACGTTCTTTCAATTTGATTCAAGAACAAATTGCAATTTTGCTTTTTTTTTTTAACTTTGAAGTCATTTCTCCACTGGCAAGTTTAAGATTTAAGACATCCGAGTTATATTTAATATCTAGAATTGTACAGGGATGTCTGATAAAACTTTAGCCAGAAGGAAGCGCTTGCTAGTGACTTTTTTTTATTTCGCACTCTGATACTTTGTGATTGTGGCCACAGCAAAACTAATACCTACAGGGAGGAGTAGCTGTTGGTTTTCAGGATTCTCACAGCACAACACACACACCTATGTAAAGTCCCATTAGACAGATTCACCAATTGCGGCAGTTTTCCAATCCACAATGAACATGATACATAAAATCAAACATGCATGGGTTTCCGTAGATCTTCCTCAATCCAAGGGACATAGTGACTTTTAATACTAAAACCAGTAGGAAAAAGCATGTAATGCTATAGACATAGGAGTTCGCAAATGGGGTGCCGGTAGAAAAATTGTGTTTGTCGATCAGTTTGATCCCAGTCTTCAGTTTTGTTGTTTTTTTTTTAACATTAACAAAATACCACCAGCATTAAAATGGACTGATATTCTATAGTATTATATACTCCATGGCCTGCGTGCCTATATACTGAAGTTGTAACAGATCTCCATACCTGGATTGGGTCACATCTGTTAATGCCGCTCCCTTGCCGGACCCTCGCTCTCCCACCAGCAGTCTTTCATGCCCTTCTCCAGCCCATAGCTGAAGCTTAAGGATGGGTACACTGGAAGTGGGGGTATAGCATTCCTCAGAAATGAGGTACCATGCAGCTCTTGAGGTCAGAACAGTCAGACAGCAACTGAACCTTTAATGAATAATACATACAGTGCAAGGCGGGTTCTAGATGCCAATGGAAAATGACATCCTGGCATCTTACTGCCATACATCACGAATCCCTCCCCTGGCATATTATTGCTGTGATATATCAGAAATTCTTTTCTGGTGTCTGGGACATAATTAGATCAGGACAGATAATGGAATTAACTCTGTTCACCAAGACGCATAGCACAACAACCAACAAAATAGATCAATATGGCAATAATAGATTGGGACAATAAACAGGGGATTCAGATTATACAGTATCTAATAATGGGGCAGTGTTTGCCAAACAAGACAAAGTCCATTCCAACCTTTAACAGATGTAAACACACTCCAGATGGCGGGGGTCCAAAAAGTCTACAGTGACCCACATAGTAATCATATAAACCATAGAAACAGATAAGCATAGAAAAGAATGATAATAACAATAACCGTATTCATGCGTAGCACAGATGACACAAACACTCAGCAACTAGAATTGTAGGTACAGAATGACTTCAACAGAGTGCAGTCCAGCACCTCCCAAATGCATCTCTAGGTCCATGAACCCCAAGTTTAAAGATACTATGTCTTATAGGAACTTAGATCCCTTTATTGTGGGCATGCCAAATAGTTATGTTTTTTTAAATAATTGTGTTTGGTTTCAAATTTAAGTTAAAAAAAATTATACTACATGAAAAAAGATAAAGACTATTCTCACCTCTTGAAAGTTGTATTGTGAGAACAGGTTCAGATGATGTAATTAACTGAGCTGTTTCTGACACTGCCCCATTCACAGTCTGCTGATTTCAAACATATTGTTCCATTCATTTTCGATTCCAGCTCAGGCCTACTGTACCTACTGATTAATAGAGGACACGGGTTGGGAAATAGATTGACAGCCACTTTTTCCAAGTAAACGCATTTTCTTGTTTTATATTGATGAGCTGCACTTCCTCAGCCAAATTTTTTAAAACATTAATTCAGAAATAAACCATTGGAAGCTCCACTATATGGAGTATTATCAGCAAATACAGCCTCTATACTGGCTAAGTAAATAAAACAGCAAATGTTCATGTGGATAGCAAAGTCATGCAAGTAATAAATCTGATTGAAAAGGAAAACAATACAACTACAATAAGTATCAGGTTTTAAAGGAGAAAGGCTGATGCAAGACACATACTGTGAAAGGGGATCTGCGCAAAATATTAAATACATTATACTAAATCCTCAGGGATTTGTCAAAATAAAATCAAGCCAACCAAGAACAACACTTTGGCAGGGACAGTCCTAGGTTTGGACTCCTTGTCCAGGCCTTAAAAATTGTCTCCAGAGACATCATACAGTGTGACATCTATCCAGCAGGTCAGTTTGCAAACAGTACAGTTAAACATTGCATTTATTGATTTTATTAAATATTAAATGCCATTACAATTAATGTATGCAGAAATAAATTTCAAATATTAATGATGCTGGCTGGGTACAGCAGAGGTAATATCACTCCTCCACAACCATGGCGACTCATGTTCTGATCTGGTACCTCTCCAGTAAGTATCCTTGGAAAAGACACACAACATTACGTTACTGGCCTAGTTGTGTAGCAGAACAGTAATGTCTGGGCTTAACAACTATGCAGAAGCAGGTTTGAGAAGTGATCGGAACGCCTGACCAGCAGACCTCTCCACTAAAACCATGGAGCAGCTGCCTTACTGTGGAAAAGCAACCTCCCTACTATGCTACAATTTCTACAACTGTGGAAAGCATACTTAAATGTTAAAGGGATACTCTAGGCAACATGACCACCTAAGCTTTTTTAGGTGGTCATGATGCCCTGAGTATGCCCTGGTCTTTCTCCCCTCCCTCCGCTCAGCCGATTGAGACGCAGAGGACTTTACTCCGCCCTCCCAGCTGTCAGTCAGCAGAGCGGGATTCATATTTCCCGCTTCTGCTGACTATTGCCGAGTAGGAGACGTCATCGCGCGTCTCCAACCCGCCGCAGTAGCTGGCGGGAGCGAGCCGCCAGCATAGTTTGCGGCTGCGATTAGTGTTGCGTGCATCCTCTTGCACGCAACACTAATCCAAGAAGAAGAGGAAGCCTGCTGATTGGCTGGCTTACGTGAGAGGCGCGCATGAGCGCTTCTCACGTAAACCATTAGCCAAGTTAAAGATTTCCAGGATGGGAGCGGAAGAGGAGGGAGGTGAGTAATAAAAAAAACCGCCGTTGGAAACAAGTGTTTTTTAGGGTAAGTATTACAGTAAAAAAAAAAAAAAAAATTATATATACTTAATAACTAGGTAGGGAATCGGTAGATTTTAATTTTTAAAAAGAAGGGGGGGGGGATTTTTAGCCTAGAGTGTTCCTTTAAATATTGGTCAGAACACCTCACCAGTAAGTGTCCTTGGGCAAGACATCCAACAATATGTGTAAGCACTATATAAATCCCTTATAAAAAAAATGAACATTCCTTCGGGAACGGAGTCCGCCACTCATATTGTAGCATCATTGTTAACCTATGCCTGTTGTTCGAATGCGTCAGACCCCATTTCACACATCTTCTACAGAGAAGTGTGTGTGTGTGTGTGTGTGTGTTATACAAGGTGTAAGGACTCAACCATGGTTTTAGAATTGTTCATTCAATGTAGATTCCCATTTGTAAAATGAGTATTTTAGAGTAAAGCATACTTGGCATAGTTGTGGAAACCATCCAGGGGTGGGCCTATAGAAACCATCGTTGGGTGGGCCTGGGAAAGCCATCAGTGGGTGGAGTGGTGGAAGCCATAGGTGGGCAGGGCTATGGAAAACATTGGTGGGTAGGCTTGTGGCAGGTTAAACACACACAGCCTGCTTCATTGATGCTTTTAACCAGTGTCCCTGGACATTGTTTTCAGATAGTGGCACATATGAAATGTATAGGTTTAGACTAGAGTCAGACGAACACAGTCTGAGCGCACTCTGCTTGCGTGCATAACGGACAGACGTACTGACGGAAGATACTGTAGACACCCACACGGTCTGGTTTTTTTTGACAGACGTAGAACAAAAAAGGGAATTATGGGAAATAAAATTTATATAAAAAAAATAAGAAAAATTTGAAAGGATATGAAAAGCCACTTTGCGCGTCAAGGTGCTGGACGTTGCAAATGCGCTACGTCTGACATCTCATCACTCACAGAGAACGCTACGAGGACGTGGCGCACTCTGCATGTCCGTCTAGCGGTTTTATGTTCTAGCCTAACTTGCGTCCGTTTGCCACGTGCGCAGTCCGGTGCGCACGTACTTTGTGTGTGGGTCTCTATTGCTCATGATTCTATGCTACGTCGGACGTTAAACTGTGCGGCACAACGGACGTGATCACTGCATTCGTCTGGAACGGGCCTTAGCATGCAACTAAAATACGTATAATCAACGATGTCACGCTTATGGAAGCAGATTCCTCGGATAGAGCCCAATTTAAGGGGACACGTCAGACTGGCAGGTATGGTGCAAAACAGGTGCTTTATTTTACAGATTGCAGGTGAAACACAGCAGGGAGTGATACATACACCATACAGACTCAGATGGGCATGACAGGAAATCCAAGGATCTAGTACAGCAAGCAATCAGGAGTATGGGGTCCAAGAATGACCATGAACAGCTAGTGTGATATCAAGGCAAGGAGGCTCTGGAACGCCTCCCTTATCCAATAAGGCAGGCCGCCCCCACCACCCCACATAAGCAGGACATTGGAAAATCTGGACTAAAAGAAGAGGAAAAATGCTGCCAGGTGACAGCAAGGGCAGCTCACACACTGGTCTTTTTACGTGGTCCTGGGTTAGGTGCATGACAAACTACAAGACTGTCCTCTTGCTGGCAGGAATCATCGAAGAAAGCTTATGCTCCATTCTCTGCCTGGGAAGTACTTGACCTGACTGTGCCAAGGGTACAGACCCATGCTGAATCTCAACCTAGGATTTATAAAAAGGTGTGAAAGATACAGTCTGTACCAGCAAGAAAACAGCCAGGAAAGGATTAGCCAGTGTCTGTTACTTCCTCGTCTTTAGATGCAAAGAATCGGAATTTTCAATAAATTAAAGGTGTTAGAAATTAATAATTTCTAAGATTTTAATTCATTATCTACATTATTAAAATGAAAAGAAAAAAAAAAACAACATAGTCAGCATCCATTCGTTAATATAGGTCATATGAAAAATGATATGCTTTCTTAGAAGGCATTTGCCAGAGAATTGTTCGCTAGTCTCAAATATAACATGGTTCACTTCGAGGAAAGCGCTTCTGTACAACGGAGTACAACAGAGCTTCATTAAGTGTAATGCCGGGAGTCTGAGAAATCTTGGCTCAGCTGTTTTGAATGACTTGGAGTCAGGTGGCAAATGCAGTCAACGCTAACCGCAATATTGATTTTTACAATGTCTTCAATTTGCGAACAATGCTTCACCACTCCGTGTAATGCAAAACAAAGCTCTGGGTGACCACCTGGCTCTGTATTATCACAGACAGGCCCAGACAATCTCATCTTTTTTTTTTTTTAATCTATCACAATCAATTTTCATTAGGAGAAGTTGCACCCGCTTCTCTAAAGAACAATCAGGATCAAGCCTATTCATGGGTAGAAAGAAAACATGTGAGGTAAATCTTTAAATATACAGATATATCTATCTAAGGAAACTACCTGTAAACCATGTATTGCACAATGAGTGGCCTTAATGTGCACGTCTTCTGAATTTTCTTGAGTGTGTCTTTGCTGCACAATAAAGCACGTGGTTTTATGCGCCCCCCCCCCATATAAAAGCACATGAATGCATTATATCCATTAAAAGTAAGGGTCAGCAACCTTGGCCCTCCAGATGTTTTAGAACTGTTTCTCCCATGAGGCACAGGCACTCATTCAGTTGACTGAGCATCATGGGAAATGTAGTTCCAAAACATCTGGAGGGACATCGTTACTGACCCCTGCACTACAGCATATGTGAAACAATAAAACAGAGACTGGATCACACCGCACACAATTATTCACATGCATGCATACTACCCCTTCATATATTGGATTTTTAGCAGCCAGCAATGGTGCCATATTGTTTGATACTGTACAGCTATAGGTAGTTCTTGTTTTTCAACTTCCATCACTCTGAGCCTGTACGTATAAACTAACTCAAAGACAGCTCTCCAGGCAGCAAAGGTTAACCTTGCCTTCTTTTTGACCAATCTCAATTTAGTTATTTATAAAGTATTTTACCAGGAAGGATACATTGAGATTTCTCTCGTTTTCAACTATGTCCTGAGTTCAAGAAACATTGAATTGTTACAGTTGTTCCAAAAATAAAGTGATAAAATGCAAGATATTAAAAAAAACACAAATATACAGATTATTTCTTATACTGTATATTTTTTTCTGTTAAAGGCACTATGTTACATGTTTACAGGTGCATTCTGTATCAAGGTATGTGAATAGAGATCTCTTAAGTGACTTTAGACTGGGGGAAGATTTGATGGCGTCTGGGAGGTTATTCCATGATTGCAGTGCTCCGTAGGAAAAAAAAAAAAAAAGGGCCGAGACACTTTCTTTTTGTATTGTGGTACTGCAAGTAAGGTGCTGGCCCCGGATTGGAGGTTATAGGATGAGGGGAACTGCTGGGGGAAGCAATCTATTCAGGTAGCATGGTAGCTTCCCAGAAAAGCTCTTAAACACCAGGTTGGAAAGGTGAAGGGTGCGCCTAATTTCCAGTTTAGCTCTTTTAACATGCCACAATGGTGGGTCATGTAGTTACATTGTAGCACAAAGCGACTGAATGAGTTATACAATGTAGTAAGTTTATGAAGGTGCATTTGTGGGGCAGCTGCATACACTACATCTCTGTATTCAACAGCCGGCAGAAGCATTTGTTGTACAATCTGCTTTCTTATCGCGGGGCTCAACGTGGAGAACACCTTCATAGCGCAGATACAATCCATAATTATTATTAATCTTGATTTATAAGGTGCCAGCATATTCTGCAGTGCTGTACAATGGGCACAGTATAGACAGTGTTACAATACAATGAACAACATTTTGACAAACCAATACAGAAGGAAACGAGGGCCCTTTTCCCCGTGGGAACTCACAATCTAGAAAGTTGGGGTGGAAACAGGAGGAGAGGACTGCAAGGTGAGAGTGATGGACTGTTTGGGGCAGTGACGTAGGTGTATCAGTGAGTCGGGTGGTAGGCTTTCCTGAATAGGAATGTCTTTAGGGGAAAGTCTGACTGTACGAGAGAGAGCGTTCCAGAGGATGGGGGCTGCGAGTGAGAAATCCTGCAGTCTATCATCGGAACAGGTGATGCAGGGAGAAGCTAGGCGCAGGTCACTGTTTGATCTTAGGGAGCGGGCTGGGGTGTATTTGGCGATTAGTGAGGACAGGTAGTGTGAAGCTGAGTTAGTGAGAGATTTGTAGGTCAGGGTAAGGATTTTGAATTTAATTCTGTACTAGATGGAGAGCCAGTTAAGGGACTAGCAAAGAGGAGCAGCAGAGACCGAGCAGCAGGTGAGGTGGATGAGCCTGGCAGAGGCATTAAGAATGGATTGTAAGGGGGAGGGGCGGGAGAGAGGTAGACCAGCAAGAAGATTATTACAATGGTCAAATCGGGAGATTACAAGGGCGTGGATGAGTTGCTTTGTGGTGTCAAAGGTAAGAAATGGCTGAATTCTGGAAATGTTACGTCGTTGGTAGCTTACAGGAGAAGGAAAGAGACTGGATGTGGGAGATGAAGGAAAGAGCAGAATCAAGTGCAACTCCGAGACAGCGAACCTGGTTTGATGGGGAGATAGGGATACCGTCGACCATGATAAAGAAGTCAGGAGGTGGAGCGGCATTAGAAGGAGGGATTAGTAGGAGCTCATTCTTGGACATGTTAATCTTTAGTTGGCGAGAGGCATCCAGGAGGAGATGCCAGATAAACAGTCGCTGACTTTGGAAAGGACAGGAGGAGAGAGATCAGGGGTAGAGAGGTAGATCTGAGTATCAGCATAGAAGTGGTAATTGAAGCCAAATGTTAATGATTTTGCCCAGGGAGGAGGTGTAGATAAAGAGCAGAGGACCTAGGACAGAGCCTTGAGGTACACCAACAAATAAAGGCAGTGAAGAGGAGAAGTTACCAGCAAAGGACACAGAGAAGGACCTGTTGGATAGATAGGAGTTGACCCAAGTGCAGGTTGTAGATAAAAACGCTCACATTTCCTGGAGCATCTTTCTCCAAAATAGTGTCTCAGACTTTTTATAGAGGTAACAGAAGGAAAATGAGAAGCACACACACACATATATATATATATATCTCACTCTAGCTGAGTGCCCCAAAGTCCACAGGCAGCCAGACCACCGTATCACCAAAACTAGTCGTATCAGGCAGGGTATGTGAAAAGTAGGAGCAGGGCTTTATTGTAAAACAAACACTCAATGTTTCTGTCCTATCCAAGGACATTTTATCAAGCTTGATAGCAGTGAAATGCTGCATGTTTTCCACTAAATGATGCTCTTATCACATAGCCTGCCTTATGTGACTGGTTTCATTTTTGGATTTTACAGAAGAGTCTGTCCTCTATCTTGGTTTGAATGACCCACTCACATGCGTCAAGATTTTTCCCACACAAAATAAAGCTTTAATAAGAGAAAACACAGACACACACACGTCTATTCACAAAGCACCAAAATTGAGTGAAACACTGAAAATCAGAGCATGTCGCTGGAATTCGGTGTTCTGTGAATAGAAAGCACAAATGTCTTCTGTGAGGCAATTTCATTGCTGCCACTCGCTGCTGAATTGAACAGTGTTTTGTGTCAATTGGCCAGCATTTGATGAATTGACAGCTTAGTGAATAGACAAATTGGCCCAAAATTGCACAGAACTGTGCAATTCGGTCAGCACAATTCTTGGCCAATTTGGAGGTTATCACGGACCAGTATAGGAAGACAAGAGACACTGTCTAACATCTTCTGGTTATTGGATTTTATGATTGTGTAGATTTTGTTTTGGTTGCACACATCACAAGATGCATATCTTCAACCTGATAGGTCATGGGCAAACATTGAGTATGCTGAAAAAGAAAAAAAGAAACATCCTGTAGGGACACACACTACATTTACTGTATTTCTCATCACTACCCAACAAATTGGTCACCTGTTAACTCCACCTCTGGTCTTTGGTTTTACAATCAACTCAATAGTACACTGGCATTCTTGAAAGATTAAATATGATTTAGTGCTGGAGGAAAAAAAAAAAATTAAGTAAATGCATATTGTTGCTACTACGGTTCCGGATGACCCAATGATAAGATTAGAACATGATTTAGAAGCAATGTTTGTTGGGTCTTATGATACTAAAGTGAAATAAAGCCTGCATACACAGTTATAAGTACTTCTAAAGCACCAACAAGTTCTGTAGTACAGAGAGGACCTTTGATGTTCAAGAATTATCGATGTATATTTGCAGTTACTGGTGCAATAAGAACCCCTATGAAGCACTTTTGTGTCTCCAGTAGGATGATTTGCACCAATCTCTATTGACAAGTCTGTTTCTTCAACACGTCAAAGAAGAGTTGATGTTTGCACAAAACATTTATAGACACGAAGGATCACACTGAATGTCACATGCACCAACAACCATGTAACAGAAACGGTTTATAATGGGGGGGGGGCGGAGCCGACTACTGACGGGAGTGGACGCATGCTGCTGAGCTATCCTGCGGACTTTTTATTACATTTTTTTTGCATTCCCGTCTATTTTGAGATTCCCCTTGGAAGCATTGTTGCCCTGGAGTTGGGGAGCAGGTGCTGAGAAAGGCTTACTGACTCCCTTACCGCCATTACAGCCTAACCCGATTTTTGGGCCCTTCAGTGCGGCCAACCTTGGCAGCCATTTTTAAAGCCTAGTGCGAGACTCCAGATTTTCTGTACCCCCTCGACTACCTCTAGCTTAATCTACACCTCACCATGATGGCTGCCCCAAACTCTCTACCCCTCACAAGAGGGATGCTGGCTGAGATGATGGAATTTCAGGATTCGTGGCTTCTGGCTTGTCAAGAGGCAGGTTGAGGTGGCGCGGCGATAACTCATGCTTAGATGACTTATTATGGCCCTGTGTGGGCATTTCATACTGTTGGCTATATGTTTGACTATGCAAAAATTCTAAAACAAATCATTTAAAAAAAAAGGAAAAAAGGAAATGGTTTATAATGTTATTAATGTACTATATATATTCATAGTTGTTGAATATTGACTATTGTGTGTGATATGACATTTTAATTTATTTTTAAAAGGAGTACATGAACGGTAAAATAAAAAGAGCATTGCCTTAAAATGCTATGGTATATAAATATTCCATAATCACACCACTGCCTCATTCTCATAAAGACTTTCAGGTCTATTCACTAAAAGGTGAAACTCAGGATTGGCAGGAGAAGTGAAAATTCTACGTCAAAATGGCAAAAGCAGAAAAAGTCTCCCATTTATCTCACTTTCCAAATTGGCTATTTTGTCTAGATTGTTCTCTTCTGCCAATTCTACTGAGTTTCACCTTGTCAGGGTGGCGTCCGGCGAGAGCCGGGTTGATACCCATATAGTAGGCAAAGAGCCCTATAGGCAGGGGTGGAAACAAATGGACAGTAAATGAAATTAAGACACTGATGGGCAGGACTCAATACAAAAGAATATAGGAAGGGAAGAGTAAGGGAGGTCAGAAACACTGCAATAAACTGAAAGGGAAGCCAAAAATAATACCACGGTCCTTCGGTGGCCGTGTTCAGTCAACAAAGGGGAAACAAGGAAATCAGAAACTGCTGGGTAGGACACAAAACAAGAGAGCCAGAAAGGAAGGTGTTAAGGGTGGAAACCAAAATATACACACAGCAGGGAAGCAGAAAGATACTAAACTAGACGGTCCTAGGGTGGCCGCTATAATTGTAACTAAGCAGAATAAGGAAATACAGGTTACAGGAACAAGTAACAAATACAAAACAGAGCGAAAAAAACTCAGCATAGTACCAAAGGGAAAAACAGAATAGTAAGGAAGAATAGCCAAATTCGGTACACAGGTAATCAATCGGGTAAATAAAGCAAAGAGGTACAAGGAGGAGAAATAAAGATAAATATCAGGAAGCAATCCTATATGCAAAAAGGAAGCGAAGCAACCAAAAGGGAAAAATATCAACCAAAGGGAACAAGGAACATAGGGAGCAAATGTAGAAAAGCAAAAAGGGGGACTTATAACCGAGACTAGAATAATATAATACAGGAGTATGGCAAAACACAGGCGTCAGGAAGAGCTTTTATTCAAGATCATTGCATAAGGGGAGTGAAGGTCTTGTATAGGGAGCTGCTCAGTCAGGTGGTCAGACTGGTCAGGCTGCAGAGAATCCTGGAATGGACCGGACCAGTAGAATTTGAGCAAACCAATGTAAACCCCTGCCTGAACTCTTAAGGCCAATACATGGATCACCCCAGGTTGGGAGTCTGACACACCTTTACTTAATAGACTCGTTTATTTTGTCCATTGTTCCCAACAAAGAAGTTATGTCCAAAGAACAAAGCAGACGAAATGTGTATTCACAGGGTAGTGTATTCCGGTACTTTAGGAAGGATGCACAAAATGTTCAAAACAAATCAGCAATGCCAAATATAGAAACGCTCACAGAAGTGGTGTCAAAAGAGAGGCTAGATCAGGGCAGTCAAACTCACAGCCCTCCAGATGTTGATGCCTACAATTCCCAGAAATCCTTCAATGCAATAGATGACCAGAGTATAAAGGTTGCATTTCCGAACATCGGGGGGTGGAAGAGTTTGACCACCCTGGATTAGATGGTACAACTAGTGAGTGAGTATTTGCACAAAAATGTATCTGACTCCGAAAACCATATCATCTTAATATTTAATATTGACCTTGATGTGTTATATGAGCAAGGGATTCGCAGCTCAAAAATAATACCACTGCTATAAATATATATTATACATATTTCAAAAGATACACTTTAACCCGTCTCCCAGGAATACTTGCCAGGCTTCTTTTAGAAAGCACATTATATGTGCAAGATTCAGATATGAAGAGATGCTCAGTCTCAGAAAGAAAAAAAAAAAAAAACACCAACAAATGGCCCCAAGAATGCTTTTTCTGTGCATCAGACCATATGCAGCACTCAAGAATAGGGATGAGCCGAATATCCCCCGAGTTCGGTTCGGGCCAGAACCCGAACTTCCCAAATGTTCGGTTCCGAACCCGAACTCAATGCAAGTCAATGTGGCTGAAAATTCGGTTTTGAGTGCCCTCCAAGAGGGCATATATGCTAGATATTTGCCATAAAAGGTGTATGGGGGTCCGGGTAGTGCCCTGGGGGACAGGAAACAAGGTCAAAAATATCGTGCCTAGGAAGTCCCCATATCCTGCCCGTGAAGTGGCGGATTTCTAGGATGTATAGAAACACTTGAAAAAAAAAAAAAAATGACATTTCAAATGACGGTAAATGCTTTTCCTTTAATCTATCCATAAACAACTGCTTGGGGCGGCAGTCTGTATGAAAAGAGGAGACATTTTCGGACACGAAGAAAAAGTTTAGTGATTTTTTGGCTAAGTTATTGTGAAACTTATGCAGGCTTTGGATGAAAGTAACAATATGTGCTTTAAAATTGGTCCTTTAGCGTCCAACAGTGCCGTCATACCGTAACCCCTCTGAGGATATGAATCTGATACAGGCGTCAGTGGCAGTGCACCCAAATATTGTGCCTTTAATGCCAGGCCAGCAAGTATCATCATACAGTAACCCCCCTGTAGTATTGTGGAAGAATGCAGGGGTGGACCATGTGGTCCTATATTGAAAAGATATGATTCTGGTCAAGGCATCAGTGCACCCAGATATTGTGCTTTTGGTGCCAGGCCTGCAAGTGCCATCATAACACAGTAACCCCATTGTGGTATTGTGGAAGAGTTCAAGGGTGGACCATGTGGTCCTATATTGAAAAGTTTTTTATCTGGTAATGGGCGTCAGTGCACCCAGATCGTGTGCCTTTGGTGCCAGGCCAGCAAGTATCATCATACAGTAACCCCTCTGTAGTATTGTGGAAGCGTGCAGGGTTGGACCCTGCTGTTCAAAAAAATTAAAATGATATAAATCTGGCACAGGCGTCAGTGCAGCCAAATATTGTGCCTTTCATGGCAGCAAGTGCATTCACACCGTAACCCTTTTGTGGTATTGTGGAAGAGTTCAGTGCTGGAGGTTTTGTGCATGCAGAAGACATCCCCGATCTATTCCGTTACGTCAGCATCAGGGGATTGATAACTGCTGATCCAGGACTGATTCATTTTTATAAATGTCAGCCGGTCTACAGAGTTGGTGGACAGACTCACTCTTTTGTCTGTGACAAAACCTCCAGCGGCACTGAACGTCCTTTCGGAAAGCACGCTAGATGAAGGGTGACCTAGTAGCTGCATAGCATATTGGCTAAGTTCTGGCCAGTGATCCAATCTCAACACCCAGTAAGCCAGAGGATCATCTGCTGGAAAGGTATCCAGGTCTGCCCTTACCCCTAGGTAGTCCTGCACCATACGGTGAAGACGCTGGCAATGGGTGCCTACATTTGACGTCCCTGGGCGTCGAGGACAAAATTTTTTTTAAAAATGCATCAGTCAAGCGGCCCTGGCCTTCACCACTATTCCTCTGATCACCCGCAGCCTCAGAAGCACGTGTGTCAGCACTTGGTAATCTACCAGTGCCTGGAAAGGTGTTACACAAGTGTCACTTTAGAGCGTCCAAGTTTTTTCAACCTGTGCTCCCTCTGTGCGGACAGGAGGAGCTTTGCAGCTTTCCCCTTGTATCGTGGATCAAGAAGGGTTGCCAACCAGTAATGATCCCTCTCCTTGATAGCACGAATCCTGGGGTCCTTTAGCAGGCTTTGCATCATTAGGGAGCCCATGCAGCATAGGTTGAAGGTGGCATTAGCTTCCGAGTCTTCCTGGTCAATGAGGATGACCGTATCGTACACTTCCTCCTCCCAGCCACGCACTAGCACTCGTGTTTCTGGGCACACGAAACCCTCCCTTGAGGAATCCCCACCTTCAATGCCCCCACTACTTAAATATTCTGCCTCCTCCTCCTCCTCCTCCTGTCTGATCTTAGTAGGACCCGCTGGAATGCTGTCTGCGGAAAGACTGGGGCCTTGAGAGCTAGGGAAGGCCTCTTCCTCCCGCTGCTCTGCCTCTAGAGCCACATCTATAATTCCCTGCAGAGTGTGCTCCAGCAGGAACACTAAAGGAATTGTGTCACTGATGCATGCACTGTCCCTGCTCACCATCCTCGTTGCCTCCTCAAATGGTGACAGTACAGTGCATTCATCCTTGATCATCAGCCACTGCGGGGGGGAAAAAAACAAGTTGACCTGAACCTGTCCTTGTGCCATACTCACACAGGTACTCATTGATGGCCCTCTGCTGCTTGTGCAGATGCTGCAGCATTGTTAATGTCGAGTTCCACCTGGTGGGCATGTCACAGACCAGACGGTTTGTGGGAAGGTGGAATGCTCTTTGAATTTCTGCCAGGCGAACGCTTGCTGGGAATGACCGTCTGAAGTGGCTGCAGACTTTTCTGGCCTGGATGAGAAGCTCTGGCAGCCCTGGGTACTTCGTTAGGAAACGCTGTACCACCAGATTTAGGACGTGTGCTAGGCATGGTACATGCGTCAATTTACCCTTGCGTAGGGCGGAGAGAAGGTTGCTGCCATTATCGCAGACGATCATTCCCAGCTCAAGCTGGCGTGGTGTTAACCATCTCTGCACCTGGCCCTGCAGAGCTGACAGAATTTCTGGCCCGGTGTGGCTCCTGTCCCCTAAACAAACCAGCTCAAGCACAGTATGGCATCATTTTGCTTGAGCCATTGCGTAGACCCTGTCAGGCGTCGGTTTAACTGCCACTTCGCCAGAGACAGAGAAGGAGGAGGAGGAAGAGGGAGAGGTGGTGGAGCAGACAGACCTCATACAAGCAGCTTTCTGGAGGCGTGGTGGATGAACAAGCTCCAGCACAGAGCCCCATTTTGGATCCCTCCCAGCTGCGATCAGGGTTACCCAGTGTGCTGTGAAGGAAATGTAACGACCCTGTCCATGCTTGCTGGACCACGTGTCTAAAGTCACATGCACCTTGCTGCTGACTGTCTTTCCCAATGACTGGATAACATTGTCTTCCACATGCTGGTATAGTGCTGAAATGGCCTTGCGTGAAAAGTAATGGCGTTTTGGAACCTGCCACTGTGGTACAGCATATTCACCAAATTCACGGAAGGGAGCAGAGTCCACCAGCTGGAAAGGCAGCAGGTGCAATGCGGGTAATTTTGCTAAGCTGGCATTTAGACGCTGTGCTTGGGGATGGTTGGGACTATATTTTTTCTTTCGCTGCAGCAGCTGTGGCAACGTAATCTGACTGCGTAAATCTTCAGCTTCTGGGATGATGTCACATTGTGAGGAAGGAGCTGGTACATCCATTACTGTAGCATCATCCCTGTCGGTGGAGGTTGTAGGCAATGACATGGCAGGACATACAGTGGGGGTAGAGACAGATGAGGAGGAGGACCTACGCAAAGTTTTGCGCCAACGGGATGTGTGGCAGTTGTTCATATGTCGCCTCAAGCACATGGTACCCTAGTGTCTGGTATCTTTCCCACGCTTAAGCCTCATCTGACATAGATTACAAATAGCAACGCTGCGCTCTACTGCACATTTCTTAAAGAACTCCCAGAGTTCCTGCGTGTGTTCTTTGAGACAACAGCGCTCTGCACCGGAGCAGCTCTGACATGTCATGCCTTGGAATGGCTAGTGCTACGGTTGGTCACAGAGGATGTTGTGCTTTGTGTTTGCTGTGCCTCCTCCCCCCCTCAATTCCTCTGTTCGATCAGGCACCCAGGTGGAGTCAGTGACCTCATCATTGTCATCATCAACCCCTATCTCCTCGTCACTGGAGCCAACTTGGCAGTATGCTGCAGCTGCTGGGGCAACATGAGTGTCAGTTATTTGTGTGTCATCACTGGCACCCCCTTCCTCTAGGTGGATTATACTCCCTACCTCAACCTCCGAGATTGAATCAGAGCACTGTACTTGCTGCGCATCCTCAAGCAGCATGTCACTCTAATTGAGTCAAACAATTCAGCTGACTCCTCCGTTTGTGATAGCGAGGCTATGGCAGGAGTAGCTGTGGACATGGAGGCTGCATTAGATGCTTTGGCAGCTGAGGTGGACTGTAAAGCACTAGAAGCCTGGCTGGCAGAGGACTCGGAGGATGAGGATGGCCTGGTTAGCCAATCCACCAAGTCCTCTGTATGTTGCTGCTGCTTAAGACGGCCAGCACCAGTTAGAAAGGACAAGCGTGCCCCTGCAGAGGATGCACCACGTCCACCACGACCAGAGGCACAGCCTCCCGACACAGGGGCTGCTTGCCCTCTTATCTGTGTCTGGGAGCGTCTGCCTGTCCTTTTTGTTCTTTCAGAAATGGTGAGTGATATATAGATTAATATATACAGAACTCTAAATCTTTATACCAGAGTTGAATCAAAGAACTCTGGTATACCTCAGTGAGACACACTGATAGCTGGCAGCCAGTGACAAGACACAGATCACCTCAGTTCACAAATGTTTTAAAGAAATTAGTGACACCCAAAAAGACTTGCTGGCACAGTGACAAGACACAGATGATCACCTTAATTCACAAATGTTTTAAAGAAAGTTGTAAACCCCCAAAAAACTTGCTGGCACAGTGACAAGACACACATCACCTAAATTCCCTGATATTTGGTAGAAATGAGACCCCCCCCCAGTAGTGTGGCAGACCGGCAGTAACAACACACAACTATCTCCTCTGAAATGCGTGCAGAATGGGCGTGTGGAAACATTCTATAGTGTGCTGCGGGGCTTAGCTCTGTGAGCCCATGATTGAGCCGTGATTGGCAGTGGCGGAAGTACCAGGGTCGCAGCGGTCGCAGTTGCGACCGGGCCCTGGCATTCCGCCACTGGAGGGGGGTCCCAGCGCCGCCAGATTCCGGCAAAAAGCGCCGGAATCTGGGAGCAGCGCCGCTGGCTGTTCCCCTCCCTGCGAGCGGCCCACTGGCTTGCAGCTAGGCCGCTCGCGTGGGATGGGAACTAGCTGACCAGCGCATGAGATCTCGCGAGAACTCGGCTGCGCTGGTCAGGTGGTTTCCGGTGAGCGGCCAGGCTGCATGCTTTCAGCGGCCGCTCACCACATAGAGGAACAACGGCGGCAGCAGAGGAGCCTGAGGTGAGCGGGGGGCTAACAACTCCTGCCAAGCATACTCTCAACCAGATCTACAATTCTCCACTCTGCTCTCAGTACTAAAAAGGTATCCAGCTTCAACATGCCATCCATCTGCCAGACCTTTCCATTCTTGCAACTGTTTTCTAATTCTATATGTGCATTTATTAATTTCTGGCTGATTAGTGGTCTTTTAAAATTCTCTTTTTCTTAGACTATGCCCCTCTGCTTCTCCCTCCCACCTGTTCCTACGGCGTAAATTCTTTAACCACTTTGCTGCGGCGGATGCGTTGAGCGCGTCCTGCCAAGTGCTTCCCCGTGCTATGGATGCGCTCAGAGCGTCCATGCACAGGATGCAGCAATCATCCGGGATTCCGGCTGATTGCTGCCCCCCCCCCCGGTGAGGGCTGACATCTTGGATGTCAGCCCGGCACTCGGGGACCCCAGCGGGACTAATAGATGTCATCGCGCTGGCGCAATGCCATCTATGTAAGGCCCCCCCCCCGCGAGTGCGGACGAGGTACCTGAAAGGGAGGGGGGAGGTCCTTCTGGCCCGGGGGCCCAGAGATTAAAAGGCAGGCAGCGTTTGGAAGGGCACAGCCTGCCCTTCCAAACGGTGCCTGGCTTTAACCCCTTAGGGGCCGGATCACTAGTCGGTGCTGAAAAGCCCCGGATCGTGATCTTCTCTTGGAGCTGGCCGACATCTTGGATGTCGGCCAAGCTTCCAGGATATCCCCCTGATGACGTCAGGTTTTAGAGTTAACCCCTAACTGCCACCAATGGTGGAGATGGGTGGTTCCAATGTACCCCCCATCTCCTGATCTGTGGGAGCTAGGGGTTAATATTTGGTATCGGTGGATAGGCCAGAGCATGGCCTTTCCAACGATACCAAACATGACCATGTAAGAATTAGTGAAAAAAAAAAATATATATATTTTTTTTTGTTGTTAATGCAGCAATATTGTTAACATTTCAATTAGAAGGTGAACAATGATGCTGTACTAACGATTTTTGTATGGGGTGCGCTTAAAAATCCCATAATTTTCCTCCAAAAAAAAATGTAACGAGACCCAAGTTTTGATTTTTTTTTTAACAAGCGCAACCCATAGAAAATATAACTGAAAATGCTTGCATATTAAAATGTGAAACACACTTTATACATTATAAATTGTTGAAATTCTAATTTTATTGCATTTTTTGTTATAATATACAGACAGGATATGACGTATACATCTAAAAATGATATATTATGAATCTGCTGAGTCTGCTGGAAAGAACGATATGTAAGATGTCTGGGTCATATAATAAAATAAGGCTTCAAAATGCGGTTAAACATGAGCGAAACCGGTAAAAATGAGCTCAGCACAGAGGTGTAAAATGCCTCAGCAGCGAAAGGGTTAAACAACTAAGCACTCTTACGAAATCTCTTTCTCCACACAGCATACTCACAACCAGATCTACAATTCTCCCCTCTGCCGTCCCACCCAGGCCCAGTCCATAATTTCAGGTCTACTTTCCACATCTCTTTCTAATTACTCCTACTAAACCCAAGCTTCTGGTCCTTCCCACGCAAGCCCTGATATATTCTTTCTAGCTATCAGCTCCACCTTCGTTTCACTTACACCCGACCCCGAGATTGTAAGATCATGAGATGTCTGGGTGAGCACTTTGTTAAACCTTTCGCTGCTGACCCATTTCACCCATGTGCAGAGCTCATTTTTACTGGTTTCGCTCATCATGTTTAAATGCGATTTGTAGTCACATTTTATTATACAACCCAGACAAATTATATATCATTATTTTCGGCAGATTCATAAATTGTCATGCCCCATCATTCGGGGTTTATTTGTATATTTTAATGTTATGTATTGAATCTGCCTTTTGCTGCTTGCAACTATTATTTAATAGCTATTTTTGTTCCTGCTGCATCCCTTAGCCTTGCTGCATCCAAATAGCTCCACCCCTTTTTGCTCAGTCTAGTTCTGAGGTAATTACTGGTCACCTAGCAGCCATCTTTGCTCAATGCTGGACAGAACTAATGTCTTTTCACCTGCATTGCTGTACACATATTACAAAGTTTGTCAGTCTGATCATTAAAGTTTTCAACTGGATTCATCTTTCTACGTGTCAGTTCTGCTGAGTTGACACGGTCTGCTGAACTTTCATCGTGAGAGTACTGGTCAATACAGCCTTAGTCTCAAGCACCCATGCCTCACAGCTATGCTAGGGAGGCAGAATAATAATATATCTTTATAAGATATAATAGTCAGGCAAGGCATGACGTGTACAACAAAAAATGTGACAAAGTTTGAATTTACAATCATCTACAGCGTGTAAAGTGTTTTTTGTTCACATTTTATCATCCGAGCCTTTGCGATTTATTCTATGGGGAAAGATTGTTAAAAAAAAAAATTTAGAACTGGGAACCCATTACTTTTACTTTTCTGGGAAATTATGTGATTTTAGCTACACCCCCCCCCCCCCAAAAATAAAAATTGTTAGTGTAGCATATTATTGAAATGTGAACAATAATGCTACATTAATAAAAAAAAAAAAAAGTTTATTCTAAAAAATGTTTTTATTATTTTTTTATTTTCCATTTTTATTTTTTTCCCTTTACATATGACATGGTCAGGTTTGGTAGCATTCTTTGGTCGTACCAATGATACCAAACATTTATTAAGCCCTAGCTGCAACGGATCGGGAAATACGGGGGTCATTGGACCACCCTTTCTCCACCATGGGTGGCTGCTAGGGGTTAACTCCTGAACTGATGTCTTCATGACCATGCGTGATGATGTAAGTAGGTGGGGGGAGATCCCAGAGGCTTGGTCGTCATCCAAGATGTTGGTCACCTCCAAGAAAGAACCGCCATCCGGCTCCGAATGCGATCCAGCCTCTAAGGCGTTAAAGGCAGGCACTGCTTAGAGGGGCAGACTGTGCACTTCCGAGCTGTGCCTGCCTTTTTGTCTGTGGCCCATACCGATGGGGAGGGAGGGAGAGAGGTGCAAAGGACCTCTCTCTCCCCTTCAGGGACATTCCCTGCTCTGTTGGGGGTGCCCAAATTCGAAGTCATCGCACCCAGCGTGATTACACTATTCAGCCGACCAGGGTCCCGGAGGCTGGGCTGACATCCCACAAGGGGAGGCAGCAGCGATCGCCCAAAATACCGGCTGAACGTGGCTACAAAGATAGGACGCCCTCAGGGCGTCCATAGCACACAAGGCCCATTTGGCTGCCAAGTGGTTAAAGTGTTGTATTACCTGGACAAGCTATCCTGCGAGCAGGGTTGTCTCTTCCTTATTTATCATGCACGTCTCAGGTTCGTGCTCCCCATTATAAAAATTGTAAAGCGCGAACGGAATATGCTGGCGCTGTATAAATGCCTGTAACGGACTTTTCAGCTCCCTACTACTGGCTTCATTGGAGTAAAGCTCTGGATTTATTTTTTGATAGAAATTGGTACAATAAACCCCAAATAAGTATAGTTTAATATAATTAACTTAAGCAAAGCTTTTAGGTATAAAAGATTGCATCACAAAACTTTTAAGATATCAAACCAACAAAAACTACACAGTGCGCTATTCCAAAGTTTGCACTAAAATGAAGATGCTAACGGGGAAAATCTGCACCTGCAGGTTTTCCCCCGTAACATTCCCATTTTACGCCGATATTCCAGGGCAGGCGCGGTCTCAGCACCTCGCCCAGGAATGCAGCACTAACGTCTGGGATGCTTACGGTAGCGCTTCCGCTCTGCCATAAGTATCACCGCCTTGAGTCCATAGGACTCCATGGAGGTTTGCGCTTCTGGGCAGCAAGCCCTATGTGATCTTGCGCAGTGCTATGGAGAGAGACTGGGAACTATTTGTACCCAGTCTCACTCTGCTCCCGGTGACAAGCAGCAGCGAACCGGGCCACTGTACTCACTGTAGGTTGAGAGGTGAGTATCAGATTTGTTGGGGGGGGGTGTTAAGGGGTGCTAAATGATTTTGTAAATTTCAAATCATTTAGTACCAGCTTTCAGGAGTAGCTAAATGTATGCACTGTAAGTCTCTGTGGTAATTAGCGTAGCAATTTGTAATACATTTTCTTATCTCAACATGTGGACCGCAATCATTAGTGTTAAGTACACAGCCGGCAGGTCACAGCCGGCTGGGGACCGACATATTGGTTACCTTATTCCATGCAAGCTTTTATACTGAGCCACTTTTCCAAGAGGCTCAAAATACTGTGAGTATTCGTTACTTTTGACATGCCATAAGAATTTTGATGTCTGCGCAATGGAAGTTTCTCTCCTTTTCCTCTAAGTTTTAAGAAGTCTTTTGTGGACAAATCCATTGCTAATAAAGTGTAAAGAATTCGACAGAAGGGGTGTGACCCCCCCAGAGTGGTCAAAAGGCGTTACCATCTGAGCCTAGGGCTCTATACTTGTGAGTTTTTGGCACACACGATTGTTTTTTTTATCTTTCATAATCGATCTGTTTAAATGATATTGCACTATGGAGCTTCTATTTTTTATCAATAGGCTCATTATGATCCTTTAATTACGAACATTCAGGACATCGTTGAAAATCCCTACTCAAGATTACCAGTTATCTAGTGATTAAGTTAAGTGCGCTCACACCGGGCCTAGTGCCCATTTTTTGCTATTGTTTAATTGCATGGGGTATACATAAGTGTTTCGAGCTGCAAACAATCCACACATTTATTATCTACTAGCGCCACTTGTCTCTCTATTTTTTATTTAAGTGTTAAGTACTGGATGAGCGAAGTACAGTAAGCTTACTGAAGCTAACGCAAAAAACGATGCGCTAAGTGATTTCATATGGGTTTAGCGTCAGGAAGGTAATATGAGTGTCATACATTAAAGTCCCTTATCCTAGCGATACCGCTTTACACGGCTGAACACTAACATTGGCTTTCACTAGGGAATACTGTCCACAGTATAAAGAAAAATAAAAATAATAATTCTCTATCGGAAAATTGGAATTACCTTTGAAATGTCCTGTGAATGTCAAGTTGGAGAAGTCACTCTTTAATACCAAAAAACAACGATTTCATTAAGCAGAAAGTTGCCACTGATGAGTGCAACTAGCCTGTAATCATGAGATGCATTTGTCAGCATCCACTGGCCTGGTTGAATAAATCAGGAGTAACAGCCCATGTGCCCTTGAGTGATTCAATGAGTCAATGCTAGCAAGTACAAATTGGCACTTTAAGCCAAGTTGCACGTGTCAGTGGCAATTCAGTTCCCATTGAGTATCGTCTAGCAGTACAGTGATTTCCATCTACAAAATAAAAAAAAGGAATGGATATTGTACCTCCTTCTCTCCATAGAGACCTGGAATGAATCCAAAAGATACTCTTTTTTTCCCCCAAAAGTCTCCAAATGACCCCCTATGGCTAAACTGTTAGTACTCACACCCAATTTTAATTATCGGCAAGTCTATCTGACCTTTAACTCACTCAGTTTAATGGGTGGGTCCATGAGAAATCCACAAATGTTTGTAAATTACTTTATTTTGGCTCCAAAGTAGATTTCCATCATCTACTCTACACAATAAATTCTGGATTTTTAGTATTTCTTTTTTTATAGCTCAATCATTTAGTCTTTTCCATAAGCAGATTGTCAACATAGTCAAACAACAGCTTATAAAACATCATGTTTCCAAATATTTGGGCTTTTTTCTCTTCATGTACCGCACCACACAACCAGTCCTCCAAGTAAATCTTCCTCCATAAACAAGATTTATTATACTGAAAACTAAATTAAATTAAGGAAAGAACTCTATTAAGCTTGGATTAAGATATCAAAAAATACCATTATCACATGCATAATATCTCTATTGCTCCCACACCATGATTACGGATTGACATAAGTCCTCTCCTCCTGTTTCCAACCCCAACCCTCCCAGATTGTGAGTTCCTACGGGAATAGGGCCTCATCTCCTCCTGTACTGTTTGTCAAATGTATTGTAACCCTGTCTATACTGTGCTTATTGTACAGCGCTGCGGAATATGCTGGCGCTTTATAAATAAAGAATAATAATAATAATAAGTCACCACATACAATAAACTTGAATATTTTTAACTTCCCGCAATGCATGTTACAGAGATCATGGCTTTTGGAAAGACAAGTGATCACATAGTAATGAACTTCCCATTGTTCATCCTCTCCTGGAAATAATGCATAATCCTATGAGTGCCATTTTTCAATTTTATTGTCTGACAAAGTCCTAGACAATTCTTATGAACAGACCTGATCGGAGATGGAATGAACAGAAAAAAGTCAATACTGATTTATCATGTATTTGCTCCTACCTGTTCCCTGGAGTCAGAATAATGGAAAAAGAATTCACTTCCCTTCCTGGTACAGTATTTAAACTCAAGTAATGGAACATCTTGACTATAGAAACAATGGAGGTGATTAATCAAAAGCGTCATGTTCGGAAAAGTGAAGTAGTGGTAGAAACACGAGTGGAACGTATCCCCCTAGATCTATCAGTTACCATGGAGGTTACTCCACATTTACAACTTTGCACTAGGTTTCCATCTTCCTCATTGACAAAGATCATTTCTCGAAATCGGTCTTCTCCAGGTAGCGCTCAGACTTAATTTTCAACGGAGAGGTGTTGTCTCTGAAGCCTCTACAAGATTGATGTTTTTCATCTGTTGATAACAGTGAAAAGATTCATTTTATCTTATCATTCCAGTCTCCTCTCCTGTATGCTTCGATGTGTATTCCGTTTTTTTTTTATGTATAAATCATAATTTTCATCATAAGCTTACTCATTTAGAAAATTTCTGCTATTCTTTGTACGGTTTTCCTATTTACATATAGCATTTTTGTAGCCTATAAATACATTATACCCAAAACCCTAGTTTTAGACAGTTAATCATAGAATGTCTGCATACGTTCAACAGAAATGTACAGGATATCGAATGCAGAAGGGAGTTTGAAATGTTCACAAAAGAATATTGAATAGCACACTGTCCTTCTTATTAAGATAAAATCAATGATTCTGTGAAATTGTATTATCTCAGCCATTGCCATTTAATAGTAGTAGAGCAAGAGTATATTATACTATTCTGTGTTACACAAAAGGAGGTTATTACACCACTATAATCCTATTACCATAAAGCTCATCAATAACAGTTATAAAGTTGTATGGGAAATTGCCCCATAAATCCTGATCTATCTTGCAGTATTAGTATTGTTGTCAGTTGTGTGGCTGAATTACAATAACTGAAAATACAATAGGAAGAAAATTAAAAGATTCCTTATGCCCACAAAAATCCTTTTTGAGTAAATGGTCATTTGAGAAACAACAGGAGAAATTTAGGAAAAATATGTAAGATAGGAAAAACCCAAAAAACTGCTATTCAGGCAATGAATACTTTAAATGTAGGGTTTGTAAATTTGCATTCAAAGTATTAAAACCACACTGTACAATGCGTAGAGCACAAGGGAAAACATTAATTTTTCAACTTATTAATATAATATTTCAGCTATTATGGTTTGAAGATGTGAATCAGCAGTTGGTAAGATACAGATCTTACTTGCAGATTTTCATATAAAGAACACACTAGAGAATTTGGGTTCCTGTACACTAGTTCCACTTAAAAAGGCCTGGACTTTAAAAACACCATTCTTTGGAAGGGAAAGAAGCCAGTGTCTTGGTGCTAGATCAACCTAAACAAATTTTCAAATATACATGTAGTTATTTATTAAATTGGCTGTTATGTAACCATTTGTGATTTTATCTTAAAAAGTATAGGTATAAATTAAATGGGTATTCGATTTTTAAGACTCTTTTCTCACATTATACCTCTAAGGCTGTGGCCACACGAGTGCACCGAGTGCGTCCGTGTGACCGCTCCTCACGGCGTCCATCACAGCTTTGCGGAGGAGGGCCACACAGTGCCGCATGCGCACTAGTTGGATGTGCTGAAAGTCTCTGTCAAAAGTAACGACGGACATAGGACGGGGCTTTGTAGCGCTGAGGGCACTAACTGCGTTCAGCGAGGTGTCCACACGGGCTTCATAGGAGGAAGGAACGAACGTCAGAGCGGACGTTTCTTTTGCTCTCAAATTACGCTTGTTTGACCCGGGCCTTAAGGGCAGTGTTTTGTGAAACAACAGATGTGGGCTTGATTATGGGAAAGCTCAATATGATATCCTGCAAGGAATTTCCACAGTGTGCACCCTAACAGACCTTACATAATATAAACTATAACATATTGTAATGTGAAATACTATCCCAATTTATGCCATTTTAAAAAGGTGGTAGGAATAGACCTCCATTCTGTTACATCACCAGCACAACCGGAAATTTTAGACAATGGTAGAATGCACGCCTCTGTCCTAAAGAAAAGTAACGCATCATGGTGGCCTTATAAATACACATTGACGCTGCTTGTTTATGAAGAACTTCAGTTCAATGCCTTTAAAATAGGCAAATTAAAAGACAGCACTGTAATCTGCCCAAATACATTTTGATATTTGTGTAATATATATATTCCTAATACACCCAAAATGTCTTCATTAAATACAAATGTGAATATTTTGCAGTTTGGGAACGAGTTTTGTGTAAATTACTCTACTACATTTAACTCAAACAGTCCACCAGCCCCATGACAATTCTTCCTCCTGAGTTATGTAAACTTGCCAAGGAAACAGGGCGAAGAAAAGGAGTATTCTCATAAGACACTATTAAGAAAAGAGTTATGATTAGCCTCTGGTACTGCAGGAAAAGAAGAAAATAATTTGTGCTTTATGGAAGATCAAAGCATCTTTTTTATAAACAGCCCAGCTGTATCACTTATTTATGGCATGTGCTAACCAAACTTACTCATTGAGATCATCTAAGAAACATAGCAGTACCTTAAAAGAAAACCAAAACAACAAGTATATATATTAACTTCATGCTCCCAACCACAGATGGAACCGTGCCTGCACCTGAAGGCAGCAACGGTCATGCCTTGCTCTCAGTCTGCACCGTTCACTCCAGGCCTGATCTCATTAAGCATGGTTGCCTCAAAGAGCAGTCAGTCCAATCAACCAGTGCTTAAACATTGTACTCCAAGAGTAAAGAACTATACTTGCTTGTTCCTGTAATCTGCTACTTGCCTGCCCTTTTAGTATTGACACCTAGATTCCCCTAAACTTCAATTAAATTAGTTTGAACCGGATTGGCAGCTTTCAATACAGAGGGTAGCCATCTCTTTTGGTGACCTGACACAGCTCCCAGCGATAGTTTGGGGAGCACTCAGCATTGCCTTGCCAATTAAAATGGTGGCTAGAGTGTCCTTTTAGACACTCTGTATCACTGGGGTTTATTCAGATTGAGTGCACTTAAAACATTAGTACCAAGCCAAGCATTTACGATGTGTAGCTTCTAGACTCACACACATCAAAATCATCTGTATGGAGACAGCTTTAGGCCAACAGCTTGAAAAGTAAATTTCCACTTCTTGCAGTGTTTCAGGTTCCCAGATTTCAGTAGTAAAATAACACCACCTGGACTACCAGGGAAAATATCAGTTTAGAAACAAAATAAAAAAGGTCAATCTGATCTTTACTTTCCGTGAGTGATGACCAACCTGTGGCAGTCCAGATCCTAGAGAATTCTCCAACATCTGGATTGCCAAACTTTGATGCTCATTCGTGTAAGGTAATAGTAGATTGCATCATAGCATTTATATAGATGGACCTGCACCAACTGGTTTGCAAAGTGGACACTAAAAATCAAGGAGATGTTCAACCAACAGTAACAAGTAAAATAATATCCCCTGTGGTTTGAAATAATATATGCACAGTGACAGATACAAGTGGCTAAGCATGAAATCAATCACTGTCTGAGAAATATGCAAATGTGATAAGTCCAAGAGTTTCCATTTCTGTAGAATTATCCTTTGAATAGCCTTTGTTTCAAACAATCTGTCACGGAGATGGAGGCTAGTCACTATATTCATAACTGCAGGTGTACCAAGCAAATAACCACTTACATGGTTGCACCATAGTGAATAATTCTTCTGCGGTCCTTAATGTATCGCTTATTGCATACGGAGAGAAAATCTGACAGGCGTTTCCTGTCATTTGAATGAAATTGCTTTAGTTTTTAATGCATTAGCCTCATGACATACAGTACATTATAAAAGAAAACACAAATAAAGCTTAAGACATGCAGAGGCAGATAATACAATCAAGCAGAAACAGTGTAAGAATGTAACGTTCTCACGGTGTGCTTGACAGATTTTGGCAAGTACTGTGCTTGCCCACTTTTGGTGGATTGCCAAGAACCTACTCTAGCATGCCTGAGTGAAAGGCTAAAACATGCTATGTACATGTAGGAGGTTCTCAATGGAGATACCAGCATTGGAATATATGTAGAATGGTATATAGGCATATGCAGACAGAAGGTGAAACAATACTGCAGATACAAAAGGTGAAGAAGCTAATTGGGCAACAAAAATCATGGACTTCGATTAATTAAAACCATACAGAAAGTAGGTTTGTGACGGAACGGCCATGACAATGTTTATTTGCATTTAATTTTCACACTGTATTTAGTGTTAAGTGTTCATGTGAGAGATAAGGTTTTGTTTTTTTTGCCCTTTGCCCCGCTTCCACCCCCTAACCCAGATCTAGCTTTTTTGCAGCTAACTCAATTAATCTCCTCCCCCACTCGCATTAATATGAAAAGCCCTAACCATACCTTGCTGGACTGGATTCTCTCTCATCTCCTGATAGAATACAGGAGGCAGGCGTTCTTGCTAATCGCTTTAGTGACCATTGTCTAGTGTACTGAGTGCGCAAAATAAAGGCCTTGAAATCTCCCCCAAAAGGTAACCACCACCAGGTCTTTCAAGAAATTTATTCTTGAATCCTTCCTAAGTGATCTCAAACAGCTCCCCTGGTACAGGCTAAACCTAATCCCAGACCTAGACTGTGCAGTTGAATACTTTCAGTCTGAGCTCCTGCAAGTCTGGAATTCCCATGCCCCGCTGCATAAAGTGCGAGTAAAAGTGTAAGGGCAGAGGCTATGACCCCTGTGTAGTGTTGTGTGTATGGAACCCAATGGCAAGCCGAAAGGAGACCAGGAGATGTATGATCAGTTGAGCATTTACTGGATGGAACAAAATAGAAGTCCAGAACAAAAGATAACGCAAGATTTCTTTGACAAGAATAAAGTCCAGAATGAAGGATCGTAGGGGTAAATAACACGAGTTGTAATCTTTGAAATAGGATCTGGAACTGGTACCGTGGGTATGGAAGCAAGCCTGGAGATGGAACTGGTGCCGTGGAAGCAAGCCTGTAGATGGAACTGGCACTGTGGTAGCAAGCTTGAAGATGGAACTGGCACTGTGGTAGCAAGCTTGAAGATGGAACTGGCACTGTGGTAGCAAGCTTGAAGATGGAACTGGCACTGTGGTAGCAAGCTTGAAGAAGGAACTGGTACCGTGGAAGCAGGCCTGGAAGCGGAGCTGGTACCGTGGAAGCAGGCCTGGAAGCGGAGCTGGTGCCGTGGAAGCAGGCCTGGAAGCGGAGCTGGTGCCGTGGAAGCAGGCCTGGAAGCGGAGCTGGTGCCGTGGAAGCAGGCCTGGAAGCGGAGCTGGTGCCGTGGAAGCAGGCCTGGAAGCGGAGCTGGTGCCGTGGAAGCAGGCCTGGAAGCAGAGCTGGTGCCGTGGAAGCAGGCCTGGAAGCGGAGCTGGTGCCGTGGAAGCAGGCCTGGAAGCGGAGCTGGTGCCGTGGAAGCAGGCCTGGAAGCGGAGCTGGTGCCGTGGAAGCAGGCCTGGAAGCGGAGCTGGTGCCGTGGAAGCAGGTCTGGAAGCGGAGCTGGTGCCGTGGAAGCAGGTCTGGAAGCGGAGCTGGTGCCGTGGAAGCAGGTCTGGAACTCGGCATTCTCTTGGAGCAAATACGAAGAGGGTCCACTGGATAACGTGGTGGTGAACCACAGTATAACCTGGTTAATGAACTGGGAAAGGCGGCAGATTTAAATAGGGTTCAGAGGATCATAAGAACACCATTCACCTGGGGCTCGTAGGTGGAGTTGGGATACCCGAGTACTTGATAGGTTAATTGGTGGCATACGAGGATCTCCAGTGCAGGTGTAATGCAGTACCCACACTTGACCAGCAGAGGGTGCCAGAGTACCTAAGTCTTCATGCTTTGGGATGGACGAGCATGCATGCTTGGTTTCTGCTCAGTTGGATCCCGGAGGCGGCGTGGGACACATCCTGGCTCTCCTCCTCGGAGGAGTTGAAGATCGGAACCAGGGAGCGACGCGCCACAAGGGACCTCGGGTGAGTATGCAAGGTGTACCAACATGGCGGCCACGGTCCGACTGCGGCGTGGTGCATGACAAAAAGGGACCCATCTCCCCTGGGTTCCAGCTGATCTTACACTAATGTACCAGCTTAGAGATTCACTATGGTCAAAGAGTACTGGTTCCATGAACGATCACTACGAATACCGAAAATGCCGGAATGAATGCACAAAACAAACAAAAATGGCCAAAACCCATTACTTCAATGAAAATCTAAACAACATATCAAACCCTAGAAACTTTTGGAGAACCATAAGTAACATACAAGCACCCCCAGTCCACTCCCAGCCGGCTGCTGTCAAAGTAAACAACCAAACCCTGCAACACCCCCTAGATGTAGCAAATGCCTTTAATGATTATTTTGTTGGATGCGCCACCACTTTGATTGCCAAGCTAGGAAATGACATGCAATCAGAGAGGCCTCATGCAGGTCAGGCCCCTCCAACTGTGCAAAGTCCCTGTATCAGACAGGAATTCAGTTTTAGACCAATGCCTGTCAGTGTCATTACTAAACTTCTCCGTAAGCAAAAAATGAAATACCAGTCTGGACCTGATCAAATACCAGCAATGCTGCTGAAAATCAGTGCGCCAGCAATTGCAAATCCTGTCGCAACCCTAATAAATGAATCACTGGCGACTGGATACATACCCAAACTCTGGAAGACTGCGAGAGTGGTACCTATCCATAAAAGCGGTGACAGTACTTTGGTATCCAACTACCGTCCGATATCGTTGCTCTCTGTAATGTCAAAAATCTTGGAAAAATGCGTCTACACACAATTACGTGATTATCAATATTGGAACTACTTAACCCCGGCTCAATCAGGCTTTCGTCCAAATCACTCAACTACAACCGCCCTTTTAAAAGTCTACAATGATATCCAAGCTGGGATGGAACAAGGAAACCTAACTGGAGCCATCTTCCTTGATTTTGCCAAGGCCTTTGACACGGTAGACCATGGCATCTTGTTAGAAAAACTTAAAAACTCTGGCATTGGTGATCGCACGCTAACCTGGTTTCAATCATATTTATCCGACCGATCACAATATGTGTCAATTTCTGGCAGCTCCTCCCTCCCGCTCCCTGTGTGTGGGGAGGGGGCGGATCTGGTGTAGAGAAACGCAAAAGGCGTGTTCTTACTGTGACGAAACGGCCGCCCCAATGTTTATTGGCAGTTATTTTGCATTACAGTTTATTGTCTCTCAATATAAAAGGTAGAGTGTTTGTTCTGTGCGCGATTATCTGATGTCTGTTAGATTACAATAAACACATAAGGGAACATTAGAGTATTTTTTCTGTGTACCTTTTCTCTGTATAGTGTACATCTCTGTATTAGCTGTCCTCTGTCTTTATACTATACTTCTCTGTGGCTACCCCCCTCTCTGTAAATTGTATTTTCCCTGCAGTAAGAAGATTCCTTTAAGATGAGAAGGCATGTGTAAATACTCCATTGGGTTAGAGGAGTCTTTCTATTGTTCTGACTGGAGACTCTTGATCTTATCTGTAATGTATTCTTTAAGGGAGGGGGCTGTCTCAACTGTTAACTGTGTGTATTTGAAATAAAGAAGCATTCTCCATTTGGATTTTGAATGAGAAACAACTCTACATAGTACGTGTCGTCTACTGTGTGTGGAAATATCTCCTGTATTCAGTGGAAGGTGGGCGTCCAGACAGAGGGTACCGAGCGTGAGGGTACCAGGATCCGTAACACTTACGTTTGAGTGTCTGTAACTGAAAACCTCTGGATAAAAAGGTGTAGCGCTCACTCCCGGAGGAGCCGCTTAATTTAACCTCGGGTTAGTCTCTCCACACTAGGGAATAAATATACACCAGCACTGTTGTGGATTTTATAAATTATATACTTTACTGGTCTCAAAGCGGCATATATAATGTAAGCACGGTATATAGAAAACAGGATTTCAAAATGCGAGAAACGCGCAGCGGTAAAAGAAAAGTTTAACTCCTTCGTCTCTGGAGTGTAAGTCCCGTGCAGGTTATGTCCCAAAAAGTGTGTGTGTGTGAGCTCAGGTACTATATTCGACTGTCCAGTGAATGGATTTAATAAATCTTCGACTAGTCACGTTGGGGCACTGTAGATTTAAGCAATACTGCAGCGTGCTTCGTTAAACTTTGACTGTGGCCTGGAAGGCCTCTCACCCATCCCCCAGACAATCTGTTGTTTCACTGCCTGATCAAGGACGTCTCTCCGCTGGATTATACTGGGACCCTGTACCACCGGATCCGCTTCTCTTGCTTGTCCGTCTTCTACAACAAGATCTATGGCCTACCGCCTGCACTCCCAGTGGATCATCGCGGTCTCCTTACTCGGGGTCCAATCTGGAACTCTGTGTCTGTGCAAAACCTCTCAGTGGTGGATTACTAGGTCTCTAGCAAGTCACTATCGATCCCCAGCGTCGGTGAGGCAGTGCCTGCTCTCCGGCCTGGTAACAATTGCTCACAGTCTCGCGTGCGTCTTACTCTGTTCACCGCTCGGCTCACACTGGCTCTCCTTCGCAAGAGGCTGCGGATGTCCTTTCCTCCTTCCCCACCCACTTCCTGTCTCTGCCTCAAAGCATGCTGGAAAACATAGTCCCATTGTGTCCAGTATAGTTTACATTGCGCTCGTCTCCCTCTGGTGGCCAAACCCGAGCAATACAGCAACAGAGTTTTAAACAGCGCTACAAAAGGCATTCTGCATTTTGGTGTTCAAGCTGCAAGGATTGATCTCACAGTTTAGGCTAGGGTCAGGCGAGCACATATGGTACGGACTGTGCGTCCGTTTAGTACGGACGTACTTTCTGACTGACAAGGTAGTGGCCACACAGTCCGTTTTTTTCACTGAAGTATTTTTTGACTGATGTAGCAGGGAAAATAAATTACAATGAAAAAACATTCTGTCCGTCAAAAATGCTGGATGTATAAATGCAGTCCGTCTGACCATGCTGCATCACTCACACACAAAGCTATGCAGACGTTGTGGACGTGGCGCACTCCGCACGTCCGTTCTAGCAGTATTACGTTCTTGCCTAACCTGCGTCCGTTTGCAGTGTCCGTCAGCCTCCGCACTTCTGTGCAGACGTACTTTGTGTGTGGGGCTCCATTTAACACAATTGTATGCTATCACGGACGTACCTATGTGCAGCAACGCGGACATTAACACTGCGTTCGTCTGACCCCAGCCTTAGGTGTCAAACTTTAGAACGTAAGGGCTTGCATATTGATATACAGGTAGATCTTCAATGTGTCTTATAATGGCTTTGGATTATGTATTTACATGCCTGATTAAAAGGATCCAAACGTACTTTAATTATATACAACAAGGGGGCTGCACTCAACATATAAATTCATGTTTCATTATGGCGAATATGAGCCCAACAAATACAACCCACAAAATTCATCTCACACAAAGATTTAAAAAAAAACAAAAAAAAAAAACAAAGGTTTAAGTGTTAAATCAGTGAGGGTTTGTAAACAAAATGTGATCAGGTAGTGCAAAAATATTCTGCAATGCCAATGTAAATTGATTAATCTCAAAATAGCAGGCATTAGATTAGCATGGATAAGACCTGCTGTTGACGAGGTACATAGAAATTGTGGCAGGCTTATGCAATAAGTCAGGCATTTTTAAATCTTTGGATGGAGTGCTCTGAATTTTGTGCATTACATAGAATTCTATTTAGTTTTTTCTTCACTTTGATGTATTGGCAGAAAATTATCTTAATGTATTTTTCATATAAAAAAACAGTAACACCAATAGATTTATATTATTTCCCTTAGTCAAGCTTTAACATGTTTAGCAGCAGGCATCTATGTCTAGGTTTTATTGTGGAGGCGGCCATTGGAATTTTAGAAAACCTGTGAAACTGAATAATACTCTTCACAAACAAGGCTACTGGGAACGTGTGATATCAGCAGCCAATCAAGCTATTTATAGACGGCACACTTCATACAAGCACTTGGAAGTGCTCAAGAGGAAGTGTAGCTATAGGATGTACGTGGATGTATAGCTAACATTATTTTATTTACACATTATTGAAGTTATACAACTAGTAGGGAGACCGGGATCATGGTCTTCCTTGTACCATAACCTTGTATATTCTATTGAATAATTGTTTTCTTTATGAAATGTAGTTTTTTTTAGATTTATTGGTATAGGTGTTATAGCTATTGTAACAAACTACAATAATAGCAGCTGCTCAAAAAATATTCTCCAGTGGATCTGCTCCTCTACAGAAATAAGTTAACGATCAAAATGCTACATATCTGGGGAACACAGATCTGACAGCACATTCTACCAGCAGTCTATTCTCTGCATTAGGTACATTCAGACTTGTATGACTTCCACTTGCATTAGACGATTCCAGCTGTGAAGTTCTAAGCCAAAGGTTGCATCTCCACATCTATGAATAATTCTATGTGAGACGGGAAACCTATCGTCTTATAAATGATTTAAATAGTAATTTCATTTCAATACATGCAGGGACCGTCACTATAGGTCTGATTCAAATGTGACATGAAAATGGCACATTGTAGAAGGAAAAGTATATTACGTCCTCCAAGACACTAAATCATCCCAATGGATGTTTAACCCTGCCAAGGAAGATTTCTAAATTTAATATACTGCACCATGAAAATGCTTTTATAACAAGTCAAGGGCCGTCCTTCCTGCACTCAAATGATCAATCATGCTTGAGAGAATCCTAAAGAATTGATTAAACCCTGTATTATCTTTAAAACAATATGGATAACACAACAAAAATGGTATAAATATAGATGAAGATGTAGAAGTGTCAGGATATCTTATTACTGCACATGCATTGACTTTGTAGATCCATTGGATTGAGAAAGCACAAGCAGCAAGAGATAACACCATAAAACATAGGAGTATGTATGCTTGGTGCTGCCCTAGGCACTCTAAATTTTGCTGCCCCTCCGCCCTGGTATCATGTATTTGAAAAACATGAACATGGGACAAAATATCCATTTTTCATACCATTCGGATATTCATGGTAATAATAATGCAATTCGGAACAAGAGCAAAATATCCTAAGTTACACCATAGGATTTCTAGCAACCTTACAGTTTAGAGACTCCTTGCTGGTGGGTTAAGTTTATGGTTTTGGAACTGTTATACAGCAGCAAACCCCAGAAATATGAATAAGCCCCTATATTAGGGGAGAGAAAAGTCTGACCCTCTACCTAACTGCTTTTTTCCTCATTCGTCAAAATTGCTGCCCCCTCCCATCTGCTGCCCCAAGCCAAGTCCTGTACAAGAAAGCATCCAGCCTTAAAAGCCTGTAGGTCAAATTATTATATTTTTCTTTCTTTTAAAAATGATATTCCCTGGCACTCCAAATGTAAAGGACAGCATTATTATTAGGATGTTGGCCAAAGGCTGGCTACAACAGAAACATTGACAGACTCCTTTATTAGTGTATCGACATTTACATTTGAAATTCCTGGGAACCACTTTTTTTTCTATTCTCTCTGGACATTTTACGAATTCGGCTGCCGAGGAACCATGAGCATCCATCCTGCAGGTATTATCTTACATGAATATGGTGTACACAGTCTTTAATTTTTTAGAACTTTTTTTGGAAGAAAAATAAATAAAATAATAAAAATACCCATTAACTTTATAAATGAAGAATATATATATATATATATTACAGTTGCCCTTTGTTTTCCCAGCATATGCCTTGGTCCTCAAGGTAAGACAGAACCATATTCTATACTTTCCCAGCTGAATCTAGTATGTGCCAGCTACACATGCAGTGGCGGCTCGTGGGTTATTCAAAATGGGGGTTCACAATACATAAATTGTGAAAATGTATATTTAGGATGATTTACACAGGTTAAAATACGTTTCTGCTTGTACATACGAGGAGAAGAAAAAAAAAACAATGGGACTAAAAGAAAACAACGAGCACTCATATCTCAGAAACACAGATTTTACCAAGTGCCATCTTAACGGTTTCTTTACACTTGTGCTTACACAAAGTACAGTCCTGTATGTAACATAGAAAAATGTCGGCAGATAAGAACCTTTCGGCCCATCTAGTCTGCCCAATTACGTGGATACTTTACCTGGATTTATCTTTTGTTTAGGATAGCCTTATGCCTATCCCATGCCTGCTTAAATTCAATTACTGTTTTGGCCTCTACCACTTCAACTGGAAGACTGTTCCATGTATCCACCACCCTCTCAGTAAAATAATGCTTCCTGATGTTACTTTTAAACCTTTGCCCCTCTAATCTAAGACTATGTCCTCTTGTTTTGCTACCTGGTTTCTGTTTAAATATACTCCCTTCCTCTACCTTGTGGATTCCCTTTACGTATTTAAAGGTTACATAGTAGGTCTCCCTCTTTCAGCCCTTTTTCTGTTTGTCTTTATCACCACCGTGTGCCCTTTTTCTCTATCAGCTCTCTGCCATTTTTCAATTTTATCTCTGCCCTTTTTTCTATCTTTTTCACCTGCCCGCTGTGCGCTCACTCCATATTCCTCCTCGCAACTCTGCTAATTGCTCACACTCATGCCAAACGACATCTTCGTGGTGTGTGTGCGGAGGAGCCTCGCTCAGACTGATGCGACAACAGGGCTGAGTCCAACTGAATCGCACACCGACAGCTGTGCGATTCAGTCATGTATGTGCTTGAATGGGAGGCGCATCTTTGCACTTGCAAAAGATCTTGCGGCCTACCCTGTGCAACCTACCGCACGTGGGATAAAAAAAAACAAAACCCCCCCACCTCCCCAAAAAATAAAATGCAGACCAAGATTATTTTTTTTTGCTAGTTCATGGGGGTTCACGTGCTCATATGGAAGAGCCTCAACTGTACACATGGCCAATAAGTCACGTGAGAATGGTGCAAACTATATAACTACTTGGCCACCTACATTTGACCAACAAATATTTGAACAATTACATAACTTCACTAATTTATAGCAAACCTCTGATCTAGCAAGACAAGGTAGAGACAAATATATTTAGGAGTCAGGTGAAGTTGGGTGTATAGATTTTTGAAGAATAATAAAGCAATTAGGAGGTAAAATTCCAGGAACATGTGGCTGTCTGACCCCTCGATTTAATAAGCCCCTTTTTTATTTATTGTTGGTTCACACAAGAACAGAACCCACAATTGCAATGGCTGAAGTTCCACAGTTGATATACTATGTGATGGAAATCATGGAACAGTGTCCCTAGCCTCAATGATTGCAAAGAATTTTTTTAATCCGTAACGGTAGACAAGTTGCAGATCATATCTGCCCTCACCATTTTTCTGCATACATGCAACCTCATCAGATCTTTATAATTACCTTTCAAGCTCTTTGCTGAGATAGCTAATCACATTTCTAGGCCAGGAATTAGAGATGTGGAGACATTTAGCATAATCCAGCCTTTAAAGTGCTTGCTTATTGCACCAAGCAGCATTTTTTTTTTATTTCTTTGCTCTTGGCCTCTGACATGACTCCATGGAAAGAGAAATTACTCCTCTCCGTCCTAGATTAATTCGATGATCTCTTGTATGCCTTTTTTTTGAGTAATGCTCTTTTAAATGGCAGTTCTCATTACCTCTCTGACTTATGCATTGATAAGTAAAATATATTGGATTTTCCTCTGTGCTGCAGCCTGTGGAAAGTCTGCAAAGTACTAAAGCCACGGGTTTTGTTTTTGTTAAAACCATAGACTTATCTATTAGATGCTGGTGATAGGAATGAAAAATCGGTGCTATGAAGAACTGTTGAGTTCTGTTAGAGCAATGTTTGAATTTATTCTGAGCTGAAAATTTACACAAAATTGGCCAAGACGCTTAAGAATCTATAAAAAAAGACATGCTCGTTGAAATAATGAATAATAAAAAAAAAAAAAAAAAAAAAAAAGAGCCTTTGTTCATGGTAAAGGCTGCATCAAAGTCTTAATCAATAATTATACAGGGTATCTGTTAGATAGCATTAATTTTAATTGTCATCTAAATGAAGAATTAGAACAGAATACTGCCCGAGATCAACATTCATTATGTAGGAAGACAGAACCAAATTGGCAATAAAATTACCTACAGGAGAATTTTGGCAGTGTTAAAAACAGCAAAAATGTGCGTTCTATTGATTTTCATATAATGTAAAATGTCAAATTACTTTGAATGAGTTGCAATTTACTAATAATTGCCTGGAGTCATTATCGCTATATCAGTTCTACCATTGCACAATGTATCAGTCTATCACTCTGTATACAATATTTTATATAGAAAATAGCATTCATTTCATAGAGGTTTATTTTTTTTAAAAACACACATTAGTTTATTTTTAAAGAGTCTTTGCAATGTTTACATAAATCATTTTAAGGTCACAATGCAAACACATTATCACAAGTAAGCACAAGGGTTGGGTCTGCGGTGTTCAATCACAGGTTCAAAATAGGTGAACTGATCGTGGCCGTCCCCATGCGGGCCTATACCTCCACTTTGTAAACAATACTAATCTGGCTAAATAATAATAAAATAAACAACAAAAAAAAACATGAAAATGGTCTTTCCTGTTTATATGATGGCAACATTGACTTATGACTGTTGACTCTTAACAGGTGGAAGAGGAAATTAGGGGTCAGATCACAACCTAAATGTTAAAATAAATAGGCATGTCCGTTCTCCATCATGCTTTCAACGAGCACCTATGATGGTAGTAGGCTTTACAGGCCTAGATTTTGTCTTTATGCTCCCTGCAAAATGCATATTTGCAAACCATTTTCAGAGTTCAGCATTTTTAGCGTGAAGCCGGAACCATCACCTACTAAAAGAGACTTCTTGGTTATCGTTCCTAGACCGGGCCTTTTTATTTAAGGAGTTGAAAATGAACGAATAGGTGGCTCCCAATCCTGTCCTCAGGAAGCATTAACAGACCAGGTTTGCCTTATATCGCTCAGTGATGGCAGGATTCAGTGTGTATTTCCCCTAGGTAATCTTTAACGGCAATTGGGGTTTACGGGTCTCCGGCCGGAGTACCAAATCCGAATCTGTTACAGCGTCCATCCCTTCTCTACAGTCAAGCAGATCCGCAGCAGATTTCCTTCGCTCACAACCTTTAGGCTAGGGTCAGACGAACGCATTTTTCACGTGCGTTTAGCCGCACGAAATCACGGCCGTGCCAGCAGCAAATTACGTCCAATGCCGGGGAACATACGACGAACGGCCACACGAAAGTTCGTCCGTGCAACGCAAGTGGCCAACGAACGCATTTTTTCGAGAACGTCAAACCGCTACTACTGACGTACAGAGTGCGCTGCGGCCGCATAGCGGCGTGTGTGTGTGATTAGGAGACGTCAGACGCTGCTAATGTCCGGCCAACATAATGTCCAGACACAAAAAGTGTTTTATTGATGATCCGTACAAAATCACAGACGAAAAGGCGCATCGTATGACCACTATCGCGTATTCCGGGAAAAAATACGTACGTTCGTTCGAACGCACTTTTTCACGGACAACGTGAAAAATGCGTTCGTCTGACCCTAGCCTTAGCCAGAACTTGAGGGAGTGCTGTATAATTCTATGTATCTCTCCCCAAACACCAGGCAAGGCACGGCACAGTGAAGTAGAAGAATGATCTTTAATTTGAAATTGGGACCAGTTATATGGGAAATGGAGGGGGGAGATGAATTGACATCAACCAAATACATTGTCTACATGGAGGAGGAAGTGAATTCCTTCAAAAAGACAGAAACCTGATCAGTTACACACTAGACATGATTAGCAAATAACATCAAATCAATCTAGGGTCAGTTCTACAGATAGTAATGTTGTGCTGCCCTCACAATGTGTCTGACGTACAAGGCCTGGCAGACAGCTAACAAATTGTTAATGTAAATCCAGACGCAGGATTGCATTTATCCTTCGGTTTTAGATGCTTATTTACTTTAATCTTTTTTGTAATTATGCACAAGATACAGAATTCGACTAGGAATGCAAATCTATACAGACAAGTGACAAGCATGCTACCTAGCTGTGAGAAATAGAAGTTTAGTAACTTAACGCTAAGACAATCAACTACTATTAAACTAATATGAAGCAGTATTTGAGCTGCTGAAAACATGTGCTTTAACTTAAAAACATTGATGCTCTACTTACAGACTTAGAATTTCAAGGCCTGTGTGAAAGAAATGTTGAGTTAATCCTCTGTTGCGCTCTGAACACCAAATGGCTTCTAACCAGGAAGTAACTGTCATGTATTACTTGGTAATGGCTGCCAAATTAAAGCAACAGTCCCTGAATACATTAAATGCATGGAAAGCTCTGATTACTAGAACACATACAGTGGCAAGAAAAAGTATGTGAACCCTTTGGGATTACGTGGAGTTTTGCATGAATTGGTCATAACATGTGCTCTGATCATCTAAGTCATAACAATTTGAAAACACAGTCTGCTTAAAATAATACAACACAAACATATGTTTTCATGTTTTTATTGAACATAACATGTAAACATTCACAGTGCAGGGTTGAAAAAGTATGTGAACCTTTGGACTTAACTGGTTGACCCTCCTTTGGCAGCAATAACCTCAACCAAACGTTTCCTGTAGTTGCAGATCAGACCTGCACAACGATCTGGAGTAATTTTGGACCACTCCTCTTCACAAAACTGTTTCAGTGTAGCAATATTCTTGGGATGTCTGGTGTGAATCGCTCTCTTAAGGTCATGCCACAGCATTTCAATCAGGTTGAGGTCAGGACTCTGACTGGGCCACTCCAGAAGGCGTATTTTGTTTTGGTGAAGCCACTCTTTTGTTGAATTACTTGTATGCTTTGGGTCATTGTCCTGCTGCATCACCCATCCTCTGCTGAGCTTCAGTTGGCGGACAGATGGTCTTACGTTTTCCTGCAAAAGGTCTTGATAAACTCTGGAATTCTTTTTTCCATCAATGACAACAATCCGTCCAGGCCCTGAGGCAGCAAAGCAGCCCAAACCATGATGCTCCCTCCGCCATGTTTTACAGTGGGGATGAGGTTTTGATGTTGGTGTGCTGTGCCTTATTTTCTCCACACATAGTGGTGTGTTTTTTCCAAACAACTCAGTTTTGGTTTCATCTGTCCACAGAATATTTTGCCAGTAGTGCTGTGGAACATCCAGGTGCTCTTTTGCAAACTTCAAACGTGCTGCAATATTCTTTATGGACAGCAATGGCTTCCTCCTTGGTGTCCTCCCATGTACTCCATTCTTGTTTAATGTTTTCCTTATTGTAGATGTGTCAACAAAAATGTTAGCATGTGCCTGAGATTTCTGTAAGTCTTTAGCTGACACTCTAGGATTCTTCTTTACCTCATTAAGCATTCTGCGCTGTGCTCATGCAGTCATCTTTACAGGACGACCAAGTCTAGGGAGAGTAGCAACAGTGATGAACTTTCTCCATTTGTAGACAGTCTCTCTTACCGTGGACACATGACCATCAAGGCTTTTGGAGATACTTTTGTAACCCTTTCCAGCTTCATGCAAGTCAACAATTCTTGATCGTAGGTCTTCTGAGAGCTCTTTTCTGAGAGGCATGGTTCACATCAGGCAGTGCTTCTTGAAACCAGTAAACCCAAAACTGGTGTGTGTTTTTAAAGGGCAGGACAGCTTTCAGCAACACATCCAATAATATCACACTAATTGGACTCAAGGTTGGCTCACTCCTGGCTCCAATTAGCTCTTGGAGAAGTCATTAGGCTAGGGGTTCATGTTCTTTTCAATAAACACATGAAAAAACATAATATTTGTGTTGTATTATTTAAGCAGACTGTGTTTTTCAAATTGTTGTGACTTAGATGAAGATCAGAGCACATTTTATGACCAATTCATGCAAAACTCCACGTAATCCCAAAGGGTTCACATACTTTTTCTTGCCACTGTATATAATGTAGACTTATTGTTCTTGCCAACACAAACCAACTCCTAAAATACAAAAGGGCAATACTAAGTTTGTGCTAACTTAACCAGAGCTGTTATAAACTTAACTCCATATGGCTCTGGTAAATTTATAACAGGTCTGGTTAATTTATGATCAACTTTGTCATATAGCCTAAACAATTTCAAGATAGCAATACATTAACCATTAGGCATCTTTTGCCCATTGTCCTTGAGAATTGGCTTTGCCACATTGGTCCATGGTCTCTTGGCAGTAACCCAGCAACCACATTTCTCCAACAGGCACAGAGGCCATGTATAGTGTAGTCAAGGTGGCAAGAAGGGCGAGAACACAAAGATAGATGGAGCTTTGGTTACATAATCCATATAATCTGGTCTGTTAGTGAAATTGGAGGACGTGGGATGGGAAACCACTGGTCTAATGGGTACACACAAAGGCATTTAGTAGTTTTGGCTATCTGGCACTAAAAATCCCCTATTTGCCAGTGTAGCTTGAACTTTATGCACGCAATATATACTGCAGCTTAGAGTGGTTTCTCTTAATTTGCACACCTCTAGGCAGAAGGATATGCGGCTTTCTGGCAGAGAGTATGTACTTACATACATATATCAGGCTTGACTTTTGCTCCATCTTGTTAGCGTTTATCTTACATACGGTTTTAGAATTTAAAAGTATGCATCCAAGTATGACGATATCTGCAAGACATATGTTCATGCCATTACTACTATTGGTCATAATGAGATGTCCATTCCTTGCTTATCCTATGGTTTTCATGAAATAATTTTATACTCTTAAGCTGTAGGAGGTGTCCAACACCAGTCATTTCTGGAGCAAAACTCAATATTTCAAAGAAAGTATCCATTTGGTCACTCTATTGGTTCTTGTTGTTGTGCACTTATTGCTGACCACCGTATAGATCCGATTCTCTGCTCCATATGTTGCTTGTTCCCGGCTCTTCCATGAGTGTAATATACAGGGCCTCTGGCAGAAGTAGAAAACCATTTAGCAGATATGGAGGCCTCACAGAAACCGAAATGCATTGTCCCACGGATCTATAACCCTCATGGTGTTCTAGGAGGCCAGAGACTAATTTTGCAAATTAAATTAAATGTAGTGAATTTTCTGTTTGCGGTTTATTTTTATGTGTTAGATTGGATATCCTCTTTTCATGCATTATAGTAAAATACTCCATCATATTCCTCTTATCAAAGATGTTCGCAGTTGACATCCTACATTATATTACTTTGCAGCTTATATACAATTTAACCCATTTATGCTTCAGTGAAGAAAGTTCTCTGCTGTACATGGGTTTGGTTACAAGGCTGAATTATTAAGAGTTTGTTCTTATTTTACAAGCAAAAGGTATTTTATCTATGTAATACTATGGCTCCTCTTCATAGTATCCTTGGTTAAGCTCTAGTATTCATGCTAGAATAGAATACCAGATTGCCATTTTTTGCTCATTCCCCTCATAGGCTTAGAATTGGTTTCCTCTGTACAGATTAATGTTCTATGCCTTTATTATATATGCGTACAATCTGGTTTTACTACCTGTCCCTCTACTGGTATAGAGTATTATGGGTATTACCCATAAGAAGTTTCACACGGGATCTACATTAAATAGCATATAGAAATAAAAAATGCACTTGGCACTCAGGCAGTGGTGTATTTTGGCCTAGGCCGACAAGGCCTAGGCCTAGGGCGGCACTTTCCAGGGGGCGGCAGCCCGCACCGGGTGGCCCCACACCATAATTTTTATTTTTGCAAAGTATTTTACCAGGAAGGATACATTGACATTTCACTAATTTTCAAGTATGTCCTGGGTAGGCAAGACCTAGGCTTTCACTTTCCTGGGGGCAGCAAATAACCTCACCACTAAATGGGTTACTCACAGAGCACTGAAATGACGCCAACATTTTGGTGTTCTGTAGTTCCCTGCACTTCGGGAAATAAAATTTCCCCACTCTGCAGTGAATTCACCATTCACCGCAGGGTCCCCAAAGTGCATGGAGTCGGCCGCTGAATGCTGCACCGCAAACCCGTGGCCTGCTGTTTTCAAAAGAACTACTGAACGAAAATGTCTGGAATTTACATATAAGATCCTATGATTGATAATAAAAAGTTCTGTTACAGAAAAAAGAAAAACCGCTATAAAAAAAAAAAAAAAAAAAGGGGAAATTTTTCCAAAAAAGTATCTGAAAAATGACTAAAAAGGTACTAAAAAATAAAAAAAAAAAAAGCCTTTTTACTGCAGATTAAAATAAATTGTTTATTAGATATTGCATAAAAACGGGAATATTTTTAACATTGAATCCTATGGGGTTCACATGAATAAACCTTATTGAAACCACCGAACATCAGGGCATTTCACTGCCATTTCTCTGCTGTTTGGTGTTCTCTGAATAGATTAACCATTACTTCTCTATGGGGATTTGCACTGCCTTCAAACAGCACCGTACTTGCTGGCAGTTCCCACACTTGTGTGTGAGCATTTCAGAGCAGTGGTGTAGTTAGGGGAGTGGCGGGAGGGTGGGCCGCCCCAGGTACCAGTGATTATTGGGGTGTCATTAGGGGGTACTAGGAGGTGCCACTGTCACTGTGTGTCAGCTTTGAGCTGTGTTCTCAAACAACGAGCAGCGGAGCAGGGCATTTGCATACGGAATAAAATCTAATAAAAATCCCCCTCTCCTCCCTCCATAGCTCCTCTCCTGCCCCGCAGCAGCTCTAGGAGAGGGGAGGGGGATGTGATTTGTTTGCAGAGAGAGAAGATGACAGTAAATGGCAGGTAAAGGGGGAGTATCAGCAGAATATGAAGACCTGTCTGCTTACTGCTGTTTAAAGTGGACCTTTCCTTAACCAGCACTGCAGTGATAGAAATTTGTCATTGAGCTGCCTGGCTCCTGGTGAGGCGTTTCTGTGGATTTTTTTGTTCAACCAATTAGAGCAGCTGTGATCCAGTATACTTGACATGCGTGGCTGTTCTTTGTAAAAATGCTTGAATTTAAACATTTCATAATTTTATTTATCTCAATAGATACATTTGAAATGGTATACAAAATATACAAGTAGGCACTTGGTATCCACTTTTATTATACGGAGAAAAAAGCGGAGCTTAAAGAGGAAGGGTGGGGATTAACCAGGAAGAGGTGTGCCCTTGACAGGAAGGGGTGCCTCAAATTTAAATTAGGGGGTGCACGAGTTTAGTCAGGCCTGGGGCAGCACAAAACCTAAATACACCACTGCACTCAGGCATAATATGGTGGGTCTTTTGAAATGTCCCTCGCAATGCTTGATACACTACCTGAAGCCTTTTTCAGCTTGGCAGCGGTTCCTTGCAGCTTGTTTAAAGTATTACAGAACGACAGTGTAATCAGAGAATTTTGTTACAACCCAAAAGAAGTTTTATATGCCAATTTTAGGCTTTTCATTGGGGGTACAATGCAAAATTGTGTATACAAGATTTGGGTAGTGAAATGGTGAATAACCACATTTTTACAGGAGAACTGGCAGGAGAAGAGAACAATCTAGACCAAATAGCGGATTTGGAAAGTGAGATAAAGGGGAGAATTTTTCTGGTTGGCTATTTTGATCTAGAATTTTCACTTCTCCAGTCATTCTCCTGAGATTCACCTTTCTTTGAACAGAAACGATTGTTCACATTGAACTTGGGGTACATGAACCTAGATATGCATTTGGGAGGTGCAGGACTGATGTTTTATTGTTCCCCAGACCTCTCCTATGTTTAACCTCCCTGGCGGTATTCCTGAGTGTGACTCGGGGTTAAATTTCACTACCGCGAGCGGTAACCCCGAGCCACACTAGGGCTGGATGCATACTCACCTCCTCCTGGCTCCCTGGCTGTCCCCCCTGGCTGTCCCCCACAGTGTGATCGCGGGGAGCTGCTTCCTGGTAACGCTCCCTGCGAGTCACACGATGCAGGGGGGGGGGGCGGGACCAGCAGCAAACTTAGAAAACAATTCATAAAACTGTACTCCAAAGTGCAATGTTTATGAACAGCCACTAGGTGGCACCACAGGATAAGAAACAGACCATACATCGTCTCACCCTTGTTTTCAGACAGATTTCAGTGTTTTTTGTTGTATTTTATTGAACATCATTTATTTGCATTATTTTGGATAATTATTTTTGAGATACTAAATTATTATGTCGTGTTTCAAACTTTATCAGACTCAGTGTATTTACTATTATTTTATTTATTTATTTATAAAAGGATTTTACCAGTAAGGACTCTTGATTGCACGGATTTCAGTGCGCGATTCCTAATTATTACAGGCTAACTATGTACAAAAACACGTTTTCTTTAAAAAAAAATTGAGACGCTTTTAGACACGAAATTTTGAACAGATTAGACCGCCAGGGAGGTTAAGTCACCCCGTACCTACAATTCTAGGTGCAGTGTGTTTGCGTCACCTGTGTTACGCATGAAAACATTTGAACAAGTGGCACACAAATATGAAGGGTATGCGAAGTAAGTAAAATACAAAGAGTATGTGACAAAAAAGGAAAAACAACTCTAGCAAGCTGAAAACCCCCAATGGAGGCAAGTGTCCAGGTAAGTAGGACCCCATGGTTTGACATATACCATGACAAAATCCATATACTTTTTCAGTAATTAGCTGCCTTTCTGAAAAAAGCTAATTTTTCTGCTGTCTATATACATCTGTGTTTTTAAAATGAATTACTCGGTCAGTTTACGCTAACCAGTTAATTATTTAAGAGGAGAAAAGGAAATGGGAAAATAAAATAAATGGCAAAGAAATGATAAATGAGAAGGAAATCTCACATTCCATTCACCATGCTACCATAATTGTTTTTTTTTTTTTAATCTACTAATAGACTGAATGGAGTCCCTACTTTTGTTCAAATGAATCTGCCAGTAAAGAATTGCTAGCACAGCGATAGATAGAACGAACAATGAGGAAACTTCCTTTTATGATTCTGTCAGTCTCAGGAGGGAGAGAAAAAAAATAAGTATTTTCGAGTCCAGGCTTATGAAAGGCGACCATACGAATGAACTACCCTTCAATCTTTCTCTTATGATCCGCACAATAGTAGAAAGGAAAAAAACACTTATGACCTCTAGTCTTCTGCACTGTCGCCGGGGCCTAGCTATATTACTGAGACCCAAGATGAATTGCTCGGTTACTCCACACAAATCTGCCCATAATCACATAGGCAGCAAAAGTCACAAATCCTCAAGAGAAAACATTGAAAGAAAGACTATCACACAGCTCATGGTGATTTCCTGTCTATAATAGATGGCTGTGAGGATGGAGACTGTATTAACAAAAATGGTAATAAGAGCACAAAATCCTATAAAAAGGCGAAGAGTGCACTACTCATCTTATGTAAGGGGCAAAGGACAGAGCATCACGTGACTTTCACAGTATCATAAAACATTTTCACAGTCGTTCTGTAACGTCTTGTGGTATAAAATTCATTATTGCCCGTACAACTTTGAGAAATGAGAGGTTTCTGGTTAGCAGAATGATTGTATTTTTATTTATCTAGAGCTTTCAAATATTTTATAATGAGCCTTGCATTCAGTAACTTTCCCTGTACTTCGGGTTTAAGGCATTTAAGAAAATTAAATATATACAACATGTAACAAATGCAATAATAAACCGTACAATTTAGTGTACACATTACGGCAGATGATTAGAATTGATATTACATTAATTTTAAGATATCCATTTCACAGTAATTCATTCTATTAATGCAGGTTAGTAGTTATTAGTGAAAATGGAGCTTAAATTAGAAGTCTTTGAAAGGTACGACTATACGAGAGAGGTTTTACAGACGTACAATTACCACAGATTAAAGAAAGCTTTAGTTGTTGCATTTTGTTAAAGTTTTGGGCCTAAACTGTGCTTTTCTAAAACTACTTCAACCAAGTTTCATGTTATGTAGCGAAAAGAAAAATTGACTTGTCAAAATTCTGAGCTTGCTTCAAAGATTTGATAGCAGAACAAGGGATTTACCACTGGCATCACTGGATGTTGGGTCTAATTTTAGGGCATGCAAAAAGCAAAACTGTCAATTTTACTTTTTGAGAGATAAAAAAAAATAAAAAATCCTTATATACTCTGCTGTACACTACATATCCATATTGTAACTATGAATGATGACATAATGGCTACAGTAATAGAGCAGCAGGAAATGCTAGCAGAATGCTTGGTTGTGTAGGGAGAGGTATTAGCAGTAGAAAAAGGGAAGTGCTCATGCCACTGTACAGAGCACTGGTGAGACCACACTTGGAGTACTGTGTGCAGTACTGGAGACCGTATCTCCAGAAGGATATAGACATCTTAGAGAGAGTTCAGAGAAGGGCTACTAAAATGGTGTACGGCTTGAAGGAGAAAAGTTACCAGGAAAGGCTTAATGATCTCAACATGTACAGCTTGGAAAAAAGACGAGACAGAGGAGATATGATAGAAACATTTAAATACGTAAAGGGAATCCACAAGGTAGAGGAAGGGAGTATATTTAAAAGGAAACAAAGTAGCAAAACAAGAGGACATAGTCTTAGATTAGAGGGGCAAAGGTTTAAAAGAAACATCAGAAAGCATTATTTTACTGAGAGGGTGGTGGATACATGGAACAGTCTTCCAGTTGAAGTGGTAGAGGCCAAAACAGTAAACGAATTTAAGCAAGCATGGGATAGGCATAAGGCTATCCTAAACAAAAGATAAATTCAGGTAAAGTATCCATGTAATTGGGCAGACTAGATGGGCCGAAAGGTTCTTATCTGCCGAAATTTTTCTATGTTTCTATGTAATTAAGAGGCAAGTTGTTGTGATATTTTTCATGGTCATTAAATGGTCCATAAATTCAAGTACAATGTTTCTTCTTATGTTCCACTTGTATACTTCTATGGTTACAAAGAAGTGGGGAAGAGCTCTTTGTGTTTCCTTGGTATGTTTAGAGGTTACCTAGCAACAGCCAATCAATTAACTGCATTGATACTTTCCTCAAGTGTCTAGTAATAAGCCATACATATCTTAACCATAGGAGAACTTGGCCTAACACTTGTGTCACCATGGAAAAATCTGCTCCTGCATTTACATTGTATATCTAGGAAATTCGAATAACTATAAATTGAAGAAATAAAGTGTCATGATTGGGTCTTTGTTCTGAAAGCAGCCGACATTATAGTGTTAGTGTAAGCATCACTTAAGAGGTCAGCCTTGAGGCAATTGGGCTCACACAATAAATTCTATTACAGAACATCTATAGACTGAAGATAGATTTTTTCCATGTACATTTGTGTAGTAATAGAAAACACGCACACACACACACTTTTCTGTTTGGAATGGCTCCCACTTGATAAATAATAAATTTAGCTAATCAAATCAATATCCTGTTTATAATTACCATAAATGGAATCCCAAAAAGTCTGTCAAGTCTTTCTCATATATCAAAATAAAGCCACATGCTGCGCTACGCCATAGCAGAGACACCAAAATCAGCCCCACACAAAATATAGCTTCATCAGGTTGTGTCTGATTATTCCTTTGTTAGACAGACCAATTTAATAAATTTCAAAGAACTTCTAGCGAATCAACATACAGATACATTTCTATGTCAGAGTTTAACCATCAGGCATAGGCACTTATTACCATATATGGTTCACAAGAAATCTTTTTCTATATCAGACATTACATAGATTTCGCAGGCATTTCTATTTTACCTGGAAAGAGTTAACACAGGATATCTATTTTAATCAAACACCCCTGGTCAGCCTCGAGAGGATATGAAGCTTAACAGAATATCTGCCCACATCTTGTATTCAAACAGGAAGGGGGGAGAAAACAGACACAATGGGCAAGCTACATATTTTGAAGACAGATATATATATATATACACACACACAGAAATTACAATATTTATAGATATATATTCATACAGGAAATTAAAAAAGTCTAACACCACTCTGGTAGGGTGAACAGACAATCCAGGCTTCGCCACAGCCAATGATCAACATGAAATAAGATTTAGCACATTTTAGTTCTGAAACACTATTGTGCTCGCAGATAGGGGCCTTGATGGTTTAAGAAAAGTCTTTGTGTGGACCTAAATGCTGCCACCTATCCACATGCAGTTCAACAACTGTAGTGGTGCAAGAGGTTTATTTGTCACGGGAAGTCATGTTCAATATATATTTACGCTCAAATGTTTGCATACCCGGTCAGAAATTGAGAGATTTTGGCATGGATATTGGAAATATGACTGATCATGCCAAGAAAAAAGGCTTTTATTTAAAGGATAGTGATCATATGAAGCAATTTATTATCACAGTTGTTTGACTCCTTTTTAAATCATAACAGAAATCACCTAAATGGTCCGGATCAAATGTTTACATACCTTGGAATGTTTCGCCTTGTTACAGACACATAAAAGGTGACACACACACTGGTTAAAATGGCAGTTAAAAAAAGTTAATTACCCACATTTTGGGCTTTTTATATTGCAATTAGTGTCTGTGTATAAATAGTTAATGAGTTTGTTAGCTCTCGTGTGGCTGCACTGAGCAGGCTTGATACTGAGCCATGTGGAGCAGAAACGAAAAGTCAAAAGACCTGCATAAAAAAAGTGGAATATTCAGGGATCTCTTGATTCCAAGCCAAGGTCAGGTAGACAAAGAAAGATTGCAGCCACAACTACCTGAAGGATTGTTTGGGATACAAAAGAAAAACCCACAGGTAACCTCCGGAGAAATACAAAGTGCTCTGGTATAGACTTTTTGGTTCTTTCAAGGAGTAAAATACGATGATACTTGAACAAAAATGAGCTGCACGGTCGAATTGCAAGAAAGAAGCCTTTACTGCACCAATGCAAAAAAAAAAGCCCCGTTAAAATGACATGACACATCTCACAGTGTCTGGCACACTAATTTGGAGTGACAAAATCAAAATGGAGCTGTAAGGTCACAAACAAAAGCGCCATGTTTGGAGTGGGGTCAACAAGGTCTATAGTGACAAGAATACCAGCCCCACTGTGAAGCATGGTTGTGGTTCACTGATGTTTGGGGGGAGGGGGGGGCTCTAAGGCACAGGGAAGCTTGTGAAAATTGATGGCAAGATAAACGCAGCAGGTTATCAGAAAATACTGACAGACAACATGCATTTTTCTGCATGACAGGTGTTCATGGGACACTCTTGGACTTTCCAGAACGACTAAAGACCCCAAGCCCAAGGCCAAGTTGACCCTCCAGTGGCTACAGCACAAAAAGGTTAAGGATCTGAAGTGGCCATCACAGTCTTCTTACCTTAATATCATCAAGCCACTCTGGGAAGATCAAAAACATGCAGTTCATGCAAGACGACACAAGACTTTGCATGACCTGGAGGCATTTTGCCAAGATGAATTGGCAGCTATACCACCTGCGAAGATTCTGTGCCTTATAGACAACCATTACAAAAGACTGCACGCTCTCATTGATCTAAAAAGGGGGCAATAGACACTATTAAGAAGCCTTTGCAGACTTTTGAACAGGGGTCACTTTATTTTCATATGTGTTTTGTTTTATGATTGTGCCATTCGGTTATCACCTGCAGTGGAATTTGAATCCCGTAAGAGATAAATGTGTTTTGCCTGCTCACTCATGTTTTCATTAAAAATGGTGCATATATTACCAATTCTCCAAGGGTAAGCAAACGTTTGAGAAATATACATACATACATACACACACACAAAGTGAGATAAAAGGACTCCACACTATAATAAGTGTGTTTATTATTGCAGAAGCCACCAGCACATCACAGCAAGTCGATGAATTGCATCCCAGAGCTCCTGTGCCACATTCCCCATATGCAGCAAGGAATTCTGGGTAGGATATGCAAATTACACCTGTCTCACTTTTATGCATCCTGGGTCTGTTATGACACAGAGCCCTAAAATCAATGCTATGCCACACTGTGGCTTTGTAGCAGATAAGGTTTATGCAACTGGTGAAAGCACTAAAAGTGAGACAGAGGTCGTTTGCATATCCTACCCAGAATTCCTTGCTGCATATGGGGAATGTGGCACAAGAGCTCTGGGATGCAATTCATCGAATTGCTGTGATGTGCTGGTGGCTTCTGCAATAATAAAACACACACATATACACATATATATTATATATACACACATATTAAAAGTTTCTCCAAGAGCCCCGTGCTCAATAGTAAGGCAGCATTTACTTGCTCCAGAGCAGCCAGTATATTGTAGATACAAACTCCATCTGGTCTGGTATTTTTTCACTTAAGATGAATTAAATTTTTGTACTCTTTCTAAACAAGCCTTCAGTCTGTGCCTCTTCCTTTGGAGATTATATTAGGTGTTTGTTTTTTTTCTCCAGACCTCATTACAGGTGTCCTATAGAGAAGACAATGTTATTTTAATTGTTTGTCATATGTCCCTTTAGTTTGCAGAGGACTCTGATATGGAGAGTGTGTTAAGGCTAAAAAGGGAGGCAAGTTAAGTATAGCTAGTCTAAAAGTATTACGCTTGCTTGACGCAGTCGACTAGAGCCAAATTGACTCCCCACTGTTTTTTCCAGTGTATGAATTCGGATTGGGTGTTCTTTATTTAAAAGGACTTACCAGGAGGGTTTTAGATACTTAAAATGTTCGTATATCTGCAATTAATAATTAGGTATCTTGGGGATGAGACCCAAGCCTAACATGAAATCCATTTAAATTTTATATACACCTAATACATGTGGCTTGAAGGTAATTTTGTACAATAGTTTTGTTCCCCATCCGGAGGTCAGGTGTGGAATTTCCCACTTTTGGTGTCGTGGTGGTGCTAAAAAGTAGGATTTTTGAATACTTCAGGATTCTGGATGAAGGGTACTCCACCTTTGTAGATTTTGTATTAAACTATGTTAGGAAGTCATTTAGGCTAGGGTCAGACGAACGCATTTTTTCACGGCTACCGTCAAAAAGTGCGTTGATGCGTCCGAACGCACTTTTTCACGGAAGACGCGATAGCGGTCATACGGTGCGCAATGTCGGCCGTGATTTTTGACGGAGCTATTAAAAACAAATGGACGTGATGTTAGCCGGACATGTGCAGCGTCTGACGTCTCCCAATCACGCACACACGCTGCTATGCGGACGCAGCGCACTCTGTACGTCAGTACTAGCAGTTCTACGTTCTCGAAAAAATGCGTTCCTTTGCCGCTTGCGTTGCGCGGCCAAATTTTTGTGCAGCCGTACTTCGTATATTGGCCGTCATTTGGGGCTACTGCGGACGTAATAAAATGCGGCTGCACGCGCGTTCGCACTGCGTTCGTCGGACCCCAGCCTTACTCGTTTGCAAGGTTGACTCTCCATTTCAGTCAACCAGGATTTACAAACATTTAACACGTAAGATGGTCAATAGTTCCCAAACACTTGAATTCTATTGAGTTAGTAAGTTTGTGAGAACTATGGTTAAGTGAACACCAGGCCTGAAATTTATGCCTTAGATTCTAAATTTTCAATAAATCACCATAATACATTATTCAGACCTTCTAGAGAGAACAAGCAAAGAAAAAAACAAAAAACAAACGACAAGATATAAAAATACAATGCATATCTCTGGTCAGGAGTTAAGACCTAAAAAAAAAAAAAAAGTGAGGGAACTAACCAAGAGTTTTGTCCTGCAATTAGCAATTATCATTTTGCTCTTGGCACAAATACACACTCAAATCTATTTATGTACAGATCACCCATTTTTGCTAAAATTCATATAAGTTACAATACTTACATGATTTAACAGGGAAACTTCCAGTGTATGAAACCAATGGGAACTCTGTTGCCTCTGCAAAAAAAGTGCAGGAACTGTGTTCCCCCTGGACTTGACCCCTGTCTCTGGTCTTAAAATACGATTCTCTAGTCACCATGACACATTGCTGCTGAGCACTCAAGAAAAGTGATGCTCTTATTTCACTGGAGTGCTGAGTTCTGTCACATAGAAACATAGAACAATGTCGGCAGATAAGAACCTTTCGGCCCATCTAGTCTGCCCAATTACATGGATACTTTACCTGGATTTATCTTTTGTTTAGGATAGCCTTATGCCTATCCCATGCTTGCTTAAATTCAATTACTGTTTTGGCATCTACCACTTCAACTAGAAGGCTGTTCCATGTATCCACCACCCTCTCAGTAAAATAATGCTTTCTGATGTTACTTTTAAACCTTTGCCCCTCTAATATAAGACTATGTCCTCTTGTTTTGCTACTTTGTTTCTGTTTAAATATACTCCCTTCCTCTACCTTGTGGATTTCCTTTACGTATTTAAATGTTTCTATCATATCTCCTCTGTCTCGTCTTTTTTCCAAGCTGTACATGTTAAGATCATTAAGCCTTTCCTGGTAACTTTTCTCCTTCAAGCCGTACACCATTTTAGTAGCCCTTCTCTGAACTCTCTCTAAGATGTCTATATCCTTCTGGAGATACGGTCTCCAGTACTGCACACAGTACTCAATCCTCTTTGATAACTATATTACTGGTCCCTGTACGCAGCACAACTATTCCACACTTCCGATCCTTCGAATGGTCGGCACGTCTACCTAGACCAGAATCAGAAGAGTATGTATACGACAACACACCAGGGGGTTAATACAAAATTAAAAGGTCAGTGGAATGCCAAGGGTCATATGCCATAGCGGATTAGCATAAATGCCAGGGGTCATATACCAGAGCTGAATATCAGAAATGCTAGGGGGTCATATACCAGAGAGGGTTATCAAAAATGCCAGGTTTCATATATCAGTGCGGATTATCAGAAATGCCAGGGTTCATATACCAGAGCTGAATTTCAGAAATGCTAGGGGGTCATATACCAGAACGGGTTATCAGAAATGCCAGGGGTCATATACCAGAGCGGATTATCAGAAATCCCAGGGGGTCATATACCAGAACGGGTTATCAGAAATGCCAGGGGTCGTATTGCCAGAGAGAGTGTCAGCCTATTGCTGGGGGTCGTATTGCCAGAGAGAGTCATCAACAGAATGCCAATAGTTAAGAGCCAGGAGAAAAGTCAAACAAGCCAGGGACGATAGAAATCGAGCACAGAGATTAGTGAAAACCACATCGGGATAATGAATGTCTCAAGCCTCTGGTTTTAAACTCGGCAGGCGCCGCATCATCACTCCGCGCCCTGCCCATGGCCTACCCACATAACTGCGAGTGACCAGCCAGCAAGCAAGACGCTGCGGCATGAAGACAGCGTGGGACGTGACATACTTCATAAAGGAACCAAAGTATTTGTTGAGTTTCTTTACCTCTCCAGTTTCCCTGAGAACCTGTCTTGAACTATATATTCATCTCTAAAGTGAATGCATTCCCCTACTATATACACTGAACTGTGACAATGAAGACCTATAGTTAGGATTCCATTTTTAAAGTGATATTGCTTTTTGTAGAATGCATAGTAGGGGTGAAAATAGTGACCTAAAATGCTTCCCGTTATTGTTACCATAGGAGGTTTGCTAAATCTGTATTGCGGCTGGTGAAAAATAGAAACGATTTAGGATTTTGTTTTCCTCAAGACACCTAAGAAGATTGTGTTATACAAATATTTGAAAGCTGCCTCCCATCATAAGCCTCTGAGGGACTCCGTGCTGCCGCCTACCTTTCAAACCACGAAGAACAATAGTAATTTTCTTTAGTATTCCTCTGATTGCTGACAATTGCTCTTTATAGGGGAAAATAAACCAATGAGATGGGAATATAAACCGTTTGACAATTTCTGCACAATATACAGAGAGATGTCATTGCCATTTGTCAATGAATGCGCTAGAGGACCACAAAACCCTTTGCAAACCACATATTAATGACAGGAACAGAAGTATTAAAAATATTGGTAAAATATCTTCAAATATTAACCATTATAAATAAAATAAACAACTATTATATAAACATGTTTCTTAAAATAGTAAAGGAAAAATGATGAAATAAATTAACAAATGTGACATTCTGCTATTTCCTTGGTTTTAGGTTTTGTGAGGGAGTATGCCATCTGCAGCTCGTTACTTAGTGAATAAACCATGATCCTGGAGAGTCAGTCATCCCTCTTTGTCAGTGATTCTGAACCGTGGCATCCTTGATGCTTTAGGAATGAAATACAGTGGCAAGAAAAAGTATGTGAACCCTTTGGGATTACGTGGAGTTTTGCATGAATTGGTCATAAAATGTGCTCTGATCTTCATCTAAAATCACAACAATTTGAAAAACACAGTCTGCTTAAAATAATACAACACAAAAATTATAGGTTTTCATGTTTTTATTGAACAGAACATGTAAACATTCACAGTGCATGGTGGAAAAAGTATGTGAACCTTTGGATTTAATAGCTGGTTGACCCTCCTTTGGCAGCAATAACCTCAACCAAACGTTTCCTGTAGTTGCAGATCAGACCTGCACAACGATCTGGAGTAATTTTGGACCACTCCTCTTCACAAAACTGTTTCAGTGTAGCAATATTCTTGGGATGTCTGGTGTGAATCACTCTCTTAAGGTCATGCCACAGCATTTCAATCGGGTTGAGGTCAGGACTCTGACTGGGCCACTCCAGAAGGCGTATTTTGTTTTGTTGAAGCCATTCTTTTGTTGAATTAATTGTATGCTTTGGGTCATTGTCCTGCTGCATCACCCATCCTCTGCTGAGCTTCAGTTGGTGGACAGATGGTCTTACGTTTTCCTGCAAAATGTCTGATAAACTCTGGAATTCTTTTTTCCAATGACAACAATCCGTCCAGGTCCTGAGGCAGCAAAGCAGCCCCAAACCATGATGCTCCCTCCGCCATGTTTTACAGTGGGGATGAGGTTTTGATGTTGGTGTGCTGTGCCTTTTTTTCTCCACGCATAGTGTTGTGTGTTTTTTCCAAACAACTCAATTTTGGTTTCATCTGTCCACAGAATATTTTACCAGTAGTGCTGTGGAACATCCAGGTGCTCTTTTGCAAACTTCAAACGTGCTGCAATATTCTTTATGGACAGCAATGGCTTCCTCCGTGGTGTCCTCCCAGGTACTCCATTCTTGTTTAAGGTTTTCCTTATTATAGATGTGTCAACAAAAATGTTAGCATGTGCTAGAGATTTCTGTAAGTCTTTAGCTGACATTCTAGGATTCTTCTTTTCCTCATTAAGCATTCTGCGCTGTGCTCTTGCAGTCATCTTTACAGGACACCCACGCCTAGGGAGAGTAGCAACAGTGCTGAACTTTCTCCATTTGTAGACAGTCTGTCTTACCGTGGACACATGAACATCAAGGCTTTTGGAGATACTTTTGTAACCCTTTCCAGCTTCATGCAAGTCAACAATTCTTGATATTAGGTCTTCTGAGAGCTCTTTTCTGCGAGGCATGGTTCACATCAGGCAGTGCTTCTTGAAACCAGTAAACCCAAAACTGGTGTGTGTTTTTTAAAAGGCAGGACAGCTTTCAGCAACAGAACCAATAATATCACACTGATTGGGCTCAAGGTTGGCTCACTCCTGGCTCCAATTAGCTCTTGGAGAAGTCATTAGGCTAGGGGTTCACATACTTTTCCCACCCTGCACTGTGAATGTTCACATGTTATGTTCAATAAACACATGAAAACATACACTATATTGCCAAAGGTATTCGCTCACCTATCCATATGCGAGTCAAGGCAGGTGAGCGAATACTTTTGGCAATATAGTGTATAAGGTTTGTATATAGTGTATAATGTTGTATTATTTTAAGCAGACTGTGTTTTTCAAATTGTTGTGACTTAGATGAAGATCAAAGCACATTTTATAACCAATTCATGCAAAACTCCACGTAACCCCAAAGGGTTCACATACTTTTTCTTGCCACTGTATTCCATGATGCTCACTCATCCTGAATGGAGTTGTAGCTCCTTAAAGATCTATGATGCCAAGGTTTGCCATGTACCCAGGACATACTTGAAAACAAGAGAAATCTCAAATGTATCCTTCCTGGTAAAATACTTTATAAATAAATGTAGCATCCCGAGAGAGAGCCACACCAAATCAGGTGAGGAAAAAGGGGGGGGGGGTGCAGATATTTACAAAACAAAGTCACAGTGAAACAACCATATACCGATTGCTGGCAGAGATCGGCTGGACTAGTAATCTCTATGCACAAGATTAGGATTAGGGTTAAACATGAGGGTTAAACTACCGTTTCGCTGCAGTGTGCATAAAGGAATCATTCAAATCAATGGTTCTCTCGTGACACAGTCTAACGAATCAATTTCAATATATACAGTTTTGTTTCTGATTTATTTTGGATTAAATTTGTTATTTCGGAAGTACTTCCAAAATACCAATTAACAAATTTTCAAACAAATTTAGATTCATTACAAAACAAATGCACACCCCTAATGAGGACAACATATAAGTCTATGTGTGTATATGCGAATATGAAATGAATTTTGTTGATAGGTTTTCCATTTCATTAAATATCATTTCAGCATTTATTAGCTAGATTTGATCACGCATGACACAGTACGGTGGGTGGTGTGCAAAGCATCAATAAAGATAATTTATTTTGCGCCAATCTTCCTTTATTAGTTATTGATAAATTATATTTACATACCAAGACAATCCTAATGGGATTTTTTTTATGAAATTTTGTCACTTTATATGATTTGCTGCAGTAATAATCTGCAGGACATCCTTAAGAAAAATAAATCAGATTATATTTTCTCTACAGTAAAAATGCTTTATGGGTAAGTAAAGCTTGGTCCTGCACGAATCATTCGATGCACGCTACCAGGGGAATATTTGTCAGTACGTCTGGTGGGGGTTGTTCGGAAAGCATTGGAATTTTCAGAAGTTGCAAACAGCCGTTGTTGCAATGGTGACAAATGCCAACGTTTACAAAAGAAAAATCCAAGCAGCAGAAGTTTCACAGTGAAGCTTCTCCTGTCACTGTTTGGATTTTTCTTTTGTGAAACGCTAGTGTTTGTCCCATTGTAAAACCAGCACAATTTTCACCGTTGTTTGTAAATTGACAAACACTGGCACGTTCGGAGTAACCCTCCAATGTCACCCAATGGGGAAATAAAGCAGAAGGAACAGACTCTCCTTTACAACCTTAGGTGGTGTTGGTGGGTCCGTGTGGAATGGGTAAAAGGAAGAGGAATGGACAAATACATACATTGTAACCTCATCCATGTTAAAAGAGCTAAACTGGCCATCACTGGACTCTAGATGCACCCTTCACCTTTCCAACCTGGTGTTTAAGAGCTTTTCTGGGAAGCTGCCACCCTACCTGAATAGGCTGCTTCCCCCAGCAGCTCCCTCATCCTATAACCTCCGATCCAGGACCAGCACCTTACTTGCAATACCAGAATACAAAAAGAAAGTGGCTCGGTCCTCATTTTCCTACAGAGCACCACAAATATGGAATAACCTCCCAGACGCCCTCAAATCTTCCCCCCAGTCTAAAGACCCTTAACATACCTCAATACGGAATGCACCTGTAAACATGTGACATAAAGACTTTATTTCCTACATATTTATTTTTCTGTTAATCTGTATATTTGTTTTTGTGTTAATATCTTGCATTTTACTATTTTGTATTTCTGTAACAATTTAATGTGGTTGAACCCAGGACATACTTCAAAACGAGAGAAATCTCAATGTATCCTTCCTGGTAAAATACTTTATAAAATAAATAAATCCAGAATAGAATATTTAAAAAAAATGTATTCACTTGGAGGAAAAGTATACATTTTAGAAAATAACTGATTTTTTTTAACCAAGACCATGATGCCACCATGGAACGTCTTAGCCGAAGATGTGTAGGTCTTCTCCACAAATTCACTGATTTTTCAACTGGATGTATGCAGAAGAGGCACCCCCTGGTACTCCAGATAGCTTAGGCTAGGGTCAGACGAACGCATTTTTCACGTTGTCAGTGAAAAAGTGCGTTTGAACGAACGTACGTATTTTTTCCCGGAATACGCGATAGCGGTCATACGATGCGCATTTTCATCTGTGATTTTGTACGGATCATCAATAAAACACTTTGTGTCTGGACGTTATGTTAGCCGGACATTAGCAGCGTCTGACGTCTCCTAATCACACACACACGCCGCTATGCGGACGCAGCGCACTCTGTACGTCAGTAGTAGCGGTTTGACGTTCTAGAAAAAATGCGTTCGTTTGCCACTTGCGTTGCGCGGACAAACTTTCGTGCGGCCGTACTTCGTGTGTTCCCCGGCATTGGACGTCATTTGCTGCTAGCACAGCCGTGATTTCGTGCGTCTAAACGCACGTTAAAAATGCTTTCGTCTGACCTTAGCCTTAATGTGTATGATATTTGTAGCATTAAACAGCCGGGATACCTTTAATATCAGTGTGAATAACATAAAAGGCTGAGCATTAGAAGTCCCAAGCATATTAGAAGATATGGATCATATATCACATTGACATATGGCTTGTTAGAAATGATAGCTTGCACTTCCAAGCTATCAAAAGCAACTACAACCAAGTCATACAATTAGGGAGAACCACGGTATGGATTTACACACCCACGCTAAAGTAAGCAAGCTAAATGAGGCCCTGAATGGTTGGATTGTCTCATGCTTGGCTAGCATAAATATATTATTTATTTGGTTTATTTAGAGAATGGACAACAGAGCCGTTCACAGAACCGGGAATTTGTGGAGAATTGTAAACAGGAATTGGAAACTTGTCAGAAATAGGAGCCAAGCAAGACAAGTAGCCAAGTTGGACGCATTTTCTGTAACTCTAGTTCAGCAATTTTTTTGTCGTATAGATGCGTTTCTTCAACATTTATCAGTTACGTGAATATGTAACATGTATCTGCAGATCGCTGACACCGAGTGACCGATCTTGCAGTTTCAGTAAGGTTCAGCGACCCCGCAGTCCCTCAAAAATCTAAGCCAAAAAGTGAAAAATTGTAGCATGGAATATGTCCCCCCCTACTTTACTATTTCAGCCTAAATTTTTCAAGCGAAATCAGCTACCAATTCACATTAACTGTTTAGTGGATGCATCCCAGTGAATACATGTAGAGAGGGTGTTGCTATTGGTGGATGGAAAAAAGCACTGGTTCGTGGGTCGGTAACCTTGACCCCTCCAGATGTTTTTGAACCACATTTCGCAACTGAATGAGTGACTGAGCATCATAGGAAATGTAGTTCCAAAACACCTGCAGGGCCAAGGTTGCTGACCTCTGCACTAGTTCTTTATTTTCTCTTTACAGGGTAAGTGAGGTATGGAGGTCATTCACCAACCTCCGAATTGGCCATGAATTGCACCAGATGGTGAATAGACGAATTGGCATGAAATTTACCAAGCTGTCAATTTGCCAAATACTGGCAAATTAACAGAAAAACACAGTGCCTTTCACCACAATTCGGCAGCAATGATATTGCCCCATAGAAGACTATTGTGTCATCTATTCACAGCACCGAAATTCCGGCGAAAAGCCTTGATTGTCAGCGTTTCAGTTAGACAGGATTAAACAAACGAAGCCCAGGGGATTCAATGTAAAAAACATAACATCTTAATCCCCCCCCCCTTCAGCAAAAACACATTTTTTATTTTGTATTGTTTTTTTAAAAAGACATTTATATTTTGTAAACAGACCTTTTTGTTATTTGGACGAATTCTTACTGATTTATACTCCTGTTAGGAGAATAAGAGACTTTTTTTCTTTGCAGTTCGGCGATTCGTCAATGCCAATTCGGCGGTTTTCACCAACGTCCGATAACTGCTTTGGCGACTCCAGTTTCGGGAAAATACAGTAACTATTCACTAAATAGCGAATTCACTTTGAAATTCAATCACTGAAACATGCAGCACTGAAACTGCACACATGTAAACAGACACACTGTTCATTGTGCATTTATATACACATACCAAGATACATTTATATGTGAACTATTTTATTACGGTTATATTAACCACCTGCATTAAAAACTACAAACTTTTCCTCTGGTCAAAGTCAATGGCTGAGCATTATAAACGAGTATCTGATGTCTGGTACAGCTGACACAAGTCCTGAATGGCTGTATGCTGACCCAGAACCAAGTGCAATTGTGTGTTAACCCCTTCGTGTCACTAAAAAACACATTTACCCCGATCATTTTGATTAAAATAACATTTTCCGTCAAAATAGGGCCATTTCCTTTTGTCACCAGTATGACCCTTTAATCGTCTCATGGAGCACAAGCAAAACGCTCATTTAGATACTCTTCCTTACATATCTCATCCGAACACATCCAATATCTCGGACATGAACGAAAGTAATGAAAATTCAGACATGGCAGAGACTCTGATGAGCCTTTAGCGTCAATAGCCAGCACGATGCAACATGATATATATTTTTAATAAGTGTTGGGAGTCCTAAAAATCTGTGTAAGGGGTTGACCCTGAAGATGTAATAACTTGAGAAATATAATAATGCTGTGGATAATAAAACACCATGCCACCGATACAGTGTTTGTAAAAAATAAGAGTATCTCACAAGGTTATTGGTCGCCATCCACAAAATGCTGGTATTGCCTGATTGCTGGCAAAAAAAAGGAATCAAACTGGGAAAGAGGCAGTGAAATCAGCATCAAACATCTGCCAGCAACGTAGAAAGCCTCAAGAGATCGTTCCTACTAAAACACAAGACATGCTGGCCTTGAAACAAAAATCACTTTATAGAGCGAGCGTCACCCGCAGCTCCCGCTTCCTTTCTTCAATTAAAAAGGGTCATCTTTGCAGTCTCCACTATCTAAATGTATCATTAGTGTGCGCTAGATGTTACTTGAATCTCCCTTTTATTCTGTGGAAAGTATCAAGGACAGTTTACATGAAGCATCAGAGTGACAGCAGGGAGCCAATAAATGGTGACACCACCATGGACTGGTCCTGGTAAAGTGTGGATTGCAGAATCAGGATTTTTATGGGGCTTTGTTGGTCTGATGCGTTATAAAGGTCTGTAAAATCTGGAACAGTATTAAAATGTCACAAGCTTGACTGACAAGTTATTTTTGCACCTGTCACAAAAGCAGAAATAGATTAGGTTTGATGTGTCTCAAGACAAACTTTTTTTTTCCTGTGAGCGTGATGTGGTTTTTACTTAACAAGTGCATAGGGAGAATGGTGGGCCTCTACACCGACAGCTCTGACCTCTGTTATTACCACCCAGCTGGGTTAAAAGGAAACACCACTGGAGGTTTCCTGCTTTATTGTACTTAGCTTTCAGACAATAACTGCGTGCCTCATTTTTTTAACTCTTTTTCCCCCCTCAAGTCAGACTGAGTTTGTCACAGGCATTCGTGTGCCAAAATTTATGTCAAGCGAAACAAAAAGTATGTTAAAACTGACCTGTACTTCGATGGACAGGTAAACCGACAGCCAGACACATACAGGGTTATTCAGAGAAAGGTGAAAACCAGGAGAATGGCAGGAGAAGAGAACAATCTAGACCAAATAGCCGATTTGGAAAGGGAGATAAAAATGGGAGAATTTTTCTGGTTTGGCCATTTTGACCTAGAATTTTCACTTCTCCAGTCATTCTCCTGAGTTTCACCTTTCTTTGAATAACCACCATAGAAAGACAGAGTGGATGATAAAATATCTAATCTAAAACATAATGGTTGATAAAAACCATCAATAACATTCTCCAAGACCAAGAGATAAAGAGACATAAGAACTATAGAAAACAAGAACAGTTCTAGTTGGATATTACTTTGAAAACCATCATTTTACTCAAATGGTAATTTCTTGGGTAAATTTTCCAACATCTCAAATCTAATGATTTGAAAGAAACCATTAATTTTAAAGTTCATTAGGATTTATTTATGAATAGAAAAAGAACTATAAATCAATATAAATCTGATAATCGTGTCATTGGACCTAGTTGGTAAAGCAGACGACAGAATACAGAAAGTGAGGACCTGGAGTTGTTAGAACTGTTGATCTCTGTTGGACTGATTTTTGGAATGCTCTATAGAGTATGCAGTACCCCACTGACTATGTTGGGATATCATAAATCATAAAAACCAACAGCCAAGACCTCACTTTAATAACCGCGGTTACACCTATTTCTTTAGTGAACATACATTTAGCATTTTGCGACCCAAGCCATGCGCAGGTGAGGAATAGTTTCATTATACATCCACGCAATCAATGGCGCAACCTTGGTTCCATAACCTTTTGATAATTACCAAACACTGGATTTACTGCATCCATCATTCAACCTATCCCCCTTTCACAACCTTTATACAGCCACCCTGACCGAACTGGTTTATGTAATTAAAACGGTCTTTTTAATGCCCTGTATGCATAACATCAGAAAGGTATAACATATATAAACCAATAAAAAATTACCCACCACCCCCACTGATCACAGCATAAACTAGCCACACTATGCCTTATACCCAAATATCTGCTTTGTGTTATTATCCCCTATGTACAACAGAGATTAACTCCTGCATCATTCCTATTTAATGTATAGTCTGAGCAATATGTACTCCATGTGTAAGGTGGACACCTGCCCTAAGTGCTTCCACTGTATCCCATTTATATTCTATGCTCTATAAAACCTTTACCAGGCTTCTTAATCAGCCGCCTCTTACACTGCAAGGCATCAGCTTGCTTTTATTTTCTCTGAGACTGAATTGTCTCCATCTCAGTGGTCCTGATCAGCAAACACCCCATTAATAATTGTGCATGGGTAGTGACAGAGAGCAATGCAGCAGCTTGTCCATTGCATTCTTCTTGTATGACAGGTATCTGCACCACCAAACCTTCTGTAATAGTGCCTGGGTGTGCAGGAGTGTATCAAGAACATATGATTGGAGGCACATAGGCATCTATGAATGAGATATGAATGTGTACTCGGTCACACGTGGGAAGGATGTCTGACCCTACAGGAGGGAGTAATTAAAACACACAAATATATATATTACATACACACTAATGTGCAGCAAACATGCCATGTACCCTCAAAAAGGCACCATTACACCTGTATGCACCATGTCTGTGAATACACATTTTCAGAACATATTTGCATATCTGCACCTATATATAAAAAAACACAATATACATCAATGTGTAATATATATATATATAAAAAAAAACACAATATACGTGTAATATACATATACACACTATAAATACTATGCACATACACAATATCATACAACTCATGATTATACACACAATATTATACAGACACACAATCGAACCTATACACACACACACACACATTATGCACATACACACAATCGAAGCTATACACACACACATCATTATGCATACACACACAATCGAAGCTATACATACACACACATTATGCACACACACACAATCGTACCGATATACACACAATATTATACAGACACACACATCCACTACTACACACGCGCCTATATAGCTCCATAGGGGTGCAGGGATACGTCCCCCCCGGTGGGGCATTGCTGCAGCTTGTCACCTGTGGACCAATGCCTGGTCGGAGCTTACCTTCACAGACCCCCACTTCATACTCGGTGATTGAGTCTCCGTTGAGCGGGGGGCGGATGACACAGCGCAGCCCCTTGTCGCAGGCTCCATGCAGTCCGTAGACTCCCCCGCAGGTCTCATTCTTCTGCCGGGCGCACATGTAGCAGCACGCACACACCCCCAGCACGGTGCTTCCACGGCAGTTCTTGGGCTCCTCACATTTGGACTCATCACAAGGCAAACAAACCAAAGCCCAGCAAGACGTGGGTAGCAGGCTCCAAAACACCAGGACCAGGTGCAAGACACCCAATAACTTCCCAGCCAGGTACATCCTTTCCTCTGGACCCCCCCTCCCCAAAAATAGAAAAAAAAAATATGTATATAAAACACTGACCAACTGCACAAGACACAAGACACCAGCAGCTCCTGATTTGTATCCAAACAAGTATTTATGTTTATAAACAAATCCAAATGGTGAAACCAGCAGGGACCCTCTCCAAGCTGTCAGTGCAGATCCTCACCAGGTGGGGATAAATAATGACAATTAGAGTGTAAAAAGGATTATTCTGGGGAGTAAAACACACCCATCACTGACCCCCTTTCTCCAGGAGCCCTTCACAAATATCAAAGTGATCCTCCAGATTGAGAAAAAAAGTTGTTTGTTAGTTCCATTCCACTGGAACTCCTTCTAGAGGCCACATTTCAGATTTAATCCACTGAATGTGACTGTGTGTGCTCCTAGGATCTTGGATCAAAGTTCTCCTGGATTGCTCTCCTTTCAATTTAAAGAATTCCTCCTGCTCTGGGTCCTCCTCCCCACCTCCCCTAAGATCAGGTCTCCTTCTCTCTTTCTCCTTTTTTTCCCCTTCGACTTCTAAGAAAACAAAAAAGTATCAATTAGTGTGTAAAGGCAGAAAGCAGGGCGACAATGTATCAGCTCGGCTGCCTGTGCCCTCTTCCTGTTCCCCCTGGTGGTGTTGGATAATGTGCTCAGGGTGGCTCTGTCATGCTGTCTGTCCCCTCTGCCGCCGCTTCTCCTCCTCTCCTCTCGCACGGTCTCTACTTTTCTGTGCTTCTCTTGTTTATGGCAGCCCCAGACGCTCGCGCTCTCTCTCTCTCTCTCTCTCTCGCTCGTTCACTCACTCTCTCTTTCACTCTCTTTCACTAGGTCTCCGCCCCCTCATGCGTCATCTAACGGGGACCGCCCCAAGCCTAGAGCGCTGATCCCATTGGAGGGTTCCTCGCCGCCCCAGCCATTCCACATATGGGGCTCGGTTTGTTCTCACTGTGCCTGCCCGGGTCAGGGAGCGGGTTGTGCTGCGAGCCTGTCACCGGGATCATCTCCGCCAGGGACTGGGCGGCCACGGCCTGACACCACGTTACCTAGAAGGGACAGGAGAGGTGTGGGGGTTCGGGAGCCCCTATTAATGCAGAGAGAACAGGGCGTGTCTGTCTCCATATAGAGGGTCTGCAGACAACAAAAAGCAATATTCAGGGTTACTCAGCAGATCCCACAGCAGTGTGTCTCACAGAAGGTGATGCAGGTCTATGAGATCCCTGGGGTTTGGTGTCTCCATGTACCGGTCCCCATTACTGGAGGACCGGGGTGTGGCCGCTCTATGCCCCGCCCCTTGTCTGTAACCACTGTCATCTCTCACCTAACCATTACATATGGATAGAGATTTTTTTTACTTCTTACTTTTTTTATTATACATTTCTGTGCCATTTACCCCCATTTTTTTCAAGCACTCAGTGCTTACCCTTTTCTTATATTTTTCATTTATTGTCTTCCTTCGTTTGCGCTTTCATATTTTTATTTGGACTTTTGTACATTCCCAGACCTTCTCTTATACCACTTCATATACATAGACCTTCTCTTATACCACTTCATATACCATAGACCTTCTCTTATACCACTTCATATACATAGACCTGCTCTTATACCACTTCATATACATAGACCTTCTCTTATACCACTTCATATACATAGACCTGCTCTTATACCACTTCATATACCATAGACCTGCTCTTGTACCACTTCATATACATAGACCTTCTCTTATACCACTTCATATACCATAGACCTGCTCTTGTACCACTTCATATACCATAGACCTGCTCTTATACCACTTCATATACCATAGACCTGCTCTTGTACCACTTCATATACCATAGACCTGCTCTTATACCACTTCATATACCATAGACCTGCTCTTGTACCACTTCATATACATAGACCTTCTCTTATACCACTTCATATACCATAGACCTGCTCTTGTACCACTTCATATACCATAGACCTGCTCTTATACCACTTCATATACCATAGACCTGCTCTTGTACCACTTCATATACATAGACCTTCTCTTATACCACTTCATATACCATAGACCTGCTCTTGTACCACTTCATATACCATAGACCTGCTCTTATACCACTTCATATACCATAGACCTGCTCTTGTACCACTTCATATACCATAGACCTGCTCTTGTACCACTTCATATACCATAGACCTGCTCTTATACCACTTCATATACCATAGACCTGCTCTTGTACCACTTCATATACCATAGACCTGCTCTTATACCACTTCATATACCATAGACCTTCTCTTATACCACTTCATATACCATAGACCTGCTCTTGTACCACTTCATATACCATAGACCTGCTCTTGTACCACTTCATATACCATAGACCTGCTCTTGTACCACTTCATATACCATAGACCTGCTCTTATACCACTTCATATACCATAGACCTGCTCTTGTACCACTTCATATACCATAGACCTGCTCTTATACCACTTCATATACCATAGACCTGCTCTTCTACCACACATCCTATACCATACACCTGTTCTTATACCTTAGTATACCTGCTCTTAGTATTATTATTGTCATCATTTATATAGCGCCAGTTAATGCAAGTCTAATAAAAATGTATCATTGGATTCTTTTACTATAAAGTCGGAAGCTTGAAGCGGCGGGGGGGGGGGGTTACTGTCTTTATCACCAGTACTCACACCCTCTATCTTTGTGGCGTATGTTTCTGGTGTCCATAGCACCTTTTCAAACCTTCCTTACCTTTTTAAGCAATGGCTTTGGTCCCTGGCCACAAATATATATACTACTTTAGGTAGCTTTTTATCGTGTGTAAAGTTTTTCCAATGCCTTTTAGTGCGTTTAGATAATACAGCACTATGTATATTATATTTCATTGGCAGAACAATCCGGGACTCCACTGGCTTCTTTATTATATTTTTGTTGTTAAACCGATCATTCGCTTTCTGCAACGCATTATCTAAACATTCCGAGGTATAACCTCTCTCTAAGAAACGCCGATACATTTCCTTCACTTGTTGATCCCGACGTGCTTCTTCACTATTATAGCGGAGGACACGGAGAAATTGCGAAATTGGAAGAGAATTGATAAGCTGTGTGGGGTGATGACTTACCGCTCTTAAAGTAGAATTTCTGTCAGTTTCTTTTTTAAAAAGAGTGTAACCCACTTTGTCGCCCGTGCGAAATAGTAAAACATCCAAGAATGGAATTTCAGCTCGGCTGTGGGCAGCTGTCAGTTTAATTGGCGTGTCTAATGCATTGATTTTATCCACCATGGACAAGAATTCTACTTCATCTCCCTGCCAGATAACCAGGATGTCATCGACAAATCGATTGTAAAATAAAATCCGATCCGAATAATCTTGTAGGAGAAATTTACGCTCGAAACAATGCATATAGAAATTAGCGTATGTTGGCGCCATCGGTGCTCCCATCGCCGTTCCGGCAACTTGGAAATAAAAAGAATTTTCAAACCGAAAATAATTCTTATGTAGTGTAATTTCCAATAATTCAATTAGAAATTCAATGGGAGGGCCTGCGTAATACGCTGAATCTATTAATACTTGTTTGCTTGAATTCCCTCCTCATGCGGGATCGCTGTATAAAGATTCTTGACATCCATCGTGGCTAACAGACACGGCGTAGAGGGTAAGGTAAGGCTATGTATCTGATTAATCAGCTGCATGGTGTCTTTGAGACAGGTGTTCAGGTGTTTCATGGTGTTTTTTGAAACAAAATCAATAAACTTTCCCAAAGGCTCCAAAATTCCACCTCTCGCTGAAACTATCGGCCTTCCTGGCGGATTTTGACTATTTTTGTGGATCTTTGGAATAGTGTAAAGTATGGGTACTTTTGGGTGTTTCACAATCAGGTATGCTGCAATCGTCTCAGTGATATAGCCGGCCTGTACACCTCTGGTGACAATGTTGTTTACTTTCTGCATTAATTCCTTGGTGGGATCGTACGTGAGTTTGCGGTAGACGGACGGGTCTGAGAGTTGAGTTAAGACCTCATTACGATAATCCACGTAATTCATTATCACGATCCCTCCTCCCTTGTCTGCCTGTCGAATAATTATGCTTGTGTCATTAGACAACTCTTTCAGGCTCGTAAACTCCTCTTTCGAAAAGTTTGTTGGATGGCGTATTTTAGACTTCAATACGTTCTTAGATTCTTCTAACACAGTTTGAGAGTACGAATTAATAAAAGCATTATTCGTTTTAAAATCTTGTGTATTTTTGAGTTTCAAGGAAGGTATAAATACTGAAGGCGTATCGGTGAAACGTTCCTGAATGGCAAGTTTACGCTGCCATTTGAAGTTTTGTAACTCTAATTCAAACGGTGTGGCCCTGGAGGTTGGAACAAAAGATAGCCCTTTATTAAGAACTTGGAGGTGTAATGAGGTCAGATGTTTGTGAGATAAATTAAATACCGGTACTATCTCCTGTATAATGGAGGTCTTCTTTATTATATTTTTGTTGTTACACCGATCATTCGCTTTCTGCAACGCAGAACACTTTAAGAGCGGATAGTCATCACCCCACACAGCTTATCAATTCTCTTCCAATTTCGCAATTTCTCCGTGTCCTCCGCTATAATAGTGAAGAAGCACGTCGGGATCAACAAGTGAAGGAAATGTATCGGCGTTTCTTAGAGAGAGGTTATACCTCGGAATGTTTAGATAATGCGTTGCAGAAAGCGAATGATCGGTTTAACAACAAAAATATAATAAAGAAGCCAGTGGAGTCCCGGATTGTTCTGCCAATGAAATATAATATACATAGTGCTGTATTATCTAAACGCATTAAAAGGCATTGGAAAAACTTTACACACGATAAAAAGCTACCTAAAGTCTTCACTGCACCACCGTTAATCAGTTTCTCAAGGGGAAGGAACTTAAAGGATTGGCTTGTACACACAGACCCTATAGGAGCATATCAACAACATACTCAAGAACTAAGAAAAGGCTGCTATCGATGTACCAGCTGTGTGACATGCAACCACATGACTCCATCTCCTACTTTTTCGCACCCACATACGCGACAAACTTTCCACATTAAACATCGCATCACCTGTCAAACGGAGTTCGTCGTGTACCTAATCACGTGTCCCTGCGGCCTGGCGTATGTGGGGAAGACGGATTTAACGCTTCGAGACCGCATACGCGGCCACCGATCTTCCATCAACGTAGCATTTCGAGATGGTACCTCCGATAAACCTGTTGCAAAACATTTTTTATTGATGAAACATCGCCTGCCTTCGCTAAGGTTTGTGGGCATAGACCATGTCCCCCCGCTGCCGCGCGGTGGTGATCGATCTCGAACACTCCTGCAACGTGAGACATACTGGATACGAACACTGGATACAGTGTCTCCAAAAGGACTAAATGAATACATCTCATTTTCATGTTTCCTTTCTGAACGTTAAATAAAAGGGTTAGATGAGCGTCCATCGGAACTTTGGTGCTACGAGTAGAATGAATCCTCCATTCGAAATTCTCATTGTTTTTAGGTTGCTATGGCAACTCACCGACTGAACTAAGTCTAACCGAGATAGCTACATGCTCCATTGTCTTCACCTGCTGTAACACAGTAATTGGGGCGTGCACTTGGAAGGGTTGGCAATTGAAGTGGATAAAAAGACAGTCTACACCCTTGGCCAGTTACCCTGAAGATGGTTCCAGAGAGAACCGAAACGTCGGTCTGATTTTAAGATGCCTTAAATAAAGATTTTTTATTTTCAACCAGTTCACACGTGTGCAGCCCCTATCGCTTCATATATATATATATATATATATCTATCCAGAAGCAGGCACTCTGCTCCTCCAATCACCATTTAGCGATTCAGCCCTGGTGCAATCCCCACAGCTCTGACAGTTTCAACAAGCACAGGGCACTCATGGGTCTGATGTGAAGAGCAGTGAGTGCCCTTGGTTTGTTGAAACCAATATAAATATAATGTGGAGTGGGTTATCGGAAATCATTGCAAACATGATAAGAATAGATTATTTCAACCCATATTTTAGGGTGTGCACACACATGGATAAGTACATCAGGCTAGGCTGGGTCAGACGAGCGCACCGTACTAACGTGCCTCCTGGCGTCTGTTGCAGCGTTGTGACGCTTTGGCGGGGCCAGGCACATGCTGTAGCGAGCGCACAAGTTGAGCGTGCTGAAGACGTTCTGAAAGCCTTCCTGTCAAAAGTGCTAGGACGCATGTTTGACAGGACTGCAAAGCGCGATCCTCCATAGGGGGATCGAGCCTTGCAGTGCTGAGCACACTAACTGCACTCAGTGAGCTGGCCAGACGGGCGTCAGAGTGGAAGGAACGTTCACTCTCATGGACATTCCTTCCGCGCTACAAAATGCTCGTCTGAGCCCACTTCAAGGCAAGTCTGACAAGGACCAAAAATGTAGGTAATTATGAGGAGATTGGAAAGTAGCCACTGGTGAAGAATGGGGACGGGGTAACCCTCAGAGATGGTAATAGAAGCAGATCAGGTCAATGGGTACTTTGTGGAACCTATGTGCACACATGGAACATTTATTGATTACAACTTATATAATAACAGTCAGTTTCAGACATTTTTTTTCTACAATTAACCAAAGAAGAAACCTCCAAAAACTTTAGGTGGCGACCTGAAAGTTGAACGAGCAGGACAGGTTCATCCAGCTGGTGCTGTCAGTTCAGGCCTGTGGTCATAAATATTATTTCTTTATTTTGATATGTGAGAAGGAGACATCTGATCCAGTGCCTAAACACCAATTCTAACCTTTCCTGTGTGTGGGTGGACTGGGTTCTCTGTTTCTCCTGTATCAACAAGGTTCACTTCCACGCATCATCCAGCCTGACAAGACCACTCTGCTGTTTTATATATATATATATATGTATATATATATATTTATATAAAAAACACCAAAAAAGAGCACTCCATTTCAATGACCACCATCATCCACCATGTGTCCCACCGTGACAGCCTATAAAGGCTGGTGCCTGCTGGGAAGCTCTAAGGTGAGTTAATTCTGTAAATGCAGATACAGTCAAGTAAGATAGGACCTGTCAACGATGGGGTACACTGGCGACTGAGACAGGCTTACGCAAACTATGATCATACTTTGTTAACTGAATCCCCATCATTTTACCTCAGTCAGGTTTTTGAATTTTTGAAATGTGTTTTTTTCTTGCACAAAATGGTGGATGAAGGTGGTCATTGAAATGGAGTGCTCTTTCCTGGTGTTTTGTATTTTGAGTCTTAGATGCACCCGCTCGTGTTGCAAGTTTAGGTTGAGTGCAACCCACCCTGTGGTTTGCTTTGTGTGTATGTATATATATATATATGTATATATATATATATATATAAACACCATCCACTCTTAAGTCTGTAAACAACTATTTCTAAACAAGTAATGTTAGAAGGTATAATGGTACCAACACCATTTGGGCTAAAAGGCCCATTGGCATTAATGTATGCCTTCACCAACCCCCCATCTCTCACGTATGTAGAGAAGCAGAGATTACTCCGGCTCTTTGACCTAATAACTCAATGATCCGAGCATCCCTATTCTATCACATGCTAATATACAGTACTTTTCATCCCACCTACCTCATTAGTGCTCCATCTGGCCACTGTCATTAAAGTAGGTGCATCATATTTTATTTTCTGGTACCAAGCTCAATACAGGGGAATAAATTATGCTTTACTTCATAAAGTGACATGACAAGGCCATTGAAAATGCAGGGGTGTATTAAATGGTAGGTGTCAGGTTCAGGGTTCAGGAATGCTTGCTTTTAAAGGGGGCTCGTCATCATGGGACGAGGGAAGTCCCCACTGGTTCTCTGTTGTGTTTGAAATTAAAAGGAGGTTTGTTTATAATAGCATCAGGGGCTTGACCTGTGTCTGTTGGGACTGGACATCACTTGGTTCCATATTCCATTAGGAGTAGGAAGCTAGGTATAGTAAGGCCAAAAGAATTAGGAATTCCCTGGTTTAAGCGCTAACAAGACCAATTTACTGCACATACTCTGTTCTTCAGATCATCTGGATGTGTACCTGATGTTCAGCTTAACTTTTTTCCTTGGAAACCTCCATCAGATGCTTATTGGGTGGTGAAGTGCAAAAGTGCGCTGTTCTCTGGGCTCCCAGATTCCAAGCCTGCTGTAAAAATAACCAGAGCTCTGGTAAACGTATCGTTAACATCTATGTGTCAGGACAAGATCAAATGGCACGCTGACCACAGTCACTCCTCTCAAATATGTAGGTATGTGGTTAGACCCAAATCTATCCTTTGACCCCACATCGAAAAACTCTCATCTAAACTTTACCCCAATCTAGGTGCCCTGTACAGAAACAAATCCTGCCCGAGCCCCGGGGTAAGAAAGCAGATTGTACAACAAATGCTTATGCCGGTTATTGAATATGGAGATGTAGTGTATGCAGCGGCCCCACAAACACACCTTCATAAACTTACTACATTGTATAACTCATTCTGCCGCTTTGTGCTACAATGTAACTTTATGACCCACCATTGTGACATGTTAAAAGAGGTAAACTGGTCGCTGGAATCTAGACTCAACTTTCACCTTTCCAACCTGGTGTTTAAGAGCTTTTCTGGGAAGCTACCACCCTACCTGAATAGTCTGCTTCCCCTAGCAATTCCCTCATCCTATAACCTCCGGTCCAGGACCAGCACCTTACTTGCAATACCACAATACAAAAACAAAGTGGCTCGATCCTCATTTTCCTACAGAGCACCGCAGTTATGGAATAACCTCCCAGACATCATCAAATCTTCGCCGAGTCTTCGATCACTCAAGTCAAGAACTCCCTATTAACATACCCCAATACAGAATGCACCTGTAAACACGTAACATGATGACTATTTCCTACATATTTATTTTCTGTGTAAATCTGTATTTGTGTTTTGCTTTTTAATATCTTGCATGTTTTTAGCATTGTATTTCTGTAACGACTGTAAAATTTCAATATTCTTGAACCCAGGACATACTTGAAAACGAGAGAAATCTCAATGTATCCTTCCTGGTAAAATACTTTATAAATAAATAAATAAACATCTATAGAATTGTTAAAGGAACACTCTAGGCTGAAAATCACCCCCTTTTTTTTACATCGCTGAAAGCGCAATGACGTCTCTTACTCGGCAATAGTCGGCAGAAACGGGAAATACAAATCCCACTCTGCTGATTGACAGCTGGGAGGCCGGAGGAAAGTCCTCCGTGTCTCTCATCTGTTTCAGCCGATCGGCTCAGCGGAAGGGTGAGCAAAGAAAAGGGCATACTTAGGTCATCATGACCACCTAAAAAAGCTTAGGTGGTCATGTTGCCTAGAGTATCCCTTTAAGTTTACTGGAGCTCTGGTTACGTTTACACCAGACTTGGAATCTAGCTGCTTATGTATTGTTTGGGCTTTTTTTTTTTTTTTTTAATTTTTCAGCACCAGAGAAAGGAACAGCACATAACACTTCCCGCTGTTTCACCATTAAAGGGTTAACAGCCAGTGCACATGCCCAATCAGGTTATGCTAGATATCCTGACTGGTGGTAACTGGTTCACCGGTTTTCCTTTTGTTCCCTCAAACCATGGGACGCCCCAGCAGACGTGACTTTTTTTTTACTGCTGAAGACGCACATCAGTTGGTGAAAGGAACACGCTACACATCCTGACCACATTATGGCCCCTATTACGCTCTTGGTGTTAAAACGCGGGGGAGGAAAAACTGCGCCCGCAGTTTCCCCCCTTGCGCCCGCGTTTTAACGCCAGATTACAATGCAGGCGCAAAAAATGCTGCCTGCATTGTTATCGAGCGTTAAAGATAGGGATACGCGCAGCAGCGCTGAGCACAGCCGCACGCATCCTCTCAATGGAGTCCATAGGATTCCATTGAGTTCCTCTCTGCCGGTCACGTGACCGGCCGGATCTCGCATCGCATCGCGAGATCCGGCCGGTGGGCGTAGTGATACGCAGGGGAAAGACGGGGGGACTTTTTTCCCTTGTCTTTCCCTGCTCCCGCCGGCCGGAGGATGCGACCGTCGCCGCTGTCCTCGCCGCGGGACAGAGGGTAAGTATGTGGCTTGTTTTTTTTATTTTTACAGCTGGTATTAATGGATTCTGCAGAAGCGGAATCCGTTAACACCAGGTCCTGGCTCTGGTTAACTTTTCACTGACCAGAACGAGGCGTTAATGAGCGCTGGGACTTTGTAATCCAGCGTTGATTAACGCTTTGCGCTCCCCATGTTAAGTATAGGGAGCGCAAAGTGCACTAACCTCGTGCAGAGGAGCGCAAGGTACCAAACGCAAACGGGTTTTTTAACCCGTTTGCGTTTGGATTGTAATAGGAAGCTAATACCGCAGCTAACGGTAGTGCTCACGCAGGTGAGCGCTATCGTTAGCGTTAGGTATGTAATAGGGGCCTATATTTTTAAAATGGTCAGGATGTGAGGAGTGCCCCCCATTTTGCTTATAACAATAGCATGTCTATTCAAAGAAAGGTGAAACTCAGGAGAATGACTGGAGAAGTGAAAATTCTAGGTCAAAATAGCCAAACCAGAAAAGTCTCCCATCTATCTCACTTTCCAAATCGGCTATTTGGTCTAGATTGTTCTCTTCTCCTGCCAGTTCTCCTGGTTTTCACTTTTCTCTGAATAGACCTGTATGTGAAGTGGAGGAGTTTCCTCCACCCCACCAGAGTCATCAGCAGCCTGGGAATTTGAATTTCCCGGCTGTTGGTTTCTCTTTGGATACTAGTGACGTTGACATGCATGGAGCGTGTCGACGCCACTATCTCTGAGACCAATTGCACTAGCGATCGATCTTCGATAGGCCGTAATGGATCAGCGCTCCGCATGCTGAGCAAGTAGTGCAGGGAGCGCAAATTGCACAGAAAAGTCTCGGGGGACTTCCAGGTTCGGGAGTCCCTGAGCCGAAGAGGAGGAGCTGCACTCAGCAAGGAAGAAAAGGTGTGTAAAATGGGACAAAATAAAATAAAAAATAATCGGACAGTGATCGTCAGCTTTCTCTGCCCAATTATTTAAGGGCAAAAATAGGACACTCGTTAGTATGTGTTCCTTGTATTCCAAATGGTTGTGTAGTTTTTATGCTGGTCTCGGACAACTTTTGCACATTTTGGAATCTTTTTATTTTTTTGTAAACTGTGCTGCATCTCACATACACTTGTGATAGCATTTCAAAATTACGCAGCATCTCCAGGATTTTAACACAATTTCAGCTTTGATGAGACATTCTGGTGGCTTTTGAACTTTACCTAATTCAGTTCAGCATGTTGTAACATTTCTATTATTTACATATATTTTTTTTCCATCCCTACTGAGTCAGTTCTGTTTAAAACTGGAGTCCACGGACGTCACCCTCCTGGATGTCATAATAGATATTTAACAGCTAAGGCTAGGGTCAGACTGAGGCAGTGCGAACGCGCGTTCTGGCGCACTTAATCACGGCCGCACTAGCAGCAGATGCCGGGCAATGACAGCCAATATACGAAGTACGGTCGCACAAAAGTCCGGCCGCGCAACGCAAGTGGAAAATGAACGCATTTTTTCGAGAACGTTAAACCGCTGGTACTGACGTACAGAGTGCGCTGCGGCCGCATAGCAGCGTGTGTGCGTGATTAGGAGATGTCAGACGCTGCTAGTGTGCGGCCAACATAACGTTCAAACAGCCGGATTTCCCTAGACTTCTTTTCACCCCATCGTCATGAAATACGTCCAGAATTGCGCATCGTCTGACCACTTAAGCGTATTCCGTGAAAAAATGCGTGCGCACGCATCGACGTACATTTTGACGGTGGCCGCAGAAAATGCGCTCATCTGTCCCTAGCCTTAATCCTGCTGCCTCATTTCACCAAAATTGTTCTTGAACAACACCTTAGAAATAATTCGAAATGAACCTAGCTGGTAAGTGAAAAGCTGGGACTAAAATACAATCTTCATGCAAACGTTTGCACCGGCGCAAAAAAACATTAACACATGGGGTAAAACCATATGCGCCGAATCCCGTATTACATAGCGCAAGAACCGCGCGCAAACGTCTACCGCGGGTGAACCTGTGTGAATCCTGCGCGAGTTTACTGTACTGCGCGCGTCCTATACTTAACATTGTGAGCGCAAATGCGATTGTGCGCTCGTACGAGGATGGTATTACAATCTATTCACGGTAATTACCGCATAGCCTTTGCGCGCATAATTTTAGCAACTCCTAAAAGCTGGTGTTAACGGCATATCTGAACAACCTGGCCGAACCCAAAAAAAAAACCAGCCCATAAAAAGGAATGCAGCAACAATATAATGCATGAAGGCAGGTGTGTGTGTATTATTACTGTAGCATACGTGCTCATTTTGCATCATAGACGCAGAACCCGTCTCCGATGCCTCTGGCAGACGCAATTCAGCTGCGTTTGATAGGTGTGTTTCTTCATTTTGATTGGCTGAATGGGTGCAAAAAACTGTACGCGCAAAGATTTTTCATGAGACGGTACTGCTCCGGCATTTGTGCGCGTCCTGTTTGCACACGCAATTGACCGGCGGAAGAAAAGAGCCACGAGGATTGTAATTCCAGCGGTGATTTGCGCGCGCAAAACTTTAACACTTGCCGCAAAGATTTTCGCTTTGCGCAAGGCTTTTTGTGTGAAGAATTTAACCCCTTAAGGACCCCTGACGTACCCTGTACGTCCTGTCCACAGGTCTCCCTGAGGCTAGGGTCAGACGAACGCATTTTTCACGTGCGTTTAGCCGCACGAAATCACGGCCGTGCTAGCAGCAAATGACGTCCAATGCCGGGGAACATACGACGAACGGCCGCACGAAAGTTCGTCCGTGCAACGCAAGTGGCCAACGAACGCATTTTTTTCGAGAACGTCAAACCGCTACTACTGACGTACAGAGTGCGCTGCGGCCGCATAGCGGCGTGTGTGTGTGATTAGGAGATGTCAGACGCTACTGATGTCCGGCTAACATAACGTCCAGACACAAAAGGTGTTTTATTGATGATCCGTACAAAATCACGGACGAAAAGGCGCATCGTATGACCGCTATCGCGTATTCCGGGAAAAAATACGTACGTTCATTCGAACGCACTTTTTCATGGACAACGTGAAAAATGCGTTCGTCTGACCCTAGCCTTAGACCCGCGGACGTACAGGGTACGTCAGCGGTGCCTAATCCCCCTCCCGCCCGATACTCACCTCCCTCGCTGGATCCCTCGGTGATCTGGCAGGGAGGAAGCCTGCCCATGTGTTTTACATGGGCAGGCGAGGCTGATGACGTCGCCACGCTGCATGGTGACGTCATCAGCAGGCGTCCCCATGCAATTCAATGGAGGGGAGGGGGGCTCCTTCGGAGCCCTCTATCTCTCCAACCATTGAAGCTAGGGAGATGCTGTTTGCACCGCTGAAAAGGGGAGAGTCTCCCCTTTTCAGCAGTGTATAGCATTAACAGTTTCGCCGCCGGATCACGTTTCGGCGCCAATTGGCGCCAAAACGCGATTCGAACCTGGAGGGGGGGCTGACATCTTGGATGTCAGCCAAGCCTCCAGGTCCCCCCCCCACCCACTGACAACCTCACCATATGTGTGAGGATGTCAGTGGGCCAGTTAACCATCTAGCTGCCATGTAGACATAAGGGGATCCTAAGGATCCCCATATCTCCCGATCCAGATATGCGGCTAGATGGTCATATTTGACATCATTTGAAAGGCCTGATTATGGCCTTTCCAATGATACCAAACATGACCAGCTTTGGTTTTTTTAAAAAAATTAAAAAAATAAATAAATAAATTAAATAAAATAAAAGGTTTTTTTTTAAAAGTTTTTTGTCTGGGGGGAGTTTAATTAAATAGGACCTAGGCTGTCATCTAAAAATAATTAGCACAAAATGTTCAGAATGAGCGCAGCGCACATAGGCGAACTGTCTCAGCAGTGAAGGGGTTAAAAAGCAAACGCATGTAAAAATTGGGTATTTCTAGTCTCGGGACAAAATTTTGAACCTATTTAGCCGGGGTCTTTTTGGGTGGTTGTAGATTTTGGGGATTAAATTACGAAAAAGTGTGTTTTTACCATTTTTTTCATCATATTTCATATTTTTTTTTATAGTAAATTATTCGATATGATGGAAATAATGGTATTTCTAGAAAGTCCATTTAATGGCGGGAAAAAGGGTGTATAATATGTGTGGGTTGAATAAACGAGTAAGAGGAAAATTTGACCTAAACACTAACAGCGCAGAAACGTAAAAACAGCAGCGGTCACTAAAAGACGGATTTGTGTAAAACCGCCCGGTCACTAAGGGTTAATATAGCCCCTTGTGTTTAGTTCAGGATGGAGATGTCTTCAAACTCTTGTTGGTATAAATGAGAGGTTTTCACTAAAAGCTAGAAGATACATAATGGATATAAAGTTGAAACATGCTTGTTTTATCTGCAGAGTTGATTTATATGTTAGCTACTTATGGAGCAGGGCCTCCCTACCTCATATCTCTGTCCATCGGAGTCAAGGCCCTCCAGATATTTTGGACCTACATATCCCTTTGAGGCTCAGCCAATCTAATGATTACCTGACCGTCATGGGAAATTAAGTTTCAAAACATCTGGAGGGTGATGGTTGCTGACCCCCGATCTATGTCTTGCCCCAATTTATTATAACCACTGTCTACAGACTGCAGAACAAGTTGACAGAAGACAAATAATTGGATAATAATAATTTACCACTAGAATATCCCATTAATGTCACGTGTTTCACATTGTTCAGACTAGAGTGTGAGAGTCAAAACGCTCAGAATGAAATGAGAATGTGTACGTCAATTGAATTTAAGCATGTAAAAATTACAAGCCCATGTCTGCCTTGAGGCATGATGGAGCCCAGTGTGCTCACTAACTGGGAAGAAATGGGTAAGGTTCCATGTTACATTTGAAACAAGGTGACATCATGATGTAGATACAGTTCAATCAGTATGTCACATCTGTGAGAGTTAGAGAAGATACCACAGGCACCTTCAACTTCATTAAGTGCTTTCACATCTACTCTCACATTATCCCTCATACCACCTGGGATAGATTGGAAATCACAAAGCCATTACAGTGGTTTGCCTTTGCCTTGGAGGGTTCGTTTTCAATCTGACAATCTCCATTTCTTTTATTGGTTTGTTCAATGTTTGCTAATTAACCTTATCTTTAAATATATATCTACAACTGAGCTTCAAAATGCAGGGAAATAGGACAATAGATTTGGAAGAAAACCTTTTTTTTTGGTGCAGTGTACTCTACAATGATATATTTAGCATCAGTAGAGCTTTGCTATTGTCATTAATGGTGATATTACTAAGCCTATATTTGGAGTTAAAATACTCATAGATAAATGGGGTTTCCTTTGAAGTAAGCATCCTTGGTGTAGCAATCTTTTAATTTGGTAGCTGATATTAATGTATTTTAGGGCTTGCCTACAGTTAATGGGCAGCAAAGAGACAGCGTGGTACCAGCTGTCAGACAAGCATTCCATGCTCATCACACACCAGAAACACTTTACATTATTGGGCTTATACCTTTATATGCAGCTAAGCATCTGCCTGCTAAACCACCGCAGATGGACTGCATAAAAATGAAGGATGATCTCAAGAGATACACAGCACATACAGATGTGAAGATCTGATACAGATCCTATTAATAATAATCAAATCTATGCGCCACTTAGTAGGTGGTAATCTTTCTGCAAACCATTAGCAGAATAAGCGCATATACCAGCTCATCACTTTTTATATATCGTTTTTAACATTTATCTATCCTGACGGTAAAGCGTAGAACGATGGACGGGTCTGAGAACAAATCCAGGATCGATTTTGTTAAGAAATTGCTAAACAGTGAAAAGACAGGATTTTGCTTTACAGCCAGCAAAACATCCTGCATTTTCATTGAATGCGTTACTGCCACCTTCAGGGAAAACGTGGAACTGAAATGGGTATTTTTTAACACCTTTGCTGATATGTTCATGGAAACTGATTACATAGCTCCCACGAATAGTATTGTAAGGTGCCTGTGTAATGGTAGAATAGTCTCAGCAATCACTTTAACTACTACATAGCCTGTGTCTTCTGTAAATCATCATGCATTTCTGGCAGGAAAAAACAGAGTCTTTACAGAAGAGTATGAGTTATTATTATTATTCTTCATTTACATAGCGCCACAAATTCTGCAGCGCTTTACAAGATCAGTGTACAAGGGATGGTTACATTGGAATAGCACACATGGATAAGACCTGATTCAGGGAGACCCTGTTCCCAAGGGAATTTACAATCTATGAGATGTACAAGTATTTTGTGAGGTAGGCGCAAGCATATCATTAGGTGTCTTGTCCAAGGAAACTTACTGGTGGTGTCTTCTGGGTGGGATCGGGTAGTCTTTTCATGACTGTATAGCAACGACCTGGTGGTTAGGTTGAACCCACTTCTCGTGAAGTTGACACTTCTCCACAGTTGTATTGGAGGGATGGGCTGAATGGTATGTTGACTTGCTTCTCCGCGGTCGAAGAGCAGAGACGTTACCATTGGACTCCACAGCTGATTTGTGTGGTAGGCAAGTATGTACCATTAGATGTCTTGCCCAGGGCCATTTACTGGAGTGGTGCTCTGGCCGGGATTCAAACCTAGGTCTCCACAATTTATACAGTTTAATGACAATTTGCTAGCCTGGAGAAATATCTATAAAATATAGTGCTCAAGATACCACGACAAGTTAGTGGCAGTTTTGTTCTATGGTGACTCATATTCTATGGTTCAGCTGATCCCGAAACAAGCAACAGGTGAATTAGTTTACGTAAGAATATTAGCTATTTCATTAAGTCAAAGTCATGGTTGTGGGTGACTTATTATTATTATCATCATTTAGATGCCAGTAGGGTTGCACCGATACCACAATTTTAGGACCGAGTACAAGTACCAATACTTTTTTCAGGTACTCGCCGATACCGAGTACCGATACTTTTATTTAAAGTCACGTGACTGCTTTCCAATAAATTAATTAAAAGTTTTGCTGAAAGACTGTCCAGTTTATGTTTATATTGAAATGTATGGCCAGACACCCCATTTACTCACTGCACAGCCTGCACACACCACACACCTCATCTCAGATATATGTATACCCACTCAGATACATGTGTATACTTGCAGACCTCTGACCAGATATACCCACTCAGATACTTGTACACAGACCTCAGGCCAGACACACACACACACAATATATATCTCATACCAGACATATATATGTTTATATATATATATATATATATATATATATATATATATATAATTGGACAGTAGAGGATGCACTCACGGTCTTCCAAAAAAGATAAAATCCTTTATTCAAAAACTCACATGAATATCGACGTTTCGGCTCAACTGAGCCTTTTTCAAGATAAGCCAGAAAAAAGGCTCAGTTGAGCCGAAACGTCGATATTCATGTGAGTTTTTGAATAAAGGATTTTATCTTTTTTGGAAGACCGTGAGTGCATCCTCTATTGTCCAATTCTATACTTTTAACTGGACTGCACCGGGCAATGAACAGTATTGATGGAGAGTGCTGTATTCAGTGGATTGTTATATATATATACACTCGTGTATTTTGGCCTAGGCCAACAAGGCCTAGGCCTAGGGTGGCACTATCCAGGGGGCGGCAGCCCGCACTGGTGGCCCCACCCCTAAAAAAAAAAAAAAAAACTTTTTTTTTTTTTTTACTTTTGCAAAGTATTTTGCCAGGAAGGATACATTGAGATTTCACTAATTTTCAAGTATGTCCTGGATAGGCAAGGCCTAGGCTTTCACTTTCCAGGGGGCAGCAAAAAACCTCACCACTGAGTGGGTTACTCACAGAGCACCGAAATAACGCCAACATTTTGGTGTTCTGTAGTTTCCTGCACTTCCGGGAATAAAATTTCCCCACCCTGCAGTGAATTCACCATTCACCGCAGGGTCCCCAAAGTGCACGGAGTCGGCCGCTGAATGCTGCCACCGCAAACCCGTGGCCTGCTGGTTTCAAAAGAACTACTGAACGAAAATGTCTGGAATTTAAATATAAGATCCTATGATTGATAATAAAAAGTTCTGTTACAGAAAAAAGAAAAACCGCTATTAAAAAAGGGGGGGGGGATTTTGCTGAAGAATTACTAAAAGGTACTAAAAAAAAATCAATAAAGACTTTTACTGCAAATTAAAATAATAAATGGTTTATTAGATATTGCATAAAAACGGGAATATTTTTAACATTGAAACCTATGGGGTTCGCCTGAATAAACCTGCTGATTGGAACCACCAAACATCAGGGCATTTCACTGCCATTTCTCTGCTGTTTGGTGTTCTCTGAATAGATTAATCATTACTTCTCTATGGGATTTGCACTGCCCGTACTTGCTGGCAGTTCGCCAAACTTGTGTGTGAGCATATCACAGAGCAGTGGTGTACTTAGGAGAGTGGCGGAGGGCGGGCCGCCCCAGGTACCAGTGATTATTTGGGTGTCATTAGGAGGTGCCACTGTCACTGCGTGTCAGCTTTGAGCTGTGTTCTCAAACAACGAGCAGCGGAGCAGGGCATTTGCATACGGAATAAAATCGAATAGAATAAAAATCCCCCTCTCCTCCCTCCATAACGCCTCCCCTGAACCGCAGCAGCTCTAGGAGAGGGGAGGGGGATGTGATTTGTGTGCAGAGAGAGAAGATGACAGTAATTGGCAGGTAAAGGGGGGGTATCAGCAGAATATGAAGCCCAGTCTGCTTACTGCTGTTTAAAGTGGACCTTTCCTTAACCAGCACTACAGTGATAGAAATTTGTCATTGAGCTGCCTGGCTCCTGGTGAGGCTGTGTGCATGCAGGTCACGCGGTCCGGCCAGTCAGGTGGTACTGAGTCTCAGTACCACCTGACTGAACCACGTGACACGCACGCAGCTGCCTGCCCTTTTGTTAACACGGACTCTCACTCTATTCTGGACTGAACACCCACCGGGAAGGGAATCAAAGCCACGGTGCACCCTCTGGCAGTGGCACCCCACTGCTGACAAGATGGCTCCACGCACAGGCACAGCCGCGATCCTAACGTGGCCTGGAGGGACCTCCTGCTGAGTCCGTACACAGTCCCTGCTGACTCTGCACACAGCCCTACCGCGGACGGAGGCCGGTAAATATAGAATAAATAATTGCTGTGTGCTCAAATTCACTCGGTTTGCTGGGAGTCTTATTGAAGTGGATTCTGATGCACTCATACACACCGCACATTGCATTGCTGGGAGTTTTATTGCTGTGAATTCTGATACGCTGACACACACACTGCACATTGCATTGCTGGGAGTTTTATTGCTGTGGATTCTGTGATACACACTGCATATTACTTTGAGTTTTATTGCCCTGGAGCTCTGGGATACGCTCATACACACTGCACATTACTGTGAGTTTTATTGCTGTGCAGTTCTGATATGCTCATACAAAGTGCCCATTTCTGTGGGTTTTATTGCTGTGCAGCTCTGTGATACACTCCTATGCAGTGCACGTTTCTGTGGATTTTATTGTTCAACAAATTAGAGCAGCTGTGATCCAGTATACTTGACATGCGTGGCTGTTCTTTGTAAAAATGCTTGAATTTAAACATTTCATAATTTTATTTATTTCAATAGATACATTTGAAATGGTATACAAAATATACAAGTAGGCACTTGGTATCCACTTTTAATATAAAGAGAGGAAGAGGCGGAGATCTAAGAGGAAAAGGTGGAGCTTAAAGAGGAAGGGTGGGGATTAACCAGGAAGAGGTGTGCCCTTGACAGGAAGGGGTGCCTCAAATTTAAATTAGGGGGTGCACGAGTTTAGTCAGGCCTAGGGCAGCACAAAACCTAAATACACCACTGTATATATATATATGCTCAAAATTTGTTAAAAACATCCTGAGACGCGTTTTGCTAGTTAATCTGGCTTCATCTGTCATTACTATTGTACTTGTGTACAAATATATGTATATGTATAAAGTTTGAGCTGCCCTCTATCTTGCAATATAATAGTAACCTTTATTCAGGTATTTAAGGAGATAGCACGGATTACAGCTCCAGATAAAATAGAGACCCCAGCAGGGAAATTATGCACAGAGACTTTGCCAGTTGCCACTAGGAAAGGCGTTTAATAATCTCTTCCATTGGCTGCACCCCGCATTAGGGTGTGTCTGGTCACGCCCTGTGAGAATGCCTATGGAAGCAAGACTGCACTTCCTTATCTAAATCTTTATCATGGAGATAGAAGCTGAAATAACAAAAACCCTTGGTCATGTTTCTGTTATCCTTTGTCCAAGCAAGTGTCCCCTTTAGCGTCCGCTAGCGGCGTGTGTGCATGCAGTCCATATTTTAGGGTATACACCTGTTTTATTTATTACTTACAAACTGTAAATAATCACAAACTATTAATTCATGTTCCTTATTATTATTATTATACTTTATTTATATAGCGCCAGCATTCCGCAGCGCTGAACAATGGGCACACTATAGACAGGGTCACAATACATTGAGACTGAACAACATTTGATAAACCAGTACAGGAGGAAACCAAGGCTCTATTCCCATGGGGACTTACAATCTAGAAGGGTTGGTGGTGGAAACAGGAAGAGGGGACTGCAAGGTGAGAGTGATGGACTGGTTGGGGCAGTGAGGTGTTTTAGTGAGTCAGGTGGTAGGCTTCCCTAAATAGGAATGTCTTAAGAGAGCGTTTGAAGGAAGGGGAGCTAGGGGAAAGTCTGACCGTACGAGGGAGAGTGTTCCAGAGGATGGGGGCTGCATGTGAGAAATTTTGCAGTGTGTCGTGGGAAGAGGTAATGTGGGGAGAAGCTAGGCACAGGTCACTGTTTGATCTTAGGGAGGGGGCTGGGGTGTATTTGGTGATTAGTGAGGACAGGTAGTGGGGGCAGAGACAGAGCGGTGGGTGAGGTGGATGAGCCTGGTGGAGGCATTCAGAATGGATTGTATGGGGGTGAAGCGGGAGAGAGGGAAGCCAGCTGGGAGATTCTTACAATAGTCAAGTTGTGAGATTACAAGAGCACGGGTGAGTTGCTTTGTGTTGTCAGTGGTAAGAAATGGCTGAATTCTGGAAATATTATGCAATTGGTAGCGGCAGGAAGAGGAAGGAGACTGAATGTGGGGGATGAAGGAAAGAGCAGAGTCAAGTGTAACTCCTAGACAGTCAACCTGACTTGATGGGGAGATAGTGATACCATCAACCATAATAGAGAAGTCAGGAGGTGGGGAGCCATTAGAGGGAGGAATTAGTAGGTGCTCAGTCTTGGACATGTTAATCTTCAAATGGTGAGAGGCCATCCAGGAGGAGATGCCAGATAAACAGTCGCTGATTTCAGAAAGGACAGGAGGAGAGAAATCAGGGGTAGAGAGGTATATCTGAGTCTAATCAGCATAGAAGTGGTAATTAAAGTCAAAGCTGGTAATGTTTTTGCCCAGGGAGCAGGTGTAGATAGAAAAGACCAGAGGGCCAAGGACAACGCCTTGAGGTACACCAACTGATAAATGTAATGAAGACGAGTAGTTACCAGTAAATGATACAGGGAAAGACCTGTTTGACAGATAAGTGGGAATCCAAAAGAGTGCAGTGTCACAGAGACTGAGCGAGTTGAAAGTCTGTAGAAAGAGGGGGTGATCGACAGTGTCAAAAACAGCCGAGAGGTCAAGCAGGATGAGGGCAGTTTTGTTGAGTGTATGGGATGGGAGCCTGATTGCAGGGGGTTGAGTAGGGAATTAGAGGACGGGAGAGGCGGTAGAAAGCTAGTTTTTCCAGGAGCTTAGAGGTAAACGGAAGCAGGGATACAGGACGATAGTTGGGTCGAGAGTTGGGATCGAGGGACGGTATGTTTAGTAAAGGGGTAACCTGTGCTTGTTTTTTGAAGGTGGGTGGGAAGTAGTCGGTAGAGAGAGATAGGTTGATGATGTGTGTGAGAGCAGTGGTGAGGGGGGAGGAGAGTGGAGGTATCAGATGTGAGGGAATGGTGTCAAGTGGGCACGTGGTGAGATGTGAGGAGGACAGTGAGGAATTGACTTCCTAAGTGGCTGGGAGGAAGCGGCAGAGGGGGTCTCTGGGAGTGGAGGTGGTGGATAAATGCTTTATGTCAAGATGTTGCTTCTGATAGTCAGAGTTTTATTTAAGAAGTAATCTGCCAGGTCCACAGCTCTAAAGGCAGATGAGGGGGAGGTGCAGTTGGGTAGAGGATGGAGACAAAAGTGGACCAGAATCGTTTAGGCTGGGGTAAGACGAGCGCAGTATTAACGTGCGTTTAGCCACACTTAATCACGGCCGTGCTAGCAGCAAATGACGTCCAATGCCGGGCAGCATACGAAGAACGGCCGCACGAAAGTGCAGCAGCGCAACGCAAGTGGCAAACAAATGCATTTTTTTAGAGAACGTCAAACCGCTAGTACTGATGTACAGAGTGCGCTGCGTCTGCTAGCGGCATGTGTGCGTGATTAGGAGACGTCAGACGCTGCTAATGTCCGGCCAACATAATGTCCAGACGCAAAAAGTGTTTTATTGATGATCTGTACAAAATCACTGACGACAATGCGCATCGTATGACCGCTATCGCGTATTCCGTGAAAAAATACGTCCATTCATTCGAACGCACTTTTTTACGGACAACGCAAAAAATGCATTCGTCTGACCCTAGCCTTAGGGTTGGAACACAGAGTAGATATGAGATATGAGAAGAAGGCTTGTTTGGCCAAGTGAAGAGCAGAGTTGTAAGACTGCAGAATAAACTTGAAATGAATGAAATCCACTTCAGATCTGGATTTCCACCAGGCACACTCTGCAGTGGGAGAGCATCATTGCATGTAGCGTGTCTGGGCTGTATACCAGGACTGATGTTGGTAGCGTTATAGTGGTCAGTGGCAGTGTCAGGGTAGGTAAAGGTTGAGGTGTTCGGGAGATATTGAAGGAGTTTGGAGAATTGATGGGGATCCACAGCATGCAGATTTATGCGAGTGCGTGTATGGGAATGGGATGGGGGAGCAGGGAGTTTGGGTAATCTAGATAGGTTCAAAGAGAGAAGGTGGTGATCAGCGATAGGGAAAGGGGGACAGGTGATATCAGAAATGGAGCAGAGGTTGGAAAAAACAAGGTCAGCAGGGGCAGATGTAGTAGGGGCAGACGGATCATCAATGGAAATGTTGAAGTCCCCAAGAATTAGTCATGGAAGGTTAGTTGACAGAAAGTGGGAAAGCCAGGTAGCAAAGTGGTCAAGGATTTGGGAGATGGTCCCAGTGGGCTTTAGATGACTGCTACTATGAGAGCCAGGGGAGAAAACAGGCAGCTGTAGTGTGCTTAAAAGGAGGAGAAGGAGAGAGATGGGTGGAGGGGGGTGCTCGTAGGTGCAGGTGGGAGAGAACAGAATTCTGACCCTGCCACCATGTCTCTCACCCGGTCTGGGGGTATGACTGAAGTGTAGCCCGCCAGTGTCTGAGGGAGTTAGCCAGGTTTCAGTAAGCACTAGGAGGTTGAAGGAGTTGGAGATAAAAAGGTTGTGGATAGCTGTGAGCTTATTGCACAGAGTGAGTGTTCCAGAGGGTGCAGGAGAAAGAGGACAGCCGCTGAGGACTTATAGGAATGAGGTTGCTGGGATTGCAGGGAGCTGTGATACATGTGTGGGAGATAGAATGAGAGGGAAGTCGTAGACTTGTGGGGCCAGGGTTAGGAGAGAAAAGTAACAGCAAGAGAGTGAGAAAGAGAAGGTGGGAATGGAATTTGTATGAGTGAGGATGATTGTATGCCAGAGAATTAGAGGGAGACCAGTTCCTGAGAAAACAAAGAAGCTTGTGTGAGGCCATCATATGGGAAGAGAGAAGGGGGGAGAGATGTAGATAGTGGAGGAGTTGGTGGTACAGGGGCATGAGTTCCATTTTAGGAAGAATGCAGAGTAAAAGAGTAGAATTGACAGGGAAAGCATTGTGCAGCAGTGAAATTACCAGTATGTGGACCTTGCAGTTCCCTAACTCCAGCAGAGGGAAGGGGAAGCTGGTGGCCAGAAAGAATGATGCAGGACTTGCATGGGAGAGACCAGAAGCCTAGGATTAGTAAGAGTAATTAGAGAGAGAAGTGCAGACAGCTGGAAAGGATATCTGGAATTAGAGGCTGGCCCTGGGGGCAGTGGGGGGGGACTGCTGAGTGTGAAAATGCAGCCTGGTCTGTGTGTTCGCTATGTGAAAAGTAAAATAGCTCAGGTAAGGCTAGGGTCAGATGAACGTATTCTGTGCGGACTGTGCGTCTGTGCACAACTGACGTACTTTCTTACTGACGACAAGGTAGTGGCCACATGGTCCATTTTTGTGACTGACTTTTTTTGACTGATGTAGATGGAAATAAAATTATTATGTAAAAACCATTTTGTCCGTCAAAAATGCTGGACGTCAAAAATGCAGTCCGTCTGACTACGTTCCATCACTCACACACAAAGCTATGCGGACGTTGCGGACGTGGCGCACTCCGCACGTCCGTTCTAGCGGTTTTACGTACTTGCCGAACTTTCGTCCATTTGCCGCGTCCGTTGTGCGTCCGCCCTTCTGTACGGATGTATTTCGTGTGTGGGTCTCTATTGATCATAATTGTATGCTACCACGGACGTAAAAATGTGCGGCAACACGGACGTGAACACTGCGCTCATCTGACCCGAGCCTAAGTGTCTAGGCGTCAGGGATCTTTGTAATAGGGGGGCACGAGTGATATACTATGTAAAAGTGTGGGAGTTTAGAAGATAATTAATCAGCCAGATATTAATGAATGCAGATGCAAAATACAATTGCGAGGATAGAATATTTTGAAGTGCGGTGGTGGCCATTGTGTTGAAATCTGGATACCTGGAATGTGCTTGCTGAGATGCTTGTTGCAGGGTGATTAGAGGGAAAGTGCAGCCTGGTCTGCATGTTCGCTGGAATGTGCTTGCGGAGATGCTTGTTGCAGGGTGATCAGTGGGAAAATCTCTTAGACTGCAAGCTCTTGAGCAGGGTCCTCTCTCCTACTGTTCTGTGTGTGTAACGTGTAGGCATATTTGTTCCGTCTCTCCCATTGTACAGTGCTACAGAACTTGTTGGCGCTTTATAAATGCTCGTAATTGAAAATGCAGCCTGGTCTGTGTGTTCGCTGGAATGTGCTTGCTGAGATGCTTGTTGCAGGGTGATCAGTGTGAAAATGCAGTCTGGTCTGTGTGTTCGCTGGAATGTGCTTGCTGAGATGCTTGTTGCAGGGTGATCAGTGTGAAAATGCAGTCTGGTCTGTGTGTTCGCTGGAATGTGCTTGCTGAGATGCTTGTTGCAGGGTGATCAGTGTGAAAATGCAGCCTGGTCTGTGTGTTCGCTGGAATGTGCTTGCTGAGATGCTTGTTGCAGGGTGATCAGTGTGAAAATGCAGTCTGGTCTGTGTGTTCGCTGGAATGTGCTTGCTGAGATGCTTGTTGCAGGGTGATCAGTGAACTAAATGCGAAAAAAGTAGAAAAAGTGTACATGGGGACCTAAAAGGACAAAAGCAGGAGCAAGTAATCAGACAGGCACTTTCTTCTACACACACACCTATGCCCACATCCATTTGTCTGACTTGGCCACTTCTTAATGGAGGTCCTGCGCCAAGTATAATCCGCCATATAATGAAAAGAAGTTTGTTTGTTTTTTTAAATGTTTTGGAAAACAATACGCAAAAAGATTAAATATTACTAAAATAATAGTTTTATACCAAAATAGTGTTCTAACGCTAAAATAACTTAAGAAAGCAGATTCCTGCAATACAGCGTTCACTTTTAACAGCCCTGCAGTATCCATTATACACGTTCTTTATTAAAAATGGTGATGATGCAACCCCATTTGTAGTCTGTGAGGAATTATATTACATCTTCTTTATAGAGTACGACCCTCATTAAACAAATGATCAAACAGACCCTCATTAAACAAAGGATCTGTGGCCCACGCCATGAAGAAGATTAACAGTTCTAATATATTGCTTAACCTGCTCACAGCATATTTTAGTTAGATTAGTCAGTAGGCTATATATCAAAGGTGAGACAAGTTTTCCACTCAATGACAGATGGATGTACCTTAGATATTTCATTAGCTAATTATGTTACTTTTCTTTGTCTTGAGCCAAAAGAAATATGATGTTAACTCTTCCATTGCCACGGGTAGGTAGGCACTCTCTACACAAGCATACACATGCACACCAAGCTTCGTGCTAACGTAACTTGCTGCAGGAAATGAAAGACAGAAAAAAATGTAGAAAAATACTGTGACTGTTCAATCCAATACATTTTATTCTGTGCAAGATTTCGGCGTTGCGTGCTTCAAATTCAACAAAGCTATGTCCTTGAGTAAGAAAGAGCTAGCTGAAAATACCATAACAATGCAGTTTTCAATTTCATTCTGCTGTCATATACCACCCACATATATCAGGAAAAATAGGTCACATCTGGAGAAAATGCAATATATATATATATATATATATATATAAAGAAAATTTCTTTACCTACATGAATGACTAGGAAATTCGTGGAAATGTACTTTTTGAACAGGTTCACATGGAAATGACACTGCATGTTATAGATGTTCTATGACATTACAACAGGGGCACACTGCAATAGGTTTTGAGGGGTCCTAAGTTTAAGAAATGATTAGGGTTCTTTTTTTGATTGTAATAGAGGTTTATTGAATTTCCATGTATGGTATGCAGAGGTAAACGTCACATGCAGTTAAGAAGCAGACACTGGCAGAAATAGACGTACAGCATTAATAGTTGTGATAAACAATGCGGTTAAGTAATGTTCAAATAATTGTGAAATGCGAGGAGGAGGCAAGGGAGGGAAGGGGGATTGGGAAGGTAGTCGGACTAGAGCAATAGGCGTCAAACAGTGAGAATGTATCGCTCGTGGTGAGGCAAAGAGCAGTAGGTTGAGCACATACAACACCATCCTAATACTACTTCGGGAAATAAGAGGGGGCACCAGGTTACGGCAAAGGGGATATTGGGTCTCGTGTAGAGGAACGTGCAGCAGACTAGTAAAACCAGTGGTGGAGATGTTGGTCAGCGGTACCTGAGTTCCTGTGAATAAGGTCCTCAATATCTTGTAAGTTATGTATCTCCTGCAGCCATTAATGGGTGGCGGGAGTTGTGGGGGTTTCCAGTGTTGGAGGACAATGGCCTTGGCCACATTTAAAAGTCTAATGTCTAAGGAGCGTTTATAGGCTGTGATTAGGGTTCTTAAGGTTAAAGGGAATAACTGATTCTAAGGTTCTGCAGACTAGATTTTGTCAGTTGCACATATGCAGCTCTTACACACCTACAGGTTTATTCAAAGAGCACCAAATTGGCCACGAAATTTCGCCAAACAGTGAATTTCGTACGGTGCAATTTCGTTCCCATTCGGCTATTCAAACACCTGGCAATTCGCCAAATATTGGCGAATTGCCAGCAAAATACGGTGACCTTTGGCGGCAGTGAACTCCCCATAGAGAAGTAATGGTTAATCTATTCAGAGAACACCGAACAGCACAGAAATGCCCTGATACTTAGTAGTTTCATTCGACAGGTTTAATCAGGTAAATCCCATAGGTTTCATTGTTAAAAAAATTAAAATTTTATTAAATATTTATTCAACCATTTACTCTTTTCATTTGCAGCAAAAAGTCTATTTATTTATTTATTAGGATTTTATAGGCATTGTTCTGCAAAAAAATCCAATTTTTTTTCCGTGTTTTTTTTTCTGTAACAGAACTTTTTATGATTATTCATAGGACCTTATATATTATTTCCAGGCATGTTCATGCAGTTGTTTTTTTTGCAGTAACTTGTACCAAAATATATATACAAATTGGTGCCTAAATCATTACATTAACCCACAATAGATAGTTTCCTATCTCAGATTGGCCACAATTAAATGTGCTGAAAAAATAGAGCAAGGTGAAAAAAATATTATTATCAAGTAGCAAATAACCTGACGCAAATATATATTAAAAAATATGTCAAGAAATATATCCTCGCATCGGACCCAAATATCAGGAAAATAGCAGCACTCCCAGTTGAACATAGTTACTAAATTCACAAAAAAATCTAATGATAGTTGTACTATACAATTCTTAATGACATTGAGTAAGCTGGTGCTACAGAAAAAAATATTTTCTAAAATTCCAGGTGCTACATAATATATATTTCAATTTGTTCCATTCATCCCTGTCTCTATGCACTCAACACGTGTTTCGCCTTGTATGTCTCGTCAGCACTCTGCCATAAAATCAATAGATGTTAAATTTAAAGCACAAAGTTTGCATTTTGGGCCCAATTTATATGCCATGAGAATTAAATGTAGTTAGTTAACTAAAGGGTTTGTCGCATCCATTGACATTAACTGTATAATTGATGTAATCTCATCAATTATAAAATAAATTATTATGAACACATTAATAAAATATACTACATATGGCTACAATCCTCGTACTCTTAAAGGCAAACTATATTTTTTACGTCAAGCCTTATTTCACAATAGATGCTTTTTTTTTTAAACAGTATGAAAAATCTAAACTTGGACCTTTGTTTCACTGATTAATTAAGATGCCATTTTATTTATATTCCTTTTTATTATTATTTCTTTGCCAAATACAGACAATACACAAAATCCTGAAAAAATAATTGACTAAGATTCAAATAAACAAAGTGCATAAATAAAATAGACTGTCATATGCAATGCATTCTGCATGAAATATCTGGTTTGTATGCATTTTGAAATTCAATAAATTATTCAGGCTTGTAGACTTCCACTCGTATGAAGCAATATAACATTTCTACAAACATTTCTATTGATGTACCTCTGTTACTTTCAAAGTTTATTACTCAATATTCTTTCAGACCAAATAAATAATAAATTAATATAACTATTTTTAATATTTTTTTCATTGTTCATAGGTACAGCTTTGTGTATGGGTGCATGTACTGAAACAAGAGGACACGTTATGCAGTGTGACCACTCAATCTTATCTTAACCACCAGGTCGCTGATCTACAAGCATGGAAAGCCGACTAGATCCCACTCAGAAGACGCCACCAGTGCAAAGCATGATATGGATGCGCCTACCTCACAAAATACTTGTACTTCTCAGATTGTAAGTTCCCTTGGGAACATGGTCCCCCTGAATCAGGTCATATCATCCATGTGTGGTAGTCTAATATATCAACCCCTTGTACACTGATCTTGTAAAGACCTGCGGAATTTGTGGAGCTATATAAATAAAGGATAATATTAATAATAATCTGAGAGTTCACTCTGCTGTGAGCTCTCTGCTTCCTCATACCCAACAGGCTGATTTAGCCCTCTGATTGCAGAGGCTTAGTCCCACCAAGAATCTGATTGCTGACATCACGTTCTGGGTATTTTAAACTTTTGGAACTAGGCACCGCCAATGGCTCCCTAATACCTCCTGATATTGAGACACCTTGGTTTGGTTGGGAGCATCCAGCACCAGCAGTCTCATTACATGCTGCTAATGGCATCATGTCTCATCAGCAGAGCCAGATGGAGACCAGTGCTGGTCTCTCTTTTTCTTTGAAGTAATTGCATGTAAAAAGGAAAAATCTAATTCGATTTTCACCTCTTGTTTCGATTTTGTGTATTTTTCCCACGACACAACATTTACCAAAAGCTTTGCTTTGTAGCTCTTGTTTATTTACTCTTCATTATTTAACAGTTAATGAAGTAGAGGAGGAATGTTTTGATAAGGCAACATGAGGGCATTGTTTTCAAGACTAAGGAAGATAAGAGCCGGCAGCTGAATTAGATATGACAGGGAGCTTCTAATCTACCCATGGTGATGTCCTTTGAATACATCCCACACAATACAATGATTTGAGTCAGTGATTGACCCATAGACTCCATTCTATGGCCAATGCCACATAGTGAGGACCAAGTGAGGTAGTTTACAAAACAAAAGATCACAAAACGTATGCACCCATTGACACATATAAAGGAAAACATTTTCTTAACATTTTACCTCTGGGTGAATGTTCACCGTCTCAAAGTGGATGTTCAAAATCTCAGGGTCTCTGGGTGATTGTTCAGAAGCTTAGGGTCTCTGACATTCACCCAAAGTCCCTGAGATTTTTTTGCCTCACTTTGGTGTACATTGGTGCACTTCGGCGAATTTTGTTGTCAATTGGCCTGTGGTGCTGAATCTATTAGACTACATGCCAATTGACCGTAAAATACAGTTGTCCCATAGAGAACCATTGAATGAAAGATTCCTATGTACAAATCACCAACGTCCATTGAAGTGGGCCAAAATGGTAATTATTAACCCTAGCTAACACAATTTAAGCAGATTTTATTAATTTTTTTTAAGCCATCCAAATCGATCCAAAAGGAAATGGAAATGAAACAGTAACTGAACGAATTCCGTTTCGGGCTAAAAAAAATTCTGCCAAAACGAAACAATTTTTTTGCCATGCCCAACTCTAATCAGCAGTATTTATTTAACTGTATGTTACATGTATTACATGATTACTGCAATCTGTGCACATTGTGTATGTAGTTTGTGTAGGATTTGAAGGAAGGTGTGTGTGTGGTGTACTATCGACATTGCACTTCACTGATTGCACATTCAGGCTGGCTGTCCACTGGTACTGTAGTCTGGTGAGTGACTTGGTCTGACATAGTCTGAAATCGTCCAATGGTGGTTGGATGCAGTGGAAGTTGGCTGATTCACCTGCATGTTGTAGGATCGGTTGGATGACTACAGACGATATCGGATGATCGCACCATCGCACAATTACGTTGCCAGTAGACGGCCAGCCTTATTCTTATCTCGGCCTTCCAAACACTCCAGATGTCCAATGACATCTAACTTACCTTTGTGGGATGTAAAGAATGGAGATACAGGGGTGCAGAGACTCCCCTCTGTCCTTGCAGTGGTGCGTCGGCTTGTGTTTTAGATTGACCAATGTGTAATAAGGTATTGCTCTATCAGTTCCCCATTTGCTCCCATTGTTGGAAATGAGGTGAGTTTGTGTATCAGCATTGTTGGCTTTATAAGTAAATGTACATATTGCCACTGCTTAAGAACAGAGAAAAAGAAAAGGTGATTATTTTTCCAATTTTTCTATTGTTACATGTTACGTGTTCATATTTGGTATTGCTGGAAAGGTCATATTCTGGGCTTTCCAATTACATCTCACTTGACCTTGTGCAATGTAAAGATTCGAGATGCAGGATTCCAAGGGACCACCAGCGCTCCTTGCTGCAGTGCAGCTGTTTAGTTTTTTGATGGAACAATTATTTTTATTATTATTGTCATCATTTATATAGCGCCAACAGTTTTATGTATTAGCGCATTATGCCTTCACCTCCACACTTGCTGTTGATATGGGAAATGAGATGGTGAGTTAGTGCAGCAGCATTGTTCACTTTATAATTGAAATGTGAACAAGAAATAAGACATATGTATTTTTATTAATTTATTTTTTACATTTTTACTTAAAACTTGGTCATTTTTGGTATCATTGGAAAGGCCATGCTCTACAAATGACCATCAGTGCAGACATAAGAAGTTATTCACTAAGCCCCAAACTTGGCACCGACGTGTACCGAACAGTGGATTTCACTTTCACAAAGCTGTCAATTCTCCACATACTGGTGAATTAATGGAAAAATGTGGTGCGGTTTGCCGCAGTTCAGCGGTCTTCAGTGGCATCCAAATTGTCCAATAGAGAAGTAATGGTCTGTCTTTTTACAGAATGCCGAACTTCACTCGTCCACAAGTGTCGGCGAAATGTCCTTTGTTTTTCAGTGTTTCAGTTCTGCAGGTTTAACCCTTTCGCTGCTGAGGCTTTTCCCGCCCCTGTGCTGAGGTCATTTTTACCGGTTTTGCTCATCATGTTTAAACGTGTTTTGAAGGCTTATTTTAGTATATGACCCAGACATATTATATATCGTTCTTTCCGTCAGACTCGGCAGATTCATAATATGTCATTACTATATGTATACGTCATGACCTGTCTGTATATTATAAGAAAAAATGCAATAAAATATGAATTTTCAATAATTTACATTGTGTAAAGTGTTTTTTTTCACATTTTAACATGCGAGCAATTGCGGTTCTATTTTGTATGGGGTGCGCTTGTTAAAAAAATTAGAGATGGGGTTTCGTTACATTTTTTTTGGGGAAAATTACACGATTTTTAACAAACGCACCGCATACAAAAATCGTTAGTGCAGCATCATTGTTCACATTATAATTGAAATGGGAACAATATTGCTGCATTAACAAACCAAAAAAAATTGTTTATTTTTTTTATAATATTTTTTTTATTTTTTATTTTGTTTTATTTTTACAAACTTTTTTCACAGTCGTGTTTGGTATCGTTGGAACGGCCATGCTCTGGCCGATCCAACAGTACCAAACTTTAACCCCTAGCTGCCACAGATCGGGAGATAGGGGGTTCATTGGAACCCCCTATCTCCACCATTGGTGGCAGCTAGGGGTTAACTCCAGGACTGGCGTCATCGTGCTATGCACAATGACGCCAGTCCTCAGGGGGAGTTCCCGGAGGCTTGGCCAACATCCAAGATGTCGGCCAGCTCCGGGAAAAGATCACGAACCGGCGCTTTTCAGCGCCGATTCGTGATCCGGCTCCCCAGGGGTTAATGCCAGGTACCATTTGGAAGGGCGGGCTGTGCCCTTCCAAATGGTGCCTGGGTTAACCCCCTGCATGCCGCCGATCGGGAGGGAGAGAGGTCCGAAGGACGTCCCCCCCTACCTTTCAGGCACCTCCTCCGCACATGCGGGGGGGGGGGCACCTGAATTAGGTGTCATCGCGGCGGCGCGATGACACCTAATTACTCCGGCGGCGGTTCCGGATGCTGGGCTGACATCGAGGATGTCAGCCCGCACTGGGGGGCCAGCGATCGGCCGGAACCCAGCCGAACGCTGACCCCAAAGAGAGGACGCGCTCAGCGCGTCCACCGCATGGAACGTGACATGCGGTTGGACGCGCTGAGCGCGTCCTTAGCATGGAAGTGGTTAAAACAGGCGAATCCCATAGGTTTCAATGTAAAAAAAAAGTAATATAATTTTTATTTAAAAAAAAATTATTCTTTTCATTTTCAGCAAAAAGCCTTCTTTTTAGAACACCTTTTTGTATTTTTGTGATGAAATTTTTGTTTTCCAATTTTTTTAAAAGGTTTTTTTTTTCATTCCGTAACAGACTTTTTATTATTTTTTAAATGACCTATTTTTATTACTGAGACATATTTTAATACTTGAAAAACAAGAGAAATCTCAATGTATCCTTCCTGGTAAAATACTTTGTAAATAAATAAATAATCAATTTGTATTAGTTTAAACACCTATTAGGAGAATAGGAGAGTTCTGTGGGTTTTTTTGCCGTTCAGTGTATTTCGCCAAGACCAGTTCATAGCTCTTCGGCGGTCTTTCAGTTACAGTTACAACTTTTTATGAAGCGCTAACAAGTTCCATAGAGCTGTACAGTGGGAGGCCAAACAACAATTAAACAAACAGGCTAAACACACAGTACAGTAGGTGAGAGGACCCTGCTCAAGAGCTTACAATCTAAAAGACGTTCAGAAAATTTATCATGAGGCTTCAGTAACTCCATCTTCAGAACACTACAGTGACCCTATAGTGAATTCACAGTAGTATAGGCGAAATGGAATCGCTGAAGTGCACTGAAGTGAAAAGAAATTACATTTCAATAGAATTTTGGTGCTATGGTAATAACCCTTGTGATAATAATTTTTCTGGGCCTATTATGGGGCATAGGCCTGAAGCTGCAGTTCCAATAGCCCTTATGTTAATCTGGCCCTGCCAGGAAGGACCTTAGTAAGTAGCCAATAAGTTGATGGTGTAGGGTGATGGGACTGGTGTATGATGTCACATATTGTCAACAGTGTGTTCCCACAGACATACCCATTTTGTATAATTGTAGCCTAAAGCCTGAGACACAGTGAGTGCGAAGCGCCAACAGCAGTGAGACGCACTCAGTGTGGACAGGTTTTTCCCCCTCCCTCGCTCAGGCCGCGTCACGATGCGGCGCTGGGCGAAGGGAGTTGGAAAAATCCAACTTTCCCCTTGGTGGAGTGACGCGCTGAGGGGAGGGGCAGGGCCTAAGCGCCTTGTGCTGTAGATCCCTCCCACCTACCATCGCGTCACCCTGCCAGAGGCAGAGTTTAGCGGCAGCAGCCTCACGCCCCTCTGACAATCGGCTGAGCTGCTGACTCTGGCTCAGCCAAAGCCAGCCAGCCAGCCTGCCTCCCTGCCTGCCTAGCGATTAGAGCATCTGGTCTGAGGTCTATATTATGTGGGCATGATCTTTGTGGGCATTATCTGGTCTGAGGTCTATGTGGGCATTATCTGGTCTGCGGGCATTATCTGGTCTGAGGTCTGTATGAGGGCATTATCTGGTCTGAGGTCTCTATATGTGGGTATTATCTGGTCTGAGGTCTCTATAAGGGCACTATCTAGTCTGAGGTCTCTATATAAGGGCATTATCTGGTCTGAGGTCTCTATATGTGGGCATTATCTGGTCTGAGGTCTATATATTTCTGTGGGCATGGCTTTGGGCTAAGGTCTCTGTATATGTATCTTGAGTGGGCATGATCTGGTCTGTATATATGTATCTGGACATAATATTATTCGGATTAAATTGGCAGTAATTTATATGTATTTTATTAATGGACTTAATGTGTCAGCGCAGTTGGGCGGCTGATATAAGTGGTGTTTAGATCTTGCCTGTATGACATGCGCGTTGTAAATAAAGTAAAGTCAAGCCTGCAAAATGTTTGCTTCACTTTGCTTCTCTACGCTGTGCGTCGCTACACGCTCAGTGTGTCTCAGGCTTTAGGCAGGATAATTGTTTCCTAGTGAAACCTACTGGTGGTCACAACCATGGAATCAAAAATTTGATCTTGACTGAAATATATCATCATGTAACAATGAATGTCATTTTAATATTGTCAATAAGTTATATCATTTCATAGGAATCCTTACCAATATCAGCTGTATTACACATCGACTTGGAATAGCAGGAAACAGGCAATATTTATGTCCTACATGCTGGGGAACAAAAATGCTATTTTATTAAAGAAATATCAGATATTATAATATACTTGCAGTAAAGGTGAACTGATTATCGGGGGAATAAATTGCCATTTCAAAATTCGACTGGCTTGTAACCTCAAGTCTTTTAAAATCTAATAATATTCATAGTCCAAAGTCCTTTACTGAGGCTTAGTAGTGCTATTGATCCAACTGTCTAGACAGGGTAATTTTTCAAGCCAACAGAACTTTATAAAGCTTATTAAATCTCACCTGGACCGAGAAGTTACTATTTTCTTCCACTATGGAATAAAATAATACTTGTAGCCAAGTGGTTATGTATTTATTTTTGCATGTGGATATATATAAACTATTAAATTATTTGCCTTGTCCTATAATGAGTAGCCATTTTTAATTGCCCTTTATTTATACTCAATATATGCATATATTTAACCTCCATCTTTAGTCAGCCTGATAAATCACTGGTTTATGGAACCATAATTCTTGAAGATATAACTCGGTTGTATTTGGTTTTCTGTGGGAGATGAAAGGCAGGCCATTTTATTGGATCAATAATTTGCTAGTTTAAACATATAATCTTATCCCCTGATACATTTGCTTCAAACAAAGTATCTGATTTAATTTTTAAAACTGCTTTAGTTTGACAGCCCTGTTTTCTGAATGATAACAATCTTCGGAGACCCATTGTTCAAGGTGAAAACATTTTCTTAACCCCTTCACTGCTAAGCCATTTCACCCCCCACCCGTGCTGGTCTCATTTTGACCGTTTTGTACTCATCATCTCTAAACGTACGGAGGCCCCGCCGGTGCCGAGCAGAAGTTTTCTTTTTCACGTGCGCACGATGTGCAGATCGCGCACACGAGTTAATTTAACCCTTAGTGTGCGTGCGCACGAAATCGCACTTCATGTGCATGCAGAGAATGCCCTCCTGGCTAGGGGACGGGGCTGTAGCCTTACTTCACTGGCTGGAGATTTGCTACTCCCTGACCCGGATTTAAATCATTAAGTAATCAGCAGGACAGTGTGTTTTAATGAAGTGGTCTGTGGCTCAGTGTGTTAACGCTTCTGCTTTGTAAACAGAAGCATGAAAATTCAAAACCAATCAGCACTTTTTTAATACATATTTTTAATCACATTTACCTGTGCCTTTATTTTACCTCTCAAAACAAGCACAATAATAATGAAGATAATTTTATAATAATATCATTATTATTGTGCGTGTTTTGGGAGGTAAAATAAAGGCACAGGTGAAATATAAACAAAAAATAAACGCACTGATGAATTTTAAACTCTTGGGTCTCTGTGTCACATTCCACGTATACAACCCTGGCCCCCTACCCTCTGTATATGTATAGCCTGTTCAGACCTTGTGTATGTTTCTGTTCCTGGGTTGCAGCTCAGCGGTTAATGGTTTTTCTGTCCTCTACTCACCTGTTTGCCTTTTGTGCTGATCCCCTGCCTATTTAGGCGCAATGCACCCATGGTGCATTGCTCTGTCATTTTCACTTCCTGATCCTTCAGTGTTGGTATTCTGAGAGCTGCCTGTTATTTTGATCCTGCCTAGTTTGTATATATTTTTGTTATATACTCTGGTCTTGTTTTCCCTGTCTGTCTGTAACTGTTTATTTCTGTTTCTCCTTTGCTTTTCAGTTTATAGTTGTTTCCTTGTGTTTTGGTTTTCTGTTTATGTGTTATTCTGATTACCCGGTTACCGATATTTGGCTTTTCTGACTTTCCTCCTGGTTCTGTACCCTGGCATATGTATGACGATCGCGCTCTGGTTCTGACTTTTGTCTTTTCTTGTGACTACGCTTATTCATGATCCTTATCTGTACCTTTTACATTGATCCCAGTTATCTGTTTATGTTAAAAGACTCTGCACGGCTTCGAAGTAAATATTTCTATAGAGTAGATCCGGCTATCTCAAAGACTGGCCTATCAGATCAGGGCTTCTGTGGTATTGTCGTACAGAGGGCTCCAGTTATCCCTGTTTTGTTCATCACATATATATATATATATATATTGTTATCTGTCTGTGTATTTCTGCATATAGGGGCTTTCACCTGAACCAGGGCCCCATCTTGGCGCGTGCCTGGTGGTGCCATTGTGACACCCTGTTTACAACGCAGGTGCATTAAAACACTGAGCCACAGACAAGCTGAATGCAAACTACTGCTCTATTGATAACTTACAGGGTTATCCAAAGAGATTCGAAAAGTCACCGCACGTTCGGTGACTTTTCGTTCTCTTCAATTCGGTTCCTTTTGCCGATTGCATTTCGGTGACCCTGCGGTGTATTCAGCAAACACCACAGGGTCCCCGAATTGCAGGGAAAAGCTGCCGAAAACCTGACGAAAACTAACCGAATGCACTAAGAAAACAAGCAAAAACATCTGGATTAACCTTCGAAGAGGAGCCGAACAGGAGCCGAAAAGGAGCCGAATCACACAGAGCCGAAGCAGCTGTGACGTAGAGGAGGCAGTGAATAAATTAGAAAAACCATTTGTATGAATCTGGGAAAATGAAACGCTGTTTGCAAAGAAACTACTGAGCGAAAATGTCTGAAATTTTCACAGGAGGTCCAGGGATTGATAATAAAGAGGGCTGTTACAAAAAAAATAAGCAAACTGAAAAAAAAAAAAAAAAAAAAAATCGGACTTTTAATTTTTTTTTAAAAAATTCAGAAAAATGCTTAAAGTATCCTAAAAAATCTATAAATAAAGAGACTTTTTGCTGCAGAATTTTATAATGAACAGTTTATTAGATATTGAATTAAAACGGGAATATTTTTAACATTGAAGTCTATGGGATTCTCCTGAATAAATTTGCCGAATTAAACCACGAATGGCAGGACATTAGGGGAACCTTTCACTGCTGGTTTGTGTTCTCTGAATAGCCGAAGCAGTGCTTTTTGATGGGGATTTCACTGCCCTCGAACAGGCACCGAACAGGCACCGTATGTGCAGGCAATTCGACAGGATTTGGCGAATTGCCTGCTCTCTGGATAGCCGAATGGCCAGGAAAGGTAACCGAACCCTGATTTTCAGCGTTCGGTTACCTTTCTCAAGCAATTCGAATCTCTTTGGATAACCCTGAAAGTAATTTAAAACTGGGGTCAGGGAGGATGATATCTGCAGCTAGTGAAGTAAGACTGCAGCCCCGCCCCCTAGCTAGGAGGGCAATCTTTGCATGCGCACGAAACTGCTATCTTGTGTGCCCATTAAAAAATCAACAACTTCTGCATGACACGGTGTGGCTCCGTATAAACACAATATGAAGCCATGTTTTTTTGTAGGACCCAGACAAATTATATATCCTTATTTTCAGCAGACTCATATTATGTCATTATTTTATGTATACATCATACCCTGCCAGAATTCTATAACAAAAAATGTGAATTTCCATACAGATTTCAATCATTTACAACGTGTAAAATAATTTTTTTACACATTTTATCACCAAACCTTTGTGGTTATATTGGGGCACTCTTGATAAAAAAAATCTTTAGTGGGAACCTGTTATTGCATTTTTCTGAGAAAATACGCAAATAAAAATTAAATAAAACTGGGAAAAAATGAATTCTTCACCTGTATTTTTTTTCCATATAAATTTTTTATTGAATTTCGTACAGAAGTTAAATGCCTTACAATAGGTGCAGAGTTATATGGAAAAGGGTCGCGCAGGACCCTACAGAACAAAACGAATCAGGCGAACATAATACAGAGTAGTAGTAATTAAGTTATACGAACCAATTTTCATTACTAATTCCACAGAAACAAACTACATTCTATAGACATATAAACATAAAAAGAAAACAGAGTGCTCATCAGGGTGTTCATAGCTTAACAAGTCATGTTCGCTTCCCAGAGGAAGCACATTTTTTTTTTATTTACATTTTTTATTTTGAAGCAAAGTCAGCAAGATAATCAGAGAAAATGGCCTCGCAGGGCCAAAACGAGTCATCTGAAAAGAAAACGGCGGCGCAGGGCCGTAAATCGTCAACGTAGAAGAGCACATAAGACATCAAAGATATGAACTATTTAGCTAGGAAGCACTGCAGTAGAAAAAGTCTGCTGAAAAACATCCAAAATAACGCTTGTGTGGAGGAAGGGGGGGGGGAAGAGGGAAATAATAAGAGAAATAAAATAATAGACATAAAATAAAACAGCAAAGAAAAAAAAAATTCAGCAAAGGGTGTCTCTAAAAGGCAAAATAGACATCTCCAACCAGGGTACATCAGCGAAAAAAAAAGGCACCAGAAATGGCTGGGAGAGACTAAGAGTCCTTAGAGTAAGCAATAAAGAAGTGTCTCATAGGGAAAAATAAAAATGTCCTCTAGCATCATCAGCCGGCATCCCAGAGGGAAGCGCCTGTGAAGCAGGGAGGGTGCAGGGCAGGCCATGCCAGACCGCAAACCTAGGATCAGTGGGCAAGAACGAGGTCAGCGGGGGACCCCAGATCCCCTTTGCAGCAGAGTTCCCCCCACTAATCTCACGGTCAGGAACTCAAGCGGGGCCGCAGCAGTGAACGGCTCGGGGAACTCCACCGCAGCGAAGACGACGTTGCAGGGCCCAAGTAGGTACCTCATCCCACCAGCAGTCAGCTCCTTAGGTGTCCACCGCGATCCCATCTCAGTCGGCGTGGGGAGGAGGGTCACAGCAAGCTGCATAGAGTCCACTGCACCCTCACCGATCTCTGCAGGCAGCAGCACCTCTCCATCAATCTGCTCCAGGTTCGTGGTCTCACCCGCAGGGATGTCAGCTACGTGGGCAGCAGAAGATCTCTCTAAGGGCGCAGCTCCATCTGAATCCTCCGACTGCCCACCGATCTCCAACACAGTCATCAGCCGGCGCCATGTCCTCCGCGTGAGCGGGCTCCCGTCGTCATCTCCGGATAGCTGCTCTAGAAGCGCCTCGAGGTCCTCCAGGACAGCTCCTATACTCTTAGCGGGGGGTGGACGGGCTGGCCGCCGCCATTCCGCACCCTCCCCCACAGTCTCTGCTATGGGTACAGCAGCATTGGCCCGAAAATGGGGGCCCTCCATCCTCGTGCCTCACAGCAGCCGCACACCTGGTTAAGGGAAGCCGAAGGAGCAACAGGAGCCTAGGCCACAAGATGGCCGACAGGAGGTCACACTCGGCAGGGAACGAAGGCCCGAATCTCCGCAATACTCCAGAGGGGTGGCCAAAACAAGCTCCGAAGTATGCCTCTCGATGGCCAGCCACGCAGGGTCACTCAGGAAAAGGTAAATCCAAGCAGAAATCCTCGGAATCAGCAAAAGTCAGCAGAGCTCTTCCAAAACGTGACTGCTTCCACATGCGGCCGGCCACGCCCCCCAGGAAGCGCATTTTGATGCATTGTGTTTTAAGATTAATGAGGGTTATTCAAAGAGCACCAAAATGCCACTGGATTTTCGGGGTCTCTTTTATTCTCCACACTTTGGGAAGTCAAATTCGCCAACCCTGAGGTGAATTCAGCATTCACCGCATGGTCCCTGAAGTGCAGTGAACAAGCCTCCGAATGCATCTGAAAATCCACCCCAAAACTGCCAAGTCGTTCGGAAAAACTGCCACAAAACCACTGAATGCATCCGTAAAAACACCAAATCGATCTGAAAAACTTCTGAAAAACCACAGAATCTATTTGAAAAAAAGCAATCTCCAATTAAGGAAAAAGAGTGAATCTAACGGCGCTTAATGCTTCACCAACCAATAACTTATACTGTGTGCTGCTCCAACACCTATGTGTACCCCACACATGTACAATTAATAAAAACATTGAGGCACAGAGCCTGAGTGTGAGCGCACCGTCTATTCCCAATAGTGCTGAATAGGTAAAAAAAATACACTTATCTGACACATAGCTCCTGAACTGTCAACCAGACCAAATAGGCCTAAATACAATATAGAAATAGGACAAAATGGTGCAATATTGTCTGCGTAATGAGATTAGTCAATGTATAGATCTTAATTAGAGGTGTACACTCACAAAGGAGGAGCCCCTATTGGAACTGATGATGGTGCCTTCTGACCTCTTATTTGGGGGGTCAAACCCAACCATAACGAGTCCCAGATGGGTATATTCCGATACAGGAATCAGTCAGGAGTGTTTCGCCTCAAAAGAGAGTAAAGAAAGCCTCCATTGCGCAAGTATCTGAAATGGTGGCCAAATAGTAATAATAAACAGGAGGAGATATACTCACAATAAAATGAGCCTCTTCCCCCTAAGTGGCTCAGTATGATAGCATTAAGGAATCCCAGAATGACATCTATCGCAGTGGGACACCCCGATAAGGAATACCAATCTCCATGGTAAGATAGTAGTAAATTTAATAAACAAGTAAAATAAATAAAATCATAGATGCAATCTCCAGAAACGCGTTTTGCCTGCTAGTGCTGCAGGCTTCCTCAGTCTGTAGTCATTTTACTTGTTTATTAAATGTACTACTATCTTACCCTGGAGATTGGTATTCCTTATCGGGGTGTCCCACTGCGATAGATGTCATTCTGGGATTTCTTAATGCTATCATACTGAGCCACTTAGGGAAAGAGGCTCATTTTATTGTGAGTATATCTCTCTGTATCAGAATATACCCATCTGGGACTCGTTGTGGTTGGGTTTGACCCCCCAAATAAGTGGTACCATCATCAGAGCCAATAGGGGCTCCTCCTTTGTGAGTGTACATCTCTAATTAAGATCTACATTGACTAATCTCATTACACAGACAATATTGCACCATTTTGTCCTATTTCTATATTGTATTTAGGCCTATTTGAAAAAACATCAAATCTATTCGAACAAAGCCGACGACCCGCCGAACAGAACACCGACCAGCTGTCGGAAAAAGCTGACAAGCTGACGAACGGGTAAAAAAAAACCACTGCAACTCTTAAAAGCTGTTTGTAAAAAATATAGTGCACGAAAATGCCTGAAAATAACATATAAGGTCCTATGAATAATAGTAAAAAGGTCTGTTACAGAAAAAAACATGCCATTTTACAAAATCGGGGAAAAAAATTCAGTGATAATATCCGATAAAATAAAGAGACTTTTTGCTGAGAGTGAATAAATATTTAATAAAAAAGGGGAATATTTTTTACATTGAAACCTATGTTGCTTTAAAATAAATTAGGAAACATAAAATTTAACCAAGAAGTCCTGAAAAATGTCTTAAAAAATAAATAAATAATGAGACTTTTTGCTGCAAGTGAAAAAAATAATCGGTTGAATAAATATTTAATATAAACTAGGAATATTTTTTACATTGAAACCTATGGGATTATTTTATATGGCTGGTATTGTCATTTCATTGTAGTAGCAGTAATCCGTTTCACATTCCGAAATTAATAAAATATGAAAAAACTGATAAAAACGAAATACGAATCAACCCGGAAAACAGTTACCAGATGTGCCACTGAGTGCTGATGACCTGTCTTGGAGTCTGGAGAGAGCCCTCTGGGAAATACGATAGAAGGACACTGGGAATTATTTATTCCCAGTGTCCATTGGCTAAAGGTAAGCGAAGGTGCCCGCCTTCTACACCATTGGACTGGAAATGAGTAATTGATTTTTTTTGCATGATTAGTATAGTTAAGTGGTTTTACCAGCCACCTTTTTGCTATAATGTTGGTTTTATTGAAGGTTTTTTCACTTTCTATATACTTCACACACCGGCTGTGAATTGTCTCTATTCTTGGTCTAGACTCCAAATGCCCTACTACGTAGTTAACACTAACATTAGAGCTCAGCTGTGTGAGCGTTAACGTTAAATTGCCCTAGCGCTGGCCGACCATATTACACTCCAAATGCTAATGGGTTAAAAAACCCATTGTCGTTTCAGAGATTGCGCGAATTTACTGTACTTTGCACTCCCTGTGCTTAACATGGAGAGTGCAAAGACCTAACACTAATTATGTCCCGCTGCGGTTAACTCAAAAGTTAATCACAGATACGAGCTGGTGCTAATGCTAACGGATTCAGCGGAATCAGTTATCACCATCTTAAAATCCCCCCAAAAAATCACATACTCACCTCTCATCCCTCCGTGAGAACAATGGCCCGATTCACCTCTTCTGGCCGCCAAGAGCAAAGTGAGACTGGAGGAAAAAAGTCCTCAGTCTCTCTCCGCAAACACTCTGCCGACCTGCAAGATCTCGCGAGAGGTGAGATCCTGCAGGTCATGTGACCGGCAGTTGAAGCCTCAATGGAGTCCTATGGACTTAAAGGAGGGGATGCTCATGCAGCGCTTAGTGGTGTGTCAGGTATCCTCAGGCTTAGTGCTGCATTACTGGGCAGGCTGCTGGATTAGTGCCTGCCCCATAATATGGAGCTAAAACGAGACGCTAAGGAGAAACCTCCTCCTTAGCATCCCGGTTTTAGTGGGGGCTATGTAATATTACCCCAAACGGGGTGCAATTCTCAGCCAGAGTCCCATCAGACTTAACAGCGCCATAGACTTTAGCCCCTCTGGTAAGTAAACCAGTGCTCTGTCAAGTATACACCATCTATGTGTGGGGACAAGATCAAACAACACACTGACTACAGTCACTTCTCTCAAATATCTAGGTATGTGGTTAGACCCAAATCTATCTTTTGGCCCCCATATCGAAAAACTCTCATCTAAACTCTACCCCAAACTAGGTGCCCTGTACAGAAACAAATCCTGCCTGAGCCCCGCGGTAAGAAAGCAGATTGTGCAACAAATGCTTATGCCAGCCATTGAATACGGAGATGTAGTGTATGCAGCTGCCCCTCAATCACACCTCCAGAAACTTACTACATTGTATAATTCATTCTGCCGCTTTGTGCTACAATGTAACTACATGACCCACCATTGTGACATGTTAAAAGAACTAAACTGGCCATCGCTGGAATCTAGACGCACTCTTCACCTTTCCAACCTGGTGTTTAAGAGCTTTTCTGTGAAGCTACCACCCTACCTGAATAGGCTGATTGCCCCAGCAGTTCCCTCATCCTATAACCTCAGATCCAGGAGCTGAGAGCGGTAACCCCAAGACACACTCGGGCTGTATACATCACCTCTCCCTGCGCTCCCTCGCTGATCTCTGCAGTCTCCTCCGGTGATCGCGACCTCATACTTCCTGGATTCCTTCTCGCGAGGAGGAAACTAGGAAGTAATGAGGTCGCAATCGCCGGAGGAGACAGCTGGGGACATCGAGGGAGCCCAGAGACAGGTGATGTATCCAGCGGCATCCCAAGTGTTGCTCGGGGGTTACCGTTTCCAACATAGGAATTTAACCCCGAGCCACACTCGGGATGCTGCAAGGGGGGGGGGTCAAAAAAAAAAAATGACCGCTTTCAGACAAGAATTTTCTAAATAAATAGACCGCCAGGGAGGTTAAACAGGATTTGAAGATATGTTTTATTGTACGACCGTGACAAATTAATTATTCTTTTTTAGGGCAGACTCTGCAGATTCATAATATAGCATTATTATATGTATACGTTGTGTCCTGTCAGAATGCTATAAAAAAAATAAAAACAAAATTGAATTTCCATTCAGATGTCAATCATTTGACAGCGTGTAAAATGATTTTTTTGGACATTTTATCACCTGAGCCATTGTGGTTATATATTCTATGGGGTACTCTTGTTAAAAAAATAGAAATGGGAACCTGTTACTGTCAGGTCTTCAATAAAGGTGAAACTCATGAGAATTGACTGGAGAAGTGAAAAATCTAGGTCAAAATAACCAAACCAGAAAAATTTCCCATTTATCTCACTTTCTAAATCTGCTATTTGGTCTAGATTGTACTCTTCTTCCACCAATTCTTCTGTGTTTCAACTTTTACTGAATAGACCTGTGTATTTTTCTGAGTAAATATGCGATTTTAACTAAAACTGAAATAACTTCATTTTTCATTGTGGGAAATTAGAAAGTGAGTTAGAGCAGCATCATTGTTTGCATTATAATTGAAAAGTGAGCAATAGTGCTGCATGGTGCTGCAAACGAGATAAATCTCAATATAGCCTTCTGGGTAAAATACTTTGCAAATAAATAAATAAATAAAAAAGAATATAGTTTTATTTTTATTAATTCTAATTCTTTGAAATTTATCTTACTTTTATTTTATTTTTATATATAACCTTATATTACATATAACCGATTGGAAGATACGGTGGTCCAAAGGACTCCCCTATCTCCACCATAGGGATTTCCATAAAAAATCCCATGGCAGCTACGGGGTTACTTCCCTAATTGACGTCATTGTGCCCATTTGATGGGCCCCAGAGGCTTGGCTGACATCCAAGATGTCAGTACCCACGGAAAGAAGGCCACGATCCGGCGCCACTGGGGTTACAGGCACATAAGGATTTAGTAAGGATTTAAGAGGGGCATTGCTGGAAAGGTCAGACTGTGACCGCTCCAGCGATGCCACTCTTCTCTTCTCTTACCCCTTACTGATGGGGAGATAGAGGGGTCCCAAGGACTCCTCCCCTCTGCCCTTCATGCACTCTCTCGGTTCTGCTGGGGGCACCTGAAATTGACATCATCACACCCAGGCGCAATGACATCATTACGCCAGGAGGGGTTTAAAAGCAGGCTCTGACTTCAAGGAAGTCAGACCAATGTGGGACCCCAGACAGAGAGGTGAGTATAGAGCGGGAGACTGCTGAGACCCAACAATGTGTGGGTGACACACCAGATAGACCCCTACACGTCGCTTGCAGTGAAAGGGTTAAAGGGTGAAAGGGTTAAAGGGACACTACCACAAAAAAATTTATGATTTTTTTAAATTTTATGTAGTTGATGTCTTGCATCTACATTTTTTTCTCATGTTTATTTAGTTAAGTTAATATTTTAATCTATATCTCAATGAATACATCAATGTTGTCAATCTTATATATTGTAAACTGTCCCCACATCATGGTATCTTTACAGCACTTGCTCCTCACTGTGTGGCTTTGGCCATGGAATTAAGTGAATGTCTCAGCAGGTCCAGTAAACCAAATGTCATGTTATGGTTGTACTTTAGGAGCCCAAATTTGCGGTACCTTGGGAAGGTATGGAATTTTGGGAATAGTTCTGTACAAAGGATATCCAGACTCATAGTCAGGGTTGGTCCAATAAGGCATCAAACAATCAAACAACAACTGTAACAACTGTAACTCAATTTGGCAGTAGATGGCACATCTACTGGCCAAATTTGTTATTGCAGTAAGAAATGCAATGGGAATATGCCCAAATATTTCTTACTGTATAATTACTTAAAAATTATTTGTCAAAAAACTATTGGTTTCTGTCAGTAGTGTTTTCGAAAATCACTTGGTAGTTAAGGGATTAAGCACACTGTGTGTTTATATAGAGGGCTCGGTCCCAGCTCCTCCCATAGGGGAGGTCTCCAGCCCTCCCAGTGCCTACACTGGCCAAGGGAGAGGCTAGGCATTTGGCCCACCTCTCAGCCTACAAGCCATATCCCCCATGACAACACACTGTCCGGGGCCATTCCCCAGGTTTAACCAGATGGGGAAACCCCATCAGGCAGGACCAAGGGGTGGCTGCGACTCCACGTGATGCCCGAGGATGGCGACATCCAGCATCCTTGGACCCGCAGACCGGTGGCCAAGTGAGGGGAGGAGCCCCCCCGTTGGGTAAGAGTTGACATCGACTCTAAGCATTGTATTGTGTGGGATATATGCAGAGGACAGCACCAGGGGGTAGATTATGTCTTTAAACTTCCTGTCCATCTCATTCTGCTTTCATCTCTTATCTCAGGTGCTATAAGCAACAGGCCCTCTGCAACCTTTTCTAAACATTCACTCCTCTACCCCATTGTCTCTTGAGTACTTTAGAAGCTAAACCACAACAGTAAAGTCAAACGTTTGCACAAATTTTGGTAAATGTACATCATTGGAAAAAATCTACAAAATGAAAATAGGAGTTAAAAACCTAACTTTATTTTTCCTTTTTACAAGTAATTAATTCAAAAGAAAGAAAAAATAGTAGCATGCATTTTATAATATGATTTTGCTTGTAATGCACAAGTAATCTAGTTACTGCTTATGTTAGTAGTAGTCTTCCTTTAAATTGTCACAGTTTTCCTTATCAGATTTTCAAACATTTGTCCAGAGAAAAATGCTTGTTTCTTTAATGTTCTTTTTAGTAGATTCCAGTTGTTTAATTAATTGCATCACCAATAAGGCATTTTATTCAACTTTGTAAACACTGAGCTGAGGGTTTGTATTTTTTTTTCAAGCTGCATGTCTTGTTTGTTTTTCAACATAAAATCAAAGTGTCCTTAAAAGAATCATTTTTGAGTTATAATATTTTCAGATAAAATGTTGAACAAAAGATTGTTTTTTTGTAAAATGTAAAAAATCGCATATGTATGCTGAACTTTGATCAATTAAAATAATATTTTACAAACTGGTTAAGAATTTAATCTGTTGTAATTCGTGATATATTTTGTGATGTGTATGTGTAATAAGTTCTAGCTGGTTTGGTTGGACTCTAATTTTAATTAATTTAGAGGAAGGTTTGCAAATTTTGAATGATGGTAAATTGGTGAACTACTTCTCAAATTTTTCCTCCAAATTATGCTGATATGCTCTAACTGTTTGTGTCTGAATTTATTATTGAAAATCTTGAGCTAGGTTAATAAACCTGACAGAATTTGATGCACCCGAAAAAGTGATAGGTTCTCAAATTTCTTAAACTGAAGATTATTTTTTAAATGAATACATTATTACAAATATCTATGACACTGCTGCTGCTTCCCTTACTTTTCAAACTGTGCTTCACTTGGCAGCTTTGAAGTTCTTTAATTGTCACGAGCAGGGCCGGATTAAGAGTATCATGGGCCTGGTGCTGAGGATTTTGGTGGGCCTTCTTGAAGAAATAAAATGAAAAGCGCAAAGCATTTTTTGTTGCTATGTATTAAATATTTTAATTACCATCAAAGTGCTTTCTCCTTCAGAGAGTCGGTGGTGGCAAGGCTGGCCCAAGACATTGTGCTGTCTGGATCCAAGGTTGGAATGCTGCTCCCACAAAAGAAAACCACATCCATTAAAACATACCCACGTATCACGGAGTTCCACAGCAATAAAACCCACAGTAATGTGCGTTGTGTATGAGCATATCACTGAATCCACAGCAATAAAAATCACAGTAATGGGCAGTGTGTATGACCGTATCACAGAGCTCCACAGCAATAAAACTTGCAGTAATGTGCGGTGTGTATGAGCGTATCACAGAGCTCCACAGTAATAAAATTCACAGCAATGTATACTGTGTATGAGTGTGTCAGAGAACCCACACAGTCATAAATCCTTATATCCCCACACACATTGGCACTTCTATAAGCCCTCCATATACCCCACGCACAGACACACATGCATATGTACACACATCTATATACCCACACACGGTGTCCATTATCCACATACCCTAAGTGTCATACATTCACATAGTCACACATGCACATACACACACACATCCAGATATATCCAGTGTCAAACATCCACATACGCACACATCCAAATACTGTATATCAATAGTGCCACACATCCACATACACACCCATCCAGTGTCACACACCTGCATACCCAAATATGCGCACATCCATACAGTGTCACACATCCACATACAAACACATACACACCCATCCAGTGCCGCACATCCATAAACATGGTTCACATTATTATTCTATTTAATTTACATAGCCATAAACTCACACATGCTGGGCCTCTGCAGGTACTGGCCCAGCATTCAGGGGGCCCCAGGCAGCGAGTGCAGGGGTCAGACTGGGTGAACACTACAGACCTGGAGAGAACCAGCTGTCTGGCTGCTCAGGGCCTCAGCCAATCGACTTCTCAGAACCTCAGCCACTTGGCTGCTCAGGGCCTCAGCCGATTGGTTGTTAGAGGTCCCGGCGATCAGGCAGCTGCTGGAGGCTCCTCTCAGGATGTGTGCAGCACATCATGCTGATTTCTGTCTGGATTCGGCGGTTGCCTGCCTCGGCCCTCGCAGTGTGTAACAGGCCTGCCACGACACTTCCTCTGGCTGTGGGCCTATTTTCAGGTAGGGGCCTAGAGCGGCCGCTCCATCCGTCCCTACGGTAATCCGGTCCTGGTCATGAGGCATTCACAAAGGTCAAAGTGTACTTTAAAAAGGGCTCTATTCCAATGTTGCCGCAAAGCACAGCCCTTGTGCCGTTCAGAAGAATGGCTCGAGCACTGTGCTCTTTTTTTTGTTGTAATGTAATATGGACATATACTGAAACCTTGACAGCAAAGAGGGAAATATTTTAATCTCCCTGGCGTTCCAATTCTGACATATTTTATGTCAGAATCGGAACAATTTTTTTTATCCCCCCAGTGGTTTTCCCGAGTGTGGCTCATGGTTAAATTTCATTGCTGAAAGCGGTAACCCCGAGCCACACTCAGGCTGGATACATACCTGTCCCTACACTCCCTCGCTGTGCCCTTCAGTCACCTCGGTGTGATTGCGGCATCCTGCTTCCTAGTTCCCTTCTTGTGAGAAGGGAACCAGGACGCTGCGATCGCACAGAGGAGAATACGATTGCGGGAGAGCAGCGAGGGATCTTAAAATAGATGGCTCAAGCCCTTTAATTCCATCAGCAACCCTGGGTTTTTGTCTACGTAGCCGGGCTAATTACTTGCATAGCATAGACTTTCAATTTGTCCCTCAGATGAATTACTCAGGACCTCCATGTAAAAAACATTCCTGGTTATATTCTTTGGCTGGAGGATGACCTGGCTGTCAGGTGAACTGACTCTGGAGCACACCACATACAACTGGCCATGGGAGAAACAGCCACTTGTCAGATGCACACCAGCCACTTTCAAAGTCTGTCCCTGTGCCTTATTGATGGTGATGGTGTAGTACACCTTAACCGGAAATTGTAGACGTTTGAACTCCAAGTGGTAGTCTGATGGGATCAGAGGAATTCTGGGTATGAAAACAGTTTCCCCCTGATTTACGCCTGTGAAAATTGTGGCTTAGATTACGTGTTTGTACAGAGTCTTCACCTGAAGTCTGGTGCCATTGCACAGTTACGGAGGAGTTAGATTGCATAACAGCATGATTGGAGCGCCAACCTTGAGGTAGAGGACGTGAGGTGGTTGTTAGGGGTAACTCCGCTTCACGTCTAGATCCCTGATCTAGCCTGGTATTTATCAGCTTCAGAAGAGGAAATATTGAGGTACACTGCAGCGGAGAATAGCCCACGGATGAAGAAATTAAACACAGACAGCAAGGTAGTCAGTGAGCTCTTTATCTGAAAAATAGGGGGACACAGCATAGAAGAAGGCTCCAAAACCCAAAATCAATCCCCACACCCCCAATGTAGTGGGAACAGTCAGGAATCCATTGTTGGCAGTAACCAATCATGCCGAGGAAGGTGAGCAAATCCTTCCGTGTGTGTGGGCGGACCAGACCCACTAGAGCCGCAGCTCTCTTCTGACTGACCCTTTGTTCCCCCTGCCTCAACACAAATCCTAGATATTGTACAGTTTCTTGACACCATTGTAATTTCTTTTTAGACACTTTGTGCCCACATTTGTGCAACCATTTAAACAGACTAACACCATCTGTGCGGCTGGCATCCATAGACTTGCTACAGAGGAGGAGATCATCCACGTACTGTAACAGGACAGAACCACAGGGGGCAGTCCAGGCTCGGAGCGTGGTTTGGAGGGCAATGGTATACACAACCGGACTATCCACAAACCCCATAGGCATACGGACCCAGCTAAACTGGCGACCCCGAAAAGTGAATGCAAAAAGTAAACTAGTCTCTTTGTCCACAGGGACAGAAAAAAATGCATTCTTTAAATCAATCACTGTGAAATGGCTAGCCTCACAAGGGATAGGAGACAACATTGACGGGACATCAGGAACTACAGGTGCAATGCGCGTTATGAGACTGTTGATAGCTCTAAGGTCTTGGATGAATCTGTATGTTCCATCAGTTTTTTAATGGGGTTGATGGGGCTGTTGTATGGTGAGATTATAGGTTCGATAATCTGTTGGTGTATAAAGGAGTCAATGAGGGGTGCGATTCCCTCCTCTTTCTCTTTGGAGATTGGGTATTGTTTGTGATACACGGGAGTTGCTCCTGGTTTAATGCCTGCCTTATATGGGGTACAAGAGATGCCACATCATAATCAGACGTGGCCCAGACAGTGGTCGGGAACTCAGGTTCATGGAAATCTTTCTCGTGTGTCAAGTAGAGATATCCAAGTTGTGAGTCTATCATGTTTGGTTTGATGTCCAATTGGGGGGATGTGACATGCATGCCCCCTCCTGGCAAAGTTTTTATAGTAATCTGTAAAGCATGAATAAGATCCATGCCTAACAGATTAACTGGACAATCTGGGATAAATGTGAATTTATGGTTTAGCATTATCCTATTGTTATGGTCACGTATTTTAAAAGGTTGTGTGAGGTATGATTTGGTGAGAATCCCATTTATTCCCAAAGAGGGTTCTGATTTCTCCAGAGGTCCTTTGTATGCAGTGGCACATAATGTACTGCGGGTGGCGACAGTATCAACAAGATACTCAGAAGATTGAAAGGTTCATCATTGCATGTTGTTGTGATCTCTGGAAAAATAGGGACAAGATCCCTCTGGCAGCTTCATGCACGCCTTTGGGAATCCCATTCCAAGGGAAATTGTGGACCCTGATCTTGTGACTGATATTGGGCGTTTGGAGACTGGTGTGGGATGTTTGATTGCAATTCTGATTGTCGCGGTTTACGGGGCCATGGGCATTCCCTGGTCCAATGACCCAGTGCTCCACAATTAAAGCAAGGTTGAGGTTTGTGTGGCGTGTACAACTTGTCTGGTGTAGGGTTGGGACCTGCTGTGTTTGGACCTGGGATGGGTACTTGTCCACCCCCCCTACCCCCTCTGTACCCACCCCTAAATCTTATGTACATTCTTATGTACATAAGAATGTTAATTTGCGGTGTGAGACTGTGTCCTTCATATTTAAGATAGGAGTAGGTTGAGCAGATGGATAGGGATAACGTGGGCCTGTTCCTCAGAGATATCTTTGGGAGTCTCTATATGTTGAGTGACCACCTGGCCACTTCCAGGAGTAGTCTCTGTTTGGGACACCCGGGGGGGGTCCTGTTCTCGCTTTGGGTGGGTTTTTGGACAACCCTCTTATCTGTTGTGGGCTTTTGGTCAGCCCTCTTCACACGTGATGCATGGACCCAAGTTGGCTCTGCTTCCATCAGAACAGTGGCCTGGGTGATGGCGACAACACAGGTGGGCTCAGAGAAAGGGAAGAGTTGGGGTTTCCGACCCTTCTGTAGACGTTTAACCAGGACCACGTCACCAACCTTAAAAGGATGAATAAGGCTCTGTGGAGAAAAAGGAAGAGTAGCAGCCACGGATCTCTCAATGGTATCAATAGCATTCACTATGTGATGAACATAAGAGTCCGTCAGCTGGTCGAGGTCACCTTTCTCAATCACCAGGGGGGCCTGTGCACAAGGGTGGGGAAAAGGCCTACCCATGATGATCTCAAAAGGGGAGAAACCCGTCAATTTAGACGGTGTCATTCGCATTTCAGTTAGAATAGCTGGTAGCACACGTTTCCAGTTATGAAATGTGCCTGCTGTGGCCTTCCTTATCTTGTCCTTGAAGGTCCTATTTGTACGTTCGACTATGACAGAGCTAGTTGGATTGTATGGCAGGTGTAGCTTCCATTCCACCCATACTGTTTTTGCAAGTTGTTGACATATGAGGGCAGTGAAGGCAGGACCATTATCTGTGTTTATGTTAAAGGGAAAACCCCATCTGGGAATTATTTCCTCAATAAGGATGCGCACTACTGTGCGGGCATCCTCATGAGTGGTGGCGAACACCTCTGGCCATCTGGAAAACATATCCACAATAACCAGGGCGTATTCTTAGCGTTTACCTGTTTTAGGAATGTGGGTGAAATCCATTTGCAGGTGTGTGAAAGGGGTGGTAGGATAGTTGAGGTGAGCCTCAGAAAAGAGAACAGATGTGTTGGGGTTATTACGGAGGCAGGTCAGGCAACGGCCCACGTAAAGTTTAACTAATGAGTTCAGGTCAGTAATGTAAAAACATTTGTTAAGTTCAGTCAGTCTGTTTACATCCTATATGATCTACTCCATGAAATTGGGCTATGTATAGTGGGGCACTAGCCTGGGGAATGCAGACCCTACCTGATTTCAGGTACAGACCTGAAATAGGATCACCAGTCATCTATCTAGTCTGGCGTAGCGTAAGCCTGTAGGGTGGAAAGGAGGAGGGTAGCATCTGGCAGGGGTGGGGAGAGCATGGGCATAACAACAGTGGCAGGTGACTAGGCAGCAGCTATCTTTGCTTTTCTGTCGGCAAATGCATTACCAATGTTGATAGTGTCAGTGCCTAGAGTGTGTGCCCTGCAGTGTATTATGGCTAGCACTGATGGGAGGAGGAGTGCTGAGAGCAGAGATTTAACAAGGGTTGAATGGGAAACTGATTTACCATCAGCGGCTACAAAGCCGCGTCTCGCCCAAATGACCCCATGATCATGCACCATCCCGTACGCATATTTAGATTCAGTGTAAATGGTAACCCGTTTTCCTGCAAATAGGTGGCAGGCCCAGGTGAGGGCAATGAGTTTGATGGCCTGCGCGGATTGGTAGGGTATTGGTTTGGCTTCCAGGACGGAATCCGGGAGGGACACAATAGCATAACCAGCCAGGTATGTGGAGTCATTGGGGCGGCTGCAGGAGCCATCCACAAAGACCACAGAGGAATCAGGGATGGGAGTGGACAGCAGGTCTGGACGGGGAGACGTATCTTCATTTATGGTGGACGCACAATCATGAACTGGGGGGACCTCATCCTGGTCCCCATTAAGACCCAGGAGGGCATTTAAAATAGGAGCGGGACCCACAGCGGGGGATGAGTACTGGATCTGGAGGGTGGGGCTGGACATCAGAATGACCTCATATCCACTGAGCCTCTGGACTGACATGTGCTGGGTGTAGAGTGTTTACAACTGAGTAGCAACATTATGTGTGCTGTGCAATATTGTCTCATGTCTCAGAGTGAAGGGTGTAGCCATTTCAACAATCATAGCGCATGCAGCCAGTGCGCGAAGACAAGCAGGCATGCCTTGGACCTGCGTTGGGACTACTTTGGAAAAAAAAGCAATGGGGCGAAGGCCTCCGCCGTGACCCTGAGCTAGGACTCCCGCCATGGTTTTACAATTGTCCCTGGCATACAAATGGAACAACTTGCCGTAGTCTGGGATGCCAAGCCCTGGACTGGTGACCATAGCACATTTAAGAGTAGCATATGCATGAAACATCTTATCAGACCATTTGAGTATGTCTGGAGATTCGCCCGTAGCGGCTTGTCTCAGAATGTTGTCATAGTGGGAACAGTCAGGAATCCATTGTTGGCAGTAACCAATCATGCCGAGGAAGGTGAGCAAATCCTTCCGTGTGTGTGGGCGGACCAGACCCACTAGAGCCGCAGCTCTCTTCTGACTGACCCTTTGTTCCCCCTGCCTCAACACAAATCCTAGATATTGTACAGTTTCTTGACACCATTGTAATTTCTTTTTAGACACTTTGTGCCCACATTTGTGCAACCATTTAAACAGACTAACACCATCTGTGCGGCTGGCATCCATAGACTTGCTACAGAGGAGGAGATCATCCAAGTACTGTAACTGGACAGAACCACAGGGGGCAGTCCAGGCTCGGAGCGTGGTTTGGAGGGCAATGGTATACACAACCGGACTATCCACAAACCCCATAGGCATACGCCAGCAGCTAAACTGGCGACCCCGAAAAGTGAATGCAAAAAGTAAACTAGTCTCTTTGTCCACAGGGACAGAAAAAAATGCATTCTTTAAATCAATCACTGTGAAATGGCTAGCCTCACAAGGGATAGGAGACAACATTGACGGGACATCAGGAACTACAGGTGCAATGCGCGTTATGAGACTGTTGATAGCTCTAAGGTCTTGATGAATCTGTATGTTCCATGTATGTTGTATCAGTTTTTTAATGGGGTTATGGGTTGTTGTAATAGTTTAGGGTGTATAATAGAGAGGTCAATGAGGGTGGCGATTCCCTCCTCTTTCTCTTTGGAGATTGGGTATTGTTTGTTTGTGATACACGGGAGTTGCTCCTTTAATGCCTGCCTATATGGGGTACATATCACACATACATCAGAGTGGCCACAGACAGTGGTCGGGAACTCAGTTCATGGAAATCTTTCTCGTGTCAGGTTCAGAAATTTTATCCAAAAGTGTGTGGTCTATCATGTTTGGTTTGATGTCCAATTGGGGGGATGTGACATGCATGCCCCCTCTGGCAAAGTTTTTATAGTAATCGTAAAAATGAATAATATCCATGCCTAAACTTAACTACAATCTGGACAATCTTGATGAATTTATTTATCCTTAATTGTTTATGGTCACGTATTTTAATTTTAAAAGGTGTATGAGGTATGATTTGAGAATTCCCATTTATTCCCAAAGAGGGTTCTGATTTCTCCAGAGGTCCTTTGTATGCAGTGGCACATAATGTACGGCGGGTGGCGACAGTATCAACAAGATACTCAGAAGATTGAAAGGTTCATCATTGCATGTTGTTGTGATCTCTCTCAATGGAGAAACATCAGAACATGCACCCTCTGGCAGCTTCATGCACGCTTTTGAATCCCATTGAAAGGAAATTGTGACTGATCTTTGGACTGGAGGGCGTTTGGGCTGTGGGTGGGATGTTTGATTGCAATTCTGATTGTCGCGGTTTACGGGGCCATGGGCATTCCCTGGTCCAATGATCCAGTGCTCCACAATTAAAGCAAGGTTGAGGTTTGTGTGGCGTGTACAACTTGTCTGGTGTAGGGTTGGGACCTGCTGTGTTTGGACCTGGGATGGGTACTTGTCCACCCCCCCTACCCCCTCTGTACCCACCCCTAAATCCTCGGCCGCGGCTGCGACCGCGTCCCTGGTACAGTTGCGTTTGGGCAGGGGAGGTGGATTTAGGTTGAGGTATATCAAAGCAGCCCGCAGCTTCGCGTTGGGCGATGCGGTCTTGGAATTGTGGCAAATCATACGATGCCCATTCAGGCATCATCTGTTTCACTGGGGTGATCATGTGTGGTTTTAAATTATTGATAAAAGTGGATATGAGAAGGGTGTGCATATCCCTTTTTTTGGACAGCCCTGCATCATGTTCCCATGCATCACTGAACCTGTTCCAGAATTCTAGGACTGATTCAGTCTGCTTTTGTTTACATGCGATGGCAAGGGGGAGGGAAGCACGAGGCTGGAAAAGTTTAATCATATACAGTATGTGGATAACTGTTCCCACATAAGAGCTTGTCCTTTTGGTCTATTTAGAATATAGTCAGCGATTTCTATATCTTCGGCGGTCAGTGAGGGATATAGGGACGTTGGCAGTGGATACGGGGGTGGGGGACCCTGTTTCATAGGAGTTTTATAAATAGGGGCTTTAGGTGACATTCTTTTTATAGTCTGTTTGATTTTGTGCTTGTTTGCTTGACGGGTGACATTCTCGGGTTTGTTAACTTTAGCAACATGTGATTTTAAAGTATCTGTCTTTATTACTTTGGGGAACCACCCTGGGGCAAATTGTAACCAATTTATTCTGCCTTTTTTTATATAATCTTTATCCCATTGTGGGTCTGGCGGGAAATAGGGCCAGGCGTCTGTGTCAAGAAGGCACAGACCTTTTATCATATCCATGTGGAACGTGTCATTCCCACCATTGCGTGGAAATGGACTACAACTCCCCATCACCTCGGTCCATCCCGCTAGGTGATCAATCCATGGGACCACATAGTATGATTCTGTGTCACTGACTCTACAAATATATTCTTTACAATTTTCTCCTACTAAAGGGACAGGGATTTTGAATGATGTTTTCCTATAATTTGTTTCAACAGTGAATTCTCAATTCAGCAATACAATCAAATACAAACTTGATAATATAACAGTGACTGGAGTCAGTTCCTTACCACTCAGACCCCACCAAGAGATCACACAAACAAATATATAGGCAGAGGAAAGATAGTACAAAAAATACTCGATTCTCCTCTTCCTTGGCTATATTATTATCACAATATTCCTAATATTGTCTATTCTGTCTATGTCTTATCACAATATTCCTAATATTGTCTATGTCCCCAGGACATCCGGCCGTATAAGACGTACCAGGTTTGGATTATTTTCCCAACATAAAACAAATGGGTATGGCTACCACCAAAGCGGACAGTAAAGTACGCTGTCAGACAAGACAAACGGACATACTCACCACTCTTAGGCAGCCATCCTTGACCAGCCCCCAATTGTTAGAGGTAACTCCGCTTCACGTCTAGATCCCTGATCTAGCCTGGTATTTATCAGCTTCAGAAGAGGAAATATCGAGGTACACTGCAGCGGAGAATAGCCCACGGATTAAGAAATGAAACACAGACAGCAAGGTAGTCAGTGGGCTCTTCTGCCCCACCCAGGTTTTACTGAGGGTTATATAGGTTGGTTTGGACCCTTTTGCACAGTCATGCACAGCAATGTAAACATTACAAAACAGCTGGACATATCCATATAAGGGCATGAGTCAGGGAACAAAGTGCAATACATGGTATTTGACAACTCTATGTGCAGACACAGCTCAATCTGTAGAGGCAAATGTTAACCCTTTCCTTCAGTGGTAATCCTGGTCAGTTGATAGTGTGCAAGAACTCCACAGGGTAACGTACAGCATACTTCATATGCTCAGTGGACAACTTCTCCAGCCAAACGTTGTTGATGCTGTTGGCTGAGTCGTTTGTTGGAGTGAGAATAGCTCTTTCCCTCAGCCATGAACCACAATCCTCTCCAGCCTGATTAATGTTTGGGTATAGTCTGTCAGTCAAGCTGATCAGATCTGTCACAACATTGGAGAGGTTATGTGGAATAGTTATTCTTCCCTCCTCTTCCACAAGCTTGCCATCACCAATATCAAGTAATAATTTAGAAAACTCTTCTGCCCTCAAATCACTTTGAAGGTGGACGCGCATGTTAACTGTCAAGGTCAGGACTTTGACATTGTGCCAGAAGATGGATGACTTGAGACAGGCCTTGACTTCATCTGTACGTGTCCCTAGTGGCACAACAGGCAAGGTCTGTCTGAAGTCACCAGACAAAAGCACTGTAACTCCACCCATAAGATGATTGCTGCCCCTAATGTCCTGTGTTTACAACCTCACTACTGACTTGGGGATGAGTTTTTCCAGCTTCCCTTACTTGTGTTTTCTTAATCGCATCTGTAAATCTTTTTCTGCGTTTTTTCCCTCTTTTCCCTTTAACTGTTGTTACAGTAGAAGGGACAGATCTGTCTGAACTGAGGAGATCAGTGTAAGAAGTGATTTCAGGCTGGGACACTATGCAAGTGAAATCTGGTTCACAATCCGTTCGCTCAGTGCTGTTGGGTGATTGAAACTCATAAGGGGATATATCCCCCACCATCTTGAGTTCGGAAACAGTTCCATAGGTGGAAGGTGTGGACATTTTGGTGAGGTAGCGATGTTTAGTGCTGTGAGTATCCCCAGACCACTCCTGAGTGAAGGAGTGCAACGTCTGCTAGTTTGAACTGAGATAACGGCAAGTGAGGCAAGTGGCAGTTGCAAAAGATTTATTTTCAGGTGGGGAAGGGGAGTATAACTCCTTAGAAACATAGAAACATAGAAAAATGTCGGCAGATAAGAACCTTTCGGCCCATCTAGTCTGCCCAATTACATGGATACTTTACCTGGATTTATCTTTTGTTTAGGATAGCCTTATGTCTATCCCATGCCTGCTTAAATTCAATTACTGTTTTGGCCTCTACCACTTCAACTGGAAGGCTGTTCCATGTATCCACCACCCTCTCAGTAAAATAATGCTTCCTGATGTTACTTTTAAACCTTTGCCCCTCTAATCTAAGACTATGTCCTCTTGTTTTGATACTTTGTTTCCTTTTAAATATACTCCCTTCCTCTACCTTGTGGATTCCCTTTACGTATTTAAATGTTTCTATCATATCTCCTCTGTCTCGTCTTTTTTCCAAGCTGTACATGTTAAGATCATTAAGCCTTTCCTGGTAACTTTTCTCCTTCAAGCCGTACACCAATTTAGTAGCCCTTCTCTGAACTCTCTCTAAGATGTCTATATCCTTCTGGAGATACGGTCTCCAGTACTGCACACAGTACTCCAAGTGAGGTCTCACCAGTGCTCTGTACAGTGGCATGAGCACTTCCCTTTTCCTACTGCTAATACCTCTCCCTACACAACCAAGCATTCTGCTAGCATTTCCTGCTGCTCTATTACATTGACTACTTACCCTTAGATCCTCTGAAATAATAACCCCTTAATCCCTTTCCTCAGATGTTGAGGTTAGGACTATATCAAATATTCTATATTCAGCTCTTGGGTTTTTACGTCCCAGGTGCATTATCTTGCACTTATCCACATTAAAACTCAATTGCCACAGCTCCGACCATGTTTTTAGTTTACCTAAATCATTTGTCATTTGGCTGATCCCTCCAGGAACGTCAACCCTGTTGCAAATCTTTGTGTCATCAGCAAAAAGACATATTTTCCATTAATACCTTCTGCAATATCACTAATAAAAAATATTAAAGAGAATGGGTCCAAGTACTGACCCCTGAGGTACCCCACTGGTAACAAGACCTTGCGCCAAATAAACTCCATTTACCACAACCCTCTGTTGCCTGTCACTCAGCCACTGCCTAATCCATTAAACAATATTGGAATCCAAGCTCAAAGATTGCAATTTATTGATAAGCCTTCTATGCGGATCAGTATCAAAAGCCTTACTGAAATCTAAATAAGCAATGTCTACTGCACCACCTATGTCTATTATTTTTGTTACCCAATCAAAAAAATCAATAAGATTAGTTTGGCATGATCTCCCTGAGGTAAACCCATGTTGTTTCTGATCCTGTAATCTATGTGTTTTCAGATGTTCAACTGGCCTATAGTTCCCTGATTCCTCCCTACTACCCTTCTTGTAAATGGGCACAACATTTGCTAATTTCCAGTCTTCTGGGACGACTCCCGTTAACAAGGATTGGTTAAATAAATCTGTTAACGGTTTTGCCATTACACCACTGAGCTCTTTTAATAATTTAGGGTGGATCCAATCAGGCCCCATTGACTTATTTGTCTTTACTTTAGACAGCTGCTTTAGAACCTCCTCCTCTGTAAACTCATATGTAAATGTCTCGTTAGTGTTTCCTCCTAACTGAGGTCCCTTTCCTTCCTTTTCTTCTGTAAAGACTGAACAAAAATATTCATTGAGGCAGTCAGCGAGACTTTTATCCTCTTCTACATACCTTCCTTCCTTTGTTTTTAATCTAACTAATCCTTGTTTTACTTTTCTTTTCTCGTTTATGTATCTAAAAAATGTTTTGTCCCCCTTTTTTACTGACTGAGCTATTTTCTCTTCTGCGTGTGCTTTGGAAGCTCTTATAAATTGCTTTGTCTCTTTCTGCCTAATTTTATAGGTTTGCCTATCTTCTTCACTCTGAGTTTTTTTATAATTATTGAATGCTATCTTTTTGTTCTTCACTATTTTGGCCACTTCTGCAGAGTACCACAGTGGATTCTTCCCTTGTTTTTTTTTGCTAACAAGACGAATGCAATTGCCTGTGGCCTTCAATAATGCTTCCTTTAAATAATCCCATTTCTCCTGGACTCCCTTTAAACTCCACCAGTCTGATAATGACTCATTCACACAAAATCTCATTTTAGAAAAATCAGTTTTTTTAAAGTCTAAAACTTTTGTCTTTGTGTGGTGCGGCTCCATCCCTGTTCTTATATTAAACCACACTGACTGGTGATCACTATCACTAATTTTCACCTACAACAACGTCTGATACCAAACCTCCATTTGTGAGTATTAAATCCAATATGGCCTCTTTACGGGTCGGCTCCTCAACTACTTGTGTTAGAGATAATCCCAGTAGGGAGTTTAGAATATTTGTACTCCTGGTGCACCCAGCTATTTTGGTTTTCCAGTTCACATCAGGAAGATTAAAGTCCCCCATGATAATAACTTCCCCCTTCATTGCCATCCTCAAACAGCAGATTATCTAGCTCTTCTACTTGTCCAGGTGGTCTATAGATCACACCTACACGAGCTACTGTATGATTGCCAAATGTTAGCGTAACCCAAACTGACTCTATGTTCACCTCGCTCACTTTTATTTGGTTTGTTTTTATGTTTTTCACATACAGGGCCACTCCTCCTTTCCTACCTTCTCTGTCTTTTCTGTATAACGAGTACCCCGGTATTGTTATGTCCCAGTTATTTTTCTCACTGAACCATGTCTCAGTAACCGCCACTAAATCTACTTTTTCAGCTGCCATCATTGCCTCGAGTTCATTGATTTTATTGACTAAACTGCGAGCATTTATAGACACGACTCTGAGCTTGTCATTTTTTACCCCGCATGTTGCTTGCACCCTCCGATTTAGTTTTTGGGGACAATCGGGCAGATTGTTTTTTACCCTTTTGTCCCCCCCTCCTAGTTTAAATATTCCTTTGAACTTCTCACTGAGAACATATGTTCCCCTATGAGTAAGATGCAAACCATCTTTTTTATACAGTTCCTTTCTGCTCCAATTAGAGCTATCATGGGACACAAAGCCAAATCCTTGCTCCCGACACCATTTCCGAAGCCACAAATTAAATTCCCTATTGCACATCTGCATATCCTGAATGTTATGCACAGGCAGAACTTCAGAGAATGACACAGTGGACGCAATCTGCTGTATTTCACCTACAAGAACACAAAAATCTTCCTTAATCTCAGAAACCTCATTGCTAGCCAAGTCATTTGTCCCTAGATGGACTAGAACGTCCACTTCCCCTTGCTGCTTTGCTTGTTTGACAATATTGAGAATACGTCTCTTGTCTCTATGACCAGTAGCCCCAGGAAGACATCTCACCAAACCACTACTCTCCAGCTCAACACCTCTTATTATAGAATCACCCAGCAACAATTGCCTTCTATCAAGTCCCACCTTTTCCTTTTTGTCCTTGGTTGCAGTCCTGCATACCTTAGGCATAGGGGATGGTGGTTCCTCAACTATGGTGTCTGAGCCTGCATCCGTCATACCACTACACTCTGAATTGCCTCAAAAGAATTAAGAAGAGCCACAGACTGTGGGACATGCCTTCTATCCACAACTCTAAGTCTACCAGATCCTACAGTAGTCCATCTGCCGCTCCTAGGAAGCCTCTGTGGCAGTGGCTTTGTAACAGCCATAGCCTGAGTTTGTCTAACAGATAATTTACAAATCTCAGACTTCAAACAGGCAATTTCCTGCTGCAATAAAGACAACTGCCTACATATCAGGCACACTCCAGACCTCCAAAAATTGGATCTAAAAACAAATGCATGACAGATTTTACACTGGACCAAGCCTGCCATTATAAAAGAATGGATTTAAAACCAGCAAATCTTACCTTTTTGTAGGTTTTCTACCTCCTGTCTAACCTCAGACTACCTCCAGAGTATCTCCAGAAGATCTCTAAGTGCTCACTTTGAAGGCTTGCACTTAGAAGGCTTCACAAGCTCTATATAGAATGCCATAGGTTCGCCATCACTGCAGTAAGGCATTCCTTTATCGCCTAGTTTGAATAGTTGCACATCCAAAACTACACGGTCATCCCCTGCACATATATCACAGTAATAGCTTTATATGATCTCAAGTAAATAATATACTCTGCTCTTTGAAGGGTGTGGAAAAATGAAAAATTATTATATTATCGCATTATAAAATCATTTGATTTCCCACAAAATCAAATCAAATCTAAAAACTAACAAATATAAGTGTTGCGCAAATATGTACAACACTTATATTTGTTAGTTTTTAGATAGTGGTATATATGCACATTAGCACTTTTACTCTTTATTGAGATCTGTTCACTTTAAAATAGCATATTAGCACTTTAGTGTCATATGGGCCATTATTGTAATATATACATTTATATAAATTTGTGTATGCAGATATTTAACTCCCCTTAATCATATGAGCGTTTAAGAGTTCTAATTAAAAACAATTCACTTTTAGCATATTGATATTATTAGTTTATTAGTTTCTCATATTGACCATTTTATAAGACTATTGATGCCTCTTTTAGGTAGCAATTGTTCTATATAAATTTTAATTGTGACTATTTTTTCAGTGTTGTGGGGATCAGATGGCTTGGGGTGGGTGGCGATGTTTGTGGCTATTTGTGCCCCCGCTCTGGCCGCTGATGGGAACTGTTGAGACCACCTCTGTGCGTTGTGTGGATTGTACGGGGTTTGAAGGTACTAGATGGGAAGACTGGGTAGTTCCGCGTTCCAGGATGGAACGCGGGGCGATTGCGCTTGCGCAAAATGGCGGGCGCAATGAAAACATTTCCTTTTAATGTACAATTCAAGTTCCACGTTCCAGGGTGACACGCAGAGCTTCTGAGCGTGCGCAAAATGGCGGGCGCCATACAATTACACCTGATGTCAATTTAGTTTTAATTTCATGGTAATTCTCAATTGTTTGATAAATTTATTGATTATATATAAAGGCAGCAGCAAGAACAGACATGTAATCTTCAGCTGAGGAAGCCATTGATGGCAAAACGCATCCTGGTAAATATATCATCTGTTGTAAACAAATAAATGTTTTTAACTTGATTGCTGTTTGCCTTTATGATCCTGAGAAAAGAAGGTTTGGGGAACTCCTGTACAATTCCCTGCGCAAATTGTGACGGAGCCAATAGAGGCTCATTGTTTTACCATTTTTTGGCGACACCGGAGGAGCAGACCGAAGGGTATCTGGGCACCTTATACAAGTCCCTACTTGCCATTTTCCTAAGAGCCGGGTATAGGCTCTCCAAAAATGTGAGTTGGATATCAACCAAATTTATCTTCATTCAGTATTGATGTACTGTGCAATTTTTGGTCTTTTCCTGTGTTTTCTCCTGCAGCTTATGTCCCACCACATATATTTTAAAGAAGCATATTGCTTGAAGAAAAGGACAATTGTGTTTATGGACATATAGCGTGTCTACTCCACTTTCTTACGGACCTAGGTCCTATAAGCGCTGTGTTGTTTAATTTTTTCTAAATTGTTGTCCAGGTGCATAGAGAAACCTCCACACACAACATTCAGCGAGTGGTTTCAACATTCGTTTCCGTTGGGCGCTTTACCCTCTTCTCTACTTTATGCTACAATACATAATATTGTCCCCTTTATATACTATTCCAGCTGGCCTGGGCACACATGTGTGGCATAGGAAAGAGTCACTCTATGCACAGAACACATGATTTAGCTCCCATCTACAATCAACACGATGATGTCATCATGTGAATGCAGCTATAAGGTCTTATCCATTAGATATGCAAATAAAAACAGCTTGATCAAGGAATACGTTCACATTTTGATGTATATTTGGCTTACAATGAAAATGATGATGCTAATGGTAAAATTCACAAAGATAATCCTGTAACTATATCACTTACAGGAAAGTGTTTTAGAGTTATAAGCTCAAATAATTTCTGCCTCAATCACTAAAATGCATCTATAATATTTTGTAAAAGTCATGTAACTACCAACCTTTAAAAACCCATAAATATTTTTTTCTTTTCTTTAGAGAAACATAATGCACACTCAACAGCGAAACAGAATAAAATGTAATTAACATTTAGGGTTTTTTTAAAAAAAGATTTTCGTTAATAAAAGCTTCCACCCTGTAAGGTGATTGTATGGCACATGGGTGGATGTACTCAAAGATGTGATCATTAGCTTGATTTACCTGCATTATTTCAGTGGTTATACAGACCTTACACAGCAGGTTCCTGCCATATAGAACCTCTTAGAGAGTCTACTCGTTAATCTATGTAAATGTGGTCTAAACGGTGATTCAAGTCAACAGGGGATTTTGACCGGCCGCAATGCAATCAGTACGTAAAATTAATAAATAAATTTATAAACCCTTCCGTTCATCAGAGACAAAATTTAATTTCAACCTAAGTGGGCTCATTAGTTCATTTGTTCTGCATGTATTTCAGGTACCATATCTATGGATATTGATAAAATGTCAAGCGATTAAATGAATGTACGAAAAATGACAAACAAAATAAACTTTTTGTTCCATTTCAATGAACTGCACATACTGGTAAATTAAGATGTCGAAGGCTATGAATAGTAAAGTAATATCATGGTTACCAGTTAAAAATTGAGATGAGACAGCTGGATGGCTATGAACATGTATCTATATACCTTTTTAGGTCATACTGGATAAATTAATTAAATGTTGCAAGATTACTATTCCCTTATGTGATTGCAGACATCAAAACATTTCAACACAACCTCATCAGTGACTAAAATAGGCATTGGCAATCTTAATTTTCACAGTCATGCCACCTCTATTAACCAGGAGATCTGTAGCTAGATAAATTAAACCGAGCTATGCATGTCATCAACTTTAGATTTTAGTAGCAGATGTGCTTTAAAATTTTTAAAATCTATACAGTATCTTTATAAGCGAAAAGTCCTGACTGACTGACTCATCAATGCCGAGCTGAAACCGTTTAACCTAGGAACGTGAAATTTTGAAGGTGCACTGTTTTTATGATGTAGGCGCCCACTAAAGGAAGGATTTTTGGAAAATTCCACCCATAAGGGGGTTGAATATTTTTTTTTTTTGTATTCAAAATTTTTATTTTGAAATATGTCATCATACAAGTAAACATAAAATGAGGGCCTCGCAGGGCCACACATAGTCGTCTGCGATAACTCAGCGTAAAGAAAATAAAGAAAAACAGCATATAACCATCTATAATAGCACAGGTCAGAGAAAAAAAACAGTCATCTAGAAAATGAGCCAAAAAATTAACTCTCGGGAACATAGCACGACGTCATATAGGGCACTGCAGGTCAAGAACAAACATGTCATCTGGAGAAAGTGTTTCAGGAAGATAATATTAAAGAAAACATCTGAAGAAGTCCGCATATCAGAAAACAGGGGTATAATACGGCATCGTCAATGCAAGAAAAGAGAAGTCTACCTCTTAAAAGGACAGCAGTTAATAAAAAAAAAAAAAAAAATTAAAATGAGGGAAAGGATAAGCTCACAACAGCGTCCCCATGCCAACAATGGTGCGAGGGGGAGAAACGAAAAAAAAAAAGGTTGGGGGAACGGCAAAGGCCAGTATTGTGACTTTCCCGGCTCACTCCCAGAGGAGGCCGTGGAGGGGTAATGTCACAAGGCCCAGGAGCCCGAGGGCCAAGTATAGCAGCCAGAGCCATGGTAGGTGCCATAGTGGCGCACCTCGGGGCAGCCTGAAAAGTGCCAAAAAATAAAAAAAAAAAGGGGAGGGGAGGATGCACCATCGTTAGTAGGGAAAGCATCGATAGAGAGAAAAAAAAAAATTTAAAAATTCAAAAGGGGGGTGGGCGGACTATAAAAGTCGTCAAACGGTCGCAAAAAACAGAAGATGGGGAGGGGGGGACATCTCCAAAAATAAAGTCTGCAAAACGAACGTCCGGAACGGGGGTGGGGGGTGTATGAGCCTCAATACCTAAATTTCCTTTCCCTTTTCTTTTTTCTTTCTTTTTTTGTCATCAGAAAAGGTAAAAATAGTGTCTGAGTGTCTCAATCGGGGGGGGAGGGGAGAAAAGGACAAATTTGTGTCCCCCCTATTCAGCCTGGGTCAGATGTTGCGGGCGAGGTACCACGAGGGCCCGGACTGGCAGATGTCGGAGCCGGTGACAGACCCCACGAGTGGAGCAAACGCCAGGCCTCTTCGGGGGAAGACACCGAGTGTGTCAAGTTATCGTAGTTGATGCAAATGGATCCCGCCACCCCCCATCTGTATCGGACTCCGCCATTCCTCATAAACAACGACACGTCTCGAAACCGCCTCCGAGCAACCAAGGTCAAAAGTGGCAAATCATTAAAAAGTGTAATAGGTAGGTTCTCAAAAATAATTGAAGCACGGGCGATAGGGGACGACATCAGACGTCTTTTATCAGATTCCTCCACAGCGACTGCCAATACATCTCGTGGGGCATCCACCGGAGCCGTGGCAGCCTTCCGCAGGCGAGTAACGGCACGAAAGATGGTAGGCACCTCGGGTGACAGTCCCATAACCTGAGACGCAATCCTGTTAGCAAAGCCTAATAAGGCGTCTCCAGGAACCGTCTCCGGAATCCCCCTGATCCGCACATTTTTCCGCCTGTGGCGCGCCTCGGCCGTCTCCAACGCACTAGAGAGCAGCGCCACTTGGGCCTGCAAGGATTCCACCTGTGGTTTGAAAAGGGCCTGTGTAGCCCGAACACTCTCTACCCTTCCCTCTACGGCCGTCAATCTTCCCTGAATAGCCGACAGCTCAGTCTTCAGGATAGCAAAGTCCGCACGCCAGACCTCACGCATCCCTCCAATCATCTCCTCAAACATATGCCGAATGTCTGTCATCGTGAATGGCAGGGTGCTGCCACCAGCGGCAGAATCAGGAAGGAGCGTAGGGGTCATCTCGGTCCTGTCGGAGTCACATGAGGTCTCAGGGGGTTTGGGTGTAGCCACGGATCTCATACCGCCTGATCCGGCCGCCTTCAGCACCGCTCCTCCTGTTTTCCGGGGTCCAGTCGAGACGGCTTCCATCAAGGATACATTTTCCTCGTCTGAGGAGCTCCCTGCCGGGGTCAGGTACATCTGAGTGTCTCCACGGTGTCGTTGCTGGCCATCACCCAGTGACTCCCGTATGTCACGCTGACGGGGGCCCTCCGGCAGCAGGGGCCTTTTCCCCGACCTCTTGCCCATGAGTGGGCCTACATCCTGCGGCCATCTTGTTGGAGCCTTGTTGGAGCCTTTCCTGCGCTGCTGTTTTCTGGCCCACTCCCGCTGCCCATATTAAAATGATATGAATCTGGTATAGGCGTCAGTGGCAGTGCACCCAAATATTGTGCCTTTGGTGGCAGCAAGTGCCTTCACACCGTAACCCCTTTGTGGTATTGTGGAAGAGTTCAGTGGTGGAGGTTTTGGGAATGCAGAAGAGATCCCCGATCTATTCAGTTACGTCAGCATCAGGGGATTTATACCTGCTGATCCAGGACTGATTCATTTTTATAAATGTCAGCTGGTCTACAGAGTCGGTGGACAGACGAACTCTTTTGTCTGTGACAAAACCTCCAGCGGCACTGAACGTCCTTTTCGGAAAGCACGCTGGATGAAAGGCAACCTAGTAGCTACATAGCATATTGGCTAAGTTCTGGCCAGTGATCCAATCTCAACACCCAGTAAGCCAGTGGATCATCTGCTGTAAAAGTATCCAGGTCTGCCCTTGCCCCTAGGTAGTCCTGCACCATATGGTGAAGACGCTGGCAATGGGTGCCTACATTTGACGTCCCTGGGCATCGTGGACTAAAATTTTTTAAAAAGGCATCAGTCAAGCGGCCCGGCCTTCACCGCTCTTCCTCTGATCATCCGCAGCCTCAGAAGCACCTGTGTCATCACTTGGTAACCTACCAGTGCCTGGAAAGGTGTTACACAAGTGTCGCTTTAGAGCGTCCTCAAGTTTTTTCATCCTGTCCTCCCTCTGTGCGGGCAGGATGAGCTCTGAAACTTTACCCTTGTATCGTGGATCAAGAAGGCTTGCCAACCAGTAATGATCCCTCTCCTTGATAGCATGAATCCTGGGGTCCTTTAGCAGGCTTTGCAGGATAAGGGAGCCCATGCAGCGTAGGTTGGAGGTGGAATTAGCTTCCGAATCTTCCTGGTCAATGAGGATGCCCCCATCGTGCACTTCCTCCTCCCAGCCACGTACTAGTCCTTGGGTTTCTGGGCACACAAAACCCTCCCTTGAGGAATCTCCACCTTCAATGCCCCCACTACTTAAATATTTCTCCTCCTCCTCTTTCTCCTCATCCTCCTCCTGTCTGATCTGATGACCCGCAGGAATGCTGTCTGCATAAAGACTGGGGCCATGAGAGCTAGGGAAGGCCTCCTCTTCCTCCTGCGGCTCTGCCTCTAGTGCCACATCTACTGTATATTTCCCCGCAGAGTTCGCTCCAGCAGGAACACTAAAGGAATTAAAGGAACTATCCTTGTGCCATACTCACACAGGTACTCATTGATGGCCCTCTGCTGCTTGTGCAGATGCTGCAGCATTGCTAATGTTGAGTTCCACCTGGTGGGCATGTCACAGATCAGACGGTTTGTGGGAAGGTGGAATTCTCTTTGAATTTCTGCCAGGTAAACACTTGCTGGGAATGACCGTCTGAAGTGGCTGCAGACTTTTCTGACCTGGCTGAGAAGCTCTGCAAGCCCTGGGTACCTGGTTAGGAAATGCTGTACCACCAGATTTAGGACGTGTGCTAGGCATGGTACATGCGTCAACTTACCCTGGCGTAGGGCGGAGAGAAGGTTGCTGCCATTATCACAGACGACCATTCCCAGCTGAAGCTGGCGTGGTGTTAACCATCTCTGCACCTGCCCCTGCAGAGCTGACAGAATTTCTGGCCCGGTGTAGCTCCTGTCCCCTAAACAAACCAGCTCAAGCACAGTATGGCATATTTTTGCTTGAGCCATTGCGTAGTCCCTGCCACGCGACGGTTTAACTGCCACTTCGCCAGAGACAGAGAAGGAGGAGGAGGAGGAAGAAGAGAGAGAGGTGGTGGTGGTGGAGCAGACAGACCTCATATAAGCAGCTTTCTGGAGGCATGGTGGATGAACAAGCTCCAGCACAGAGCCCCGTCCTGGATCCCTCCCAGCTGCAAGCAGAGTTACCCAGTGTGCCGTGAAGTAAATGTAACGGCCCTGTCCATGCTTGCTGGACCACGTGTCTAAAGTCATGTGTACCTTGCTGCTTACTGCCTTTCCCAATGACTCCATAACATTATGTTCCACATGCTGGTATAGTGCTGGAATGGCCTTCCGTGAAAAGAAATGGTGTTTTGGAACCTGCCACTGTGGTACAGCACAGTCAGCAAATTCACGGAAGGAAGCAGAGTCCACCAGCTGGAAAGGCAGCAGCTGTAATGCGAGTAATTTTGCTAAGCTGGCATTTAGACGCTGTGCTTGGGGATGGTTGGGACTATATTATTTCTTACACTGCAGCAGCTGGGGCAACGTAATCTGACTGCGTAAATCTTCAACTGATGGGATGCTGTCACCCATTACTGTAGCATCATCCTTGTCAGTGAACATTGTAGACAATGACATGGCAGGACATATAGTGGGGGTAGAGACAGATGAGGAGGACCTATGCAAAGTGTTGTGCCAACGGGATGCGTGGCAGGTGGTCATATGTCACCTCAAGCACGTGGTACCCAAGCGTGGGATGTCTTTCGTAAGCTTGATCCTCATCAGACATAGATTACAAATAGCAATGGTGCGGTTTGCTGCACATTTCTTAAAGAACTCCTAGACAGCAGACTTCCTGTACATGTGCTTTGAGACAACAGCGCTCTGCACCTGAGCAGCTGTGACTTCTGATGCCTTGGACTGGCTACAGTTGGTCATAGAGGACGTTCTGCCTCCTCCTCCCTTGACTCCTCTGTTCGATCAGGCACCCAGGTGGAGTCAGTGACCTCATCATCGTCATCACCCCCTATCTTCTCGTCACTGGAGCCAACTTGGCAATATGCTGCAGCTGCTGGGGCAACATGAGTGCCAGTTATTTGTGTGCCACTGGAACCCCCTTCCTCTAGGGTGATTATACTCCCTTCTTCAACCTCAGAGTTCGAATCAGAGCACTGTAGTTGCTGCGCATTCTCAAGCAGCATGTCACTGTCATTGTAGTCAAACAATTCAGCTGACTCCTCCTTGTGTGATAGTGAGGCTACGGCAGGAGTAGGTGTGGACATGGAAGCTGAATTAGATGTTTTGGCAGCTGAGGTGGACTGTAAAGCACTACAAGCCTGGCTGGCAGAGGACTCGGAGGATGAGGATGGCCTGGTTAGCCAATCCTGCAAATCCTCTGTATGTTGCTGCTGCTTAAGAGGATGCACCACGTTCACGACGACCAGAGGCACAGCCTTCCGACACTTGCCCTCTTATCTGTGTCTGGGAGCGTCTGCCTGTCCTTTTTGGTCTTTCTGACATGGTGAGTGATATATAGATTAAAAATATACAGAACTTTGATTCAACTCTGTTATAAAAATTGGAGATATGCAGAACTCTGATTCAACTGTGTTATCTAGATTAAAGATATCCAGAACTCTGGTATAACTCAGTGAGACACCCTGATAGCTGGCAGCCAGTGACAAGACACAGATTAAAATTCCCAGAAACCACCTATACGTCAGTGAGACCCCCTGATGGGTGGCAGTGACAAGACACAGGTTATAATTCCCAGATATCTGCTACAAGTCTGTGAGACCCCTAATGGGTGGCAGTGACAAGACACAAATTACAATTCCCAGGAACCTCCTATAAATCAGTGAGACCCCCTGCTGGGTGGCAGTGACAAGACACAAATTACAATTCCCAGGAACCTCCTATAAATCAGTGAGACCCCCTGCTGGGTGGCAGTGACAAGACACAGATTACAATTCCCAAGAACCTCCTATAAATCAGTGAGACCCCCTGATGGGTGGCAGTGACAAGACACAGATTAAAATTCGCAGAAATCAGATAGAAGTATGTGGGACCCCCTGACAGCTGGCAATGAGAAGACATAGATTACAATTCCCAGAAACCTCCTATAAATCAGTGAGACCCCCCTGATGGGTGGCAGTGACAAGACACAGATTAAAATTCACAGAAACCTCCTATAAATCAGTGAGACCCCCCTGATGGGTGGCAGTGACAAGACACAGATTAAAATTCCCAAAAACCTCCTATAAATCAGTGAGACCCCCTGATGGGCGGCAGTGACAAGGCACAAATTACAATTCCCAGGAACCTCCTATACATCAGTGAGACCCCCTTATGGGTGGCAGTGACAAGACACAAATTACAATTCCCAGGAATCTCCTATAAATCATTGAGACCCCCTGATGGGTGTCAGTGACAAGGCACAGATTAAAATTCCAAGCAACCTCCTATAAAATAGTGAGACCACCTGATGGGTGGCAGTGGCAAGACACAAATTACAATTTCCAGGAACCTCCTATAAATCAGTGAGACCCCCTGATGGGTGGCAGTGACAAGACACAGATTACAATTCCCAGATATCTGCTAGAAGTGAGACCCCCCCAATCGCTGCTGGCAGTGAGAACACACAGATTACAACAATTCCCAGATATCATGTAGAAGTGAGACCCCCAATAGCTGCTGGCAGTGAGAACACACAGATTACAACAATTCCCAGATATCTTGTAGAAGTGAGACCACCCCAATAGCTGCTGGCAGTGAGACCACACAGATTACAACAATTCCCATATATCTTGTAGAAGTGAGACCCCCCAATAGCTGCTGGCACTGAGAAGACACACTAACAGAACAATCTCTTCTCACAAAACACGTGCTGGGGCTGTGTGAAGCCTTATATAGTGTGCTGCGGGACTTAGTTCTGTGAGCCCAAGATTGGGCAAAATTTGCCCAATCAGGACTCTGAGCCGTGATTGGCATAGTCTTGCACCTGACCTGTGGTCAGGTGCAAGGCTGTAGCCAATTACAAGCTTCAGGCCAGTGGAAAAGTGCATTGTGGTTCATTGTAGTGCATTGTGGGCGAACTCGAACCGAACACGCAGAAATGTTCGGAGTTCGGCGAACAGCCGAACGGCCGATGTTCAATGCGAACTCTGAACAGATCGAACCGAACAGCTCATCCCTAATGTGCATGACACACAATCCACAGCAATGTGCAGCGTGTATGAGCATAACACAATCGACAGCAATGGGCGGTTTGTATGAGCGTAACACACAAACCACAGCAAAGCGCAGCGTGTATGAGCATAACACACAATCAATAGCAATGTGTTGTGTGTATTTGTGTATCAGAGAGCTCCACAACAATAAAACTCACTGTAATATTCAGTGCGTATAATCATATCCTTCGCACTGTGCTACTAAGCTGCATGTCACACAAGACACTGCAAGGGAACAAGTCACTCCCTGTCACGCTACAGAGGTACATGTCACACAGCAAGGGAATGTCACTCATTAACACAAAAAACTAAATGACTAGATGCACAACTGGAGTACATAAATATAAATTTATTTATTGAAAAAATATATATGCACAAAACAATGAATAGCCATATGTACAAAAGCCAATATACCATAAACAATAGTTAGGTCATGAATCAAAGTATACATACATCAGAGTGAACGCATATCAAGAGCATATGTGTATTGCACGCACTCTAAAGACTGAGCCTCAACCTGTATATAAATATGACCAAAACTGAAACAACATATGAGAAAGAGGCAGTGCTGGTATCACACTCACAATAACAAAATACTATACCAAATACAGTTGTGTTCAAAATTATTCAACCCCCAATGCTGTAAAGGGTTTTAGGGAATTTAGTGTACATTTGTAATTGTATTCAGAATGAAATCCTACAAGGACTTTTTAAAGAACCATATGCAACTAAAATGACATCAATTGGTTTTTAATACAGTAGTAAATGTTTCTTTTGTGAATTCTTCATTTGACACAATTATCCAACCCCTTAAAGACTACCACTCTGAAGAACAGAGGTACATTCAAGTGTTTTCATTCAGGTATTGAAAACACCTGTGGATGTCACGGAGCAGCAATAAAGCATAATAAGCACCAATTAGGCAGCTTTAAAATGACTGTGATACTCAGCTCCTTCTAGACATTTACTGGTGTGGTTACAAACCTGGTGAAGTCAAGAGAATGGTCCAGGAAGACAAGAGAAGAGGTGATTACTCTTCACAGGAAGGGCAATGGCTATAAGAAGATTGCAAAGATGTTAAACATACCAAGAGAGACCACTGTTGAAATGCTACCTGGTCGTGGCAGAAAGAAGATGCTGACTTTGACTGCTGTGCGCTACCTGAAGCGTAGAGTGGAGAAAAGTCCCCGTGTGACTGCTGAGGAACTGAGAAAAGATTTGTCCGATGTGGGTACTGAAGTTTCAGCTCAGACAATACGGCGCACACTGCGTAATGAAGGCCTCCATGCCAGAACTCCCAGGCGCATCCCCTTGCTGTCTCCAAAGAATAAGAAGAGTCGACTGCAGTATGCCAAAAGTCATGTGGACAAACCACAGAAGTTTTGGGATAGTGTTCTGTGGACTGATGAAACAAAATTAGAACTGTTTGGGCCCATGGATCAACGCTATGTTTGGAGGAGGAAGAACAAGGCCTATGTAGAAAAGAACACCTTGCCTACTGTGAAGCATGGCGGGGGGGGGTCAATCATGCTTTGGGGCTGTTTTGCTTCTGCAGGTACAGGGAAGCTTCAGCGTGTGCAAGGTACCATGAATTCTCTTCAGTACCAGGAGATATTGGATGACAATGTGATGCAGTCCGTCACGAACCTGAGGCTTGGGAGACGTTGGACCTTTCAACAGGACAATGATCCCAAGCATACCTCCAAGTCCACTAGAGCATGGTTGCAGATTAAAGGCTGGAACATTTTGGAGTGGCCATCGCAGTCACCTGACTTAAATCCGATTGAGAAGCTCTGGTGGGACTTAAAGAAAGCAGTTGCAGTGCGCAAGCCTAAGAATGTGACTGAACTGGAGGCTTTTGCCCATGACGAATGGGCGAAGATACCCGTAGATCGCTGCAAGACACTTGTGTCAAGCTATGCTTCACGTTTAAAAGCTGTTATAACTGTAAAAGGATGTTGTGCTAAGTACTAAGATTGAATGTCACTTGGGGGTTGAATAAAACTGATAATGATGTGAGCACAGAAAAGACATTTGTGGTTATTTCACTATAAATGTTATGTTATATTTGTCTGACCTACACGTGCCTCTTTGATTTAATTCTAAGCAAGATGACTGAATGATCAAAATCAATGTCAAACTGGCCAAAACACTCAATTTCAGTGGGGGTTGAATAATTTTGAACACAACTGTACATACGTTATAGAAGAAAATATTATGGATATAGAGCGCTCCAGGGGGAAACATATGCAGAGAAGCCAGTAAACCCAACGTTTCGGCAGAACGCCTTTATCAAGGGTTTATGTAAAGTATATAAAGTTTCCGCGCGTGCACTCGTTGGAAGGCCCCCAGCCACAATCACGAGGGAGTCCCACGTGATCGCGACTGGGGGCCTTCCAACGAGCGTACGCGCAAAGACTTTGTCGGCGTCGCTCAGGAAGGTAAGTATGAACGCGGAGAGCTCCAGGTGCCTGTCTGAATACCGATAGAGCATTCAAACAGCCGCCCTATATCTGGTCTGGGGTCTGTGTGTGTGTGTATGTGTAATATATACACATACACACAGAGCTGGGGGCATAATCCATGAGAGCTGGGGGGCATATCCATGAGCTGGGGCATATCCATGAGCTGCGGGCATATCCATGAGCTGGGGCATATCCATGAGCTGGAGGCAATATCTAGGAGAGCTGGGGGCATTATTCATGAGCTGGGATTTAATCCATGAGAGCTGGGGCATAATCCATGAGAGCTGGGGGGCATATCCATGAGCTGGGGGCATATCCATGAGCTGGGGGCATATCCATGAGCTGGGGGCATATCCATGAGCTGGGGCATATCCATTTTCTGGGGGGCATATCCATGAGCTGGGGCATATCCATGAGCTGGGGGGCATATCCATGAGCTGGGGCATATCCTTGAGAGCTGGGCGGCATATCCATGAGAGCTGGGCGGCATATCCATGAGAGCTGGGCGGCATATCCATGAGAGCTGGGGGGCATATCCATGAGCTGGGGGCAATATCCATGAGAGCTGGGGGGCATATCCATGAGAGCTGGGGGCATATCCATGTGAGCTGGGGCATATCCATGTGAGCTGGGGGCATAATCCATGAGAGCTGGGGGCATATCTATGAGAGCTGGGGGCATTTTTATATGAGGCCTGTTCTTAGTGGAAAGCGTTCACATGACATAAAATAAAAGTATTGGTACTCAGTATCGGTGAGTACTTGAAAAAAGTATCGGTACTCGTACTCGGTCTTAAAAATGTGGTATTGGTGCATCCCTAATAGATACATAAACAAAGAATATAAAATGTAACCTTTAATCAGCATATATGATTAAATATAATATAAGCAAAATTAAAACAAAAAAGTGGAGGTACCTTATACTCACCATGCGCTGATATTCAAAGAATGGACCAAGATGTATGTAAAATAACCCTCGGGTGTATTCCGTGGTCCCTCATACCATGGAGTACCTATCTTCCATACATAATCTGACTGAATGGGGGTGTGAAACTAATAAACCTGTAAGATTTGACTCACAGACAACACCTGCACGCTGCTAAGTCTAAAAGAGCACATGCAGAATTAAAAGTAGAGATATACGAATTTGGACTACTTCCGTTCCCAATACAAGTACTCTGTGGTTTAAGCCTCCTTATTATGTGGCTGTGGTGAGGATTGCAGGCCTCTGCCCCAATGCTATCCTTCAATGCCCAAATTGGTTAAAGATTCCTTCGAGTGACGCCAATATTGAAATGGTTAGCCCAATGTACCAAGTGGCTTCCTCAGGAATTAATTACAGACTGACACCCCTGAGGTTTTTATGTAATGCTGGCTCCCCTGATCAATGAGTTGATTATGAGATGGTGTGCTTGTTACACCTTTCCATTGATAACATAAACGTGGCCATAGATGCCCACCAAGTGCTATTCTCACTTCATTCGTGGATCAGAGTGGAGCATGTGACCAAATGATCACATAGACCCGCCAATCCCACCCAGTGTTTTGCGATATCCGTGGGGATCTCTTATTATATACATTCCATTTTAATGATCCTCCACAGTATATCTTCGTAGCCAAGCCCCTTCTCCAGCAACTCAATGCTGCAACGCAGTTGGTGTAAATCTCCACCAGTATCACATTAATGGTGGCCGCATGTACCACAATCTTCTGCACCATGTGACTCCCTCAACCAATGAGGACACATCCCCTCATTACAACCTCATTGGTTGGCACAGGACACATGGTATATGTGGCTAACTGTGTTGCAGATATTGGGAATCGTGTGTTGGACCCGAGGAAAATGGGAGGTGTAACAGATCTCAGTACCCCGACAGGGTCACATCTGTCAATGCCAGTTCTTTGGTGAACCCCCGTGTTCTCCTCATGACTCTCGTTCCATTTTCCAGTCATTAGAGAACCTTGCTAGCATCCTCCAGAAATGAGCCAAGGCTGTAGGTCTGAAGCTACCCACACCATGAGTCGTGACTACAGTTGTATTGGAGGGATGTTCTGAATGGTATTTTGACTTGCTTCTCCACAGTCGAATGGTAGAGACGTTACCACTGGACTCCACAGCCGATATTGTGTTGTAGGCAAGTATGTATCGTTAGGTGTCTTGCCCAAGGACACTTACTGGAGAGGTGCTCTGGCCAGGATTTGAACCTGGGTCTCCACGGTTATAGAGCAGTGATATTACCTCTACTCCATCCAGCTGGTATACTCCATCCAGCCGGTTCATATAATATAACAAACTCAAATATAAACAGATATCAACACATTCCTGAGACAGGGTAGCCTGGAAGTCTAATCCTCCCAGCAAGATAACAAGGTACACATGGACCAGACAATAGACAGATACACAATAGCATTATTCTGTCATAACACAGATTACACAAACATTCTGCACACAAGAGAGGCCACTGAAATAATATGGATTATGAGGTCTGCGCCCCACAAATATGCCACCAGGTCCATACACCCAATCCCAAAGTGATTTACGTCACAGGAGGTGTATTGTGGGTGGTGAAAAACAGCTTAACACATGATAGATGTGATACCCGCATGTACCTTACACAACATGTGGCTCCCTCAACCAATGAGGACGCATCCCCTCATCTCTACCTTTTATTGCTCAGTGCACTCTCAACCTGCTGTTACGTGTGGCTTTTTCTGAAATAGGAAAATTTTAAAATATTCTTGCTCAGTACACTCTCGACTTGCTGTTACGTGTGACTTTTTGTAGTCAGACGTTGTAAAGATTCCCTTGTTTTAAGACCTGAATGATTTATGTCAGGATGTTCTGACTTCCACACTGAAATCATTAATATTAGCACTTTTCAGCATTAAATTACCTGCCTTGATGACAGTGTAAGAATAGTGAAAATCTCTTATTATTGCACATAACAATGCTTAATGAGAGCATAACAAAGTGAAAACTGACATTTCATTTAGCAGCGCTATAGAAAACAGAATACAAAGAAGTCCCAAAATGGATCATGTACAAACCTGAAAAACATTCACAAAGAATGACTGCTATATTAAAAGAAAAACATGTATTTTTGCATACAGTTTTGAAAAGTATCATCAGACAGAGAAAATAAAAGATCCCTCCCTGCAACATGTAATTAAAATGAAGGTTGTTTTTCATATCTGGCAGAACATCAACTGTTTCTATATTTAAATATGCTCATTTGCCTGCATGTAGGTAGAAATAATTTATGCATTTAAAGAGATAGTCCATTTTAGAAAATGTAACATATTATGCACGGCTAGTTAAACTGCTTTGGTACACAGGTGAAGATGAGTTATGCCGCCCCCCCCACTTTTGCTGCCTAATATATTTATGACAGGGTCATATAGATACATAGGGACTGTATGTATTTGATCATAATTATGTTTGTGTGGCTGTTGGGGTGGAATGTAAGGGTATGTGCATGTAACAGATCTTTGTGCCCGGACAGTGTCACATCTGCCAAATGCTGCTTCATCGCTGGACACCCAGTTTCTCCTCGTGACTCTGACGCCTTTCTCCAGTACCTAGCTGCAGCTTAAGGACAGGTGCACGTAGATAGCCTGACTAGCATCCCCAGAAATAAGCCGAAGTGGTAGACCTTGAGCCTTTCCTTGGCACAGCGAGCAGAAGGTACCTGCTACCCCAAATCATGAGTCGTGACTTCAAGCTTGGTCAGAATAGCACTGGTTTAATCTAATTGACAAACACAGATTTTTATGGGGACAGACAGAGGTCATTTACATATAAAAGAATCACAGCCTCTTCTAGGAGGACCTAATCACACTGATACAGATAAAACATTGACCTCTTAAAATAAAAAATCTAATTACATTTGGTAGACAGTTACAGTAAACATTACATAACATTTCGTAACCTAAAACAATGGGTGACAGCAGATTACAACCTATTCAAATACACAGATAACATTGTAGAAACTCCATTCTGTCTCCAGCCATTTAAACACATATTTCTCCAGAGGGAAACAGTAACTGTCTGGAAAGAAATTATACATTTAACTCAGCCGGGCTAATATGAAAAAGTAGCCCATAATAGTTCCAGACGAGCGGCTACAAAAGATGCATTCGCCTGGTTCAGAGGAACCAGCGACCGCAGATATACTTCACACTGTGTGCCGTGTATCTGATGGTTGCAGGAGATGGCAAACAGCCCCAAAATCTCCCGTTTAACTGCTGGGCCATAGTCTGTAGACAGGTGGAAAGCCCACAGCCCAAGTCTCACAGTGACAGCGTGGTCTGTCATAGTGCAGTTGTCTGTTTGTGGGAGTACTGCGACTGTTGGATGTAGGATTTGTTTTTTAGGATAGGAGTGACTATATGGTTAGGTGTAGGGATGAGCTGTTCGGGTTCGGACGGTTCGGAGTTCGGCCCGAACCTTGGCAGTTCGAATGTTCGCGAATTTTGAACTTTTTGGGTGTGTTCGGTTCGAGTTCGAAAAAAAAAGAAATTTTGAAAAAAGTATAGAAAATGCTTAAAAAAATACTAAAAAATCTAGAAATAAAGAGACTCTTTACTGCAGAATATTATAAGCAACGGTTTATTAGATATTGAATTAAAAACTAATGTGTACGTGGAAAGATTATCAATTCTAAATGACCTCTGTTCACAAACGGGCATAACACCAGGTGTTTTTAGTCTGGTAATCAATTTGATACATTGTACACCATACTGAGGGTGGGGTGGTGTCTGCTTCTGATTGAGATTTGAGAATTAATTTCCCTAAAACATCCTAATATGCTGCATTTAACCCTTTCGCTGCTGAGGCTTTTCACACCTCTGTGCTGAGGTCATTTTTACCGCTTTCCCTCCTCATGTTTAACCGCGTTTTGTAGCCATATTTTGATATATGATCCAGACATATTATATATCGTTCTTTCCGGCAGACTTGGCAGATTCATAATATGTCATTATTATATGTATACGTTATGTCATACATAGTGCAGGAGGGGTGGGGTCGCGCCTATTCCCCGATGGGTTGGCTGCAACCACCAAATGCATCCAGCCCAACAACATGTGTAGAACATAACAAAGAAAAAAATGTCATCTGCGCTTACTCCAGTTATACCGTGTGAAACTAAACACAATTAGAGGTTTGGTTTCTTATTAATGGCCATTATAAGACTAGCTCGCCCGCCAACGTCACGGCACCTCTATAAGGGCGAGTCCTAACCAAAATGAAACCACAGGCTGCTACATAGCAAACCATACCTGCTCATGCTGCTTGTCAAACATGAGGTAGACTGGTGGGCCTTTATTTATGCTCCCCCAGAAACAAAATCCACTTTGGGATCAAAACAAAGACACGGAGCGGAGTCTTGCTGCAGGGATGACCTGGCTGGAAGTACATTGAAACATACATAGTGCAGGAGGGGTGGGGTCGCGCCTATTCCCAGAAGGGTTGGCTGCAACCACCAAATGCATCCAGCCCAACAACATGTGTAGAACATAACAAAAAAAAAATGTCATCTGCGCTTACTCCAATTATACCGTGTGAAACTAAACACAATTAGAGGTTTGGTTTCTTATTAATGGCCATTATAAGACTAGCTCACCCGCCAACGTCACGGCACCTCTATAAGGGCGAGTCCTAACCAAAATGAAACCACAGGCTGCTACATAGCAAACCATACCTGCTCATGCTGCTTGACAAACATGAGGTAGACTGGTGGGCCTTTATTTATGCTCCCCCAGAAATTTTGAACTTTTTGGGTGTGTTCGGTTCGAGTTCGAAAAAAAAAAAAAATTTGAAAAAAGTATAGAAAATGCTTAAAAAATACCAAAAAATCGAGAAATATAGAGACTCTTTACTGCAGAATATTATAAGCAATGGTTTATTAGATATTAAATTAAAAACTAATGTGTACGTGGAAAGATTATCAACTCTAAATGACCTCTGTTCACAAACGGGCATAACACCAAGTGTTTATAGTCTGGTAATCAATTTGATACATTGTACACCATACTGAGGGTGGGGTGGTGTCTGCTTCTGATTGAGATTTGAGAATTAATTTCTCTAAAACATCCTAATATGCTGCATTTAACCCTTTCGCTGCTGAGGCTTTTCACACCTCTGTGCTGAGGTCATTTTTACCGCTTTCGCTCATCATGTTTAACCGCATTTTGTAGCCATATTTTGATAGATGATCCAGACATATTATATATTTTTCTTTCCGGCAGACTTGGCAGATTCACAATATGTCATTATTATATGTATACGTTATGTCATGTCTGTATATTATAACAAAAATGCAATAAAATTTGAATTTTCAATAATTTATTGTGTGTAAAGTGTTTTTTCTCACATTTTAACATGCGATCGTTTGCGGTTATATTTTGTATGGGGTGCGCTTGTTAAAAAACTTAGAAATGGGGTCTCGTTACTTTTTTTGGAGGGAAAATTTCGCTTTTTTTTAACAAACACACCGCACAAAAATCGTTAGTGCAGCATTATTGTTCACATTATAATTGAAATGGGAACAATATTGCTGCATTAACAAAACAAAAACATATTTTTTTATTTTTATCTTTTATTTTTTAAAAAAAACATTTTTCATGCTCATGTTTGGTATCCTTGGAAAGGCCATGCTCTGTCCGATCCAACGATATCAAACATTAACCCCTAGCTGCCACGGATCGGGAAATAGGAGGTTCATTGGAACCCCCTATCTCCACCATTGGTGGCAGCTAGGGGTTAACTCCAGGACTGGCGTCATCGTGCTATGCACGATGACGCCAGTCCTCAGGGGGAGTTCCTGGAGGCTTGACCGACATCCAATATGTCGGCCAGCTCCAGGAGAGGATCACGATCCGGCGCTTTTCAGCGCCGATTCGTGATCCGGCTCCCCAGGGGTTAATCACAGCCACCGTTTCGAAGGGCAGGCTGTGCCCTTCCAAACGGTGCCTGGATTAACCCTCTGCCCCCGGCGATCAGGAGGGAGAGAGGTCCGAAGGACCTCACCCCTCCCTTTCAGGCGCTTCCTCCGCACATGCGGGGGGGCGCCTGAATTAGATGTCATTGCGCCGCCGCGATGACATCTAATTGCTCCGCCGGGGTCCCGGAGTGCTGGGCTGACATCCAAGATATCAGTCCGCACCGGGGGGCGCAGCAATCCGCCGGAGCCGGAATCCAGCGGATTGCTGCCTCCTGTGCATGGACGCGCTCAGCGCGTCCATAGCACAGGAGAACCACTTGGCTGGACGTGCTGAGCGCGTCCATGGCAGCCAAGTGGTTAACTGGTGTTCGAAAAAAATTCAAAATAACATCTAAGGCTAGGGTCAGATGAGCGCATTTTGTACGGACTGTGCGTCCGTGCACTACGGACGTACTTACTGACTGACAACAAGGTAGTGGCCAAACAGTCCGTTTTTTTCACTGACGTATTTTTTGACTGATGTAGCAGGGAAAATAAATTAAAATGAAAAAACATTCTGTCCGTCAAAAATGCTGGACGTATAAATGCAGTCCATCTGACCTTGTTTCATCACTCACATACAAAGCTACATGGACGTTGCGGACGTGGCGCACTCCGCATGTCCGTTCTAGCAGTATTACGTTCTTGCCTAACCTGCGTCCGTTTGCTGCGTCCGCCATGCATCCGCACTTCCGTGCGGACGTACTTCGTGTGTGGGGCTCCATTGGTCAGAATGCTATGCTGCCACGGACGTACAAATGTGCGGCAACACGGATGTGATAACTGCGCTTGTCTGACCCCAGCCTTAAGCAATGTTATTTTTCACCTCAGGATTAAACATTCACAGGGTTATTCAGAGAGCGGTGAAAAGCAGGAGAATAACTGGAGAAGTGAAAATTCTAGGTCAAAATAGCCAAACCAGAAAAATTTCCCATTTAACTCACTTTCCAAATTAGCTATTTGGTCTAGATTGTTCTATTCTCCTGCCAGTTCTCCTGGCTTTCACCTCTCTCTCAGGGTTGTTCAGAGAAAGGTGAAAACCAGGAGAATGGCAGGAAAAGAGAACAATCTGGACCAAATAGCCGATTTGGAAAGTGAGATAAGGCTAGGGTCAGACTAACGCATTTTTCACAGCGATCGTCAAAACGTGCGTCCGAACGCATTGCCTTATTTTTTCACGGAATGCGCGAAAACGGTCATACGATGCGCATTTTTGTGCGTGATTTTTTACGGATCCAAACCAGGAAACTTTGGGTGTCTGGACGTTATGTTGGCCAGACATGAGCAGGGTCTGCCGTCTCCAAATCACGCACACACGCCGCTAGTGGACGCAGCGCACTCTGTACGTCCGTACTAGCGGTTCTGCGTTCTCGGAAAAATGGGTTCATTTTCCACTTGCGTTGCGCAGCCAGACTTTCGTGCGACCGTACTTCGTATATTGGCTGTCATTGCCCGTCATTTGCTGCTAGTGCGGCCGTGATTAAGTGCACCTAAACACATGTTAAAAATTCGCTAGTCTGACTCTAGCCTAAATGGGAGAATTTTTCTGGTTTGGCTATTTTGACCTAGAATTTTCCATTCTCCAGTCATTCTCCTGCTCTACACCGCTCTCTGAATAACCCTGACAGAGTTATTCAGAGAAAGGTGAAACTCAGGAGAATGACTGAAGAGAAAATTCTAGGACAAAATAGCCAAACCAGAAAAATTCTCCCATTTTTCTCACTTTCCAAATCGGCTATTTGGTCTAGAATTTTCCATTTTCCAGTCATTCTCCTGCTTTTCACCGCCAAAAAAATCAGTAAACTTTTTCTGCGTGTCCGAAAATGTCTCCTCTTTTCATACAGACTGCCGCCCCAAGCAGTTGTTTATGGATAGATTAAAGGAAAAGCATTTACCGTCATTTGAAATGTCATTTTTGGGTTTTTACATATTTCTATACATCCTAGAAATCCGCCACTTCACGGGCAAGTTATGGGGACCTCCTAGGCACGATATTTGAAGGAATTCTGTGTTTTTATTTTTAACCCTTATTTCATGGAAAACTCACTGTCCCTTTAAAAACGTTTTTTTTTTACTTTTTGTCCTTGTTTCCTGTCCCACAGGGCACTACCCAGACCCCCATACACTTTTTATGGCAAATATCTAGCATATATGCCCTCTTGGAGGGCACTCTAAAAACCGAATTTTCAGCCCCATTGACTTGTATGGGGTTCGAGTTCGGGTTCGGGTTTGGATCCGAACATTTGGAAAGTTCGGGTTCGGCTTCGAACCGAACTCGGGGAGTGCTCGGATCATCCCTAGTTAGGAGTACAGGTTGTAATTATACAGTTGTGTTCAAAATTATTCAACCCCCACTGAAATTGAGTGTTTTGGCCAGTTTGACATTGATTTTGATCATTCAGTCATCTTGCTTACAATTAAATCAAAGAGGCACGTGTAGGTCAGACAAATATAACATAACATTTATAATGAAATAACCACAAATGTCTTTTCTGTGCTCACATCATTATCAGTTTTTTTCAACCCCCAAGTGACATTCAATCTTAGTACTTAGTACAACATCCTTTTACAGTTATAACAGCTTTTAAACGTGAAGCATAGCTTGACACAAGTGTCTTGCAGCGATCTACGGGTATCTTCGCCCATTCGTCATGGGCAAAAGCCTCCAGTTCAGTCACATTCTTAGGCTTGCGCACTGCAACTGCTTTCTTTAAGTCCCACCAGAGGTTCTCAATCGGATTTAAGTCAGGTAACTGCGATGGCCACTCCAAAATGTTCCAGCCTTTAATCTGCAACCATGCTCTAGTGGACTTGGAGGTATGCTTGGGATCATTGTCCTGTTGAAAGGTCCAACGTCTCCCAAGCCTCTGGTTTGTGACGGACTGCATCACATTGTCATCCAATATCTCCTGGTACTGAAGAGAATTCATGGTATCTTGCACACGCTGAAGCTTCACTGTACCTGCAGAAGCAAAACAGCCCCAAAGCATGATTGACCCCCCGCCATGCTTCACAGTAGGCAAGGTGTTCTTTTCTTCATAGGCCTTGTACTTCCTCCTCCAAACATAGCGTTGATCCATGGGCCCAAACAGTTCTAATTTTATTTCATCAGTCCACAGAACACTATCCCAAAACCTCTGTGGTTTGTCCACATGACTTTTGGCATTCTGCAGTCGACTCTTCTTATTCTTTGGAGACAGCAAGGGGGTGCGCCTGGGAGTTCTGGCATGGAGGCCTTCATTACGCAGTGTGCGCCGTATTGTCTGAGCTGAAACTTCAGTACCCACATCTGACAAATCTTTTATCAGTTCCTCAGCAGTCACACAGGGATTTTTCTCCACTCTACGCTTCAGGTAGCGCACAGCAGTCAAAGTCAGCATCTTCTTTCTGCCACGACCAGGTAGCGTTTCAACAGTGCCCTTTGCCTTGAATTTGCGAATGATGCTTCCTATGGTCTCTCTTGATATGTTTAACATCTTTGCAATCTTCTTATAGCCATTGCCCTTCCTGTGAAGAGTAATCACCTCTTCTCTTGTCTTCCTGGACCATTCTCTTGACTTCACCAGGTTTGTAACCACACCAGTAAATGTCTAGAAGGAGCTGAGTATCACAGTCATTTTAAAGCTGCCTAATTGGTGCTTATTATGCTTTATTGCTGCTCCGTGACATCCACAGGTGTTTTCAATACCTGATTGAAAACACTTGAATGGACCTCTGTTCTTCAGAGTGGTAGTCTTTAAGGGGTTGAATAATTGTGTCAATGAAGAATTCACAAAAGAAACATTTACTACTGTATTACAAAACCAATTGATGTCATTTTAGTTGCATATGGTTCTTTAAAAAGTCCTTGTAGGATTTCATTCTGAATACAATTACAAATGTATACTAAATTCCCTAAAACCCTTTACAGCATTGGGGGTTGAATAATTTTGAACACAACTGTAGGTTGTATTGAGTGGAAGGGGAATGTGTGTGCCTAACCCGGGTGGGTGTACACACAGCTAAATTGGGAAGAATGTGTGTTGCTGATTGGGATGCGAGTGTGTGGGACACTGGAATGAGTGTGTCCCTCCTATACTCTATGGGTATGGTTTCTCTTGTCTAGGATACATCATCTTTCTCAGACAACCAGATGGAAATCACTGCTATTGTACCCCAGCGGCACTGATTTTAAGTCCTATGATAACAGCATGGCCTGTATTATTGAAGCTCTGGCCCTGATATTATGTAAACAGTTTCAGTATTGAACTGTATCTAGATTAAATTTATTTTGTAACAATTTCATAAAAAAAACAAAAAACGAATTTGCTGCAGGTTATTTAAATTTGTTTGGCATATTTGAAGAATTCTATTTATCAGTCTCCAATGTGTGGAAAACCTCTGAATTGCATTTAATCAACACGGCATTCTAGCTCTTTGTAATTTATTTGAAATGCCTATTAACATCCTCTGTGAAACTCAGAAGATTACCCACCACCACCACCCAACTGCCTTTGAATATTTTTCTTGACTAACCCTCCAATATTGTTCACATTATTTGTATACACTAATTTACAGAGATCCATAATTATGATGATTAGTGCTATGTGGCCTCTACATGTCTTACCATGAGTAAGTGTAAATTTGTCCATCATGGCAGTTATCATGGGTGGAGCGAAATAAGTCAACTGTGGACCTTTTGTTCCTGTAAGTTTTAGACTGTTTAAAGCTGTGCTTCAACAAGTTAACACTGGTCAGTGTCCCTGTTCGTTAGAGAATATGCTTACAATGTAATGATGAGTTTAATTAAGTTTTAGACACCAGGAATAAGGTCTATCTTACTTAGCAAGTGCATGACTAGGTGCCAAGCTATTTGAAAGTGTCTTACATGTCAAGCTGTAAAAGGGCACTCCAGCACTCTTGCCTGTAGTCACAAACAGGTCATCAGGACAGCCAAGGAAAAGGGAATCTTTGTCATTTAGCAGTTCTTTGTTGATGGAATATGTCTTGAATTGGATGATCATTAATTTAGACACTCCCAACCAGGACACAGGAGATGGTGATATTGAATCGGTGGGTAGTTTCAGCTTCCTTTCTAAAATCTGGAATATCTAGGCCTTGCCCCTAAAGCCTCAACTGGTATCCAGGCTGCTGTCTGTTTCTTCTTGGACCACACGCAAAATGAGTACTCGGAGGGCACAGATTCACACTCACAAGGATGGTTAAAACTATGCTCCAAGTTTAATGAGTGAATCGAGTTTTTTTTTATCAAAAAGAGGAAAATGCTGGCAATAACAGTACTGATGCAATGAAATATCTCCAATCATACTTGTGACTGTATGGTTGGGTGGATTGCAAGCACTATCGTCATCTCATTGGTTGCAATTTTATTTTGCAGATGGGGACTGTCAAGGAACTGACTTTGCACCTTTTTCTGAGAAACTTTGACTCAGTGCGTTCCCCGCATTTAAATCCCCAAATACAGACTTTATTCCTTTGTGTTCCCCTATTTTAGAATTTATTCCCCTTAACCAGCATTTATTCCCTTTCTTTATACAATGTCTTTCTGTGAATTTGCTGTGTTGGTTACGTTTGTGTTGAATTGTGATTATGCAAGAATGTCATTGTCTGTCACAATTTGCTGATCAGATTAGACTTCCAGTATGCCTACTTTTAGGAAGGTGTAAATATCTGATTAACAGCTCTTCCAACATAATCTTCGTTGTTAGAGAAACACTGCTTCTGTTAAACTGTTAATCTGTTAATTGCCATTGTTTTAATTTGTTTAGAAATCTTAAGTAATGTTATCACTGTCTGTACTTGACTCTAATTATGTTTTGCCTTCCAAAAAGCAAACATTGTCCAATTATCTGTTTTGGTCTGGTTGCCCCCCCCCATCAGTTTCTGGGGGCGTTTGTCTATGTAAATGATCCATGTGTGTCTGTATAAATACCTGTGTGAGTTCCCCATTAAACCAGTTGATCCTGTTTGAACACACAGCCTGCCTGGTGTCTCATTCAGGGTACTCACAATCACCCTCAGAAGGCACGGAGTGGCCATCTAGAAATTCATCCAAAGGGGCAGCATGTCCAATCCAGCGGGTCACGTCACGGGCAGGAGATCAGGCTGCTCAGGGCACTGAGTTCAGAGCAACTCAGCAGCCAGGCCAATCTGCATAAAGGAGGGTGTCTGGAGAGCAGGACAGGCGGACAAGAGCGTTTCCATTACACTGGTGGCAGACAGCAGGATCTAGCACCAAGGCACTCTGGCAAGGCCAACTACACTGTCTGCAACTGAGACATATTGAGACTAGAGATCTGCTGGAAAGCTGAGGAGGGACCGCTGGATCAAATACCAAGGACCTCCTGGTTAGTGAGTTGGCTGAAATGTACTGGAGGAGCAGTAACACCGAACCCTGGTCAGTGGAAGACCTGTTCCAACAGAGTGTCTGGGAACGAATGGCCTTGTATGGGGGTGATATACGTCCCAGGCAGCCATCCAGCACGCCATCTCAGACATAATGCAGCAGGATGCCCAGCGAGAGAGGGAGTTGGATCGGCAGGAGAGGGAGCTTGAGCAGCAGCATGAACTCCGGCTAGCCGAGCTGCGAGTTAGGGCCAGGCAGTCTGAGGTCCCCCACAGAGACACGTCACCACCCGGAAAGCTGTTCTCCCATGCTTTTAACACCGTTACCCCAGATGCCAGGACAAGAGTGGAGTTCAAGAGGAGGCTGCAAGAAATGCGGAAACAGCACCGGGGACTGATGACAGATCACACAGCGCTCGGATGCTATGATGTGATCTGCCAAAACCTCTGGTAAGAAGCACTAAGACACGAGCGGCGCCACCAGAGGAAGGTCCTTCTCTCCCCTGTTGAAATGTACTGGACGCAGCACTGGGCACGAGAGGTGTTCCTGGTGAAACGTCCCCGAGATGAGTGGGAGACGGAGTTCGGAAGATTGGTCCAGATGGAGATGACTCTGGACGACAGCTACAGAGCCCTCCGGTGGTTCATGACCCATCTGTGGCCCCACACAGCAGATGGCAGCCCGATAGAAGGCGTTGGCTACTCTTTCAGAAAATGTGCGGAGACACAGATTTTGGGTGCGGCTTGGAGTGGCGGCAGAAGGAGATCCTGGACTTCCGAGATGAGGTGCTGGATTTCCCAGAGGAACCGTGTGACCTAGAGGACTTGGAGTTCCTGGTCGAGCAGGAATGGGAGCTCAAAATTGCCTACAAACGGCTGTTTGACAGTGCTCCACAGCCTGAAATGGCTCCCGTTGCCTGGAACTGTCCAGAAGAAATCGCGGACAGTCAGGAAAATGCGGGGGAAACTGAGGAAATGGAGTTAGAGGTGCTCCTACGATTCCTCGCCATTGAAGAAGCGGCAATGTTAGAAAGAGCACTGCAGGTGCAAAATTGCCAGGATGAACCTGGGGCTGCCCAGTTCATGCCAGAGCAACAGACGGACGGGTCCAGATTGCCCCCTCTATCTCCACTGAGAGTGGAGGAAGCCCTCCTCTCGTCCCCACCAGCAGACACTACCCTTGTGTCCAACCGCCCAGCAGAAGCACTGGCTACGGGACAGAGTGCCGCTGGCCTCTGCCCAAACCCTAATGCAGGTCCGGAGAGTCCAGAAGATGGTCCACGCCAGATGTCTCCCCAGCTTGAGAGGGCAGGCACCCCAGAAGTTATAGGCAGCCATTTGTTTGTAGAGGAGCCCATGGAACTTCTATCCATCCCCTTCTCGCTACCGAGCAAGATTCAGGGAATGGAGGCAGGTGCCCTTGATTCCCCCATGGCGGTTTATGGTTTTGGAGCAGACCGGAGCACCAGGAAGGGGTGTGGTTGGCTCCTTTTCCCCATGGAATATTTTTACCAAATCCAAGCTCATGATGCGGGATTACAAGGCCCCCTTTCAAGGACTGATGGGGAGAGAAAAAAGGAGAAAGGTAGGAGGTTACATTTAGTGCGAGAAGAGGATGTGAGTGAGGCAGAAGATGCAGGTAACATAAATACAATATACAGTGTCTCACATAATATGCCTTAAGTGGCTCCTCTCATACAGAAGTTAAAAGTGAAAGGCATGGACATCGAATTTGAGGTGGACACAGGACGCGGCATTCCAATTATCAGCAAAAAGCAATTCTCAAAGCTATGGAAAAAGACAGACATACCAGAGTGGGAACCATACAACCTGATGTTAAAAACATATACAGGTGAGAAGATGCTTGTGTTAGGTCAGGTTATAGGAACAGTGCAGTGTCAGGAGAAAAGAGGAAAACTAACTATGGTAGTGGTTGAAGTAGCCGGGCCAAATTTTTTGGGGAGAAGTGGGCTGAAAGACTTAAAATTGTTACCCCAACTGGTGAATAGGGTTGAGCGTTCAGTTCGATTCGAACGTGAACGTGAGTTCGAATCGAATATCGGCCGTTCGAGTGTTCGGCGAATGCCGAACATTATGGGATGTTCACGGTTTGTTCGACCGTTGACATTCCATAATAAAAAATGCGTCCACAGGTCTCCTAAATGTACCGGTGGCTGCCGGTACATTTAGGAGACCTGTGGCTGCGGCCCCCAGCCCCCGTAACTCACCTGTCCTGCAGCTGTCCCGGCCTCCTGTTCCACGGTCCGGCAGCTCCTCCGGTCTGTCTGGCCGCAGCTCCTCTCTGCCCCACGTCTTCATACTGAATGATCTGATTGGGCAAAGTCCTGCGCCTGACCTGGACTTTGCCCAATCAGGGCTCTAATTCAATATTGAGCCCTGATTGGGCAAAGTCCAGGTCAGGTGCAGGACTTTGCCCAATCAGAGCTCAGCATGAAGATGAGGCATGGGGCAGAGCTTTAACGAAGCTCTGATTGGTTAAAGTCGGTGCAAGACTTTAACCGATCAGAGCTTGGTTAAAGCTCATCTTCATGCTGAGCTCTGATTTGGCAAAGTCCTGCACCTGACCTGGACTTTGCCCAATCAGGGCTTAATATTGAATTAGAGCCCTGATTGGGCAAAGTCCAGGTCAGGCGCGGGACTTTGCCCAATCAGATCATTCAGCATGAAGACGGGGGGCAAAGAGGAGCCGCGGCCAGACGAATCAGAGGAGCTGATGGACTGGGGAACAGGAGGCCGGGACAGTTGCAGGACAGGTGAGTTACGGGGGCTGGGGGACGCAGCCACAGGTCTCCTAAATGATCTCCTCTATTAGGAGATCTGCAAACACATTTTGCGTGTTCGGCCCCCATTGGTTTACATTGTGTTCGAGTTCGTATTCGAACATTTGGGCTGTTCAGCTGTTCGGATACGAACCGAACACAGGCGTGTTCGGCTCATCACTACTGGTGAATACAGTAACAGTGAGTCTAAAACTAAATTTGGTTGACATTCTAGACAGACATGCTGAGGTGTTCAAAGAAGAGCTAGGTCAGCGAAAGGCACCACAGCTAAAAATTAATGTGAACTCAGAGGCCCAACCACGATTTTATAAGTCGCTACAGATACCTTTTGCTGCCCAACCTCTGGTGGAGGCAGAACTGCAGAGACTGGGACTGCAGAGACTGATAAAATTATAGAACCAGTACAATTTTCAGAATGGGCAGCCCCCATCATGCTGGTGAGGAAGCCGGATAGTTCAATTCGCATCTGTGGAGATTACAACCTCACACAGGGTTATTCAAAGAGAGCCGATCTGGCCCCCGAAAGGTAACCGAACACTGAAATTCAGCGTACGGTTACCTTTCCTGGCCATTCGGCTATTCAGCGAGCAGGCAATTCGCCAAATCTTGGCGAATTGCCTGCACATACGGTGCCTGTTCGGTGCCTGTTCAAGGGCAGTGAAATCCCCATAGAGAAGCAATGCTTTGTCTATTCAGAGAACACAAAACAGCAGGGAAAAGTTGCCGAAATGCCCTGCTGTTCGATGGTTTCATTCAACAGATTTATTCAGGCGATTCCCATAGGCTTCAATATCTAATAAACTGTTTAATATTATATTCTGCAATAAAAAGTCTTTTTATCCATTGATTTTTTAGGATCTGTTAGGCATTTTTTGGGGGGGGTTTTGCAAAAACCTTTTCCCTTTTTTTTTAAAATCGTCTTTTCTTTTTACTGTAACTGCCCTTTTTATTATCATTCATAGGATCTTATATGTAAATTCCAGGCATTTTCGCTCAGTAGTTTTTTTGCAAACAGCGTTTAAATTTTCCAACTTTCAAGCGTACCGTTTTTTTTTTCACCTACTTCGTCTGCGTGATGGGTTTTTACAGCCGCTGCTCTGCGCTGTAATCGACGGCTAGTCGGGTTTCTCCGGCGTGTTCGGCGGGGTAAATCCAGATCTTTTTGCGGGTTTCGGTAAGCGTTTGCCGGGTTTTGAGGCGAGTGTTCGTCGGGTTTGCGGCAGCTTTTCCCTGCACTACGACGGCCCTGTGGTGCTTGCTGAATACACCGCAGGGTCACCGAAATAGGATCGCTGAATCGCACCGAATTGAAGAGAACAAAAAGTCACCAAACGTGCGGCGACTTTTCGATTCTCTTTGAATAACCCTGACAGTAAACCGAGCATCCAGGGTGGAGCAATATCCTATTCCTAAAGTGGAAGAATTGTTTGCTCAGTTGATGGGAGGCCCCGAATTCTCCAAACTGGATATGAGTAATGCGTATCAGCTTACTTGGCTTACGTATCAGCTATCGACTTACTTGGACCTATTGAACTATTACCATAAATTCCTAACAAGTTTGTCTACATTACTAGCATCGTTGCACTATTGAGGAAAGAGACTAAATGGACTCAGGGTTGTGAGCAAAAAGATGCCTTTGAAAAGTCCAAAAATCTTCTCCATAATGCACCAACAAGGCATCTGACTGATGTCAACAAACACATTATACTGGCTTGTGACGCTTCCCCTTATGGCGTGGGTGCAGTGCTGTCACACAGGCTGGAGGATGGACCAGACTGGCCAATAGGGTTCATCTCACGTACCCTGAATGCAGCTGAGAAAAATAATTCCCAAATTGAGGAGGGCCTTGCTTTGATTTTTGGGTGTAAAGATGTTTCACATATACTTGTATGAGAGACAATTTACCATCGTAACAGACCATAAACCACTGATCTCATTATTTAATGAACTGAAGGAGGTGCCACATATGGCCTCACCCCACATTCAGAGATGGGCTTTGACGTTATGTGGATATGAGTACTCTATTGTGTACAAAGCAGGAAAGGATCATCAAAATGCGGATGGCCTGAGCCGGTTGCCGATGGCAGAAGAGGAGGTGGAGACGTCTGCTGAGGAAGAGAGAGTACTTCTATTGGAAGAAAATGGCGTACCATTGATTAAAGTCGAACAGGTGAGGAAATGGACAGATACAGATACCGTTTTGGCGCAGGTTAGAGTTCGTCCTCAGAGGATGGCCAAAAAGAGTGGATAAATCAATGTTTGGAGCTTATGCAGAAAGGAAAGAAACATAGAAACATAGAAAATGTCGGCAGATAAGAACCTTTTGTCCCATCTAGTCTGCCCAATTACATGGATACTTTACCTGGATTTATCTTATGTTTAGGATAGCCTTATGCCTATCCCATGCCTGCTTAAATTCAATCACTGTTTTGGCCTCTACCACTTCAACTGGAAGGCTGTTCCATGTATCCACCACCCTCTCAGTAAAATAATGCTTCCTGATGTTACTTTTAAACCTTTGCCCCTCTAATCTAAGACTATGTCCTCTTGTTTTGCTACTTTGTTTCCTTTTAAATATACTCCCTTCCTCTACCTTGTGGATTCCCTTTACGTATTTAAATGTTTCTATCATATCTCCTCTGTCTCGTCTTTTTTCCAAGCTGTACAAGGTAACTTTTTTCCTTCAAGCCGTACACCATTTTAGTAGTCCTTCTCTGAACTCTCTCTAAGGTGTCTATATCCTTCTGGAGATACGGTCTCCAGTACTGCACACAGTACTCCAAGTGAGGTCTCACCAGTGCTCTGTACAGTGGCATGAGCACTTCCCTTTTCCTACTGCTAATACCTCTCCCTACACAACCAAGCATTCTGCTAGCATTTCCTGCTGCTCTATTACATTGACTACTTACCCTTAGATCCTCTGAAATAATAACCCCTAAATCCCTTTCCTCAGATGTTGAGGTTAGGACTGTATCAAATATTCTATATTCAGCCCTTGGGTTTTTACATCACAGGTGCATTATCTTGCACTTATCCACATTAAAACTCAATTGCCACAGCTCCGACCATTTTTTTAGTTTACCTAAATCATTTGTCATTTGGCTGATCCCTCCAGGAACGTCAACCCTGTTGCAAATCTTTGTGTCATCAGCAAAAAGACATATTTTCCATTAATACCTTCTGCAATATCACTAATAAAAATATTAAAGAGAATGGGTCCAAGTACTGACCCCTGAGGTACCCCACTGGTAACAAGACCTTGCGCCGAATAAACTCCATTTACCACAACCCTCTGTTGCCTGTCACTCAGCCACTGCCTAATCCATTAAACAATATTGGAATCCAAGCTCAAAGATTGCAATTTATTGATAATCCTTCTATGCGGATCAGTATCAAAAGCCTTACTGAAATCTAAATAAGCAATGTCTACTGCACCACCTATGTCTATTATTTTTGTTACCCAATCAAAAAAATCAATAAGATTAGTTTGGCATGATCTCCCTGAGGTAAACCCATGTTGTTTCTGATCCTGTAATCTATGTGCTACTGCTAATACCTCTCCCTACACAACCAAGCATTCTGCTAGCATTTCCTGCTGCTCTATTACATTGACTACTTACCCTTAGATCCTCTGAAATAAAAACCCCTAAATCCCTTTCCTCAGATGCTGAGGTTAGGACTGTATCAAATATTCTATATTCAGCCCTTGGGTTTTTACGCCTCAGGTGCATTATCTGGCACTTATCCACATTAAAACTCAATTGCCACAGGGTCAGGATTAGGGATGGTACCAGGGTGGCACCAGGGTGAGGGGAGTATGAGCCCAGCGTGCAGTGGTCTGCACAGATAAACAGAGGATATGGGTACAGGAGGGTGGATGGAAATGGTGACTAACGAGGTTGATTGCAGAAGGATGATGGGAATGAAGGTTGTAGTTGCAGAAGCCAGAAATGGGGAGTCTGGAACAGGTACCAGATTAGCAATATCAAGTAGCGGTGTTCACTCTTCGTGAGCAAAAGCTGTAATGAACCAGCAATGTGTGAGTGTGGGGCAGAGCCCTCTATTTTGTGAGTCACGTGTGTTTTGGTGCTTAACTCTTACATTGCTGGATGCTGGTTGCAGGATTCAGGTTACAGGGCAGGAGCAGAATAGGAAGTGTACCACCGGGGGGGGGGGGGGGTTCAGGATGGTGGCAGCCATGGGGCATGACACACAGCTCCAACCATTTTTTTAGTTTACCTAAATCATTTGTCATTTGGCTGATCCCTCCAGGAACGTCAACCCTGTTGCAAATCTTTGTGTCATCAGCAAAAAGACATACTTTACCATTAATACCTTCTGCAATATCACTAATAAAAATATTAAAGAGAATGGGTCCAAGTACTGACCCCTGAGGTACCCCACTGGTAACAAGACCTTGCGCCGAATAAACTCCATTTAGCACAACCCTCTGTTGCCTGTCACTCAGCCACTGCCTAATCCATTCAACAATATTGGAATCCAAGCTCAAAGATTGCAATTGATTGATAAGCCTTCTATGCGGAACAATATCAAAAGCCTTACTGAAATCTAAATAAGCAATGTCTACTGCACCACCTTTCTCTATTATTTTTGTTACCCAATCATAAAAATCAATAAGATTAGTTTGGCATGATCTCCCGGAGGTAAACCCTTGTTGTTTCTGATCTTGTAATCTATGTGTTTTTAGATGTTCAACAATCCTTTCCTTTAACATGGTTTCCATTAATTTCCCCACTACTGACGTAAGACTAACTGGCCTATAGTTCCCCGATTCCTCCCTACTACCCTTCTTGTAAATGGGCACAACATTTGCTAATTTCCAGTCTTCTGGGACGACTCCCGTTAACAAGGATTGGTTAAATAAATCTGTTAACGGTTTTGCTATTACACCACTGAGCTCTTTTAATAACTTAGGGTGGATCCCATCAGGCCCCATTGACTTATTTGTCTTTACTTTAGACGGCTGCTGTAGAACCTCCTCCTCTGTAAACTCATATGTAAATGTCTCTTTAGTGTTTCCTCCTAACTGAGGTCCATTTCCTTCCTTTTCATCTGCAAAGACTGAACAAAAATATTCATTGAGGCAGTCAGCGAGAATTTTATCCTCTTCTACATATCTTCCTTCCTTTGTTTTTAATCAAACTAATCCTTGTTTTACTTTTCTTTTCTCGTTTATGTATCTAAAAAAATGTTTTGTCCCCTTTTTTACTGACTGAGCTATTTTCTCTTTTGCGTATGCTTTGGAAGCTCTTATAAATTGCTTTGCTTCTTTCTGCCTAATCTTATAGGTTTGCCTATCTTCTTCACTCTGAGATTTTTTATAATTATTGAATGCTATCTTTTTGTTCTTCACTATTTTGGCCACTTCTGTAGAGTACCACAGTGGTTTCTTCCTCTTTTTGTTTTTGCGAACAAGCCGAATGCAATTGCCTGTGGCCTTCAATAATGCCTCCTTTAAATAATCCCATTTCTCCTGGACTCCCTTTAAACTCCTCCAATCTGATAATGACTAGGGATGAGCGGTTCGGGTTCGGACAGTTCGGAGTTCGGCCCGAACTTAGTCTGTTCGGGTAGATCGCGAATTCCAAACATTTCCGGGTGTTCAGCGCATGTTCGAGTCCACAATGCATCACAATGGCCCACAATGCATTTTCCCACTGGCCTGAAGCTCGTAATTGGCTACAGCCTTGCACCTGACCACAGGTCTGGTGCAAGACAGGTTCAACAGTATGCCAATCACCGCTCAGAGTCCTGATTGGGCAAATTTTGCCCAATCATGGGCTCACAGAGCTAAGTCCCGTAGCACACTATATAACGTTTCCACGCGCCGATACTGCACGCATTTCAGAGGAAATTTCAGAGGAGATTGTTGTGTGTTGTTACTGCCAGCAAGTTTTTTTGGGGTCACTAATTTCTTTAAAACATTTGTGAATTGAGGTGATCTGTGTCTTGTCACACAGCCAGTACCACGCAGTATTTTGGGGCTCACTAATTTCTTTAAAACATTTGTGAATTGAGGTGATCTGTGTCTTGTCACACAGCCAGTACCACGCAGTATTTTGGGGCTCACTAATTTCTTTAAAACATTTGTGAATTGAGGTGATCTTCTGTGTCTTGTCACACAGCCAGTACCACACAGTATTTTGGGCCTCACTAATTTCTTTAAAACATTTGTGAATTGAGGTGATCTTCTGTGTCTTGTCACACATCCAGTACCACCCAGTATTTTGGGGCTCCCTAATTTCTACAAAACATTTGTGAATTGAGGTGATCTGTGTCTTGTCACACAGCCAGTACCACGCAGTATTTTGGGGCTCACTAATTTCTTTAAAACATTTGTGAATTGAGGTGATCTTCTGTGTCTTGTCACACAGCCAGTACCACGCAGTATTTTTGGGGTCACTAATTTCTACAAAATATTTGGGAATTGTTATAATCCGTGTGTTCTCACTGGCTGCCACCCATCAAGGGGTCTCACTGATTTAAAAGAGGTTTCACTGCCACCCATCAAAGGGTCTCACTGATTTATAGGAGGTTTCACTGCCACCCATGAAGGGGTCTCACTGATTTATAAGAGGTTTCACTGCCACCCATCAAAGGGTCTCACTGATTTATAGGAGGTTTCACTGCCACCCATCAAAGGGTTTCACTGATTTATAGGAGGTTTCACTGCCACCCATCAAAGGGTCTCACTGATTTATAAGAGGTTTCACTGCCACCCATCAAAGGGTCTCACTGATTTATAAGAGGTTTCACTGCCACCCATCAAAGGATCTCACTGATTTATAGGAGGTTTCACTGCCACCCATCAAAGGGTCTCACTGATTTATAGGAGGTTTCACTGCCACCCATCAAAGGGTCTCACTGATTTATAGGAGGTTTCACTGCCACCCATCAAAGGGTCTCACTGATTTATAGGAGGTTTCACTGCCACCCATCAAAGGGTCTCACTGATTTATAGGAGGTTTCACTGCCACCCATCAAAGGGTCTCACTGATTTATAGGAGGTTTCACTGTCACCCATCAAAGGGTCTCACTGATTTATAGGAGGTTTCACTGCCACCCATCAAAGGGTCTCACTGATTTATAGGAGGTTTCACTGCCACCCATCAAAGGGTCTCACTGATTTATAGGAGGTTTCACTGCCACCCATCAAAGGGTCTCACTGATTTATAGGAGGTTTCACTGCCACCCATCAAAGGGTCTCACTGATTTATAAGAGGTTTCACTGCCACCCATCAAGGGGTCTCACTGATTTATAGGAGGTTTCACTGCCACCCATCAAAGGGTCTCACTGATTTATAGGAGGTTTCACTGCCACCCATCAAGGGGTCTCACTGCATTTTAGGAGGTTTCTTCGAATTGTAATATGTGTCTTGTCACTGTTGCCAGCTATCAGGGGGTCCTATCAGGGGGTCTCACTGACTTGTAGCAGACTTCTGCGAATCGTAGTTTGTGTCTTGTCACTGGCACCCATCAGGGGGTCTCAATGATTTATAGGAGGTTTCTGCGAATTGTAATCTGTGTCTTGTCACTGGCTGCCAGCTATCAGGGTGTCTCACTGAGTTATACCAGAGTTCTGTAAATCTTGAATCTTTATACCAGAGTTGAATCAGAGTTCTGTATATATTTAATCTATATATCACTCACCATGTCTGAAAGAACAAAAAGGACAGGCAGACGCTCCCAGACACAGATAAGAGGGCAAGCAGCCCCTGTGTCGGGAGGCTGTGCCTCTGGTCATGGTGGACGTGGTGCATCCTCTGCAGGGGCACCCTTGTCCTTTATAACTGGTGCTGGCTGTCTTCTTAACCTGCAGCAACATACAGAGGATTTGGTGGATTGGCTAGCCAGGCCATCCTCATCCTCCTCATCCTCTGCCAGGAAGGCTTCTAGTGCTTTACAGTCCACCTCAGCTGCCAAAGCATCTAATGCAGTCTCCATGTCCACAGCTACTCCTGCTGTAGCCTCGCTATCACACACGGAGGAGTCAGCTGAATTGTTTGACTACAATGACAGTGACATGCTGCTTGAGGATGCGCAGCAACTACAGTGCTCTGATTCAATCTCTGAGGTTGAGAAAGGGAGTAAAATCAACCTAGAGGAAGGGGGTGCCAGTAATGACACACAAATAACTGGCACTCATGTTGCCCCAGCAGCTGCAGCATACTGCCAAGTTGGCGCCAGTGACGAGGAGATAGGGGGTGAAGATGACATTGATGATGAGGTCACTGACTCCACCTGGGTGCCAGATCGAACTGAGGAATCAAGTGAGGAGGAGGGGGAGGAGGAGGCACAACAAACACGAGGCACAACATCCTCTGTGACCAACCGTAGCACTAGCCAGTCCAAGGCATCAGATGTCAGAGCTGCTCCGGTGCAGAGCGCTGTTGTCTCAAAGAACACATGCAGGAACTCTGCTGTCTGGGAGTTCTTTAAGAAATGTGCAGCAGACCCCACCGTTGCTATTTGTAATCTATGTCAGAGGAGGCTGAAGCGTGGGATAAACACCGGACACTTGGGTACCATGTGCTTGAGGCGACATATGACCACCCGCCACGCATCCCGTTGGCGCAAAACTTTGTGTAGGTCCTCCTCCTCCTCCTCATCTGTCTCTACCCCCACTGTATGTCCTGCCATGTCATTGCCTACAACCTCCACTGACAGGGATGATGCTACAGTAATGGATGTACCAGGTCCTTCCTCACAATGTGACATCCTCCCAGCAGCTGAAGATTTACGCAGTCATATTACGTTGCCACAGCTGCTGCAGCGTAAGAAAAAATATCGTCCCAACCGTCCAAGCACAGCGTCTAAATGACAGCTTAGCAAAATTACTCACATTGCAGCTGCTGCCTTTCCAGCTGGTGGACTCTGCTCCCTTCTGTGAATTTGCTGAATGTGCTGTACCACAGTGGCAGGTTCCAAAACGCCATTACTTTTCACGCAAGGCCATTCCAGCACTATACCAGCACGTGGAAGGCAATGTTATCCAGTCATTGGGAAAGGCAGTCAGCAACAAGGTGCATGTGACTTTAGACACGTGGTCCAGCAAGCATGGACAGGGTCGTTACATTTCCTTCATGGCACACTGGGTAACTCTGATTGCAGCTGGGAGGGATCCAAGACGGAGCTCTGTGCTGGAGCTTGTTCATCCACCACGCCTCCAGAAAGCTGCTTATATGAGGTCTGTCTGCTCCACCACCACCACCTCTCCCTCTTCCTCCTCTCCTCCTCCTCCACCTCCTCCTCCTTCTCTGTCTCTGGCGAAGTGGCAGTTAAACCGATGCCTGACAGGGTCTACGCAATGGCTCAAGCAAAAAGAAGCCATACTGTGCTTGAGCTGGTTTGTTTAGGGGACAGGAGCCACATCGGGCCAGAAATTCTGTCAGCTCTGTAGGGCCAGGTGCAGAGATGGTTATGTTAACACCACGCCAGCTTGAGCTGGGAATGATCGTCTGTGATAATGGCAGCAACCTTCTCTCCACCCTACGCAAGGGTAAATTGACGCATGTACCATGCATAGCACACGTCCTAAATCTAGTGGTACAGCGTTTCCTAACCAAGTACCCAGGGCTGCCAGAGCTTCTCAGCCAGGCCAGAAAAGTCTGCAGCCACTTCAGACGGTCATTCCCAGCAAGCGTTCGCCTGGCAGACCTTCCCACAAACCGTCTGATCTGTGACATGCCCACCAGGTGGAACTCGACATTAGCAATGCTGCAGCGTCTGCACAAGCAGCAGAGGGCCATCAACGAGTACCTGTGTGAGTATGGCACAAGGACAGGTTCAGGTCAACTTGTTTTTTTCCCCCCCGCAGTGGCTGATGATCAAGGATGCATGCACTGTACTGTCACCATTTGAGGAGGCAACGAGGATGGGGAGCAGGGACATTGCAGGCATCAGTGACACAATTCCTTTAGTGTTCCTGCTGGAGCACACTCTGTGGGGAATTATAGATGTGGCTCTAGAGGCAGAGCAGCGGGATGAAGAGGAGGCCTTCCCTAGACTGACCCCAGTCTTTCCGCAGACAGCATTTCAGCGGGTCCTACTCAGATCAGACAGGAGGAGGAAGAGGAGGAATATTTAAGTAGTGGGGGCATTGAAGGTGGGGATTCCTTAAGAGAGGGTTTCGTGTGCCCAGAAAAAGAAGGGCTAGTGCGTGGTTGGGAGGAGGAAGTGCACGATACGGTCATCCTCATTGACCAGGAAGACTCAGAAGCTAATGCCACCTCCAACCTACGCTGCATGGGCTCCCTAATAATGCAAAGCCTGCTAAAGGACCCCAGGATTCGTGCTATCAAGGAGAGGGATCATTACTGGTTGGCAACCCTTCTTGATCCACAATACAAGGGTAAAGTTGCAGAGCTCATCCTGCCCGCACAGAGGGAGCACAGGATGAAAAAACTTGAGGACGCTCTAAAGTGACACTTGTGTAACACCTTTCCAGGCACTGGTAGATTACCAAGTGCTGATACAAGTACTTCTGAGGCTGCGGATGATCAGAGAAATAGTGGTGAAGGCCAGGGCCGCTTGACTGATGCATTTTTAATTTTTTTAGTCCACGACGCCCAGGGACGTCAAATGTAGGCACCCATTGCCAGCGTCTTCACCATATGGTGCAGGACTACCTAGGGGCAAGGGCAGACCTAGATTCCTTTTCAGCAGATGATCCACTGGCTTACTGGGTGTTGAGATTGGATCACTGGCCAGAACTTAGCCAATATGCTATGCAGCTACTAGGTTGCCCTTCATCCAGCGTGCTTTCTGAAAGGACTTTCAGTGCCGCTGGAGGTTTTGTCACAGACAAAAGAGTGCGTCTGTCCACCGACTCTGTAGACCGGCTGACATTTATAAAAATGAATCAGTCCTGGATCAGCAGCTATCAACCCCCTGATGCTGACGTAATGGAATAGATCGGGGATGTCTTCTGCATTCACAAAACCTCCAGCACTGAACTCTTCCACAATACCACAAAAGGGTTATGGTGTGAATACACTTGCTGCAATGAAAGGCGCGATATTTGGCTGCACTGACACCTGTGCCAGATTTATATCATTTTAATTTTTTGAACCGCAGGGTCCAACCCTGCACTCTTCCACAATACCACAAAAGGGTTACGGTGTGAAGGCACTAGCTGCCATGAAAGGCACAATATCTGGGTGCACTGACGCCTTGACCAGAATCATATCTTTTTAATATAGGACCACATGGTCCACCCCTGCATTCTTCCACAATACTACAGAGGGGTTACTGTATGATGATACTTGCTGGCCTGGCAGTCTTGCACCAAAGGCACAATATCTGGGTGCACTGACGCCCATTAACAGATAAAAAAAACACTTTTAGATATAGGACCACATGGTCCACCCCTGCATTCTTCCACAATACTACAGAGGTGTTACTGTATGATGATACTTGCTGGCCTGGCAGTCTTGCACCAAAGGCAGAATATGTGCATTCTTCCACAATACTACAGAGGGGTTACTGTATGATGATACTTCCTGGCCTTGCAGTCTTGCACCAAAGGCACAATATCTGGGTGCACTGACGCCTTGACCAGAATCATATCTTTTTAATATAGGACCACATGGTCCACCCCTGCATTTTTCCACAATACTACAGAGGGGTTACTGTATGATAATACTTGCTAGCCTGGCACCAAAGGCACAATATCTGGGTGCACTGACGCCCATTACCAGATAAAAAACTTTTCAATATAGGACCACATGGTCCACCCCTGCATTCTTCCACAATACTACAGAGGGGTTACTGTATGATGATACTTGCTGGCCTGGCAGTCTTGCACCAAAGGCAGAATATCTGGGTGCACTGACGCCTTTACCAGATGCATATCTTTTTAATATAGGACTGCAAGGTTCACCCCTGCATTCTTCCACAATACCACAGAGGGGTTACTGTTTGATAGTACTTGCAGGCCTGGCACCAAAAGCACAATATTTGGGTGCACTGCCACTGACGCCTGTATCAGACTCATATCCTCAGAGGGGTTACAGTGTGACGGCATTGTTGGGGACGCTAAAGGACCAATTTTGAAGCACCTATTGTTACTTTCATCCAAAGCCTGCATAAGTTTCACAATAATTTAGCCAAAAAAATAAGTAAACTTTTTCTGCGTGTCCGAAAATGTCTCCTCTTTTCATACAGACTGCCGCCCCAAGCAGTTGTTTATGGATAGATTACAGGAAAAGCATTTACCGTCATTTGAAACATAATTTTTTTGTTTTTAAGTGTTTCTATACATCCTACAAATCCGCCACTTCACGGGCAGGTTATGGGGACCTCCTAGGCACGATACTTGAAGGAATTTTTCGTTTTTATTTTTAACCCCTATTTCATGGAAAACTCACTGTCCCTTTAAAAACGTATTTTTTTAAACTTTTTGTCCTTGTTTCCTGTCCCCCAGGGCACTACCCGGACCCCCATACACCTTTTATGGCAAATATGTAGCATATATGCCTTCTTGGAGGGCACTCTAAAAACCGAATTTTCAGCCCCATTGACTTGCATGGGGTTCGGGTTTGGGTTCGGACCCGAACATTTGGAAAAATTCGGGTTCGGGCCCGAACCGAACTCGGGGGGGTGTTCGGCTCATCCCTAATAATGACTCATTCACACAAAATCTCATTTTTGAAAATTCTGTTTTTTTAAAGTCTAAAACTTTTGTTTTAGAGTGGTGCGGCTCCATCCCTGTTCTTATATTCAACCACACTGACTTGTGATCACTAGATCCCAAATTTTCACCTACAACAACGTCTGATACCAAACCTCCATTTGTGAGTATTAAATCCAATATCGCCTCTTTACGGGTCGGCTCCTCAACTACTTGGGTTAGAGATAATCCCAATAGGGAGTTTAGAATATTTGTACTCCTGGTGCACCCAGCTATTTTGGTTTTCCATTTCACATCAGGAAGATTAAAGTCCCCCATGATAATAACTTCCCCCTTCATTGTCATTTTGGCTATTTCCTCAAACAGCAGATTATCTAGCTCTTCTACTTGTCCAGGAGGTCTATAGATCACACCTACACGAGCTACTGTATGATTACCAAATGTTAGCGTAACCAAAACTGACTCTATGTTCACCTCGCTCACTTTTATTTGGTTCGTTTTTATGTTGTTTTTTACATACAGGGCCACTCCTCCTCCTTTCCTACCTTCTCTGTCTTTTCTATATAAAATGTGCCCCGGTATTGTTATGTCCCAGTTATTTTTCTCACTGAACCATGTCTCAGTAACCGCCACTAAATCTACTTTTTCAGCTGCCATCATTGCATCCAGTTCATTGATCTTATTGACTACACTGTAAGCATTTATAGACACGACTCTGAGCTTGTCATTTTTTACCCCACATGTTGCTTGCACCATCAGATTTAGTTTTGGGGGACAATCGGGCAGATTGTTTTTTACCCTTTTGTTCCCCCCCCTCCTAGTTTAAATATTCCTTTGTGAAACCTTTGAACTTCTCACTGAGAACATATGTTCCCCTATGAGTAAGATGCAAACCATCTTTTTTATACACAAAGCCAAATCCTTGCTCCCGACACCATTCCTGAAGGCACAAATTAAATTCCCTAGTGCGCATCTGCCTATCCTGAATGTTATGTACAGGCAGAACTTCAGAGAATGACACAGTGGACACAATCTGCTGTATTTCACCTCCAAGAGCACAAATATCTTCCTTAATCTCAGAAACCTCATTGCTAGCCAAGTCATTTGTCCCTAGATGGAGTAGAACATCCACTTCCCCTTGCTGCTTTGCTTGTTTGACAATATTGAGAATACGTCTCCTGTCTCTACGAGCAGTAGTGTCACGGTTCCCGGATCCCACCACGCAGTACTTAACCCCCAACACTCCACAAAACCCAGAAGCTACCAACAGTGTAGCTGTGAATGATCCCTATCTGTCTGGTCCTTAGAATTGGCCAGGTAAACTAGCTAGACAGAAAAGGGTTAACAATACAGAGAGGAGTCAGCCGAGCCAGAATCAGGAATACAGAGTTCAGAATGGTCAAATGGAATAGCCGGGTCAGTATCAGAGCAGTAGCGTAGTACAAGCAAATAGTCTAGGGCAACAGAAGGCAGAATGGTCAGAACACAAGCAGAGGTCAGTAACAGGTTAAATCAATATAGCAGTCAGGTACAAGGAGCTCAGGATGGATAACCACGATCTGGCAACTTCTGAAACTATACTGAGGGTTTTTAAAGACCTTCACCAGACCACGCCCCCCACTCAAGCCACACCTCATGCAATCACCTCCCTGCCTGTCTCCATTTAAACCGGCAGTGGTCAGCGAGCAGCATCAGACTTGCTGTCCTCAAGCACACAGGTAGGGCTGGAAGCCCCCAACGTTACAGTACCCCCCTCTCCACGAGCAGACGCCGGATGCTCAAAAGAGGACAACAAGAAAAATGACAAGAAAAAGTCAATGGGTCTTGTAGATACGTAGAGCCCTCTCATACACCTCTCGGTCCTCAAGGCATATAATAGCACCGTTAGAGGCTCGGAAACATCCAGCAGGGACAGGACTCGACTCTCGGGCTTGCGGGCCTGAGGTACAGACCTCTTGGGAGCCAAAGCTGGTCCAGGTTGGAAGGCACTGGCACCAGTCCTTTTGCGTCTCCTACCCCTGGTACAGGACGCGGAATGGACAGCAACAGTGTCCTCTCTGCACTGCGGCAACACGAACACGGCACCAGTGGTACGGATCTGTGGGTCAGGGACCTTGGCACGGCTCTGCGGCGACTGGACTGGAACCACTGGGCTCGAAGACACCGGGATAGCTGGGCTCGGTGGGCAGCGCCCTTGGTGTGGACGGTTGGGTAGCACCCTTGGCAAGGACAGGAGGGGCAGCGCCTTTAGCACGACTCTGTGGTGACTTGGACATGGCAGCAACAGCCAGCTCGGGTGAGCGTGGCTTGGCAACAGCCAGCTCGGGTGAGCGTGGCTTGGCAACAGCCAGCTCGGGTGAGCGTGGCTTGGCAGCTACCGGCTCGGGTGAGCGTGGCTTGGCAGCTACCGGCTCGGGTGAGCGTGGCTTGGCAGCTACCGGCTCGGGTGAGCGTGGCTTGGCAGCTATCGGCTCGGGTGAGCGTGGCTTGCAGCTACCGGCTCGGCAAACAATCTGATCTCACAGTGCTTTGCAACCACCTTGGCTTGGCACTGTGGAGTGGTGACCTTGGCTTGGCACTGTCTCTTGAACTGCTGTGCAGTGGACTGGCTCTCAAACTGGTTAACGGCGTACCAGATCTCGCACTGTGAGGCAGTGGACTTGATTTGTTCGTGCTGCAGGACAGCACTCTTGACTGGAACTGCTAGCTTAGGCACAGTAGACATGGACAGGACTTGAAGCTGACAAACAGCAGACTCAGATTCTTTGTGCTGCTGAGCAGCCACCTTAGATTGTTCATGCTGCAGGGCAGCACTCTTGACTTCCCACTGCTGGGCATTACACCTGGTCTCTCCCTGTTGGGCAGTGGATTTTAGACGTCCTGCGACGTGCAGGGCAGTGGACTCTGGGGCCTGGTAAGGCTGGAACATGGAGGGTAACTTCTGGGGGCGCAATTGACAGTCCATTCTTTTATGCAGGAAAGAACTGCAATAAAAGCATAAGCCCTGAGTCTTCCTCCATACCCTTTCCCCCAGGGTCAGGGGTCCTCTGGAACCTTTAACTGGAACTGGAACAGGCTCCTTTGGGAAGACGTCCCTAGGAGGTTGCAGCAACCTTGCATACAGGATATCCAGGTGCTGAGTAATGAGCTTGTTAGCCCCTCTCAGGATCTCCAGCACCTCTAGAATTACTGCTTGCTCACTATGTACTGGCTGCCTCATTATGTGTACCTGGGATGTCTGAACGACAGGGGGCACAGGTATAGCAGGCGGGGGTGCAACCCCAACTGGTTCCAGGTGTGCAGTACGATTCAGGATAGTTTGTAAGGCAATGGCAAACTGATCCATCCTATGATCCTGCTCATCCTGTCTGGATACAAAGGTAGCCAGGTGCTGTGTTAAATCTGCGGGATCCATATTGGCCAGATCGTAATGTCATGGTTCCCGGATCCCACCACGCAGTACTTAACCCCCAACACTCCACAAAACCCAGAAGCTACCAACAGTGTAGCTGTGAATGATCCCTATCTGTCTGGTCCTTAGAATTGGCCAGGTAAACTAGCTAGACAGAAAAGGGTTAACAACACGGGGAGTAGTCAGCCGAGCCAGAATCAGGAACACAGAGTTCAGAATGGTCAAATGGAATAGCCGGGTCAGTATCAGAGCAGTAGCGTAGTACAAGCAAATAGTCTAGGGCAACAGAAGGCAGAATGGTCAGAACACAAGCAGAGGTCAGTAACAGGTTAAATCAATATAGCAGTCAGGTACAAGGAGCTCAGGATGGATAACCACGATCTGGCAACTTCTGAAACTATACTGAGGGTTTTTAAAGACCTTCACCAGACCACGCCCCCCACTCAAGCCACACCTCATGCAATCACCTCCCTGCCTGTCTCCATTTAAACCGGGCAGTGGTCAGCGAGCAGCATCAGACTTGCTGTCCTCAAGCACACAGGTAGGGCTGGAAGCCCCCAACGTTACAAGTAGCCCCAGGAAGACATCTCACCAAACCACTATGCTCCAGCTCAGCCCCTCTTATGATAGAAGGCAATTGTTGCTAGGTGATTCTATCAAGTCCCACCTTTTCCTTTTTGTCCTTGGTTGCAGTCTTGCATACCTTAGGCATAGTGGATGGTGGTTCCTCAACTTTGGTGTCTGAGCCTACTTCCGTCTTACCACTACACTCAGAAAGTGCCTCAAAAGAATTAAGAAGAGCCACAGACTGTGGGACTTAGTGTGCAGGCAGGTTGTGTCTTGAGGGGTGCCCGAGAGTAGTCATTCCACCCCCAGGCCGTACAGTCCTACTGAAACAGTTACACACCAATCACCCAGGCATAATCAGAATGAAAGGACTAGTGCGGAGCTATATGTGGTGGCCAAAGACGGATGCTGATTTAGAAGGATGTCATGGTCCTCGCAGTCGCCGCCGCTGCCGCCGCCGCCGCAAAGGCAAAACTAGTGCTGCTGTGCACTGAAATTCCCTGGGCAGCACATGGAAGGTGCTGCCCTAGATTTAAAACAGACTTCTCAGCCAGCTCTGCACTACAGGTGCACCTAATCAGCCAACCTGACTGCTTCCATATAATGGAACCGCCCCCCTCCCTAAGGGCTTCAGCATCGGTTTTCACTCCCTGTGAGGAGCTTGTGCAGCCAGGAGCCTGTCCTGTTTAAATACAGCATTCTGCTCAACTGTGTACTGGACCCCCCTGCTCGCTTAACGGATTTGTCGCCTTCTGTATCCCTGGACCTCTGGACAGGGCCGGTGCTAGACTATTTTGCGCCCTAGTCAAGACCAGCTACTTGAACCCCCCCCAAAAAAAGAAAGCTCACATGGGTATATTTGCCCCCAGCTCTCACATGGATATATTGCCCCCCGCTCACATGGGTACATTTGTCCCCAGCTCACATAGGTACATTTTCCCCAGCTCACATGGGTATATTTGCCCCAGCTCACATGGGTATATTTGCCCTCAGCTCTTACATGGGTATATTTGCCCCCAGCTCACACATGGAGATATTGCCCCAGCTAACACATGGCATGGAGATATTGCCCAAGCTAACACATGGCATGGAGACATTGCCCCAGCTCACACATGGCTTGGAGACATTGCCCCAGCTCACACATGGCATGGAGATATTGTCCCAGCTCACACATGGAGATATTGCCCCATCTCACACATGGAGATATTGCCCCAGCTAACACATGGCATGGATATATTGCCCCAGCTAACACATGGATATCTGCCCCAGCTCACACATGGATATCTGCCCCAGCTAACACATGGATATCTGCCCCCAGGCTCACACATGATATCTGCCCCCAGGCTCACACATGGATATCAGCCCCAGGTTCACACATGGATATCTGCCCCAGCTCACACATGGATATCTGCCCCAGCTCAAACATGGTTATCTGCCCCAGGCTCAGACATGGATATTTTCCCCCAGGCTCACAAATGGATATTTGCCCCCAGGCTCACACATGGATATTTGCCCCCAGGCTCACACATGGATATTTGCCCCAGCTCACACATGGATATTTTCCCCCTAGGCTCACACATTAATATTTGCCCCCAGGCTCACACATTGATATTTGCCCCAGCTCACACATGGAGATATTGCCTCAGCTAACACATGGCATGGAGATATTGCCCCAGCTCACACATGGCATGGAGACATTGCCCCAGCTCACACATGGCATGGAGACATTGCCCCAGCTCACACATGGCATGGAGATATTGCCTCAGCTAACACATGGCATGGAGATATTGCCCCAGCTCACACATGGAGATATTGCCCCAGCTCACACATGACATGGATATTTGCCCCCAGGCTCACACATGGATATTTGCCCCCCCAGGCTCACACATGGATATTTGCCCCCAGGGTCACACATGGATATTTTCCCACAGGGTCACATATGAATATTTGCCCCCAGCTCACACATGGATATTTTCCCCAGGCTCACACATGGATATCTGACCCAGGCTCACACATGGATATCTGCCCCCAGGCTCACACATGGCTATCTGCCCCCAGGCTCACACATGGCTATCTGCCCCAGCTCACACATGGATATCTGCCCCAGGCTCACACGTGGATATCTGCCCCCAGGCTCACACATGGATATCTGACCCAGGCTCACACATGGATATCTGCCCCAGCTCACACATGGATATCTGCCCCCAGGCTCACACATTGATATTTGCCCCAGCTCACACATGGATATTTGCCCCCAGGCTCACACATGGATATTTGCCCCCAGCTCACACATGGATATTTGCCCCAGGCTCACACATTGATATTTGCCCCCAGGCTCACACATGGATATTTGCCCCCAGGCTCACACATGGATACTTGCCCCAGCTCACACATTGATATTTGCCCCCAGGCTCACACATTGATATTTGCCCCCAGCTCACACATGGATATTTGCCCCCAGGCTCACACATTGATATTTGCCCCCAGCTCACACATTGATATTTGCCCCCAGCTCACACATTGATATTTGCCCACAGGCAGGCTTACACATGGATATTTGCCTCCAGCACTGTCTCCGTGTTCCTCGTAGCCAGTCCCAATGCGTGCCGGCATCGCCGCTGGCGTCAAGGAGACGGAGGCGTGGACTTGGTCCAGGAAGCTGGAGGCACCAAGTCCACGCCTCCGTCCCCTTGACGCCGGCGGTGACGCCGGCACGTATTGGAGCTGGCTGCAGCACGCGGCCGCCCCAGGCTGCCCCGCAGCCAATTTTTTTTTTATATACAGTTGTGTTCAAAATTATTCAACCCCCAATGCTTTAAAGGGTTTTAGGGAATTTAGTGTACATTTGTAATTGTATTCAGAATGAAATCCTACAAGGACTTTTTAAAGAACCATATGCAACTAAAATGACATCAATTGGTTTTGTAATACAGTAGTAAATGTTTCTTTTGTGAATTCTTCATTGACACAATTATTCAACCCCTTAAAGACTACCACTCTGAAGAACAGAGGTTCATTCAAGTGTTTTCAATCAGGTATTGAAAACACCTGTGGATGTCATGGAGCAGCAATAAAGCATAATAAGCACCAATTAGGCAGCTTTAAAATGACTGTGATACTCAGCTCCTTCTAGACATTTACTGGTGTGGTTACAAACATGGTGAAGTCAAGAGAATAGTCCAGGAAGACAAGAGAAGAGGTGATTACTCTTCACAGGAAGGGCAATGGCTATAAGAAGATTGCAAAGATGTTAAACATACCAAGAGAGACCATAGGAAGCATCATTCGCAAATTCAAGGCAAAGGGCACTGTTGAAACACTACCTGGTCGTGGCAGAAAGAAGATGCTGACTTCGACTGCTGTGCGCTACCTGAAGCGTAGAGTGGAGAAAAGTCCCCGTGTGACTGCTGAGGAACTGAGAAAAGATTTGTCAGATGTGGGTACTGAAGTTTCAGCTCAGACAATACGGCACACACTGCGTAATGAAGGCCTCCATGCCAGAACTCCCAGGCGCACTCCTTGCTGTCTCCAAAGAATAAGAAGAGTCGACTGCAGTATGCCAAAAGTCATGTGGACAAACCACAGAAGTTTTGGATAGTGTTCTGTGGACTGATGAAACAAAATTAGAACTGTTTGGGCCATGGATCAACGCTATGTTTGGAGGAGGAAGAACAAGGCCTATGAAGAAAAGAACACCTTGCCTACTGTGAAGCATGGCGGGGGTCAATCATGCTTTGGGGCTGTTTTGCTTCTGCAGGTACAGGGAAGCTTCAGCGTGTGCAAGGTACCATGAATTCTCTTCAGTACCAGGAGATATTGGATGACAATGTGATGCAGTCCGTCACAAACCTGAGGCTTGGAGACGTTGGACCTTTCAACAGGACAATGATCCCAAGCATACCTCTAAGTCCACTAGAGCATGGTTGCAGATTAAAGGCTGGAACATTTTGGAGTGGCCATCGCAGTCACCTGACTTAAATCCGATTGAGAACCTCTGGTGGGACTTAAAGAAAGCAGTTGCAGTGCGCAAGCCTAAGAATGTGACTGAACTGGAGGCTTTTGCCCATGACGAATGGGCGAAGATACCCGTAGATCGCTGCAAGACACTTGTGTCAAGCTATGCTTCACGTTTAAAAGCTGTTATAACTGTAAAAGGATGTTGTACTAAGTACTAAGATTGAATGTCACTTGGGGGTTGAATAAAACTGATAATGATGTGAGCACAGAAAAGACATTTGTGGTTATTTCATTATAAATGTTATGTTATATTTGTCTGACCTACACGTGCCTCTTTGATTTAATTGTAAGCAAGATGACTGAATGATCAAAATCAATGTCAAACTGGCCAAAACACTCAATTTCAGTGGGGTTGAATAATTTTGAACACAACTGTAATTGGTCGGGCCGGCTGCGCCCTATGCGGGCACTGCGCTCTAGGCGCCCGCCTAGCTTGCTTAGCGGAAGCGCCGGCCCTGCCTCTCTGGACCCCATCTGGATACAATTCTGGATTATCCCTTTGGCACCACGCAAGATTCCCTCACCACTTCACCTGGAACTCCGCTTCACCTGTTATTCCCCACTTCATCCAATGACTCCTTCATTTATTAGACTCTCACCCTTCGCTTATTGTTTATCCATATGCCTGAATCTCAGCTCACCGGACTTATCCAAATACCAGTTATCTCAGCTCTCAGCCCTGTTCCTGTAATATCCCTCTGTCTGTAAATTAACCTCTTGTGTCCTCTCTATATTCCCTATTGTATGAATTGTCAGCCCTGCTCCAGTCCTATTCATTCTGTATTTAGCTACTCCCTTTCCGCCTCTGAGCCTGTATTTTACAAGGTTAATCCCTTCCTGTTTATTCCCAGTTCTCCCTTTGCTTGTTAGGCAGCCCTCTCCCTACCAAGCCCCTCACCCTGTATTTGTTATATATCCAATAAATCCCTTTTTGGTTAAACCTCTTACTTACTTTGTGTCACTGCAACCTGGGCTCGCACCCTCACCCACCCAGCCTGGCTGGCCCTGACAAAGGAATGGTGAAAACTTGCACCTTGTGCCAAGAAAATTTAAATTCTCCCCAGTGTGCACCTTTACATCCTTGGGAAGTACCAAACCTCCCATGGAGAAGAATTCACATTGATTATGCCGGCCCGTGGATGAGTGAGATGTTTTTTATTTTGGTGCATGCTTACTCTAAATGGATAGAGATTAAATAAATCCACCTCAGCTGTATCTGTTCAATGTCTCAAAGTTTTAGTCAACATGGAATATCCAAAATGGTGGTATCAGACAATGGCAGTAGTTTTACAAGTATGGAGTTTCAAGAGTTTGTGGCCCGAAATGCTATTAAACACGTAACCACAGCACCTTACCATGCAGCCTCCAATGGACTGGCCGAAAGGGCGGTGCAGACATTTAAAGGCCTGATGAAAAAAAGCTCAGGAGATTCCATTGAGGTCAGGCTGGCTAGAGCATTGTTTAGTTACAGGATAACTCCTCAGTCGACGTCTGGAAAATCGCCTGCAGAACTGTGTGGAAGAAAATTGCATTCCACCTTGGACCTAATACATCCAGATTTTAAATAACTAACTCATAAAAACAAAATACAAATTAACCCACAATATGAAATAACTCATTAAAAAAAAAAGTGACCTGAAAAACGAAATTAACCATAAAAACAAAGTGATCCGAAATATGATACTTGGCCATCTTAAATTTCCTATCAGTCCTAAAATACGAACGACACGAAACAAAAAAAAATGGAACGAAATCACCCGAAACAAAAGAGAGGACAAAAAAAATACGAAATAAAAAAACGGCTGTGTACATGTGTAATTTTAAACATAGTCATATAATTCATAGAACAGTCCGCCAAAATACAAGCGAAAGATTAACTTTTTTCAGTTTTGTTTAAATTTTGTATTATTATCAGATCTGATAATTTCGGTGGTTTTGCAGCAGCTTTTCCCTGCACTTTGGGGACCCTGCGGTGAATGCTGAATTCACTGCAGGGTCGGGACATTTGATTCCGCAAAGTGTGGGGAACGAGAGAGCATTGTCGGTGACATTTTGGTGCTCTCTGAGTAACCCCTATAGTAATGATACACTATATTGCCAAAAGTATTCGCTCACCCATCCAAATAATCAGAATCAGGTGTTCCAATCACTTCGATGGCCACAGGTGTATAACATCAAGCACCTAGGCATGCAGACTGTTTTTACAAACATTTGTGAAAGAATGGGTCGCTCTCAGGAGATCAGTCAATTTCAGCGTGGAACTGTGATACCATGCCACCTGTGCAACAAATCCAGTCGTGAAATTTCCTCGCTCCTAAATATTCCACAGCCAACTGTTAGCTGTATTATAAGATCGTGGAAGTGTTTAGGAACGACAGAAACTCGGCCACGTAAACTGATGGCGCGGGGTCAGCGGATGCTGAGACGCATAGTGCGAAGAGGTCACAAACTTTCTGCAGAGTCAATCGCTTCAGACCACCAAACTTCATGTGGCCTTCAGATTAGCTCAAGAACAGTGCGCAGAGAGCTTCATGGAATGGGTTTCCATGGCCGAGCAGCTGCATCCAAGCCATACATCACCAAGTGCAATGCAAAGCATTGGATGCAGTGGTGTAAAGCATGCCGCCACTGGACTCTAGAGCAGTGAAGAAGCGTTCTCTGGAGTGACGAATCGTGCTTCTCCATCTGGCAATCTGATGGACGAGTCTGGGTTTGGTGGTTGCCAGGAGAACGGTACTTGTCTGACTGCATTGTGCCAACTGTAAAGTTTGGTGGAGGGGGGATTATGGTGTGGGGTTATTTTTCAGAAGCTGGACTTGGCCCCTTAGTTCCAGTGAAAGGAACTCTGAATGCTTCAGCATACCAAGACATTTTGGACAATTCCATGCTCCCAACTTTATGGAAACAGTTTGGAGCTAGCCCCTTCCTCTTCCAACATGACTGTGCACCAGTGCACAAAGCAAGGTCCATAAAGACATGGATGACAGAGTCTGGTGTGGATGAACTTGACTGGCCTGCACAGAGTCCTGACCTCAACCCGATAGAACACCTTTGGGATGAATTAGAGCGGAGACTGAGAGCCAGGCCTTCTCGTCCAACATCAGTATGTGACCTCACAAATGTGCTTCTGGAAGAATGGTCAAAAATTCTCATAAACACACTCCTAAACCTTGTGGACAGCCTTCCCAGAAGAGTTGAAGCTGTTATAGCTGCAAAGGGTGGACCAACGTCATATTGAACCCTATGGATTAAAAATGGGATGTCAGTTACAGTAAGTTCATATGCGCGTCAAGGCAGGTGAGCGAATACGTTTGGCAATATAGTGTATATTTTGACTGAATGCGTGAGTGTGTATACAGTATATGCATAAGGGTGCGTGTGTATATATATATATATATATATATATATAAAAAATGCAGTAAACCGGGCACTCGTTTCTCCGGGTGGCTGGCTCCTAGGAGGCCCCCGTTGAGAATGGATGTAGAATGGCCTCAGTGCTGAACTCCCATGGACAAGTAATATAAGCAAAAGATGGGTGGGGAGGCACTTGAGGGCTTGATAAAATAACAAAATTTATTGAAAATTCATAAAAAAAACAACGTTTGGGCCTTAGAGGCCTTTTTCAAGGTACAGACAACGTACAATAACATACATATATACAGGTGAAAGCAAATGACTCACCCAATCCTGCTCCCACCGGGGCCTCGCCGCACATCAGGGCAACCTGGAAGTATCGGGTGCACTTGCGTGGTGACGTGTGGGGGGGCGTGACTGACGCTTATGTTGTCATAACAACCCCAACAGTAAGCAGTAAAGAGGGTATCCGGGGGGGGGGGCGGAATGGAGAGCCAGGCCGATGCATATACTAATAAAAATGATTGTGGAGGTAATTAATGATAAAAACAGGAGGGATACCCCGTAGAGACATCTCCCCAGAGAAAGATTCAGAGATCTGTTCGCAATGTAATATATATATATATACAAGAAACAGAATAATTCCCGAGTCTTGGTTGTAGAATGAAAAAGGGTCTTTATCCCAAAGTGAGCATAAAACGACAGGACGTCCTGTCGTTTTATGTTCACTTTGGAATAAAGACCCTTTTTCATTCTACAACCAAGAGTCAGTAATTATTCTGTTTCTTATATTTTGGAGTTGGAAGTCATCCATGCCGACTGGCGGACCTTCATTGGTTACAGACCATTTTTGACTATATTTGTATATATACAGATATATATCTCTATCTCTATGTATGTATGTATATACTGTATGTATATGCATATTTGAGCTTTTGGGTGCACACCCTATTGCAATAGGTTGCACACGCCTATGCATACACCAGTAGTCTTTTGATTTCAAACTAGCAGAGTTTTCTTTATATGTTGTGAAACAGATTTCAATATTCCGCTATATCACTCACTGCCAGTAATTCACCCAATGCCTCCTCCGTCTTAGTTTGAAAGCAGAAACAATACATAACATCCTCAGCTGCAGTCACCGTTTAATTAATTGACTCTGACTGACATTGTTGACTCCATGGATAAAACTTTTACTTCTCCATGTGATCTTATTGTCAGCAATTACCTTTGGTTCATTTAAGTTCATCTTGACCTGGAATGACTCAGTGCATGACGGTTTTGTCATCTTTTAAAATTTCATTCTAAATTCAAAGGCAACTAGTGGTCATAGATACACAAAGATGAGAAGAGAGGGATTAAACAGTATGAATCTTGTTTCAATAATTGCCTCACCAATAAAATGTTAATACTACTGCTTATCTTTTTCTTGTTGCCTCAACAGTTATGTACTTTCATAATTAAACTCTTGACTTACAAAACTGATCTGCCTCATAGCACAGAGACGTCTGTCTTCATATAGCAAAAATACTGCTTTTTTATTACAACTAACATAGCAACAAGCATTGGGGATTACTCTAATGATGTCAACATTCATAAAGTGTGTGCAAGAACTACTTACTTTGTGTTAATACTTTACTGTAAAACTTCTTTTGCTAGTATTTAGCTTTTTAGTTTTAAGAAGTAGTGACTTTTCTCACTCTTCGATACCAGCTATTTTAGCTGATTTTTGCACTGCCGGCACACACCAGCACTTAATCAAAGTGTTTCAATTGGTCTTCACTTGGTCCGGATACCTAGAATACTTCTTCATTAAAACATGCTGGGCCCAGTTTAAAGGAGGCCATTGAAATTTATTGGTGACTCGTTAACTATATTAGCTATACATGTTAACAGTGCCTATGTTCACAAGACGTTTCACTGGTCCTGCATGAATTTCCATGGAGTTCTTTGGTCTCCTGGACGGAATATCCGGGGAGATGTGTGTAGCCACTACATTATTTAATTGCGGTTCATTTCAAAAATGAGTTGAGCTGCTGTCAAAGATTTTTAGTGTTTGTGGTTGCATATTACTGACCATAGGCTTGCGCACGGGGTGTGCCGGCACATACTGGGTCCCGGCTGGCCGCATCCGAAGGATAGCCGCCGGGAACCCTCACCTCCGCAGGCCTGGCGGCAGCCTCCGCTTCTCTGGTGGTCCCTGTGGTTTGTGGGGTGCTGCACTGCGATATGCGCATAGCGCACAGATCGCAGAGCACTTCCCACACTGACACGAGCGCCGTCAGCGATTGCTCATAACCTGTCACCTGACCGCCGTCGCTCTGACACAGTCATTGAGCACCGGCGGTCAGGTGACAGGTCATCAGCGATCGCCAGCGCTCGTGTCAGTGTGGGAAGTGCTCTGCAGTCTGTGCGCTATGCGCAGATCGCAGTGCAGCCACCCACAAATCACAGGGACCACCAGGGAAGCGAAGGCTGCTGCCAGGCCTGCGGAGGTGAAGAGTCCTGGCGGCTATCCATCGGATGCGGTCAGCCAGGTTCCCCCTCCTCGACCCCCCTTCTGTGCTACTGGACCACCAATGAGTCATATTTAACCCCCTCCCTGCAAGCAAAAAAAGAAAAGGTAAGCAGGAGAGGGGGCAATTTTTATATAAAAATAATTTTAATAATTATTGTATTTAAAAGTCATCACTGAGTTTTACTGCTCTGAATTCTGTGATACACCCATACATACTGCTGACTTTTATTGCTGTGGATTCTGTGATACACTCATACACACTGCACACTGCTGAGTTTTATTGCTGTGGATTCTGTGATACACTCATACACACTGCACACTGCTGAGTTTTATTGCTGTGGATTCTGATACACGCATACACACTGCATACTGCTGTGGATTCTGTGATATGCTCATACACACTGCACATTGCTAAGTTTTATTGCTGTGGAGCTCTGTGATACACTCATACACTCCGTATATTACTGTAGGTTTTATTGCTGTGAATCTGATATGCTCATACATACGCACATTACTGTGGGTTCTATTCCTGTGGAGCTCTGGGATACGCTCATACACTCCGCACATTACTGTGAGTTTTATTACTGATAAGCTCTGTGATACGCTCATACACACTGCACATTAATGTGGGTTTTATTCCTGTGGAGCTCTTTGATACGCTCATACACACCGTATATTACTGTGAGTTTTATTGTTGTGGATCCCGGGATACACTCATACACACTCACATTACTGTGGATTTTATTGCTACATACCCCCGGGTGTAGGGGGGAGGATATATAGTTTTGTATGTGAACGTATGGCTGTGTGTATAAATGCATGTTTTGTCTTTAAACAGGCTGCTGTGCGTAAAATTCTGCGCCTGTTTCCTTTTCGCGGTCCGGTGTTGCCCCCTTGTCTTGCACCCTAAAGGATTGTATTGTGCACAGAAATCGCCACAATATCTGCTGCCTGCACTCCACAAAAAGAATTACAGCGAGCGTCTTGGCATCATCGTGAGGTACAAGTAGGAGACTGTATTGGTACAAGTCAGCAAGAGGTTAAATGGGCCACTCTACTCAAATTTCACTCCGTTTTAACATTTAACCACTTTGCTGCTGATGACGTGCTGAGTGCATCTCTGGTTTCATGTTTGTATGTAGAGGATGTACTCGGCACGTCATTGAAGTCCTTGCGAGATCCAGCAGGTCGGCATAGTGATTCCCAGAGTGAGACTGAGGGACTTTTTCTCCCAGTCTCCCTCTGCTCCTTGTGGCCAGAAGAGGCGGATGGAGCCGCCTTTCTTGCCACGGGATGAGAGGTGAGTATCTGATTTTTGGGGGGTTTCAGCTCTTGCTGACTGATTCTGCAGAAGTGGAATCCGTTAGCACCAGGTCCTGGCTGTGAGTAAATGTTCAGTAACCACAGCCAGACGTTATTCAGCGCTAGTAGATTGTAATCCTAACGCTGATTAACGCCTTGCACTCCCTATACTTAACATGGGGAGCGCAAAGTACAGTAACCTCGTTCTGAAAAGCGCAAGATTCCAAACAGTAACGGGTATTTTAACCCGTTAGCGTTTGGATCGTAATATGGTGTGCCCACGCTAGGATCACCAGAGCTAATCACTCAGGTGAGCACTAACGTTAGCATTAGGAATGTAATATGGCCCGTAAAATATATAACTAACAATCCTTTGGATGAAAAAATGTGGTAGAATAAACTTACACGCTGCATGTGATCAAATCCAAATAGAAATTTTTATTTTTTGATCTAGCATTTTGGCGTGACATGATGTATATCGGGGTCATTGGTCCTCTATCTGTTTGGAACTATATCTCATATGTTGCTCGGCCACTAAATAAGTTAGTTGAGACTCCTTGGAAATGTAGTTCCAAAACTTCTGGGTATCCAAGGTTGTTGAACCCCTGAAGCATACACATAGTAATGATATATTTTGTCTGAATGCGTGTGTGTCTGTGTATGCATAAGGGTGAGTGCATATGTGTGTGTATATATACTGTTTTTTATATATATGGGTGTTTGAGCTTTTGAGTGCACACCCTAATGCAATAGGCTGCGCACGCCTATGGTACTGACTGAGGTGGAATAGAAGCCCCATTAGTTTTCATGCATAGACCTTTCATTGTTAACAATAATGAACTCTTGAAACCAACTTTGGGCTCTTTTCCATAGTTGTTATTGTAGCGTCTCTATATGTAAGCGTTAGCGCTAGCATTAGTATGTCTTTACCCATTAAAATCCTGCACGAATACTGAAGAGCTTCTTGGTATTTCCTGCAGCGGCGAGAGTCATCAGGTTCGAGTTCCAGATATATGCAGACGTGGGGTAACAATCATTGAAGTTGATATCTGGTATGCCTTAAACAACATGAATCTTAGACAACACTGTCCTTTTCTTTGGTGCCACTCAATGGCCTTTAAGTATTTAAGTGTGATACTACCGACTGATATCTCGAGACTATATGAGGTTAATGTCCCACCCCTCCTGACCCAAGTCAAAGACCTGCTGGCTTCCTGGGCTAAACTCCCACTGTCTTACCTGGGGAGATGTGGCCTTATAAAAATGGTCACATTTCCGCGCTTGCTATACCCGATCCAAATGCTTCCGATCCTTCTCAAACATAAGGATATTGCGCTTATCCATTCATTATTTTCTAGATTTATTTGGAGTGGTGGGAGGCTGCGCATAGCGCTGCGTAAACTTCAGCTTCCCTATGCTAAGGGAGGGTTGAATTTACCGGACATTTATTCTTATAATATTGCTGCCCTGTATCGTTTAGTGGTGGACTGGATCTCTGATTCCTCTAGATACACCGATTCTGCCTTAGACCGAGCCATGTCTTTCCCGCTGTCCCCTTTGGCTTTTCTACACTCTTCTATTTCCATGATTTCCCCAGCCCAGAGAGCTAACCCTCTCCTTTTCACCAGCCGAGAAGAGTGGTATCGAGCTCGCAAATCGTTGGGTCTGTCCTGGAAAACCTTGTTTTTTCAACCAATACTACACAATCCCGCCTTCCAAACTGGCTCAGCGGCCCCGGCATTCCGGGTTTTGGCAGATAAGGGTTTCACCCAAATAGGTCACCTGTTAATACGGCTATCGCACTCTCTTATTCCCTATAGAAATCTGTGTACATTAACAGCCCTTGTCCCCCTTCACGCGGTTTATTATATGCAGCTTTCAACATTCGTATCCACGCAACTACGTTCTTTAAAGCCGCGTGACTTCCTTAAGGCTAGGGACAGATGAGCGCATTTTCTGCAGCCACCGTCAAAATGTACGTCGATGCGTGCGCACGCATTTTTTCACGGAATACGCTTAAGTGGTCAGACGATGCGCAATTCTGGACGTATTTCATGACGGTGGGGTAAAAAGAAGTCTAGGGAAATCCGGCTGTTTGAACGTTATGTTGGCCGCACACTAGCAGCGTCTGACGTCTCCTAATCACGCACACACGCTGCTATGCGGCCGCAGCGCACTTTGTACGTCAGTACCAGCGGTTTAACGTTCTGATAAAAATGCGTTCATTTGCTGGTTGCGTGGTGTCGGCGCACTTTCGTACGCACGTACTGCGTATATTGGCCGTCATTGGCCGTTATGTGCTGCTACTGCCGCCGTGATTTAGTGCGCCTGCACGCGCGTTCCGACTGCCCCACTCTGACCCTAGCCTAACCTCCTTGACAAACAGATGACCTTAGGTCCGTCCACAGCTTCGTTTCACACCCTGCTACGACCTCAATTTGACTGGTTCGTCACGACCACGGGTTTAGCTGCCTGGTGTGATCACCTCCCTAAACAATCACCCTTTACCTTGATAGCGGCCACTAATAAATTGTGCAAACAGATTCCCTCTGCCCAATATGACGAAATGTTTTTTAAACTATTACATATTGCCTATGTGGCCCCGGATAGATTGGCCCTCATTTCGCCCCTCAGCTCTGGCCGATGTCTCAAGTGTTTGCATGCCAATGCTGACCTCTTTCATTGCTTATGGTCCTGTCCCTTAATATCGATATTTTGGACTCCATATGGAGATTTGGGGTTAAGATTTTAAAATTAGCAGTGCCCCCCACCACGGAGTGGGCTTTGTTCAATCTCTTTTCGGTGGACAAGACACACGGTTTGGTCAGTATTCAGAGGATTCTACTGGGTGTTCTGTCTGCGGTAGCTAAAAAGGCCATTTCGGGACAATGGATTGCTGCTTTCCCCGCCACATTCTCTATGACCTACTCCTGCTTTTATGTTATTTTTCAATATGACTGGATGGAGACCATTCTTCACAAGGAAGACAAAGTACAAAAATTTTTTGATAAACGGCTACACTTCATGTCATGTCTACCAGATAATGTAATCTCTAAGTTGGAAAGGGATTTTGAATTTACTAATTGGTACCAGACTAGATCCCTGATGTCCTTTCCTTTAATACTGCACCTTTCTTGCAATACCACAATACAAAAACAAAGTGGCTCGATCCTCATTTTCCTACAGAGCACGACAATTATGGAATAACCTCCCAGACGCCATCAAATCTTCCCCCAGTCTAAAGTCACTTAAGAGCTCCCTATTAACATACCTCAATACAGAATGCACCTGTAAACATGTAACATAGTGACTATATTTCCTACATATTTATTTTCTGTTAATCTCTATATTTGTTTTGTGTTAATATCTTGCATTTTACTACTTTGTATTTCTGTAACATTTCAATGTTCTTGAACCCAGGACATACTTGAAAACGAAAGAAATCTCAATGTATCCTTAAAGGTAAAATCCTTTATAAATAAATAAAAATAATAAAAAAAAAAAAAACCTCGCCCGTAGGCGCTCTTAGAATTTTATGATAATCTGAGTTTGAAAAAACCAAATTGTAAATGTTACTTTGTTATATTATCGTTGAAGCATTACTTCAATCAATCTAAGCATTAGGTCACACAGCATTTACTTCAATGCAGTCTGTGCAATCATGTCTCAGCATACCTCTTGATATTTTTGTACATGCTAGCATTGCAAACATATTTTTAGGTGCTAAACAGCACAGACATACAGAGTCTGCATAGGAATAAGTTTTATTATTGATGTTTTAATGAGCTAACCCTATTATCAAATATTTATTGACTGCAAATCAACGTAAACCAGCAAACACTCAGCACTGGTTTTATCCTGCAATAATGTCCCAGTCAGATGGGAAAAGCAAAATAAGATTATGCTTTGCATATCAGGTACATTTATTTTTCTATATTTTGGGTAGGCATTGGAGTTTTTTTGCACATACATCTGTGTGACTGGGGGAAAAAAATCAATGCTTAACAGTTACATTTAATGAAACTCCTCAATGCCACAACTTGGACTTAGGTAAATGTGTTTGAGCAGTAATATAAAGGGAACAATACGTAAATTCCTGGCGCACCTTGTGTATTGAAACGTGGTATACAATATGTCTGATATAATTGTAATTGAACAGTAAATAATAAAAATAATTCATATATTATTTTTTTTTGTGTGTCTAACACTGAAAATACTCTAAAAATCAAATATAAAAATCTGAATACTTATATTTGTAGTAGTGGTGTCTTTATCTTTTCTTTATCCTTTATCCTTTCCTCCTTGGTGAGTCCTCTGGGATTAACTCGTTTGATGGTAACTCGTTTGCTCATTAACTCGTTTGATGGTATATAGAGGTACTATACAGATTCCAGGGAGGGAAGGGAGTGAACCTTATATAGACAGGTACTGGAGTAAAAGATAAATATGCAGCAGGACGATGTGCTACTATATTCAAAATTTATTCATATAAAATAAACCATATGGTATACATAATTTAAAAGTGATATTTAGTGAATAACCATAAAAAGGGGATCACTTTAAACGCGTTTTCGCCTACCAGCTTCCTCAGTAAGCATCCTCAGACAGTCTCTGGTAAAAGGTATCAGTAAAAAAAGTTTGAGCAGTAATAGCAAATAGTAATGGTAAAGATTATTATTTACTAGAAAGCTTTGTACTGCATGAAAGCAAGTATCTAGATTTGTAAATTATGTACATTTTAAATGTTATAATATGATGTCCATCGCCGTTGGTAATTAGTTGTCATATAGAGTGCTTAAAACTTGAAGATGTGTGAACTTATACATTGCGGTATCTTACAATAGATTGTTGTAAAGCCATGTATAATAATATATGTTTACTTTGAAACAAGCAAATAAACAGGCTGGGTGGAGTAGAGGTAACATCACTGCTCTGCGTGGAGAGAGCCTGTGGAGTCATGGGTTTGATCCCGACGAGCACCTCTCCAGTAAGTGTCCTTGGGCAAGACACCTAACGGTACATACTCGCCACCCAGGACATACTTGAAAACGAGAGAAATCTCAATGTATCCATCCTGGTTAAATCCTTTATAAAAAAAATAAAAAAAATACCTCGCCCGTAGGCGCTCTTAGAATTTTCTGATGCGATACCGATAATGTAATATGTTCTAGGATGGCCTCTCCTTTTGTGGGTATGGGTTACATTTGGTGGGATTGCTGATCTATGTGGGGAAGTGAGTGACTTTGTTTGTTTTCTTTCTTGCACTGTTGTAATCTGAATCTGTCAATAAAAAATATATATTTTAAAAAAGAAGAACATGACTCTTGTGAGTGAGATTCAAAGGGGCACTTCTTTTTAAATTGTGTTGGTTTAATGCACTATGATTGTTTTCATTGCAATACCTCTGTAGATTCCCTATTATTTTATACATTTATGCTGTATTTATGCTGGACGCCTAGGGAAGAGCCGTCTGGGAATCTTGAGGTTGTACCATATGTTATTCCTTCAGTGTCACCCCACAGTTTGTGTTTTTGATTAGTAAGTCTAATGTCTGGCATCGATATTCCATTGTTGACACTACACTGGGGTGAAATCAGTTAGTTGCACCTTGGCAAGCTTACTGTATCTTGCTTCTCCTATACTTAACATGTGGGGGTCGATATCAATTTTTACCATTTTGAGATGGGAGGTATTACAAAGTGCTGGTGAAAGTTAACGTCGGGACGTGAATTAACAAATTTTAGCAACTCCTGAAAGCTGGGGTTAATTCCAAACTTGCATAACCTGGCCAAGCGCTAGATCCTGGACATATAAAACGGAATGCAGCAGAGATCATGGACTCTCACAATGGATGTTGTCAGGCATGTGAGAATTGTGTCATGTGCGTTCCTAATTGTATGCCATATCTCAGATGCTACCATCTCCTACGCCAGCAGGAATTAGAACACTCCTAATGGTGGATGGCGACACCAATGCGGCATTACAGGCTTAGCTGTGACCAGATCTGCAGGCTCTATCAAGAGCTGTAGAATGATCTCGACTTCAGGTCTGGCTCATGGATATCAGTGCCAGGGAATGGGGTGACAAACAGGGTTATTCAGAGAAAGGTGAAAGCTAGGAGAGTGACTGGAGAAGTGAAAATTCTAGTTCACAATAGCCAAACCAGAAAAATTCTCCCATTTATCTAATTTTCCAAATTGGCTATTTGGTCTAGATTGTTCTCTTCTCCTGCCAATTTTCCTGGTTTTTCACCCTTCTCTGAATAACCCTGAAAGATGCACGGCTACCTGCACTTCCTGGCCACTGGAACCTTCCAGCATCCCCTGTCAGAGCATGTTTTTAAAGATACTCCCGCGCTTCCTCACATCTATACAGGGCAAGTGCCTACAATACATTGGATACCCTACCACCTCATAGAAATGGTGCAATGTTAAACGGGTTTCATGACAATGGAGGGTTTCCCAATGCTCTGGGGGTAATCGGTTGCACCCACATAGAGATCTGTGCACCCTGGAAGGATCCAGCGGTTCATATCAATCGCAAGCACTTCCATTCATTAAACTTGCAATTAGTTTATGTTGCAAGCATGTGCATCATGAATGTAGAAACATAGAAAGAAAAAAAAAATGTCGTCAGATAAGAACCTTTTGGCCCATCGAGTCTGCCCAATTACATGGATACTTTACCTGGATTTATCTTTTGTTCAGGATAGCCTTATGCCTATCCCATGCCTGCTTAAATTCAATTACTGTTTTGGCCTCTACCACTTCAACTGGAAGGCTGTTCCATGTATCCACCACCCTCTCAGTAAAATAATGCTTCCTGATGTTACTTTTAAACCTTTGCCCCTCTAATCTAAGACTATGTCCTCTTGTTTTGCTACTTTGTTTCCGTTTAAATATACTCCCTTCCTCAACCTTGTGGATTTCCTTTACGTATTTAAATGTTTCTATCATATCACCTCTGTCTCGTCTTTTTTCCAAGCTGTACATGTTAAGATCATTAAGCCTTTCCTGGTAACTTTTCTCCTTCAAGCCGTACACCATTTTAGTAGCCCTTCTCTGAACTCTCTCACAGATTTCAATCCAGCAGAATATACAGAAGGACACTTGTATTTATTACTCAGGTTTTTTTTTTTATTACTGTCAGTTTCTAATGGATTCATCACACAGTAGGTTGTGGTTGCAGCTCTGCAGTGCATGACTGCACTGCCTTTAATCTACCAGTTGAAGGACTTCCTCTCCTGGCTTCCCTTGTCCAAGCACTGACTGCATGGCGTACCTGGTTACAGGGCTCTTTCTCCAGGAGGCGGGGACACAGCTGGGAACATTGTTCAAACTTCCTGCGGCAGAAATAGCTCCAGGCTTGGAGCAAAAGCTTCATCTCCATCCTGGTCTTATCTACTTATCTACCCCAGCAGCCAGGCTGGTGCACTTGGTAGGCCTCGTCTCCATGACAACGGTTTAGTCTTTGCGTCTGCCCACTGAAGTTACCACTTCCTGCAATGGAGCAGGGCTGCCAACACACTGCCTGCAGGGAGAGTTAGACACTTGTCTAAGTCATATGGCAATGAGGCAACTTTATGGCTCACGTGCCAGCACAGAGGGCCCCACGTGCCAGGTGTGGCACGCATAGAAACATAGAAACATAGAAAAATGATAAGAACCTTTCGGCCCATCTAGTCTGCCCAATTACATGGATACTTTACCTGGATTTATCTTTTGTTTAGGATAGCCTTATGCCTATCCCATGCCTGATTAAATTCAATCACTGTTTTGGCCTCTACCACTTCAACTGGAAGGCTGTTCCATGTATCCACCACCCTCTCAGTAAAATAATTCTTCCTGATGTTACTTTTAAACCTTTGCCCCTCTAATCTAAGACTATGTCCTCTTGTTTTGCTACTTTGTTTCCTTTCAAATATACTCCCTTCCTCTACATTGTGGATTCCCTTTACGTATTTAAATGTTTCTATCATATCTCCTCTGTCTCGTCTTTTTTCCAAGCTGTACATGTTAAGATCATTAAGCCTTTCCTGGTAACTTTTCTCCTTCAAGCCGTACACCATTTTAGTAGCCCTTCTCTGAACTCTCTCTAAGATGTCTATATCCTTCTGGAGATACGGTCTCCAGTACTGCACACAGTACTCCAAGTGAGGTCTCACCAGTGCTCTGTACAGTGGCATGAGCACTTCCCTTTTCCTACTGCTAATACCTCTCCCTACACAACCAAGCATTCTGCTAGCATATCCTGCTGCTCTATTACATTGACTACTTACCCTTAGATCCTCTGAAATAATAACCCCTAAATCCCTTTCCTCAGATGTTGAGGTTAGGACTGTATCAAATATTCTATATTCAGCCCTTGGGTTTTTACGTCCCAGGTGCATTATCTTATGTGTTTGCATCATTTCCTGGGTGTGCCCATGATTCATCTATCCTGGCTAATTCCTCTGTGATAGGTGATTTCCAGGACAGGAGATTCCCCGATGACTGGTTCCTAGGTGGGTATTGTGGCGTGCGTCACTTTGGACTTGGGGAATATGGGCTTAGAGATGTATTTGGGAGGTGCAGCCTTGATGTTCTATATTGTTTCCCTGCCATCTCTTATGTTGAAGTCACCTTGTGTTCAAGAGAGGCAGTGCTGGAAAGATCACAGTCTCAGGTCACAGTCCAGCGATGCCTCTCTTTGTCTCGAGCTGCTGGTCTGCGAACTTCTGCCAGAGGTGGCTGACATCTTGGATTTCAGGAAAGCGTCCAGGGTCTCCCACCTCCCACTGACTTCATTGCGCATGGCTGCCCAGAGCATGGCCTTTCCAATGGTACCAAACACGACCATGCTAGAGGTAAAAAATAAATAAATAATTTCTAAAAAATAAAAACTTTTTTCTTAAATTTATTAATGCATCACTATTGTTCACATTTAAAATATAATGTGAACAATGATGCTGCACTAACAATTTTGTTTTGGTTTTAGCTAATATCATGTAACTTCTCAGAAAATAAAGTACCAGGTTCCCATTTACAATTTTTTTTAGCAAGCGAACCCCATAGAATACAGGTGATACTCGAAAAAATAGAATATCTTGGAAAAGTTCATTTATTTCAGTAATGCAACTTAAAAGGTGAAACTAATATATGAGATTGACTCATTACATGCAAAGCAAATTAGTTCAAGCCTTGATTTGTCATGTGAGGATTATGGTTTACAGCTCATGAAAACCCCAAATCCACAATCTCAGAAAATTAGAATATTACATGCAATCAATAAAACAAGGCTTGTACATAGAACAATATCGGACCCCTGAAAAGTATAAGCATGCATATGTGCTCAGTACTTGGTTTGGGCCCTTTTTGCAGCAATTACTGCCTCAATGCGGCGTGGCATGGAAGCTATCAGCCTGTGGCACTGCTGAGGTGTTATGGAAGACCAGGATGCTTCAATAGCGGCCTTCAGCTCTTCTGCATTGTTCGGTCTCTTGTCTCTCATCTTTCTCTTGGCAATGCCCCATAGATTCTCTATGGGGTTCAGGTCAGGTGAGTTTGCTGGCCAATCAAGCACAGTAATCCCACGGTCATTGAACCAGGTTTTGGTGCTTTTGGCAGTGTGGGCAGGTGCCGAGTCCTGAAGTCAGCATCCCCATAAAGCTCGTCTGCAGAAGGAAGCATGAAGTGCTCCAAAATTTCCTGGTTGACGGCTGCGTTGACCCTGGACTTAATGAAGCACAGTGTACCAACACCAGCAGATGACATGGCTCCCCAAATCAACACAGACTGTGGAAACTTCACACTGGACTTCAAGCATCTTGCAGTGTGTGCCTCTCCATTCTTCCTCCATACTCTTGGTCCAACTGCTTGGTTTTCAAATTAGATGCAAAATTTGCTCTCATCAGAAAAGAGGACTTTGAACCACTGAGCAACAGACCAGGTCTGTTTTTCTTTAGCCCAGGTAAGATGCTTCTGACGTTGTTTGTTGTTCAGAAGCAGTTTGACAAGAGGAATACGACATTTGAAGCCCATGTCCAGGATCCGTCTGTGTGTGGTGGCTCTTGATGCACTGACTCCAGCCTCAGTCCACTCCTTGTGGAAGTCCCCAACACTTTTGAATGGCCTTTTCTTAACTATCCTCGCCACTCTGCGGTCATCCCTGCTGCTTGTGCACCTTTTTCTTCCACACTTTTCCCTCCCATAACTTTCTATTAATGTCAAGCCCCACTCCGCGGCCCTCTCTCGGCCCCGGCCGCCATGTTGGGACGCCTGCAATACTCACCTGAGGTCCCTCGTTGCGCGTCTCTCCACGATCTCTGCCCGCAAACAGGAGAGAGCTCGAGGTCTGCCCCACACCGCCGGCAGGAGTTGAATGCTGAGGAACAATGCGCACAAGCGCGATCGCCTATCTCCTTAAGACATGAAGACCTTGGTACTCTGGCACCCTCCGCTGGTCGATTACAGGTTCTGCATGACACCTGCACTGGAGATCCTCGTATGCCTCCCATTAACCTATCAAGGACTAAGGTATCCCAACTCCACCCAGGCTTCCCAGGTGAACGGTGTTTCTATGATCCTCTGAACCCTACATAAACCTTCCTTTCTTAGTTCATTAACCAGGATATATTGTGGTTTCATCACTTCAGTTTTCCAGTGTTTCCTCTTGTTCCTGTTCCAAGCGAAACCCGTTTTCTGATCTCCAGATCCTCAGCCCAGGATTGCTTCCACGATCACGGTACTTTCTCCAGATCCTCAACCCAGGGTTGCTTCCACGACCACGGTACCTTCTCCAGATCTTCAAACCAAAGATTGTCTCAACGACCACAGTCCACGTGATCTTCTTCTACAACCCTTTGTTATAAACTTTTGTTCCCGTCGTTACCCAAGAAGAACTTGACTCGCACTCCTTTGTTCTGGACTTTATGTTTCTTATATTACCAATCAAGAATATCGTTTGAGTTATAATCCATCGTCCTGAAACTTTATATTTTTGTTTCTGTTTCACTAAAATACTCAATTACCGAGATACATCTCCTGGTCTCCTTCTTCGCAGGGTTGCTATTAGGTTCCATACTCACAACACTATACAGGGGTTCCAACCTCTGCCTTACAATTCATGTGCTTTGATACAGCACTTTGGGAACATCCTATTTCTTTTGCAATTACCTTTTGAGGCTTTCCCTCCTTATTGAGGGTGCCAATGATGGTTTTCTGCACAACTGTCAGGTCAGCAGTCTTTCCCATGATTGTGATTCCTACTGAACAAGACTGAGAGACCATTTAAAGGCTCAGGAACCCTTTGCAGGTGTTATGGCTTAATTAGCTGATTAGAGTGGGACACTTAGAGCCTAGACTATTGCACCTTTTCACAATATTCTAATTTTCTGAGATTGTGGATTTGGGGTTTTCATGAGCTGTAACCATAATCATCACAATTATGACAAATCACGGCTTGAACTATCTCATATATTAGTTTCACCTTTTAAGTTGCATTACTGAAATAAATGAACTTTTGCGGTACATGAAAGCTGCCTTCAAGAAGGATGCTTGCACAGCACCATCGTGGCAGCAAAATTGCATTTGGACTTTAAATGGGATTACTTGTCCACATTACCGTACATTGCACTTTGGAGAATGGCGATATCCAGTACATTGAATTGGGCCTGCAAATGTTGAGCATAAATGTGTGTTAACTGTTTGCACAGTATCCCCTGCTGATATATTTATAGGTATGACTTACTTAATCTTTTTACTTACAGGGTTATGCAGACAGAGGTGAAAACCAGGAGAATGAACAATCTAGACCAAATAGCCGATTTGGAAAGTGAGATAAATGGGAGAATTTTTCTGGTTTGGCTATTTTGACCTAGAAATTTCACTTCTCCAGTCATACTCCTGCTTTTCACCTCTCTCTGAATAACCCTGTTAGTCTTCTCCTCTGCCTCTCACCCTCCCCCTCTTCCTGCTCCTCCTCCTCCACACTTAGCATATGTACATTGTATCTTCCAGCATACACTGACCAGCAGACGACAAGATTCTCCACTCTGCTGTCCCACCCAGGCCTGCTCCATAATTTAAGGTCTCTTTTACAGCTGTTTCCACTTCTCTCTCTAAATACCTTTACTCAGCCCAACCTTCCGGTCCTTCCCATGCAATCGTCATGACATTTCTTCTAGCTACCAGCTTCACCTTCCCTCTGCTCCCATCTGTTTCACTTACCCCCTTCCCTTAGAATGTAAGCTCACAGGATGTCTGGCCGAGCACTTGGTTAAGGTGCTGTACTTCCTAGACAAGCTATCCTTTGGGCAAGGTTCTCTTTTCCTTATTTATGATGTATGTCTCATGTTTGTGCTCCCCCATTGGACAGCACTGCGGAATATGCTGGCACTTTATAAATAAATAATAATAATAATGTACATGTGTCATGTATACCTGGCATTAGACACCTGTCAGAACAATCAATATTCAGCCAAGTCTATTAACATGTTTATTTCAACAGATTTTTTATATCCAAACTGACAAAGTTTTCCCATTATTAGCTAGAAATAGATCAAGCCATTATTGTGATAGATTTTAAAATGTTGTCATGGATATGTTACTAAGGTGTGTATTTACCACGGATTGATGTCTCTTAAAGAGACAGTACTACATAGCTGCACGTCACTCTGTAAGTAAAATCCTGTATTATTTAAAACATAAATGGTGCCCAAATGATCACCATAACGATGTCTGGCACTGGCAAACTGTACCATCAGGAAAATAAACTCCTATCCAAGCTCCTACCAATGGCCAGGAGAGTCTTGGCTGAACAATGGACATTTTCCCCCTTCATATTCTCCAGTACTTCACAAGGTGCACCACATCAGGCTAATGGACAAATTGACTGCCACGGTTCATGATACTCACAAGTCCTACTTAAAGATCTGGTCCGTCTGGCTGACCTACGATGTTGGAAATTCCAAATTCCCTATATGTGTCCCTGGCTGGGAGGGATTCAGGTTGTGGAGTCTGGCAGATGTGCATACTGTTGATACATAATTTTTTATTTTTCCACTCGGTCCTTCTCTCTCTCTCTATATCTCTCTCTCTCTCGGTTTTCTGTTTTTTTTTCTTTCTGCTTTTTCCCGTCTATTTTTCTTTCCACTTCTTTCCTTCTGTCCCTCTATTTAGCTGACTTTGTTTCTTTCTCTACCTTTTGATTTGTAAAATTGAAAAGTCTTGTCACCACAGTCCCTCGCAATTCTTGTCATGTGCATTTCTTTGGTCTGAATAAACAAATTTAAAAAAATGCTCAGCTGGTAAAACTCAGCAGCAGAGAACTGTAGATACTCGAGTATACCACTAGATTTTGGTGACAAAAATTTACCTTAAAATTGGAGGGGTCACGTTATATTCGAGACATCTGCATCGCGCGTAAAAAACCTTGATTGCTCAGGGATCCCAAGCCTCCCATAATTTCCGGTAGTTGCCCTTAATTGAATTTGGGCTCCCTGATGCCCCCAAAAGGAAGCCGGTAGGCAAAAACGCATTTAAAGTGATCCCCTTTTTATGGTTATTCACTAAATATCACTTTTAAATTATGTATACCATATGGTTTGTTTTATATGAATAAATTTTGAATATAGTAGCACATCGTCCTGCTGCATATTTATCTTTAACTCCAGTACCTGTCTATATAAGGTTCACTCCCTTCCCTCCCTGGAATCTATATAGTACCTCTATATACCATCAAACGAGTTAATGAGCAAACGAGTTACCATCAAACGAGTTAATCCCAGAGGACTCACCAAGGAGGAAAGGAGGAAGATAAAGACACCACTACTACAAATATAAGTAATCAGATTTTTATATTTGATTTTTAGAGTATTTTCAGTGTTAGACACACAAAAAAAAATAATATATGAATTATTTTTATTATTTACTGTTCACTTACAATTGTATCAGACATATTGTATTCTAAACCACGTTTCAATATACAAGGTGCGCCAGGAATTTACGTATTGTTCCCTTTATATTACTGCTCAAACACATTTACCTAAGTCCAAGTTGTGGCATTGAGGAGTTTCATTAAATGTAACTGTTAAGCATTGATTTTTTTCCCCCAGTCACACAGATGTATGTGCAAAAAAACTCCACTGCCTACCCAAAATATAGAAAAATAAATGTACCTGATATGCAAAGCATAATCTTATTTTGCTTTTCCCATCTGACTGGGACATTATTGCAGGATAAAACCAGTGCTGAGTGTTTTCTGGTTTACGTTGATTTGCAGTCAATAAATATTTGATAATAGGGTTAGCTCATTAAAACATCAATAATAAAACTTATTCCTATGCAGACTCTGTATGTCTGTGCTGTTTAGCACCTAAAAATATGTTTGCAATGCTAGCATGTACAAAAATATCAAGAGGTATGCTGAGACATGATTGCACAGACTGCATTGAAGTAAATGCTGTGTGACCTAATGCTTAGATTGATTGAAGTAATGCTTCAACGATAATATAACAAAGTATCATTTACAATTTGTTTTTTTCAAACTCCGATTATCATAATTTTACAAAGGACAAATGAAAAAACCTTGCTGTGATTTCATAATGTAAAATTATGCCCTGCCACATATATTTTCCAGTCCTGGACCATCATAATACAGGAATGTGGACTAAGCATAGAAAGATGCTGTCTGAGTAAATCAGAATTCATGATCATTGAGCCAAGCAATTTGCAACCTAGGTGGCTGATTTGTTCTTTACAAGAATAGAGTGACCTCAGGTTTTCTATCTTATCTTTCTGCTTTTTGATCCTCCTCTATTAACTTTAAGTTACCGTTTGAAACACAAAATACATGTGTCTATTGAATAAAAGCTTGAGTTGTTTTGTCAACTATCAGCATGCACATTTTCAAGTTATCAGATGTGTCTTAGCCGTCTCTGTTGCAAAACTGAGGTGAACCATCTGGTATGAGTAGTATCGGCATGATTAACCCATTCACGGCTGTGCTATTTCACCCCTGTTGTCTATTTTTATTTCCCTCCACCCAAAGGATTTCAGTTTGTTTTTCAATTGAGTTGGTCACATTAAAGGTGAAAAAAGTTCTGAAATGATTGATCTTTTTCAAAATTTTTTTACATCACAGAAACCTGACATTTTAACAGGAGTGCGTAGACTTTTTTTATCTATTGTATAATTTGGTATTTTTGGAAAAGTCGGACTTTGACCTTTCCAACAACGCCTCATTTGATAATGCGTGGTGTAAAACTCAAAGAATTAGGGTTTCAAAAATCCATCTGTGACCCTTGCAGCAGTGCAGTGGTTTAGGTTAGTGCAGCATCATTGTTCATGTTAAAATTGAAAAGTGAGCAATAGTTCTGCATCAGACGAAAAAATTTATTTTTTAAATTTTTACATAAGATATGATCATGTTTAGAATCTTTGGAAATACCCCCTTTATCTCCACCATAGGAAGTTCCCTGCCACGCGTGGGTCCCTTTCTGACGTTATCATGCCCAAGCGCAATGATGTCAGTAGGCAGGGGAAGTCCTGGATGTCCTGCACTGGGAGGACACTGAAGTTGGTGCAAGTTAGGCGCCGACCTGTGGAGCTGCGCTGAGCGTGTCCTCTGCACCCTATCAGGAAAGTGGTTAAATATGCATGATCAAGATTCACCAAGTGCGTATTGGAATCCGTGTAAAATTCATTACATGTATTTACAGAATCATATAGTAAATCTCTAAAATAAATCTGTCAGTGGTACTAAGAGTGGATTTGTTATTTCTTACACAATCTGCACAAGCTAGTGGTTAGATCTGTGGTGGTCCAGTGGTTAGTACTAAGTGGTGGCGGGTTACATTTCAAGCTGGTAGACGTCAGACTGGAAAAATTGATGTTTTTAATCATTAATAGGAATGTGTCTCTACATCACTATTACCTTCAAAAAATCTGGACGATCCTATATATAGGAAAAAAACCATATAGACTTGTTCCTTTTAATGTAAAAATGGTGATAATCTGTGCCACTGGCGCCACCCGGTGGTGATGGCAATAAACAAACTCAATACAATCAAATAAAATACAATGCAAGTAAAATGGTGCAAATAGGATAAAACAATCTAGGATAAAACAATATAATGTGATGTTTACAGTCTTATCCTGTCAGTAGCACCAACTGAAGAAACTTTTTATGCAAAATGTGTTTTGGTATACCGTATATTTTACTACCAATTAGGGATTGGCTGCCGGTTCAATTCGAACGTGAGTTCGAATCGAACATCGACCGTTCGAGTGTTCGGCGAACACCGAACATTATGGGATGTTCGCGGTCTGTTTGACCACGGACATTCCATAATAAAAAATGCCTGCAAAATGCATTCACAGTTCTCCTAAATGTACCAGCAGCTGCCGGTACATTTAGGAGACCTGTGGCTGCAGCCCCCCGGCCCCTCCTGTTACTCCGGTCTATCTGCTGATGCTCCTCCATCCGGCCGCGGCTCCTCTGCCCCACGCCTCATCTTCATACTGACTGCTGAGCCCTGATTGGGCAAAGTCCTGCGCCTGACCTGGACTTTGCCCAATCAGGGCTCTAATTCAATATTGAGCCCTGATTGGGCAAAGTCCAGTTTAGGTGCAGGACTTTGACCAATCAGGGCTCAGTATTGAATTAGAGCCATGATTGGGCAAAGTCCAGGTCAGGCGCAGGACTTTGCCCAATCTGGGCTCAGCATGAAGATGAGGCATGGGGCTGAGGAGCCGTGGCCGGACGGATGAGCAGACGGACCGGAGGAACAGGAGGACGGAACAGCAGCAGGACAGGTGAGGTAAGGGTCCGGGGCTGCAGCCACAGGTATCCTAAATGTACCGGCAGCTGCCAGTACATTTAGGAGAACTGTGAACACATTTTGCAGGTTCGACCCCCATTGGGATGCATTGTGTTCGAGTTTGTATTCGAACATCTGAGCTGTTCTAATGTTTGAATACGAACCGAACACAGGGGTGTTCGGCCCATCACTACTACTAATAAAATTCACCTTATTTTACACCTATTATGGGTCCTGGATGCTTGTATTCGCCGAGGAGGTGGCTGAGACTGATAGGTAATCCGGTGCTCCTCCTGGAGTCACCGGCTGCCTACAAATCTGGTGTCTGATCGATGAGACTCCATCAAAGGTGAGTACAAAATGCTTCTTTTCTGCACTCCATTTTATACAATATTGTTCTATGTGAGTCATTTTTTATTTTGAAGGACATGGAGGATAGTAACCTGTAAGAAAACCATGCTTCTGAGCCACAGGGTGCAGCATAAGGAACTACTAACAGGACAAGAAGTGCCAACTCCAGCACATCTTTCTTTTATATTGTTCCTTTTAATAAGTCAAATATATTGGCCATTTTGAGGCTAAATTAAGATTAAAAGTATATTCAAGAATTTAGCCACAAAATGAATACACACAACACTGGATACATAGCATTGAACATAGCATGGAACATTGAATACATAGCACATTGCTCAGTATAAAAAAAAGAAAAAGGGAAAAATAGACTTTATTATGATTTACTAAAAATAAAAACAAAAACAAAAACAAAACCCCCTAACTAATCCTACTAATTTTACCCTAAATAACTCTACGTATACAAAAGTCAGTGTATGAAACCAAAAATTCTGTTTACTATTGCTATTTAGCACATTAAAGCAAGTGTGGCGGTGCATTCTCTGTCACTTAGGTTAAGTCAGGCACCTGGTGTGTGAAGCAGATAGGATCTACACTGAAGCCTCAGATGCTAACATTGGCTAGATTTGTCTGAAGTCCAGACTTGAAATAGCCATCAACATGGAGCTTAAACACAGTTGCAGTCAGTGAATCTTAAGCCCTCCGATAGCGGCCTTGTCAGATTTCTGGAATCTGTCCAAGACAAATGATCAGTTATCCTTCTTTTGACTCTGCCTAGCAACAGTTGTGATGACAGAGATGCTTCTTAAAGGGACATAACACTTATTAAACAATCAGGCACATGTTGAATGATACATGCGACAACAGAAAAAAAGTATATAGTTTACATTTTTTATTTCTTTATTGCAAAAACAATGGTAGGGCGTTACCCCACCTTACCAAAGGACAAGTCTTCACTGATAGGACAAGTGATCTACACCTCATTTTCAGGGAATTGGTTATTTGGCTGCTCATTGTATCTGTCACAATCAGTCTCAAAGGGGGCATCTTGCACTCGCCAAGGTGAGGCACTGGTACATAGGAAAGCCCCAATATGCAGATAATACTGAGTAGACAACCTAGGCCAGAGACCCTGCATGGTAAACAGCAGCCCTACTCCAGTCTTTAGAGGTAGCCGGATCTGCTCTAAGGAAACTAATACAGCAGTGCCGTGCAGAGTCTAAGGACCTGCAGACAAGACAGGAATATGCATAAGTACATATATCAATGGTACAGACAAGGGGCATCCAAATAGAGATGTCGATAAAAAAGCCAGGAGTCATAAACCAGAACGTATACCTTATACAGATGCCAGAGATCCAGAACCGGGAGAATAGTCAGCCAGGCAAAAGGGTCAGAACCAGGAAATCAGTCAGACATATAACTTAACCAGACAAAGGAGAAACACTAGAACTATATACATAGAAATGTCTGGACATGAACTAGAACCTGGACTAACTAAAGATACAGCAGACAGACAAGGAGACAAGACCAAAGAAATAAGGTGAACAAGAAAACACAAACTTGAACAGAATAAACAGTAGGGAGCTCTCAGAAACAAACACTCTGCAGGAAATCAGGAACTGAAAGTAAACCAGAATGCAAGAGCCATGGGATAAGGGCCCATTGCATTATATAGGGAGGTGCTCAGCCCACATCACCAACAGGAGTGCTAAAGAGGAATCCACTTAACCTCTGTGCAGATATCCAGGGAAAGCATATACAGAAACATATGGGAAACATAGGCATAACGAATACAGAAGGCAGGGGGACAGGGTGGGAACGGGGAAACGTGACAGTATCTAGACATTGCAAAATTCTGATATATGTGGAAAGGTCTTGATCACTGAAGATGCAAAATCCCTGTACCAATAAGAGGGCCATTGGCCCTTGCTGGAAAGTGCCTTATAAATGAAGGATTTTCTGTGGTCATTTGGTAAAATCCTTTAATTTCCCTAGTCAAACCTTGACCCATGACCATTGTAGTCCACTGGCCGTAGTACTTACTTATTACTAAGAATTGGCAGTAGGCATATACCCAGCACATTGCACAGACAGAGCTACTGATGTAGTTCCTACATTACATAGCACATTTCCAAGTTGTTATGTAATGGCATTAAGCACATTGCACTTTACTTGGGTCTCCATAAATAATCCTCTAAATATTTGCCCCTTTTCTATTTTTCTATGTCATGAGGCCCTCTCTTCTTCTAGCTGCACAGATTGAGAGGAGAGTGGGGAGTTATTTTTATCCCTGTATCTAATATCTTTTCATTGCACAAGTCAAATTAGGGATCAATGGAAAGGTAAGAGCCCTTTTAATGATACCAAACATGACCATGTACTATGTAAAAAGAAACAAAAAACAAGTGAACAAACAAAATATAAAATATAAATATATTTTTTGTTCCAAAGCAACGACATTGTCCATTTGTCATATATAAAATGAACAATACCACTGCCATTACTTACTTTCTCATTTGCCATGCCGGGAGCAAGTTCAGTTTTTCAAACATAGTTTTATTATACATTATGCAGAATAAAAGTGAAAAAAAAAATGTTTTTCTCAGTTGTGGTTAAAATTATGTATTTTATTAAAAAAAAAGTTTGTAACAGGTGCCCAGTTATATTTTTTTAATAGGAGTTACCCGTAGAACATATAACCACAAAAGTTTGGATGACGTGGAAAAATTTATTTAAATGATGTAAATCTGAATGGAAATGCAATTCTTTTGACAATATTTTGTTCTCGAATTCTGACAGAACATGACATATACACATAATAATACTATATTTTGCTTCTCCTGAGTCCACTGAATAAAAGGATATATAATTTGTCTGGGTCCTATACTACAACAAGACTTCAAAACAAATTTAATCACGATTAAGAACAAAATGGTCAAAACGAGCCCAGCACATGGGGGTGAAATGGGTCAGCAGTGAGGGGGTTAATATAACTTTACTAATAGCACCACAAGGTGCCAATGTCCACCTCTATAAATTAGGCTTTTTTTGTGCTTATTCAGCAAATACAATTGTATCTCTTTTGGTGTTTTGTATGAGCCACCCTGTCCTTATATTTTAATTTAATTTAATATGTTGGTATATTTTTGAAAGATTTTGCATTTGGCCTTATGTGATTCCATTGTCCCTGGTTTTCATACAACCTATGTAATTTTTTTCCCCGGTCACGTTCATCACATCTAATATTTAGAAAGAAACAGTCATGCAAACATATTACTTTGTTATAATAAAAAATAGTATTGCCCCTCATGTTACGATTTTTTAAAAATATCTTTGTTACAAGAGCAAGCGAGTTACCGGATTTCGGCTTGAGGTTGATGGACTGTTATTTATAGTAGTGCAATTACATTGGGTAAATTCATTGTAGTGTGAAGTATGTTACATTTGTTAATAGTTTCTTTTTTATGTGCTAAGGCATCATGAGAAATTCTTCCAAGTTCCGTCATGCAATTACATATATTGGATTATCGACCTTGTAGATTAAATATTTTTTGTGTTTAATTATAAGATTAATTTTTAAAATCCTATATACTATATGATTGAAACTAAATGGACGTTTTTTGATCAAACATGTCTATTTCAGATATTTCAGGCATTTTACAGTCATTTCCTATGTTGCTATATTTGGCTATTCTCTCCTGGGAACTCTTATATTAAATGAACATAGGCAGTACACATGTCAACATAAGTAGAAGTGTTTCATCCATTCTTGGAGCTTTTATACTTGGTGACATTCTTGGTATGTTGGTTTTTTATTTTTAGAGCCCGAAATCGCATAGGCATGAATTATGGATTTGCTTTTATATCTATTTAGATGTGATAATTAGTGGACTTAATTGTAATTATGAAGCTGTTGTGCTTATATTGGATTAGTTCATAATATGCATAGATGTTTTTTCGCTTAGACGTTATTAACACTGCTGCAATATCATTATTTATCTTTAGAGATAACGCAGCTTTATATGTTTTTTGGGGTGAAGGAGATGTTACAACTCTCGGCAATGTGTGAGTCAGAATTGTTTAATTCTACTTATCGAACTAGTGTTAGTTTACCATCAGCTATGGAGATTGTTCAAGACTTAGCAAGAAAAATAATTACTAGCTACTTGTTAGTCTATTTTTTATTATTATCTTTATATCTACCTACACATGAGCGCACACACACACACACACATTTAATGAGTTATAGATGTTTGTTGGTCATAAACGGGCAATTGACCTGATAAATTAAATGACAAGATTGAGAATTGGTTTACAATATAGCAAGACTGACTTTGCCTTACATAATCACCTTCAATCCTGCTTCCCTATTATCTGATGATCTCCTTTTATACTTGACTGTGTACTTTGAGAACAATAGGCTGAAAATCCAAGATCAATATATCTCCATAGCTACCATAGACATTGCCGCTGATGGTCCTCCTTTTCCTATACAATTCTTTGCAGATAAGTAATCTATTTGAAATAATTAATTAAATAAAATGCATTCAACAAAACATCTCAAAGAGCAAAGGTTCTTTTTTTTTCTCAGTTCCATTATAGTTTGCTTTATGATGTGCATTAATGGCTCCATTTTTTCCCCCCAGTGTTTAAAGGACTGTCATACCATTTTTGAATATGAAATGATCACCTACAGACACAGTGTGCTTGATTTTTTTATTTCTGTGTGTGTTTGTTTAATATAAATAGTTAGGTCAATATACTGTATATTAGGACACAGGCAAAATTTTCATACTTTTGACTCTGTATGCCACCAGAATAAAATGAAAACGAAACAATCCAAATGAATATGACATGCAGACTTTCAGCTTTATTTCATGGAGTTAAACATAAATATCAAGTACAAATTTTAGGAACTGCAACCATTTTTATATACAGTCCCCATATTTTCAGGGGCACAAATGTAATTGGACAAATGAACAGAATCATAAATAAAATGTTCATTTAGGGTCCGGGTAGTGCCCTGGGGGACCGGAAACAAGGACAAAAAGTTTTCAAAAAAACGTTTTTAAAGGAACAGTGAGTTTTTCATGAAATAAAGGTTAAGAATAAAAACGAAAAATTCCTTCAAATATCGTGTCTAGGAGGTCCCCATAACCTGCCCGTGAAGTGGCGGATTTGTAGGATGTATAGAAACATTTAAAAACCAAAAAATTACATTTCAAATGACAGTAAACGGTTTTCCTTTAATCTATTCATAAACAACTGCTTTGGGCGGCAGTCTGTTTGAAAAGGGGAGACATTTTAGGACACGCAGAACAAGTTTAGTGATTTTTTGGCTAAATTATGGTGAAACTTATGCAGGCTTTGGATGAAAGTAACAATAGGTGCTTTAAAATTGGGCCTTTAGTGTCGGCAACAGTGCCGTCACACCATAACTCCTCTGTTGTATTGTGGAAGAGTGCAGGGTTGGACCCTGCGGTCCAATATTAAAATGATATGAATCTGGTATAGGCGTCAGTGGCAGTGCACCCAAATATTATGCCTTTGGTGGCAGCAAGTGCCTTCACATCGTAACCCCTCTGAGGTATTGTGGAAGAGTGCAGTGGTGGAGGCTTTGGTAATGCAGAAGAGATCCCCGATCAATTCAGTTACATCAGCAGCTATAACAAAACCGGGTCAGCAATGTTTAGGCACTTGTACTGCGCTACTGTATACGGTGAGAATCGGCGCACACCAGTAGCAACAGGAAGCAAACAGAACAGGCAGGGAATACACAGAGAGAATAGTCAAATGTCAGGCAAAGTCGGCAACAGATCGGGTCCTCAGAACAAGCAGGGTCAGTAACAAGTATACAAACTGATTCGGTAAGCTAGCGATGCGGGAATAAAGGCTGAGACACACTGAGCGTGTAGCGACGCATAGCGTAACGAAGTGAAGAGAAGCAAACATTTTGCAGGCTTGACTTCACTCCGCTCCGCCTCGCAGCGTGTCTACACTACATTACGTTTGCTTCTCACCGCACTGGACAGGAATCCACTAACTAAATTAAAATGTACACACAAAACCATTTTATTTTCACAAAGCACATGTTATATGGGCAAAAAAAAGTTTCTACTGAATAAAATACATCAAACATTACTGTTAATTTAATAGGAATAGTATAAAAATATAAAAAAAGGTAACTCCTGATCATATATATTATAGGGACACGGAGCGCCATGTATAGAGTAGGGATGCATTTTTACCACACACAGACATATACGTATATATTTCACAGAAAAAAACGGAGGTTACAGTGGCGCTCAAAAGGTTAATGGCAGGTGGGGCGGATCGCTAATACACTATAGTGTATATCCCCAAGGACACTGTATAACATGAAATTAGAAACATATTAGTGTAGCGCTCCCATACCCCACAGATGGTATATGCACAATTCTCAATTATCACACAAATAGTCTTAAGGACTTCTTTTTTTCGGAAGGATTTTTTTCTTTCCTTCCAAATCTTTATATGTGGAGTGCAGCACGCCAAAATATCATCTGAAGTTCCTCTGTTTTTCAGACGTTGAGGATCTTCACCTTCCCATCAAATGTTCAAATTGACTCCATACTTAAAAACATAAAAAAATAGGATGGTGCATACTGTTTTTTAAAACGTGATAAAACACTTATATAGATTGCACTCACCCAGTTGGAGCCTTCAACCAGGCTCTAGGTAATCAAGCTCTAAGGTTTTATTCGCCAGCCAAACCTTTTCAAAAAAGCTCAAGGATTCCAATAAAGTAAGGAATAAAATTTATTTAAAATAAAATTGTTAAAACAAGCAGCTAGACGCGTACCGCCCTATAGAATGATGGGCTTCATCAGTAGAAAATAACATTCATTATACAAAAATAACCCCCACTTATATAGGGGTTTTTAACTATGAAAGGTCCCTGGTATATACTTATAAAAACACTGTTTATTAAAATAACAATGAAATAAAAGATGCGTTTCCTCACTCGCACATGACTTCCTCAGGGATAATTTGTCAATGTTTTTATTGTAGTTGTGGCTACTCATTATTATTCTTGTATTGAATAAATGGGATGTCTGGCCATACATTTCAATATTAACATAAATTGGACAGGCTTTCAGCAAAATCCTAAATTATTTATTAGAAATCGGCCACATGACATTAAATAAAAGTATTGGTAATCAGTATCGGTCAGTACCTGTAAAAAAGTATCGGCACTCGTACTCAGTCTTAAAAAATTGGTATAATTGAACCCCTGATTTTAACTATATATTGTCTTGTTTGATCTGAGAATATCACAATGGGATGGTAAATGTATCGCAGACCAGGATCTGCTTACTGTAAATTCACATCATAATGCATTTGCATATTCTAATAATCCCACAATAGCTTTATTAATTATCAGCGCGTTGTAATATTATTCTAACAATGTTTAAATGTGGTGTTTATTTTCCCTTCAAAAACCTAATTTTTGGTTTGGGGAAAATCTGCATTTTTCTCTTTCACTTTCAAGCTGTGTCACTTAAATACATACTCGCTCATGAGTCATTCTTATTATGATGATAGAATCTGAGTTATAGTTTTAAGCTGTAGATCTTAACGAATATTGCTTTTTCAATCTGCTTTCCTCTCAGGAACTCACAGCTCAATTCTGGATCCAATATCCCTCAATAATGAATCTCAACTGATGTTTGTTTGTGTGGGGTTGGACAGCTTCTTCAGGTAGAGGAAAAAAATAGCAGATTAGCAGGAATTGCTTTGTCCAGGACATTCTTAAGGATCTTTCTTTTGATTCACAGTCATACTATAGTATTTTAAATACAAAAACAATTTTGATTTTCTAAAATTGTTTTTCATTATAGCATTAAAGGTGATTGAATTAAAAGCAGACACATAGTTCAATCCAGGGGTGTGCGGTGAGGTCAGAGGCTAGTGAGGCACTGGCTAGTATCAGAGCCAGATATACACAGATATTAATAAACTTTCTGCGGTTTCTGTATAGCTGTAAATTATCTTTTACTCATTTACTGCACGCACACATGTTATATACCATTTTTCTTACCATTAAATGGACTTTCTAAAGATACCATTATTTTCTTTCCATTCAAAATTTTTATTTTGGAAAAAAGTCAGCAGGACATCATACTGCAAAATAACGAATGTCTTCGCAGGGCCAAACAATAAAACATTATAAGAAAGAATGGCTGCGCAGGGCCAAGATATGTCGTCCGCGAAAGCAGCAAGGGAAAACAAGTAGAGAAATCGTCTAAGGTTAGCAATATGTTAGCAAAACACAACCCCAGGTGGGGGGGGGGGTCTCCTCTAGAGATAATCAACATAGAAAAATAAAAAAGGGACGGGATGAAGGGGGGGTTAAAAAGGGAGGGGCACACACATCAAAAATACCCCAGAACCCCAAAAATGAAAGAAAACAATAGCGGGAATGGTAAAGGCCCAGTATGTGACCTTCCTGGCTCACTCCCAGGAGTCCAAAGGACGAAGGGAGGCCACGAAAGTGTGCAGGTTAAGAGGCCAGGGCACTCGAGGGCCAGGTATGACGGCCGCCACAGTGGCACACCCCAAGTGGCCCCAGGATGCCAAAAAATAAAGGGGGGGAGAAGGGGAACCCGAGTGCGATCCAGTGTGTGTGCAAAAAGGGGGAAAAAAAGGAAAAAAGAAAAAGGAATAATAACTCACAGCCACAATTGAGAGAAAGTCAGCTAGAAAGAAAAATAGAAAAAGTCCTCATCCAGGGAACATCAACAAAAAAAAGGTGGTACCAAAACAGAGCGACATAGAACAGGACGACAAAGGTTCATAAAAAAAATGGAGAAAAGATAGTCGTCAACAAGTGTCACCGAATGGGGCATAGAGCAGCAGGGTCACATCCAGAAAAATGGACCAGAAACCAAAATACAGATGAAGCGGGGCAGGCTAGTTCAACCCGTGTCCAGCCACAGGGCAGGGCGAGCAGCACCGCTGGGGTTAAGTTTCTCTCAAAGGGTCAAGCAGCTTGGTAGTTCCCAGGCAGCTGCAGCCGTGGCACGAGTTGCATTGTAGGACCAGGATCGACATCTGTGCCCACAGGCGGGCAGCCCCCCACGCCCAACGGCAGCATCACCTCAGACCTCTCCGCGAAACCTTTGGTAGCCGCATCAGGAAGTGCCACCGAGATGACCAGCTCGGCAGATTTCAGCACATCTTCACCTCCCAGATCAGGGGCAGTCACCGGGGGCAGGGGATCCGGCAGCAACAGGTCGAAAGGACCGCCGACAGCACAGCTTCCCCCTTCAACTTCGGCCTCTGAACATTCTGCAGCCCGGTGGAAAAGTAAGGGCTCATCTGTGATGCGTGAGCAGAATGCCTCCACTCTTCTGCAGCCCTGCAGAATGGCCAATAGCTGTCTCCAGGTCCCAGCTGTGAGAGGGCCCGAGTTGTCCTCCCCCAACATTGCCATGCAGGCGTCAAGGGCCGTTATCACGGTCACCTCTTCTTCATCTGGGGGAGGGGAGACATCCCATCGCCAGGCCTCACCTCCACCCATCACCTTCCTTATCAGCAGCCGGGAGATGGGGCCCTCCATCCCCCAGCACGCAACCTCTGACCACCCAGTCTGGGTCTCCTTGTGAAGGTGCAGTGAGAGGAAAGTCTGACAGGGGCCTAGGAGTAGGCCTCAAACTGGCTGCCGTCACAGCCTTCCAGCCCGACACGAGCCTCCAAAGGCAGCTTCTCAGCTCCGGAGAGGGGGCTCTATGGGCTCCAGAGTAGTCACCCCTGTGACCGGCCGCTCAGGGATCTTAGAGTCAAAACTCCGCCAGTGAAAGTCCTCAAAAGAGCCTTCCAGGCACATGCAGCAACGGAGCTCTGCAATACACGTCTGCTTCTCTTCGCAGATGGCCACGCCCCCCATTATTTTCATGATATCATATACTTTACTATTAAAAAAAAAAAAATATGAAAGAAAAGCAGTTTTTTCTGTGACTGTGCATATCCTACTCTGTATCCGCCAATAGAATGAGCTGCCTGTGCCGCCACTAGAGGGTGCAGAGAGAGCTGCCTGTGCCTGTCATACACTGTATCCGCCACTAGAGAGAGCAGCCTGTGTCTGTCATACACTGTATCCACCACCAGAGAGAGCAGCCTTTGCTTGTCATACTCTGTATCCACCACTTGAGGGAGCTGCCTTTGCTTGTCATACTCTGTATCCACTACTTGAGGAAGCTGCCTGTGCCTTTCATACTCTGTATCCGCCACTAGAGGGTGCAGAGAGAGCTGCCTGTGCCTGTCATACACTGTATCTGCCACTAGAGGGAGCTGCCTGTGTCGGCCATACACTGTATCCACCACTAGAGAGAGCTGCCTATGCTTGTCATACTCTGTATCCACCTCTAGAGGGAGCTGCCTGTGCCTGTCATACTCTGTACCCACCACTAGAGGGAAAAGAAGGAGCTGCCTGTACCTGTCATACTCTGTATCCGCCACTAGAGGGAGCAGAAGGAGCTGCCTGCACCTGTTATACTCTGTATTTGCCACTAAAGGGAGCAAATGGAGCTGCATGTGCCCCTTCCTGTCAATGAGAGGCCAGCCTCCCATGCAGGCATTTTTTTTAATTGCTTGGATCAATGGTGCTTTCCCATTGGTCCAAGCTATTCCATTGCTCTCTCAGTACCTCTCTGAGGCTCTGACAAGCAGTGTTCAGGAAATAGGCAGCGCGGGAGCAGCTTACGCGATTAGCGTAGTGGGGAAGCGTACCACTACACAAATTGCATAGGCTGTGTAAAGAATGCGTGCAGAGGCAGAGGACGGAGCTGATGACAAGGGAGCATGGAGCCGGTGAGTTTATTTTCTTTTCTATTATTATGTTTTCGCTTAATGGCTCTGCCTCACCTGCCTACCTTGACAGCACGCCCCTGGTACAACCATCATTGGACCTGTGAATCTGAGCTTTGACTTGATCATTCTAAGAATTTTTCTATCTCTTTCTACATGTGTGCTGTGTTTTATACATTCCTAGTTTGCAAACTGCAGATCAGGCTTATATGTATAAAAAAAAATCTGCTTTTCTGCTCATGCAGTGTTATCACTAGCGTCATGTATAATCATTGAAAAACAACTGATATTATGAAATGTCCAAATAAGTTCTTCGGCAACACACTAACGTCATAAGGCATATGGTTAGTTGAATAATGGCCATCCATGGGCAATTAAAAATTTAGGGCACTATTCCGTTCTTGATGCTAAAATGGGGATGCAAACAGGGAAAACCTGCACCTGTAAGTTTCCCTGTAGGTCCCCCATTTCAGCATGAGATTCCGGGTTAGGCGAAACCTCAGCACCTTGCCCCGAAACCATGCGCTACCCTAGGTAATACTTGTGGTAGTGCTTCTGCGCCACAGTGTGTTTCACCTCATGGAGTACAAAGGACTCTGTGGAGGGTACAGCTGCCAGGCCGCAAGCCCTGTGAGTTAACGCAGGGCCGTGGAGTCATCGCAGTGGGAGACTGGAACTATTTGTCCCAGTCTCACTTTGCTCCTGGTGGCCAGAATCAACGGATCGGGCTGCCGTTCCCGCCGGGGATGAGAGGTGAGTATCTAATTTATGGGGGGGGGGGGGTTAGATGGGGCTAAATGATTCTGCAAAAGCGGAATTAGTTAGCACCAGCTTTTGGGTGCTGGTAAAAAAATTGGTTAGCACATCAGTGTAGTAATTAGCATTAGGACTTTGTAATACTTTACCTATCCTAATGCTAATTACTGATTGCCCTCCCCATGTTAAGCATAGGGTGTGCAAAGAGCCAATTTGGAGGTTAATGAATAACCTGTAATCTATCATTTTTAGGCTAATATATAGGGAAAGTAATGTAAATTTAATTATTCCACATGTGAATTAATTGCAGCATTGTAAACACTTGTAAAAACATGTATTTTCAAAACATAAAAGGAATTGTGAGTGGGTGGTTTGAGATCTAAATTATTGGAAGTGTAACATTTTATGGGTACAACCTGTATATATTTATATATGTTCATCTGTCATAGAACACCTTATCATATGAATTTAAAATTAATATGCATAATTTTCTGCATGTATATTTTCTTGACAATTTAATAAAGTTCTCACTATTGCAATCATATAGCATTTGCCTGTAAAATGATATAATTGTTACATAATTATTTAAATGCCAAAGTACTCTTCCTGTATTTTTCATTAAAATGCAATTGAATCCAAGGCAATTAGTTTAGCTCTTCTTTTTAATAGTACAGTGGTATTTTGCAGTATTCACAAAATCAATCTTTACAAGTGAATTCTACGGAAAAAAAAAGATAACAAGACTGAGTAGTCATGGTGAAGTGCATGCAGTCTTTGCGACTCTCGCGAGTGTCAGACTATAGTTTAATTCTCAACCACAGTGGCTCATTTTTTTCCTGGCAGTTACCCCCAATAGCAATCAGCTCACCTGTTCACAATATCGGATATACAGTATTGTGATTTTCGACAGTCTCTGCTCAACATCTGCTATGATACTTATGATCAACACTCTGCTGGGATACTTGCTATGATCAGAGTTCAATACATGATAAGCCCAGATTTTGTAATATTATATGTGAAATATGGAAATATAAAATAGGAATATATAAAATAGGAAATCTTGTAATCTATAATCCTGGTCGAGTACCGTTTTATCCAAAATGCATGGAACCCCGAGCCATCTGGATTTCAGTTTATTCTGCATCTCGGAATCCGATAGAATCTGATATTTTAGAGCACAGTTACTCTTTGTGCAGTGCTCCTGCCCTTTTTTTGTCTTTCTCTGCAAACTCTGCTCCCTGTGCTCCTGCTTTCTTTCTATCTCTGCAAACCCTGTTTTCTGTCTGCTCTCTGTGCTCCTGGCTTCTCTCTTTCCTGCACTCTGTGCTCTTGGTTACTGCTCACCAGAATAAGACTGCTGCGCTGGTCATGGAGCTGATGTAACGCTCCATGCTTCAAACCCCAAGAGACTTTATGTTCAATTGTATCGTGTGATTTTAAATATATTTTACAGTGTTTGGTTTTAGTTTAAATTAGTTTAGTGTAAAATGGCGTAGCTTTAGTTTTAAATACTTATATTCCTGTAGGTAAATGTGTTTTTGTATAGCCAGTAAACAAGCTTTACTGCTGTGTAATTTATGCAACAGGGCTTTTACCCTTATCTGGCTGCATGTTTAATTCAAGAAATCTGTGATAGTGTTTGTCTTTAATCTGATGTGTTAGAACAATAGGTTATGCAAATGTTGTGTGAGCTAAAGGCTAAAGAATGTAAAGAATGTTTATTGTAAATACCTGACATAATGTAATTAGCATATTGGTAGGACGTGGTGCGTCATTTATGCAAATTATGACTGTTGGATTTCAGCATAAATGGTGGCGTTTTTTGTTCATTAAAAGTCAGAGAATCCTGTGGGAACATACAGCTTGTCTGGTGTCTCATTCAGGGTACCCACTATCACCCCAGAAGGCACAGAGTGGCCCTCTGGAAATTCCTAACGGCTCCAGGGCAGAGAATCAGAAGCAGGTGGGTCAAGCTGCTCGAGGCGCTGAGGACAGCGCTCCCAGTAGCCGGGCTGACCGCAACGAAGGGGTGTCTGGAGAGCCAGGACAGACGGAAGAGAACGGTTCTGTCACAGCGCTGTAACAAGAACAGGAGTCCACCATCATCTTATGGTGCCGGCCTTCCTTGCCGCTAATATGGTGCTGAAGCGTTCGGCGCAGGTCCACAAGCCTCCACTGTTGGCTATGTGACTGGCATGCGCAGAGTTTGCAGAGAAAGAAAGATGGCAGGAGCACAGAGAGCAGAGTTTGCTGAGAAAGAAAGAAGGCAGGAGCACAGAAAGCAGAGTTTGCAGAGAAAGACAGAAAAAGGTAGGAGCACAAAGAGCAGAGTTTGCAGAGAAAGAAAGAAGGCAGGAGCACAGAGTTTGCAGAGAAAGTTGGCAGGAGCACAGAGAGCAGAGTTTGCAGAGAAAGAAAGAAGGCAGGAGCACAGAGTTTGCACGAAAATTGGCAGGATGCACAGAGAGCAGAGTTTGCAGAGAAAGAAAGAAGACAGGAGCACAGAAAGTAGAGTTTGCAGAGAAAGAAAGAATGCAGGAGTGCAGAGTTTGCAGAGAAAGAAAGCAGGAGCAAAGAGAGCAGAGAAATACAGATAAAAGGCAGGAGGATAGAGAGCAGTGTTTGCAGAGAAAGAAAGAAGGCAGGAGCACAGAAAGCAGAGTTTGCAGAGAAAGAAAGAAGGCAGGAGTGCAGAGTTTGCAGAGAAAGAAAGCAGGAGGTTAGAGAGCAGAGAAATACAGATAAAAGGCAGGAGGTTAGAGAGCAGTGTTTGCAGAGAAAGAAAGAAGGCAGGAGCACAGAGAGCAGAGTTTGCAAAAGAGAGAGAGAAGTCAAAGGCGGAAAGCAGAAGCTGAGACAGTCAGAAACTGACAAAAAAATAGGGAAATCTGCGACAGTCAAAAGCTGGGAAAAATGTGACCGTCTAAAACTGAGAACAAAATACAATCTGAGACACTGGAAAGTTGAAAATAAACAGTCAAAACCTGAGAAAAACAGTAAATTCCAGGGCAGCAGTAACCTTGAAAATAAACAAAGTGCAGGCAGTCAAAGGCCGAGGAAAAAAATAAGAACTGTGACAGTCAAAACCTGGGAAAAATCTGTATATTATAGGCTTAAAATACACAGTATTCGGGGGGGGGGGGAACTGATAGGCCACAGGTACTTCCCTAATGCAGATCTCCTCTTGACTGATCTCTTGCTGCTGTGGCTCCCAAACAAAAAACAGTGAGGATCCCTGTTTTAGAGCCAGGAGATGACAGTGGGAGAGCTGAGATTGCCTCCCTTTTGCAGCCTTCAGGGTGTATGCCCACTGGGACAGGGCTCGAGTCCAGCAGGAACGCAAGGGAACGGCGTTCCCGCACTTTTCCTGCAGTGGGAACGCAGAGTCACGGACCCAGCCTGGGCAGACTGTGAGAAGCGCTGCAGCCGAGCTCCCATGTGATCACAGCCTCTTCCGGCAGACACACTCGCAACTGCGCATCTGCCAGCTGCAGGCACGTGCGCTCTGTGTGTGAGGTCACACAAAGCGACCCCGTAGAGAGGGAGGATTCCACCCCTTTCACTTAAGATGCTGCTAGTGGAGGAACAGCATCTCTCCAAAGTCATCGTTACAGGGGAGCAAGGTGTCCGTGAGTGGTCCCGCCCTTTGCATGATGTTACCTTTGCACAGGAGCAGAAGCAGGCATCCAATGAGAGTAGAGCTGCTGGTCCGGCCTCTCCCTGGGGGGGGGGCTCATTCATGCTGAGGGCTGGTGCTGGCTCTGTACATGTGGAGATTAACAGATCCCCCTGCGTTTCCTCTGGGGAACAAGTGAAGGAGGCTGCATGAGGACACTGGGACCTCCATAAAACATACCTGTCAGCTCTCAATGTTTGGGGTGCAGGGCACTCTGAAAAGAGGAGAACCTGCTCTGACACAGAGCCCTGGGAGCTGGGATGTATCCAGTGAGGTCCTGGGTGAGGAATGTTATAGTTGTGTATTCCAGATTAGAGGTAAGGGGGACAGGGCCGGCCCACACTGCAGAGACTGGGGGGGAGGGGGTTCCTTTAAAATGCTGGATCTTCTCTAAGCATTGTCCCAGTCATGTGGCAAGTCAGAGGTGACACAGAGACATGCCCTCCTCTCCCCAATCCTGTGCAGGGAGGACACCTCAACTTTACCAAAGTGTCACTTCTGCAGTTGCAGCCCACCATGGATGGAGAGAAGAGTTTTGGCTTGCTGTAACCATCAATCACTCCAATACACAAGTCAGAAAGTGTCCTTTCATCTGCCATGCACTGCAACTCCCATCAGGCTCCTGCAAGCAGTCACTGCCCTATCACCACAGGAGGTGCAGTCCCCAGCAGGGCATAAATTATTCCATGCACCTAACCTGGAAACAGCGCTGTGTGCCCATCCTCTATGTGTGTGCCCACCCTCTATGTGTGTGTGCTCTCTGAATAACACTTAAAGGGTTATTCAGAGCGCCGAAATGGCCCCGAAATTGAACCGAACAGTGAATTTCCCCGTTACCGTACGGTGCAAATTTCGTGGCTATTTAAAAGCAGGCAATTCGTCAAATATCGGCAAATTGCCAGCAATCTACGGGTGCTGTTCGGCGGCAGTGAAATACGGTGTCCGAGGGCAGTGAAATACGGTGCTGTTCGGCAGCAGTGAAATCCCTCATAGAGAAGCAATGGTTAATCTATTCACATTGAACAGCAGAGAAATGTCAGTGAAATGCCCTGATGTTCAGTGGTTTCATTCGACAGGTTTATTCAGGCGAATCCCATAGGCTTCAATGTTACAAATATTCCCGTTTTAATTATATATATATAATAAAACGAGCATACTTTATTTTTTTCCAGTTGGTGGGGTAATGGAAATCTTGGGTGAGTTCCCTCACTTTTTTTCCCAGGACTTGACCCCTGCACTGGGACCTTTCTGCAGTGTTTCGTTGCAGACATGCTACAAGGAATCAGTGTGTGTGAACATTATGCAGGGACTGCCCAAAGGCCTCCAGCATATGCTGCCTGCTGCAACACTTAGGCTAGGGTCAAACGAACGCATTATTCGCAGTGACAGTCAAAAAGTGTGTCCGAACGCATTGACGTATTTTTTCACGGAATGCGCGAAAACGGTCAGACGACGCGCATTTTCGTGCGTGATTTTTTACGGATCGTCAATAAAACACTTTTTGCGTCTGGACGTTATGTAGGCTGGACATTAGCAGCGTCTGACGTCTCCTAATAACGCACACATGCCGCTATGCCGCCGCAGCGCACGCTGTACGTCAGTACTAGCGGTTCTACGTTCTCGAAAAAATGCGTTCATTTTCCACTTGCGTTGTGCGGCCGGACTTTCGTGCGGCCGTACTTCGAATATTGGCCGTCATTGACCGTCATTTGCTGCAACTGCTTCCGTGATTAAGTGCGCCTAAACGCACGTTAAAAATGTGTTAGTCTGACACTAGCCTTGGAGATGGGTCCCGAGCAGCATGGTGTGTCTGGAGTGCTTTAACTCTGAATTATTAAAATCTGGACAGCTCTGAAAATTCTGCAATCTTCCAGATTTTAGAATTCCAGATTAGGGGTGCTCTACCAGTATTGTTGTTTTTTTTAACAATATTAAATATATACTATTGAGATCAGGCATTAACTGAAATTTTTCTGTGTCCCTCCCAAGATGACTTGACAGGTTAATTGCTTGACATATGGTTCACCCTCTAATTGTGAATGTATCGAATCAGATCTTAAAATTTTAAAAGGGTAAACTTGGTAATTTCTTTTTTAATTTTGTATATAAATTCACTAACACATTCTGGAGGAACAAGTGGTAATGTTTTATTTTTGTTTGTCACAGAAGAAAGAAGATAATCTGTTTAATGAATTACCCATTCACTACCAAGTGGTTTTCCATAAATCCTCTGGCAGGAACCAATGGTTTTGTAGAAAATAATTGTGGATTATTCCAGCCTTGGTGTCAGAATAATCTTAATTTTAATAAAGACAGGAGGCGAATATTTTGCATTCTCTTTTCTTTACTAAATCAACAGCAGCAAGGAAAGTTACATAGCAACAGCAGTAACCAATGAACAATAAGAGTGTAGTAAGTCCTTAGCCACGCCCTCTTTTCTTGTAAACTGGACGAGCAGGAGAGACGTGACAGAGAAAACCAGAAATCCAGGAAGATGGAAGGAAAAACGGAAAACGAAGCGGAGAAGATCCAACTAGGCAGAAGTCCAGGAGACTTGTAGGTACAAAACTGGGAGCCAACGGCCATCCGAGACGATGGGAGACCACAGGAGCAAGTCAAACTGAGGAGGAAGCAGAGGATACGTGAAAGCACCATGCAAAGGAGGCCTGTCAATCAACAGCCAACTAACAAATCATTAAAATGAAAACTAGCAAATGGTATCCAAATTCGAGACAGTAGTTCGAAGATAGGCTAACAATACAAGCAAACCCTACTAAGGGGATAAAAAACAGGTTAAACAAAGGCACACTTATACAATCCTATCATGTGAGAAATGATGTGTAATTTAATTTATGTTTTTTTTTTTTTTTATGTAGCAGTAAAACACACAGAACAATGTAAGTCAACCCGGGCCTGGGCGGGCGGGAAAAATATTCGCCTCCTGTCTTTATTAAAATTAAGATTATTCTGACACCAAGGCTGGAATAATCCACAATTTTATATCAAGGCAGGAGGCTTCATATTTTGCAGTTTTAAAGCTGCACTAAAGCCCCAGAAGCATGAGAACGAGGACGGAAATAGAAGGTACGAAATGTGACCGCCCTAGACCAATCAGCCGCCTGAAGAATATCGGCCAGAGAACCCCCAGCGTCTGCAACAGAGGAAGCCGCCGCGCCCCGCACGGAGTGAGCGCCGAAATGGGGAGCAACGCCCGCCAGGGAGAGGAGCCAGCGCACCCATCTCGAGAGGGTAGGAGAGGAAACAGGTCTGTAAGGAGAGACATAAGAGACCAAGAGTTGGCCAGTCGGAGAGGAGCGCAAAGGACGCAAACGAGAGAGGTAAGTAGTAACACAACGAGCCACACACAGTAGAGGATCAGTGGGAAAATAAGGGTAGAAAACCTCACGGGATAGAGTTTTAGTACGCCTAGTAAGTGAGAAGACAACACCCTCAGGGGAGAAAGCCACGGCGTGCGCATCGAAGGCCCTAACATCAGAGACACGTCGAAAGGAAACCAAACATAACAGAACTGTTAATTTAGCCGAGAGCTGACGGAGGGTTAGTGAGTCATTATCCGGCCAGTTACGCAGGAAGTCGAGCTTCAGCGCTACATCCCAGAAAACCACATATCTCGGAGCCGGCGGGCGAGCGAGTCGAATGCCACGGAGGAGACGACAGACGGAAGGGTCCCTACCCACAGGGACGCCGCCTAGGGGAACGTGAGCCGCCGAGATAGCCGAGCGGAACAGGTTAATGGTACGGTAGGACTTTCCCGACGTGGAAAGATTTGCCAAAAAATTGAGGATCAACTGTAGAGGGGCAGAAGCGGGATCAGCCTGTTGTTGCAAACACCAGCTACACCAAGTTCTCCAGGCGTAGCGATAACACTTTCTCGTGCCGGGAGCCCAGGATTCCCATAATAAGGAGCGAGCTGCATCTGATAGTCCCGGCAGCATGCAGGGTCCCCGGAAATCGTCCAAGCCACCAGAGGAAGATTGTTCTCCAGAATCATCGGATGTGGCCTGCCCTGGGGATCCAACAGAATGGATCGGAAGGACGGGAGCAGGAGTGGATGGAGGCAGGAAAGTTCCAGCGTCAGTGGGAACCAGGGTTGAGCATGCCACAAGGGCGTGAGAAGAAGCATCCGGATCCCCCGTCGGCGGACTTCTTGGATCGTTCGCGTAATCATCGGGAACGGCGGAAAAGCGTAGGCCCCCGACGGCGGCCATGGTTGGAGGAAAGCGTCCACCGCAGTTGCTTGTGGGTCCGGCAGCCAGCTGAAGTAGGCCTCTGTTTGACGATTCAAGCGGGAAGCGAACAGATCGAGATGAAACGGTCCCCTCAGTTCCGAGAGGCGGCGGAACGTAGCAACGTCTAGTTTCCAATCGCTGGAGTCCCTCCAATATCTCGAAAACCAATCTGCCACAAAATTGGAAGACCCGGGAAGGTATTCCGCCTTGAGAGAGATGTTCCGGTCCAAACAGTAATTGTAGAGGGAAAGCGTGAGGTCCGACAGGAGCTTGGAGCGGGATCCCCCTAGGCGGTTCACGTACTGGACCGCGGAGATGTTGTCCATCCGGAGAAGAAGGGTGCAGTCCCTGAGGTCCTGGGTAAAACTGCGAACGGCGAACGAGCCGGCGATGAGCTCCAGGCAATTGATGTGAAGCTGCCGCTCCTCCGGAGCCCATGCTCCGCCCATGGATATAGTGCCGAAGTTGCTCCCCAGCCCGATTGGCTGGCATCGGATTCCAGAACGAAATCTGGTAGAGAACCGAAGATGGCCCGGCCGTTCCAGGCTTCCATATGGCGTAACCACCATAGAAGCTCCACTCGAACCTCCGGGGTGATGGAGACCAGCTGGTCGTAGGAGGGGTTGAGACGAAGGTGTGTTGCCTTCAGACGCTGCATCGCCCGATAGTGTAGTGGGCCAGGGAAGATGGCTTGAATGGAGGAAGAGAGGAGACCTACAACTCTCGCCAAATCTCGGAGACAGATGGTGTCCCTGCTGAGGACTCCGCGTAGGGATTTCTTGAGGACCCGAAGCTTTTGCGGGGGAAGCCGCAGCTGGCAAGATCTTGAGTCTATGTCGAATCCGAGGAAGGTGACGGTTTGGGCGGGACGCAGTGCCGATTTGTCCCTGTTGATAATGAAGCCCAGGTCTTGTAGGAGCGTAACCACCAGGGTTGTATGGTGAGCGGACTGGTCGAGGTCTTGTGCCAATATAAGGATTATAGTGCTGACGAAGCACGGGGGGCCCCTGGCGGGGGTGATGGCGCCTTTTAACTGCAAGGAGCGAAGTTCCCGGTCTATCAACGTTGCTTCCTCTGAGGAAAAACGGGCCGGGGGCGGGGTAGCAGACTGGACGGGAACCTGGGAGAAGTCGATTAAATAACCTGCTACCGTTCGCAAAACCCACGAGTCTGATGTGAGTGCGCGCCATTAGGGAAGGAAATAACGTAAGCGACCCGCGACCGGAATGTGTGGAAGTGGGAGCGCCAAGACACTTACCAGCGGAGTAACGGCGTCTGGGTCTGTTGAAGCCGCGGCCAACAGGGACTCCGCGTGCCAGGATCGGGCTGGGTCTGTATTGCACGTCCTGGGTTGGCGTGAAGCGAGGTCTATAGGTAGTGTTATACCGGCTGGCGACCCGACCTCTTGGTGCGCCAGCCCTGGAGGAAAAACGTTGCTGGGGGTGGAAAACCCTTTTCATATTTGACTGAACCTTTTGGAGGTTCGTATAAACATTAACTTTTCTGTTAAGGTCTCTCATAAACAGATCCCCGAAAAGTAAGCCTTTTGCTGCCGGACCCAATTCCTTGGTAGCCATGGTGAGTTTAGCGTCCAGCCGAAACAGTGCCGCCTTACGGCGTTCAGATGAAATGCCAACGTTGGCATTACCCAACAAGCAGAGAGCACGCTGTGCCCATTCGCGAACTAGAGTAGGATCAAGCGGGCTGTTGTTGGCGAGCGCTTCGTCCGCCATTACAAAGATAAGTGACAGGGGACCGGATACGTCCAGAAGCTTGTCCTGGGCGACGCGGAGACCCTGTTCCAAACCCTTTCTAGGGTCCCTGCCAGCCTTACCCATGAAGGTGACGAAGTCTTCGTCAAATTCAGGGGTAAGGGACACCTTGTCAGGGAGAGTCGGGCGAGGACATTCGGCCCGCAGGCGCGCCCTATCAGTTTTTTCCAGGGGGCAGCGCAACCAGAAGCGCAAAAATTCCGCAATATGGTCCGGTGGGAGCCAAGCGGAAGACCTAGGGTGGGTGGTGGTGCGCGGGTCAAAGAAGGGCAGACCTCGAGAGTCGAGGATCTGTAAAGGGGCATCTGCGGACACATAGGAGCGCGGCAGCGCAGGCATGGTAGTGAGGGGAACAATCGCCATAGCTTCGGAACGGGGCTCACCCGTTGAATTTGGAGTGGCCGGTGGGTTACCGGTGGACTCTAAATCCTCCTCTTCAGGATAATCAGCCTGGTAGTCATCCAGGTCGTGAGTGTCCACACCCTTAGGGTCTGAAACGTATCTGGAGGATTTTTTAGCTGGTTCTTTACCTTTGCCGGCAGACTCAGACTGGCCTTTCCAGTGTCTTTTTCGCGACGGCCCAGCAGACTCAGATTGGTCCGAGTGTGAGCCGTCGGAATGGGTAGGTGACTGGGCCCGTGAGAGAACCGGGGGTTCCGGCGGGGGGCTGGCGGAAGGCTCGCAAGCGCGATGGGAAGCGTCTCCGATATGGCAGCCAGCAGCCAAGTTTTTAATTCCTCCTGGTTGGAGGGCAGCTGTGGAGGATCCATATAATATATATACCAAACGGGGCTCACCCGCAGTTAAATATATAGCAATATTTATTTATATTTTTAATCCGTATGTACGGATGTTTAGCGCCGCTCAGCGGGGCTCACTCGCGAAATTCGCGGGCTTTTTAGAAAAAGGTCCGCCGGAGCAGAACCGGATTACGGGGCTCACCCGGAGTAACAGGAGAGGGTCCGTGCAGCAGGCGGTATGGTGTCCAGAGGCAGTTAAGCCAAATATGCCCGTTGTTTGCGAGAGATGGTGGCACCTGCCGACATCGATCTCGGCACGGGTGGAATGGCGGCAGCAAACAAGATGTCCGCGAGACGCATGCGCAGACACAACGCCGCGCTACTGTGAGGTAAAATCCCTCGTGCGGGGCTGCGCCCGCAGGGAGACAGCGCCGAACAGTTTAAATGTAAAAAGTAAAAGTAAAAATCGGAGTATTCAACACCCAGCGGGCCAGGGAAAAAAACTTTCCCTCATGGTCCGCCGGGAGATGGAAAAAAGCAAGCGCAAGCCTGCAGGCGGGAAAGTGCCCACGCAGCAGGTGAAAAACAACCTAAGGAAAAAACGGTTTAAACAGTAACCATACAAAACATCTTTAATCAACACCTAAAGTAGAAAATATACATTCTAGCAATAAAATAATAAGAAATATATCCTGGCGTCCAGGAGCTGTTATGAAAACGACTCACCTGGAGGCCAGCAGCAAGAAAAGAGGGCGTGGCTAAGGACTTACTACACTCTTATTGTTCATTGGTTACTGCTGTTGCTATGTAACTTTCCTTGCTGCTGTTGATTTAGTAAAGAAAAGAGAATGCAAAATATGAAGCCTCCTGCCTTGATATAAAATTTTAGATTACCCCTTAAACCTGTAACATCACATACAAAGTATAGGAAGCATTAAATGGCAGTAGGCAGCCACAACAGCCGAGCCTCAAGGGAAGTTTGCAACATGGCTGCAATAGCATGGGAGCTATTATGATAAACAAGTGGGGGCATTGTACTTAAAGGAATACTCTAAAGGGACACACCCACCAAAAAATGAAATGTCCTTATTGTGTTTATTTTAGGTTTCTGATATCTTCCATGTGCTTTGTTTTTCTCTTGTATGTTTAGTTAAGAAAATATTTTACTCTATATGTGTCAGTGGGTGCATCCATTGTGTTATCTTTTTTGTTTTAAACTGCCCCTCCTTCCCAGCATCTTTAATCAAAATCAAACTTTGTGGTTTTGGCCATAGAATGCAGTCTCTGATTCAGGCAGCCAACTCACATCATTTTATAGTGTGGTTTGCATTCAAAGGACATCACAAGGGGGTAGATTAGAAGACTTTTAAGATCTCTGTCTTATTTCATTCAGTTGCTATCTCTTATCTCAGATAGAATTTTCCTTTATACATGCAATTACTTCAAACACAGAAAAAAAACAACGGCATGTGGTTCATCATGTGCTTTTATCTGTAGTACACAAGTAATCTAGTTACTGTTTATGTAAATTATAGTGTCCCTTTAACCCCTTAGTGACCGCGGACCAGTGGCGTAGCGTGGGTGTCAGCGCCCGGGGCCAGCCAAGAATTGTGCGTCCCCCCCCAACCTGTGGACACGTTATCGATATTGCCCCAGCTCACACATGGATATTGCCCCAGCTCACACATGGATACTGCCCCAGCTCACACATGGATACTGCCCCAGCTCACACATGGATACTGCCCCAGCTCACACATGGATATTGCCCCAGCTCACACATGGATATTGCCCCAGCTCTCACATGGATACTGCCCCAGCTCACACATGGATACTGCCCCAGCTCACACATGGATATTGCCCCAGCTCTCACATGGATATTGCCCCAGCTCTCACATGGATATTGCCCCAGCTCTCACATGGATACTGCCCCAGCTCTCACATGGATTTGCCCCAGCTCTCACATGGATTTGCCCCAGCTCATGGATTTGCCCCAGCTCATGGGATTTGCCCCAGCACACACATGGATTTGCCCCAGCTCTCACATGGATTTGCCCCAGCTCACACATGGATATTGCCCCAGCTCTCACATGGATTTTCCCCAGCTCACACCTGGATATGCCCCAGCTCACACATGGATATTGCCCCAGCTCACACCTGGATATTGCCCCAGCTCTCACATGGCTATTGCCCCCAGCTCACACCTGGATATTGCCCCAGCTCACACATGGATATTGCCCCAGCTCACTCATGGATTTGCCCCAGCTCATGGGATTTGCCCCAGCTCATGGATTTGCCCAGCTCATGGATTTGCCCCAGCTCATGGGATTTGCCCCAGCTCATGGGATTTGCCCCCAGCTCATGGGATTTGCCCCCCAGCTCATGGGATTTGCCCCAGCTCATGGGATTTGCCCCCCAGCTCATGGAATTTGCCCCCCAGCTCATGGAATTTGCCCCAGCTCATGGGATTTCTCCCAGCTCATGGGATTTTCCCCCCAGCTCATGGGATTTGCCCCCCAGCTCATGGGATTTGCCCCAGCTCATGGGATTTGCCCCCCAGCTCATGGAATTTGCCTCCCAGCTCATGGGATTTGCCCCCCAGCTCATGGAATTTGCCCCCCAGCTCATGGGATTTGCCCCAGCTCATGGGATTTGCCCCCAGCTCATGGGATTTGCCCCCAGCTCATGGGATTTGCCCCAGCTCATGGGATTTGCCCCAGCTCATGGGATTTGCCCCAGCTCATGGATTTGCCCCCAGCTCATGGGATTTGCCCCAGCTCATGGGATTTGCCCCCCAGCTCATGGGATTTGCCCCCCAGCTCATGGAATTTGCCCCCCAGCTCATGGAATTTGCCCCCCAGCTCATGGGATTTGCCCCCCAGCTCATGGATTTGCCCCCCAGCTCATGGGATTTGCCCCCAGCTCATGGGATTTGCCCCAGCTCATGGGATTTGCCCCAGCTCATGGGATTTGCCCCCCAGCTCATGGGATTTGCCCCAGCTCATGGGATTTGCCCCCCAGCTCACACATGGATTTGCCCCCCAGTTTACACATGTATTTGCCCCAGCTCTCACCTGGATATTGCTCCGGCAAGGGTTGAGGGGACCCAGAAGATGCCAGGCAGCGGGAGTGCCTGCCCGCCGCCCGGTCCTGAACAGTCCGTCCTGTTCTTGAAATGGAGGCGGCTGCGTGCAGGCGTGCGCAGGTCACGCGGTCCGGCTAATCAGGTGGTACAGAGACTCAGTACCACCTGATTAGCCGGACCACGTGACCGGCTGCGCCTGCACACAGCCGCATCCCCTTCAAGAACAGGACGGACTGTTCAGGACCGGGCGGCGGGCAGGCACTCCCGCTGCCCGGCATCTTCTGGGTCCCCGCGGGCCAATTTTAGGGGCGCAAATGCGCCCCTAACAAAACTGCGCCCGGGGCCACGGCCCCCCAGCCCCCCCCCACGCTACGCCACTGCCGCGGACGTGTTATGTACGTCCCGGGCAAAAAAGTCTCCTTTAGACCCACTGACGTACATAATACGTCACGGTCTCCTAACCTCCCTCCTTCCTTATACTCACCTCTCTCTGCTCCCACAGCAGACTTTCAGGGGGCCCGGCAGGCACAATGATATCATCACTGTGCGTGATGACATCATCGCCAGGCACCCCCCCTGCGCCTGCAGTAAAAAATTAGGAAGGGGAGGGGAGGCTCCTTTTGGAGACCTCTATCTCCCCAACCGTTAATGGTAGAAAAAAAACAAATGGTACCACTGGAAAGGGGAGAGTCTCCCCTTTTCAGCGGTGGCTTGCACTAACCATTTTGTTGCTGGATCGTGAATAAATCCCGGAAGTGGCTGACATTTTGGATGTCAGCCAAGCCTCCAGGTCACCCACACCCACTGACATCCTCCCCATTTGTGTGATGATGTCAGTGGGCCAATTAAACCCCTAGCTGCCAAGTGGAAACAGGGGGATCATTTGGAACCCAGTATCTCCCGATCAGTGGCAGCTAGAGGGTAATTTTTCTATATCTTTGGAAAGGTCTGATCATGGCGTTTCCAATGATACCAAACAGGACTAGGTTTGTTGTAAAAAATATATATTAATAAAAAAATGATTTTTTTTAAAAAAAATTTGTCTGAGGGTGATTAATAAAATAGGACCTAAGCTGGCAGTTAAACATGATGAGCAAAATGGTCAGAATGAGCTCAGCGCACAGAGGTGAAATGGCTCAGCGGTGAAGGGGTTAAAGAGCAAAAACATGTAAAAATTGGGTATTTCTAATCTCAGGACAAAATTTTGAAACTATTTAGCCGTTGTCTTTTTTTTGGCGGTTGTAGATTTTGGGGATTACATTTCGAAAGTGTGTTTTTTCCATTTTTTCATCATATTTCATATTTGTTTTATAGTAAAGTATACGATATGATGGAAATAATAGTATCTTTAGAAAGTCCATTTAATGGCGGGAAAAACGGTATATAATATGTGTGGGTTGTATAAACGAATAATAAGAAAATTTTACTTAAACACAAACAGCGCAGAGACGTAAAAAACAGCAGTGGGCACTTTCGGACTGACTTTTGTAAAACCGCCCGGTCACTAAGGGGTTAAATATTTGGGCAGAGGCTGCTGACAGCTGTGAGCATACACAGATCCGATCCATTGGCTGTCTGTGAGGCCACCCGCTACAGGGATTGATCTCAGAGAGGGTGACGTTGGCATGCTCTCTGCGTGCTGAAGTTAGAGACCAATATGTTAACTGGCAGCCAAGAATTTAAAAAATTCCAGCTGCTGGTGATGCTGGATGTGGTGGAGGAAACATCTAGGACCCTATTACAATCTTCACGCAAACGTTTGCGCCGGCGCAAAAACGCATTAACACGAGGGGAAAAACCCTTAGCGCTGAACGTTGTATTACAAGGTCAGCACAACAAACGTCAAGATTCACCTCATTTTACAAGATTAACACAGTATGCAGAGCTTAATGGAACCAATTAGGAATGACAATTGTTTCTCAATCCTCTCTGATTATGTATTTCTGTTTTATATTGATTAATGAGTCAACCTTTGGCCATGTTTTCAAATAGGAATGTCATCAGTTGTAAAATATTATACCCTAAAACCTACTTTTCAGAAATATTTGACATTTTCTAATAGAACCTTAATTGATTTGGCAAGGTACACTTAAATAATTGAAAAATGTCCATTGCTGAACAGAATGTGTCCCAGTTACAGTCAATGTCCAACAGAATGTATGCGATGAGTCCTACAAGACATATCATAAAAAAATTAACAAAATACCAGTAGGAATATATGATTTCCCTGGCTTATGCGATCATAGAATGAGCATTTTACTTGGATGTTTAGCTCAGAATATAAGAGGAATGTTCATAGAATGGTATGATTTTTTTTTGCTCATGCATAACAATGTATTGTGCAAACTGAAATCAACAGAGGTTAATAGAATATATGCAATTATTTTTAAATAAAAGGCAATAAAGCATTTAAAAATTAATAAATTACACAGAAAACAGTGGGCTTATAATTTACTCCATTGGGCTTGTATTGGTAATCAAAGCAAAAGAGATAAAATAAAATTCTAGCACAAGGGACCACTTAATCCCTTCACTACCGAGTGATTTTCAATAAAGGCACTGTCAGGAACCATTGATTTTTTTTTCTCGACAATCACTTTTAATTAACTATGCAGTAAAAACCATTTTTAATATCACAATTTATGTTTTATTGTAGCAGCCCTATTTGACAGGCAAACAGTGTCATCTGCTGGCCAAAAAGTGCAGTTGAAACTGGGGTTCCATCAGCAAGGGATCTGTGTTTTAGCATTCCACATGTTCAAACTGTGTTAACATTTCAGCTGTCATGTCCGAGCTGCTAAAATGTTTTGGAACATTCTGAAATGTTTTGTTCATTGCTCCAGAACCACATAAAATTGACTATCCTCGTTATCGGTGCACCAGCAGGTTCTTTGAAGACCAAGTATAATTGATTCTGCAAATATGTTGCCCAACATTTACTGGTACATATCTAATATATATATTAAACTTGTCAAACGCTTCCATATCTGCGCATCCTATACAATACACACCTGATCTTCTCCATCCATTATTTTACACAATCCCGTTAGCCATTGTTTTATAATCTACATTCAACAAACCTATAGACCTCTAGTTATAAGTCACCGTTTTCATCTTTCTTATAAAATAAAAAACACACACCCCCCTTCTTAGAGATTAAGACACGTAGGCATTTATCAACAATATTTTAGGGTATGCACACGTTACATTTATTACATACAATCTAATGACAAATGGTTAATTTTCATGTTCTTCACCAATACCTTTTTTTAAAATCTCTCCCTTAGACACATCCTTGTCCATTAATTCTTTATGGTCTCAACCCAATATGGTTTGCCAGATACCTGAAACACAGCAGAGGTGATATAATTTGCTGCTCAGTGATTACAGTATTCAGTCTCTTCCTTTCCCCAAGGTAAGCCTTAAAATCTAGCTTGCTAGCGGTACTTGAGAAACAGGGCTGGGAATCACAGCTTTAAAAAAAATTGGGAATCATGAGAAATTTTATTTGAAATAATTCTCCTAATTTTTCAAACAAGCCATGCGATGTCTGTCAACCTGGTGACTGTGTTAACCCCTTCACTACCGAGATCAAAATATCTCAGGCTTCAAAGGCACCATCTGGTGCCCCGATATTGAAATATCTCAATCTGGTGATCTGCAGCCAAAAGCAAAGGAATTTTGTTTGCTTTTGGGCTGCAGAAGGTGCCCCCAAAGTTTTAGCCCTGTGGGCATAATGCCCAGAGAGCTAAAACTGTAAAATCAATTGATGATGCCCTTAAATTGGGCTTTCGGCAGCCGTTGCAGGGAAAGAAGAAGAAAATAGATCTGCAGCTCAAACTTCTGTAACTCAATTTGGCAGTAGATGGTGCCATCTACTGGCCAAATAGGCTATTTACAATAAGAAATTCAATGGGGAAATGCCCAAATATTTCTTAATGCATAGTTAATTTAAAATGCTTTTTTCAAAAAAACACTGGTTTCTGATGATTGTTTCTTTGGAAAACCATTTAGTAGTGAAAGGGTTAACAATAAAAATTACCTTTCAAATGAATCGTATTCAAACTATTAAATTATGAAGATGGATAAACTATCTCCTTTGTTTAATTGAAATTTGTAGGAAAAAGGTGACATTTTAATTGTGGGAAACAGTCGCTGATGTAAAAGAATTTACATTTCACCCAATGAGACTCAAATCGGTTTCAGAAAGTCCCTAAGCATTGCGATTTATTGTGAGTCCTCTAAAAAATGTTTCTATTCTTTTTCATGCTCATCTGTGAATATCACATTTTGCCTTTTCCTAATGATTGGTACGTAACTAGAACTTCCTGTTGCTTTTGTCTCATTTTAAAAATAACATGATTTCTATAAATATAATATAGGAAGCTGTCACATTCAGCATTTTTGAGTTAAACTTTTATAATTAAAAGACAATACTCTTCCAAGATCATAACTTTTTCTTAAGAGTCTTCCAACAGAACAGTGTCAAATAATTTCTCACTTTTTTCCCCACCAACACAGTGTGAGGTTAAGAGTGAACTGTAAATTCTCTAGTTAAAGATCAATATACAGGAATGCATAAAGCAACCAACATCCTTTGAATCAGCTGGGGTTGTTTGTAATAAGCAATATTTTTTTTCATTGAGCCCAGATAAAGGAGGTTAGATTTAGCAATATAGAACCCAATAAGATTTCTTACTGTGACACAGTTTTGTTCAGGAAACATTGACTGCAATGTATATCAAGATAAATCATGGTCCATTTTTCAAACGTAGAGGTTGCTGTTTCAATCAATAAATAGAGTAACCTAGCAAGTAGAATTTTTTTTAAATTAATATTTTATTTTCATGATTCTTAAATGTATAGCTATAGAGTGTAGAGTGTAAAAATGGAGCAATACCTACAGAAATATAATCATGTAAAAAGAGTGAAATAAAAAGGTATTAAACGAGGACCATATTTAGATTTCTGTGGAATAATATTCACAGAGTTATAATGAACCATACATATAAAATCCCAAAAACAAACACAGAGATCTAACAGTATTTTATAGGGATGTGCATTTCGGGTTTCGGAATTTCTGAATTTTCACGAAATTTCCCGATTAATGCATTCGGATTCGGATGATTTTCCGAAAATTTTCAGATCCGAAAACGGCAGATCCGAACTAATTTTCGAGCCGAAACGAAAACTTTTCGAATGGACTAGAAATGTGTAAAATCGAAATTCATTTTCGTTCCATTCGTGATTTCGGCTCCATTCCTGATTTCGGTTCCATTTCAGTAATTTCGGACATCGTATTTATATCGCTGATTCTGTAATTAAATTTTGTATCATTCCCATCTCAATGTATCCTTCCTGGAAAACCAGAGAAATCTCAATGTATCCTTCTTGTAAAACATGAGAAATCTCAATGTATCCTTCTTGTAAAACATGAGAAATCTCAATGTATCCTTCCTGGAAATCTAGAGAAATCTCAATTTATCCTTCCTGGAAATCCAGAGAAATCTCAATGTATCCTTCTTGTAAAAAATGAGAACTCTCAATGTATCCTTCTTGTAAAACATGAGAAATCTCAATGTATCCTTCTTGTAAACATGAGAAATCTCAATGGCAGAATTATCGTATCGGCAGAATTATCGTATCGTATAATTATCGTATCCAAAAAAACATTAGTTTACGTCAAAATGAATAGACACTTTGAAACGAGGAGAACAGACGTTCCAAAAACACGAAAATTTCCGAAATCCCGAAAAAAAAAATTTGATACGAAAAACGAAACGAACCGAACTGAAATGGAAATCGGCCGAAACGAGTCGAGACGAAAATTTACAAACTCTGAACGAACCGAATCGAACCGAAAAAAAAATCAGTGCACAAGCCTAGTATTTTATAATGCGATATCACTTTATACAGAATTTTGATTAACTTCTAATAGTGTTTGCTTTGAGCACCCACCAGTTAAGTCACACTCTCTCCGGTTTACTGATATTTTATTTACTGTTATGTGGATCATAAGTCTTCAAAGGTCTTGCTGCATAATGACATTTGTTCTTTTCTAGTTAAAGAATAGTGATGGTTTTGCTTCTTTTGTATTTAAAAGCAGAGCTTTCAGTCTTCCATTATGCTCTAATTGCTCATCTACCCCTGTTTTCTGCAGACATTCACCACACACTACCGAAGGGGAATTTTCCACAATCTCTCCTCTTGCACCCACAAGGATATCCTGGAAGATAACGTAGTAGTGTAGAATAGATAACAGAGCTCTGCAAAAGAAAATGAATTACATGGATTAACTCTACATAGATAGAACACAAGTAAATAATTTAATTTGCTTCAATTCATATTTTAATAGATTGGATTAATAAGGCTTATTTTAAAAACTGCTAGAATTGGAAATTCATGGAAAATATGAAGCAAATTAATCTAGTTTCACTGTTTAATTTGACTCAAATACTAAATCTGTGACATAGCTAAAAATTTAACCCTAGCTGGTCTTTTAAAAGAAAAATTTGATTAATTGTGGTTTTATTTAGTGATCCAAAATTCGAATTGATATCAACTATCGAATTGATATGTAATTCGAATTGATTCGAAATTTCAAATCGATCCAAAACGAAAACGATACGAAATTAGTTATGAAATTCCGAAAACAAAATTTAAAAATGTAACAAATTTTTCAGCCATGCACATCCCTAATTACAACCCTTAGGTGTTGAGGCAGTGCTGGAGGTGCAACAAAGAGGAGGTCACTTTATAACATATCTGGAGTTACCCATTGCTGGCCTCCTTCTGGAGAGTTGTGTCATCTCTGAGCTCTGATATATTGGGCTCGGTGATTTACCCTGGCCCTGAAATCCTCCCCTCTTGATGCTTTCTCACAAACCTCTCCGGATTTCAGAAACGTTTTCTGGCACATCTATGCTCTGTGTTCTCCACACTCTTAGCTTCTAAATGGAAATCTTCTGATGTCCCTATCTTGTCGGCCATTAATACTAGGATGGGTGAGATCTGTGTTCTGGATGGTATGGCCAGGGCCTTAATGGTTACTACTACCACTCAGACAGACCACTGGTTTATATGGGACACTTATAAAATAACTATATGATCGGCTACTTCCTTCATCTCTGTTCCCCACCCCTTCCGACCCAGCGCTGGTTTTCCTGTCCATTACAGTTGGTATGCAGGTATATTTTGGTGGAATTATAAATGCACTGCATGATTATCTTCTTGATGTTTCATTGCATAATTCTTGTCCTGTACATGTTCATCTATGGTTGCATACCTGTACCCATATCTCTCCCTACTTTTCTTTTGTGCCCCTTTCCCAGTCCCCCTTTGGTTGACATTTTATTGCAAAACAAACAAAATTATAAAAAAAAAAATATTTTTAAAAACTGCTATAATAACTTCGATCCCTTTGTATAATTGTTGCACTCAGCTCTTATCAATATATCTCCTTTTCTATTTATTAAATAAAAAATAAAATAAAGACAGGTTAATTGAGATGGTGTCATGGCCCACGCCATTCAGTTCAGCCAGCGCCCGGCAGCACGTTCCTCGCTGCTCACTGGCTGGGAGCTGACTGATAGGTGAGCCGGCGAGGCGCGTCCTGATGATGCCGCGCCCAGCATCTCAATCAGTCCAGTGCCCTGACGTGGTTATCTGTCATGCCTTACCCCCGCGGCGTGGCCGAGGTGTCATGACAGCCGTCGGCATCTTCCATATAGGGGGACATTGGGCATTAGGAGCTCCCTTGCCACGGGTTGTGGTGACCTTTTGGTCCAGCTCTGGGGTCCCCCCGCTGCCTCCCTCTCCCTTCCATCAGCCTCTCGCGTGGCGGTCATCGCTCGCGGGCACGGCGTGGGGCGCGGTCCTCCTTCCAGGTCCCGCGGTGGACTCGTGGGTCTCGGCGGGGGGCGGCGTCTCCCGACTCGCCTGCGGGGCGTGGCTCCTGCGAGTTACGGATGGAGCCTGGGGAGACCCAGTGGGTAGGAGGGGCAGGGGAGGGGCCTCTTCCTGCAAACGGGCAGAGCCCATTACCTGCGCACCATAAAAGTTCAGAACACCAAAGGAAAGATGCTCAGTCGTCAGCTCCCTAAGCTACTCAAGTTCCTTGCATTATTTACCTCTGAAATCCTTGTTGAACGAACCCTTGCTTCCACCTGACCAAGTCTCCAGTCTACCCCCTTTTGTACCGCTCTCGATTCTGACTGACCTCCCGGCTACCGACTCCTGGCTTCCTCCCTCGTTAAAGAATGAACTCTGCCTGATCCAACACCAATTCCTTCCCAGGTTACGTCTCTTGCATCTTTCCTTATCAATTATATCTGCATACTGGACTCCAAACAAACCTACGATACCACAGCATGACAGAACGACTGAGCCATGACATGGAGCCCGCAGATATAGCTGGTGCGTTGCATACCCTAACGCAACAGGTGACAGCCATCGCCCAATCAGTACAAGAGCTACAAGTAAGCCATACCGCGTTACAAGTACGAGTACAAGCCAAAGATGATCTTGCTACTTCTATGGCCCCTGAACCTCCCGTCCTCCTACCGGAGCGATTCACCAGGGACCGTCGCTCATATCAATCCTTTGTGAGCAGCTGCCAGGTGTTGTTCTCGTTAAAACCTCGCACCTTCTGTAATGAGTACGTTAAGGTTCACACCGTTATATCGCTGCTCTCAGGAGAACCACAAGCATGGGCCCACCAACTACTGAGACTCCAAAGCCCGCTCCTTGAACCTGGGAGACCTTCTTATCAGCTCTAAACGATATATACGATGACCCTTTTCGTCAAGACACCGCACAGCGAGAGATCAAGGCCCTCAAACAAGGTCGCCGTCCTGTAGAGGACTATGTTATGGAGTTCAAGCAGTACGCCCTTGATACCGCCTGGAATGAGATAGCCCTTATCAATCAATTCCACAGTGGTATATCTGACCAATTAAAAGATGAATTAGCTCGAATTGGCACTCCACCAACGTTGGATCTACTAATGCAAGCATCCATATCCATTGACCGACGACTTCGCGTAAGACGGCAAGAAAGAAATCTATCTATGTCTGTGCAACCATGTCTTGCTCTACCTCCTACACCTCCTGATACCACTAGGGATCTGGTACCTTTTACACCCCGTACCACCCAAGAGGAACCCATGCAGATTGGAGCAACCAACAGACGACTTCCCTCAGAAGAAATGGCACGTCGTAGATCGTCGTAGACCTGTATTGTGGCCAAGCCGGCCACACCGTCCGTTTCTGCCCTGAACGTGGAGGTAAGAAAATGAATACCCCCTCTACCGTTGATCCTCGTAATGAACCATTGGTGATTGCCCCACATTTCTCCATTTCTATCTTCCTGCAGTGGAATGACCAACACCTCACCCTACCCGCCATCATTGACTCCGGCGCTAGCGGCAGCTTCATGGACTTATCACTTGCCACGAAATTGTGTGTACCAGTAATCAATAAAGAGCACCCTGTTCACGTGAAATTAGTTGATGGCTCTTCATTGAAATCAGGGTTGGTCACCCTAGAAACCGGTCCTATAAAAATGTCTATTTGTGATAACCATAGCGAAAACATTTCATTTGATTTAGTCGCCTCACCGGTATTTCAAGTTATCCTGGGATTACTGTGGTTACGCACCCATGATCCAGTCATACGTTGGAGACCAGAAGCAATATTGTTTGCTTCCCCCCATTGTCTTCAACTGTGCATGAAACAAACCGTTAAAAGTATTCATTCTATTCTAGATATACACATGGAAAAAAGAGATGTCATCATTCCACCCGGCTATACGGAATACGAGGACGTCTTCAATGAGAAAGGCAGAGGCCCTTCCTCCTCACCGGGTCTATGACTGCCCGATTGACCTCCTTCCTGGGGCCGCTATCCCCTATGGCCGAATCTACCCATTATCCGAGCCAGAGCTTAACATTCTGAAGGAATACATACATGAACATCTTCAGAAGGGATTTATCCGCCCTTCCACCTCTCCTGCTGGGGCCGACATATTTTTTGTGGGGAAAAAGGACAGAGGGTTAAGGCCTTGTGTGGATTACAGAGATCTCAACAATATCACTATAAAAAACAGATATCCCCTTCCTAATTCCAGAGCTAATGGAACGATTGAAAACTGCCAAGATATTCACGAAATTGGATCTCAGAGGTGCCTACAACCTTCTACGTATTTGCCAAGGTGACGAATGGAAAACCGCCTTCAGGACCCGCTTATGGACATTATGAGTATCTAGTTATGCCCTACGGGTTATGCAATGCTCCGGCGACATTCCAACACCTGGTAAATGACGTTTTTAGGGATTTATTAGATATATGCGTAATAGTATATCTCGATGATATCTTAGTCTACTCAGACACTCTTCAAAAACACCGACATCATATGAAAGAGGTCTTTGCTAGATTACGTAAACATCGATTATACGCAAAAAAGGAGAAATTTATATTCGAGACTAATCGTATCGCCTTTCTCGGATATGTCCTCTCCCCAGGCAAGATCGAGATGGATCCAGGAAAAATAGCCGCAATTCTCTCATGGCCAACCCCTACGTCATAGAAGGACGTTCAAAGATTTTTAGGATTCGCTAATTTTTACAGAAGGTTTATCCGTTCCTTTTCAAAGCTGGTTCAAGCGCTGACTGATCTCACCAAGAACGTACCGTTTAAATGGTCTGAACAAGCATCTAATGCATTCCAAGCTCTCCAAAGTCAATTCACGTCAGCTCCTATTCTCAGGCTGCCTAATCCTTCCCCACCTTATTTTCGTGAGGTAGATGCCTCTAACAAAGCCACTGGAGCAGTTCTCTCACAAAGAGACGATATAGACCAAAGACTCCATCCAATAGCTTATTTCTCAAGATGTCTTACCCCTGCTGAATGCAATTATTCAGAATTGTGATCGAGAATTGTTGGCCATCAAAAAGGCCTTAGAAGAGTGGCGCCACCTTTTAGAGGGTACCTCACATCCAGTCTCGGTTTTTACCGACCACAGAAACCTGGAGTACCTCCGTACCGCAAAAAGACTTAAACCTCGTCAGGCTCGTTGGGCCCTTTTTTTTTCCCGTTTTCAATTGCACATTACTTATCAACCAGGCAGTAAAAATGGCAAGGCCGACGCCTTGTCCCGCTTACCCGTGCCCGAAGAATCCGATTCCTCCACGAGCGACTCCATACTACCCATCGGATACTTCCTAGCTACTCACTCCTCTACTATAGAAAAGATCAAGCAACTAACATGCCCGACGGTTCATCCCCTAACCGCGGATGGTCTGTGTCTACATCAAGACAAGATAGTTGTTCCGGAAGGAGCGCGTCCAGACGTCCTCGCTCTCTGTCATGATTCCCCTCAAGCTGGGCATGGAGGGATTAAGAAAACACAAGCTCTACTCCGTCGCTATTTCTATTGGCCCACCATGAACGATGCTGCCATCAAGTATGTCACAGCCTGTCCTGTTTGTAATAGAAACAAAAAGCTCTCGCAAAAAACAGCCGGTCTTCTTCAACCTCTCCCTGTTCCAGATCGTCCATGGAAAGACCTAACCATGGACTTCATCGTGGACCTACCCCCTTCTCAAGGTTGTATGACCATCATGGTCATTGTTGACCGCCTGACGAAAATGGCCCATTTTGTGTCCACCAAAGGTTTACCCACTGCTAAAGAAACCGCCTCATTATTCCACAAAGAAATATTTCGCCTACATGGAATTCCCGCCTCCATCTTATCGGATAGGGGGTCCCAATTCACCTCTCGTTTTTGGAGGATGTTTTGTCTCTCGCTAAAAATACATGTGAAACTGTCATCTGCTTATCATCCACAGACGAATGGACAGACCGAGAGGACCAATCAAATCGTGGAGCAATATCTTCGATGCTATACCTGTCATTTACAAGATGATTGGGTAGGATTATTACCGGCTGCCGAGTTCGCCTACAATTCTGAACACCATCAATCACTACGGGAGTCTCCTTTTATCCTTACCTATGGCTATCACCCTAGTCTTCTCCCCAACTTGTCTCGGATGGAGACTGTTCCCAATGTCCGTGAACGTCTAGAACATCTACGCGATGGACATCGTCGAGCTCAACGTCTCTTCCGACAAGCACAAGACACTTACAAAGCTTACGTGGATTTGAAACGCAGACCGCCTCCCGCATATGAGGTGAATCAAAAGGTATGGCTCTCTACCCGAAATCTTCGGCTCACTTGCCCTACCAAAAAGTTGGGACCCACATATATAGGTCCCTTTACTATTTCAGCCATAATATCTCCGACCGCCATCCGTCTTCAGTTGCTCGACGACCTACATCTTCACCCAGTCTTCCACGTCTCGCTCCTCAAACCTTGGACAGCACCTTCCTTTTCCTCGCAGATTAACGCAAGACCTCCACCCCTTCCAGTCGACGGTGAACCCGAATATGAAATACATTGTGTCCTGGATTCTCGATATAGACGTCGTCAACTCCAATATCTGATCCATTGGAGGGGCTACGGTCCAGAGGAGAGATCCTGGGAACCTGCTGTGAATGTACACGCGCCTCATCTTCTTCGTTCCTATCCGACCAAACCTGGCCCTTTGCGCTCCCGGGGGGCTCGCATTGTGGGGGGGGCTGTGTCATGCCTTACCCCCGCGGTGTGGCCGAGGTGTCACGACAGCTGTCGGCGTCTTCCATATAGAGGGACGTCGGGCATTGGGAGCTCCCTTGCCACAGGTTGTGGTGACCTTTCGGTCCAGCGCTGGGGTCCCCCCGCTGCCTCCCTCTCCCTTCCATCGGCCTCTCGCGTGGCAGTCATTGCTCGCGGCGTGGGGCGCGGTCCTCCTTCCGGGTCCCGCGGTGGACTCGCGGGTCTCGGCGGGGGGCGGCGTCTCCCGGCTCGCCTGCGGGGCGTGGCTGCTGCGAGTTCCGGATGGAGCCTGGGGAGACCCAGTGGGTAGGAGGGGCAGGGGAGGGGCCTCTTCCCGCAAACGGGCAGAGCCCATTACCTGCGCACCATAAAAGTTCAGAACACCAAAGGAAAGATGCTCAGTCGTCAGCTCCCTAAGCTACTCAAGTTCCTTGCATTATTTACCTCTGAAATCCTTGTTGAACGAACCCTTGCTTCCACCTGACCAAGTCTCCAGTCTACCCCCTTTTGTACCGCTCTCGATTCTGACTGACCTCCCGGCTACCGACTCCTGGCTTCCTCCCTCGTTAAAGAATGAACTCTGCCTGATCCGACACCAACTCATTCCCAGGTTACGTATCTTGCATCTTTCCTTATCAATTATATCTGCATACTGGATTCCAAACAAACCTACGATACCACAGCATGACATTATCATATCCCTTCAGTGCTCACTATTGCAACCCGTTTTGTGTACCAATTTCTGCTATTCCTGACAACCCGCTCTGTGTATTGACCTCAGCTATTCCCCAAGCCTCCCGCAAGCACACACATCTAAATTCAGCTTCCCGGGCCAGGCTCTATAACGGCGTGCTCCTATCTCCCAGCTTGACACATCTCCTCAAGCCTCCTGTTAGCTGATCTGAATCTACGGTTCGCATCGCCTAATACCTTAACTCTCAATGTTTACAAATGTACATTTTAATAGCACTATACAATACAATTTAGGAAAGCGCCTTTACAGCCCACAGAATGTGTAAAACAGTTGGATAATGTATCCTATTTATCAATACACCTAAACACCGTGCAGGCACACAGAATTTTACCCTTTTCGTGTCGACGGGGTATATATCCACAATATTTACAGGATACCACTTGTCATGACATACATAAATGGAGACAAGAAAAATTACATAGCGCAACCCATATACACAATTATTTATAAAATGGGAGTAACAGGTAACCACTCACGTGGATCAGAGCCTAAGGAATTATGGCTCAATACTCCAGCAGAGGGTCCTTTCAGGGATGACCCCGTCCCATCTTCACGAGTCTCTTGCAGATGCACATGCGTGAAAAATACAATAAAGAATAATAGCGTGATACTGTATTTTCTACTATGCAAAATTAATAGGCATATATGGATCAACTCACATGGCTCAGAGCCTATGGAAAAGACACTGGCTCGGTATAAGCACCTGCGGTGTGAATTAAAGGTGCACCAAACCTTCCTTTTGCCTTCCGAAAGAATGGATCGCTGGCTCCAGTATACAATGGCAAATTTTAATGCAAAGAGAATACAAAAAAGCACACATAAAAGTGGGTATATTACCGAAACGCATTTCGCTGTACTACAGCTTCATCAGTCGGTATTGTCCCAGATAAACTCGATCACATATATATAGGGGGATAAATACCTAAAGCGGTTACCGGTGGTGCCAATTATTATTTCATTCCCATACATTGGTGTATCCAGACATCTAATTATGTCGCTACCCAGGCTCCTGTCACTTCTGGCTATGTGGAGTTACACACATGGATTCAAACGCGAATGCCTCCCACCGGATATCCATCCTCCTTATCCTCAGTCTGGCGGTGATTAGATTAATTCGCGCTGAAAGCGCCATCTTGGAAAGTCCTTTGCCCATACTTCAAGAAGTCCATTTAACTCATCATAGGACGGGGCATAAGAAGCGATGATCCTACAAAAAAAAGGGGAACACATACACCCTCCATCCCCTATGTCCCCTTTTAAACCACATTTAGTTGGAATGAATGCACTGGCACTCATTGTATGGAGGGTGGAGAAATAATTCAACACTAGTGTTAACCTTATAACCTAAGTGGCCAGCTACATTCCTCCCATACGCAAACCCAGTACCAGACACCACAATTGTATTTGCTTTCCAACACCTTTATAGCTAAACAAATTGGTTAATGAGGTCTAACCCTTTTAACTTAATGCTAATCCAAAAACGTAAAAGAAGACATTAAAAAATGACGAAAAATAATTAAAAAAATATATAATTAAAAAATTATAAAAATATAGAAACATGGAAAGTGTCGGCAGATAAGAACCTTTTGGCCCATCTAGTCTGCCCAATTACATGGATACTTTACCTGGATTTATCTTTTGTTTAGGATAGCCTTATGCCTATCCCATGTCTGCTTAAATTCAATCACTGTTTTGGCCTCTACCACTTCAACTGGAAGGTGTTACATCCTCAGCCCCCGCTGTGCCCCCTGGGGGGTCTGAGCAAGAAGGGAGACCGCTGGCTGGTCGGATGCCAGCCCTTTCTGCTGGCAGATCAGCATCTGAGGGGGCGGGGTCAGGTGTGGTTACCAGGAGCCACAGGCTTTAAAACAGGGCTCTAAGAATGGCCTCATTGCCCTGTTGTATAGTTCATTTCACACACCGAAAATTCCTGATTATATATTTGACTTTACTGTTGACGACCCTGCTTTGTATGCGATCCATTCTCCTGTTATTGACCCGGCTTGGCTTTAGACTACTCTCTCTCTATTGTGATTTTTACATTGTATCACTTGTTTTAGTGATTTAACCCCCTGCTGGTTTCTGGGTTGATCACTAGCTGTTTTGGAATCTAACCTCTCACGTTTAGGGGTATTGTTTGCAACCCTTCGGGGTCCCTTTATCCAGGTTACTACTTAGGTTTATGGTTTTGCTAAGACCACGATTACAAACTTTTGTTTATTGCTGTTTTATGTTATTTCTGCATCTGACTGTCCTGCACCTTGAATACTTCACGGACTGTCATTTCACTTCTGCTGTTTCTGAATGTGTCCTAGGTAATCTGTTGGTCTCAACCTTCAGAGCTTAGAGACAATTCAGTTAGTCCTTGTATGTACCAAAACGATTGGTTTCTGCATTTGACTGCCCTGCACCTTGAATACTTCACGGACTGTCATTCCACGTCTGCTGTTTCTGAGCGTGTCCTAGGTAACCTGTTGGTCTTGAAACCTTCAGAGCCTAGAGGCAATTCAGTTAGTCCTTGTGTCTCCTTGTTACAGTATGTAGTTATAAACCTTTTTGTATTATTCAAGCAGATACTTCTGTCCTCAAAGATCCCAACTCCGCTATTCTTGGGTAAGCGATACAGCTACCGTTACAGAAGGCTGTTCCATGTATCCACCACCCTCTCAGTAAAATAATGCTTCCTGATGTTACTTTTAAACCTTTGCCCCTCTAATCTAAGACTATGTCCTCTTGTTTTGCTACTTTGTTTCCTTTTAAATATACTCCCTTCCTCTACCTTGTGGATTCCCTTTACGTATTTAAATGTTTCTATCATATTTCCTCTGTCTCGTCTTTTTTCCAAGCTATACATGTTAAGATCATTAAGCCTTTCCTGGTAACTTTTCTCCTTCAAGCCGTACACCATTTTAGTAGCCCTTCTTTGAACTCTCTCTAAGATGTCTATATCCTTCTGGAGATACGGTCTCCAGTACTGCACACAGTACTCCAAGTGAGGTCTCACCAGTGCTCTGTACAGTGGCATGAGCACTTCCCTTTTCCTACTGATAATACCTCTCCCTACACAACCAAGCATTCTGCTAGAATTTCCTGCTGCTCTATTACATTGACTACTTACCCTTAGATCCTCTGCAATAATAACCCCTAAATCCCTATCCTCAGATGTTGAGGTTAGGACTGTATCAAATATTCTATATTCAGCCCTTGGGTTTTTACGCCCCAGGTGCATTATCTTGAACTTATCCACATTAAGGCTAGGGTCAGACGAATGCATTTTTCACGTGCGTTTAGCCGCACGAAATCACGGCCGTGCTAGCAGCAAATGACGTCCAATGCCGGGGAACATACGACGAACGGCCGCATGAAAGTTCGTCCGTGCAGCGCAAGTGGCCAATGAACGCATTTTTTCGAGAACGTCAAACCGCTACTACTGACGTACAGAGTGCGCTGCGGCCACATAGCGGCGTGTTTGTGTGATTGGGAGACGTCAGACGCTGCTAATGTCCGGCTAACATAACGTCCAGACACAAAAAGTATTTTATTGACGATCCGTACAAAATCACGGACGGAAAAGGCGCATCGTATGACCGCTATCGCGTATTCCGGGAAAAAATACGTACGTTCGTTCGAACGCACTTTTTCACGGACAACGTGAAAAATGCATTCGTCTGACCCTAGCCTAAAACTCAATTGCCACAGCTCTGACCATTTTTTTAGTTTACCTAAATCATTTGTCATTTGGCTGATCCCTCCAGGAACGTCAACCCTGTTGCAAATCTTTGTGTCATCAGCAAAAAGACTTATAGGGTTATCCAAAGAGGTCTGAATTGCTTGAGAAAGGTAACCGAACGCTGAAAATCAGCGTTCGGTTACCTTTCCTGGCCATTCGGCTATCCAGAGAGCAGGCAATTCGCCAAATCCTGGCGAATTGCCTGCACATACGGTGCCTGTTCAGTGCCTATTCGAGGGCAGTGAAATCCCCATGAAAAGCACTGCTTCGGCTATTCAGAGAACACAAACCAGCAGTGAAAGGTTCCCCTAATGCCCTGCCATTCGGTGGTTTAATTCGGCAAGTTAATTCAGGAGAATCCCATAGGCTTCAATGTTAAGAAATATTCCCGTTTTAATTCAATATCTAATAAACCGTTCATTATAAAATTCTGCAGCAAAAAGTCTCTTTATTTATAGATTTTTTAGGATACTTTAAGCATTTTTCTTATTTTTTTATTTATTTTTTTAACCACTTCAATGCGGAGGACGCGCTCA